>BSBN01000809.1:42520000-43770000 GCA_027924645.1 Cunninghamia lanceolata | reverse complement strand
ATCTGATGAAAGATATCTCTCTTGATGAGCTGGAGGGGATTGTGTTTCAGATGAAGAAGGGTAAAGCTCCTGGTCCCGATGGTTTCCCGATAGAATTTTTTCAGGAATTCTGGGATATCATAAAGTTGGATCTTCTGGCGGTTGTCCTTGAGTCCCAGAGGAATAAGCAGATGCTTCGTGCTCTGAATTCCACCTTCCTTGCTCTCATACCTAAGTGTGAAGGGGCTGATAGGTTAGCTCAGTTCTGACCTATCTCTCTTTGCAATGTGGCTTACAAAATCATTTCTAAGTTATTGGCTGAGAGATTGAAGAAGTGGCTTAACGTGCTGATTTCTGAGGAACAGAGTGGATTTGTGGCAGGTCGACAGATTCTTGACGGGGTTGTCATTGCTACGGAGACCATCCACTCCATGGACAACTCCCATGAGAAGGCTATGTTCATTAAGTTGGATATGGCTAAGGCTTACGACAAGGTTAGATGGTCTTTTTTGCAGAAGATCCTTGTTTCTTTTGGTTTTGGTGAGGAGTGGATCCAATGGGTCATGAGCTGTGTCACGTCTGTTTCCTTCTCAGTTATGATAAATGGAGATCATTCTGAACTTTTTGGTGCCTCAAGGGGCTTGTGCCAAGGGGATCCTCTTTCTCCGTATCTTTTTCTGCTTCTTGTGGAAGGCTTTGGATGTTTGTTGAAAAGAAGGGTGGAGCTTGGCACCATTCAGGGTTGGCGATGGGGTGGAGACTTGCCTCCGCAATCTCATTTACAGTTTGTTGATGATACTGCCCTGATGGGGATGGCTACTATTAGGGAAGCTACTAACTTGAGGCAGGTGTTGGACATATATCTTGTTGCTTTAGGACAATTGATTAATGAGGAGAAGTCATCCATATTCTTCTTCAATACGCCGACCCCCATTCAGAGAAGAATTACTAATATCTTGAGGTTTCAGATAGGGGTTCTCCCTTTGACGTATCTGGGTTTCCCAATTTCTGTTTGCCATCTTCCCAAGGGTTCTTGGCAGAATATTATTGATAAGCTCCATACAAAAGTTAATCATTGGACCCACAGATGGTTGTCTTTTGCGGGGCGGGTTCAGCTTCTCAAATCGGTGGTGCAGGTTCTTCCTACCTACCGATGTATGCTTCAAGTGGCTCCGATGGGTTTTCTGAGGGAGTTGGATTCTCTTGCAAGGCAGTTCTTATGGGCGGGAAGTTTGTCATCCTCCAAGTGGAGCCTGGTCAGGTGGGATGTTGTGTGCAGTCCAAAGCAATTTGGTGGTCTTGGTCTTCGATAGTCTGCGTTATCCGGAGTGGCTATGGCTGCTAAGCTATTTTGGAGATGGTGTGTGAAACAGGATCAGCTGTGGGCCAGGATATTATCTCATAAGTATTTCCTGGGGATTCCACGGTAGGATCTCCCTCGTTACCCTCTTGAGGGGAAAGGTTCTGTGATTTGGAATACTCTTCAGAAGGGTGCAAAGCTTATCAAGGAAGGTTTATTTTGGATTTGTAGACGGGGAACTAAAGCTCTCTTCTGGTCAGATTCTTGGGATGGATTCCCTCCACTTACTTCTTAGTTCCCCAACCTTCTTCCTTTGTGCCAAAGATTTCTTGAGGCTGGCTGGGCTAGGGTGAGTGACTTCAAGTCTGTTGCTTCTTTTGGTCAGTTGGAGGTAGCTCATTGGAAGGATCCTGCTGTGTGGCCAGATTTGGGACTTGCGGAAGATAGTGCTGAGCTTCACAAGATTCTTCATAGTAGGAGTTGTAGTTCTCTCCTGGAAGAGGATATTCTTGCTTGGACCCATAATCCTAAGGGGGTTTACTCTGTTGCTTCTGGTTATCAGGTGTTATTGGCTCAGAAGCTAATTGGGGTGGAGGTTCATTGGTGGAAAAGGGTGTGGAATAAACTCTCGTGGCCTAAATGCAACTGCTTTGTTTAGACTTTGGCTTGGAATAGGTGTTTGACCTGGGATAACATTCGTAAACGGGGATTTCAAGGACCCTCAATTTGTGTTTTGTGTGGGGGAGCAGAAGAGGATTCTTCACATTTGTTCTTCCGGTGCCCCTTTGTTGTGCAGCTTTGGCATTGGTGGTGGGAGGTATGGAAGCTTCCTTGTATTCATGCGTGCTCTTTGGTTGAATTCTGGGATAGTATGGGAAGACCTCCTTCTATGGCTTCCTTTTTGCAGGAAGTTTGGTTCGTGGGTCCTACCTTTCTGCTTTGGCAGATTTGGCTGGAGCGGAATCGCCAAATTTTTTGTGATCAGAAGTTGGTGGGTCGGCAAGTTTGGTTGTGTATGCTAGGAATGGTGCAGGAGTCAGTTTCAGCTAAATGTGATGTGGTTTTCCCCTTGGAGAGAGGTGATGATGAGTTGGTGGCCAGACTAGGTCTTCAAGACATTCATTCTTCTTTTGTCAGTTCCCAGAACTGTAGGCATGGGAAAAAGAGGGTTCAACGGGTTGGAAGGTGGTTACCTCCTCCCAATGGATTTTTAAAGATCAATACTGATGGTTCTTCTAGGGGCAATCCTGGGCCTGCTGGAATTGGTGGAGTTGGTAGGGACTCAACTGGGTCGGTGATTTTTCTGTTCTCTATACATGAGGGGGTAAAGACTGTTAACTTCATGGAGGGTCTGGCAATTCTGCATGCTATTGAGAGGGCCCTTGCTTTGGGATGGAGAAAAGTTATATGTGAAGCTGACTCATAGATTTTGATTAATCTCTTGAATGAGCAAAAGATATCTGATATTAATTAGCAGTTGGCTTCGGTGGTGCAGCGGATTCTTCAGGTTAGCTCTCGGATGGAGGAAGCATCCTTTGTTCACATCCCGAGGGAGTGGAATCGCGCTACCAACTACTTGGCCAAATGGGCCTCTGAGCATGATAGTGGTTGGAAGGTTGAGGATTGGGATCAAGTTAACCCTGAGCTGCGTCTAGATTTAGACCGGTTCTTGGAGGAGGATAGGAGGATACATGGGGATAGTTGATGTTGTTTATGCTGTGGGGTTTTCACCTTGTTTCTGGGGCTGGGTCCCTTGGTTATTACTGTAATGCTCTTTTCTAATTTCTAATAAAGTTTTTACCCCTTTGTCTCAAAAAAAAAAAAAAAAACTTTTTTAATAATTTAATTTATCAAATATATAGTTTTTAAGTTATACTTTCATACTAACTACATAATTAAATGTGAAAATGATAGTGTGGACTTTTAAAGAGCCTTTTTAAAATAAGAAGTTTGTATTTTCTACCTGTCGCACCTGATCTCGCACATTATTCTCTGGCTAGGTGAATATTGTTTTCACATATGAACACACATTCTACAGAAGAAATTCTTCTTTAATTGACTATAAAGGCATGATTTTCTTATTGTTTTTTAAGTGCTGCTTCCCATTTGTACTTGCATTTGTTTTTTCCTTAAGCTTTCTCACTATTAAACTAGTCTCTTCAAAGTTGAAGTAGCTCTATAGTATTAAATCTCCAAATATTAGAATAAAGATGAGTCAATATTGTTTGTAGATACAATTAAAGTTTCAACAGTGCTTTCCACTCTTTAACAAACATGGGGCTAAAATTTACTCCAAAACCTATGTTCATCCAGATGAAATGTACAAATTCTGTCCTCTTAAAGATATACGTACAAAATCTATTCGACAATCCGCTTGGTGCATCTAATTTTGTTTCAAGATTTGTCATAGTAGTAGTATGTAGTCACTCAAAATATTACATAGCTATTTATTACACAATAGAATGTAATTAAAAAATTATATTTCTAAATTGCAAAACATAGCATGATAGCAAAAAAGCTGACTATATAAATATATGCAAGAGGAGCCACTATATTCTGAGAATTGATACTCCTTGCAATGCCTATAAATCACAATTACACAACATTCCTCAAACAATACAATGCCAACAAGTCATGAAACACAATCACTTCTCAAAAAATATTTACTTTACACACAGATACTCCCTTACAATGCCTATATATCACAAATTACACTACCTTTCTCAAACAATACAATGCCAGCAAGTCATGAAACACAAACACTTCTCAAAAAAACATTTACTTTACAAATGCCTATCGGCAAAACCGTTTGCGCGTTCATTCGTGTAATTGCTAGTTATAAGAACAAATATTTATAAAATTGTGTCCACATTTTAATATTTTTAAAGGATGTGTATTCTTTTTTTTTATGCATAATCAAAGATACTATTATATAGTAAGTCAAAATGTTACAATCCTCAGCCTTTTCATGGCTGACAGAAGTTTCAGACCTTTATCCCTTCCCAACCTATAAACTTATACCAGAAGACCATGAAGGGTCAGAGCTATAAACACCATATGTCATTGTACACAAATTTAAACTAACTAACTAAAGGCTTCTAATAAACAAAAGGAAGCCAAGAAGACACTTATAAACTTAACTAGCAAACTCTGTAAGCTTCTTTCTGAAGTCGTCCACCCATTGGAAGTCATTGACCTCAATTAGACCAAGCATCCTTCTGATGAAGTCCTCCGCAAACATTGCCTGTTCCTTCAACATGATCAGGTCGAAGCCCCTGACATCCAGGATAAATGGATATATTTTAATCACTGCCCTAGGATCAACGAGGAGGCTCCAATCCTTAGGGCGAGGGATGTTGATGCCTAGGCTGGCTGCCTACAGGGTTTTCCCCAAATCACCTAAATGCTCTGGACAAAAGATACCATGCATGATTGACTCCGCCTCTACCTTCACCGTTTCTAGTTCCATGAGCATTGCAAGGACCCTCAATGAGATATCTGTGTCCACCTGATATTTCTCATCATTCTCCAAGAAGGTCTTACCCAAAATCATTTTCACAGCCCCCACCATAAGCTTGTCTGACCTATGAAGCATCCTCTGTAATCTTAGGTCAGTGACATTGCCAATGAAGGCCATTTGCCTCTTGGTGCTGACCAGCTTGATGGGGGTGTCCATCCCTCAATAATGAATAGAATCCGCTGAGATAATTGCCATGAAATGAGACGACATTTGGCAATGGACTGAAAGGAAACTGCGGAACAAAGAAAAACCACCCTCACTGATATCCTTCTTACCACCGGTCACCGAAGATTCTTGAAGGCAATCTTTCTTATGAATGCTCGGTGTCACTGAGTCTAGATACTTAAGAGCTTTGATGTCCATCTCCCCTCGGCTCGTGCCAACCTGGATCTGCTGTGAGTAATGAGTGCCTCGGCCTTGCCACCCATAATGGTGTGGCAAGGCTCCCTCCCATCCTCCAACACAAGCCTTACTTAAACTGAAGAAGGTCCTTCCATAGAAAGGATTTCTTTGACCGAGACCCCATATGCCCCAATATTCGACAACCTATCTGCTTCTTGGTTTCCTTCTCTCAAAATATGATTGAATGTGACCCTATCGAAGCCTTCTAACAAGACCAGAGCTTGATCCAAAATCGCTTACAGTCTCTAGTTTACTAATCTCTCCCTTCTCAATCCATTGATGACTTTCTCATTTTGAGATCCTTGCCTAGCCTAACACCAAAGACTAACGCCTGAATCTCTGCCTCATTATTGGTACCTATTCTAAGAGGAATAGCTAGCTTTCCCACCTCTTCTCCCTTTGGGTTCCATATAACACATCCTACCCCTGACGGGCCCAGATTACCCCACGAGGCGCCGTTGAAATTTAGTTTTAGCCATCCAACCTCAGGGGGGACCATCGAATATTTTCCCTGGCTTTCTTTGTTTTGGTACTTCCTTCTCCAATCTGAGGGGTCGAAGAGAGCCCCTTCCAACCTTTCAACATCTTTGCATCCCAGCCCGTGAAGAGGAGGTGAGCTAGGTCTCGGTCTACTAATCTGGAATTTACTACTTCCACTATGCTGGATTCTATTTTACTCAGGATAGAATGCCATGGCATTTCTTTATCTTGAAAGATTCTCCTATTTTGCTCTTTCCAAATTTCCCAGATCAAAATGGAGGGCGCTGAGACCCATAGACCTCCAAACATCGCTTTCTGATGCAAGAGAGGCCATGCTATCAACCATTCCATCATATTTCTGGGAGGAGCTGACTTCCACTAAAGCTTATTACAAAGCCATTGCCAGCCTCTCCTAGTGAAGGGGCAATGAAGGAATAAGTGGTCTCCGTCCTCCTCTGCTTCTCTACAAAGAAAACATCTCGAAGGCCCCTCAAAACCCACCCTTCTTAGTCTATCTGTTGTTAAGGCCTTACCCTGAGAAACCACCCACGGAAACACCCCTACCTTTGGAAGGCATTATTTGTGCCAACAGAGCTTAGAAGGGATCAAGCTTAAGGACTCATTTGTGATAGCTAAAGCCCTGTAGCCTTCTTTTACCGAATACTCCCTGGATGTTGAGGCGTTCCATCTTAGCCTATCCCTACCCTTTCTATACCTTATGATGCGCTTGGCCAACTCCTCTTCAAACTTAGAAATCAGACCAACATCAAAACCCAAACCCCAGATGCTTTTCCAAGCAGGAGGATCGCTTCCAAAGGAAAGGAGAAGTAATTACACACCTTTTCTCCCCATTCCATTTTGGTAACAATCATTACAGGAGCCAAATCTTTACATTTTGCTAGAGTCGGAAGTCCCTCCCAGGAGTCCTCCCAAAATTTGGCATCTCCCTACCTTCCCTGACCTCCCAGGTAAGGTGGTTGATTATTAAATTTCTTCTCTTCTTAATAAAGTTCCATATCCTGGATCCATCTGGTAACTATCTAGAAGTGAAGATGCTATGTTCTTCCCTATCTAAGTATTTATTCTTCAGCAACCTTACCCATTTGAGATTTGGCTTTTCATGAATCAGCCAAACCAACTTTGCACCAAGAGCTTGGTTTTGCCTAAGAAGGTCCTTCACCCTAGCACCATCCTTTTCCTTCTGTTCATAGACTTGTTTCCATTTGACCAGCAGAAATTTAAACTGTTATGAGGAACCTTTCCAAAAGAAATTCCTCATCAAATGATTTAATTCCTTTTTAATTTTACTTGCCAAAGGTAAACATGACATCATATAGATAGGAATAGCTACTAGAACTATTTTGATGAGAGTTAATCTCCCAGCCCACGAAAGCCACTTACTCTTCCAATACTCTAGTCTAGCCTTTATCCTTTCCAGAAGAGGATCCCAAGACTTAATAGGGAGGATACCTTTAACCAATGGCAGCCCAAGATACTTACAAGGAAGATAACCTTTTCCAAAGGACATAATCCTTAAGATTCTTTCTTCTCTGCCAGGGGGGTATTAAAGAAAAACACTTCAGATTTCACTTTGCTGACTTCCTGCCCAGACACTTTCGAGTATGAATCCAAAATCCTTTTAAACCTTATTGCCTCCCCTTCCTGTGCAACCCTGAAGAGAAGGGTATCATCTACAAATTGTTGATGTGAAAACCTTGGCATGTCTCTTGTGATTTGTATGCCTCTGATTTGTCCCTCCTGACATGCATTTGAAATGAATCTTCCCAATGCATCAGCCATGATAATGAAAAGAGAGGGAGAAATGGGATCTCCTCACCTAAGTCCCCTTGAAATATTGAAAAAACCTACCGGGGAGATGTTAAGAAGAATCAAAAACCTTGGGCTTGAAATCCATTCAAAAATCCAATTTAGCCACTCTTACTGAAAGCCAAATGCCTCTAAAATTTTAAACATAAATCTCCAATTTACTTTATCATATGCCTTTTGGATGTCCAGTTTAACCAGTATTGAGGGGAATTTATTTTTTTGAACCGAATGAATAGCCTCCTGGGCAATTATTACCCCATCCAAAATAGACCTTTCTGGAACGAAACCCGTATATTGCTCAGCTATGACATCAGGGAGGATTCTTTTGACTCTGTTAGCTACTACTTTAGCTAGAATTTTGTAGACCACATTACATAGGGAAATTGGTCTGAAGTCTTCAAAAGACTTTGGCTTATCTTTCTTGGGAATCAATGCTATAAAGGTGTTACTAATTTCTTTTAGAACCTTACCTTCCTTTTTTGCATCCTCATAAGCTGTCGTTAGGTCTTTTCCAATAATACTCCAACATTTCTGAAAGAAAGCTACTGGGAACCCATCCGGTCTAGGGGCCTTTTCTGGCCCAAGTTAGAAGAGAGCTTCTCTAATTTCCTCTTCTGAGAACTTACTATTCAGCATCAGGGTTTGATCTTCAGTTACTAACCTTGGGATGAATCTTAAAAATTCTTATTGTGCCTGTAAATCTGAACCTTCTTCTTCATTCAAAAGTTCTTGAAAATAATCAACCGCTGCTTGACCAATTTCATCTGGAATGTCTGTGATCCTACCCTCCTTTGTTTTAATAGCAAAAATTCTATTGACCTCTCTATGGACCTTCGTTGAATTATAGAAAAACTTGGTATTAGAATCACCAGCCTTCAGCCACACCTCCCGGGATTTCTACCTCCAAAAGACTTCTTCTTTAGCTAGGATATCCTCTAGCTTACCCATTAATTCTTTTTCTTTTATGTAAGATTCATTATCCATTCCTTCTTTTATAATTTTTTCGTTTAAAATGTGGATATTTACCTCTATCTGTTTCTTAGTTTCAAAAATGTTCTTAAAATGATCCTTATTCCACTGTCTCAAATTTACTTTGATGAATTTCAACTTGGTTACAATATTGAATAGGCCAACTCCCTCTGGATTGCAACTTTTCCACCAATCCTCTATTAGTGCCAGAAAAGAAGGATCCTTAAACCACATATTTTCAAATTTGAAGGGGCATCTAATTGGTCTCCTTTCACCCTATATGTCAAGAATTATTGGGAAATGATCAGACCCGGATTCTAGTAGAATCTTGCTGTCCAAACTGAAGGGGAATTGGCTCAAGTCCCCTTTAACAAAAAACCTATCTAATTTTTCTACAATATTGCATAAACCATGTCTTCTGTTGTTCCAAGTGTAGTTCCCATTACCCAACTGAATTTCTATCAAATCATTCCGATCAACAAAATGTTCAAAATCCTTCTAAGATTGGAGTTTCCTTCCCACCCCTCCTAACTTGTCTTCAACTCTCAAGATAACATTAAAATCTCCTCCCAAGATGATAAAATCCCAGTCCCTGTTGTTACACAAATGATCTAATTCTGCCCATAGTTCCTTTTTTAGAATTTGAGAATTGGGGCCATAGATATTTATTAGAAGAAAGCTTAAGCTTGAAGCCAAACTTCTAACTTTACTAGCAATCCACCCATTGCTGGAAGCTACTTCTTCTAAAAGGATAGACTGTGGTCTCCATAGCATCATTAGTCCCCCCGAGGGACCTCTAGAGTTAACCTTAGCCATCTTCCAAAGCTTCAGACTTTTGGTAGATGATTGATTTTCACTTTCCTCTAGTTTAGTTTCCTGAATCATGTAGATATCTGGTTGATGCGATTACAATTTGTGCCTTAAGAGGCACTTCTTGTTAGGGGCGTTTATTCCCCTAACATTCCATGACAAAATCCTCATTGTTATTCAGGGAGGGGACCTCCCTTCCCTACTTTTAGCAAATCGAGTAGCTTCAGCTGTCCACTTGCCTCTCCATCCCACTTCAGTTTTTCCCTGTTTAGAATTCTACCCCTAGATTTGTGATCCCCACAATTTGGGGAAGTTTTGTCCATTTCTCTTTGGTCAATCCCCAAGGTCTCTGGTAAACTGGGAAAATTCTTTTCCTCAATGGCCTTGAGAGCCATAGAATTAACTTCATCTTCCAACCCGAAAACTTCCAACTCTTTTCCTATATGTGTCATCCAATCCTTTGTCAGTGCTTCTTCATCTGGGCTGATTGAGCCCTCTTTTATGGCCCTGGCTAGTTGAACTAATTCATTGCCTACTTCAAACAAAGAATCAAAATCTTCCATTTGCATATTCAGTTTGATCACCTCAATTATTTCTGTGCTTTTGTTATTAATGCTTTGGGAAAGATTCACAAATTCTTCCACCCCATCGAGATTTTGAAGTCTTTCTTTTAGATATTCTTCACTAGATCCCTAAACCTTTTCATTTTCCTTCCCCTGGTTAATCTCAACTTCCACCAGACCAGGGATCTGATCCGATGGGAGAGTATTTACCTTTTTCCCTTCACTTTCCAATTTCTCCCCTTCTGTTCTTGTCTCTTCACCCTAAGTTTCAACCTCCACCAAAGTATTCCTTTTATCTTTGACTTGGTCTTGCTCCCAGGACCTCCATCCTATTGTACTTACCTAATTTCCTAGGGGCATAGACTCATAGATAAGAGGTTGGCCTAGGACATCCCAATCTATAAAAATTTCAAGTTCTCTCCATCGTTGTTCAGGAAAAGGATTTTCAATGCAAATCTTGACATGTGAACCTTCTTCTGATGGATCCTTCCATTCTTCTGAACAGATGTATCTGCCCAAGTAGTTCTCAATTTCTTCTAAAATCCTCTGATTCCAAAATTCTAATGGCAGATTAGGCAATCTATACCAGTCCTCTCTTTGATCCAGTTTATGCTTTTTTGAATCAAAGCCCACAAACCAATCACATATATAGAAACCAAATCCATTCAAAATCCAAATCCCTTGTAGAATTTCCTTTTTAATCTTGACAGAGGGACAAAAAACAAAGAAGAAGCCATTCTCTAGGGCTTTCAAAGATAACTCCTTTCCCCATCTTTCGTGCCACCATTTTTTTAGGTCTTCTATATCTAGTTTGGGACCATACCATTTTCCAATAACTCCATATTTTTTCATAGATTTAATGGAGGGATTTAGCAAATTAGGGCTTAACACCATAGTCTTTTTGTTACCATACCTAAATTCTGTTGATCGGTTACCAATGCCTCCCTCTCCAACTCTAGGGTTTCGCCAATGATCATGCCCTTGTCTTCTGTTGTTCCTTCGTTGACTTCTCCATTGTGCCTAATTCTCCCATCTTTTCCAAGGTCACCTCGGAGGGAATTCTTTGTCATGGGACCGCGTGAACTGTTGCCTTCCATTCGATCTCCAAGGTTCCAAGGATGCTCTGTCCTGAACTTTACTCGGCGGAATTTCAATTTCTTCTTCTTCGGCCCAAGATCGGGTTGATCCAATCCCATGACCTTCTGAGTTTCCTTCCTTCTCTTTGCCTCTTGCTCTTGCCTTCTTTTCGCTCGGGATAGGGTCAATCTTCTATGTGTCTTCGCACTTTCGCTCCATTTTAAAAAAAAATAAAAGATGTGTATTCGATTATTTATTTTATTAAAGTTTACAAAGATCAGAAATGTATACTTTGTATCTTTTTAGATTAGTTATAATTTATTTTTTTAATATAATGAATAGAATATAAGTGATATGTTATAAGAGAAATAGTTGATAAATGATATAATCCCTCAATGAATTTAATTTCATTTGAAACCCAAGTATTTAGATTTAATTTGTGTATCTTCCATTCCTTGACCTAAGTCATTTTTGTGGGTGAAAATTTGAACCTCACTTAGAGCCACAATTGTTATTTTGACCCCTAAACTTTCATATTCAAATTTCAAAATGGGTCCAAACCAACCCCCTCCTAATAATGATTATTTGTTCAGATGAACATAAAAGTGTGATTTGCATGTTAAACTATTATATAGAAAGGCAAACCTTTATTTACTTTTAGGGATCCAACCAATCCAATTTGATCCAAATCAATCCATGCTAGAACTTGATTTAGTGCATCGATAGAGCATCACTATCATGTCATCATCTTCTATCAACATCTATTAAAATAAGGACATAGTAGCACTTTGTAATATTGCGTCACTTTGTAATATTGCATCACATGTCTCTAATCCTTATTCAAACCATTAAATTGGCTCTTAGGGTTTGAATAAGAAGAATAAGCCTTCCCCAATCAACTATCATAATATCTATAGATAACACCATTTTTCAAATAGCAAAGGTGAATAGGTTGTTATAGGTCGTGTGCATGTAGGTTGTATCCATATACTTGGAATGAAGCCTCACTTGCAAGGATTAGTTCTATGGCTACATAATTGAACTAGAACACAAAAGCTATAATCTCATAGTCTATTAGAGCATTACAACTTAGATTTGATCACATAGTGCTAGATTGGATCATTGAGCATAGTCTACAACAAAGTACTCAGTTTTTACATCTAATGATGAGTCCTTATTTCCTTTCTCATTTTAAAAAATGTGTTGCATTGTTGCTATTGGAACTTGCCCCTAAATTGCATATATTTTTCCTAGGTGCTTCATGCTTCATTGTTGTCCTTTGCCATTGTGCTAGCCCATCATAAATTGCCAAACTAAGAAGTCATAAATTGGTTATCTTTTTGTGTCATGTTCTATGTTGCATTTTTCATCCATTTAAATCCTTGTGTTGGGGTCTTGTTCTATTAAATTTCTAAGTCTAGGGAGTCTCTATTCATTTTCTATCCTTTTGTAGGTTTGTGGACTTCTCACAGAGTTTTGCACCTTTAGTGAAGTCCTCTATACCCCTTATTTCTCACATCTCTACTTTTCTTCTCTAATTTGATAGATTGCATACCCCACTTGGATGTTCAAACTTTCTCCTTATTCTCACAAATGTCTTTTCTCTACATTCTTCTTCAAAGAGCCAACTTCCTTTGTGGACTTATAGAACTCTCTCACACTTTCACACATTGCCCAAGTTTCCTTGCTTCCTCCACTTTCCTCCATTCCCACATAATGATTCCTCCTTCATCCTTTCCAAACTCATGGACTTTTTCTAGACTTCTTCTAAAGGTGTGCATACTGAAAACATGAAACAAAGAAATATTACTTGAAGTAGAACATTTTTTTGAGAGATTTATCAAAGTGATTAGGTGTTAAGGTTTTTTTTAATTATCATTGATGGTTTTAATTCTCACACAATCCTAGTACCTGAGTACTTGAAACATACTTCATTTCCCAGACTACCTACATACCCTGTATCCATGGGATCAAGGGACACAAGGATTTTTTACTTAGCGATATGTAGTTTTGGTTGTTCTATGTTTATGTAATTGTTTGAGAGGGTATGCAACCCTTTCTAGGTTCCAGTTTCCCAGGACAGTTCTTCATTGACTGCCACCCACTCAAGTGAAACATGGAGAAAATTAATAAAAAGACAAAGCAAACACATAAAGTGGGTGTTTGATGTTTAAGTTTTGTTTATATGATATCTAGGGTTTACCTAAGATTAGCATGTCCAATAAATAATTCTTGTTCACTTTGACTAAGTAGCTTGGTTTGGAAGATTTCTCAAAATGTTCTTGATCCTATTGCTCAAGAACACCTTGATCTTAAAAAACTATAATTACCAAGGTCAATCTTGTCCCTTCAATTACCAAGATTATAAATACTACCTATAATAAAGATCTACTAAAAATTTCTCTATCTACTAAAATTTAACTATGATAGAATAGAACTAGAACTTAGATATCGTTTCCATAAGCATTAATTACATCCTTTACTAATTCCATGATTTAATCTTTTACATAGGCACACCCAATTTGACCAACTAACAAGAAGAATTGGAAGACATGGATAAGCGTTATATGATTGATGGATTCCTCTATAAATTTGACAGAGATAAATTGGTGTGTTTCATTTATTTATGATGGTTCCACTACAATGCCTTATATAATCAATATTTACAACCCACGACCCCATCTATCAAGTGACAACACCTTCATCATTGTACTAGAAGATGTAAATCATAATTTACAACATGCAATGTTACCTAGAAATTAATCAATTCAATTATCCCCCTTTTCCTTTTCAAGAAAGATGTTTCAAAAGGCAATAAAACTACAAGGTGAATCCAATATTCCTTATAAAACCAAATGATGGGAGGAATTTTCTAGATCGGATTAATTCGATTAATCTTCTTAGTTTGGTGTCTGAGGGAGATTACCTGTCCCTCAGACTTAATATCACGATGACCCTAACTCCCTAGAGATTTATAGGGACAATGACATAGACATTGTTGTGCCAGCTATGTTAGGCAATATATGCAGTAGTTCAATGCGACAACATTACCCATAAACATGAACCAGAGGCATCATGAAAATTGAACACTACAATTTAGTTTTGGGTTTGCTCTTGGTTAAGTTGTTTATCTAGTACAACAATATGGCTAGAATCCAATTAAGTAAACTTACTAGAAACAAATATCCATTAGGTTAAAACCATTTCATCAATTGCTACTAGGATGATTGTTTTGTAAATTATTTGCAAAAATTAATTATATTGCTCAACCTAAATAAATTTTCTAAGTAAGATAATTTATGTAAATAACTTAAATGGTTTCAACCAAAAAATTATATATATTTTTTATAAATGACTTAGTATTTTGTAGATTGAATTAACATTTATTGAATGAGTTCCTTTTTGTAGGTTACTTTGTTATCTCAACATGCTTCATAACCATGAGAACTATCTAGCTTAATTTTTTATTTGAAATTAAATTGATTCTAACTTACCAATTCGATTCCTAATTAATCTCAAAATCTCTTTATGATAGATTGACGTATTAGATGCAATTAAAAATTGACTAATTAATCAAAATTTATGAAATTGTATGAAAAGGGGTAATTAAATTATTCCTATCTATAATTCAACTTAATATCTATTTAATCTCTTAAACAGATGTATAAATCTCTCACAAATCAAACAACTTAAATTACTATCTCATTTGTTTGACCATTTTACAAATTTCTTGTTAAAAAAAATATGTTTGTTTAAACCTATAACAACTCACTAAGTAAGCAATTTAAACACCCTTACAAACTATAGATATAATTTAAAATTTTACTATCTGACTATCACATTAGAAGTAACTAATTATTTAATTAAACATTCTACTAATTAGAAAAGCCAATCAATTGATTAAATGTGGTAATAATTACGAATTGGTTATCATGATATAATTACAATTAATCCATGAAACTAATTAAGATGATTTATAATTAACTAACTATTTGTTTGAAACATTTAATAACTAGCCAATTTAAACAACTATCGAATTATTAAATAATTACTCGCTAATTGGATTGAATTAATTTAACTACCATAGCATAGGTTACTTTGTTAATTACACAATGAAATTACTCACCAATTATTGATAGTTCACAACTAATTAACACAATTAACTATTTTATTGTTTTTGATTATATAAGGCGGCAAAAACCAGGGGCCGAACCCTTACAACATAAACCCAAAAAAGAACATCAAAGGGTCAACAACAAAAAGAGCCACCAACCCTAGCTACAAAAATAGCATTAACAACCGATAAATAACAGATAGTAAATGTAGTAGTCGAACAACAGATAAACATAAAGTAAATAAACAAAGCTAAGGAGAAACATCCTCCCAGCCTTTAGCCAAAAATTCATAAATCTTGTCAAACTCTTTGACTTTCTCTTCATCAGCTCCATGGGCAAGGGTGTCATGTTCTTGCAGCAGAGACAAATTGAGCATAACCGATCGGTAGAGCATACTATTCATAAAGCATCTCATAGATCAAATCCTTTGTTCTAGGGATTCCACACGGCCTCTAAGAACAACAATTTCATCCTCCTGACTGTCACCATCTTCCTTAGTAGCCTCTTCAACTTCCTCAACAGTCACCCTCCCCTCTTCTTGAACATTATCATCAGCTTCAAAATCTCCTCCGTCAGAATCCTCCTTATCCTCAACCCCTGTAGTCTCCTCTGAAATCTCATGAACCTCAATGTCTTCCCCTTTAGCCTTGTCATCTCCCTGAGTAGATTCACTTTCAGAATAATTAATGAGCTTAGCCTGAGGGGCTGGTTTGCCAGCAATTCTACCAGACCTTCTAACTCCCAAAGAGTAACATTCATTTTTAGCTTTGACCACAATTTTAGATTTATCTTTTTTCAAAGGTCCCACAGTGTCATTGTT
Source organism: Cunninghamia lanceolata (assembly GCA_027924645.1). Lineage (NCBI taxonomy): Eukaryota > Viridiplantae > Streptophyta > Pinopsida > Cupressales > Cupressaceae > Cunninghamia > Cunninghamia lanceolata. The sequence continues at coordinate 43,754,138 of BSBN01000809.1, read as the reverse complement.
TGGATTTGTATGGGCCCCCATATCGTTAACTTCATAAATCTCCACAGTAGAAACCTTAAATTTTTTTTATCCCCTACACACTTCCTTTAGTAGGAGTATGGATATCTTTCTCAGTGTTCTCCTCCAGGGTTTCAGAAAAGGAACCACCTTTAAGATTTTGGTTATTAGGGTAGAACAGGGCTCCTCAACAGGGAAAGTAACATCGGGAGGAACATCCACAGGGACTTCAACAACTTACTTGGGAGAATTAGTTTTGGAGGGTGGACAAGGCAAGATAAAACTTATACAGATGATGAATAAGGCCTTGGTGGAGGGGAACATGATGCTTAGATGGTTTATTATCCATTTTATCTTTCACCCGGTGAACCGAATGTTCCAAAGAAGACATCAAATAAAAAGGAAAGCTAATAAGAGCATTTCTCCTGCAATGGTTAAGGAGGAGAAGGTGATAATTATAAAACTTGGAAAAATGCCCTTCGAGAGTGAAGTATTTCATCAGAAGGTAGCACATCTCATCCCATGGCTTCAGAAGCTTTGCACGATCAAACCCTCCTTGATAAGTGACAGGTGCCTCCCTCTCACCTAGAAAAAGCTTATGATTGTGAAGGTCAGCAACCTTAGCCTTCTTCATTAGTTTCATGCCCTTCATAGAAAGGCCAGTAGCCATCACAATAATTTCCTCAGAAATTTCAAACACTATCCTGCCAATTTTAACTTGGCAGTTATCCCAAGATAGGGCACACTGCACTGAAAGGTTTTCATCGTAGCCATTGAGACATTCAAGGAAAGGAATGTTGCCTCCTTCTTTACAATAATGCCACACCACTGCATTATCCTTAAATTCACTGCAAGAGATGGGCTCAGTGCGAATTCTGTCCCCCCCATCATCACCTTTCCTTCAAACTCCCAGAGCAGAGGAAAATAGCAAGTAGGCTCATTGTGTCTCCATCTAACTTCAAAAAACCCTTGAGTATTAACTCTACGGGCATAAAGAAGCAGGAAAGTGAAATAAATGAGGAAATTATTGAGCGTACTAAGGTCATCATTACTTAGATACGCTGCCTCATTCTCCAATCTCTGTGAGTCCTTCCCATGCTTCAAAATCATAAATTTAGCCTTCCTATCAACATTAAATAGCTAGTTCAACATCCCGCTGGTGATCATAAGCGCCAAATTGGCATCTGTCAGAAAAGTACTTTTCACCATAATGGCAATGTCCTTAGGCATCCAACTCATCGTGCCACAAGGAGATGATTGTGCCAAGATGGATTTCACATTGTAATGTGGCATCATTGAAAAGTTCTCTTTTTGAATTAAATCCCTTATAACACAGGGGATATTATTGAATTGGCGCCAACATCGCCAATTTTCAAACTGCTAACCATGATTAGCAAGTGCATAAGCAACTCTATTTCCCTCTCTATAAATGTGAGAGAAATCAACTTGGGTAATACTCTGGATAAGCATTTGAGTATCAACAATTATATCCTTAAGTCGCCACCCATAGATTGAACCCTTAGTAATAGCATCAATAACTATTTTAGAGTCTCCCTCAATATGCAGCTTCCTTATACCCAACATGATTGCCAGCTTGATACCCCATAAAAGTGCAGATGCCTCAGCAAAGTTATTACTTTGAATACCTAAGCCTCCAACATAGGCCGCAACAAACTCCCTAATGTCATTCCTGATAACCCCACCACCACTAGCCCTACCAGCATATTTCGAAGTTCCATCAAAATTTAATTTGAGCCAACTAGAATTCGGGGGGATCCACTAAGTATTTAATCTCTGCAGTTTCTTAGAATTGTCAAAAGCAGGAATTTAATTTAGAATTCCCCAATTAGCAACCATACTTTCCTCTTGTTGAGTTAGAGGTTTGTCAACAGTTTTGATATGAGAATTAGAAACACTTTCAATAAGGCTCATAGAGAAAGACTGGAAGACTTGAGAACAATCTTTGATAGAGTCTAAAAATTCTATTATTCCTTTCCTTCCACAGAGTCCATCCCATGAAAGGAAGGGTTTGGTTCCACGGCTCCACTAGCCAAGGTTGAGAGAAAGTAGGAACCCAATTTTTAATGACTTCCTTAATATCTTTATTATAGACCCATTGCAATCCAAAGTTCAAAAGCACTCTACTCCATATTTCCCTAGAAAACTCACAATGCATAATCAAATGGGGAACAGTTTCCACTTCCTTAAGGCATAACACACATCTGTTAACTAGAGAAAAACCCCTTCTTTGAAGATTATCTTGAGTCAAAATCTTATTGTGGGCCACAGTCCACCAAAACATATTGACTTTAGGAATAATTTTGTGGTTCCAAACTTTTCTCCAAAGCTCATCCCTAAAATCATCAGAAATTAGTGTTAAATAAAAGAATAAATTTAAATGACTAATTAACTAATTAACATTTTAAAAACCCTTTTTTGAGTTAACTAAAAAAATACAAATAAAAGATATAATTCTAATTAAACCACTTAAGTGAACTAACCATCGAATAAATTAACAAACATAGATTTTAACATTTACATTTTATAGCCCTACTTGTAAATTTATATATTTATCTTTTTATCATAAAAATAAAAATGAACAAGGAAAACCCTAACTTTTAATATAGTTAAAATTTATTTTAGAGATTTGAAAAAAAAAATTAAAAGAAATTTTTGTTGTTTTAAATTAGAAGGGGTACCCCATAGCACCCTACGTTGCAAGTGCCATGGGTGGCCTATAATGCAGGTCATAGAGGGGGTTGGCCTGCCTAACAAGCCATGACCCCTTTTAAAGGAGCGACCTACCATGCAGGTCACAACCCCTCCTCAAGGGGGGCCGATCTACGTGCAGGTCAAACCTCCCCCGAGGGTTCAAAAAAGATATTATTATTATTATTATATATTATATATTCCCTATAATATTTATTTTTTAACCTTTTTGCTAAAACTTATATATATGTATATATAAAAGATCTATTCAATAATAATACGTGTATATATATATAATCTCTCACACATAAAAATTTTGAAACCCTGAAAATATACATGTATTTGTATATATATAAATATACATGCAATCATTTAAAAGAATTTGTTGTGAATCCCAATCTAAACCCTAACAGCAAATGTGGGTTCACCCTGAGCTCTATCAAACCCTTCAACAAGATCTGATTAGAACCATTAGAATGAAATAATACAAATAAATTAAACGAGATGGAAAGCATGAAAACTCGAATTACCTATCAAACCCTCTACTAGCAGAGACCTCCCATTCGATTCCCCCAAAAAAAAAATCTTGGTAAAAGAAAATGAAATCACAAAAAAATTCCCCCTTCCACCTTTCCTTTCTCATTCCTTTATAATCCTATTCCATCTATTCCTCCAATGATTTTGTTACATCTCAGAGAAAATCTCAAAACCCCCTTAATCCAAGCCCACGATAATTGTAAATCTTGATTAGCCCTCCCCTCAAATCACTCTACATCTATTATATTAAATAATAATTAATTCATCCAAATTATTAAATAACCTAAAATAATTATTAACTTAATTAATTTAATACTTTTTATTTGATACCAATATAAACTTTAATTTTAATAATTTGCATAACCTATTTCTTTTAATCAAAATTGACTCAATTGATTTCAGTCAATGAATCTAACATTTTAACCATTTATTTATTATTTGTTACTATTTAATGTTTATCATTAAATTTTATTATTGCATATTTAATACCTATTATCTATTTTAACATATTTACAAGAGTGTTAGTCTACTTACAGGAATTACGACGTAAAACTTTATTTATATGATTTAAATCAATAAATTATTGCAAAAATAAAAATTATTTAATATTGACTAGTGGTCAAATTAGGGTTGTGACATACTTCCCCCTATAACTTTGCATCGTCCCGATGCAAAAATCACACACAAAAGATAGCGTCAAAGTGAGATTTGCACACCTGTCTAAATTCTTCCTTGCAACTTGCCTCTCAAACCCATATGTTGTGTACTTTAAATGCATTATCCATCTTTTAAAAGTTTTACTCCAACTTGTTAAAACTAGAAGGAAAATGATACACTATTCTAGGTTAGAAGAGTGATAATATTTTAGTCAATTTGAATACTCAGGAATTAGCCAATACGAGCTATTCGTCCAATTCAGGACAACCAATTCGAGCTCTTCTGTCCTATGGGCTTCCTTGTCCATATGGGACATCTTTTACCTGTAGCCAAATGAGCTCTTCTATCCTATGAGGATAGGGATCATATTTATCCATATGGGCTTAAGGACAAGAAATATAAAGGGTGCTCTGGCTAGAGAATTTTGACCCTTTTGGGACCAATACGGTCCCAGAGCCACTTCTTGTAGACCACAATTTGCCGAAGTAAAGTATTGTGCTGAGGATGTCAAACAAGGAACAATTATCGATGACTTGTACACCTCAGTTTTTAACCAATGGCCAATACAAGTAATCCACCTTGGGGATTCTTCTGAGTATCAGTGGCTTACATAATTAGATTTATTATTGTTTGAAACATTAAGTCCAAGAAGAATATCAGTCTCAAATTTATAAATCGTCCTTGCTATTTAAGAAAAAGGTGATCAATATAATTACCACTCCAAATCATGATTACAATATCAAGTCACATAAGTTCAATGCCGAAGATAAGTAGATCAACATAATAAGGTGCGTAGATTAGAAACACTAAACCCTTGTAGATCAACTATTGAGGATAAGATGATCAACTGAGGTTCACGAAATAAGAAGATCAAAATGATTTCAATACTATTCAGTGTAATCATCAATAACTAGATATGATTAAGGGATTACTAAGATCATAGATGAAATAAAGTGCATACAAGGCTCATGAAAGATTAAATAGAAGTACCAAATCAATCACTCAATTTTTGTCGGCACGACGCATGCTCTAGACAAAAAAAAATATTTTTTCACAAAGGTGATGAATATAAAGATCAACCAAGAATCTTACGAGCAAGCATACATTGAATTCTAAGTAATCACCATTCCTATTCACTTCAAATTGAATTACACTATATCATTATAGAGCATCAAAATAGTTTAGTTAAGGATAGTTTTAACATAAAGAACCTTAAGGACGTATGACTAACAATTTAATTCCTTGACCCCTTCCAGGTTTTTTATGCATGAATTTCCACAAGCACATTATGAATTATATATTGACCATCATCTTTAATAGGGTTATAATCTTTTTGACAAGTAGAGAAAAATAGTACCTTACGTGTTAATAACCCAACACCCTTCTTCAACTTAGAATTACTTTCCTACAAGCAGATACACTTATCTTAATGCACAATAATAAGTAAAAAGGAAAAAGAAGTTTCAATGATTTTTAATATGTTATCATCATATTATTCTTTCTTCAAGTACACTTAATATCAAGATGGATCGATTCCCACCAGGGGATAATAGATTATAAGGTAATAATGAACCATTCATATTACACTAAGGGTATGCAAGTAACACAAAAAAAATCTATCCTTGATCCTAACCCTAATTTTTTTTATCTACATCCTTGGTTTAAGTAAAGGTTGTGTTTATCCAAGTACCATCCAAAAGATCATAAAAAAAGGTTATTAAAAAACATTCAAATAGGTTAGAAAACTATTTGGAAAACTTGAAAACATGCAAAAAGGAAAACTTAGCAATCTTTTGGGAAGCATAGCAAAACTTCTCTCCTTTCATTCCTTCGACCAAATCTACAAAATAAAGATGAGATTAAAAAAGAGATAAGCATGTTTTTATAACTTGCTTCTAGGGTTTGTATGGTTTCCCTCAGGTTGTATATATTTAATCCTTAGATTCAATATTTTTGAGAAATAATGAGATTGGAAACTCTTTTAACCAAGTGAAGTCTTGGATTTATTATAGAAATAATTTGATTCTCTAGTTTGGAATTCTTTGTAGTGATTTTTATTTTGGTTAATTAGATTATTCATTGTAGTAGACCTTGTTAAAAGTAAAAAATGTTATATCTTTATTTTTGAAAATGATTATTTTTCATGGATTATTTTACTGACACATTTTTATAATTACTTTTCATATGTGAATCAACTAATTTATTTTATTGAATCTTGTTTTAATTCAAATTATTTATTTTGTACTTTGGTTAGAAATGCAAATGTCGTAAACTCTATCTTGGACCTTGGAAAATTATAATATTAGTTCAATCTTTATCTTCCGCATTAGTATTAGAAGCGTTAAAACATTTGTGTTGATTAACTTCATTCTATCTTTCCTTTCGATTCTTTGACATCATACAGGTTATTCTTTTTATTTTATCATGCTTCTTTGTTTAAGTAATTAACTTATAGGATGTTATTCTAGGATAGGTGTTTAGGTCTCACTTGTGGGGCGAGATCATTTTCCGCTTTCACCTAGGAGCCTAGGGGAGATATTCACCTCAAGAAGGAATCTCCCTATAACATCACTAGATGTGACACCACATCTAAAAATAGCTATAGTACTCTTTTTGAAAATTCCTTCCTTGTATCGTGTAGCATGCCAAACATTACATAGTACAAGTGTGTGAGATAGTGTTTATTTAAGAAGTTTTTTTGTTGGTTCAATTTTCATGTCCACACGTAAATGTGGGCATGACATAAAATTATGATTGATTTCCTTAGTAATATATTTATTTGTACTTAAACGTAAGGTAATCACTCTACTTTGAACATCCTCAAACTTCTTCATGATGGTGTGAAAGGTGGATTCGCCACCAAGATAGTGGAGGTATGGTATGAATGTGAGTGGTAATAGGTTAGTATAGAAAGGCTATGGTGGAATAATGGAGGGAGGAATGATATCATGAGGAAAAAAATGAGTATGAGAGGGTATAATGGGGTTATAATGAATATGGCAAGTAGGAATAAGGAGGGAGGAACTAGTAGTGGGACGAATACATAAGAAGGGTGGGGTTGATGGGATGTGAATGGGGAAGGAGTAACAAAGGGAGAAGTAGAGTTTTGAATTGAAAAGGTGAGGGAATGGATTTGAGAGATAACAATGGAATATGAATCTTATGAATGGGAAGGGAGTAGAGCATTGTGAAGGGAAATCCAAGAATCAATAATTTGGCCTATACTTTTAACAACTTCCATTATGTAAGATTTGGACATAAGTGTATTGTGAAGAGCATTTCTACATCCAAAGGATTAGTCTCATAATCAAGTTTAGCAAAATTCTCTCTATGAATATGAATAGTTTTGGTCATATCCCTCTTAGCCATAGTAACAAGGTAGGCCTCATGATCAAAAGCATTATGTTCATTCAAAAAACTAATGTATCTAAGTTTTCATCTATAGGATCATCACTTTGATTCATGGACATTTTGGGATTTAGTCTAGGACTTTATGTAAGTGGAAGATGGATCTTGGTTGATGTTTTAGTGTACAATAAATGGTAGATCACAAGAGAGAACAAATAATAAGAGAAAAAATAAATTATATATCTATATTGAAGATGATAAAAATGAGATCCAAAATAAAAATAAAAGAATATCCAAACCCTAGGGGGTTTGAAGATCAATTTCACCAAAACATATGGACAAAAAGTACCCTATAAAGACTAAAATATCTATGACTAACATATCATATATAACATTTAATAATAAATCATAACTAACTAAATATTGAACTAAGATTGATAAAAGTAAATAATAGTTAGAAAGTGTTTAGCTCTTTAATAGTGTTAAGGTGTTGTTAGCTATGTAGAAATACTCAACAATTAGATTTGGAGCTCTGGTATCATATTTTGACCATGACTTTATTTTTGATCTATTTTTATCTTATCTTTTTATATATATGAAAATGTGCATAATTTGATGATGCAATTTTATATTATGTTGTTGCATACCCCTAAAACTAGTGGACTTATGATGATATCTACATTTTGAACTAGAAGGTGATAAAAATAACCTTAAGGAGTCTCCTATACAATTTTTGAAGTGTGAAACTTCTTTGATCCCAAGTCAAACCCCTTTGTTGTTTTCACATGATTTAAAGACAAAAAACAAATAATTATGTAGTATGTATATCTGTAGTATCTATCAATGAAGTGCTAATTATATGAAGAGTGTTGGTATTGCTCTTAATTTGATATGAAAGAGTGATTTCTAGATTCCAAGATGAGTTCTAATGTCTGAGGGATTATCTTTAAATATAATATACTATGTGCTAAATTAAAATATGTTGTCGTGGTCTAATTTGGTGAAAAGGAAATCTAGGGATAAGTGAAAAACATGTTTGAGTTTAGAGGGTGCAATCACATACACATTCTATCTAGGGATCACAATTGTATGTTTTAATTTGGCAGATGTGATAATAGGCACAATTTACACTTGAAATCTAGTCTAAGATGGGAAAACTTGTATAAATAAGGATGGATCTAGACCACTAGGACTAAAACTACTAAAATTTGACAGATTTGATTAAAAAAATTAGCCTATGCAAGAATAAGTTGATTTAAATATCAACATATCTTAAAACAATGCCAAGATAAATGAAAAACTAGAAGGAAAAGGAGTGAAATATCCACTTTTATCCTCTATAATACTCCTCTTTATTTAGTTATAAGTTTCACACTAATTTCGTCTAATCTAATATTAAGAAATATTCACATACACATTCTATCTTGAGATCACAATTGCATGTTTGAATTTGGAAGACGTGACAACGGGCACAATTTTGTCCAAGGGACAAAATTACACTTGCAATCCAGTTTAAGATAGGAAAATTGGTATAAATAAGGATGAATCTAGACCACAATGGATAAAAATTGATAGATTTGTTGAAATTTGTTAGCCTATGCAAGAACAAGTTGAATTGAATATCAACATATATTAAAACAATATCATAATAAAGGAAAACCTAGAAGGCAAAGGAGTGAAATATGCACCTTTCTCCTCTATAATAGTTCTCTTTATTTAGTTCTAAGTTTCACACTAATTATCCAATCTATTATGAAGAAATATATTACTTTTACCTTCAAACAGCATTTAAGAAAGAACCTTAAACATTAACTTCCTTGTTTTTAAAATGATGTAGATATCAAGAGCATAGTTTTTGAAACCATCAATCCTTTCCCTAGCATGGTAACTGTTATGGTAAAATTTGCATTTCACACACAACAATGGAAAATTTGGACATGTGGATTGGGATTTTAGAAGCCGGCTCTTCGTAGAATTCTCAATAAATTTGCTTTCAAATTTTTTTAGAGAAAAAAGAACAAAATTTGAAATGAAAACTAACTAACAAAACAATATGCTAATCATAAACTTCACCAACTCACAAAAATTTAATTGCGCACAAAATTTGATAAACATGATACAATATGAACACAGATACAATGAACTGAAGAGAAAAGTGGTAGCACATAGTTTATTCAGTTGTATAAGATTTGGTTTCAGATTTACAAAATAGAGGCCCTCCATATTTTATAAAAGGGCCCCACCACTCAGCTTTTACCTCTTATTTTACTCCTTAAATTCTTTTAAAAGATTTAAATAAAGCTTGAATGAAATATCTCAACTTTCAGGTGGGTTAGGAAACAAAAGATTTTCTTCTCTTCCTAGCCACATGGAGGACTATCGTGGGCAAACTAATATCTCTGAAACTATCTACTAGTCCACCATTGGTTCAATAGGCTATAATAGAACTGCGCTTGAATAGGGAACTGATCTCCTCTGGCAGTCTCTCAAAAGTGCGCCATTGGCCCAATCTCTTTGGAGCCTGTGCCTGCATTGTAGGAGAACTATCATTTTCATAGGCTGAGTCTTGATATTTCACAGGTCACATCTTTCAAATATTGATGAGCTTTCTTTATCTATCACAGGCTGTGCATAAGGCTGAACCATATTTCTTAGCTCCTTGACTGTGCAATTAGAAGTTTACAAATGGTGTGCAAAAATTGCACAGCAGTAAGCATAGTGATGGATAATATTTAACTAATTATTATTGATCCAATATTATCTAATAATCATGTTTTTAATCTATTTTACTTTCTTGTTTAAAATATGTAATTTTTTAAAGAAAATACATAAAAAACATCAATTATCTCAAACACTAGTGGCTAAACTTTTTATTTTTATTTCAATCTTCATGTAGATCAATAAAATATTAATTATGACTTTTCACAAACCATCACAAAAATAATAAGTGTTCAGTAAATTGTATAGATAATTATTATTGTCTAGTTGAAATGACTACTCCATAATAATATATTTATCCATTTCTTTCATATGTCTATCAAACCAATCTTGTATTTTTCCATTGCATTCTCTAACACATGATTCTAATGGCCTTTAATTTTCCCTCAAGTAATACAAGAATCATCATCATGATTGTAAGTGTTTTGAAGATTAACGTTTTCATTTTTTAGCATTGTTCATCGTAAGCATCAAAGAAACCATTTGGAATTTCTTTTGAAAGATTTAAGTTCTTTGTTCGAATTATTTTACATTTGATTTTATAGTACATTTATTTGAATGTTTATTTGCATTTGGTTTTTTGGGGGATTTATAAACCCTACAAAGTTATATTTTATTTGTAGTGAGCTCTTTGCAAATAAAGTCACTCAAAAGCATCGATATTTTCTTCTACTAGGGAAAGTAATTTCAAAAGCTTGAGTATTATTTTGGCTAAGTTATATTAGCAACACACACATGGAAATATTTGTAACATGGATTTGAGAAGAAAAATACTACATAAATTATTAGATGTTTAAATGTAATTTTGGTGCTAGTGTTGTTAAGTGATATAAGCAACACACACATGAAGATATTTACATGCTTCTAAGTGGAAAAATACTACTCAAATTATTAGATGTTTAAATGTAATTTTGACCTTTTATTTACTTAAAATTTTAGGTTGTAATTGTTTTTATGTGTGAAGAAAATAATTCATGATTAAAAAATACTAGTCTTAGTGTTCATACATGTGAAAAGAAAAAAATTTAAATAAATTCTCCACCAAATCTTACAATTTTTTACAAATGTTGTAGATATTTCTGTGTATATGATCATGTGCTCAATTATAAAAGATTTGAAAATCCATCTTTGGAAATTTTATCTATAATTTTGTTTACTCACTTTTCATAACATATTTTATGTTTGTGTTCTCTTCATTTTTCATGATCTTTTTGGGACTTACGTAGTAGTTAACAATCTGAAAGTATCTCCCATAAAAATATAAAAAATTTATAACAAATAAAATTTTGGAGATAAATGCTTGTAAGCTCAATGGTAAACCTTATTGAAGAAATGACATAACAGATAATTCTTGGAGGTCCTTCTATGATAACTACTAATTAATAATGAATATTATACTTTGGATCAAGTTTATATAAAATTATTTGAATCTTTGATGTAATTATTGTTTTATTATATTTTAGTGATGAAATGGATGGATACAAAGTGTTGAACACACTGAGATGCTGAGAGGGGGGGTGAATTAGCATATACAAAATTTAACTACTTTAATTGCAAATCAGATTAAACTACTTAGAGAACGGAAAGTAAAACATGCACCACATACATCAACACAATGACACTAGGATTTTTATGTGGAAAACCCAAAATTGGGAAAAACCACAGTGAGTGTTAGATCACAATATATAATGCTCACTGCTATAAAAGTTTACAACATTGTTTTAAGGCTACAACCCAAGGAAGCTATAACTCCCCGTTGACTTTATTTTAGGGCTACAACCCAAGGAAGCTACTACTCCCTAAAGAAAGCTCACTGCTACACAGAATTACAATGACAACATAACTATGAACTGCTATGAAAGAAGCATTTGACTTATGTTGATGTTGTAGTCCTCTTTTTTGCACAATTACTCCATCATACCAACATCGCAAACTTCATCCTTCATATTCTACTTTATGAAATTCACACACACACACACACACTTCCCAAATGATTTTTTTCTTCTATATATATCATCCGCAACATCTCAAAACATTGATTAGGTCAACACCAAAAAGACTCTTAGCTGAAATGTGTGATTCTTCACAGGTCGACATCAAACATATACAATATGAAGAGTAAACAAGTTATAGATAACAACACATCACAATAAGACCCAAAATACATCACAACACACCCTTCTATGCCAAAACAACCAATCGGGATCCATCGCATATGAAGAAAATTGAACTGTTGGCCTAACCAATAGTACCACTGCTAACTGACCATCTTCATATTATCAGGGAGAAGCCAAAAACATTGTGTAGACCAAGATTTCAAGAATGTATCTTCTCAACACTATCCATACACCATTCTCCTAGAGTATCTAATCAATATATGCATCCACAAAACAAGAAACATGTTGAAATGATGAAGACAAGGCATTCCAGACTAACTGTGACACATCAAAACTTAGGATATTGCATTGCGGACCACCAAGTCAACTCAAATACTCATGAATGAACTTGTGCAACATTATGAACATATTCTTATATCTGCACAATCATATCTATCATTTCTAGAGGAATATAGAGACATTTGACTTAGCTGCACTATGATCAGTATTAATGTATACACATAACTCAAGGTGACTTGAACACCATGTGCAGTACAGGAAATAAGAGAGAATTACATGCAGTTCAAACCTGAGATACTATGAAGTATGTGGAGTCTCCATAGACATGGACATAGCTGATCTATACCTTCTCCATCCTCTACAAGTACTCAAACATGTGTTCTATAGAGTACTTATGTATCTGGAACTGTCTATATTACTTTTATCATTTGAAGGCTAAACTTGCAGACCATAAGAACACCTGATATTGCAAGGTAGTATGCATTGAACATCCCCAAAAATATTTATAGAACCACATGGGTGCAACTTCTCTTTCAGAGTAATATGGAGTATTCCAATAGGTCTCCACTATTGCTTTACATTGTCAAGTCATAGTTTGGAACCCTATCATTGATAACTTTCTTTGTCAAAGGTGTAATGCACTAAAATCTTGGATATAGCACATTCATATGTCAATCATGTTAGCTTCTAAACCACAAGACTAAATCTTTCTTTGTAGAGGAATGTAGACCAAAATATTGTAACTCTGCCTTAGGATATACACTGTGAAAGCCTTAGTCCAACTTCTGTAACTTTTCTCTAAGTGTGGTATACCAGAATGGTAGGATATTAGTGTAGGCATGCTAGAAACATGTTAGAACATATGTACTCACCTCCACATCATACTTAGACATCAAGAAGATTTCAATTCTTACACTTGGATAGTTTTTCTCCATCTGTTAGGTCTTCTAGACTGACCTCCCTTAAGCATGTTAATCCTATGTTTTTAACTTAGTCAAACCGTCTCTCTCAAATCTTTCACTAACCATTATCTTCAACATCTTTGACCTTAGGTTGACACATATAGAGTTGACATCAATGACAACACACATTGCCAACAATCTCCCCCTTTGTCATTGATGGCAACACTCAAAAAATATGTGTACAAACACTCCCCCTTAGATGCATATTTATGTCTCTCTCCCCATTTGACATCAAGGAAAAAGGGTCTGATATCTACTTCTTATGACATCCCAAAAATGTATAAAACTTCCCCTTACTATATAATTTTTACAAACAATACTCCCCCTGAGATGACAATGCCTCAAAAAGTGATGATGTGTACATAGTATGACATTACTGTCCTCCGCAAGTCTATATAGATCCAAAATGTTCTTAATACTCTTGCAACTCATTTAGAAGGCAGAATGGATTTGTAGATTACCTTGAGTTGTGTAATAGTAGATGCCCAAATTGTTCTTTCTGAGCTAAGGATGTGATTTTGGCATTCAAACTGCACATATAAGTCCTCAACCTCATCTATGTTGCTTGGTGTCTTCATCTTCTGCTCAATCTTTTCTACCTCACCTAGCAGTCCTAACAATGAAGTAAGTCTCAAATTTATTGCTTCTCTTAGCTGACCAAACTATTTCTTTATATGCTCTCTCTGGTCCTGTAGTTGTGACATTTATGCATGAAGGCTTTCAACTTGTGTCTTGGTTTCTCTATTCTTGTCTTTTGACAAGTCATATACTTCGGCCAATTCGGATATCTATGACTCAATGGAGTCAATCTAAGCTTTGATGTTCTTAGTGGAGTTAGGCCATTTCAATCAAAACAAGTATAAAGCAGTAGCTTCATCAATGCATCCTTTGAACATTTTCAAATTTTCTTGTAGCTTATTGTGTGCATTGGCACACTTATTAGATATCTCAACCAACTTTTTATCTTTCATCTTTCTTAGTTCCTCTTGTCCTTCTTTCTTTTCAATATGAGAAGAATGATCCTTAAAAGAATCCATTAATAGCTTCAACTTTTTCTCTTGGGCCAGAGAGGAGTCAATGATTACCTCTGGTAATCATTCATGAATTAGCTTCATTGCATCTTCAACTAAACTAGTTTTCTTCAAGTTTTCTTGCAAGAACTCTTTTCTTGTAGAAGCATACACAATGTCTCCAAGTTGTAGTTTATGAAATGGTGAAATGTTTGCCAAATCAACTTGCCCTTCAAGAGTGGGAATTTGCAGAAGTTGTGGTGTGATTATAGGTTGAAATTGCATCTACAAATCTAATAGGTCTTTAAAGGAGTCCAACTCTGAGGAACTCTGAGCTATATCCCCAAAAGTGTCCTTAGCTTCCTCATCTTGCTTCTCCTTTATTTCAACTTGATCTTTTTCTTCTTGTTCCTCCTCACTCTTCTCTAATTCATCATGAACTTTCTCTTCTTGTTCCACATCAAGGTTATCCTCTTTTCTTTCCTCATCTTTCCCTATATTCTTCAGAGAAGGGTTGTCATGTTTTGCACTAGAATCAATGTTCTCTAGAGGGGGTGTACTTACTTTATCTTCACCCTTTATATTTTGTGTCTCAATATTCTTCGAGGGGTATATATTTATTTTACCTTGATCTCCTGAGTTTTGTGCTTCTATGCTTTCTAGAGGAACAATCTCCTTATCTTTCTCAGTCATGTCTCCTTTATCCACTTTTTCATCAAAGGCTGACATATCTATATCCTAAAGAGGTACACCTAGGATATCTAGATGAATTTGTTCCTCAACTATCACCTTAGCATTCTTCATTTCCTCAAGGATTTTTGTAGTTTTCTATAATCTTTCCTTCTCCAGTCTCTCTATTTCTTCCTGGTCTTTTCCCATCAGAATATTTATTCTCCCTTTTGTTCTGAATTCCTTTTCTTTTTTTGAGATATCTTGATCTTTCCTTCATCATTGATGGATGGACCAATCTTTTCAATTGCATGTTTTCTCATCTCTACCTTTTTTCCCATGGATTCATTTCTTTTGTTGGTGAGTAGGTTTGCAAGACTTACAAGAAGCTAATCAAACTCAATTAGGGCCACATTGAAGGCTATCATGTACCTGACTATTGCTTCCTCAATTGTGGTTTTTTTATCAACAGGAATCTTATCATAGAGATCTACAACTTGTTTCAAGCACCATGTTGTACTATAGCATTCACAATGGCCTCAAGCTGTAGAGGTCCATGCTTAATTTCTTCTTGAGAAGTTTTTTTTATTTCTTTGCTTTTCCTTTTCCTTTGGTGGTTTCTACTTCTTCCTCTCCTTCTCTTGCTCTTTTCCTTCTTTTCTCAAGCATTCTAGATTATTCTTCTTCTCCTTCATCATCTTCATCATCTTCTATGTTCACCAGATTGATCTTTCCTCTCTTGGCTTGGACCTTAGGTCTATGTTTCTTTGTCTCTGCAGTTTTGGTCTGTATCAGAATTTTAGTAGTAGTTTTATTCCTGCTAGAAGGTGTAGGAGTAGGTCTAGAGGATTTTGAAGAAGTAAGAGTAGCAGGGACAAGTCTATTTTTCCTTCTAGGAGTTTATGAGACAGAGGTGGTTGGAGGTTCTTTTGCTAAACCCTCATAAGTATTAAGCATTTCCTCCAATTTTGACTTCATCTTCTCTACTTTTTCCTCCACATCCTTCTTGATTATTTTGTTGGTGATTTCATCATATGTTCGAAATCTTTTAGCAACAGGATCCTTGGGCTTGCTAAGTAACATATCAGCATATCCAACCAAATCATATTCAAACACCTCATAAGGCAAGGTGGTTATCTAGAAAGTTCTTGGATCTAATTCCTCCATATAGCAATTATCTTTGTCCACCATGAAAGTTTTATCATTATTGTATTTTTCTACTACTTTTCTTGGTATCCTTTCCCTAATTTGCATGTCATTTTGAAATGTTTTGAAGAATCCCCAAATCAATGTGTCACAATTTTTATGATTAGGAAAACTACACATATAATCCTTGATTTGATGAGCAACAGGGGTATCTACTTTCCATACCATGTTCTTCATTGTAGGTAATTCCCTCAGAAAATAGAACTTAAAGCAAATGATTAAAGAACCATACCAAAATTTGTACTTCGTCTCTTGGTTCTCTTCAAATTGTCTAACAATTGATGCCGCAAAAGCTCACAGAGGTCATAGTGCTTCCCTTCTTTCACCATCTGATAAGCAGTGTAGATGGTGGTGGCAGTAGCAGTTCCCTCTCTGTTTGTGTAGTACACTTTGTAAGTAATGCCCATAGTGGCATACCAGAACCCTAGGTTTTTTATGTCATCCATAGTTAGGGTTCTTTTATCAAATTTCACTCTAGTAAGTCTCATCATCTCCTCATTCTTTACAACTTTCAATATAGGCAGTGGTCTGGAGGAACACAATCCAGTTACAGCTCTGATTGCTTTCTTTGTGATCATGTGAGGTTGGTCAAGGCAAAAGAAGTCTTCATGGATTTGGCTCAATGCAATCTTGACCCAATCTTCTTCATAGCAAAAGTTAGGGAAACCCTTCCATATGCCTAGCCATTTTGCCTCAACATTTGCAAACTCCAGCTTCAATTGAAAATCATCACCAAGCAGATGATCATTCCTGAATTGTTCCAACTTTAGGTGATCATACTCATCCAGATGTGAGTGGATGTATATCTGGACATCTTCTATATGCAACACATTAGAGGGAACACTAGAAAAAGATCCATCCTTATCAGTTTTAGTGGACTTGTATGGGTGTTCCTTAAATTTTGGTCTTGGTTTCTCAACAACATCAACTACTACTAATGTTGCCATGACAATTCTTTCAATAAACTAGAGTTTAACCAGAAAATTTGAAGAATACCTGATAATTCTATTGCTAGGGTTTGTACACAAGCTCTGTTGAAGATATTTTTCTCTCCTTTACTCGTTCCCACACTTGAATTCATTCAAATGAGATCAAAATTGATCAAGTATTGACTAAATAGACTTCTCACCAACCCTGGCTGCTCCACATTGATTGCATTTCTCTGTTCTTGACCTAATAAGATTTTTTCTAAATAGAGATCTATGATCACTGAGCAATCCTCTACAAAGAGTCCATTTGGTCTAGAAATTTGATCAAACATCACATGGATATCACTAGATAGACATATCCATATCATTTTTGGTCATTATGTTGAAGCTTTTAGCATCTTATGCATTCAGGGGTTTGAAAATGTTGTAACTCCCCCTGAACCAATACTTCCTCCTTTTTAGTTTCTGGAGGATCCATCTATACCAGGCAGAGGTACAGATCCTTCGTTTACTTCATTTTCTTCCTTCTTCCTCCATGTCCTGTTCATTTCCTTCTTTTGTGGAGCAATATCAACCTTCCTTTGAGGAGTAGAGGACCTTACACTCTTTCCCCTACAAAACCTTGCAATATGTCCTGATTTATTGCAATTGTAGCAGGTGGTATTGGACTACAGAGCATAACCACCTCTTCTCACATTAGATCTACAATTAGCATCTTTATGACCATATTTGTTGCATGTGTAGCAATAACCATAAAAGAATTTAGGAGTGCTAACATTGTTCTTGTTCATGAAACCATTCCTCATCACTTTGTTTCTGTAATCATTATACTTATGACCAACTTTGTTGCAAGCACAACACTGACGATGAGATGAATGAGAGATTACAGCATTGTACCTTGGAGGCCTAAATGAATTTTGATTCATCTTGTTTCTACATTCAATAGCCTTATGACCAAATTTATTACAAGCATAGCAATTACCATTGAAAGCTTGAGATACCTAGTAGGAGCAATTTGTTTAGGAGAATACTTTCTGAAATCCTTCTTCTTATTCTTTCTTTGTCTCTAGACAAGAATGAATTCATCTTCTTTTGCATCTCTGGAGGCATTCTTCTTAGGATCTTCAGTGCAGGCTTTTTCTTCCTTTGTTTCAGACTTTCCTTCTGCTTTGAAGTTATCATACAAATTTGTGGATGCAATAATTATAGGACTTTTCCCCTTTTCAAAACCAAGTCTAGATTTATCTTTTGATGTCTTTTGAGAGTTGATCAATTCTTCAAGAATCTCAAAATCTCCTTTCAGTTTTAACCCCTTGTCAATCTGTTCTTTTACTTTTTCCAGTTATTTTCTCACAGTGACTTCTTCCTCAAGTTTTGAACATTCATCAACTTTCTCATTGAGCTTGATATTTATGCAATCTTCAATCCTCTTGCCTTCTTCAACCATGACTTTCAAATTAGAGATCATATCTTCTGGGCCTCCTTGAGTTTAATGTCACCTCCTTTTTCTCCTTCTATCTAAGATTTTAGTTTACCAATTTCTTGTTTTGATTCTTTAGCTCTTGTTTTCAATTTCACAATTGTCTCCATTGATTTTTTAAGAATGTCCTCATATTCCTAGTTTAGTTCTCTTTCTTTATCCAGATCCTCAAGGGCTGACTAGAGCTCTCCTTCAAGGTCTACTTCATCTAGGTTGAGGTCCCATTGCTTCCAGATCAGGTTCTAGAGTAAACACATCATCAGATATAGCTTCAGATTCCATGTGTTCAAGAGCAAGATCTACCTTAGTTGTTAATCTTCTCAAAGGAACTTGACTCTGATATGAAATTGTTGAACACACTGAGATGCTAAGAGGGGGGGTGAATCAACATATACAAGATTTAACTACTTTAATTGCAAATCAGATTAAACTACTTAAAGAATAGAAAGTAAACCATGCACCACATACTTCAATACAATGACACCAGGATTTTACGTGGAACACCCAAAATTGGGAAAAACCACAATGAGTGTTAGATCACAATATATAATGCTCAATGCTATAAAACTTTACAACATTGTTTTAGGGCTACAACCCAAGGAAGCTGCTACTACCTAAAGAAAGCTAACTGCTACTAAGAATTACAATAACAACATAGCTATGAACTACTATGAAAGAAGCATCTAACTTATGTTGATGTTGTAGTCCTCTTTTCTGCACAATTACTCCATCATACTGACTTTGCACACTTCATCCTTTGCATTCTTCTTTATGACATTCACACATACACTTCCAAAATAATTTTTTTTTCTATATATATCCTCCACAACATCTCAAAATATTGATTAGGTTAGCATCAAAAAGACTCTTAGATGAAATGTGTGATTCTCCACAGGTTAACATCAAACATATACAATATGAAGAGTAAATAGGTTATGGATCACAACACATCACAATAGGACCCAAAATACATCATAACACACCCTTCTATGCCAAAAAAACCAATCAGGATGCATCGCATATGAAGAAAACTGAATTGTCGACCCAACCAACAATACCATTGCTAACTGACCATCTTCATATTACTGAGGAGAAGCCAAAAACATTATGTGGACCAACATTTCAACCATGTATCTTCTCAACACTATCCATACACCATTCTGCTAGAGTATATAATCAATATATGCATCTACAAAACAAGAAACATGTTGAATTGATGAAAACACGACATTCCAAACTAACTGTGACACATGTCAAAACTTAGGATATATTACATTGCGGACCACTAAGTCAACTCAAATACTCATGAATGAACTTGTGCAACATTATGAACATATTCGTAGATCCGCACAATCATATCTATCATTTCCGAAGGAATGCGGAGACATTTGACTTAGCTACACTATGATCAGTATTTATGTATACACATAACTCAAGGTGACTTGAACACCATGTGCAACACAAGAAATAAGATAGAATTGCATACCGTTCAAACTTGAGATATTATGAATTATGTGGAGTCTTCACAGACATGCATATAGCTGATCTATACCTTCTCCATCCTCTGCAAGTACTCAAACATGTGTTATATAGAGTATTGCATCTAGAACTATCTGTATTACTTCTATCATTTGAAGGCTGACCTTGTAGACCATAAGAACACCTGATATTGGAAGGTAGTGTGCATTGAACATCCCCAAACATATTTGTGAAACTGCATGGGTACAACTTCTCTTTCAGAGGAATGTGGAGCATTTCAACAGGTCTCCACTATTGCATTACATTGTCAAGTCACAGTCTAGAACCCTGTCATTGATAAATTTCTTTGTTGAATGTGTAATGAGCTAAAATCTTGGATATTGCACGTTCATATGTCAATCATATTAGCTTCTGAGCTAGAAGACTAAATCTTTCTTTGCGGAGGAATGTGGACCAAAATACAGTAACTTTGCCTTAGGATATACACTGGGAAAGTCTTAATCTAACTTAGATGTAACTTTTCTCAAATTGTGGTACACTAGAATGGTAGGAAATTAGTGTAGGCATGCTAGAAACATGTTAGAACATATGTACTCACCTCTGCATCATACTTAGACATCGGGAAGATTTACATTCTTACACTTGGATAGTTTTTCTCCATCTGCTAGGTCTTCTGGACTGACCTCCCTTAAGCATGTTGATCCTATGTTTTTAACTTAGTCAAACCATCTCTCTCAAATCTTCCACCAACCATCAGCTTCAACATCTCTAACCTCAGGTTGACACATATAGAGTTGACATCAATGACAACACACATTGCCAACACAAATTTCACCCTTAATTGTTATTTTTTAATAGATAATTTCTTTTTCTCACATAATAGTTATAAAAATGAAACTATTATGCTTTTTAACAACATGAATCATTATTTATTTGTAATATCCCTTATAAGAAGATTCTTATTTTTAACATTGCACACAAGAATGACTTCTTAAAGGAAACATTAGTAATAAATAAGATCAATAAATCATATTAAAATATTCAAATTAGGGTTAGTAACCACATAATCAATCTCATCATAAATCAATAATTCAACTATTTATTTCCCTAATTCAATTCTTAATTATTCTTTTGAGTCTCATGATATACTTAGGGTTGCCCACTTTGCGTTAATCTTATCCATTTATAAACCCTAGTGGAGATGGGGTATAGATATAGGGTGCAAGTTAATAACATTTGGCCCAAGGGTTTCTTCGCACACCCGAAAATCCCTCACCACTTGGCTCAAGGGGCTTCTTCACATGCCCGATGATCCCTCGCTAAACTTGAGTCACCTATCAAAAGAGACTTATCATAAACTACCGCTCATCCCTAGTCTAACCCATACTCTCACCAGGTGGTTGATAGATTAACGTTATAATTTGAGACACTTAAAACCCAGTATGCCATGAGCTAATTCTTTAGGACCTTGCTTTCATAATCTCATGATTCTTATGGATCAAGTATAGTTGTCCTTTAATTTGATAGTCCTATAATGATAGAGTCTCTATGCATTTATAATCATGTTATTCATAGATGTTTAAGTTATCTATATCATGTTAGTTATCCAGTGTCGTCTTGGATGTGCAGGTGGTCAGGCTAAGGAGCATGAAGAAGAAGGTAAATTACTTGGAATACTTAGGGTATGTTAGACATGTTGATGGTAGGTTAACTATTCTGATGTAGTGGATGACATTCATTGATGTTTACTTTGATGAAATTGCTGATGCTTTATGATTGATACATTATGCTTATGTTGAGATCAGCTATGAGTTTAATTGATTATGTGGATTAATTTTACTTTGTACCTTATGCAACTATTGATGTTGTGTTAACTGGTTGTTTGGTTATTAATGAACTTGCTTGATGTGGATCATTGTGAGGTGTTTTGTGAAGGGACAGTGTAGCATTACTCATGTTGAGTATCCTACTATGCTGTGATTTCCTGTCATAGTGTGTCTGTTGGATGACTATATATATGTTGTATTCGACACATTTGTTTGCTACAGGATTGCAGGTACCGGGCATCGACTCCACCTGAATTGGTAGGTCTGAGCGTGCCTTTACACCAATGGATAATGTGGATGGGAGATAACTTGGGGTTCCCTCTGTCAGTTAATGTCTTCAATTTTTTGTCATCCATGTATTTCCAATCGTGGGTGTAGTCATTGTTCAACTTGGGGTATGTGGTTGTCGTAATTGTTGTTTATGTGGTTTTGAGTTGTTGATTTTAGTCGTATGGTTCATTTTATAGAATAAGTGATCTATGTGTATAGATGTGTTGATATTTGATCATTTTGGTTATAGTCAATGTGTATTTGTTGGAGATTTATTAATTTTTATAGTAATAATAATAATAAGTTTATATATATACATCAATATTAGTTATTTAATTAATGTAGAAGATTGGGAATATTAATTAGTTGATTTTTATATTAAATTAAATTAGTAGCTTTGAAAGCTAGCAATAATAATAATATTGTTATATTTAGTACTTTATTGATTTTATCTAACATGAGAGATTTTAATTTATTTTGCCATTAATTTATTGTTGGAGTTGGTTGTCAGAAATTTTTTTAAAAAAAATTATTCCTATTATTGGTGTTATGAATGCATTTAAATTTTCAGGAAGTGGATTCCTGTAACGGAAGTGTGGAAGTGGCGAATTAATTGGTTTATCTATTTTTGTGATAGTGGAGATATTTGTAGGGGGTTATGTGAAAAATTTTAGGGAGAGTTTTGTAGATGAAGTATTTGGGAAGGAAGGCAAAGAAATCAGGAGGAAGAAAGAGGATTCATCTAGAGGAGGCTCAAGGATAAAATTTCTGGGTATGTCCATTTGAATAATGTCTGTGTCTCTGTATATGGATCTCTATTTAAACTATTATTTTTCTTGTCTAAAACTTTTTATGTGTATGCTTGTTGATCTGAGCATTTCTTCAATTTGCCATCATCATGACCTGATAAATGTAAATACTCTTCTATCACCTTCTATTTTGAGAGAAAGTTTATTGTAATCCTAGCATGGGTCTTTTTATGAAAACATTTCAATCTTCCATAATTGATCATCCCTGCAATCACCTTTACACCATGCTACCCACAGCTTTGTCTCAAAAATTTCCATAGCTTCTTTTCTACAATGGTCCAAATTGTGCATATCTTGAAAAAAAAAATTATGAGGAGACTATTGGGATTTTATGCACTTTGTTTTTTTGTTCCTACAATTATTGCTTCTCAGCTGGATAGACCCATCTTGTGCCCTATGCATTCTTCTTCCTCTTGCATGATTAAGAATTGTGGCTTTTGTAATAATTATTCAATTATTGTATGAGCTATCATGATCTCCTTGACCTTGAATACAAAAAAAAAAATTAAGCACACTGTCATGCATTCATTGTCAATCTCACATATAATGTTTTTATATTATCTATGTAGATCACTTTGTAGTAAGGCTCAAGAATACTTTACCTCACTGTCTTTATTACAAATTATTCTCCATTTAATCATCCTTGAACCATAGCCAGACTTTGCTGATGTGTAATCCTTCATAAGTCTCCTTGCTTCTGGAAATCCATTTGCTTACCTTCACCTGGTTCTTTTTTTTGGATTTTTTAAAAAACTTGATTGCAAGAATAAATTATGGGTATGGTTCTTCTCTTTAAAACATTAATAATCATTGATTTTATTTTTTTTAAAACATTCTAATTAGAAGACTTAGGGATTCCCTTACAATCTCTTTAATTAGAAACTAAAGTTTTCTTTCCTTATAACCATAACTTTCTTCTTAAGTAATTTATTTAGTAAGAATGTTATCTTATTCTTTTGAATTTGATTTAATTATTTTTTTTTTGATACTTTAATAACTGGTATGGGCCAGCTCCCTTTATATTATATCATCACAAAAGATTACAACCTTCAAGTATGATTTTACAAAATTGTTGTTTCCATCTTCCCCTTCCCTACCACTCATCTGACATTTAGATCACCTTCACCTAACAGCAAAAAATGTTGAGACAGTTAATTACAGACCCCTTCAAGCTATCTAACAAATACCTATATACTACTATTCTATTCTATTATACTTATGTAATGTGTCGTACCTATTTGTATATTTTAAAATCTTTTATGTGTTTTATTTTATTTTTATGTGATCTTTCAGAACTCGACAGAAGAATGCAGAAGGGGTTTTCAGTTTACTACAGATGTGTGACAGGAGCATACAAAATATAGCATATATTGCAAACCTAGAAAATATACAATGAATACAAGAGAAATATGAAAGACCTGGCAGTTGATATATCAACAAATAAAAAGGTTCTATCACATACCCATATGCAGAAATACAACTTAAGTTTTATGATGTCGCCAGATCAGTTAATGGGTATGGTTGGAATGCATTAAATCTTCATAGAATGTTATGGAATGTCTATATAATGTGATCAGCACATAGAAGGGCCTGAAATGCCACTCCTAGGCCAAATATACAACATACAATGAAAGGGAAAGAGCCTCCAAGGACCCACGTCCTCACTGGAGTTGGTACGGCTATGGCTGGGGATCTAATCTACAACAAATACTTCTGAAATTCCTTTCTAACTGTTCTAAAATGAATCTGCAATGACCCCCAATAAATGGTGACTCATCTCCATGAAGAGAATAAACCCCGTTCTTCCCCAAACCCTCAAAAATCAAACTCCAATGAGGCATAGTTGTGAATACTAGATGTATCCACCAAAGAAGCACCGTTGGGTGGTATTGCACACTTGTAGAATGTTGTTACCTATGGAGGTTTCCATCTCCACAAGCCTCTGGTTTGAATCCTCAAACCTCCACAATAGCAAACTCTAGCAGAGCTCAAAAGGAGATATCATAAAGCAAGCATATTTCAAATAGGGCACTTTTCCCTCTTTTATAA
Organism: Cunninghamia lanceolata; assembly: GCA_027924645.1. Classification (NCBI taxonomy): domain Eukaryota; kingdom Viridiplantae; phylum Streptophyta; class Pinopsida; order Cupressales; family Cupressaceae; genus Cunninghamia; species Cunninghamia lanceolata. The sequence continues at coordinate 43,729,087 of BSBN01000809.1, read as the reverse complement.
CTCTCCAAGAGGGACATTTCACTTTGGAGGTAAACATTTCTTTTAATTTCACTTTTAATATTTCCCAATATGAGCGCTCCAAAAAATGACTTAAGTGACTTTTTAAATATTTCATTCTTCATCACTTAACCAAATGGCTAGTCCACAGGAATTCTATGATGGACTAACCATGAGTCTAGAAGGGGACATTACAGTCTGCCCTCCCTAAGATTGCTTGCCTCAAGCAATCTCAAGTCAGGATGCTCTAATATCTGCTCATCCTCCCAAGTCGCATCCTCCACTGGCAGGTTCTTCCATTTAACCAAGTACTCTCTAATGATCCTCCTCCTCAGATTACGTTCCCTGGTATCAATTATAGCCTCGGGTACTAGTACCAACTTCCCCTCTTCATCAAGAGGAGGCAACTCTGCTGATGGTGTCACCTTATGCCCCAATGCCTTCTTGAGGCAAGATACATGAAACACATTATGTACCCTGCTACTTGCTGGAAGCTCCAACTCATAAGCAACTTCTCCAATCCTCTTGGAGATCTGAAAAGGTCCATAGTACCATGGCTTCAACTTCTCTGCCCCACTCTTTTTGAGAGTGGACTGTCTATAGGGTTGCAGCATGAGATACACCATGTCACCAACCACAAAAGATCGCTCAGTCCTTTGCTGATCTGCATACTACTTCTGCTGATTCTAAGCCTTCTGTATGTTCTCCTTCAAAGACCTCATGATGTCCCGACTCTCCTGGAGAAGGTCTTTGGCCTTCGGCACTCTTCTATCACCAAACAACAAATCAACAAAGCTCGGTGCCTCATACCCATACAGGGCCATAAATGGTGACATCTGAATAGACATGTGGTATGTGGAATTATAAGAGTACTCTCCCATGTGAAGCCACTTAACCAATGCCTTTTTCTACCCTGAAACATAGTTTTGGAGGTATCCTTCCACCCATTTATTAACTATCTCCATCTAACCATCCGTCTGAGGGTGGTAACTCGTATTGGGTGTGAGCTTTGTCCTTGTCAACCTAAAGAGCTCCTACCAAAAATTACTAAGGAACCTGCTGTCCCTATCACTAACAATGTTCTGAGGCAACCCATGGAGTCAAAATACCTCATAAAAGAACAATTCTGCAACCTGTACTGCAGTAAAAGTGGTAGGGATGGCAAAGACGTGTGCATACTTTGTTAACCTGTCCACTACCACGAAAATGCAATCCCTACCTTGAACTTTTGGTAAACCTGTGATGAAGTCCATAGAAATGCTATCCCACTTCCTCTTAGGAATGGGTACGGGCTGCAATAAACCTCCTCGAAATGAGTGCTCATGTTTATTCTACTGACATATCGGGCACTCCCTCACATACTGCATCACCTCCGTCTTGAGGCCCTTCCAGGTGAACCTCTCTCTAACCTGCCTATAAGTTTTGAAGTACCCCAGGTGTCCTGCCATCGACAAGTCATGGAATGCCCTCAAAACCTTCTGTTTCATCTGAGAATCTGACACCAAGAAGATCATGTTCTTGTAAATGATTAAATCATTTGCCACTGTATCCCTGTCATCCTTGATGGTGCCATCAATTATCCCCGTAGCCCATGCATCCTTTCCATACTCAGCTAATATCATCTCCCTCCAATCATCTGCAATGGCTCCAAGTGCACATAAATGGGGCCTCCATGATAAAACATCAGCAACAACATTTTTCTTTCCTTTGACATACACAATGTCAAAGCCGTAGGCCTGTAGCTTGCTGACCCACTTCTGTTGCCTCTCATTTAAGTCTTGTTGGCCAAGGAAATGCTTCAGACTATTGTGATCTATTTTGACTATGAACTTACTGCCCACAAGGTATTGTCTGAACTTAGCCAATGCATGCATTATGGCTAACATCTCCTTGTCGTAAATGTTATAGCTGTGTTCCACACCCCTCAACTTCCTACTCTCAAATGCTATGGGGTGCTTATCCTACATAATTACCGCACCAATGCCTTCCCCTAAAGCATCACACTGTAACTCGAAGGGCTTGCTGAAATCTGGCATGGCCAATATAGGGCATGTACTCATAATCTGTTTGAATCGGTCAAATCACTCTTGTGTACCCCCTATCCAACTAAATGCATCCTTGCGAGTCAAATCTGTGAGGGGAGCAGCTGACTGAGAAAACCCCTTCACAAACCTGCGGTAATATCCACATAAACCCAAGAATCCCTTCAGTTCAGTAAGATTCTTTGGTGGTGGCCAGTCTGCTATTGCCTGAATCTTCTCTAGGTCTACCTTCACGTTACCAGCACTGATGATGTGACCCAAGTATAGCAACTCGGCCATTCCAAACTCACACTTTGACATCTGAGCATATAAAGATTTCCTCTCCAGAATACTCAACACAATGTCAATGTGTTTCACGTGCTCTTCCCACATTTTTCTATAAATCAGGATATCATCAAAAAATATCAGGACAAACCTCCTCAACTTCTTTCTAAAGACTCTATTAATGCAAGACTAGAAAGTAGCTGGTGCATTAGTCAAGACGAATGGCATGACTAGGAAATCAAAGTGCCCATAGTGACACCTAAATGTTGTCTTCTCCACATCCTCATCTCTAACCCTAATCTGATGGTACCCAGACCTTACGTCTATCTTGGAGAAATAACAAGCCCTGTGTAGCTCATCTATCCTGGGTATGGGATACCTATTCTTGATTGTTTTATTATTGAGTTCCCTGTAATCAATGCACATCCTAAGAGTCCCATCCTTTTTCTTTACTAAGACAACGGATGATGCAAACGGGCTCTTACTCGGTCTTATGTGTCCCATGGCAAGAAGCTCTTTGATAGCTTTCTTGATCTCATATTTAGATCTCTTCGGGTGCCGATATGGTGTGGTGATCATTGGTTTTGCACCCTCCTCCAACTCGATCACATGCTCGATACCCCTATCGGGTGGTCTACCTGGTGGGATATCACTAAACACTTTAGTGTGTTAAGTTCGCAAAGCCTGTATGTCAGGTGGGTACTCATGTTTCTGTTGCTCTGCAATTTCAGGCATCACCGATATCTCCACTGCCCATTGTACCTAATCATGGTGAATCAATCTTTCCATTCACTTGAGAGAAACAACTCTCAATCCACCATCTGAAATTCCCCTGAGCACATGCTTAACTCCATCCACTTCAAACTTCATTTCCATTGTCCTCAAATTGATAGTGAACTCCCCTATCTCATGAAGCCATTTCATTCCCAGCACAACATCCATGTCACCCATGCTAACCACATAAAACTCTGACTGGCAAGTATAATGGTTTAGCTGGATCATCAAGTTGGGAATCCTCCTAGTGCAAGTGAGTACAAACCCATCAGCTACCCTAACCTTAAATCCCACAAACTCCTTTGTTTGTAACCCCCTCTTAGCAACCAAGCCCTCATCTATGAAATTATGAGTGGAACCTGTATCTAGCAAGGTAATGCACCTCTGTCCACCCAATACCCCTCAGATCTTGAATGACCCTTCTCTCTGAATGCTAGAAATGTGGGCTGTGGGTAGGGAGGTATCACTGTCCTTATCTGGTACTTCAGATGCAACATCTGTCCCTGAATCATCATCCTCTGTATGCTGCTCTGAATGCATGTCTGACTCCATAGACTCATCTGCTGAGAAGTATTCAATCTATTTCGCCTTCCCTTGGGTAGCACACTTGTGCTTAGGATCCCAAGGCTCTCTGCAGTGAAAACAAAGCTTCTTCCTCCTGAGGTCATTCAGCTGATCATTATCAATCCGGGAAGAACTCTTATGTGGCTGGTGTCCCGAGTCCTTGTGGAAAGGTCTCCTATCTCTTTCCTTATCTCTCCTATGCTGAAAGTTCTTACTCTGAAATTTGCTCCCCCATATAGACGATTCCATATCATGGGCCTTCTTCATGGCCTCCTACAATGTCATAGGGTCTAAACCCTTCACCCATCCCCTTAAAGGATCAGACAACCCATCAACAAAGAGCATGATCAACCTCCTCTCTGATATGTCTGAAACCATGACTAAGAGATCCTAGAACTTTGAAATGTATGAGTCCACTGATCCACTCTGTCTCAACTGTGCTAGCTCCTTGAACTGCAATTCAGGATCCTTCTTGTCGAACATGTCTATGAGTCTAGCTGTAAACTCAATGTAAGATGTGATCTAGTCATGTCCTAGAGTCACCTTCCCATTGTTCCACCACTTATGTGCACTACCCTCCAAGTGTAAGGCTGCGTATGTGATGGCATCTATCTCTGGCATGGGGCTGATCTGAAGGTAACTGTCCAACTTTTGTACCCATGCTCTTGCTGAAGTTTTTCCTGAACCATCAAAATAGGGTAAGGTCATCTTAATGACCTTCTTTTGTAGCTCATTGTTATGTTGTCTATTACCCCCTCTGGGTCTGTGTCTCATCCAAAGATCTGAGTAGTCTCTGAAATTCATTTCAGCTCTAAACTCTTTGCTGGAAGCCTACCAATCCCTAACGATCTCTTCCTGAAACTCCAATTGTGTAGCATCCCTGTCTGGTATCTCGTCCCTTGGCCAGAAAATTAGAATGCTTGGTTTATCTACAATCGTGAGCCATGTAGTACCCTGGTTATTCATCGAAGCCTCTCCATCATGATTCCTGTGCCCATTTCTATCACCAATGTTTCGGTCACCATTCCTATCTCCATTTCCTCGGTCTCTATTCCTATCATGTTGGTCTCCATGCCTGTCATTCCTGCCTCCATTCCTGTCATGTCTATATTTGTTTCGACCTATATTCTCCTCATCGTCTTCCAGCTTAGGAAATAATCAGCCCAGAAGCCTCCTAAGTGCCTGTTGAGACCTGTCCAAGCTAGCCACGATTTGTTGCTGACCTCTAGCCAAGTCATTGAGAATATCTCGTGTGCTTGTTTCTTCAATCTCCATATCTCCCATTTCCCCCATATGCTCTGTAAATGGAGGTAACTCTCCAGGAAAGGGGTCTGTCCGTGAAACCTAAGAATCGTCCTCTGCAGCGGCTACCTCTATCTCTGGGTCTGACTCAAAATGATCTGTTATGGGTACTGGATTCTCTGGAACTATCAACTATGGAATCTATGTTCCTTGCCTTGCTCTGGTATTCCTAAAGGAATATCTATCTGCTGGTTGCATATCTCATTTTCACTTCTGCATGTTTGTTTCACCTCACAGGATGGCAAGATCATGGCTCTGATACCACTATAATGTGCCATACCTATTTGTATATTTTAAAATCTTTTATGTGTTTTATTTTATTTTTATGTGATCTTTTAGAACTAGACAGAAGAATGCAGAAGGGGTTTTCAATTTGCCACAAATGTCTGGTAGGAGCATACAAAATATAGCATATATTGCAAACCCAGAAAATATACAATGAATACAAGAGAAATATGAAAGACCCAGTTCATATATCAACAAATAAAAAGGGTCTATCACATACCCATATGCAGAAATATAACTTCAGTTTTATGATGTTCCCAGACCAGTTAATGGGTATGGCTGGAATGCATTAAATCTTCATAGAATGTTATGGAATGTCCATACAATGTGATCAGCACATAGAAGGGCCTGAAATGCCACTCCCAGGCCAAATATACAGCATACAATGAAAGGGAAAGAGCCTCCAAGGACCCACTTCCTCACTGGAGTTGGTACGGCTATGGCTGGGGATCCAATCTGCAACAAATACTTCTGAAATTCCTTTCTAACTGTTCTGAAATGGATCTGCAATGACCCCCAATAAATGGTGACTCATGTCCATGAAGAAAATAAACCCAGTTCTTCCTCAAACCCTCAAAAATCAAACTCCAATGAAGCATAGTTGTGAATACTGGATGTATCCACCAAAGAAGCACCGTTGGGTGGTATTGCACACCTGTAGAATGATGTTACTTATGGAGGTTTCCGTCTCCACAAGCCTTTGGTTTGAATCTCAAACCTCCATAATAGCAGACTCTAGCAGAGCTCAAAAGGAGATATCATAAAACAAGCATATTTCAAATAGGGCACTTTTCCCTCTTTTATAACTCTCTAAGAGAGACGTTTCACTTTGGAGGGAAACATTTCTTTTAATTTCACTTTTAATATTTCCCAATGTGAGCGCTCCAAAAAATGACTTAAGTGACTTTTTAAATATTTCATTCTTCATCACTTAACCAAATGGCTAGTCCACAGGAATTCTATGATAGACTAACCATGAGTCTAGAAGGGGACATTAGAACTTATCCCTTACTCTACCCAAACCAAAGTATCATAAATTTCACACAGGGCCTATCCGGCCCTTATCCTCTTCACCTTACCTACCCCGCACACAGTAGAGGAGGTGGGGCTTTCAAAGTGCGTCCCCAAGCTCTGTTCCTCCATCTCCCTCTTCATTTGCGTAACGTGAGCTGCACGAGCCTTCACCGGGCAGTCCAGTTTGTACTTTCTATGAGCAAGTCTAGTGACTATGTCCTCGACATCCCTCCCATTCTCTTCAATCCAGTCTTCTCCGCAGTTCGGCAGCACTGGAATTTCCAAGTCCTCCACTTCCTCACTATCACTATCATTCGGCACCCTGAAGCCTTCCTTTGCCAGGTAGCAACTCATCCAATCAATTGATAGGAGTGATAGGATTTATGCAATCCTCTGCAGGAACTCCAGGTTTCAGTCCAAGTCGCCTAGTCTATCCTCCAAAGCGTCCGTGACCACAGAGAAAACCAGCGGGAACCTTTGTATTTCCTTTGACCCCCGCCCTTTCCTCATGTAGTACTGCTGCGACATAGGCATCTTCCAGTTAGTGCTCACATTGTCCAGCACCGCATTGATTTCACCTAGAAACACGTGCTTGAACATCCTTTGACATAGGTTCTTTGCCTTCACCTTCAGCACTCCTCTACATAGAGATAATTCTAAGAACATTGCTGGGATGTCAGTGTTAACCCAGTGCCTATGGTATGACCACAGGAATTCTCGTCTAAGCACCTCCTTCACCGCATGCAACTTGATTTAATTAATTATTGCACATAATAACTTATTTTAATTTTAATTTAAGAATTTAGATAATTAAAACTTATTGGCTAAATATTAAGTTTTGTTGCATAATGTTAATAATAAAGTTTATTTATCTTTAAATTTGTCCTTTAATAAATTATTGTTTTAATTTGAGTTTTATTTATTAATTTTAAGGTGTGATGTCAACTACCTATTTAATAGGGAAGAATAGTTTTATGGATGTGTTTTATTTTTAAGTATTTTTTTTACAGAAAAATCAAATCCATATTATTAGGGATGTGTTATATTTAAGTATTATTATATTTTATTTATGAGAAATCGAATCCCTATTATTTCAGGATGTGTTATATTTCAGTTTTATTTTATTTATGAGAAATCAAAATCCCCATTATTTCAGGATGTGTTATATTTAAGTGTTATTTTATTTATGAGAAATCAAATCCCTATTATTTCAAGATGTGTTATATTTAAGTGTTATTTTATTTATGAGAAATCAAATCCCTATTATTGAGGAATGTGTTATATTTAAGTATTATTTTATTTCATCCCTGTTATTTAGGGATATGTTATATTTAAGTATTACTTTATAAATAAATAAAAAAGAAAAAAGTCAAATCCTTTTAAAATAATTTATTGATTTATTATTTATCTTGTATATTTAAGAATATTAGTAGTTTTATCTATTGTAAGAGAGTAGGATATGGATATTAAATAAGGCTTCTTACTATATTTGGTCTTAGTCAAATTGATGTAAAATTATCATATTATCAATGTTGAATTGTTATTTTAGATCTAGTTATAAGATGTGTATGATGACCTTAGTTAAGTCTTTAATTTTAGTATGAATTAGAACATTTTAAATAGTATGCATAGAGTTAGTCTATGAATTTAATTTATGATTGTTACATGTCTAGATATCTTTGGTATTTTTTTTGTGGAAGATAACATTTAGTTTAGATTTAGTAAGACTTGTCAAGTATTTTTATATATATCTTGCTTCCCCTTCACCTTAAGGAACTTTGTGGTCATATAATGGAGTCTAATCTTATTTATGACTTAAATTAAAGATTGTGCTTAGTTATGAAATTGAGTAAGTGGAGATATCGTTTGATATAAAATGTTTAGCATTTAACTCATATGCTTTCTAAAGATTTAAATGGATGATCAGTTTTAATCTACTTTATGATCCTTTATATTTTTCTTATACAATTACTTTGAATAGAAATCACAAAGTTGTCTAGAATTTTAACAAGATCCACATCAGTGTAGAAAGTGGTTTAGTCTAATAATGGGTAGTATCTTGTTTGACTGAATTTTTTGTTATAGAATAATTGGTACCCTTTCAAGTTATTATTGTTCTGCATTATTGGGATAGAGTTACCTTATGTTGTTAGATGATTGATCATGCTTAGAATAATGTTACATTCTTTAAGACTATTATTAGTGCATCAGCTTATATGTTACATTTGTGGTTTTGTTATTGAAGTATTGATGAGGGATCTTGGTTTATGATGTGTTTTGGAAGTGATTGTGATGTGTGACCATTACATTTTAATGGTGTCATGCATTGTGTAATTGGGGAAAGTGGTTTCTAGAGGCCTAGGAGGGTGTGATTGTGTGGGGGTTGGCTTTGTGTGTGTTGGTTAACAGATTTGTCCTTATTCTAAAAATAATTTACTCCGACTCTATACCCCTCTTTTAAAGAACAAATAAATTAAACAACAAATGGGTGAACCCTTTTGAATTAGTTCCCCTCTGAATTTAGGTACAGCTCCCTTTAAGATTTTCAATGAATTTGACCTATTCAACTAACCAAATGCATTTTTAACCAGAAAACACTTAAGGCAGACTAACATTCATACATAACCATGTCATGAATGCGATAAATTTATAAAGTAATGAGATAGAATGCACAGATTCTATTGGGTACATTCAGATGCGTGAATACATTCATGTGAATTTGCAGAACTAGTAAGGAATATAACATATATGATGGATTGTTCAAACAAAAAGCAATTACTAGGTGGAAAGAGATTTCACACAGAAAATTTAATTCCACACATTCAGACGCACAGATCCAAATAAGCAGCAATCGTTCTTCTTTTCACTCACAGATGAAAATGTTTTTCAAACAATCATCACATAATATAAAAAAAATAAGCACAGTCTTTCTGAAATTCCCTCTTCTTTTTCTTCTCTAACTTCTGCCCCTTCAATTATATAAAAAAAACATATATATATCAATGTCTTAACTATGACCATGAGCAAATTAAACCCAGAGTTAGCATAACTCTGACCCGTACGGGATTTAGTTTTTAACAACTGATTAAAAGGTTAAAGTTGCTGAAATAACATAAATTGAGGAACAGAACAAGAACGAGCCGACGAGGTTATGACTGGGGTGATGAATCGGCATCTCCTGATTTGCTGTCAATAGCCTGGGAAGCATGTTGGCCTTTCCACTCCTGAAAAGCAGCCACGAACTCCTAAATTTTAGGAAAGTTTGGTATACCAATATGCTTCAACCTTGATTTCTAGACCTCCTTTTCTCTTCGCATTTTCCTGAATTTCTCTTTGTGCTCTGGGAGTGCGTCGATGCAGAGATAGAGCAGAGACTCGACTTTAGAAATCCTGGAGAAATCCTCAATCAGAATATTATCATTTTCTTTAACAAAGTGGATTTTATCTCTGAAGGATTGGACTACTGCTTCAACATCTTCCACAGGCTTCCCATCATCCTTTAAGTATTTTACCTCGATACATTGCAAATCATGTTGCAGTGATTGAGTAAATTCTGTTATTTCTTTAATCAGCTTTGAGAGTTCAAATCGTCCTTGTCGAGATACAGAGTTCCTCCACTCAATATTCTTTTTGTTCACATACAGCAAATCCTCGTCTACACCAGTCAAGTTCTTCTCTGCCAAAAACTTCTCCAGTCCATATTTTCGAACTTCCTCTATCTGGTTTATCACACTAGTCCACTTGCCTTCGTCTTTAGCCCAGACAGCAACCTGTGCTTTGAGATCTTTAATGGTATTAGCAGTCAGTTCATATATGCCTTTGATTTCATGAATATACTCAGTTCCTTTTTGCTCGATGCTGTCTAACCAATTGTCAAATGTTTTCGAGACCATTTTGCTTCTATGGACTTGGTCTAACTTTTTTGGTTGACAGGTGATTTTGGGTCGAAGGACAAAGGGACCTGTGAGATTGGCTGTGGATTAGGATTGTTAATGGCTTCAATGTACTCTGCCATTGAGCGCAGAGCTTGTTTCAACTCTCTTTTGTCCTTCTCATCTTTCATCGTCCGACTGACCATTTTCTTAGTGGAAGCTTCAAGATGGTGCACATCTGCAGCCCCGGAGGCAGTACCGAGATCTATCCTCTCCACAGTGAAATCATGCACTGTAGGATCTTGAACCTCTTCTTCGGTCACTGGCTTGGCTATTTCTGCACTCCAGTTACCAGTGTTTGGGTCAATATTATTCTAGACGTTGTTTTGAGTCTTTTGGACTTGGGGGTCTTCCCCAGACATTTACTTACCATGTCCTCCAGAGGGAGAACAAAAGGAATCACCTTCTTTTTGTCAGATATGGAGCTTTCCAGCCACTTCGGTGCGGGGGTTGAGGCTGTCTTCCTGAGTTTCTCTCCATCAGAGGGTTTATCTGAAATCATCAACATCTCAGGTGTCTCCAAAGTAGCCTCTGACTGTGAACCAGTGTCAACTACTTCTGTTCTGTTTGGGCTTGCCTCTTTATCCCCCATAGGCTCTTCTGCTTCTTCCTCTGAATTTAAATCAACGATTATTGTTTCAGAAGTTTGCTTCTTTCTTTTCCCTTTGCTTCTTAACCTGGTGACACGAGATGGCAGAATATCCGCGAGGACTCCTCTGGATCTCTTGGTGACAGGGCTTCTCTCAGTTGATGGCCCGGAAGCACCTGCACCATAGATAGCAAGAGGTTGATTAGAAGAGTCTAGGGGAAGCGACGATGCAACCATTGCAGAGAATTGTTGGACATTTTCATTTTGAAACCCCTCCTGTCTTTTTCCTCTTAACCATTTTTCAGTCCTTCTTATCACCGGAAGGGTCTTGATTTCAATTCTGTCTTCTTCTTTCTTGCTCCAGTCCACCTCTGGGATGGGTAAGTGCTCCACCTTCTCAAATTGTGGATCAACCACTTCTTCATCATCAACAAAAATTCCAGAAATGTCCATGTCTAAATTAAAGGTAATTATTTGCCTTAAAGAAAATCTGCACCATAACCTTCTCCTAACTTCAAATTCATCTGGACAATCCATCCAATAATCCTCCAGCTTAGGAAGGTGTGAGTGCCCTGTTCCAGAATCTAAGTTATCTTTAACAAAACTTTTACTGTCAAATTGAACCCTGGCAGTGAAAAATTGAAAATTGAATCTTTTGAGATTCACCTCCAGATTTAAGGCATCAGATTTCGATTGGCATGAATAATGCCCAAGTTCAACAGGAAAGGAAATACCACAACCCTTTTTTGATGGAAATTTTTTATCAACATGTGCCAATTGCCGACATACCTCCAACAGCACAAAACGATCAAATACATACCTAGGCAACTTCAGAGGTTTACCATCAAATCCCCCAACCCTGATATAAGTGAACTCAGAGAATTGGATGAAAAAGCTACCGTAGATACTGATCAGCTGCATTGCTTCACTGGTCATTCTCTTACCTGGGTTGCTTGTTAATTCATAGGTCATCTTTCCAGTGAAGACATCATTGATCCTCTTATAATTTTCATAACAATTTTTTCTTTGTAACTGAGAATAATATTCATAAATTTTACTGTTCCCATCTAATGGCTCATGAGGCAGGTCGAACCAATCCCTTGTGGACGCTAAACAATAAAACAAATAAGAAGACATGTAGAAATCCCTGTTACCCAAACAATTGCTTAAACCCTGGTGAAGGCAGTCGGCCACTATTTCAGCCCAATCCAAATATTGTTCGCCTTGAAGGATGACTTGAATAAAAAAGTACATCCAATCTTCCCAGTAATAGGCATGCTGACTTCCTCTCAGTCTGTGTAATAACACCACCATATTCCTTACCTCCTTGATCAGATGATCTTTGGTGAGCGGTCTGGGCAATCTTGAACCACCCTTTTGGAATTTTAGCAACCAATTCCTTGCTATTACACTTCTGTAAGTAGGTTTCTTTTCTGAGAAATACCCATTAGAGGAAGAAATGTCAAGATTGGAATACGCCTCTTTAGGCGGTATCTTCATTACAGACATAAGGGTTTGCCTGTTAACACGAAACAACACATCCCCGTTTGTACTTCTGACACATCTGTCCTGGGGGTCATATCTGTTTATACATTCTTGAACCAACTCTGGGCATAGTATTGCCTGAGGAAAAGCTGCAGCTTCCACTAAACCACTGTCTACAATTTTCTTCATTGTGGGGGTTTGGACAAGATTTCTAGTTCTTTCTATGAATTCCTCCAAATCATACTGAACTAATGCAGTATCTCCAAATTCTGAGTGGGAATAAATAAGACCGAGGCTGTGTTCATCCCCCAAACATGTAGACTTCAAAGACATACTTGGAAGATTTTAATAAACACTTCGAATTTTAAAAACAACAGAAATTCCAGAGGTTCTTCTTTCCAGTATAAGAATTCAGAATAACACAGGGGAAACAGAACTCACCTTCAGGATATTTGAATTCACTGCGAAAACTTGAATAACGAGAGCCTTACACTTCCAGCGCTGTCCTTCTCCATGTTGCACAGTATGATTACTTGCAAAAATTGGTTTGCTCTTGGTTAATAATGGCACTTACCAGAATGAATAATTATCGCTCGGATCAATACGTGCCAAAAATATTTGAAGAGACGTGAATTCTGATTTCTTCATTAATAGCAAGTAATGTTCACGCACCATCATGAGGTACAATGATTTCCCGTAGCCTCCGCTAAATTAGAGCTCTCGATTTCATGATGAGTTTCTGACAAATTTTCCTCTAACTTTCCGTTAGATTTGACTTAGAAAGCCGCGGGAGTAATCAGGACCATAATTGCCAAGTCTTCGAACTTATTGAACCGTTGAACCATTGAACCTTTAGGACATGGTTCAACGAAGTGGTTCAATGAAAATGGTTCAAACATACCAACTAGACCTTATAGGTAGGTGAAAAGACTGACTTACGGAAACAGGGACTTGACTCATGAACTGTTGAACCTTTAAGACATGGTTCGATACGAAGGTTCAATGACGCAAGGATTATATAGACCAACAGAAAGTTACACGGCTTCGATGAAAGGCTCCCAATTATGGAACAGTGAACCCTTGAACTTTGAACTTTGAACTATTGAACCCCGCGAAGAGTTCAAGTGGAAGGTTCAACGACATATAATAATAATACAACTGCGTGTCCTAACCGATAAAAAGGCGATGAATATTGAACCTTTAGACGCTTGAACCTTGAACCTTGAACCCCGCGAAGAGTTCACGCGGAAGGTTCAAGTTCAACTCGAAAGTTCAAAGACGCTGAAGACAAACAAAAAGACAGCTTGCTTTATATGACATTTCAGACGCATTGAACCATTGAACTTTGAATTTTGAGAATGGTTCGGGTTCAAAGGTTCAAACCTTAAGCAACTTTGTATACAAAGATGATGCACGGGTAAAAATTGAAGGACTAAGAGTTGATTTACGAAGCAAAGGTATGACCAAAATATAGTATGGTAAACCGGCTCTTATTTAAGCAATATTGCCGATACATAAATAAACAAGGGCGACTCGAAAGGTAACAGTGTGCATCTTGTGAGTTGAATGAAATGTATATGGTTTCTTATTCATGTTGGTATGATACATGTACAAGATGGGTAATGCCTTACTCAGAGTACCTATTCTTATGGTTTTGTTTTAAACTCATGTTGATGTCATGTTCGCGATGTGGTTGTAGAGTCCTTCTTGAATGTTAGGGTTCATTATTGTATTGATCAAGGAATAAAATATTGTATTGGTTTATGTAATTGGTTGTAATTTGGGAGCAAGATGACCCATGCTTTGCTCTGGTTTCATGTTGTTTGTGGTTATCATGACTGTTTCAACTAGAAGTTTTGGGACAATGATTCAAGAGTTGCTCCTTGAGATATGATTTGTGTGTAAGAGGATAGATGCCTTGCAATGTCATTATCATGTATGTCATTTTGGTGATTTTCTATTTTTTTTATCTTGATAGGGGTACTAGTTGTATGTAGGAAAGTGGCTTTCATGGTGGGGTTGGTGCCCAAAGTGGCTTCCTGGATAACCCCATCAAAGTTGTAATCAAGTGATAACATAATAATTAACCTAGATGGTTTGGGTAGTTAAACACATAATAAGATAATTATGATGCCTCACCCATGCCTATAGCACTTTCTTAGGCTAAGGATGGGATGAGAAGGCCTAGCTGGCAAGATCGACCTCCTTGTCTTCATGAGAGGATGTGTCAATTCTGCATGTGTCACCCTATGGGGTCAGTACCTAGAGAGAGGCTGCTAGGATAACCATAGATGGGGGCCGGTTCCTAGAGAGAGATAGCTAGGATAACCCATGCTATGACCATGCGATGACACTCTTCCTACTGCAGCTTAGTTACTTCCTTTTTGTTATCTTCTAATGTTTCCTCTGGGGTTGTGTTAGCCATTGTTAATCTGTGTTTCTGTGTCAATTTTTTATCTACTTATTTGTACCTTATGATCTATGACTTAGTGGAACCTCAATGTTATCTCCTAGCATGGGGGGTGGACCTCAGGGTTCCACATGGTCAGGTGGTTGTGCTTTATTCCATTAGTTTTCTGGCATCATGGCTCATGTGTAAAGAAGATGTATCTCTTTTGATTCTAGTTTTGCACATGTATCAAAGACGGACATTTGCACTATTTGTATTTAGATCTTTTTTATCAAAAGAAATCCTTATGTAATTGATGTATCTAGAAAGAGAGCTTTTGTAAGATATACTATTTTGTACTTGTAATCTTAATGCAAACTTCTTGATGTATCTGGATGTCGTAATAAAAGATGCTAGATGGTGTATTTGATTAAACTATGTATGTTGTTAGATGTTATATTTCAATAATGCAGCTATGTAATCCCTAGAGATATTAGTTTAACTTGTTACTATTAGACCATGTTATGTTTTGTTATTACCACTCCTAAAGAAAAATAAATATTTCGCCCTTTTTATTGCTTAGTTAAACTTTTATTTAGGGTTGCATGAGGGGGCATTACACTTGGTATCAGAGCCTAGGTTGCAACATTAAGACCTCTAGATTGTTGTTGTTGCTCTAGGTTAAGTGATTTTCTCTTTGTGGTGAGTTGGTAATGGTACCTTTCACCTGTGTGCATTAGTATGACATTAGAAGATTGATAAGTTTATAGACTTGTCCTTTGATTATGTCTTGTTTGTTCTCTCTTCCTCTTCTTTGATAATGTGATGATATATTTGACAATATGTCTTCCCTAAATGTTAGTGCTTGTTGTTTTGTTGAGGCTTTGAGTTTTTCTTCTGGTCACTAGTGCAATATAAGAAAGAAGCATGGTTACTGTTAGTGCATGTAATTAAGTATTGGAATGATTTAATCATTTGGCAAGTCATGTGGTTATGTGATGTTGTCATGTGCGGGGTATCTTAAATGGTTGTTCATAACCTGACATCTATTTCCTAGTTGGTCATGACTGCATGTGGAAGATCTATTGTGGCTTATGAAAGTTATCATTGTATATGCCTGGGTAAGAACTGTATGCAGGAGATCAAACAGGAGATTGTGTTGGGCCTATGAGATCAGGAATGTGATAATGTAAGTCAATTATAGTTTTGAATTATTCATGTGTGTGATATCATACATTCCTTTTATATCTTCTTGGATAAGGAAGCAATTGCATATTTCCATAGTTTAGTAAAAAGAAATTGTATTGTATTAAAGATAGAAGTTATTCAAGTAAATAAGTAGTGATTGTGTTGCCTTAAATCCTTGTATAAAAATTGTTTAGATAAGAGGATGTAGTTAACTTAATTCCTTGAGTGTTGGTGTATGTTCTCTAAATGCATTTTGGACCTTGTGTCTTTGAGTGTTGTCTAGCAGATACTCCCTTTTTGTGGTTAAAATAAGTCACATCGTGATGTGAATTTGTGATGTAATTTGGTTGTTTTAGAAATTTTGATTGTTGTTTCATGTGTTGTAGGGGGTTAATAGTGAGTTTTCTTTCTTTGAACCTTCTTATGACAGGAATGGTCACCAAAACTCTTTTCTTTATACTTGATTTATTGTTGAAAATTGCCAACATTTTGACATAAGATTGAATTTAATTATTTTCCCACTAGGGTTCGCATTTATTTTTTTATTTTCTATGGTGGCTATTCTGAATGTTTGGTTTTGTTGGCCTTGATTTGTGTTAAGTGTTATTTCTATCATGTTCATGTCGAACCTCTGATAGTATGTTCAAGGGAGGACTCCGCAGAGAATTGTACAATGTATGTCGGTAAACAGATGAAAGCATAGTGGAAATAAGATATGAGATGTATTTTTTTCTTGATTATATGTGAATGCAATTCTCTAAATCGTATGAAACTTTCAAAATATGTGTGATTAGATACAAGTAGATCACATGATATGCCTTAAAGGTAAAGAATTGATGTTCTTCTTGTCTTTATTGAACGATTGTGCCTGTCTTATGAATAATTGTTTAATATAGATGCGTATGTTGGTAATCGAAGGTTGCAATACTAATGTGTTATGTTTCCACCTTAGTTTATGACTTTCAGGAGGAAGTCAAGTTTTAGGGGGGTAGGATGTAGTACCCCTCCAGTGCCGTCTTGGATGTGCAGGTGGTCAGGCTAAGGAGCATGAAGAAGAAGGTAAATTACTCAGAATACTTAGGGTATGTTAGACATGTTGATGGTAGGTTAACTATTCTAATGTAGTGGATGACATTCATTGATGTTTACTTTGATGAAATTGTTGATGCTTTATGATTGATACATTATGCTTATGTTGAGATCAGCTATGAGTTTAATTGATTATGTGGATTAATTTTACTTTGTGCCTTATGTGACTATTGATGTTGTGTTATCTGGTTGTTTGGTTATTAATGAACTTGCTTGATGTGGATCATTGTGAGGTGTTTTGTGAAGGGACAGTGTAGTATTACTCATGTTGAGTACCCTACTATGCTACGATTCCCTATCACAGTGTGCCTGTTGGATGATTATATGTATGTTGTATTCGACACTTTTGTTTGCTGTAGGATTGCAGGTACCAGGCATCGACTCCACTTGAATTGGCAAGTCTGAGTGTGCCTTTACACCAATGGATAATGTGGATGGGAGATAACTTGGGGTTGCCTCTATCAACCAATGTCTTCAGTTTGTCATCATCCATGTATTTCCAGTCGTGGGTGTAGTCGTTCAACTTGGGGTATGTGGTTGTTGTAATTATTGTTTATGTGGTTTTGAGTTGTTGATTTCAGTCGTATGGTTCATTTAATAGAATAAGTGATCTATGTGTATAGATGTGTTGATATTTGATCATTTTGGTTATATAGTCAATGTGTATTTGTTGGAGATTTATTAATTGTTATAGTAATAATAATAATAAGTTTATATATATACATCAATATTAGTTATTTAATTAATGTAGAAGATTGAGAATATTAATTAGTTGAATTTTATATTAAATTAAATTAGTGTCTTTGAAAGCTAGCAATAATAATAATATTGTTATATATAGTACTTTATTGATTTTATCTGACATGAGAGATTTTATTTTATTTTGTCATTAATTTATTGCGGGAGTGGGTTATCAGAAATTTTTAAAAAAAATATTATTCCTTTAAAGGTGTTATGAATGCATTTAAATTTTGAGGAAGTGGATTCTTGTAACGGAAGTGTGGAAGTGGCGAATTAATTGGTATATCTATTTTTATGATAGTGGGGATATTTGAAGCGGGTTCTATGGAAAAGTTTAGGGAAAGTTTTGCAGATGAAGTATTTGGGATTCATCTCGAGGAGGCTCAGGGATAAAATTTATGATCTGAGCATTTCTTCAATTTCCCATCATCATGATCTGATAAATGTAAATACCATTTTGTCGCCTTCTATTTTGAAAGAAAGTTTCTTGTAATCCTAGCCAAGGTCTTTTTATGAACACATTTCAATCTTCCATAATTGATCATCCCTGCAATCACCTTTACACCATGCTACCCACAACTTTGTCTCAAAAATTTCCATAGCTTCTTTTCTACAATGATCCAAATTGTGCATGTCTTGAATTTTTTTTATGAGGAGACTATTGGGATTTTATGCACTTTGTTTTTTTGTTCCTACAATTATTGCTTCTCAGCTGGATAGACCCATCTTGTGCCCTGTGCATTCTTCTTCCTCTTGCATGATTAAGAATTGTGGCTTCTGTAATAATTATTCAATTACTGTATGACCTATCATGATCTCCTTGACCTTGAATACAAAAAATATATATATTAAGCATACTGACATGCATTCATTGTCAATCTGACATATAATGTTTTTATATTATCTTTGTAGATCACTTTGTAGTAAGGCTTTGTAGATCAATTTGTAGTAAGGCTCAAGAATACTTTACCTCACTGTCTTTCTTACAAATTATTCACCATTTAATCATCCTTGAGCCATAGCCAGACTTTGCTGATGTGTAATCCTTAATAAGTCTCCTTGCTTCTAGAAATCCATTTGCTTTACCTTCACCTAGTTCTTTTTTTTAGATTTTTTTAAAAAACTTGATTGCAAGCATAAATTATGGGAATGCTTCTTCTCTTTAAAACATTAATAATCATTGATTTTATTCTTTTTAAAACATTCTAATTAGAAGACTTAGGGATTCCCTTACAATCTCTTTATTTAGAAACTAAAGTTTTCTTTCCTTATAACCATAACTTTCTTCTTAAGTAATTTATTTAGTAAGAATGTTATCTTATTCTTTTGAATTTGATTTAATTAATTATTGCATATAATAACTTATTTTAATTTTAATTTAAGAATTTAGATAATTAAATCTTATTAGCTAAATATTAAGTTTTGTTGCATAATGTTAATTATAAAGTTTATTTATCTTTAAATTTGTCCTTTAATAAATTATTGTTTTAATTTGAGTTTTATTTATTATTTTGAAGGTGTGATGTAAACTCCCTATTTAATAAGGAAGAATAGTTTTATGGATGTGTTTTATTTTTAAGTAGTTTTTTTACAGAAAAATCAAATCCCTATTATTAGGGATGTGTTATATTTAAGTATTATTATATTTTATTTATGAAAAATCAAATCCCTATTATTTCAGGATGTGTTATATTTAAGTGTTATTTTATTTATGAGAAATCAAAATCTCCATTATTTCAGGATGTGTTATATTTAAGTGTTATTTTATTTATGAGAAATTAAATCCCCATTATTTGGGGATGTGTTATATTTAAGTGTTATTTTATTTATGAGAAATTAAATACCCATTATTTGGGGATGTGTTATATTTAAGTGTTATTTTATTTATGAGAAATCAAATCCCTATTATTGAGGAATGTGTTATATTTAAGTATTATTTTATTTCATCCCTTATTTAGGGATATGTTATATTTAAGTATTACTTTATAAATAAATAAAAGAGAAAAAAGTCAAATCCTTTTAAAATGATTTATTGATTTATTATTTTATCTTGTATATTTAAGAATATTAGTAGTTTTATCTATTGTAAGAGATTAGGATATGGATATTAAATAAGGCTTCTTACTATATTTGGTCTCAGTCAAATTGATGTAAAATTATCATATTATAAATGTTGAATTGTTATTTTAGATCTAGTTATAAGGTGTGTACGATGACCTTGTTAAGTCTATAATTTTAGTATGAATTAGAATATTTTAAGTAGTATGCATAAAGTTAGTCTATGAATTTAATTTATGATTGTTACATGTCTAGATATCTTTGGTATTTTTTTGGTGGAAGATAACATTTAGTTTAGATATACTAAGACTCGTCAAGTATTTTTATATATATCTTGCTTCCCCTTCACCTTAATGAACTTTGTGGTCATATAATGGAGTCTAATCTTATTTATGACTTAAATTAAAGATTGTGCTTAGTTATGAAATTGAGTAAGTGGAGGTTAGGTTTGATATAAAATGTTTAGCATTTAACTCATATGCTTTCTAAAGATTTAAATGGATGATCGGTTTTAATCTACTTTATTATCCTTTATGTTTTGCTTATACAATTATTTTGAATAGAAATCACAAAGTTGTCTAGAATTTTAATAAGACCCACATCAGTGTAGAAAGTGGTTTAATCTAATAACGGGTAGTATCTTGTTTGGCTGAATTTTCTGTTATAGAATAATTGGTACCCTTTCAAGTTATTATTGTTCTGCATTGTTGGGATAGAATTACCTTATGTTGTTAGAAGATTGATCATGCTTGGAATAATGTTACATTCTTTAAGACTATTATTAGTGCATTAGATCATATGCTACATTTGTGGTTTTGTTATTGAAGTATTGATGAGGGATCTTGGTTTATGATGTGTTTTGGAAGTGATCGTGATGAGTGACCATTACATTTTAATGGTGTCATGTGTTGTGTAATTGGGGAAAGTGGTTTCTAAAGGCCTAGGAGGGTGTGATTGTGTGGGGGTTGGCTTTGTGTGCATCTTGCGAGTTGAATGAAATGTATACGGTTTCTTATTCATGTTGGTATGATACATGTGCAAGATGGGTAATGCCTTACTCAAAGTACCTATTCTTAGGGTTTTGTCTTGAACTCATGTTGATGTCATGTTCGTGATGTGGTTGTAGAGTCCTTCTTGAATGTTGGGGTTCATTATTGTATTGAGCATGGAATAAAATATTGTGTTGGTTTATGTAATTGGTTGTAATTTGGGAGCAAGATGACCCATGCCTTGCTCTAGTTTCATGTTGTTTATCGTTGTCATGACTATTTCAACTAGAAGTTTTGGGACAATGATTCAAGAGTTGCTCCTTGAGATATGATTTGTATGCAAGAGGATAGATGCCTTGCAGTGTCATTATCATGCATGTCATTTTGGTGATTTCTATTTTTTATCTTGATAGGGGTACTAGTTGTATGTAGGAGAGTGGCCTTCATGGTGGGGCCGGAGCCCAAAGTGGCTTCCTGGATAACCCCATGAAATTTGTAATCAAGTTATAACATAATTATTAACCTAGATGGGTTGGGTAGTTAAACACATAATAAGATAATTATGATGCCTCACCCATTTCTATAGCACTTTCTTAGGCTAAGGATGGGATGAGAAGGCCTGGCTAGAAAGATCGACCTCCTTGTCTTCATGAGAGGATGTGTCAGTTCCGCATGTGTCACCCTATGGGGCCGGTGCCTACAGAGAGGCTGCCAGGATAACCATAGATGGGGCCAGTTTCTAAAGAGAGATGGCCAGGATAACCCACTCTTCCTACTGCAGCTTAGTTACTTCCTTTTTGTTATCTTCTGATGATGCCTCTAGAGTAGTGTTAGCCATTGTTGATCTGTGTTTCTGTGTCAATTTTTTTATCTGCTTATTTGTACCTTGTGATCTTTGACTTAGTGGAACCTCATTATTGTCTCCTAGCATGGGGGGTGGACCTCAGGGTTCCACATGGTCGGGTGGTTGTGCTTTATTCCATTGGATTTATGGCATTGTGGCTTGTGTGTAAAGAAGATGTATCTCTTTTGATTCTAGTTTTGCACCTGTATCAAAGACAGACATTTGTACTATTTGTATTTAGATCTTTTTTATCAAAAGAAATCCTTATGTAATTGATGTATCCAGAAAGAGAGCTTTTATAAGATATACTATTTTGTACTTGTAATCTTAATCCAAACTTCTTGATGTATTTGGATGTCGTAATGAAAGATGCTAGTTGATGTATTTGATTAAACTATGTATGTTGTTGAATGTTGTTATATTTCAATAATGCAGCTATGTAATTCTAGAGATATTAGTTTAACTTGTTGCTATTAGACCATGTTAGGTTTTGTTATTACCACTCCTAATGAAAAAAAATATATTTTGCCCTTTTTATTACTTAGTTAAACTTTTATTTAGGGTTGCATGGCGGGGCATTACAACCTTAACTATAACATGTTATCATATCATCTATATGTTCAATTTATCTTAGACAATGCTATTTATGATCATGCAATTCCTTTTATTATTCATGTATGGGTATGAAATTTCATTACAGTATTGAAAATGCATAATTGACTAAGGGGCAGATTATACCTTACCTTTGCTATGTAGATGATGGTGTGTGCTGTTGATATAGCCTGAATGAATGGATTGTTGTTTGATCTATTTGATTGCTGTGTTTGAGGGAATATTGTAATTTGTTGAAGCTGACCTTGAAGTGTATATTTGATTTTCACTTGAGAGATTACTACTGAATGATTGATGAGAGATCCCTGCATGATACTTCATATATATATGTATTTTGATTTGCTTGTTTCTTCATAGAAAGATTGATATTAAATTCCTTGATTGTTGTTGCCTTTCTCCCGCTATCTTGGGACTATTCAAGTGTATCCCTAATGCTATCATTGATCGATGGATTGATGCCTTCCTTAATCACCGATGATGAGATGATCTTTGATTGATATAGTATATTTCATGAATGATGATATGTTGTCCCTAAATTCATATGCCTCTGTTTTATATATTATATGTTTCCTTTGTTTGATTGTTGGATATGCCTTTTCCCATCGGATGTCTCTTTTCAAGGGAATGCCTCTTCATAAAGATCACCCAATTTGTCTTTGACTTGTTAATTCGATGGCCTTTGTTATTTGTTGACGTTATACTATATGTATTATAGTTTTGTCTTATTCACATTCGTTTGGGTCTTCCTTGTCTTATTAGCCTATCTTCTACTATCATAAGTGGAGCACTTTAGTTTAGGCTTAGTCATTGGTAATCATTGACTTGTCCCCTTTTTATTAATATATTATTTGCTGCAATATTAGGAATCAGACTTGGGATAACCGCACCTTTGCTACTTATTTCATATACATATTTAGTACTTATTGATAATTATAATAATATTGATGATTATATTATATAATAATAATTTAGTATATAATATATATATATAATTATATATATATATATATATTATTAATTATGCTTGTTATCCATATTTAATAATATTGCTTTAGGATATATTTGATTTATTGAGTATATTTAATCTATAATGTGAGTATATTTGATTTATGATAAAATTGATTAATATAGGGACATGACATTATTTAATTATGTAAAAGTGATGATCTCTTAATTATTTAAATAGTTTGAACATTATTCAAAGAAAAACTCTTCAAGAGACCCTAAATGTTTCTAGGGTACCCTATAAATATTCATTATCAACAAAATACTATTTATGACATTACAATATTAGTAATTTGGATTACATTAATTTTTTAATTAAAAAAAGTTACTTTCATTTATTTATAAATTTTAATATTTAAAAAACCAACACTATAGTAATTTACAAACAATTAAAATAAATGTATCTTTTAAAATATTATGCATCTAGAGTTTGAAGTGTCAGGGCCCTTTGTAAAATATTCACATGTTTCAAGAAACTTTTCAAATGATTTTAATGACTAAATCTCAAAAGGTTTAGAAGGGACCCATTATTTTCTTAATTATGCATGAAATTCTTTTTTTAAATGCCCATACACTATTCATTCATCAATGATCATATCTTTCAAGATCAAAAGTAGAACCCACCCATTCCCACTCTTTCCAAGGAGTTGCATGGAAAAGAAAAACAATTATCTAAAGTCAATCAAATTTTCTATCAAGCATATTTTAGGGGATGGTGTACATGCACTCCAAGCTCTATGGAATGAATTTGTACCTTACAAACTCCAAAAATTAAATATGATGTGTTTAGTCTTTAGCTTGTAAATATATTCAAAATGAGACAATGACCAAATCTTTAAAGGTAAGAAGATTGGTTTTGAAATTAATATCTGATAGTAAATTTGGTGCATTGTGCATTGCTGTTTATGTGAGTGATGGGAAAAAATGGCCTTACAACTCATTGCCTTAGCATGCCTTTTTTCCATTTCGGCCCACTATAGTACTCTACATTTTTGGTCACACAAGATTAAAGCCAAGGGTGATGCAACATAATGTTTCTTCCAATAATTCATTGTAACATGCTTTCATCATTTGTAGTGTGACTAACAAACATTTCAAAACACTTTTACAGTATATTCTTAAATGATGTGACACAACATCTATCATCTTATCTACCATTAACATGCTTTCCTCAAGTATATACAACAACTACACTATTTTTTTTTACTATTAGATGGATAATCTGTACCTAGTTATTATTAGTATTGTCCAATTAACTAAAAGTTTTTATTTTTTATTTTATTTTGTATGGTTATAAATAAAATTTTTAATTTTTAATTTTTATCTTTTATTAAAATAATTGGAATACATAGATATGTGTATTTTTAAAAATAAAAATAAAAATATCATTTATCTTAAATACTATTAGCTAAAAATTTTGAGTTTTTGTTATAGCTTTGATATAAATCAGAAAATATTAATTAAGGTTTTTTTACAAACCATTATAAAAATGACAAATATTTATTAGTATTTAAGTGATTATTATGTCTAGATCAATTAACTACTCTGTAATATTATATTTCTTTCTTTCTTTCATATGCCTATCAAAACAATTCTATATTTTTTCTTTTTTTCTTACACATGTCTTGTGCTTGCTATCAAATAACACAAGAATCATTGTCCTAATTGCAAGGGTTTTGAAAATTAGGGTTTCAATTTTTTATCTTCCTTTATTTTTAGGAAGCATAAGAAACCCATTTGGAATTGCCTTTGAAAGCTTTAAATCAATCATTTAAATTATTTTGCATTTCATTTTATGGTACTTTTATATACATTTTTGTTTGGTTTCATAGGGGTTTGTAAACCGTAAAATGTTAAATTTTATTTGTCATGGATGCTTTGTAGATGAAGTCACTTAGAAACATCAATCCTTTTTAACTAGGGAAAGCAATTGAAAAATTTGAGTGTCTTTTCTGTCTAAACAATACAATTAATGCATAGATATAAATATTGGCACAATTTTGAGAGGTAAAATATTGCTTAAATTATTCGATGTTTAAATGTAGTTTGGTGGTGGTGTAAGGATTTTGGCCTTATGTTTACTTAAAATAAATAAATTCTCCATCAAAGATTGCAAATGTTGTAGATATAAATCTATGCATATATTGTATTGAATTATAAAAGAGTTGAAAACCATCTCTCGCAATTTTATTTATAATTTTCTTACTAATATTTTCATTAACATATTTTCATATTGTGGGTGGTTGGCTCAAATGCTTTTCTTTGTCTTCATTTTTCTTATTTTTTTCACTTATGTACTAGTTAAAAATCTAAAAAATATCTCTCATAGAAAAATTAAAATTTATAGAAGATAAAAGTTTGGAGATAAATGTGTGTAAGCTTGATGACAAACCCTACTCAAATGATGACACATATTACAAGTAAGTACTTAGGAGTGATAAAATCAATATCTCTCAGAAGTCCTTTTGCCAAAACTAGAAATTAATAGTGAATATTATTTTTAGGTCTTTTATTTGAAATTATTTGAAACTTTGGGATAATCATTGTTCTATTATACTTTATTAATGGATTTAATGAATGTGGACTTGAACCTTAGTGGTTATTCCTATATATGAATTTCATTTTCCCACGTAAAAGATGACAAAAATGAAGCTATCATACTTCTTATAGTGATAGATATGTTCCACTTCTCCTTCAGCTAGTGTGGAATATAAACATCCTTATAATCACTACTTCAAATTGTATATACTTTCAAAAATTCTAAGAAACTTAATAATTATAGAGAATTAAGATCTATATGATATTTTATTCATTGTAATTTTTATATCACCCCAATAGTTCTCGAAATAGTTAATTTCTCTTTTAATTCGTTATTAGTAATTGTTGGCAAATACACAAATATATGTAACTAGCCTATTATGTTATTACAAATCAAGGATATCTTGATATTTACAACTATCTAATAGTAAGCATATTTCCATTAATACAAATCTATTTTTCTTTTTTTCTTTTTTTATTGATATGAAGGAATCACACTAGTTGGGACCCCATTTGTGAGGTCCTAATAACATAGCCCCTACAACCTCTAGCCATATGAGTTGTTTTTACTCATGCAATTGAAGTTGGGATTCAAACTTGTAACCATTAGCCCTATATTTCAATGGCTTAATTGTTTGGTCTATGCTCCAACATATCTATTTTTCTTAATCAAACCACCAATACATAATAAACATGTTACAATTATAAAAATTAATCATTATACAACACTTGTTTAATCAACATCTAAAGTTTTCTTTTGACAATCCCCTGTCCAAAGGTTTAAAGGACCCCTATGGCGTGTACATTTTTTTAATATGCTTTCTTTTTCTTTTAAAAAGTCTCCAATTAATTAAGAGGATAGTCATTTCATGGTTTGATTGTGTAGGCCACATAAGAAAGATAATATCATCAGATGACTGCTTCAATTAAGACTTACATTGAAAATAAATACAATGAATGCTTTTCAAAGTGTTAAAAACATGGTTACAGGTGAAAAAATAGTTTTCAAGCATAACTTAAAAATCTAAGTTCCCATTACAATGATTGATGCTGTGGTGAAATCCTAATATTGGTAGGAAAGGCCCTACATTTCCTTGTTGAATACGGTAAACAACGACTTGATCTAGCCTTTGAGGCATGCTTCGGTAAACAGGGATTGATTGAAAGTTCAGCGCATATTCCAAATGTTTTGTGGGTAGCGACTCATTTTACTTAAATATCATCCACTTCAATGGTCAAATAGTCAATAGGAATTTTACACCTCATTCACAACAAAAAGTGGTAAATATTTGTCCTATTTTTATTGGCCAAAATTGACCTTTGACTGTTGAAGTGGATGATATTTAAGAATAGCCGTAGCGACTTCAATGTTTTGGAGTTAAGTCAAGCTATCGTCGGCCACAACAAACAGAGTGATTTTCTTAGAGAGGAAGCGATAGTTTTCAAAAGTCAAACTTAAAAATTAGAGTTCAAATCCTAGCCTTCCTAAGAAAAAGGCTACATTTTCTTGTTGAATACGCAAAAGATGACTTGATTTAAGCATTGATGTATCCGTAGAAATATAGACTGTTTTGGTATCTATTGACTTTTAAGTGTTTTCTATGCGTAGAAACCTTAAGTGTTCCTGTATATCGAAAAATTTGGATTTATAAATGGAAATGATCAAACAATGAAATGCATAACCTAAACCCAAATAATTCAATACCTCGAAGATGGAAGATGAGCTCGATTGATTGATCGCTTTGTTGTGTTGATTGCTCGATTCCGCAGCATAACGTTGATAAGAAGATAAATGATGGATGATTGGTAGATGATAGATGCAAGCTAGATGGATTGAAAGAGGATAGATAATGGCTTGAGATGAAAATTCAGCAGAGTGAGGTTGCATGAAGAAGAATCGTGAAATTTTCTAATGGCTCAAGAGAGGCTTGTTTTATAGGAAAGGCTTGGTTCAAATGGATGGCTAGGATCAATTAGGGCTTTAGATGAAATGGATGGATAGGATTAAGTTAGGTTTCCTTGCACATTAAGAAATTGTAGTCAATTGACATGTGGCAAGGGAAGATAAGGCTTAGGTGTCCTTGTGTAGATAAATACTAAAATTAGGTTCCATTAGTTGTGCATGTGAAAGATAAAAGTTGTACTACAACACATGATTGACTAGACAAGTGTTGGAATGTGGTGAAAGGTGAGGGCTTATTCAAATAAAATATTTGAATTAGTTGGGATATGAGTTGGATACTAATTAAATAAATAAAATTTATTTAATTAATTGGAAAGATGAATAGGATGGGATAAGATATGATGTGGAAATTAATTAAATAAATAAAATTTATTTAATTAATTGGGATGAGGATAGGATATGATTGGGATATGATGTGGAATTAATTAAATAAATAAAATTTATTTAATTAATTGGCTAAGTAGGATAAGGATGGGATTAAGATGGGATTTTAATTAAATAAATAAAATTTATTTAATTAATGGGATTAAGAGAGGGATTTAGGACAAAATGCTACATGATGTCTAGGATAATGTATTTGATTAGGTGTTGTAGGACATGGACAAAGTTGGGACAAATTTGGGTGTCTACATTTTGCCCCTCTTTGAGATGATGTTCGAGATTATGAGATTTGCTTTGAGTAACATCATTTCAAAGAAGCTAAGGTATGGATAGAGGAAAAGGATAGTGATGATGATGTAAGGATATGATGAGGATGATGATGATGATGGAAAGATAGGATGATGATGCCCCCTCGAGAGGATAGGCGGCTTGGACAAACACAGGTAGGCTCTCGAAAAGAAATGGCTTGGCTACAAAAGAAAGATAAGGGGATAGATAGAAGAAATGAAGATGTGTTATGCTACAATGAAGGTGAGCAACCATGATGTTTGATATAGCACTAGACGTTATGTACCAAGGTATAAGGACCAGGGTGACGATGTGTCTTGTGCCCCAGCGTAATACAACCTTGTCTAACGTATGAGGAAGTAAACTTAGAGTGTTAAAGTCCTAATGCACAAAAGGTATGATATGACCTTAGATGCAAAGGACAGTGCAAAAAGCTATTCCAACATACACAAGATATGAATATGAGCTGAAAATGATACCGATGTGATATAAAAGCAAGATAAAATGATAACACACACAAGCAAGCAAGAAAGCATGCACAAATGATTCAAAAACAAACAAGGTATTGCCCCTTGTCAAGCTATAAACCAATGATTAATTGCTGATTGATTTGTTGATGATGGTTGAGAGTGTTGTCATGGCGGGGAAAGCTATATCCCTAGATCAACACAAGGTTGTTTGCTGAGTTGGTTGGTTGGTTTATTGATTCAGTTGGCTTATAACAAGGCTAGGATCAAGACCATTGATTGTGATTGGATAACTTGGCTTGATTGATTAACTTGATTGGTATAGCTTAAGGATTGTCTTGCACTTGGATTATTGCTTAGAATGATTTTGAGGATGATGAAATGATGGATGAAGATTGATTTGATGAAATGTTGATGATGTGATGATATGTGGTGGATTGAGCTACTTTTGATTTTCTGAAGTGATTAGATTTGTTTTGATGGTTGGCTTGATGTGCTTTGAGTTGATTTGTTTTGGTTTTGATGCTGATGATTGATAGGATTTGTTTTGATGGTTGGTTTCATGTGCTTTGGTTGTGATGTTTTCTATTGCTAGGTTGATTGTTTTGAATGATGATAATGATGGTGTGATGATTAGAGTGTTCATGCAATCTAAGCATAAGCAAGTGTTCTCAGTGTGCTCAAAGGATGTAAAACAAACAAGGTATTGCCCTTGTCAAGTCATAAACCAATAATTGATTGTTTGATTGTTTTCATAGATAGTGTTGTCATTGTGGGGAAAGCTATATCCCTAGATCAACACAAGGATGTGGGAACACTATATCCCATTAATATTGATTGGGCTCATGACAAGATTAGGATCAAAACCTGTTGATTTGATTGGATAATGTTCCTTGATTGATTAGCTTGCTTGATATGGATTAGTGTGATTTGCATTTAAGATCATTGCTTAGATTGATTTGATTGATATGATTAGAAGAAGTGATTGATTGAAATGGATGAATGAATGTTATTGATAGGAAGAATTGATGGTGATAATGATGATTTGATTTTGATTGAATTTTGATGGAGTGGATTGATTTGGATGATGTGATTCATATTATTACTTGGATTTTTCATTGGATATTTGATTTTTTGGATTTTTTTGACATATTTTGATTTTTTTGTGTTTTTCAATGTTTTGGGATGTCAATAGATTTACAATTTGGGTAGCCTTTGTGCTAGATACCAATGACAAGGGAGAAAACCAAGTCTAGGTGCAAGGATGGATGTAAGATGGATGGATAAAAGGTTGGGCAACAAGGGATGGAAGGCTCATGATAAATGGGTGGATAGATAAGAGGATAGGCCATATAAGGGATGGATGCTTGCCTCATGATAAATGGATAGGTAGGCTAGAGTGTAAAGCTCAAGATAAACAGATGGGGATAAGCTATAAGATGGAAAGCTCGTGATAAGGATATGCCATAGTGGATGGATCATAAGGGAGCTAGGATGTGATCTTCAAAGGCTATGTCGCATAGGAAGAACTAACTTGCCCCATTCTAGGTGGTAATGCTTAGGATTTTTACATGATTGGTTCATGACCAAGGGATGACATGATGGATTGGTTTAAATGAGATGGATAAATGGTCAATGGATAGGACTTGGTTTGGAAAGAAGGTATGTCAAGAGATATCCAAACATGTTTCAACATTTTGCCCCTATGTCTTCATCAAAATCAAAATGGGGGAGGATGGATAAATGGGTTCAATAGGATAGGCATGTTTATGTAATGGCTAAGGATTGTAGGATGACAAGATAGGATAAGATAGGATGGAAAATGATATAATGGGATAGATAGTTTGGAAATGGATAGGTTGGATGAGACAATGTGCCCCCAAGTGTAGGTGACATAGAAGATCAACCTACACATGACGCCTGTTTGCCAGGTTTTCATCATGGTACTTATCTAAGGCACCTGTTTACCAGGTTTTCACCGTTGGACGAAGGGATTTCTCTTACTTTTTTTGATTTTTTTTTTTTTGCTTTTTTGCTTTTTTTTTTCTTTTTTGCTTTTAGATGGGTTGACAATTACACACGGCGCCTGTTTGCCAGGTTTTCACCATGGTAATAGATAGGAGGGACTCAAGTGGCTAGTGCTATGAAGGTTGATAGTGTCCCTTTAGAGATTGATGATGTCTTCGCATGGACCATGTCAAGTGTGCTCATAGATGTTGATAAGGGATTGCATGGATGGGAGATGGATTAGATGGATAATAGATTAAGATGTGGATTATGAAAGGTTCATGCAAGGATGGATGGATAAAAGGCTTATGCAAAAGCATGGACCATAGGAAGGTGATGGGGAAGATTTGTAGGATAATGGATGAAGGATGGGGAGATGGAGGCATGTGGAAATGTTTTGGAATGGAAGGGAACCATGACCAATGGTTGCACACACCGTGATAAACATTGAAGCTTTTGATTGGATGGTGGTGTAGGAAGCAATGGGGTTGTTTTCTTAGGAAATGGTTGATGAAGTGATTTAGGAACCCACATAGATTTAGTATTTTTAGTGCTTTTTCTTTGCTTGTGGGATTGTTGAAGAGAATGGAAGTTTTGGATGGAAGTAGGCTTTTGGATGGATATAGGTGGTTGGGATTCTTGAGATGTGGATAAGGATGCCTCATTCACTTCGCTAGCTATTTGCTTAGGAACCCAAACCATTTTGCTTTTAGGCTTTGCTTTTGGAGGTATGGGTTTAGATGGCTTTGTGAATGTACTTTGCTTTGATTTTGATTCTTTATGTCTTGAGGTATGAAGACATTTAGGAATTTTGGTAGGATTTTTAGCTTTATAAGTAGAGGCATCAAAACTTTTGCTTTTGAAACCCATGGGGTGGGTGGAGTGGATGAAATGATTGGAAGCTTTATGCTTAGATGATGTGTACTTTTGTTGGCCATGATTAGGGATGTAAGGATACTTATGAATGATATGTATGTTAGGTGTTGGAAGCAATGGTGGCAAGGTGGATGGATGGGTATTTGGAGTTGGTAAAAGTGGAGGCAAAGTGGATGGCGGAAGGTGTACGGTCACATGCTTTTGACATTTATAGGATGATGGAGATGGAATGGCAACATATGTTTTGGGTAGATGATGGGGGGTACGATGGAAAGTGGTAAGCTTAGGATGGATGGAGGAATTACCAACATCTTGGCCTTGTTTACCTTGGGGTGTGTATCCAAGGCCATATGAGCTTGGAGGGACCTTGACATGGTTTGGCTCCAAAAAAATGCCTTGTTCATAAAGACCTAGACCTTTACCTTTGTAGTTCATGTTTTGGAGGATGCTATGAACAATGGGACTAGGTGTGGTTTGAACACTAGACTTGAGTTCATTATTGGATGGAGAAGGTGAAGTGGATAGAGGTTGTTTTTGTCGTAAGGAGGAACACTCATGTATAAGGGTGGTAATACCAATCAGACATGATGGTGGATTTGAAGTGGACTTGATGGTGGATGTGGAAGGAGGATCATTAGGATCTTGATTAGCATTGTGTTCACTAAGATCCAAGTTATATGTTTGATCTTTTATGCTCACTTGAGGGACAAGTGTCTCATCATGACAAGTGGATGTTTGCTCATTATGGATAGGGCTAGATGGCGGATGACTAGGAGCAATGTGGATATCTTGCTCATGGATCGATATAGGATTATGGATAGGATCAAGGTGCTCATGGATAACAGCTTCATAGGTATCATCTTGATCATAAAGAAGGTAAATGTTATGGATGGGTTGAATGGAAGTGTTTTGATCTTGAGTTGGACTAGGGCTTAATATTTCCACATGCTTAGGGTTAAACTCTTGACATACCTCTTGGGTTGCTTGAATGGAAGTGGAAGGCTCTTGGATAGGCTCGTGGTCAACAACATGAGAACATGATGACTCTTGACTTCGATTAATGATAGAAGGTTCGCAAATAGGCTTGATGGCTTATAGGTCACATGATGGGCTTGGAGGGTTAAGAATGTTAATTGAAGGCTCTGTGATAGTCTCAAGGATAGGTGTTTGGCATGGGGATATATGATTGGACATGACCTTTGGAAGTTCTTTGGTAGGTTCATGAATGGGTGTTTGACATGGAGGTAGTTTATTCCTAGCTAGTAGCCAATGGATCACATCCTTCGCAAGGGTATGAGTAGATGGGCAATATAATGGATGTATGATAAGGGTAGATGGCGTTGGATTAGGATTAGGATTAGATGGAGGGATAATGGGATTGGATGGATTAGGATTTGGAGTAGATGGGGATGACACATAGGATTGGGATGATGTGGCATGATTTCCCATTATAGGTGAGTACACCTTATAAATAATTGGGACAAATATTGGGTATTGATTTGTATTATGGCCTTTGGTCCTATGGTATGCACAATAATCATGTTCATCATATGGACTTTCTTCACATGGTTTAACTTCAGGAAGTTCAATGAGTTTTGCTTCAAGCATTCTTTGTAAAACTATCTCAACTACATCCTTTGGTGAAGGATTAGAATGGCATGCTGATGAAGGTAATGGAGGGCTTGGTGATTTGGAAGGTTGATGGACCAATGGACTAGGAGTAGGATCACATGGTGGTGTTGGGATAGGACTTGTTGGTTCATGTGATGGCATGTGATTCGATGATGGAGGCCACTCATAGGATGAACTAGATGGTTTGGTATCTCCCTTGTTAAAGGTAATTAAGTCTTGTTGCATTAGGCTCGCATGGTTTATGTACAAAGGGCCACTTGGAGTTGCATGTGCTTCTTGTTGCAAAGGTGGACTTGGGCTCATTTGTGCTTGTTGTGGAGGCCAGTGATAGTCTTGGTAGCTAGGTGCGATGGTAGGATATGTAGACAGAATATCTTGCAGTGGACTCAAAGATGTGGGCATGTGATCTTATTGGCAAGGTTGACTTGTGTTCACTTGATTTATTTACAAAAGGCCATTTGGACTTGCATGTTGTTCTTGTGATAGTACTTGATTGCCTTATGGATGGGCTTGGTATTGCATTGGAATGGTGGCATGAGGGATTAGATAAGCTTGAGGTGGATGTTCATAGGTTGATGTGGCATTGACTTGGTGGATAGGTGGATTAAGTTGATAGGAAGTGGATGGATATGACATGTAAGGTTGATGTGGAATTTGTTGAGGTTGGGATGGTGTTTGGACTTGTTGTTGTGACATGATTTGTTGTTGTTGGAATTGTTGAATGAGTTGTTGTGATGGTTGAAATTGTTGAATTGGTTGATGTTGTGGTAGTTGAATGTGTTGATGTAATGATGATGGAGGGGTTGCATAAGGTAATGGTTGTTGAGATGGAGATTGACATGGATACGGGCTAATATTAGAGGAAATGGAATAAGTTGGTATAGAATTGGGTTGATGAGAGGATAGATATGATGGGATAGGCGCTAGATAGGATGGTCGTTGGACTTTGCAAGTGGCCATGAGGTGTTGGATTTCTTCCAAGAGGCATTGTATGTGTGAGGATTGGTTTGTTCGACATATTTGAATTAGTTCTTGAATGCTTTGAAAGGTTTGCTGCTCTAAAGGTGATTGGCTTGCATACATGTGGCGAAGCATATGAAGGAGTTTTTGGAGGTCCTCTAAGGTTGACATGATGTCACACAAGTGTTTAAGTCTTAATTCCTTTTTGGCAAGTGCTTGGTTATGATTCGATGATGATGTGGATTGTTTGGATGAAGTTGATTAGGATGAAGATGACTAGGATGAAAGTTTAGATTGATTTGTTTATATGTTTGGTATTTATAGCTTGATTTGGCAATGTTCAAACAAATGATTATGTATATACACACATGAGTCACTCACACAAGACACATAAGCAAGTTTTAGTTTGAAAGAATGTGATGATGGTTAAGCAAGCACACATGGAAGACACATCAACAAGCCTAATGTCTAGTCAAATGGATATGGCCAATTAGGTTTTGGGCTATGTTTACATGAGGTTGACTATGGAATTGAAAGTGAAATCCTGTCACATAGCCGAGAGAAAGGGGTAACCCACCCTTCACCTTCACTTCCCAAAGGTATAAAGTTCTTTGGGGCTTAGCCAAGAGTGACAAGATTCTAACTCCCAATGAGGGTGTCTTTCGATTCAGCCTTGATTGAGGTCATCCCTTAGAGTGGTGTGTCTCCAAGTAGGCCTCCTAGATAGGGTTTACAAAAGCAAACCAAGTGAGCTGTCACTTGATTCACACTTGCACTTGTTAATTGACCCTTAGAGAATGAAATGTGTGGAAGACAATTCAAGCACTTGTTCTTTTTAAACCCAAATCCAAATGTGATAGAAGACAATGATTCATTTTAAGCCCAATTTCTCGATGATGTGATAGCAAGCAAGTTGTTCGTTTTATGCCCAAAGTCCAAATGTGTGATCAAGCAAGATTAGAAGATAAGAGATGAAATGATTGCACCTAGTTAATTCACTATCCAATTTGTTGTAGATGTTGATGCCAATGTTGCTCCAGCTCCTCAAATGCCCTTACAAGTCACCAATTCCAAAAAGAAACAAGTAAACTTGCATAGAAGAAAGCTATGTGAAAAAGATGAAATCTGATAAAATTTGATGAAAATGATCTAATACAGAAAAATAGATTGCATAGACAGAAATTTTAGGAGATTCTAAGCAATTTGAAAAAAAGTTTCGCTTAAAAACGATCAAAATTGCTCAAGTTATGCTCAAATGAAGTTTGCAATGAAGCTGAACTTTGACTAATAAAAAAGCCTAAAAAATGGCATAGTCACCTAATAAAACCTACTCAACTACAGATTTCGTTCTCCCAGCTTTCCAACGAGTCCTTGTTCGTGCGATTTTGACTCCGTACGTGAAAGTTATGCAAGTTTGAAAAAAATAGCCTCCTTCGGCATGTAGGAAGCACTTGGTAACTCTTACTCTTTAATGTTACTGCTGACAGCTTGCATTTGTCTTGGTCACATGTCCGGTCTATAGTCTGGCAGTCTATTTACTAGTTTATATCGATTGAAGCTCTTGGTCCTTCATGTGACCAAGGACAAGGTTAGGGCAAAGATAAAATTCAATGGGCGAACTGGTTGCCCCTCTGCCCACTCGTGAATGTGACCAAGAGCTATCAAATATAACGGTTACAATTAATGTCGCAGTTTTGTACAAGAGGTGCCAATTGTCAAAAGAAATGGCCACTAAAATTTTGTGAGATTTGTGCCTATACAAGGAATGCGAATGAAGGAGATTGCTTTTGAAAACTGCAGATCTAAAAGAATGAAATGCCAATAGAGAATTATGTTGAAGTCGACTGTGGCAAATGGGCCATTAGGTTTAGACTACCAACAGAGAGATATTAATCACTGTTGCCAGGAATGGATGATGCAAACTGCCAAATGCTTGGAGATCTGAATGCTAATGCAGATTCCGGTCATCAATGATGTGAGCAAAAACTGCCGATAACTATCCTTGACTGCCTTGATTGTTCGAAACAGCCACTGGAGATATGAAATTCGTTTCTTGTAGAAGGTGAGATCTCCTTGTAGCTGCTGAAGAGTGTTTGGAAAAGGATGGAGACTGCTGATGATTTTAGCCTTAGATCACTATGGATGACAATGAAATGCTGGAGATTCGAAAAGACGACCAATATGTGGAGATCGCAGATTTGTATGTTCTTGCTGCCAGAAGTAAATAGGAATACGTCGATATGAACAAGGTTCCGCCGAGATTGTTGGAAGCTGCGACCAATGACAAAGATCTCCCACAGAGATCGTGAAGCTGAAGCTGAGATATTTAGCAGAGCCGCCGGGAAACGTGGATCTGCTACAGGGAGTATTTGATGTAAATTGTCAATGTGCCAGAGATTAAGGCTGACGAGTTTTGCAAAACCTTGTGATGCTACCGATTGTATTTGCCGCAAGTCAAACGGAATCCACTGAAGGTTTGATAAATGCTAGCCCTTGAAATCTTTGATGGACCGTCGAATAAATGGAGACTTTGAAATGTGATGACTGAAGATTTCGTGTGCGAACTATTTGTTGTCCGAATAGAAGATCTGTTGGTTGAAATCACGATCGGGGTGGTTGCTGCCTACAGGATACCAGTGCGACGTGGATCTGCCGTGTGGGGTTCTCTGCGGGTATGATTTACTATCCACAGTGGAAGATTTGGCCGACTGAGACTCTGGATCGATGGATGCAATGGTCAAAATGCCATTTAGGGTTTATCATGGGAGGTGACCGCGGGTTTAGAAATAGCAGATCTGATGCAAAGATCTAATAGCAGTGATAGGAAAAAGGATTGGGGAATGACTGGTAAGGACTGTACAGTGAGTTTTTGCAGGTTTGCAGAGATCAAACTAAGGTCGACATAGACCAAACAAGCCTTGCAATATAAGACAAACAATCTCCTGCAATCAAAAATTAGCCTGCAACAATGATGAACATAGATAACAATTGATTTGCATAGAGATATTTCACGCAGGCCGTACGGATCGTATGTTAAAACTTGCGAAACTAAAAAAAATTTCAATTTTTTTCAAAAATTTCAATCACGAAAAATAGGCAAATTTATAGTCAAAATTCATGGAAATAACCTTATGATCGCAATGGTGCAGTTCGTTTTTGCCCAGGACACAATCTATGACAGTTTACCCTCAAAATTTGCAAAATTTAACAAAACTAGGGTTAGAGAAATACAAATTTTTGCTACAAAAACCTGCAAGAATGACAGATTGATGCTCTAAGAGATCTGATCTTCAAAAAAAAACAACTCAAACAAGAGAGTTAATCAGGGACGTGAGTCCCACCGGGCGTGCCAGAATGTATATCGAAAAATTTGGATTTATAAATGGAAATGATCAAACAATGAAATGCATAACCTAAACCCAAATAATTCAATACCTCGAAGATGGAAGATGAGCTCGATTGATTGATCGCTTTGTTGTGTTGATTGCTCGATTCCGCAACATAACGTTGATAAGAAGATAAATGATGGATGATTGGTAGATGATAGATGCAAGCTAGATGGATTGAAAGAGGATAGATAATGGCTTGAGATGAAAATTCAGCAGAGTGAGGTTGCATGAAGAAGAATCATGAAATTTCCTAATGGCTCAAGAGAGGCTTGTTTTATAGGAAAGGCTTGGTTCAATGGATGGCTAAGATCAATTAGGGCTTTAGATGAAATGGATGGATAGGATTAAGTTAGGTTTCCTTGCACATTAAGAAATTGTAGTCAATTGACATGTGGCAAGGGAAGATAAGGCTTAGGTGTGCTTGTGTAGATAAATACTAAAATTAGGTCCCATTAGTTGTGCATGTGAAAGATAAAAGTTGTACTACAACACATGATTGACTGGACAAGTGTTGGAATGTGG
Source organism: Cunninghamia lanceolata (assembly GCA_027924645.1). Classification (NCBI taxonomy): domain Eukaryota; kingdom Viridiplantae; phylum Streptophyta; class Pinopsida; order Cupressales; family Cupressaceae; genus Cunninghamia; species Cunninghamia lanceolata. The sequence goes on along the minus strand of BSBN01000809.1, from coordinate 43,690,901 downwards.
TGAAAGGTGAGGGCTTAATTCAAATAAAATATTTGAATTAGTTGGGATATGAGTTGGATATTAATTAAATAAATAAAATTTATTTAATTAATTGGATAGATGAATAGGATGGGATAAGATATGATGTGGAAATTAATTAAATAAATAAAATTTATTTAATTAATTGTGATGAGGATAGGATATGATTGGGATATGATGTAGAATTAATTAAATAAATAAAATTTATTTAATTAATTGGCTAAGTAGGATAAGGATGGGATTAAGATGGGATTTTAATTAAATAAATAAAATTTATTTAATTAATGGGATTAAGAGAGGGATTTAGGACAAAATGCTACATGATGTCTAGGATAATGTATTTGACTAGGTGTTGCAGGACATGGACAAAGTTGGGACAAATTTGGGTGTCTACAGTTCTTTTTCAGCCACTGTTGGCCACAGAAAATAGATGATACAAGACAAAAGCCACAGAGCTTTCAAGATAGTAAGTCCTTCGAAGAAATTATTCAGTGCTGACGTTTAAGTGATAGCACTAATAACCTTTGGAGTTACGAAGAAGATGGGTTTTGACAGACACACTTGCCCACAGCTACGTGGCTTAGCTGTCAATATAGCTAAGCAAGATATCCTTTCCACGAAGAGGGCAGTTGCCCCATTTAGTAATTCATCCACATAAAATGGTCATATAAAATGAAAAATCAACTTAAAATTATGTTGAATTAAACTTCCCAATTGTTATGGCACTTAGGATTTTGTATCTTTCTTTTTGCTAATTTAATTATAACCAAGAGTACTTAATTAGTTATTATTATCTCTATTTAATGTTATAATTTTTTTTTACCTAAAGTAAATTTTTTTAAAAAGTAAATATGTAAATTTCTAATAAAAATAGTTAAAAAATCAATTATTGGAATTTTTATTGGATAAAAAGTTTCACCTCTTATTACAATTTTCATATTGTTCAAAGCAATTAATAATAAACTTTGTACAGTTTTGACCTATTAATGTATTAAAATTTAGATTCCAGTTATAACAATCAGTAATTATGGTGGCTTGAACCCATTGTACAAAAGAACCCCTTCCATTATGCTTTGATGGATGTTCATACCCTCTTCCAAAGCTCCAATTTGAGCATATGCAAGGACAACACTGTCAAAGGTTGATGAGTCCATATTTACACTCAATTGCATTCACTTAAAAGTTGCTAAGGTCTTTACAACAAACCCATGTTGAGCATATCATGCAACCATGGCATTCTATGACATCACATTCCTTTGTAGCATTTTGTCAAACTATTCATATACCTTGTTTATGATTTTACATTTTGCATACATGTCTACTAGGACACTTGCAAGTACAACATCTGATAAAAATCATGTTTTTTTATGCTTTGCTGCATATCCATACCCTATTCCAATGCTCCCATTTTCACACAAGCTACAAGTATGGTGGGAAAGATTGCAGAGGCTCTTTAAAGTTGCACATACTTCCAAATGTGAAAGGGGTGCACAATAGCTAAACCTAGCAGATGGTTAGTAAGTTGAGCCCTTGATAGAAGTTGGGCAGCTATAGTTAGTGTGTTGGTGACAATAACTATAGCACATGGTGCATAAATGGAGCATACATTTAAAAAGTTTAGCTGCTAGTAATTTTTTTCCCGCCAACCTACAAGGATCTGACATATGTCTAATGGTTATGTTAAAGTTCAACATTTTAATAGAAACTAGAGAAATATCTAGAAATATTTGCCTAAATTAAAAATCAAGATTTTCTATGGATGAGGAATATGTAGTTGCATCCAATCCATATGCTATGACTAAATTGTTGGCTCATCCATAAGTTGCATGACATGAAGGCCTAGAATAGTGGTAGCTGTTAGATTCAAGGTAAACAATTGAGAGGGGGGGTGAATCAGTTGTTTCAAAACTTTCTCTACTTATTGGTTACTTAAATCCTTCTTGTTAATTCAGTAGCATAATCATAAATTAATCATGGAAACATAATGCAATCATTCAAGAGCAGAAACATATTAACACATATGACACCAAGATTTTGACGTGGAAAACCCAGTTAAGGGAAAAACTATGGGGTGACTAACCCAAGATTGTATTCTCTGTTAGAAGAATAAGAAGAACAAAATGGCACATGCCAATTAGGGCTCACTACCCGAGCACACTACTCACAAGAGGCCCACTGCCTATGGGAGACACACTGTCTATAGAATAATATGTATTACATACTTGAACTGAAGAATAGCATCTTCACCATGCTTGAGTCAGTTCCATTTGAGCCCAATACTTCTTCTCTACTTTTCGCACTTCTCTACCACGCTCTTCTCTCCACATCCATACATTTAAAATCACTTTACAACTTCTTATTTATATAAGACATCGACTTAGGGATAATCATCCAAGTTAGCGTACATTACAGAGCAAATGCAAAAATACAACATAACTAATTACAAAAAGACTTCACGCAGATCAACACACTGTTAGCCACACAGATCTACGACTTCAATCTTCCTTAGGAACACGTCATTCTTCACAAAACGTCTCCAAGATCATACACGGGATGTGTAACTCATCTGATCGACCAGACTTAGGAAGAACATCATCATCCAGAAGTAATTCTTCAATTACGACCTTAATCTTCGATGCGGACCACCAACATGAACTAGACACAATCCAAAGACTTCCACAAACTTGCCTGAATCATCAGGAACATCCACACTACTTCTGCTTACTAAAATTATTCTCTCCATCTAGAACCTCAAGAACACAGTCTGTCATCACTGTCATACTGGAATAGATGCTTGTGGATCTCCAGACCACGAACCAATTGAGTTGTCAATTCATATTGACTTCCTAACACGCCACCAAATCCGTAGAACAAGATATTGCATTTCTGGATCTTACCGGACCTATCTGTGTCACTTTGTCGCCTCTGAACATTTGTCAAAACTGGTTTTACTCAAGTGGCCATAACATCTTCAGATCTTCATGTGGACCTCTGAAATCTTTCCTAGATCATCTTAAGACACATATCTACAAACCCTTTGAAGTACATCCTCTGACCTTCATCTTAGCTGGGATCTTTATCTTACTGTCTTCACTATTCTTCTCTGTTCCTAATTATGACTAATTTTCTCAATATCCTCAGCACACAACTCATCCAATCCTTATCATCAATGCAACAGGAGTATGTTGGCATCAATGATAACACCGGTTAGGCCCATACTTGCAACAATCTCCCCCTTTGTCATTGATGGCAACATATGATGTGAAAAACTATTTTAATCATTAATACAAGAACCTCTCCTCACTGACACAACTCCCCCTATCAACAACAACCATTCACATGTCTTCTCTTCCTTTCCTGCTCCCCCTTTGATAAGAAATTACTTATTTTTCACATATCTTCTCTCCCCCTTTGACATCAATGGCAAAGGGCACATACTTGCATCATACCAGCTTCCCATCATCAATCTAGACCACAAGATGTGACTGTGAGATCCACCGGACTGATGCATACCAGTGCTACTTAACTCAGAACTAGAGGGGTAATAACCCCTAACTTCTCCTTGAGATACTCAAAAGAGTCCTTAGGTAGAGGTTTAGTAAAAATATCTACATTCTGATCCTTGGAAGGCACAAACTCCAATCTGACTTCATTCTTGTTCACTTGTTCTCTCAAAAAGTGAAACTTGATGGATATATGTTTAGTCTTTGAATGCAACACTGGATTTTTTGATATGTTAATTGCACTTGAATTATCATAGAAGATTGTGATAGGTTCTTCATACTCCACTCTGATATCTCTTAGCATTTGGTTCATCCACAATACTTGAGTGCAACTACCTGCTGCTACAACATATTCTACTTTTGTAATGGACAGAGATATTGCTTCTTATTTCTTGCTCAGCCAAGAAACCAATCTTTTCCCTAAAAAGAATGCTCCACCACTGGTACTGTTCCGGTCATCCACATCTCCTACCCAATCCACATCTGTATATGCATAAAGAGAGAAATCATGATCTCTAGGATACCACAAACCATACTCAACTATCCCTTTTAGATATCTAAAAATCTTTTTGATTGCCATGACATGAGATTCTCTAGGATCGGCTTGAAATTTGGCAACAAGACCAACAACATTCATAATGTCAGGTCTAGTCTGAGTGAGATACAGTAATCCTCCAATCATTGAGCTTTACTTTTTCTGATCAGCCTTAGGAGAGTCATCATCTTTGCTCAACTTACATCCAATTACCATGGGAGTACTCATTGGTTTTGAGTCTTCCATCCCAAACATAGACATCTCAAATTCACTTTTCATTTGATTTGCAAAAGTTTTGTACATGCTATCTCTTCCTCCAAAAATGATATCATCAACAAACACTTCAACAATCAAGATATTTTCATGATCAATTTTGAAGTACAAATTAAGGTCAGCAGTACCTTTGTTGAAACCAATCTTCAAAAGATGTTTATCCAATCTTTCATACCAAGCTCTTGGGGCTTGCTTAAGTCCATACAGTGCTGTCTTCAACTTGCAGACCATATCACCATGATCAGACAATTGAAATCCATCTGGTTGCTCAATGTAAACTTCTTCTTCCAAATCACCATTCAGGAAGGCAGACTTGACATCCATCTGGTATACTTTGAAATCCTTGAAGGTAGCAAAAGCAAGAAATAATCTGACTGCTTGAATTCTTGCCACCAAAGCAAAGGTTTCTTCAAAATCAACTCCTTCTACTTGGGAGTAACCTTTGCAGACCAATCTGGCTTTGTTTCTGACTACTTCACCATCTTCATTCAATTTATTTCAGAAAACCCATTTGGTTCCAATCACATTCTTGTTTTTAGGTCTGGGAACAAGATCCCAAGTGTGATTTTTCTTAATTTGCATCAACTCTTCCTCCATTGCTTTAGTCTGGTTTTCATCATTGCATGCTTCATTCACTGTCTTAGGTTCAATATTTGAAATCAGATAGTACTCTTCTAAATCTTGAGCAATCCTTCTTCTTGTTTGAACACCTTTGCTTTTATCACCTATGATCTAGCCTTCAGAGTGATTCAGTTTTACATACATAGGAATTTTGGGACTTACTTGCACTTCTATTTCTTGCATAGGTTCATTCAAACCTATCTCTTCTTCCTAATTCACCAGATCAGTTTGAATCTGAATCTCAGAAGGGACTTGGACTCCTTGGATCAAAACATCATTCTGATCATCTTCATCATATTCATAAAACCTTGAGGGTTTTTCAACACCTTCATCAACCTTCACATTTGTACTTTCTATAATCTTTCTCAATCTCTTGTTATAACATCGGTATGCTTTTCTTTGAGTAGAATAACCCAAGAATATTCCTTCATCACTTCTAGCATCAAATTTGCCTAGATCTTCATCTCTTTTAATGTAACATTTGCTACCAAAGACTCTAAAATACTTCACAGTGGGAGTGATGCCAAACCAAAGTTCATAAGGAGTCTTACCAGTATTGCTTCTGATTTGAACTTGATTAAGAGTGTAGAATGCAGTGCTTACAACTTCTCTCCAGTAGATTTGAGGAACATTTGCTTCCATCATCATGGTTTTAGATGCCTCCTGGATGGTCCGGTTCTTTCTCTCCACTACTCCATTCTGCTGTGGTGTCCTTGGAGCAAACAATTGTCTTTTTATCCCATGTTTCTCACAGAATTCTATGAACTCCCCAGATGTGAATTCTCCACCTCTGTCAGACCTTAGACATTTTATGTTCAATCTGGTTTCATTTTCTACCATAGCCTTGAATATTTTGAATTTCTCAAGGGCCTCAGATTTCTCTTTCAGAAAAGTTACCCACATCATTCGGGAGTGATCATCAATTAGTAACATGAAGTATCTATCACCTTGCACACTCCTGATTCTTGCCAGACCACATAGATTAGTATGAACTAAGTCTAATAATCTGGTAGAAGAATGTTCTTTACTTTTGAATGAGACTCTGCTCTACACAAACTATTAGTAGGTTTTACTTGTCTTGGAAGATCTCTTATAGCCTGAGTGTTGCTTATCTTGATGATATTATCAAAATTCACATGACACATTCTCCTATGCCACAACCAACTCTGATCAATTTGAACAAATAAGTAACTTTTACCAGTACCAACCAAATGGAAGATATTACCTTTAGTTTCAGTACCGGATGCAATCTCTGTTCTGGAACTTTCAAAGATCTTGCATTTTCCATTTTTGAATCGAAGATCATAGCCTTTGTCCATCAACTGTCCAACACTGAGAAGATTGTGCTTTAGGCCTTCAACATACAGTACATTACTAGTTTTGTTCTTTCCATCAAAAGAAATAGTTCCTCTACCTCTGATCCTGCCAGTAGAATTATCACCGAATTTTACAACTCCTCCTTCATACCTTTCCAAATCTAAGAACTTATTTTTGTCACATGTCATATGATGTGAGAATCCACTGTCAATGACCCAATCATCCTTTTCTTCAACTTGGGCAGCCAGAGCTCTTTCTACAATTTTATGATTGACAGATTTAGAGGGCATTGGATCTTCTTCCTTGATGGAAATAAACACCCAGTCACTTCCGGATTTATTTCCTATCTCTAATTCATCATCTGTTACTCTTTCATCATCATCATCTTCATGAACATAGTAGCATTTCTTTTGGAACCTTGATCTATTAGGATTTGGCCTTGAAAATATTTTCAGACACTTTGAGAAAAAATGACCAATCTTATTGCAGTTAAAACATTTAAAAGGCAATTTTCCTTCATACTTACCAGATCCTCTTGGCAGTATTTTTGCAATAAGAGCTTCAAGTTGAGCAGCTTCTGCTTCATCTTCTTCCAAGTTTTTTCTTGCCTTTTCATACCATGATAGTTTCTTTGAAGAGTTCTCTCTCGGATCAAACTTTTGTTTTCCTTTTACAAAGGCACTAGCTTTGAATGCAGATTCAGTCTTGGGTGGGGCATCTCCAAACTTCGTTAATTCAAATGCAGCCAGTTTACCAACCAATTGATCTCTTGTGATACCTGAAAAGGATCTAAATTCTTCAATAGCAGCAACTTTATATATGTAAGAATCAGGAAGGGATCTAAGAACTTTGCCAACAATCTCATCTTCATCCAAGATTCCACCAACACATCTAATGCCACAAACAAGCTCATTTACTCTTGGCATAAATGTAGTGGTATTTTCATCTTCTCATCTTCAGGTTTTTGAATTTTCCTTTCAGACTTTGTAGCTTGGCACATTTAACATACTTGTCTCCTTCATGTAGAAGTTCCAATTTTTGACAAATCTCATATGCAGTTTTTAGATCAATAACATTTGTCAGCTCTGAATCAGATAAGGCAGTTAGAAGGGCTTCTTTAGTCTGTGGATTATTTTCAGCATCTCTGATTCCATCTATGGTACTTGGACCATTCTGTGGAGGAACATACTTCCTTGAAGCCATGATCCAATACTACATTCCCATACATTGCAAGTGGCATTCCATGCGACTTTTCCAAAGAGTGAAATTTGTTCCATCAAACCTCGGGCTATCCTTCTTATAGGAAGACATCCTGGATCTCCTCAAGCAGTTAAGCTCCTTTTAGAGGAACTTAGCTCTGATACCAATTGTTAGATTCAACGTAAACAACTGAGAGGGGGGGTGAATCAGTTGTTTCAAAACTTTCTCTACTTATTGGTTACTTAAATCCTTCTTGTTAATTTAGCAGCATAATCATAAATTAATCATGGAAACATAATGCAATCATTCAAGAGAAGAAACATATTAACACATATGACACCAAGATTTTGACGTGGAAAACCCAGTTAAGGGAAAAACCACAGGGTGACTAACCCAAGATTGTATTCTCTATTAGAAATATAAGAAGAACAAAATGGCACATGCCAATTAGGGCTCACTGCCCGAGCACACTGCTCACAAGAGGCCCACTACCTATGGGAGACACGTTGTCTACAGAATAATAAGTATTACATACTTGAACTGAAGAATAGCATCTTCACCATGCTTGAGTTAGTTCCATTTGAGCCCAATACTTCTGCTCTACTTTTCACACTTCTCTACCACACTCTTCTCTCCACATCCATACATTTAAAATGACTTTACAACTCCTTATTTATACAAGACATCGACTTAGGGATAATCATCCAAGTCGATGTACATTACAAAGTAAATGCAAAAATACAACATAACTAATTACAAAAAGACTTCACGCAGATCAACACATTGTCAGCCACACAGATCTGAGACTTCAATCTTCCTTAGGAACATGCCATTCTTCACAGAACATCTCCAAGATCATACACAAGATGTGTAACTCATTTGATCGGCCAAACTTAGGAAGAACATCATCATCCGGAAGTAATTCTTCAATTACGACCTCAATCTTCGATGTGGACCACCAACATGAACTGGACACAATCCAAAGACTTCCACAAACTTACCTGAGTCATTAGGAACATCCACACTACTTCCGCTTACTAAAATCATTCTCTCCTTCATCCAAAAACTCAAGAACACAGTCTGTCATCACTATCATACTGGAATAGATGCTTTTGGATCTCTAGACCATGAACCAATTGGGTTGTCAATTCATATTGACTTCCTAAACATGCCACCAAGTCCGCAGAACAAGATATTGCATTTTTGGATCTTACCAGACCTATCTGTGTCACTCTGTCGCCTCTGAACATTTGTCAGAACCAGTTTTACTTAAGTGGCCATAACATCTTTAGATCTTCATGTAGACCTCTGAAATCTTTCCTAGATCATCTTAAAACACATATCTACAAACCCTTTGAAGTGCAACCTATGATCTTCATCTTAGCTGGGATCTTTATCTTACTATCTTCATCGTTCCTGATTATGACTAATTTTCTCAATATCCTCAGCACACAGCTCATCCAATCCTTATCATCAATGCAACAGGAGTATGTTGACATCAATGACAACACTGGTTAGGCCCATACTTGCAACAATAGCTTCTTTCAAAGCTTGCCTCTACTTAATGTTCAAGTATGTTGAAACCATGATCATTATCTCTCACATTAGAATTCAAATGTATTTTAATGATTTATTTAATTTTGCGTAAGTGTAACAACCCAAAAACTATAGCTAGAAAAAAATTCTTCATTTATATAGGCATTACATGTCAATATGCAAAACTATGGATGTCTTAGGATATGTTAGGTTTATCTAAATTATACCTGATTTTATCAAGTATACATGCTTGTTCTAATAATTAGAAACACTTTAACAACTCATTGTACTCTCTAGTCTATTGGGATGATCTATTATGGCTTTAGGCAATCAATTTTTCTACTTCCTAATTGATCATCTCAAATTTCAATGCTAGTGCCAAACTTGGACTCCAAGCTTCATTGCTTCAAAATTGAGCAAAAATGAAATCAGAAGAAAAAAGTGAAATTTTAAAAAAGAAAAATAAAAAGACAACGAGGTAAAAAAAAATAAAATATCAAAAACTCAATCCTTTATGGGTGATTCAAGTATCTTCATTGAGGTTATAGATTCTTGGCTAGTAGTGGAGCTATGCTTTGATGGGACTAGAGGTATCTCCATCAAGGCTATGGATGGCAAGCTAGAAGAAAAGTAGTGCTTGACATGTTTTTGGACCAATTGTATTTGTCTATCTAATCTTCCTTTATCATAATGCTAATCGTAGTTGCATATGAAAGGAGTAAATGAATCACATGAACACATTCTCTAATTAGTAGCACCTATTGATTATTTATCATAAGTTAGGCATGATTTAGATATGGTTAGCTTTACCTAGGTCATCATTTTGTTTTATTTAACCTTTCCCTTTCAACCAGAGATTTTAGTTTCTAAGGATTTTGTATTGCTTTCCCCTAAGAGTCATTGTTTGTTTATTTTTTCTACAACATTTCCCTAATTTCTCATAAAATTAGGGACCCCCTTTCTTCTATGAGAATAAATTTGATGGCATACCTAACAAAGGAAAATCATTCTCATGCTCATATGAGGCATGGTAGAAGAAAAAATTTCCCATTCAGGCCCCTATTCAATTTGTTTGAACATACAAGAACCTAATTACAAGTTTTAAATGATTTTCATGTTTTCAAATGCATTTAAGTGTGGGTTTGTCTCATATTTAATTGATTTATTCTCATATTTGACTCCCTATTTTATGTGTATGCAAAAGTTTATGGTGTGCTTCCCCTAGACTCACAATTGTATGATTGGCAGATGAAGAACTTAATGGAAGCATGGTTCAAGCGATTGATGTTGATCCTCTAGGCTTAACCTCATGGATTTTGAAGAGAAAAATGAGTTGGTATGTGTATGGACCTTGGTTACGGCTATAAAAGAATGAAGTGACCTACATTTTTAAAACTATTTTCTAGGTACCTTGAAAGGAAAGATGTAACTAATGAGAAAACCTCCCCTCCTTTGCAAGAGAAAAAGGAAAGACTTAGCAAATGCTAAAGAGAAGAGGGTAAATTCTTCCTCTGCACATTTATATGGTGAGGTAGAACTTGTAGCTTAGGTACAAATGTCAATTATTTGTAAGCATAGCCATCATATTTGGACAAATATTCTCTATAAACATATTTTACTTGAGCTAAATGAATGTTGTTCATGGATTCAATAGTATATTATCTACATATGTAATATGGTGATATTTTCCTTCATAGTGTCTATTTGGTAACATGATCATAAAATTCAAATCTTTCCTTAGAAGCTTACACAGGTTATGTTATGAGTTGAGGTAAAATTGGCAATGGTATAAAGTGCTAACTGTGTGTTTTGGGGAAATACCTACATGTGACAATGTTTATTCTTTCATATGATGCATATCTCCTTTTTTCTCTTCCCAATGCCTCTTCTCTCTTCCTTCCGTTTCTATTGCCTTTCTCTTTTACTTTTTATTTGATGTGGATAGGATAGGTCTATATTAGGTTCCCTTCAAGCTAAGATTGATTGGTTGTGTATCTTGTTGCACTTGAATTGACACCAAACCCCTAATGATAACATCTCATTTGCCACTGAGTAATTCTTTTAAAGCCAAGATTTGGCAACCCTAAGACCTTGGAAAGGTTATGCAATCTCCTTTGAAGAGAGGAATCACTCGTGGGTTTTGATCTTCTATCATGTAAGTTTTGTTGGTAAATAGTTACATGATGTTATGTCCTAAATAGATTCCATATGATCCTATACAGTGATCATATATGATATTCATATTCAATTTATATGTTATCTTACATTATTACATGATGTTATGTCTTAGATATTCTATATGACCCTATGTTTCAATATAGGATATTTATATTCAACTTATATGTTATCTTATATTACTACATGATACAGTATGTCTTAGAGATTTCATATGATACTATATGTTTCAATATAGGATATTCATATTTAATTTATATGTTATCTTACATTGTTTTTTATTAAAGCTAAAAAGGGGGTTTTTGAAAGGGCCTCAACCCTTTAACAACTGAGCAAACCAAAGACAACACAAGGAAGCTACAAGGCAACACAACTATAGCATAACTTCAACAAAATCACAACAAAATGTCAACCATAAGACAACTATAAAATAAACCATAATAGCTAAGAGATGAAACACCACGGAAACATTAAAGTTTATTCAAGGCTATGGTATCCTCCCACTTGTATTGTAAGGCATGAAGATGGTTGCTTATGGCATCTACAGTTAAGGTATCAACAACCATTTCTTTGCATCTCCATGTATGAGCACTCATGCTAGATTAGAATTTCCCATTTGTGTTCTTCACCCTTTCATGTAAAGGTTTGATATTGTTGAGTAATTTGGTGATTGTAGCCATACTAAAATTTACAATTTCTTGAATGTTACCTTTAATACCCACTATATCTACCTCCATTTTGTCAAGCATTTCATCCATTTTTACTAGGTCTTCTTTCAATTTGAGAAGATCCTCCTTGGATTTCCATTCGTCCAGCAGGGAGCCTTGAGTTTTGTTTTTTTATCTCCACAAAGAACCACTTCAGAATCTTATGATGAGTATTGGTTTCCTTATGCAATTCATTTAATTTATCTGCCAAGTAGTCAATGATAGAAGTAACATCTTTAAGAGAAGAGGGTGGGAAATATTGTCTATCCTCCCAATCATTTGAACCTAGATAAAGACCATCAACCTCTAAGACTTGGGTTTCCACATTAAACTCCTCTTCCTCCTACATTTTCCTTTTCCCTCCATCAATAAAGGGGGTGTCGTCCTACAAAACTCCCACATCACCAAGCCCTTTACGCTTCTAGGATTCACCCCTAGACTTCTTGGAACTATCTCTTACGTCATGTTATCTTACATTGTTACATCATGTTATGTCTTAGAGATTTTATATGATCTTATATATTGATATTCATATTCATATTCAATTTACTCATACTAAATTCATCATATTCAAAAAATATCATTTATTGATTCTACATATTAATATATTCATATTCAATTAGGTTTCCTGAAGTGATAATTGTCCATTTGTCAATGTCAATGTCTATTTTCAAACATATATAAATAAATGTGCATGTTTCAATCTCCACATGGTAATCATATAAATAAATGTCCACATAGTAAACATATATATAAATTTACATGTGTCAATGTCAATGTCCAAGAAAACATATATAACTAAATGCCCTGAAATTGATAAATATCAAAGTAAATGTCCAACTTTCAAATACATAAGTAAAATAAACACATGTTAGTCACCATGTCTACTTCAAGATCAAAAATTATACAAAAATGTTATTTACTCTAAATCTATAATGTATACATATTAAATTATCTCACGTAGTCACTATTGTCGAGTGAAGCACACATGCCTACATGATCCACACTCAAACTAGGAATATTGAGTGCTAACTCAAGCTACATGTGCAAAACATGAAATAATAACAAATTTGAATGATAATTGTGTAGGTCTCTATTCATATGGTTAAGATTTTATAATATATTATAACTTAAACTTAAATTATACTTGTGTAACTAGACTAGGACCTAGAAAACCATCTACATCCAAATTACCATACATTGACACACATAGAAATGATGCCTAAAAAGGAGTATGCATGTGAGATGGAATCAAACTTAAAGAAATCATCACTATAAAAGTCATGCCCTATGAAAGCTACTCCAATGTGATACTTTTTGAATGCTCAAGAGCAACAAAATGATCACTAGATGGTCCTACACCTTTTGAGTACTGCAACATGACACTTGTCAAATGGTGAGGAGAGGAAAAAATATTAGTAGACGGTCTTGCACCTTATGACTACTCCAATATCACAATTGTCAAATGTGATATTGGAGTAGTCATAAAATGTTGAGGAGTGGTAGAATGATTAATAGATGTCATTGATCCCTGTGAGTACTCTACATCAAACCTCTACATCTATAGGATTGGAGGGTACTAGAATTTTTTACTTTGTGAGGACATGATCCACATATGCACCAACATCTAATAGAGAGATGCCCAACTACGATGATAACACATGATATGCCCTCATCATGTCCTCTTCATGAAATCATGTAGACTCATGTATCGAACCATCATTACCAATAAAATCAAGATCCTCTAGAGATTAGAAGTTAGGAACATGGTATAGATCAAGATATGATAATGATGTAGTTGCATGTGTTGTAGATGACCTATGTGGCCACCTCAACATGTACTAACTAGCCTAATTTGAAGGGATGGTATGGGCCTAGACAATAACCTCAGCAACAACCACACAATAAACAATGAAGCTAAGTCTTGAAGTAAACACTGAAGACATCCTCTCACCAACCAATACTCTATGCTAAAGAAGTTGTTGATATGTATGATGATATGCTTGTCTATCACATATCCTACTAGACTATTGTCCCAAATATGGAGGTAAATCTAAATAATTAACATTGAGGTTGAGGCCCAAGTAAACCTTAGCATATAACTATTGTGAAAAATATAATAGAATTTGGTTGTTATTTATTTAACAACCATGGGTAGATATGAATCTAGGGTATATTAGAGGTGCAAATCGAGGGTACATAAACATAGTGACCTAGTATCCCCTCACACTAGAACTAGGTACATAATGTGCAAAACAATCATACTTGATGAATTCATTTAGCACACTTTGTTGTACAATAGCTAATGAAACATCACTTAAAACAAATCTCATTTGGGCAATAATAGTTACTAAAGTCTTGCTAGAATATGGACTAAGACCTCCTAAACTATTTCTAATACTAATCAAACTATGTAATATAATTTTACAATTTGACCTATGAAGGCTTGTGTTTTAAGAGTCTTGTAAAATTGACTACAATCTCACAATTTTCCTATATATATGAGTAGATAGTTCAACCACGTTCACTAAAACATAAAAGAAAAATATACCTGTATGTAAATTAATTTAAAATAATTGTAAATAAAATTAATTTCAAATGATTAAATCAAATGAATTATCTAAAGGATATGTATACATTTGAATGAGCTTGACTAATAATTTTATGTTTAGATAAGAAACAAAAAAGATATGATTTAAAAGTTCATGATAAAATTTTGCTTGAAAATATTAATTTTTTTCAAACATTACATCACATTCATTTAAATAATTTAATAATTAATAAAAGAAATGTTCTATAGAACTCAAGATTAATCACCCAATCAAATTAATTGTATATTTTTTATTGACAAAATGACAACCTAAATGCATTTATATATCTAAGTTCATAAGACTACATTAGACCTTTAAAACTCAATAATCACCCATGACATCAAATCTTTTTTAATGAAGAACTATTTTCTAAAAGTGTGGGCTTCACAGTGTGCAAAGTTATACAATTCAACCAATAATTGATAGAAATGAAGAGGCATTCCCTACTTCTATGTGTCTATATATACATACACACACAGATATATGTATGTATGTATGTATGTAAAATATATGTATGTATATATACATATAGACATATAGACATGCATGTACATATGTATGTATGTATGTGTGTATATGTACATACATGTATATATGTTAGTGTGAAAAGTGGTTTTACCTAACTAGTTCAACTCCTAACTAGTTGGTCCTATTCATACAAGTGCTTTAGCTCTCGTAGAGATTTTTTGCATTTTAATCTCACCTCATGAGTCCACTATGTGTCCTCACACTTGTCATAAGTGTGTCCACATGTGTTACTGCATTGGAGGGGTAGCCAGTCATTTAGTCCTATCTTCCTTCTTTCTCACCCTTACCTTTATATGCAAGGGATTATACGTACATTTTACACATTGTATGAGTATTGACATTATAGTTTATTTTTTCTTAATCTCTTTGTAGAATGTTATTTGGTTGTGTAGGGATCCTTCAACTATTGTGAGTCTCTTGGTGACTCTGACATGATATCAAAGATTTGAATTTGCAAGCCCCTTCTCTTTGTTGATGGATTTTCATCAGATACTTTCATATGATGCATCTTGGAGAAAAAATGACCCCAATGTTGCATCTAAAAGGCCCAAAAATGTATAGATCAATAATAAAATTGAAAGGGTTTGGATATAGTATTGTACAAAGGTTTTTGGGAGGGCTCTATTGAAGGCCATACAAAAATCCATACCATCTATATATGGATCCATACATCTAGACAATTGTATGGCTATTATACCATCATATTATTATTGCAGCACCTCATATTGATCTTGCATAGGCTTTTGTACAATTTGGAGGCATTTATGTTTTATTTTAAAATATTATTTTTTGTCTAGGTTACAATCCCTATGCAAGGATGATGCCTACACTCTAATGAGTTGTCATGCGGAACTCATCCCCCAGTCACACCTAGCCCCTCAAGGGCTTAACTCAACACTACTGCTAAGAGAAATGCACCTTAAACCTGCTACTAACCTATCATCTCCACCATCTGGACTCCGTGCCATCTACATCACTATGGAGGGCTCTACCACCCACCCACTACTCTCTCACCACCTTAACCAAGCTTACCCTAGTAGTGTTTCTTGGGTATCTTTCTTTCACTCTCAAAGGGGGGATTCTTTTTGGGGGCATAACTTTCACCCATTATACATCAAAATTTTGACTTCTTCCAGGTGTTGGAAAGCTCTTTCTGAGAAATTTTTCATGGTGCAAGTATTTTATCTCTTTTTTTTTACTATAATTGTTGTTTGTAGATCCAATTTTATTTTTTATAGGGCATATCTTTTGCACATGATATCAAAATTAGACATTTTTTTCAAATTTATTAGAAAATCATAAGGATTCTTCTTTTAATATTATAAATTTAGTTTCGCAAGCCTTTTTTTAAATTATGAATCAACATGTGTTATAAATGGTTGATCCAAGCTTTGTCTTTGTAAAATTTGCATTCAATGCACCTTGTAATGTTTTGGGTGGGTTATAAGGCACAATTTTAGTTGTCCATTTATCTTTTTAATGTAGTCATAATAGTTGAATCTAGGATAATTGAACCTTTAATTCCACATAATTCACAACAATCTAATGCAAAATCAACTTCAATTCATGAGAATCCATCACACATGAAGCTAAAATCAAATAAGTAATTCACTCCCTCTTCCAAATGTAGTGAGTCTCCCTCCAGGACAACAAAGAATTCAAGGGATAATTATGTATATTTTGTGGCAAATGGGACATGTTGAGTCTCATTGTTTCATGCCATTATAAGTATTTTTTAGATTTATAAATGCACGAAAATAAAGTGAAAGACTTGTATTTTGTGTTTTAGGAATTCTTGCACATCATATTGTGTCATTCTTATACTCATTCTATTTTGTAAAGTGCCATGTGGGGTTTGTTGTATGAGTGTCTTGTTGTTTTCCATCACAACCTTGTCTACCCTCATGAGAGTGCACGTATTGTTCTTACACCATGAGAGTGTGTCTTCATCCCACACACCCTTTGCAATTGCACATACATCATTTTGGACTTGATGTTGCTTGTTCATTTCCTTGCACTAAATTGTGAAACAATTTCAATGGATCTACCATACCTCTTCCCTATTAGCTTGATGTTATGGGGGCTATCATATGGTTTACGCTAATGCTTCCATAATTTCATTAGAGTAATGCAATCAACTTCAGGTCATGAGCATCCCTCCAACTTGAAGCATAAGTTAAATAAGCAATTCACTCCATCTTCCAAATCTGATGAGTCTCCCTCCATCAACATGAAGAACTTAGGGGATAATTTATTCCTCCCTAAGTATCACTTAAGTGGGGGTGTTAGTGTGAAAAGTAGTTTTACCTAACTAGTTCAACTCCTACCTAGTTGGTCCTATTCACACTAGTGCTTAAGCTCACTTAGAGACCTTTACTTTTTACTCTCACCTCATGAGTGCACTACATGTTTCCTCACACTTGCTTCAAGTGTGCCCACATGTGTTACCACATTAGAGGGGTAGTCAATCATTTAGTCCTACCTTCCTTCTTCCTCACCCTTACCTTTATATGCAAGAGTTTTGATGCAGGAGCCTCCAGAGGTGTAGAGAAATCTTGTATCACCAAAAAAATTATTTTCTTTTCTATTTCTTTCAATTTTAGTTTTTACAGATACCCATTTGCTTGAATAATGATTCCGAAACCTTCAAAGTTTCCAAAAAGGTAGGAATACCAGGACTTACTATTTTTAGTAACCCTATATCAAAGAAGCGGTTGGGCCTGAAATTTTCCCCAAAGCTTCAAAATAGTAAAATAAACATTCTTGGTAAATTTTAGCCCAAGATCATGTCTGGATTTCAAGATATTAAAGTTTTTGTTTTTGAGGTTCCCGAAAAAATTATGGAATCAAATTTGAAGCATTAGACATCCCTAAACAACCTGAAAGTTATTATAACTAGTGAAGATGATTATATATTGATAGATGTCTTCACAATCTTTCCAATGCATCAAACGGTTTGTCAATTAGACACTTGGTTCAAAAGTTATGGCTCTCGGAAGTTACGCTACCTAGTTTCTCAATTTTAAAGTTTGAAAATTCTTTCTTGGGCAGGAAAAAGGGACAATTGGATTCATTTTGGTGCCCAAATGGGAGTTACACATTTCTAAGCAAGCTGACATTGGGGAAATTACACTAAGTGGTGCTTATGTGTATTTATACCCTATTTTTAATAGTTTCGGAGGCAGTAGTAAGAAGGGGAGTTATTCGCAAGTTCTGTTCAACACGAATAAGGAGGTTAGGTAGTTATCAAAAGATAGCTCGAGAAGGCTATGTAAGTTAGATATTTCTATTGTAAGATAGCCCATATTTCTGTAATAAGAGGGCATATGACCCTAGGAATTGTATTTCAAATTTGTAGCCTTTATAGGCAAGTTAATGAAGAAATTATGAAACAGTTTGCAGTTTGCTTAACTAATATTTCTTGAGATCTTGTTCTTGTCTATTTAAAATCTATAAATTGATGTTGTATGTGTTTTGGGTGGAATCCAGCCTCGCCAGGTCTCTATGTACATTTTACACACATTATATGTATAGCTTGTTTTTTCTTAATCTCTTTGTAAAAGGCTATTTCGTTTTGTAGGGATCCTTCAACTCATATGAGTCTATTGGCGACTCCAATCATTTATACACATATATACATACATACATATCTATGTATGCATGTATACACACACAATTAAAACCTTAAAAATGTAGTCTTATGAGTAGATATTTGCATATATAGATTGTAATTTTCTCAATATAGAAATATACAATTAACTTGATTGGGTGATAAAATTGTGATAATTCATGTTCATGTCTTAGATTTTAAATAATGTTGAAACATCTCATAGATTTGCAAGGTAGTTTCAAGAAGTTCTACCAAAATGGCTCTCTTGGGAGAAATATTAATAAAGGAATTATAAAAATGTTACCAAAAGAAGGGGATAGAAGGAACATCAGGAATTGGAGGCCTATAATGTTGTTGAATGTATCATATAAAATTTTGGCTAAAGCACTGGCATTGAGATTGATCAAAATTCTCCCAAAGATTATAAATTATACCCAAATAGGGTTTATAAAAGCTAGGTACATAGTGGAAAACTTGGTAACTAGTTGGGAAGCTTTGTAGTGGGCTAAAGATACAAGACAAAATGGGGGGAATATTGTTGTTAGACTTTGAAAAAGTTTATGACATAGTTGAACATGGTCATTTGTAATTGTCATTTTGAATGCAATGGGATTTCCTAATTATTTTTGTGACACGCTAAAGGTTCTATTCAAGGATGTTAATGCTCAAATAGATATAAATGGATCATTAACAAAGGCTTTTGACATGGAAAGGTCAATCAGACAGGGTTGCTCATTAGCACCAGTGTCGTTTGTAATTGCTACTGAGGCAATGCACTATTTATTAAGAACAGATAAAATAAATGGATGACACAACACTTTTCCCTATACTAGAGAAGGATAATTTAGAACATATGTCTTAAAGGTTACAAATATTTTGTTTAGCCTTTGGTGTTAAGATCTCCAATTCAAAATCCATAACTATTAGGCTGGAATGAAGATCCTCTGGAGTGGTTGAAATATTTCCACTAGCAACAGGGAGGGGTGCATAAATACGTAAGGTTTCTAGGTATCCCATTTGCAGTTGAACCTTCATTAAAGAGCATGTGGGAATGGATTTATTCCAAAGTTGAGAAAAAACTAAAAAGTTGGAACAACAAGTACTTATCTTTAGCTGGAAGAATCTAGGTTTGTCAAAAGATATTATCTACATACTCTATATACTTTGCTTTGGCCTGGGTAGCTTCATGCTATCAAGTGGAACAAATTCAAAAGACTCTAAGAAATTATTTATGGTCTAATGGTAAGGGGGAAAAAAAGAGGCATATGGTTAAATGGCAATGGTGCTTCCTGGGTAAGGAAAAGGGAGGTTTAGGGTTGAACGACTTAAAAATCCAGGGAGAAATGTTAGTTCCTAGATAGATTGTTAAGGCCTTGGAGGGAGAGGAACCTTGGAAAATTCTAGTGAGAAGGAATATTCAGGAGGCAGTTCCAATGAAGGCTAGAAAATAGACTAACTTGGATCCATTTGATATCATTTTTAGAAATTTTAAAGTTAGACCTAAGGGTTCTATGGTATTCTACATCATCTGGAAGGCTTGGGAAATAGTAAGAGAGTTACTTTTAGTTAATAGAGCTATTAATGAAAGTAGTAAGGAAATCTGTAGTAGCATATATGTTTGGTGGAACATTAAACACAAAGGGAAACATTTGGCTTTATTACAAGGTTGTTCTATAACAACCTAGAATAAAAAAGGTATCACAGAGTTCCAACATATTTTCAGTAATGATTGTTTAAAAAGTTAGTGTCAGTTAAAAATGGAATTTGATTTACCAGATTCTAATAAAATAACTTATTCTATAATTGTTGAAAATATGGAAAAATGCCAAAAAGATGTTAAGATGATTAGTAATGGAAAATTTGTTGAGGAGCTCAAATTGTAGGATGGAACTATCATAAACAGAATAAAACCAAAATAGTTGTATAAAATGTCGATTGACTCCTATGAGGTGTATGAACACATCAAACAAGCCTGGGAATTAGGATTAGACAATAAAGAATGGTCAAGAACCTTAACGTCTTGTTGGTCAAAATTAATTGAACCTAAAAAATGTTGTTTCAAATGGTGTTTGTTATTAAAAAATTTAGTCATTAGTAGTCCTAATAGAATATGTGATCTTTGTAACTGTGTTGAGTCCTGTGAACATGTTTTTTTTAGTGTATTTTTGCTAAGGTCATGTGGGGGGAGATTTATGGGGAATATTGTGGGATGGGACTATAATAAAGAAATTACATGGAAAGAAATTCTATGTGGTTTTGTAAATGGTCTAAGTAGTAAAAATAACAATTTTTGGTTTGCATTATAAACTGAGATCCTATGATTTTTGTGGAAAAGAATAAATGAAAATTTCTTGCAGGGAAAATGGAGAGATCTTATTGAGTCGATTAGTAGACTAACAATATCTAAAATTTTGAAATAGGTGACAATGACATTGCAATTACCAACAGAAAGGTTCATGAAAATTATGGATGATGGATCGACTGTCATTTTTAGATTATATATAAAGACTACAGAATTTTGGCCACACAAATTGAGAAAGATAGACAAGAAATTCCATAAGGAGTATTTAGATTTCCAGAACAAGTACAACAAGCAACATTAGTGGGAAATGAGAAGGGATGAAGAATTAAAGTATTTGGAAATTTCCTTTCAAAATCTTGATGATCAAGGTGAAAGTACAGCATACAAAGTGTCTCAACCAGTTGGAACTTTCAAAGGAATAGATTCATATAAAGAAAGTAACAATGGGGAGTATATTGAAACAAACTCTGAAAGGTAGGATAACAGGACAGAGACATGGAATCTAACATGGTACAGGTGGATGATGGTAAAAGAGATCAAGCTGCAAAAGAGGAGCAAGAGAGGTGTACAGACCAGGAAAATGAAAATGAGGAGGGATAGTGAAAATATGAGTGGTATACAACAAAGTGCAAATTAATACAAAGAAAATGGAAATAGTCCTTGATATTATATTTTTGTAAAAACTGGTTAAAAAAGAGCAAAAGTTTTAGAATATAGATAGATGTGATGTAATAGTGTGGTAGATCCACAATTGTATGCTATATGTATTGTATATTTTTCTCTAGGATATTAGGATGAGGCATAAATGCCAATTTTGATGTAGTTGAGCTTGATATTGGTAATAGATTTGCAATTTAAAAAAATCTTCCTACAAATTTCATTCTCTACAAGAGTCTTAAACTCTTTAAAATGAATGAAGACTTTAGGTTTACTTCTAAGGAAATATACCCATTTCCCACTATAGTCATCAATGAGAGATACATAATATATATTTTTTTAGAAATTAAAGGAGCATTAATAGGACCAAATACATCATAATCAATAAAGTCCAAACCCCAAAAGATTTTTGAGAACAAGAGTAAAACTAAGTGTGGCTCTATTTTCCATCTACACAATGCTAAAAAAAAATAAATTCAAGGTTACAATCATTTAACCCTTCTACAAGGTTTTTCTTTTTCAAGGTCCTTAGACCCTTATCACTTATCTGGTCCATCCTCTGATGCCATAACATTGTCTTCTCTACTAGTATCTTGGTCTCTAAAGCAAGAGCACCCTTAGGTACCTAGAAAACATGACCATCAAAAGTGGATGAAACACTCCTCTTTGCTAGTGGTTCCAATGGTGAAGGTGTAGATTCTACAGATCTCTTCACTACAAGAATATAAGAAAAATTGCATTGAATTGTGCATGCATCTAGCTAAAATAGAGTTCCTACACAAACACCCTTAGCAAGCATGATATCTCCTCCCACCATCTTGTACCCTCCACTTAAGAAAACAACTTGCATACTCAAATCACTAAGGTTACTTATATAGAAAGTAAGTTCCATGATGAATTGGGGATATGCACTACAGCATTAATCCCCTTCACTAGTCCATCAAGGAATCAAATCAAGACTCGAATTCGATAGCCAATAATCTTTGGATGAAAGTCATCTCCAAGGTACACCTCCCCAACGTCATATTCTTCATATATTGATAACCAACCCTAATGTCAGGTCATGTGGAAGGAAGCACTAAAGTTATCAACCACACACCTTTTGGTGCATGTGTTGCCAAGTCTAAAAAAAGGCATCACCATCATCCTAGGAGGACTTCGACTCATCATCAAAATAATTATTCTTCTTTTTTTCCTCCTTGTGGTCTCTTCTAAAATGCATATCTTGCTACAATTATAACATTTAGCTTTGGTCTTACTAGGAGATTTGGATCTCCCATAAGTTTTTGATCCATACTTATGTTGCTTCTTATCCTTCTTCTTGCCTTTTCTTTTTTGTCTTCCATGAATAGATAGGGCATCCTTAATAGATTTAGAAGATTTCTTTTACATCTCTTCTGATAGAATGATGTCGCCATCTCATCCATTTTGAACTTGGTGGTAGTGTTCCTAATGCTCATAACAAGGTGATCCTATGAATCTAGCAAATAACATATGAAATTCATGCAATGATTGTCCTCCTCCATCTTTACTCTAATGGATTGCAATTGGATCAAAATCATAAATTGAAAGAGTTTGGGTGTGTAGCCACAAAACCACCATCCTCCATCCTGAGTGTCTACAACGTCTTTCTAAGGGAAAACTTATTTACCAAGGATTTACCCTAAAAATTCTCACAACTTGTTCCAAAGAGGTAAAGTAGTGGTTCCTTCATGAACATTCAACAATTAATATAGAATTATCCAATTAGAGTCTAATGAGACCCTTTTCTTTTCTATCCAATATGTTCCTATCTTATTATTTCATCACAACAGGTTTGGATCTAGATATTATAACCCATATATATCTATCCATAAGCATATCCTCTATCTTGAGCTTCCAAACCCGAAACTTAGTGCTTAAGAATCTTTTCATTTCTATTCTTGATGTGCTTGCCATTATTCCTATAAAAAGCTCTCCTTCTATAGAGGCTCCCACTCAATTCGAGATTAGTACAAGAAACCTTGTCCTTAACACCTAGAATTTGAGGTGATTAGACTCTAATACCAAATGAAAGGAAGCAACAATATGCAAAAAATTCCCTACACTAATCTATGAGAGGATGTATGTGTAAAAATGATCTTTATAGTTACAAGAAGAGTACACATTAAACTTAAACATTATACTGCAACACAAAGGTTTATTTGGGGAAAACCCTTTCATTTGAGAAACCCCACACTCCAAAGTATGATCCAATTGCATTATTAGCAACAAAAGTTACAATACAATCTCAGGGACATGCCCTTATAGGAGTATCACCAACATACAACTTGGAGCAATTTTAGAAACCTTGAACAATACCTACAAAACAACCAAACAACCCATGCCACACTCCATTTACAAGCACCAATAAATAGAAAAATCCCAAACAACAAACCATGAGTGGTTTCAGGAAACCATGGGGCAAAACAAAAACCCAAATTATAATTCCCAAGTTGGTCACAGTCCTCCAAGTTATTTTTAGAAGCTGCTCTTATAGCTATCATAACATGTCATAGAAGCTATCATATGTAACTCCCTAATTTGGATGTCCAAGTTTGACTTATTCAACTCATTCAAAGACACTTGTTTACTTATCATAATGCTATTCAAGATTCCAATGTAACTACCTTCTCACATGCTCTTACTGTAATAAGAATATGTCATAAGTAATCCCTATTTTATAATGTCATGATAAGACAAGATGCTCTTACAACTTCTTACACACTTCCTTAGATGCCGACATGCGGCAAAGAGTGCCACCTAAAAGTGGGATGCCACACTCCTCATGTGAGTGAAATAAATAAATAAATATAAAATAATTAATAAATATGAACATTATGAATGTAAGGTTGAGACACCTTTTCCCAACATTAAATGGTTGTAGTCACATGTATTTAATATGTGTAGTTTGAACTAAAGGATCAAGTGAACATAATGAAATTAGTTGTTAAGGGATAATAGTTCCTTGAGTAATTATGTTGACATGTAAGAGGATCATCTAGAAATCCTTACATGTATAAGATAATTTGATGAAGAGGGTTATTCCTTCATTTGATATGGCATAGGAATTGGTTGAAATTTAATGCATATAATTACATTTATGTTTTTGAAATATGAATATGAATGAAGTGCTTGATCTTGAATTATTTTTCAATTGGATTTCAAAATCTTATACATAAGATTTATTTAACCTTGGTATATGACACCATATGGGTGGTAGTTATAGAGAATGTTGTTCGAGGATTATATGTAACTTATAAGGATATGTATATACCTGTAATATGATGCAGGAGCACCCGGGCACATGAGCGATCAGCGTCACACAAAAACATTTTCAACTTTGTTTGGTTGATTCAGTTCTAGTTGATGTTCTTTTTAATGCAAGCAAACCTTGATGCAATTTTGAAGGTGATTTTATCATTACTAGTTGGCCTTAGAGCAGAGAGGATTAAAGATAATCGTCATCAAGTGGAATCCATTCAAGTAATTCTTTTCGGTCCATCTCTACTTGCTGGCATGGGAGATAAAAGATGGGAACTTAACATTGAGAAAGCATCTTCAATTAATTCCCTTGCCATTACACTCAAAGGAATTACAAATGATAATAGCGACCCATGTGTAGATACTTTCCAGACTACAACATTGCCCATGCTAAAATATTTTTGCACTCCTTTAGAACTGAAAATTGTTAGTACCATCCTTTTTTTTGAATATGTGTAATCTATTTTCTTATTAATATAGATGCTCTCGCCTATTCATAAAAAAATAAAAATAAATAAAAATAAAAATTGTTAGTAGAGGGACAATATTAATGTTCGCGAGAGTAAAGGTCTATCCAACTTTGCTTTTATGTTTCTTCATGCTATGAAATTTGTGAAGTTTTCTGCGCTCCAAAATCTAATATTATTACGCCATATGGAATGTTGTCGCCTTACTTCTACTCGCATAGGAGGATGATAAAGTTCTTTCAAGTTTGATTTTCTGTGAGTTTATTATTTAAAATATGAAGTATAATGATACTCTTAAGACACCAATAAGGAGATAAAGCGCTTGAATAGACCGATGACTTGTATTTTTGTCGTATTATTATTACTTGTTGGATATACTTGAACAGTGGTTTATCAGTCCATGTGGACTGTTTTTATTTGTAAAATTGCATACATTCAATATAAAAAAAAAAAACATTGGAAAAAAAAGAAAATGTACATAGGCTGAACGCGACCCAGGGAAGAGGGAAGTGAAGGCATTTTTGCAGGTTCCAAAAAGAGAAATAACAGATGGAAAGAAGGAAACCAAAAGGGGAGCAGCCAGTTTGGTAGGCATGTGGCTAGTGTGAAAGATTAGCAGCCAGATCGACGTGGATTTGGTGTTATTTGTTTGTTCTCTACAGGGGAAAACAGAGATCATTGGTATTGAATAAAGTTCGGTGTCCCAGAAATGGAGAAAAATCAAGCTTGAGAGGAATCGACCAGTGTGGAATATCAAAAGGTTTGGCATAACATGAGTTGGAAGACATATGGTTGCATAGATGAAATGAAAGAATACATATTTGAAGCTGTAATGAAATATCATTTTTGAACAGAGCTGTAATGAAAGAATACAGATTTGAAGGTTTTGCAGATGGGGTAGCAAGCTAAGTGGGCCTGATCTTGGGGGAAACTCAATGGTTAAGCGCGCTTGAGTCGGAGTAGTACTAGGATGGGTGACCTCCCGGGAAGTCCCGATGCTTCACCCCTGTGTGCATCACCTAAATGCAATGAGTACTAAGTGGACCATTCATTAACATGAGAGATGGGTTCATATGAACCACTACTCATGAAATATGGGTCATGTGTTTGACTCAAAAACTACGTAGTTAAACCCTGAAATAAAATATCATAATTTGACATGCTGCGAAAAATACCTCCTACTTATGTATGATTGTAGTTTTTTATTTGAAATAATAAATAAATTGTGTTGCAATCTTATATTGGTATGGGGCAGAGTATTGCCCTATGAATTTGTATTTGTGAGTGCTTGTATTTGGTAGAGGGGAGAACCCTTTTTGTATTATAATATAAAATAATATAGATTTTGAATATTTTGGGTTGAAAGTATATTTTAAAAATAATCTCTTAAATATTTTATAGAAATTCTAACAAATTTATTATAAAGAAGTGTGATATCATAGATGATTTTTTTCTTATTGGAAATAATTTTTGGAGTGAATAATAATATTTTTTCCTAAGTACCTTTTTTTGCATTTACGACATTAAACTTTTGTATTAAATATATTTTTTTTTATGGTGACTCAAAGTCTAAATTTCTTATCACTTAAAGAATAATAAAAATTTATAAGTCCAAAGGCTTGATTGCATCATTCAACATATCTTTAAAGTAGGAAAAATTTGACAATAATAATTGATAAGGATTTAAGTGATCTAGAGTGACAATCAATTGGTGGGTTATAAAATAAAACTCAATTAATACACCAAATAAATTAAATGAAACATTATAAATATATATTTATAATAATAAATATAAAACATAAAGTATAAATTTTATTCTTTACAATTTTATGTATTACACATTAAATTAATTATTGAAACAATAATACTAAAACAAGTTCAAGCGGGCCTCATACTTATGTATATTGCCACGATATATTTAGAAATAACCTTTGTGCTAGAAAAAGCTAAAATCAAGAAAACGTATCAAATTACATATATATTACCCACTGAAATTTCTAACTAGCTTCGTGCTTATAAATTTGCACTAGTCATATACTAACAATAAAAACATCTATACTATGGTATCTACTTTCATCTATTCCCTCCCATACACTGATCAACACCTAAAATTATAGCATCATATAAACTGAAGACTCTCTTTCTCACCCTACTATTGAAAGTCAATACTCCAATCACAATAGAGAATCCCAAACCATAACTCAATCCAAGTGCCACTGCCCAACCTTTCATTTCAGCATCTGAATTCTCTGTTTCACCACTTGTATCAATACTTGTGCAGGAGTCACAGCCAGAAGAGTTGTTGCAGACTGTTGTATTGGTAAATGGAATCCCACTTAGCTTAGCATTGCCTAAGTAGGACGACTCCCCAAAGGTTAGAAACTGCCCTCCGTGGGGTACTTTTCCATGAAGCGTGTTGTAAGATAGATTCAAGAACTCCAAATAACTCAGGAGTTGAAGCTCTAACGGAATGCTGCCATTCAAACTGTTTACCGAGAGGTCCAGAGACTCTAACTGCTCCATGCGTCCCAATGTTTTCGGGATTTGGCCACTGAGATGATTCTTTGAAAGGTTAAGGACGATCAAGCCTTGAAGGGATCCCATTGTGAGAGGAATGCTCCCAGATAAATTGTTGTTTGAAAGATCAATACATTTAAGAATGAAAAGAACTTTCACAAACTCAACATCCCAACCTTTCCAGGAAATTGTAATCTGATTTGTATACGTACCATATGAAATGTCTTCTTCTAGATGGTTTGGATCACTCTGTGATGCATTGACCATTGCAAGCAAGTTTGAAAGGTTGCTTGGAATAGGTCCTGAAAGGTGGTTGTGTGAAAGGTCCAGAATTTGAAGATTTGGAAGGCCAATTACCTCGGGTGGAACACTGCCTTGAAATTGGTTGGACCTCAACACCAACACGTGCAGTTGTGATAGCTTTCCAATCCAGTGGGGGATGGTGCCTTCCAAATTATTATTTCCCAAATCCAATACTTGCAGAGATCGGCATTTTGCAATGGATGAGGGAATAACTCCTCTCAAATGATTGCCATTGAGCTTCAATGTATGAATATCTTTCAGGTTTCCCCATTCTGCTGGCATTTTACCTTCCAGATGATTTTCCGCCAAATCTAGAACATTGAGAAAAGAACAATTCCTGGTTAAATGAGGAGGAATCACACTGCTTAGCGTATTTTTTGAAAGGTCAAGAACCTCCAAAGTTGAATTGCAGATAGAATCTGGAATGGCTCCACTGAGATTATTCTTCGACAATGATAAGAACTGTGTATTTTGTAGATGTGCACCAATATCAGTGGGAATAGAACCATTAAACTGATTCATCGACAGGTCCAGCACCTCAGTACCAACAGGAGGAAGAGAAAGAGCACCTTCTAAGCTGTTATTGTGCAAATCCAGATACTCAACAGCCCCGGATGATAGTCTAGACGGCAACGAACCTGTTAATTGGTTACAACTAAGGTTCAAATTATAAAGACTGGGTAAGTTCCATATCCAGGATGGAATATTTGTTGTGATACTGTTAGCGGATAGGTCCAGATATGCCAAGTTATATTGGGTCACAAGAAACGATGGAATTCTATCTAAATTACAAGAACCTAGTCCCAAAACGGAAAGCTCAAACTGTGGAATCCATGTAGAATCAATGCTCACAGTTAAGTGATTGTAAGAAAGATACAGCTCGTCAAGTCTAGTGAGATTATCGAATAGAGAAAGGGAAATGCAGCCGCTCAAACTGTTGGAGTCAAGCCAAAGGCTTCGTAAGTTAAAAAGATCTGAAACTGTAGAGGGAATTGTACCATTGAATTGGTTGGCAGAAAGGTAAAGATTAAGAAGCGAAGAAAGTGATCCCAACAAAGGTGGGATTACCCCTGTCAACTTGTTGTTGGACAATTCTAAATTAACAAGTTTAGAGAGATTGACGATGGAGAGAGGAATCTCACCCTCGATATTATTAGATGACAGATCAAGATATTGCAAGGACAACATCTTCCCTATAGCAGATGGAATCTCGCCTTCGATGATATTATTTGACAGATCAAGATATTGCAAGGACAACATATTCCCTATGGCAGTTGGAATCTCACCTTCAATTCTGGTAATCGATAGATGAAGTTGCTCCAAGGACAACATATTCGCTATAGCAGATGGAATCTCACCTTCAATTCTGGTGTAGTCCAGATTAAGATACTCCAAGGACGACATATTGCATATAGCAAATGGAATCTCACCTTCAATGTTGGTATCTGACAGAACAAGACTCTTCAGGGATGGCATATTCCCTATAGCAGATGGAATCTCACCTTCAACGTTGGTACCTGACAGATCAAGACTCTCCAGGGATGGCATATTTCCTATAGCAGCTGGAATCTCACCTTCAACATTGGTACCTGACAGATCAAGGCTCTCCAGGGATGACATATTCCCTATAGCAGCTGGAATCTCACCTTCAATGTTGGTGCTTGACAAGTCAAGTCTCTCCAAGGATGACATATTCCCTATAGCACATGGAATTTGTCCATTCACAGCTGTCCCTGAAAGATCAATGCTGGTTAGCAACAAAGACTTCTGTTGTCCAATGAGAGAAACATCTCCTCCAAGATTCTCATTCCAAGAGAGATCAAGTGAGAGCAAGTGGGCAGTCACATTTTCAAACCATGCTGGTATTTGCGCTGACAAAGAATTGTCAGAAAGGTGGAGATGGAGGAGAGAGGTGAGGTTGAGAAGGGAATTGGGAATTGGTCCTTCAAGCCCACAGGAAGACATGCTGAGTTGTTGAAGGTTGGATAGACTGCCAACAGCTTCACCCCACTGTTTGGTTACAGTGATGTTCGCTCCATCAAGAGACAAGTATTCCAAGCTCACCATATTTGATAAGCTTTCCAAATTCACAAAAAACTCACTTACCCCAAGTTCACTTGCATAACCAGCAAATGACAAGTCAAGAAAGGTGAGTCTCTTCAACTTTCCATCATGCGGAGGAGTGAAATTACCGCGGAAGTTGTTGACACTGAGATTGAGGTGCTCCAACTGTACCAGTTGAAACAAAGATGAACTGATGTGGCCTTCCAAACTGTATCCACTCAAATCCAGTCGAGAAACATGGCCTGTGCGAAAGTTACAACCAACTCCATGCCACGTGCAGCAATTGAATCCGTGCCAGGATCTTAACTTTTTACCCCACTCTGTTTCTACAACCGCTGCCTTGACATCCAGGAGCAGATTCCTTTCAGTGAGAGGGCATGCAATTGCAATTGCAGGAGAAGAGGTGAAGCAGAAGAAGCAGCATGATATTGTTAGGATTGCAAATGCAACTCGGCCATATGAAAGCGTAGCTTCCATCTCTCCCACACTAAAATTCTTATTATCTTTACTTAAAAAGAGACGAGATGATCAGAAATTAGGGGAAATGAATGCTAAATAAATCCCTTTCCATGCTTAAATATTGTTGTATGAAGAGTGGAAAGGGAACATGGGAGTGGCGTGTATGGAAAGTAGGAGCCTCGCACCCACACAATAACGTCTGCCATTTTCAATGACTGGAAAAGTCGTTGTGATGGTGACGCGCACTAAATTCCAAGTTAAAAGTCATTGTGATGGTGACGCACACCAAACTCCTCCGTCCTTGTACGCTCATTCCAAATTAAAATGTTTTGAATTTTTATGTTACTAATTTTACATCAAATTTTACGGTAGATTCATGATAAGCTCCTATTTGAAAAGGAAATTTTTTAATAGGGATTTAATTTAGAAAAAAAAATTCAGAAGGATTTAACTTGTCTTCAAAATTTTAAGGATGTTGTGAAAGTGGATCAGGCTAATAAAATAAATATATTTAATTATTACACACATGTATACATAAACGTTCTATATGTATGTATGTATGAAAGAAAAATTAAATATATTAAAAATATCTATGTGATCTCTAGTAGGTGTTTATTTTTTAGGATGGTATAGACTTCTTCCTTATTGTACTCATTATATGCTGCAAATTTTCTCCTTCACATTGGCACATATGTGATTTATTATCACCTCAACTTTGATGTTTTTTTAATGACATGAGATTGCAAGTTGAATTTTGCATTAATTATAGCTATCAAGTGGGCTACTAATGGTAGGGTAGGTTTCGGGTCTAGCATGCAAGCTACTTGCGTGGCCTTAGTGTGGTAGAGGAAGGCTCACTATTGCTCAGCTAAGCGAAGAATCTTCATCTCAAGGGAAAAGTGATAGACAAACAATTGTAAGTTGTGTTCAATTTATTTTTGGGTCTTTTTATGCAGATAAGTGCATGGAGATGGGGGGCCAAAAATGGTTAAAATCATGATTTTGGATCAAATGTAATTGCATTATGGATCAAATAGTCAAGCCATAAAATTTTCATATTATAACACAATCATATTATGTGTTAATGATACACCAATATGTAACATGAGTGCAACCCAACATCTCAAAATCCTCAATTCAAAAAAAAATATGGAAGAACATAAAGATGAAAACCTTGCAAATCCTTTAAAAAAATTGCACAAGAAAACTTTGCAAATACTCCAAAAGAAAATAGTACAAAAGTATATGCTACAAACCCTCCCACATTTCTTATGAATCCTCCAGACACACAACAAAACTTCCTAGTGATTCTTGAGGACAAGCTCATCACATCTGGATGTTACAAGGGATCAACTTGTAGTCATTACTCAATCACTTGCATCAACCACACCAACCTTTACATCAACAAATAATGAAACCCTAGTTCTCACACTATGTTGCTCTTACATCCATTACATTTAATTTTGTTACATCAAGTTTCAAGCTTCAATCATCTAGTGTCATCACAATCATATCATTGTCGTTGTCATTTAGTGCTTGTTCTCTTCCAATCTTATCATAATCATTGAATCAATCAATGAGACTTGACTATAAGCAAGGAAGTCTCAAGGATTACCTATTCGCAAAAAAAGTTCCAACAATGTTCTTCAACACCACTAAATATGTTCATTATAAATACAGATATCAAGTGAAGCTTCTTTGCACATGTACATAATATCTTCTTTTTGTTTTTGTATTATATTTCTTTAGTTTTAGCTTCGTCATTTTATCTTGGCTTGTCGTGATTAGATATGATTTCTTATTCTCGTATAGTTGGTTCATGTATACATTCATGCATAAGTCTTCTCTCGTTGTCCCCTTTTAATTTGTTGACTTGATTATTGTCTTCCCCTTCTTACATAGGACTTGATTTTTATGTTATATTAGTATAGGTGTTTTTATACTATTTTTAACTTGTGTTGTTCCATGTGGTGCTTCTTCCCCTGTTGCTTGTCTTATTTTACCTTTATTCACTCCCCTCAGCCACTGCCCTTTGTTTTCCGTTCCCCTCTTTCCCTCTTTTTTCTTTATAAGGCTCAAGTCTGTTATCTATTTTTCAATACTCCTCTTCCTGATGATGGATCATTGAGTATGATCCGAAACGTTGATTCAAAAACATACACAGTGGAATCTAGAAGCACATGCAAACTTATTAACTGTGTAAGTTGTCGTTAAATAATTTCTGTTAGATTATTTATCATTCCAATTATTTCCATCTTTGACCAACAATGAATGGTTTTGAATGAAGATTAGGGGAGAGAGCTACTAGTTGAGCTAGGTCTTATTGTTGATATACTATTTGGGAATATAGGATTTAGACTTGCAACATTTCTTATATTGTCAATAATTATTCTACACATATTGTGAATAATTATTCCACATGTAAATCAATTTGGATCCTAACATGAATACAAGAGAGCTTATGAATGTTATATAAACTAGCAATCGTATCTTAGCATGCAATGGGTATACCGAGATAGCATGTAGAAAAGAAGTAATTAGTGGTATAGAGGCATTTATTATACTTGAGAAGAGAGCATATACTTCTGTAAAGGTTGAATGCTTGTTATCCATCTAACATTTGAAGATTGAAAGAATGTAGTGATATGTTTTGTTGTCCTGCAATGGAAAAGAAATGGAGTAGATTAAATATGTCACATGATTCAGAGTAAATTTAGTTTTGAATAGTAGTGGGTAAAAGTAGGTATGGAGATGACAAACCTTTTTTTTCCTTTTTCTTGTTTTGGTCAACTATTTGCATGTGATAGTGCCCATAATCAATCTTCTTGTTTCTTGAGAGCAACATATGAGCTTTGTTGCATGTATGCATATCTTTGGAATGTGGAGCTGGGACATATGCAAAGACTTGCAAGGTTGCACACTCTTGATATAGTTGTGAATTTCAACCTCTAACAATCAATGTTGTCGATGTCAATTGTTTCCCTTTCAAGTGTTAGACCTTGTAATTTGTGTTATACAATTATATTATATTATATTAAAATATATTTAATTTATGTAAATTATATAAAATATATAAAAATGCATATTATAAATTTTATATATAAAATAGATATATAATTATATAATGGATCTTAGCTTGAAGTTGTTCATCCTCTGGAGTTGGGCATGATGCCCCCTTAAGTTTCTCAACATTGGACCTAGCAATTGGCACTGCCAAAGATTGGAGCGAGCATTTATTATCTAGTGATACCAACTAATTTGTTGCAAATAAATGTATAGAGGATAGAAAAGATGATTGCTTAGTAGAGGTAAGTGAAGAACTTTCATGGGTCACATTAGAACCTTCCAATCTGTAATTGTTGGCTCTACATTTTCTATATTTGAGAGAAGAGCATGGAAAGCAACTTGTTATGGGTCTTGATCGATTTGACAGAGTATCTTACTCAATGTACAACCAATATGGAGAAGCTTTGAACTAGAGTGTTCCCCCATATGATGGTGCAACATATATGGAAATGTCATTGATTAGTGGGAGTTGGAAAAAGTCACTGAAGAGGATGATTGAGTAGGCTCCAAAAAGGATTTGATTATGGTAGGGAATGCTTCACATGACCTAATGTCAATGTTTTCGAACAATTTTGGACCGATGAAGCTCATTTCAGCTATTAGAATGTACTTAATGAAATATGTATGCTTTCTTGGAATGTTGTTAATGTTTTCCCTTATAGGGAGCTTATTTCTTTTATCAATATTTGGATAGCAAAATGAATGGTTGATGCCTATATGTTGAAAGCCACAACTCCAATTGGTACGAGCAATAGTAATGGTGACTAACCATGTGGAGTTGTTCTCATGAGGGTGGATTTGATGTTTGTTATCAAGTCTGACTCTTTAGTACCTACAGTTCCTTGTACAATAATTTTCAAAGGTGGTTGTAATTCCATGGCAGAAGATTGTGACACAATTATGTCATAGGCTTTTTGTTGCTTAATAGATAGCATGTTTCGAGTATGTTAATTTGTAACATGTGAGACATGAAATATATGATGGTTGGAGTCAAAAAATCAATAGAAAACACTTCTAGTAGTGGATTAAAGCTTGGTTCTGCCCTATTATGGTTTTCGTCAATCCCATGTTAGCCAAGCATGTCAAGCCCATCTAGTTGTAACAGTAGGCCTGGTTATAGTCCTAACAATACTTGTCATTCATCAGGACTATCTTCTTGCATTGCATGTCCCCTGTTAGAAGGAGTTTCATCATCAATGTCTGTCAATGGATCTACAGATGTATGGTTCATGTACCATTGATGGTAGCTGTGTGAAATTCTTTCCTAATGGGATATATTATCTTGCTCTAATTAACCAATATCATTGTGTATGTTTTTGAATGGCTAGTATAGTAACTGTCCACTACAAATAATGCTTGAAAAAATTTATTATCTTTTGTTGGGATGGTGGTGAATTGAGGAGAGACTTGAACAATATCCAATGTCAAGTGTTCTTTGTATTTGGTGGTATACACAAATCATATTGGATTTATGAAAGATTAACATATACATTATAAATACAAAAGTTCTTGCATAGTGTGTGCATACCTTCAAACTCTTGTTAATGGCTTGGGATTTTTAATGAATTTTCTTTACCTATTTTTGGTCTTGTTTTGGTTTTGCAAAAGGAACATGGAATTCTAGTTGAATGTTTTAGGTGAGGACCATTTTTAAAAAATTGTGGCTTTGTTGGGAGGAGTGGTTGAATTGGGCAAATTTAGTTATTGCAAAAGGTCTTGGAATTAATATTTTCTTGTAACATTTTAAAGTCATTTGACCACCCAAGATTGAGAAAGGCAAAGAGAAATTAAATACCTTGAAGGATAATATAAAAAACACAAAAATAACATCATTTTAATATCTCAGAAACTAAAAGTAATTAGTGGTTCCTTTATAATTGCACATTGAACATTGAAATATCTTGAGAAGAGAGCATACAGTTTTGTTGCTGGTGAATGGTTGTTGTCCATCCATCATTTGAACATTGAAAAAATGTAGTGATATGTGTTTTTTTCCTACATTAGAAAATAAATGAAGTCAAATAAATATGTAGGTAAAAGCAAGTATGCAAGTAAAGTTGTTTTTTTGTTTCGGTCAATTATTTGCAAGTGGTAGTTCCCTTAACCGGTCCTCTTCTTGTTTCCCAAGCATGTCGAGCCCATCTAGTTGAAATGGCAAGCCTCGGTACAGACTTGACAAGACTTCCCAGTCATCAAGAATATCTTCTTGCAAATTGCATGTCCCTAGTCTAAAGGAGTTTCATCATTAGTGTTTGTTAATGGATCTAGAGATGTATGATGCAAATTCCATGGACGATAGTTATTTGAAATTATTTTCTAATGGGCTATAATATCTTTCTCTAATGAACCAATATCATTGTGAATGTTTCTGAATGGATAGTATAACAGTAGTTCACTCCAATAGAAATCTTGAAAATATTGATCATCTACTTCTTGGAGATAGGATGTTGCTATCAAGTTAGAGATAGCTACACTTTAGTGTGCAATGGGTACACTAAAGAGGTCTTAAGGGTGAATTACTAGGACCTTAAGCAAATAATGTGTTTCCCTAAGTGTAGTTCCCAATGGACACATGTCATCTTTGGATTGTTGGCATGAAACAACTAATTGAAAGTCACTCTCTTTTCTTTATCTCTTTCATTTTATATATCATAACTTTATCTCTCCCTCCCACTCTATCTCTCTTTATCTATTATGTCCCTCTCTCTCTCTATTTTTGTAAAAGTACCACTTCATGAGGCTGTAATGGAGCTAGATGATCTCGACCAACCCATACTAAGCTCTACTTTTACATTCTAATTTAGTACCATAGTTTGATCTTTAATGTAGGTTTTCCATTAGAATGCTTGACCATAGCCCCAAGTCTATCACACAATGGAATAATTTTTGCCATTATGTTTATACAATTAAACTTATTTTTTTAATCCCATGATGGCCAATGATTTTGTGTTTTAGGAAATCTCTCTTCAATTGTCAAGGGTGGTAAAGGTAAAATATAAAAATAATTATTCATAGGAAGGTTATGCATGTCACCATGTTTTCTACTTGAAACTAAAAAGTACTTTTCAGAATACAAAATTTTTAGTTCAACATCATACAATAATTTTAGTTCCACTACCAACCCACAAGGTGATCTAGAATTCCAAATCCAACCAATCTGTTATATCTTTATTTTCTACAGACAAACCTTTGGAAGACATACTTTCTTTGAGATCAAAAGAGATAGAGTGAACAAAAATCATTGGTTGGGCCAAAGTAAGTATGTGAACTCTGTGTTGGTAGGCCATTATGAGTTCCTATTACAATGGGGACAAAGATATCAGTTGAGGATTGTCCAAAGTCTCCTAGTGAGATGGAAGATATGAGTAGAGTACATTATGCTAATGTTGTTGGAAGTTTGATGTATGTAATGGTTTGTACAAGACTACACATTGCCCAAGTAGTGGGAGTCCTTAGTTATTTGTGGGATACTTCTGAGTATTCCATTTGTTATCATGGTTATCTTATAAAGATTCAATATTTAGTGTGTATTTGTGGATATGTGGATTTTGTTTGGTCTGGTGATATTAACAACATGAGATCCACCAATGGATATATTTTCACTATATTTGGTAGTGCAATCAATTGGATGAGTAAGTGATAGGTCGTGGTCACGTTGTCCACTATAGAAGTAGAGTACATGGTAGTTACTCATGCTTGTAAGGAAGCCATCTGGCTTAAGATATTTTGTTTAGATGTTGGGCTAAACATAGGGGCCATTACAATTCATTATGATATTCAAAGTGCCATATGTCTAGAAAAAGAACCTAACCTTTCATGCAAGGAAAAACCACATTGATGTCCAATACCATTTTTTCATTATATGGTAGAGGATGGAAGGGTGATTATAGAGAAGGTTGATACTTTGATAAACAAGTTTAGCTGGTGTAGTGAGCCTATGGGTCTCTCGGCCCCTATTAGTTAGATTTCAATGTCAGCAAGTTTTCCCTTCCAAGGTGTTCAACAAGTGGCAGAATGTTAGGAAATGTGTCTGAACCTTGCACCTAATGTTAAGATTATAAACATTGTGATTTTCAAGTTGAAAAATAGAACTCAATTTCCCAGGCTATAAAGTTAATTTTTTGAAAAAATAAAAATTCCAGTTTATTCAGCACTAGTTCCTAGGTACCTGTCATGTGGACCTCCTAAGTCATTACAATTTTTTAAAAATAGGCCCAATCAGCCTCTCGAATCAAAAGTTATGGCCTTCGAAAGTTGGGCCTCCTACATTGAAAATGTAAAACTATCAACACATAAAAGAGTTGTAAAAGGGAGTTACACTTGTTGACCAACATGTCATAAGGCATCTTTGGATGAAATAATGGAGTTAAAATGGAATGCTTTATTTGGTGAGTGGATTATAACGAGGTTATGACAAGTGGAAGGAATACGTTATGTTTAGCATGTAGACTCATCTTGAAATTTGGGTATTGGATTTCTAACTAAGGATTTAGGTGCCACTATTCTAGGTGGTTTTACCTCATGGTTTTCTAATTACCATTTGATGTTTCATGTATTGTATCTCCTATTTATTAAGCACTTGAGATGGAGGTTTCATAGTAAGTTTTATAGGTATTGTTATTTTGTCAAAATTTATCTAGATCTCTGGTTGGTGATACTCCTATGAAGGCTTGCTCTACAAGTGTATTGTAACTGTGTTGTTTACTGAATAATACATTGACCTACTTTGGAGTGTGGTGTTTTTCTCTTGAAAGGGGTTTCCCTATGTACACTTGTGTTATGGTATATTATTTTATTTTATTGTAAAGGGTAAAATTTGGATAGTTTAGTTTTTGGTAGTTTTGTATGTGTATCCTCCTTTCACCCTTTCATTCAAGGACCTAGGGTCAAGTTGCAATGTACTATCATACCCTAGGTCACTATGATATGTAGGGAAACTTGGATTTTTATGATTTGATTGCCAGTAATCTTCTCTTATGCTCAATTATACCTTAAAACCCTAATTATGCAAATATGACAACAAATAGATGAATATCAAAAAATGTTTCTACAGAAAGATGTAAAATAACAAATAATTGTGCACCTGTTTTCAGGGTTCGAAAGTGAAATAGTCGGGGACTAAAGAGTGGGCGCCCAAGTCCAATGCCTTGCTTTTTGTCGGGATCTGTAAATAAGATCTGCAACTTGATCCTATTGTACGGAAGGTTTTCCTATCACAAAACTTTGAGGACTAATGAGTGGGTGTCCTAGTCCAAGGAGCTATTTTCTTCTTTGATATGCAATTCTAACACTCTGTTGTACCCTTCTACAACTTCACTTTCTCCAGATCCAACACATGTAACCTACAATCATGAAAACTTTGGGAGGGGGTTGTGGTGTTTAGAGGCTTGCCTCAATCAAGCCCCGGAGAGACATTCAAGCCTTCTGAACATTGTTGTCAGATAGAGAGTGTGTGCCCTTGTGAGGCAGAGGCAAAAACCAAATGATAAACACTTACAAACACAAATGATGTCACCTTGTAGTGAAGATCTCATGGGAGGAAGAAGCTCTTCATGCCATGAGGAGATGATTTCTCAAATCTGCAAATACAAACACATAGACAACACAAATTTGCTCTTGCAACACAATGAAAGCCTTGAATCACCTTTGGAATGCAT
Source organism: Cunninghamia lanceolata (assembly GCA_027924645.1). Taxonomy (NCBI): domain Eukaryota; kingdom Viridiplantae; phylum Streptophyta; class Pinopsida; order Cupressales; family Cupressaceae; genus Cunninghamia; species Cunninghamia lanceolata. The sequence continues at coordinate 43,651,513 of BSBN01000809.1, read as the reverse complement.
AAAGTTCACCATAACAATCTAGTTTACAAATGAATGCCTAAACATGCTTTTATATGCAACTACAAACGATCCCGCAAAGAATTTCAAAATTCAAACTTACCATGTCGGCATAGGACCCAAATAATAGTCACAAGCTGACACTCAAAATTTGACGCTGACCCCAAATAGGGCAGGACTAGGGCGCGGGCACCGAAATCCTCCCCCTATTTTGGGTAGGGTTAGGTTCAAGGGGTCCCCCTAGGTCCCATTTGACATGATACCCAGGGTTCATTCCATCAAGATGTTGAAATATGATGTAATATGTCCTAAATGCACACTAAAGACCTGGGAAATAAACCTTGAGGGAAAAGCCCCCAAGGGGACATTTTCTGATGCTACATTTAGCCCCCACTTTAATGTATGTATAAGTGTAAGGCCAATACATGCATTAAAGTATGGTCAACAAACGCAGCAAACACGCCAAGCACGGAGAAGACACGCCAGACACATTAAAGATAATGACAGGCACATAAAACACGAAGAAGACAGTTACAGTCACGCAAAACATGGAGAATACATTGAATGCATAGAAGACACATTAATGCATAGAAGACAGGAATGATTTATTTTCTTTTATTTTTCTCATATATATGAAATGCAGATGCAAGTACAAGAAAGTAAACAAACCTCCCATAATGCAGGATGTACTCATCACACAGGTCTTTAAACTACATATATGGGGCAACACACACGCAAGACACGCTAAACCTCCCAAAATGCAGGATGTACTCATCGTACAGGTCTTTAAACTGCATATTGGGCAACAAACATGCCACACAAAGCAAGCATGCCAAAAACACACACTTTGAATACACGGCAGACAAGCGATGAAGTGTTCCTATTTCTAGGTTCAACACCATCTCAAGCACATTACGGGCACACACCGACGATTGTGCTTCACCACAACAATCACCAAAGACACACTTAAGGGTTGAGTTAGTCACAGAACCGCTCCCCGCCTCCGCAAAGGACTTTTGAAAATGACAGGATGATGCAATCTGCTCTGAGAAATACACCATCTCCGCCTCCACATAGGGCTTAAGATAAAAAAGGATATACGCAATATCCCGCCTCCGCAGAGGGCTTAAATAATTGATTGATTGATTGATTGTAAACAAACTCAGAGTGCAGGATGTACTCATTGCACAAGTCTTTAGACTGCACCTGAGGACAAGCACATTGCTAACATCTAAAACAAATAGCTTACCTTATATATGCCCCCACCTTAAGGTGGTTGATATCACGCATCGATATCAAGCACTTTAAGGTAGGAAGAAAACACACAAGGGAACACATACTTTCGCAAAGCCCATGCCCCCCAGAGGTGACATGTACTTTACGATCGCCAAATGTTCCCACAAATACATCCCCGCAAGAAACATGTTAGTGTTTGCATAATCATGATAAACAACAACATCAATACATATGATTAACCACACAAAGAGCCAAGGTTATACTATGAATTTGGAGTTCAAGGATAACCGTGGGGCTATATCATGAAGATCTCTGAATCGAGTACCACCAAGGCTAGATTCAAAGACAAACAAAGTACGTAGAGCATCAATATTGTTATGATTTGTAAATGAGATAAAAACATCATCAAAATCACTAGTAGAAAGCACAAGTGCTTCGACTAGCCAAGCGTCGAATAAGATATACAACCCCATCGTCATATTAGGAACTAAGTGCAATTTTTGATTTTTCGCTAAAGGGACACTAGGTCCGCATCAATATAAATGTTTTTCGTCATCTACTAGCTAGATAGAAACACTAGAGGAAGGGAAACAATAAATAAGAGAGGAGAAACAAGTGTCTTAGGGACAGTCACGTAGGAGGGTGCCCCCAAGTCACCAACCGCAATGCTATATCCATAAGAACACAACACACAATCAATGAAATCAGAGAGAGAGGCAATATAGAAGAATAATGATACAAATAGAAGGTCACAACAGAGGCAGTCTCCTGGTATCCCGAACCTTACAAGAGAATCAAGGGTCATCCCAGGAGACCTAAACAACACATAACACGTCACAGGGGAAGCACATCATGAGAGAGATAAAAGGTAAGGGATACTTACCTGTAGGATCTTCCAGGCTAGCGGTCATCAAGTAAATCATCGTCATCCTCCCACTCCCAAATTTTAGAGGAAAGTGGGACATAAGGTACCATAGCCCAATTATTGTGTTTGTTAAGATCATATTTGTTTGGATCAATGTTTTCTTGTTGAGATGCAAGATTTATGGCATAAGCTTGTCTTCTTCTTCTTTCTCTCACTTTCCTATTTCTTTTTGTCTTACCACTTAGCTCTTGTAAGATAGGGATTTGTTCTTTCATGGGTTTTTTCATTCTCGAGGAAGAAGCACCAAAGTAAAATCTCATTTGTCTAGGTGGAATGTTCTGTTGTCAACAACTACCTCTCGATCCTTGTAAGGATGGCGGGGGAGGAACCTTAGCATAGGGACCTTGTCCTTTCGGTCTATGGTTCTCTTCAAATGCGGTTGCTTGTCTTTTGTTAATTCTTGTCTAGAAGGATCAGTCATTGGATGTAATAGTTTTTCTTTGTAATTTCTATAGCTTAAGAAGTTAAAGTCTATTTGTGGTTCAAGTTTCTCTTTAGATTTGTCCCAAAAGTAATCTAGTGTAAAGTGTTGTTGTGTAGTTAAAGGTTTGTATGTATTTTGATGAATAGCATGCATTTGTCCGTTCAAAGGAAATTTTACACATTTAGAAATTGTTGAAGGGACAACTTTCATAGCCTTTAACCATGGATGTCTAGGTTTTATTTGAAATAGGTCAAAATCAGGGACAACATCAAACCATTGTTCTACATGTTTCTCAAATATAGTTACCAACAATGATATCCTACCCAAAGGATTTACAAAGGTTCTCTTATGTGTTTTGATCATTTTATCTGAAGAGTCATAAGATTACTACATTAAATTATGTTCAAAGAGGAGCTCTTCCGTGGTAAGATTAGTCATGAAATTAGGATCAATAAGGGTTCCATCCACGGGGTTTCCCATTATTTTCATAGTGATGTAGAGAGGTCCTTCAGTGTCTCCGATTGTTCTATCATTAGGTGTAAACACAATTTCAGGTTCAGGGACCTTTCTTTTCAAGTAAGGCCTAGGAGGGAACCTATTATTGTTGTTATGATTAGAGGCCATGTGTATATGCTCAAATCAATTTAAAATCATATTTTTAAAATCTTTTCAAAATTTATGCAAAAGACAAGTGCAAACTATATGCAAAAATGACCTACAATGCTTGATTTTTTTGTACTTTTTAATTGCACATATATGAAAGAAACAGTGTTATAAGGATTTTGATCAGAGGAAGAAAATAATATGTCTGATATCAGTCCAATACAGCAATAGTATCCTTCACAACACACTCTTGATGCAAATCTAAGATGATGACAAGTCAAAATATAGTGAAAATATGCTAAAATATGCGATTTTTTCACCAAATCTTAATGTAAAAGAGCATGACAAAGGGTTTTGTGAGAAAAATTATGATGGAAATAAAATTATATCAGTAATAAAAGCCACCTAATGCCAAAATATCCATCACAACACACTTATAGTGCCACTCAAGATCAAACCCTAGTGAAAATATAGCAAAAATAGGCAATTTTTCACGATTTTTCAATTCCAAGACCTAGCCAAAGGGGTGTTGTAAATATTTTTAAAAGGTGTAGAAAATAATAACAACAATATCAGTCACCGCAATCCATAAAATTTGTTACAACATGCTTAGGAGTGCAAACTAGGCCAAACCCTAGGGCAAAAATAGCAAAAATGTGCAATTTTTCACCGAATTTTCAATACAAGAGGCCAATAACAAGGTTTTGTAAAGAATTTTAGGATGGGAAGAAGATAATACCCCTTATATCAACCAATTAGTTCAAAAATATTCTTTACAACATGCCTATAGTACAAATTTAGAGAGCCGATAAGGCCAAATCTAGTGAAAATCAATGTTTTTCAAGCCCTAGGTTTGAGATCTTGATATAAAATGCTATATGAATGTTTTGCAAGATGATATATGATAAAAAATTACATTCTCTCAGATCTAAAAATGATTTCCATGTTCTAATATGCAAAATGCAAGTGCAAATCGAATGAAAAATCAATGAAAATGCTAGTTTTTGTTGAATTTTTCTATGCAAAAATGCAAATTTTTGAAATCTAAATGCAAATTTGTTCTAAAATGCAAGACTACAGACAAATGCAAATTTAAATGAGTCTCTAAAATCAGTAGAAAAATTTGAAACAAGATTTTACCTACAAACCCTAGATTTTGGAATCACTAGGTTATATGCAAATTTCACGATTTTCAACAAAACCCTAGCAATTTTAAGAAGAAAATGCAATGTAAGCTATTGAATTTTTGTAATTTTCTGCAATTTAAATCAGTTCTAATGGAAAAATAAGAAATTTGGTGAAATTCAAATTAATTGATGCAAAATAGAATCCCTAAAATGCCATTTTTTTCCAATTTTTCCAATTTTTCAATTTTTTTTGTAAGTTTTCCAATGCAATAAGATGAATGATATAGTATGAATGAATGAAATCACTGTAAATCTAAAGCAAATAGTCAGCATAGTGCAAATAAGTCTAATAACATGGGTTCACCAAAATGTAATGTATAAATTTGTGATAGAGGGTTTTATGGGTGTTTGATGTCTATATCCTCCTTTCACCCTTTCATTCAAGGACATAGGGTCAAGTTGCAATATACTATCATACCCTAGGTCACTCACTATGATATGTACAAAAACTTGGATTTGTATGATTTGATTTCCAATTATCTTCTCTTATGCTTAATTATACCTTAAAACCCTAATTATGCAAATAGGACAGCAAACAGACGAATATCAGAAAATGATGCTACAGAAAGATGTAAAATAACAAATAAATGTGCACCTATTTTCGAGGTTCGGAAGCAGAAGAGTCAGGGACTAAAGAGCAGGTGCCCAAGTCCAATGCCCTACTTTTTGTCGAGATCTGCAAACAAGATCCACAACATGTTCTTGTTGTACTGAAGGTTTTCCTATCACAAAACTTCAAGGACTAATGAGCGGGGGCCCTAGTCTAAGGAGTTGTTTTCTTCTCTGATTTGCAATTCCAACACTCTGTTGTACCCTCCTACAACTTCACTTTCTCCAGATCCGACACCTGGAACCTGCAATCATGAAAACTTTGGGAGGTGGTTGTGGTGTTTAGAGGCTTGCCTCAGTCAAGCCCTGGAGAGACATTCAAGCCTTCCGAACACTGTTGTCAGATAGAGAGTGCGTGCCCTTGTGCAGCAGAGGCAAAAACTAAATGATAAATACTTACAAACACAAATGATGTCACCTTGTAGTGAAGATCTCATGGGAGGAAGAAGCTCTTCATGCCATGAGGAGATGATTTCTCAAATCTGTAAATACAAACACATAGACAACACAAATCTACTCTTGCAACATAATGAAAGCCTTAAATCACCTTTGGAATGCATAAAGTTCACCATAACAATCTAGTTTACAAATGAATGCTTAAACATGCTTTTATATGCAACTACAAACACTCCCGCCAAGAATTTTGAAATTCAAACTTACCATGTCGGCATAGGACCCAAATAATAGTCACAAGCTGACACTCAAAATTTGGGGATGACCCAAAATAGGGTAGGACCATGGCACGGGTGCCCAAGTCCTCCCCCCCTATTTTGGGCAAGGTTAGGTTCAATGGGTCCCCCTAGGTCCCATTTGACATGATACCCAGGGCTCATTCTATCGGGATATTGAAATATGATGTAATATGTCCTAAATGCACACTAAAGACCTAGGAGCTAAACCTTATGAGGGAAAAGCCCCTAAGGGGACATTTTCTGACATTACATTTATGTTTACATGTGTTTCTACTTTCTATAATTGTTTAAAGATTAAAATTTGCACAACACTCTCCTCAAATTTTTAGTGTAGGAAGTGTTTCCACATACCTTGCTTCCTTTCATTTGGTATCAAATCCTTATCACATTATATTCTAGGTGTTGTGTAGAGGGTTTTTATGTATTAATCTTTGTTCGAGTGGGAGCTTCCATGAAGAGGGTTTTGATCTTATCGTAGGAAGATATGGAAAGCACATCAAGGATAGATATGGAGAAGTTCTCAAGCACAAACTTTATGTTGTGGAAGCTCAAGATGGAGGATGTTATCATAGACTGAGATCTCTTGGATGTAGTATCTGGATCCAAACCTACAATCACATCACAAGAAGACTAGGATAAGATGAATAGAAAAGCAAAGGTCTCATTAGACCGACTTTGGTTGATTCAATGTTGTTGAATGTGTATGAAGAGACTATTGTAGCGAATCTTTGGAAGAAGCTTAAAGAAATTTATCAACCTATATCCTTAAAGAAATTTACCAAGATGGAGGATGGTGGGTCTATGTCCAAATATCTAAATGCCTTTAATATGTTAGTTACCCGGTTGCACTCTATGGGAGTGAAGATGGAGGAGGACAATTGTATGACTTACTGTGTTCTTTGTTAGATTCATGGGACCACTTGGTTATGGACATTGGGAGCACTACCACCAAATTCAAGATGGACAAAGTGGTTGCATATTTTGTTTCTAAACAAATGAGAAGACTTTTGAGTTGGCCAAGGAGGCCCTAGAAATTCATAGAAGATACAAAAAAAAGGGTAAGAAGAAGGACAAGAGGAAAGATAAGTCTAGATCATAAGACAATGTGATGTCGTAGTTGCGGGACTTGCTTCTACTTCTTTGGCTGATTGTAAGCATCTAGTGGTTAAATGTCACTTCTTGTGTGTTATTAAATGGTAATGCTTGAGTTGTAAGAAATACTAGTATACAAAGGAAGATCTTTGTCTTTTGTCTTCCTTCTTTATTTTCTAGTTTAGTCATTACTACATACAAGGAAATAAGGTGGTAGACCTTATAGCTAATGTTGGAGTGGATTGTTGGATAAGTGTTTTATACTTTCCATGTGTAATTGTCATGGTGGGATCAACCTCACAAGTTGATCAGAAAAGTGTTAGCATTTTTTAAAAAGGGTGTTATTTTATTTTGTTTTTTAATTTTCACCCATGTTTTAAGGCACCCATGTTTATCTTTTGCATGATTTCATGCAATGTGTAAAACCTCTTTTGATGTTTCTATTTATATTTGCACATGCTTAAGAGAGATTCATTATTGTATTGGTGAATAATATAGTTTTGTAATAGTGAAATTTTATTGTTGATGCAATCATGGTAGGAGGGTCCAAGAACGGCTATCCAACCATGCATCCAACAATAATAACACACACACAAAATGCCACAAACCACACAACTTCACATGAGATACCAAAATATATTCATAAACATAATCTTGCACCATTATCACTATGTTTACAACCACATAACTTACTGCAATGGGCCCTCTTACATGCCAGGTTGTAGTCATTTCATTACATTAAGATTATCTTGGATTACACAATGGACAATTGCCACTAGGGCTTCCTACATACAAAATACTACACTAAACTATGGAATCAACACTTCTAGACTTATTACCAGTGACCCCATAGCAATTTCCAATACAACAATAACCAAAGAATTGTCACCTCAGACTTGTCGCAAGGGTTCTGACATGACTTAATATAAGCATTCAAAAACCATTCCTACATGCCCTATTGGATATCTTCAAATTGTATCCCACATCATATTACTAAAATTACCATGCTCAGCCACTCAGATCTTGCTTCCTCAATGTTGCCCGTACTGTTTATGCCTCTACTCCATCCAAGTCTTCTTTCCTTTCTTTCCACTAATCCAAAACTCTTATTTATATCATTCCCAAGCCCCTCATAGGATCTACATCATCCTCAAGTTGGTGCAAATCCCAAAACAATATGAAATGTGTCACTAAACAAATATAACAATCTTACAAATTACAATGATCCAACGGCAGAGACTCTCTATACAGAACACCCTAGACTTTCATAATATCTACTAAACACTAAGCACAAATATTCTCCTTTAGCACGTTGAAAACCCAAAATAACCATCTACAAAATAGAAATAGTTCAAACTACTCACACTACTAAACCACATTCATAGTACGAGCCAAACAACCAACCTCCACTTATCCAATCAACCTCAAACATTAACTAAAGATACATGAACCACATACAAAACTTATATAACAACTACATAACCTAAATCCATCATGTGATGAAATGCACCACCATTTACTTCTACAAACTACTAACTACAAACACACACTCACACATAGCTACCAATTAGACCATAATTCCTCCTTCCTCAAAATTGCCACCACATTCTTGAGGTTCATAGGGATGTGAATGCATTAGATGTTACATCCAAATTTCTGACTTGCTATACTTTTACTTTTTACTTGGGCATAAGTAAATTTGTTGAGATGTTATAGACTTATGACAGGATATGACATGGAATTATATTGAATATCATTTATGAAATCATGGAAATGATTATGTTATGGTCGATTTAATAATTGTATTATGAGATTTGATTTACTAGTTGAATTTATTAAATAATGATACACTGATTACTTATTGTTTGATGACAAGTGAAATAGGATTACAAGTTATCGACTCTCAGAGAAGAGAGAGAGAGTATCTTTCAAGAAGAGAGAGATACACCTTGGATTACAAGTGGTCAATTTGCCAAATGAGTCTAGTGTTAAACGATAATGTGAACCAATGAGTTGTATGAGGTAAGTCTTTTCTTGCTAGTTGCTTTCGAATCTAATCGACAGGTAGTTGATATCTTAATTATCATCTAGTCAAGTCAATGATAAGTCGACATAGTCATTTGCGAAGTAAACAACATCATAGCCGTAAAATGGTTGCGTTATTCTCCTTGAGTCACTTGAGGTTTTATTGTCACCTCTTAAACATCAAGACGTTCCCATCAAGTTAGATGACACTAATATTGTCGACGTTTAACGTCAACAGATGAACTCATCAAGTCGACGTGATTTTAATGAAGAATTGTGATGGGGAGGTAAACTTGACCCATTCACATCATCTGAAATCCTAGGGACAAATAGAGAAGTTTTTAACAACTTTAGGTAGAGGTTTTTCACAGCTATGTGACAGCGAAACAAAATCTAAAATCTTGTTTTGCGTTATGCCCAATCCATCGTGATTGCCGTAAAAATGCATTGATCATGTGTTGTGAATTTATTCCTTTTTGAAAATCGATGGAAGTCAAATTTGAAGTCAATTTATGCTATAACTGTTTTGGTCATTATTTGGAAGGATATTCCAAAATCGCCTTAGTCATAACTTGGTTAACGGGAGGTATTTTCGTCAGTTTGCTTGAAGTCAGTTTTCTCGTCAAGTCAAGTTGGTTTACGCCCAAGTTTTGTCATTTTGGACGTCTTCCTTTTGAATGCACTTTTTCTCTTTGAGCTTACGACTTGAGTTATCTTAAATCAAACCCATACTTTCTTACTTTAGTCAGTTTTGATTCTTTCTCTCTTTTCAACCTTGGAGATTCAATATACATTTATTGTTTATCGCCTTGTCAGAGTTTTATCCCTCTAAGCGGTGTTGGTTGCTTTTTCGAAGGTTAGAAGCCTTCTTGTGGAGAAAGTGGATGAGGTTGTTGTGCCATGTCGCCATTAAGAAGCCTCCATCTTGTTGTGGTCGCTATTGTATAGGGAGTCGAGTGACATGCAGCAACCAATCTCCTTCTACTTAGGCATGGAACGGAAGAAGTTAATGTCATTAATCTCCTTCGTCGTAGGAGTCTTGGAGGTGGTTATGCTGTTAAGAAGAAACAGAAACTGAGAGTTGAGGGGATTCTTCTTCTTCGCTGTGCGTGGGGGCGCTTTGGGCATGAGTTTTCTGTTGTTTAGAAATGGGAAACCGTGAGGTAAAGGCCATTAAACCTTCTTCACTGTGCGCGGGCTGGGTAGGAAGAAAGTGTTTCCATCACAACGGTTTTCTTATCAGTGTATACCTGAAACCTTTGATGGGTGCGAGACTATGGGACTGAGGGGGCAGTTGTGGTGAGAACAAGGACGGACTAAACCAAAAGCTGTGGAGAAGAACACAGCGGATTGGAGGATCCTCTGATACTTATCGAAACCAGGTTCTTTTCCTTACAAGTTTTGTATAAGTTTTAAACGTAGCATTCCTGAGTTCTTGCATTTGATAGTCTTTGTAGATGTTTGGAAAGGCCGACGTCCAAGGTCGATAGTAGACTAAGGTCTAATAGTTTATTATATTGCCATATAGTTTATCATGTTCACTTTTGAATATTTTTCCTCTGTGCTATGAATCATAACTATTTTGTCCAGAAAGAATTATCTTTGAGAATATAGGGGACAAATGACATAGTCTGATGATATATCCGAGTTATTGGATGAACATAGACTCGGTCCTTTTATTATAGAGATGTCTAATTCCTCATTATTAAGTCGATGATCTTCCCTTTGACAGTGGAGTTTATATATATATATTAATGTTTGCATAGGAATTTTTCAATTTAATGAGTTCATGAGAAACTTGATAAGCATGAGTTTATATACTCGTTTCCAAATTTTTCATCATACTGTGTCACAGAATAATTCATTCAATGATTACTGTAGTACAACTAATAGCGATATAGTTTGAAGGGAACAAAGGGCTTTCGACTATAATAGTTTGGCAGGGTTTTGTTTAGATATATGTGAATATCTTTGGTTAGGAGAAAAGCAACTTGAATATTAACTTAGAACGACCAATTTTTGATCTAGTCTTTGTTTGTTTTGGTGTCAACATATCCTAGACAAACATGTTAGACTCGTAGGTGACCATAGAGTTTGTGGTTACTATGTTTTATTTTTCCAAAGGGATATAACCATATTATTAAGGAATGAATGATATTTGGTAATCCCTTCTTGGAAAGCAATTTTTACTTAGACAAAATTGGAGATATTAAAATGACCTCATAGTCATGTTAGGATCAAGAGGATAATTCCTTGGATTACTAAGTTAAATACCATAGAAAAATGTATATTGTTTTTTATGATGGATAGACCAAAACCTAAACTTGACCCAATAGGGAAATTTTATATACTAAACCTTCATGATCACTAAATAGATCGACAACAAAGAGGCAAGTACTCTTTCTACGAATGGTTATTCTTATTTGACAGAGAAGAATTTGCAAGTCTTAAGATGTCTCGAAGATAGTATCCTCTTGTACTTTTTATGTCATTGTGAGAATACTTTGCTCTAGGGATGTTCAAAGAGAATGGATTTTCCCTACATCAATCTTAGATGAAAACATTCACGCATTAATGAGCCGAGTTTTGCATATGTGTTAAAGAGAAGAAACCTTGGACTGTGATTATTAATGGATAGATTATTGATATAGTTTATTTACATTTTTGGAATCAAACAAAATTAGTCAAAGTATAATTATGTTTGGAACCTTTAGTTAGGATATAACTAAGGTATACTCATTTATGAAATTAGTCTTGATTTGGGAAATTTATACGACCACGTAGTTGGAAGAAGACTCGAGGTCGATCTTTCTTTTATAATATTACTATTATTATTTTTCCAAAAACCAATTCAATGCATTATTCCATTATGATGGAATAGGGAAGACAAATCCCTAGATTTGACCCAGTAGGGTAAGGTTATAAATTATACCTTTTGGGATTACAACTTGTTTTAGTTGATTATATATATGGGTTGAGAAAGAAGGTCGAGTACCCTAATTAAGAATGATTATATTTTCTTGTCAAAGGAGATCTTTTCTAAATGATAATGTTTATCCTTGGTATAAAAACCTATTTGATTGTGTTACAAGTCATAAGCCTCAGATTTTGCAAGTGTGCAAGAGGTACCATTAAATGATTAGTCAAACATTAAAATCATTATACCTTTTTATCACAACTTCACTAAGCTATTACTTGTCGACAAGGGTGTAAATCTCAAACGTTGCAAAGATGCAAAGAGAGATACCTAAGAATGGATAGTCAATCCTTAGTGATTAATAGAGCGACGACAGTGTCTTGTGAATTCACCTAAGTTAGAAAGACTAGATTGGAGTTGGATAAAACTCTTTAGTTAAACCTTGACTTAACCTAGATATGGTAATTATTATACTAAGACATTGAGATCATTATTTAGATCATGAATGAAGGGACAAGTGCCCTGACTATGCATAATTATTCTTACTTGCAAGAAGTGATTTAGACTTCTAGACTATATTACTTAACCTGGGTAAGGTTATCATCTTAGTCGTAATTAATCTATCTATATTTATTATGAGACAATAAGTCATGGACCTCGGGTGTTGCAATGATGCAATGAGAGTCCTTGTAAAGGAAGAAAGACGAAAGAAAAAGTCTATGGGTTGTAGACTGTGAAAGAAAACATGAATTGGGTCGAGAAGACTAGATTGTTGAAATCATGACTTCATAAGTTAAACATAGTTGACCAAGTCGAACTGTAGGAATATGATAGTATCCAAGTCGAGTTGGAGTGGGTGAACAATATGACATCGTTCATTGCGAACGTCAATTTATATTGAAAACTATGGCCATAGTATTGCATATGTCTCTGCATGCATTGTCGGTTCACTGTATCTGGATTGCACATCCTATCAGGAATCATACTTAGCTAGAGGGTATCTAGGGTTGTATGAGATAGAGTTGTGTAATATACAACACTATGTACTCGGAAAGGCAAATTACCACTGGTCACCTTGGTCTATACTTCTCGTGAAGGGTAGGGCCACTTTCGGTTAGGAAGGAGTGTGGGAGACTGACGGTCTGTGGTTGGAGGTAAATCACTGGAAAGATACTCTCTCTCTCTAGTAGAAGACATGCCGAGGCTTGCGATAAAGATGTCAGATTTCTGGATGCAGTATATCTCTGAGACTTGTGTTTATTGAGACTAAGTAAAACATTATCTGATTCAGGTATTTATAATTGATTTATTTTGTAAACGTTGTACTTGAGAAAGACAATATGGTCTATTGTATTTTGCAATGAGAGATCTTGTAATTGTTGTTACTTGATTATTTATTTATAAAAGAAAAAAAGAAAAAAAAATTTCTCTGTCTCATTTTTACCTTGTAAATTTACTTTATGGTGAATTTTTGGTTTTTACTATGTTTTTAGAACGTGGATGTTACATATGGTATCAGAGCTATCGGGTTCGACACTAGGGCTTATGAGTCCACTGTGCTAACCTATAGCCAACATTATGCAGTTAGCTAATGTTCAAATTTTCTTGTGCCAGAATGATGTGGAGAAGAATAAAGAAAACAGCTAGGAAGTCTGTTCCCCAGCATTTGCCTAGATTAGTGGTTAAGAAGAAACCTATTGAGGAGGTTGAACTTAAAGAGAATATTACTTACTCTGAAGGTGCATGGCTGGAGGATTCAGAGACTTTTGCTGATGTGCTTAAGCGTATTCAGCTAGAAAGAAAACAACGTTCTGAACTAGCCAAGAATCCTACTAATTCTACTAGTGTAGTAAAACCTAGTAAATTGTAGCCAGTTACGACATGTCACTTGAACGTTGATGTGATGTTTTTGTTTTAGGAAAAAGGTGTTGGAGTACTTGCGTGTACATCCACCCTCTATGTTTGTTAAACTGGAAGATTGTAAAACCACAGTGACATATAGTCTTGTCGTATCAACTATATAAATAAGGATGTGGTTACTCCTGAATACTTTATAGTAAAGATGACAATGTTTTATCCCAATCTTTGGATTATTATGAGATAAATATATGTCTTGATGTTTTGAGTCGCTTTAGATTCAGAAAAATTGTTAGATAACTTAATTATCTGGTATGAGGAAAATGAGAGCATGTATCATACTAGAACCAAACCAGGGTGAAAGTCTAAAAGAGAATAAACCACTAGTTAATCACTTGATTGAATTGGAGAAATCCTAACCATGTTTAAAACCAAGGAGATACCTAGTATTTTGGAAAAGAAAGCCTTCCGCCAAAGTTGATGGAACAGTGTTTGAATCAACTGAAAATCTTATTCCTCTGAGAACGTTGGGATGAGTTACCTGGAAAAGTACCTTATCTTATGACAACTTTAGGATTAATGGAATCAAAAGCCCCTTATAAGAATTATTGGCTAAAAGGTTTGATTTGATCTAGTATGTTACCATGGGGTGCACTAGATATTATTTTTGTCAAGGAGGACATAACTCTACAATTGTGTATTGAGTATCATATGCTCGTTAAAACCACGATAAGGAGCAAATATCTTTCACACGTATCAATGACCTCTTTGATTAGATGGGTTGAGTTGTTATGTTATCAAAGATTGATTTAAGATTGATATATCATCAATCTAGATTAAAGGATGAGGGTACCCTTGAAACAACTTTTGGACAAGAATGGGCACTATGAGTTAGCAGTGTTGTCCTTTGAACATACAAATGCCTTGTCATATTCATGAATCTCATGAGCAGTGGGTCTAGAGATTGTTTAGACATATTTGTTCTAGTCTTCTAGAAGATGTACTTATTTATTTTAAGCATGAAGGAGAACATTAATCCTTATGTGCAATTGATTCTATAATGATTAAGAGAAATTACAATAGCACGAATGCTATGAAATTCTTGTTCCGAAGGATAGTTGAGGGGAAAAAAAAATTGATGCCTCAGGAGATGGTTTAAGGGTGTACCTTTACATGATGAGTAAATTTAGAAAGCTCTTGTGGTAAAATTTAAAATATTCAAGGTATGAAAGGTTTTTCATTTTGAGTCTCACAGACTATTGAGTTTCAGAGAAAGAATATGTGTTTCTAATTCTTCTGAAATAAGAAAACTGGTGTGGAAAGAAGTACATACTCCACCATACCCAGGACATCTAGGGTTAACCGAGTACTAACAAATATAAAACCTCTTCAATTATTGAAGGAATAAAGAAGGATGTCGCTAGATTTATAGCATTTTGTCTAGAGCGCCAGAGGAAAAAGTAGAACATCAACACCTATAGGATTGATGTACCCGCATGACATGCCAGAATGGAAATGGCAAGTTGTTTGCATGGATATTGTACGAAGTCCTTCTATGTCTGGGAAAAGACACGATGCCATTTTGAGATGATAAACTCTCGAAGGTAGCACATTATATACCAGGGGATTGGACTAATGGAGCATCAGTGTTAGCACACAATTCGTGCAAGATGTGTTTAGATTGCATGGTTTTCTGAGAAGGTTATCTCAGATAGAAATATGCGTGTAATGTCAAGGTTTTGGAAAACTTGTCCTCTATGTTAAGAACTAAAATTTAAAAGAGTATAATTTATTATCCTATGAACAGATGGTTAAACTAAGGAAGTTAACCATGTTGTAGAAGATAGTTCCAAAACATGTTGCATGGATTAGCAATACGAGTAGGGAGACTACTTATCACGTGAAATCTTTGACAATACCTAATTTGTTGCTATTAAGATGGCTTGAATGGAAACATTGGACAGAAAGATGCCGAACTCCTATAAGCTGGGTAAGCTAGAAGGTAGGATTAGCATTAGTCCGGAAATGTTATTAGAAATGAATGAAAAGATTTAACTGATCAGGAAAGATCAGAGCAAATGGATAATGAATAGAAAAGCTACGTTAATGATTAAGCGTACACCAAGACAATTCTCGATTAGAGAAGGAAAAATTCTTTTAAGGGTTAAACCCTTGAAAATGTTTCCTAAAGAACGAAATGTATTCTAAACCAGTTCCTAAGCATGAAGGACCCTTCTAAACTTTAAGGTTAGAAATTTTATTGATATCTAGAATCAACCTATTATCAATTATTGCCAAGAGGCAACATGCTTTTTGTGATTTATATATGAGGAATATATTCATGTAATATATAAATGTTATAATCTATGAATGATTTAAAAGTGCAAGAACCTAGGAAAGGTTATGATCAAGCTTCTGAAATACTTGAAGATCATAAGCAATGCTTGTGTAACATAGAGGTTATGAAGTGTGAGGTCCAGTGGGACCACTATGCATAGAATAGTTTTGCATGGGGGGAGAAATTACCATGAATTCTAGTAGAAATTTCCTCATTTACTTTATGCTGATAGCAATTAAACAATGAATATGCTTTTAAGTTGCGTTTTGATGCTTTATAACATCGAGGACGATGAATCTTTAGGGGAAGGATATGTTACATCCCAATTTCTGACTTGCTATACTTTTACTTTTTACTTGGGCATAAGTAAATTTGTTGAGATGTTATAGACTTATGACAGGATATGACATGGAATTATATTGAATATCATTTATGAAATCATGGAAATGATTATGTTATGGTCAATTTAATAATTGTATTATGAGATTTGATTTACTAGTTGAATTTATTGAATAATGATGCACTGATTACTTATTGTTTGATGACAAGTGAAATAGGATTACAAGTTATCGACTCTCAGAGAAGAGAGAGAGAGTATCTTTTGAGAAGAGAGATAGACCTTGGATTACGAGTGGTCAATTTGCCAAATGAGTCTAGTGTTAAACGATAATGTGAACCAATGAGTCGTATGAGGTAAGTCTTGTCTTGCTAGTTGCTTTCGAATCTAATCGATAAGTAGTCGATATCTTGATTATCATCTAGTCAAGTCAATGATGAGTTGACATAGTCGTTTGCGAAGTAAACAACATCATAGCCGTAAAATGATTGCGTTATTCTCCTTCAGTCACTTGAGGTTTTATTGTCACCTCTTAAACGTCAAGATGTTCCCATCAAGTTAGATGACGCTAATATTGTCGATGTTTAATGTCAATAGTTGAACTCGTCAAGTCGATGTGATTTTAATGAAGAATTGTGATGGGGAGGTAAACTCGACCCATTCACATCATCTGAAATCCTAGGGACAAATAGAGAAGTTTTTAACAACTTCAGGTAGAGGTTTTTCACAGCTATGTGACAGCTAAACGAAATCTAAAATCTTGTTTTGCATTACGCCCAATCTGTTGTGATTGCCGTAAAAATGCGTTGATCATGTGCTGTGAAATTATTCCTTTTTGAAAATCGATGGAAGTCAAATTTGAAGTCGATTTATGCTATAACTATTTTGGTCATTATTTGGAAGGATATTCCAAAATCGCCTTAGTCATAACTTGGTTAACGGGAGGTATTTTCGTCAGTTTGCTTGATGTCGATTTTCTCGTCAAGTTAATTTGGTTTACGCCCAACTTTTGTCGTTTTGGATGTCTTCCTTTTGAATGCACTTTTTCTCTTCGAGCTTACAACTTGAGTTATCTTAAATCAAACCCATACTTTCTTACTTTAGTCAGTTTTGATTCTTTCTCTCTTTTCGACCTTGGAGATTCAATATACATTTATTGTTTATCACCTTGTAAGAGTTTTATCCCTCTAAGCGGTGTTGGTTGCTTTTTCGAAGGTTAGAAGCCTTCTTGTGGAGAAAGTGGATGAGGTTGTTGTGCCACATCGCCATTAAGAAGCCTCCATCTTGTTGTGGTCGCTATTGTATAGGGAGTTGGGTGACATGCAGCAACTGATCTCCTTCTACTTAGGCATGGAATGGAAGAAGTTAATGTCATTAATCTCCTTCGCCATGGGAGTCTTGGAGGTGGTTATGTTGTTAAGAAGAAACAGAAACTGGGAGTTGAGGGGATTCTTCTTCTTCGCTGTGCATGGGGGCACTTTGGGCATGAGTTTTCTGTTGTTTAGAAATGGGAAACCGTGAGGTAAAGGCCATTAAACCTTCTTCACCATGTGCAGCCTGGGTAGGAAGAAAGTGTTTCCATCACAACGGTTTTCTTATCGGTGTATACCTAAAACCTTTGATGGGTGCAAGACTACGGGACTGAGGGGGCAGTTGTGGTGAGAACAAGGACGGACTAAACCAAAAGCTGTGGAGAAGAACACAACAGATTAGAGGATCCTCTGATACTTCTCGAAACCAGGTTCTTTTCCTTACAAGTTTTGTATAAGTTTTAAACGTAGCATTCCTGAGTTCTTGTGTTTGATAGTCTTTGTAGATGTTTGGAAAGGCCGACGTCCAAGGTCAATAGTAGACTAAGGTCTAATAGTTTATTATATTGCCATATAGTTTATCATGTTCGCTTTTGAATATTTTTCCTCTGTGCTATGAATCATAACTATTTTGTCCAGAAAGAATTATCTTTGAGAGTATAGGGGACAAATGGCATAGTCTGATGATATATCTGAGTTATTGGATGAACATAGACTCGGTCCTTTTATTATAGAGATGTCTAATTCCTCATTATTAAGTCGATGATCTTCCCTTTGACAGTGGAGTCTATATATATATTAACGTTTGCATAGGAATTTGTCAATTTAATGAGTTCATGAGAAACTTGATAAGCATGAGTTTATATACTTGTTTCCAAATTTTTCATCATACTGTGTCACAGAATAATTCATTCAATGATTACTGTAGTACAACTAATAGCGATATAGTTTGAAGGGAACAAAGGGCTTTCGACTATAATAGTTTGGCAAGGTTTCTTTATATATATGTGAATATCTTTGGTTAGGAGAAAAGCAACTTGAATATTAACTTAGAACGACCAATTTTTGATCTAGTCTTTGTTTGTTTTGGTGTCAACATATCCTAGACAAACATGTTAGACTCGTAGGTGACCATAGAGTTTGTGGTTACTATGTTTTATTTTTCCAAAGGGATATAACCATATTATTAAGGAATGAATGATATTTGGTAATCCCTTCTTGGAAAGCAATTTTTACTTAGACAAAATTGGAGATATTAAAATGACCTCATAGTCATGTTAAGATCAAAAGGATAATTCCTTGGATTACTAAGTTAAATACCATTGGAAAATGTATATTGCTTTTATGATGGATAGACCAAAACCTAAACTTGACCCAATAGGGAAATTTTATATACTAAACCTTCATGATCACTAAATAGATTGACAACAAAGAGGCAAGTACTCTTTCTATGAATGGTTATTCTTATTTGACAGAGAAGAATTTGCAAGTCTTAAGATGTCTCGAAGATTGTATCCTCTCGTACTTTTTATGTCATTGTGAGAATACTTTGCTCTAGGGATGTTCAAAGAGAATGGATTTTCCCTACATCAATCTTAGATGAAAACATTCACGCATTAATGAGCCAATTTTTTCATATGTGTTAAAGAGAAGAAACCTTGGACTGTGATTATTAATGGATAGATTATTGATATAGTTTATTTACATTTTTGGAATCAAACAAAATTAGTCGAAGTATAATTATGTCTGGAACCTTTAGTTAGGGTATAACTAAGGTATACTCATTTATGAAATTAGTCTTGATTTGGGAAATTTATACGACCACGCAGTTGGAAGAAGACTCGAGGTCGATCTTTCTTTTATAATATTACTATTATTATTTTTCCAAAAACCAATTCAATGCATTATTCCATTATGATGGAATAGGGAAGACAAATCCCTAGATTTGACCCAGTAGGGTAAGGTTATAAATTATACCTTTTGGGATTACAACTTGTTTTAGTTGATTATATATATGGGTCGACAAAGAAGGTCGAGTACCCTAATTAAGAATGATTATATTTTCTTGTCAAAGGAGATCTTTCCTAAACGATAATGTTTATCCTTGGTATAAAAACCTATTTGATTGTGTTACAAGTCGTAAGCCTCAGATTTTGCAAGTGTGCAAGAGGTACCATTAAATGATTAGTCTAACATTAAAATCATTATACCTTTTTATCACAACTTCACTAAGCTATTACTTGTCGACAAGGGGGTAAATCTCAAACGTTGCAAAGATGCAAAGAGAGATACCTAAGAATGGATAGTCAATCCTTAGTGATTAATAGAGCAACAACAGTGTCTTGTGAATTCACCTAAGTTAGAAAGACTAGATTGGAGTTGGATAAAACTCTTTAGTTAAACCTTGACTTAACCTAGATATGGTAATTATTATATTAAGACATTAAGATCATTATTTAGATCATGAATGAAGGGACAAGTGCCCTGACTATGCGAAATTATTCTTACTTGCAAGAAGTGATTTAGATTCCTAGACTATATTGCTTAACCTGGGTAAGGTTATCATCTTAGTCGTAATTAATCTATCTATATTTATTATGAGACAATAAGTCATGGACCTTGGGTATTGCAATGATGCAATGAGAGTCCTTGTAAAGGAAGAAAGACGAAAGAAAAAGTCTATGGGTTGTAGTCTGTGAAAGAAAACATGAATTGGGTCGAGAAGACTAGATTGTTGAAATCATGACTTCATAAGTTAAACATAGTTGACCAAGTCGAGTTGGAGTGGGTGAACAGTACGACATCGTTCATTGTGAACGTCAATTTATATTGAAAACTATGGCCATAGTAATGCATATGTCTCTGCATGCATTGTCAGTTCACTATATCTGGATTGCACATCCTATCAGGAATCATAATTAGCTAGAGTGTATCTAGGGTTGTATGATAGATAGAGTTGTGTAATATACAACACTATGTACTCGAAAAAGCAAATTACCACTGGTCACCTTGGTCTATACTTCTCGTGAAGGGTAGGGCCACTTCCGGTTAGGAAGGAGTGTGGGAGACCGATGGTCTGTGATTGGAGGTAAATCACTGGAAAGATACTCTCTCTCTCTCTAGTAGAAGACATGCTGAGGCTTGCGATAAAGATGTCAGATTTCTAGATGTAGTATATCTCTGAGACTTGTGTTTATTGAGACTAAGTAAAACATTATCTGATTCAGGTATTTATAATTGATTTATTTTGTAAACGTTGTACTTGAGAAAGACAATATGGTCTATTGTATTTTGTAATGAGAGATCTTGTAATTGTTGTTACTTGATTATTTATTTATAAAAGAAAAAAAGAAAAAAAAAATTTCTCTGTCTCATTTTTACCTTGTAAATTTACTTTATGGTGAATTTTTGGTTTTTACTATGTTTTTAGAACGTGGATGTTACATTAGACTCATAGGGTAAATAAAAAATGAGTCCCTTATTTTCCAAGGTAGTTTTCCACTTTTGCTTGGAGATTCCACTTCACTACCTCTTCAACCCATTCTTTACACCTCCTTAGGTATGCCTCAAATGATCCACCCTAAGTACTTCTTTCTCCCATTTCAATTGTCAATTTGTTCCACCAATCATTCACCACGTTATTTCCTTAGCCTATATTTAGCCATAGCCCACTTTCCCTTGTTAGCAACCAATCTCTCACATCTGTCAGTATAATTCCTAGTCATCAAATACCCTTTGGTTATGATTTCCTCTATCATATTTTTTAGTATAACTCCATGTCCTCTTATTCATCTATCCTACCCTCTAAATCACTTCTTTTGCATGTGTAGTGTTGTCACCTATTCCAACAATGCCACACATTTTTGGGATCAATGCATACCGTCCCTCCCCAATGCACACACCAATGCTACTGTAAAACTATCTTTTCTTACCAAACTAGTGACATCAATTTATTCTTTTGTCCATCCTTCTAGATCACATGTGTTAGCTATCCCATCATACACCACCTCCCTATCAAATTGCCATGGTCTTCCCAACAAACGATGGCACACATCCATTGACACAATGTCACACAACACCTCATCTTGGTACACACCTATGTTGAACCTTAACCAACATTGTTCCTCCACCAAAATCAAATCTCCCTACTACAACCAACCTATATGGTATGGGTGCATATATTTCATCCTTTTTAACCCAAACTTGTTGACGATTTCTATAGACACCAATTTGTCTATGTGACCACTATCCACCACCACCTCTCAACATTTACTGCCTATCTTACATCTAGTCCATAATAGACTCTTCCTTTGTGTCAACTCATCCCTTCTATGGCACATCAAAGCCCTCAAAAAAATAAATTTTTCCCTGCACTTAAGATCCCTTTATGAAGTGGATGATCTCTCATCACCAAATATAGCTTTTGCGCTATCCTCTACCCTCCTTTCTTGGCACATGGACTCCTTGTGTCCTTCACCACAACACAAATAGGTCCCCCTAAAGGATTTTTGTATTTTCCTCTCATATCCTTCTCTACCTTGTTGAGTGTATCCTCTACACTCTTCTTGAGACTCCCTACGGTGAGTATATTCTACCCCTTCATATTTGCAGTAGCTTCCATCATCCTCTCTACCTTTGTGGTAGCTGCTACAATCGCCATGATTTCTTTTGGCATCTTCTTTCTCTCTATAGTGGGTTCCTTAACCTTCTGTTTCATTGTAGTACTAGTTACCTCTCTCTTGACCCCTTAGGGTATCTCCCTGTTATGTCATAAAATGTCCCCCTAGGAATTTTACCTCCTAACTTTAGCTCCCAGGTCCCTTGTTTTTCATCATGCATGTTAGAATTGAATCTCGAGACACAATGCCTTGAAACCCATGATAAATGGACTTAAGAGATGTTGCAGAGCTTAGATCCTGACCCAAAATAGGTTCCAAGTCTTGGGCGCTCGTGCCCTTGCCCTGCCCTATTTTGGCGGGATCCCAAATTTGAATGTTGGTTGGAGACCATTAAAATATGTCCGTTGCTGACATCTTAAGTTTGAATAAAAAAATTTGTAGCGGGAATGCATATATAAGCATGTTTAGGACTATTGATTTAAGGATAGACAACTGAGAGGGGGGGTGAAATCAGTTGTCACCAAAATTATTTTCCTTAGTTACTTAAAACCTTCTTACATTTCAACAGCATATCAAAGATTCAATCATGGAAGCATAATGCAATAACTCAAAAGTAGTAACATATACAACACATATAACACCAAGATTTTAACGTGGAAAACCTAGTTAAGGTAAAAACCACAGGGTGACTAACCCAAGATTGTATTCTCTGTTAAAAGAATAAGAAGAATAAAATGACACTTCCCAATTAGGGCTCACTACCCCATCATACTGCTCACAAGAGGCCCACTGCCTATAGGAGACACACTATCTACAAAAGAATATGAATATTACATAATTGAACTGAAGATTAGCATCTTCACTATGCTTGACTCAGTTCCATTTAAGCTCAATACCTTTGCTCTGCTTTTCGCTCCTCTACGCTACCACCTTCTCATCATGACCACATGGATACATTTGAATGACTTTGCAACTCTTATTTATACATGACATCGACTTTGGAATGATCATCAAAGTCGGCACAACATACACTTATTTTATTACAGAGCAAATACAACTTGACTTATTACAAAAACTTCATGCAAATCACTATACTTTTGGCCACACATATCTAGGACTTTAATCTTATTTGAGGAGCACACCATGCTTCACAAAATATCTTCAAGATCATTCGCAACATGTGCAAATCATCCAGTTGGCCAAGACTAGGAAGAACACTATTCCCGAAAGGTAAATCTTCAATCACAAGCTCAATCTTCAATGCGGACCACCAACCTAAACTAGACACAATCTAGAGACCCCCACAAGCTTGCTTGAATCACAAAGAACATCCGCACTACTTCTACTTACTGTAATCATTCGCATTTTTAACCAGAACCTCAAGAACACAGTTGGTCATCACTGTCAAATTAGAAGGATTGCTTGTGGACCTCCAAAGCACAAACCAATTGAGTTGTCAATTCAAATTATCTTCCCAAACATGCCACTAGATCCGCAGAACATGATATTGTATTTCTGGATCTCACCGGACCTATTTGTGTCACTCTGTCATCTTTGAACAGTTGCTAGAACCAGTTTTACTCTTATGGCCATAACTCCTTCACATTTTCATGCGGACCTCTCAAATCTTGACTAGATCATCTTCAGACACATCTACAAACCCTTTGATGTGCATTCTCTGATCTTGATTTATTAGGGATTTTCACTTCATAGAGCTTCACTGTCTTCACTATTCTTTCTCTGTTTCTGATAGGACTAATTTTCTCAATATCCTCAGCACACAACTCATCCAAACTTTGACATCAATGCAATAGAAGTATGTTGACATCAATGACAACACCAGTTAGGCCCATACTTGCAACAATCTCCCCCTTTGTCATTGATGGAAACATATGATGTGAAAAACTGTTTTAACCATCAAGACAAGAACTTCTCCTCACTGACTGACATAGCTCCCCCTAACAATAGAAATCATTCACATGTCTTCTCTTTCTTTATTTCCCCCCTTTGATCAACAACCACTTTTGTTTTTCACATGTCTTCTCTCCCCCTTTGACATTAATGGCAAAGGACACATACTTGCAATGACTTGTCATACTTCAGAATCATACTGATTGCTCCCCCTAAGTAGCAGCCTCCTGACATCAATTTGGATCACAAGATATGACTATGGGATCCACTAGACTGATGCACATCACTGCACCTTAATTCTGAACTAGAGGGGTAATAACCCCTAACTTCTCCCTGAGATACTGAAAAGAGTCCTTAGGTAGAGGTTTAGTAAAAATGTCTGCAATCTGATCCTTTGAGGGCACAAACTCCAATCTAACTTCATTCTTGTTCACTTGCTCTCTTAAGAAATGGAACTTGATGGATATATGTTTTGTCTTTGAATGCAACACCAAATTTTTTGATATGTTTATTGTACTTGAATTATCACAAAATATTGTGATAGGTTCTTCATACTCCACTCTGATATCTCTTAGCATTTGCTTCATCCATAAAACTTGAGTGCAACTGCCTGTTGCTGCAATATATTCTTCTTCTGCAGCAGATAGAGATATTGCCTCTTGTTTCTTACTTAACCAAGAAACCAATCTTTTTCTAAAAAATAATGCACCACCACTGGTACTCTTTAGGTCATCCACATCACCTGCCCAGTCAGCATTAGTATAAGCATGAAGAGAGAAATAATGATCCTTAGGATACCACAATCCATACTCAACTGTTCCCTTCAAATATCTGAGAATTCTCTTAATTTCCATGACATGAGACTCTGTAGGATCATCTTGAAATCTGGTAACAAGACCAACATCATTCATAATGTCAAGTCTAGTTTGAGTAAGGTAGAGCAATACTCCAAACATTGACATGTACTTTTTCTAATCAGCTTTGGGAGATTCATCATCTTTACTCAACTTACATCTAGTTGCCATGGGAGTATTCATTGCCTTTGAATCTTGCATCCCAAATTTCTTCAATAATTCTTTCACATATTTGGTCTGTGATATGAAGATTCCTTTCTTTGTTTGAGTGATTTGCAGACCCAAGAAGAAATTCATTTCCCCAAACATAGACATCTCAAATTCACTTTTCATTTGATTTGCAAAAGTTTTGCACATACTGTCTTTCCCTCCAAAAATAATATCATCAACAAATACTTCAACAATCAAGATATTTTCATGATCAATCTTAGATTACTATCAGTAGTACCTTTGTTGAAGCCAATCTTCAGAAGATATTTGTCCAATCTTTCATACCAGGCTCTTGGGGCTTGTTTATGTCCATATAATGCCTTTTTCAATTTGCAGACCATATCTCCATGATCAGGCAATTGAAATCCATCCAGTTGCTCAATATATACTTCTTCCAAATCACCATTTAGGAAAGTAGACTTGACATCCATTTGATATACCTTGAAATCTTTGAAGGTGGCAAAGGCAAGAAATAATCTGACTGCTTCAATTCTTGCTACTGGAGCAAAAGTTTCTTCAAAGTCAACTCCTACTTGAGAATAACCTTTACAGACCAATTTGGCTTTGTTTCTTACTACTTCACCATCTTCATTCAGTCTATTCCAGAAGACCCACTTAGTTCGAATCACATTTTTATCCTTGGGTCTGGGAAAAAGATCCCAAGTGTGATTCTTTTCAATCTGCATCAATTCCTCCTTCATTGCTTTAACCCAAATTTCATCATTGCATGATTCACTTACTATTTTTGGTTCAATCTTTGAGATCAAACAATACTTTACTGAATCTTGAGCAATTTTTCTTCTTGTTTGAACACCTTTTCTTCTATCTCCTATGATTTGGTCTTCAGAATGATTCAGGCTTACATACCTGGGAGTTTTGGGATTCTCTTGCACTTCTAATTCTTGGATAGGTTCATCCAAACTTGTTTCTTCTTCTTGTATTTTTGGATTTTCCAGATCAGTCCGAGTTAGAACTAGAGTTGAGACTTGTTCTCCTAGGTCTGAGATATCTTTCTGATCATCTGCTTCATACTCATAATACCTTGAGGGATTTTCCATGCCTTCATCAGCCTTCACATTCATACTTTCTACAATCTTTCTCAATCTCTTGTTATAACACTAGTATGCTTTGCTTTGAGTAGAATATCCCAAGAATATTCCTTCATCACTTCTAGCATCAAACTTCCCAAGGTCTTCATCTCTTATAATATAGCATTTGCTACCAAACACTCTAAAATACTTCATAGTAGGAGTGATGCCAAACCAGAGTTCATAAGGGGTCTTACCAGTATTGCCTCTAATTTGTACTCGATTAAGAGTATAGACAGCAGTGCTTACAACTTCTCTCCAATAGATCTGAGGAACATTTGCTTCCATCATCATGGTCCTAGATGCTTCCTAGATGGTCTGGTTCTTTCTCTCCACTACCCCATTCTGCTGTGGAGTCCTTGGAGCAGATAACTGTCTTTTTATCCCATGTTTCTCACAGAATTCTATGAACTCTCTGGAAGTGAATTCACCACCTCTATCAGACCTGAGGCATTTTATGTTTATGCCAATTTCATTCTCGACCATAGCCTTGAATATTTTGAACTACTCAAGTGCTTCTGATTTCTCTTTTAAGAAAGTCACCCACATCATCCGGGAGTGGTCATCAATCAGCAGCATGAAATATCTATCACCTTGCAGACTCCTGATTCTTGCCAGACCATTTAGATCAGTGTGCACAAGGTCTAACAATTCAGTTGAAGATTGTTCCTTATTTTTGAATGAGACTCTATTCTACTTACCCAACTGACATTCTTTACATAGACTATTAGCAAGTTTCACCAGTCTTGGAAGATCTCTTACAGCCTGAGTGTTGCTTATCTTGATGATATTATCAAAATTTGCATGACATATTCTCCTATGCCACAACCAACTCTGATCAATTTGAACAAATAATCAACTTTTGCCAATACCAATCAAGTGAAAGATGTTACCTTTTGTCTGTGTACCGGATGCAATTTTAGTTCCTGAGCTTTCAAAGATCTTGCACTTTCCATTTTTGAATCAAAGATCATAGCCTTTGTCCACCAACTTCCCAACACTGAGAAGGTTATGCTTTAGACCTTCAACATATAGAACATCATTGGTTTTGTTCTTTCCATCAAAAGAAATGGTTCCTCTACCTCTAATTCTGCCAGCAGAATTATCTCCAAACTTTACAACTCCACATTCATACCTTTCCAAGCTTATGAACTTGCTCTTGTCACTAGTCATATGGTGAGAGCATCCACTGTCAATAACCCATTCATCCTTTTCTTCAACCTGAGTAGCCAAAACACTTTCTATCATCTTATGATTGGCAGATTCAGTAGGCATGGAATCTTCTTCTTTGATGGCAATAAACACCCAGTCACTTCTGGATTTGTTTCTTGTCTCAGATTCATCATCTGTTACTCCTTCATCGTCATCTTCTTGAACATAGTAACACTTCTTCTAAAATCTTGATTTATTAGGGTTTGGCCTTGAAAACCTTTCTGGACATCTTGAGGCAAAATAACCAATCTTGTTGCAATTAAAACATTTGAAAGGCAATTTTCCTTCATACTTACCAGATCCCCTTGGTAGTCTTTTTGCAGTAAGGGCTTCAAGTTGTTCAGCTTCTAACTCATCTTCTTCCAGATCTTTCCTTGCTTTATCATAGCAAGTTGATTTCCTTGAGGAACTTTCTCCTGGATCATATCTTTGTTTGCCTTTTGCAGGGGCACTAGCTTTGAATGCAGATTCAGTCTTTGGAAGTGCATCACCAAACTTAGCCAACTCAAATGCAGATATCTTACCAACCAATTGATCCCTTGTAATAGTTGTTAAAGATCTAATTTCTTCAAAGCGACAACTTTGTGTTTGTAAGCAGGAGGTAAAGATCTAAGAACTTTGGCAACAATCTCATCTTTATCCAAAATTCCACCAGCACATCTAATGCCACATACAAGCTCATTTACTTTTGACATATATAAAGTGATATTCTCATCTTCATTCATCTTTAAGTTTTCAAACTTTCCTTTTAGACTTTGCAGCTTGGCACACTTCACATATTTGTCTCCTTCATAAAGATTTTCTAGCTTTGTCCAAATTTCATAGGCAGTCTTCAATCCCATAACATTTGTCAGCTCTGAATCAGACAAGGCACTCAGTAGGGCTTCTTTAGCTTGAATATTATTGTCTACATCTCTGATTTCATCTATAGTTGTTGGACCATTCCTTGGGGGAACATACTTAGTTGTGGTTATGTTCTAATATTGATCTCCCATGCATTGTAAGTGACATTCCATGCGGCTCTTCCAGGCAGTGAAGTTTGTTCCATCAAACCTTGGACTGTCCTTCTTGTAGGTCAGCATCCTGGATCTCCTCAAGTAGTTAAGCTTCTTCTAGAGGAACTTAGCTCTTATACCAATTGTTGATTTAAGGACAAACAACTAAGAGGAGGGGTGAATCAGTTGTCACCAAAATTATTTTCCTTGGTTACTTAAAACCTTCTTATATTTCAACAGCATATCAAAGATTCGATCATGGAAGCACAATGCAATAACTCAAAAGCAGTAACATATACAACACATATAACACCAAGATTTTAATGTGGAAAACCCAGTTAAGCGAAAAACCATGGGGTGACTAACCCAAGATTGTATTCTCTATTAAAAGAATAAGAAGAATAAGATGGCACTTGCCAATTAGAGCTCACTGCCCAAGCACACTATTCACAAGAGGTCCACTGCCTACAGGGGACACACTGTCTACAGAAGAATATGAATATTACATACTTAAACTGAAGATTAGCATCTTCACTATGCTTGAGTCAATTCCATTTAAGCTCAATACGTCTACTCTGCTTTTCACTCCTCTACGCTACCACCTTCTCATCATGACCACATGGATACATTTGAATGACTTTGCAACTCTTATTTATACATGACATCAACTTTGGAATGATCATCAAAGTCGGCACAACATACACATATTTTATTACAGAGCAAATACAACTTGACTTATTACAAAAACTTCATGCACATCACTATACTATCAGCCACACATAACTGGGACTTTAATCTTATTTGAGAAGCACGCCAT
Organism: Cunninghamia lanceolata; assembly: GCA_027924645.1. Classification (NCBI taxonomy): domain Eukaryota; kingdom Viridiplantae; phylum Streptophyta; class Pinopsida; order Cupressales; family Cupressaceae; genus Cunninghamia; species Cunninghamia lanceolata. The sequence continues at coordinate 43,622,258 of BSBN01000809.1, read as the reverse complement.
GCTTCGCAAAACATCTTCAAGATCATCTGCAACATGTGCAAATCATCCGGTCGGCCAAGACTAGGAAGAACACTATTCTCGGAAGGTAAATCTTCAATCACGAGCTCAATCTTCAATGCGAACCGCCAACCCAAACTAGACACAATCTAGAGACCCCCACAAGCTTGCTTGAATCACAAAGAACATCCGCACCACTTCTGCTTACTGTAATCATTCACATTTTTAACCAGAACCTCAAGAACACAGTCGGTCATCACTGTCAAATTAAAAGGATTGCTTGTGGACCTCCAAACCACAAACCAATTGAGTTGTCAATTCAAATTATCTTCCCAAACATGCCACCAGATCTGTAGAACATGATATTGTATTTCCGGATCTCACCGGACCTATTTGTGTCACTCTGTCACCTCTAAATAATTTCTAGAACTAGTTTTACTCTTATGGCCATAACTCCTTCACATTTTCATGCGGACCTCTCAAATCTTGACTGGATCATCTTCAGACACATATCTACAAACCCTTTGATGCACATTCTATTAGTTTCAAGACAGACAACTGAGAGGGGGGGTGAATCAGTTGTCCCAAAACTTTCTTTTGATTAACCACTTAAATCCTTCTTGTAATTCAGCAGCATAATAATAAATCAATCATGAAAACACAATGCAACAATTCAAGAGCATAAACACATGACCCTAAGATTTTAACATGGAAAACCTGATTAAGGGAAAAACCACGAGGTGACTAACCTAAGATTGTATTCTCTGTTAAAAGAATAATAAGAACAAAATGGCACATGCCAATTAGGGCTCACTGCCTGAGCACACTGCTCACAAGAGGCCCACCGCCTATAGGAGACACACTATCTACAAAATAATACATATTACATACTTGAACTGAAGAATAGCATCTTCATCATGCTTGAGTCAGTTCCATTTAAGTCCAACACTTCTGCTCTATCTTTCGCTCTTCTCCTCTCACCACACTCTCATCCTCACCAAGATACTTTTGAAATGACTTCACAACTCTTATTTATACAAGACATCGACTTTGGGATAATCATCAAAGTCGACAAACTTTACAGAGCAAATACACAAATACAACATGACTTATTACAAAAGACTTCATGCGAATCATCACATTGTCAGCTACACAGATCTGGGACTTCAATCTTCTTTGAGGAACACGCCATGCTTCGCAGAACATCTTCAAGATCATCCGCAAGATGTGTAAATCATCCGATCGGCCAAGTTTAAGAAGAACATCATCATCTGGAAGTAATTCTTCAATTACGAGCTCAATATTCAATGTGGACCACCAACACGAACTGGACACAATTCAGAGACCCCCACAAGATTGCCTGAATCACCAAGAACATCCACACTACTTCTGCTTACTGAAATCATTCTCTCCTTCATCCGAAACCTCAAGAACACAGTCTGTCATCACTGTCATATTGGAATAGATGCTTGCGGACCTCCAGACCACAAACCAATTGAGTTGTCAATTCACATTGACTTCCTAAACACTTCACCAAATCCACAGAACAAGATATTGCATTTCTGGATCTCACTGGACCTATTTGTGTTACTCTGTCACCTCTGAACATCTGCCAGAACCAGTTTTACTCATATGGCCATAACTTCTTCAAATCTTCATGCGGACCTCTCAAATCTTTACTGGATCACCTTTAGACACATATCTACAAAACCTTTGATGCACATCCTATGATCTTCATCTTAGCTAGGATCTTTACTTCAGTCTTCACTATTCTTCTCTGTTCCTAATAGGACTAATTTTCTCAATATCCTTAGCATACAATTCATCCAATCCTTGACATAAATGCAATAAGAGTATGTTGACATCAATGACAACACCAGTTAGGCCCATACTTGCAACAATCTCCCCCTTTGTCATTGATGGCAACATATGATGTGAAAAACTATTTTAACCATCAAGACAAGAACTTCTCCTCACTGACTGACATAACTCCCCCTATCAACAACAACCATTCACATGTCTTCTCTTCCTTTACTATTCCCCCTTTGATCAGCAACCACTTTTTGTTTTTCACATGTCTTCTCTCCCCCTTTGACATCAATGGCAAAGGGCACATACTTGCATCATATAGACTGCTCCCCCTGAGTAGTATCTTCCTATTATCAATCCGGACCACAAGATATGACTGTGAGATCCACCGGACTAATGCACATCAGTGCACCTTAATTCAGAACCGGAGGGGTAATAACCCCTAACTTCTCCCTGAAATACTCAAAAGAGTCTTTAGGTAGAGGTTTAGTAAAAATATCTACAATCTGATCCTTGGAGGGCACAAGCTCCAATCTAATTTCATTCTTGTTCACTTGCTCTCTCAAAAAGTGAAACTTGATGGATATGTGTTTTGTCTTTGAATGCAACACTAGATTTTTTGATATATTTTTTGCACTTGAATTATCACAGAAGATTGTGATAGGTTCCTCATACTCCACTCTAATGTCTCTTAGCATTTGCTTCATCCACAATACTTGAGTGCAACTACCTGTTGCTGCAATATATTATGCTTCTGCAGTGGACAAAGATATTGCCTCTTGTTTCTTGCTTAGCCAAGAAACCAATCTTTTCCCTTAAAAGAATGCTCCACCACTGGTACTCTTCCGTTCATCCACATCTCCTACCCAATCCGCATCTGTATATGCATGAAGAGAGAAATCATGATCTCTAGGATACCATAAACCATACTCAACTGTTCCTTTTAGATATCTAAGAATCCTCTTGATTTCCATGACATGAGATTCTCATCTTGGAATCTAGCAACAAGACCAACAATATTCATAATGTCAGGTCTAGTTTGAGTAAGATATAGTAGTCCTCCAATCATTGACATGTACTTTTTCTGATTAGCCTTAGGAGAGTCATCATCTTTGCTTAGTTTACATCCAGTTGCCATGGGAGTATTCATTGGTTTTGAGTCTTCCATCCCAAATTTTTTCAACAATTCTTTCACATATTTGGTCTGTGAAATGAAGATTCCTTTCTTTGTTTGAATGATTTGCAGACCCAAGAAGAAATTCATTTCCCCAAACATGGACATCTCAAATTGACTTTTCATTTGATTTGCAAAAGTTTTGCACATACTATCTCTTCCTCCAAAAATGATATCATCAACAAATACTTCAACAATCAAGCTATTTTCATGATCAATTTTGAAGTACAAGTTACTGTCAGCAATACCTTTGTTGAAACCAATCTTCAAAAGATGCTTATCCAGTCTTTCATACCAGGCTCTTGGGGCTTATTTGAGTCCATACAGTGCTTTCTTCAACTTGTAGACCATATCATCATGATTAGACAATTGAAATCCATCCAATTGCTCAATATATACTTCTTCTTCCAAGTCACCATTCGGGAAGGCAGACTTGACATCCATCTGATATACTTTGAAATCCTTGAAGGCAGCAAAGGCAAGAAATAATCTGACTGCTTCAATTCTTGCCACCGGAGCAAAAGTTTCTTCAAAATCAACTCCTTCTACTTGGGAATAACCCTTACAGAATAATCTAGCTTTGTTTCTGACTGCTTCACCATCTTCATTTAGTTTATTCTGGAAGACCCATTTGGTTCCAATCACATTTTTGTTTCTAGGTCTGGGAACAAGATCCCAAGTGTGATTTTTCTCAATTTGCATAAGCTCTTCCTTCATTGCTTTAGTCAAGCTTTCATCATTGCATGCTTCACTCACTATTTTTGGTTCGATCTTTGAAATTAGACAATACTTTTCTGAGTCTTGAGCAATCTTTCTTCTTGTTTGAACACCTTTGCTTTTATCACCTATGATCTAATCTTTAGAGTGATTCAATTTTACATACCTAGGAGTTTTGAGAATTTCTTGCACTTCTGTTTCTTGAACAGGTTCATTCAAACTTATCTCTTCTTCCTGATTCTCCGGATCAGTCTGGATCTAAATTTTAGAAGGGGTTTGGACTTCTTGGACCAAAACATCATTCTGATCATCTTCTTCATATTCATAAAACCTTGAGGGTTTTTCAATACCTTCATCAACCTTCACATTTGTACTTTCTATAATCTTTCTCAATATCTTGTTATAACACCGGTATGCTTTGCTTTGAGTAGAATAACCCAAGAATATTCCTTCATCACTTCTAGCATCAAATTTGCCAAGGTCTTCATCTCTTTTAATGTAACATTTTCTACCAAAGACTCTGAAATACTTCATAGTGGGAGTGATACCAAACTAGAGTTCATAAGGGGTCTTACCAGTATTGCTTCTGATTTGTACTCGATTAAGAGTATAGACAACAGTGCTTACATCTTCTCTCCAGTAGATCTGAGGAACATTTGCTTCCATCATCATGGTTCTAGATGCTTCCTGGATGGTTCGGTTCTTTCTCTCCACTACTCCATTCTGCTGTGGAGTCCTTGGAGCAAATAATTGTCTTTTTATCCCATGTTTCTCACAGAATTCTATGAACTCTCCGGATGTGAATTCTCCACCTCTATCAGACCTAAGACATTTTATGCTTAATCAGGTTTCATTCTCTACCATAGCTTTGAATATTTTGAATTTCTCAAGAGCCTCAGATTTCTCTTTCAAAAAAGTCACCCACATCATCCGAGAGTGGTCATCAATTAATAACATGAAGTATCTATCACCTTGCAAACTCCTGATTCTTGTCGGTCCACATAAATCAGTATGAACTAAGTCCAACAATCTGGTAGAAGATTGTTCCTTACTTTTAAATGTAACTCTGCTCTGCTTACCCAACTGACATTCTTTGCACAAACTATTGGTAGGTTTCACTAGTCTTGGAAGATCGCTTACAGCCTGTGTGTTGCTTATCTTGATGATATTATCAAACTTCACATGACACATTCTCCTATGCCACAACCAACTCTGATCAATTTGAACAAATAAACAACTTTTGCTAGTACCAACCAAGTGGAAGATGTTACCTTTTGTTTGAGTACCGGATGCAATCTATGTTCCAAAACTTTCAAAAATCTTACATTTTCTATTTTTAAATCAGAGATCATAGCCTTTGTCCACCAACTATCCAACACTGAGAAGATTGTGCTTCAGACCTTCAACATATAGTACATTACAGGTTTTGTTCTTTCCATCAAGAGAAATAGTTCCTCTACCTCTGATTCTGCCAGCAGAATTATCACCAAATTTTACCACTCCTCCTTCATATCTTTCCAAATCTATGAACTTATTTTTGTCACTTGTCATATGGTGGGAGCATCCACTGTCAATGACCCAGTCATCCTTTTCTTCAACTTGGGCAGCCAGAGCTCTTTCTATCATTTTATGATTGACAGATTCAGAGGGCATTGGATCTTCTTCCTCGATGGCAATAAACACCCAGGCACTTCCAGATTTGTTTCCTATCTCTGATTCATCATCTGTTACTCCTTCATCATCATCATCTTCATAAACATAGTAACATTTCTTTTGGAATCTTGATCTGTTTAGATTTGCCCTTGAAAATCTTTCAGACACCTTGAGGCAAAATGACCAATCTTATTGCAGTTGAAACATTTTAAGGACAATTTTCCTTCATACTTACCGGATCCTCTTGGTAGTCTTTTTGCAATAAGGGCTTCAAGTTGAGTAGCTTCTGCTTCATCTTCTTCCAGATCTTTTCTTTCTTTTTCATACCATGATAGTTTCTTTGAGGAGTTCTCTCCTGGATCAAAATTTTATTTGCCTTTTATAGAGGCACTAGCTTTGAATGCAGATTCAGTCTTGGGGGGTGCATCTCCAAACTTGGCCAATTCAAATGTAGCTAATTTTCCAACCAATTGATCTCTTGTGATATGTGAAAAAGATCTGAATTCTTCAATAGCAACAACCTTGTATTTGTAAGAAGGAGGTAGGGATCTGAGAACTTTGGCAACAAGCTCATTTACTTTCAGCATAAAAGTAGTGATATTCTCATCTTCATTCATCTTCAAGTTTTTGAATTTTCCTTTCAGACTCTGTAGCTTGGCACATTTAACATATTTGTATCCTTCATGCAAAAGTTCTAGTTTTTCCCAGATCTCATATGCAGTTTTTAGATCTATAACATTTGTTAGCTCTGAATCAGATAAGGCACTTAGAAGAGCTTATTTAGCCTGGAGATTGTCTTTAGCATCTTTTATTTCATCTATACTTGTTGGACCATCCTTTGGAGGAACATATTTCTTTGAAGCCATGATCCAATATTGCATTCCCATACATTGCAGGTTGCATTCCATGCGGCTTTTCCAAAGAGTGTAATTGGTTCCATCAAACCTCAGACTATCCTTCTTATAGGAAGACATCCTAGATCTCCTCAAGTGGTTAAGCTCCTTTTAGAGGAACTTGGCTCTGATACTAATTGTTAGTTTCAAGACAGACAACTGAGAGGGGGGGTGAATTAGTTGTCCCAAAACTTTCTTTTGATTAACCACTTAAATCCTTCTTGTAATTCAGCAGCATAATAATAAATCAATCATGAAAACACAATGCAACAATTCAAGAGCAGAAACACATTAACACATATGACACCAAGATTTTAACGTGGAAAACCTGGTTAAGGGAAAAACTACAGGGTGACTAACCCAAGATTGTATTCTCTATTAAAAGAATAAGAAGAACAAAATGGCACATGCCAATTAGGGCTCATTGCCTGAGCACACTGCTCACAAGAGGCCCACTGCCTACAAGAGACACACTGTCTACAGAATAATAAATATTACATACTTGAACTAAAGAATAGCATCTTCACCATGCTTGAGTCAGTTCCATTTAAGTCCAACACTTCTGCTCTATCTTTTTCTCTTCTCCTCTCATCACACTCTCATCCTCACCAAGATACTTTTGAAATGACTTCACAACTCTTATTTATACAAGACATTGACTTTGGGATAATCATCAAAGTTGGCAAACTTTACAGAGCAAATACACAAATACAACTTGATTTATTACAAAAGACTTCATGCAAATCATCACACTGTCGACTACACAGATTTGGGACTTCAATCTTCTTTGAGGAACATGCCATGCTTCATAGAACATCTTCAAGATCATCTGCAAGATGTGTAAATCATCTGGTCGGACAAGTTTAGGAAGAACATCATCATCCAGAAGTAATTCTTCAATTACGAGCTCAATCTTCAATGTGGACCACCAACATGAATTGGACACAATCCAGAGACCCCCACAAGCTTGCCTGAATCACCAAGAACATCCACACTACTTCTACTTACTAAAATCATTCTCTCCTTCATTTGGAACCTCAAGAACACAGTTTGTCATCACTGTCATATTGGAATAGATGCTTGCGGACCTCCAGACCACGAACCAATTGAGTTGTCAATTCACATTGACTTCCTAAACACTCCACCAAATCCGCAGAACAAGATATTGCATTTCTAGATCTCACCAGACCTATTTGTGTTACTCTGTCACCTCTGAACATCTACCAAAATTGGTTTTACTCATATGGCCATAACTTCTTCAAATCTTCATGCAGACCTCTCAAATCTTTACTGGATCACCTTTAGACACATATCTACAAACCCTTTGATGCGTATCCTCTAATCTTCATCTTAGCTGGGATCTTTACTTCACTGTCTTCATTGTTCCTGATAGGACTAATTTTCTCAATATCCTCAGCATACAATTCATCCAATCCTTGACATCAATGCAACAGGAGTATGTTGACATCAATGACAACACCAGTTAGGCCCATACTTGCAACACATTCTCTGATCTTCATTTATCAGGGATCTTCACTTCATAGAGCTTCATTGTCTTCATTGTTCTTTCTTTGTTTCTGATAGGACTAATTTTCTCAATATCCTCAGCACACAACTCATCCAAACTTTGACATCAATGCAACAAAAGTATGTTGACATCAATGACAACACCAGTTAGGCCCATACTTGCAACAAGGACTTTATTTGAAAAATAGAAGATGATTATGATATTTTGGCAAACTTATGATTTTAGAGCCTTCAAGGGATTCATTGTGGCAAAGCAAATTTGTATTGTTCTTGTGTTTGTTATTGTGAATTTGGCTTCATCTTTTCATGTTGTTAAAGATCTTCATCTATACATGAGCTACACCTCTGAGGTGATATCTATTTGTGTTTGAATCAATTCATTTATCAATTTGTTTTTTCCCCTGTCCTACAAGGATACACACTCTCTATGTAACAATGGTGTTGGAAGGCTTGAATTCCATTCCAAGGCTTGACCAAGGCAAGCTCCTAAACACCACAACCCATAACCCCTCTTCTTGTGATTGCAGGTAATAGGTGTCGAATCGTGAAGAGTGGAGTTACAGAGGAGTGTTACAAAGCATAAGGATCCCAGATCTGAGGGAAAGAAGTGAAAAAGAGCACTATCAGGGCTTGGGTGCTAGTCCCTATTCCCTCCAGGTTTGCAAAGCCTAAAATCTCTGAAACAGGGATAATTAGTGGCAGAAAAAGTCTAGAAACCCCTGATAAAAATCCTACCTTGGGCTTGGGTGTGAGCCCCTTTTCCCTCGGCTGTTCAGGATCCCAAACTTTGAAATATGGTATGTCTCTAATCTTCATTTAGTATCTCTATGTGTGAGCATTTGTTAGAATTCATCTATTTATTTACAATTTTACATAATTAGGCTTAAATTAAACATTCATCATCAATTTCCTAATTTCCCTATCATTACAAGTGACAAACAACTTGTAGGTGAATCCTCTTGTAGAAGTTGTGATTCAACTCGGTTAACTGTCCTTGAATGTGTGTAATAAAAGGAGGATCTAGTTAAACAATCACATCTTCCCCTTTTTCCTACATAACATTTTGGTGAACCCATGTTTTTGTTACATTTTGCACCTTTCTAAGTGTTGTACTTCAGATTTTCATTCATTTCTTTCATTGTCATCATATTGCATTTGAAAATCTACAAAAAAATGAAAAATTTGAAAAAATCAAGCACTCTAGGCTTGCATTTTGACATGGTTTACACTATTTGCATTTCATTTCATCTAAATCATTCAAATCTCTGATATTTACATCATATCTTATATAAATTATAGCATTACATCATTCTATAATCATTCGCATTGCAGTTCCATGCTTTATTTGTTAGAATTTGCTTGAAATTGTGCACCTTTCATATAACCTAGTCTTTGCAATAGCTAGGATTTGTGGTTAAAATCTTGTTTCAGATTTTACTACTCTTTTAAACACTCTTTCAAATATGATTTTGGACTGTAGTGTTTCTACATTGTATGTATTTGCATCTTACTTTTGCATTTTGGAACATTTATATTGAAAAAATAAAAAAAAATAAGCATTTTAGGTCATAAACAAGCACAATTTTGCATCTACTTCCTTGCATAGGTGTTGAAAATCTTTTAAAAATCTGATCTTGTATTCATTTGAAAACATACATACATTGCTCATTAAAAAATTGCACCTCATTTTACACTTTTTCTTGAAAACTTGCATATTTTTACATAAAAACAAGGTCATGGAGACGTCTTGTTATTTATCTTTGGAAGATTTGTTTGCATACATCATAGATGTTGATAACTTTTACAAATTCATTGATAAATATCCTCAAGTCCTACAAAAAATTGCACACATCGATGACATTGATATCCCTATGAGTTCTACATTTGAAACTCTATGTTACATATCTGATTTTGAAAGTTTCACCACTCTCATGGGTATTTATCCTTTGATCTTGGAAAACCTCACTAATTTCATCTCTACAAAAGACAACGAAGAAGGCAATGATCAAGACATCCCTCCTTCTCTCCCTACATTTCATGATGACATAATGGACATCCTTTTTGATACATATGAGGCTGATATAGCCCTAGGTGATTCATCTAATAATCCAAAGAATTCTACCAACATAACCTCACTTGGTGAGGATATTTTGGCACAAGAAGAAGACATCATTGAAAAATTCCTTAAGACTACCCTACCATCCCTTCCTTCTCTCCCTGACCAGGATGAAGCATTGGATGATGTAGGTTCTCTATGTGAACAACTTCTTCAACCTATTGACACTAAAAATTCATCAACCAATCTTTAAACACTCCTTAACTACATCTTAAACAAAGAAACTAATCACACACCTTTACTTGAACACTCACATACCTTGGAAACTACCAACAATATGGAGAACATAAAAGAACATTCTATTCCCAAAAACCAAGTTATTCTGACATCCTACAAACCAGTTGAAATGGGTATTTTTTGGGTTCCTTCATTACCTCGCTCGATTGAAATGGGTATCTTTCCAGCTCCTACATCACCGCGTTTGATTGACATAGAAAACTATGGCATTCCTTCTACACCATCATTAATGGATACCTTTCCATTGACAACTCCCACAATTGTACTTTCACAATCTCAAGAGAATATGGAAGAAAGAAGAAGACATAAAGCTTTAACCATCAAGGTAAAGATCAAGTTCAAGGACAATAGGTAAGTATTACTAACCCTGGTGGTCACCTATGTCATAGCATTATTTTCTCATTTATGTGACCTCCCCTCTTGTCTTGTGTTCCCCTGTTATGTGTTGTGTGTTGTTTAGGCCTCCTATGATGACCCTTGATACTCTCGTAAGGTCAAGGATACCGGGAAACTGCCTCTGTTGTGACCATTCTTCTATTTGTATCATCATTCTTCTATCTTGCTTCTACTCTATTTTTATTGTTGTGTGTTGTGTCTTAGGCATATAGTGTTGCGGTTGATGACCTGGGGGAATTCTCCTACGTGATTGTTCCTATGTCACTTGTTCTCCTCTCAATTTATTATTTACCTTCTTCTAGTGATTCTATCTATTCGGTGGATGATGAAAAACAAACATATAATGACATGGACCACATGTCCCATCAGTAAGCAAGCAAAAATGGACCTAGTCCATATATGAAGATGGGGTTGATTTATATATATCTGATGCTTGACTAGTAGAATCACTCCATGTGATATTTGATGTTGTCTTCTCTTTTCTAACAAACCATTGCAATACATCTACTCCATGCACCTTGATTATCTTGGTGTCTCGCCTTGCTGTTACACTTAGTTCTGAGATGCCTGCAGTATAAGCCCAATGATTATACTCGGATTTGAACTTGTATGTGTAGCCTTGGCTTCTTTATTTTCATGCATAGCTTTCATGTTTTTCTTAGATTAAGATGTGTTTGTGGGAACATTCGGTGATTGTGACACATGTCACCTTTGGGGGCATGGGCTTTGCGAAAGCTCTTGTTCCCTTGTGTGTTTTCTCTCTACCTTAATGTGCTTGATATCGGTACACGATATCAACCACCTTAAGGTGGGGGCATATAAGGTAAGTTGTCTGATGATTTTGGTATTAACAAAGCGTGTTTGTAAGCCCTCTATGGAGGCAGGATATCATGTGCATATCTTTTTATTCAAAAGCCCTCCATGTGAGGCGGGGATGGTGTATCTCTTGAGCTAGTGCACATCCTTTTTATTTTAAAAGTCCACCGAGCAAGCGGGGTTGGATCTAAGACTATCCTCTCTTAAGTGTGTCTTTAGTGGTTGTTCTGGCATAAGCCCAACTGTCAGGTGTGCCTATAGCATGTTTGAGATGGTGGGAACTTAGCAATAAGCTCCTTCCATCGCCTTATTTGTCATGTTTAAGACGGATAGTATGTCTTTGGCATGCTATACAGTGCTCATGTTTTTTGTGTGTCTTCCATGTGTTCTCCCCCATGTGTAGTTTCAAAGATGTGGTGAAATACACCTCCTACACTCAAACTTTGTATGGCATGTTTTCTCCCAAGCATATTCTCAAGGGTGTGGTGAAATGCCCCTCCTATGCTTTAGGTTTTGTATGGCGTGCTTTTTCTCGAGTGTAGTCTCAAGGGTGTGGCAAAATGCCCCTCCTACACTTTGGATTTGTTTGGTGTGTCGTCTCCCCCATATGTAGTCTCAAGGGTGTGGCGAAATGCCCCTCCTACATTTTGGGGTTGTGTGTTGCATTTTTACTTTCCATGTATCTGCATTCATATATATATGAAAATAAAAATGAAATATCATTGTATTCATCGTGTTTTGCATGTCTTCAATAGTATCTCTTTCGTGTCTTGCTTGCTTGTTACTATCGTCTCTGTGTTTTGCATGTCTGTTATTGTCTTCATTGTGTTTGGCATGTCTGCGATGTGTTTTCTCTAATGTCTACCTAAGACTGGGGGCTATAAATGAAAGGAAGCTAGGTGTGTGAAAATCGCTTCCTACACTAATCTAATGAGAAGAGATGTATGCAAATTCAACTTTAATTCTTACAACTATAGCAACATAGAACATCTAACAGAGATATTGTAGCAATACACATACACACAGAAAGTAGACAGAAGAGAGAGAGAGAGAGAGAGAGAGACAAGATATACGTGGGGAAAACCCTTACGGGTGAAAAATCCCACACTCCAAAACACAGTTCAAATGTATTAAAGTAAACAATAACAGATTACAATATAGTTTTAGAGCCAATGCTCTTTCAGGAGTCTTTGAATGTTGAATCTGGAGATATTCCGGCAGCATAACAGTACTTGTACCAAAGTTATCTATCTCCCATCCAAGCACCTGTTTATATAGAGTTTACAAGGTAAATATGGAACCTTCTAGAGATGGGCATCCATCTTGGACTCATGCCCCAAAACCCACGCCTAAGGACACTTGTCCAACATCCCATCCCAAAGTGGGTGCTTGGTCCCAAGATAGGTTACGATAGATGCTCTTACGCACCTTACAGCTGTCATAGAATCTGTCATAACTGACAACACTTACAACTATAAGAGAATCTGTCATACACTGACTAAAACTATCATATTCCTCTTACAACATGTCATAACCTCTCTTGACCGCCCAAAGATGCCTTTCTCTCATGCAAAGATACTCACCGACACTTGTAATTAATTAAAAGTCATTTGAGGTTTCAGGAGCATTGCCCCCGAGCCCCCACGAGGGTGCTGCCCCTTGACCCCCGTTAATTATTCAAGGGGGAAACCGCGGCTGCCAAAGTCACCAAAATTTATCCTGCTGCATATACACAAGGTGCTGACTATGCCAACTCAACATGGGATAAATAAATACAACATTAAGAATTTACAAAGGTTGAGACACCTTAATTCCCAACAATAAATAGTTCCTCCATCTTTGTGTATGCATTAGCTTCAAGTGCCTGGCGTGTTTGTTGTGTTTTGACTATACTTTAATGCATGTATGGGTCATAAGATCATACATACATTAAAGTGGGGGCTAAATGTTATGTCGTAAAATGTCCCCTAGAACTTTTACCTCCTAAGTTTAGCTCCTGAGTCCCTTATTTTTCACCATGCATGTTAGAATTGAATCCTAAGGCACAATGCCCTAAAACCCATGATAAATGGACTTAAGGGACATTGAAGATCTTAGATCCTAACCCAAAATAGGTCCCAGGGCTTGGGCGCTCACGCCCCTGCCCTACCCTATTTTGGCAGTGTCCCAAATTTGAATGTCGGTTGGAGACCATTAAAAGGTGTCTGTTATCAACATCTTAAGTTTGAATTACAAAATTTGTAGTGGGAATGTATATATAAGCATGTTTAGGACTTCATTTGAAAACTAGAAGTTGATTATGATATTTTGGCGAACTTATGATTTTAGAGCATTCAAGGCATTCATTGTGGCAGAGCAAATTTGTGTTGTTGTTGTGTTTTTTATCATAGATTTGGTTTCATCTTCTCATGTTGTGAAAGATCTTCATCTACATGCGAGCTACACCTCCAAGGTGATATCTATTTTTGTTTGAATCAATTCATTTATCAATTTATTTTTGCCTCTGTCCTGCAAGGATACACACTCTCTATCTAACAATGGATTTGGAAGGCTTGAATTCCATTCCAGGGCTTGGCTGAGGCAAGCTCCTAAACACCACAACCCTTAACCCCTCTTCTTGTGATTGCAAGTAACAGGTGTTAGATCACAAAGAGTGGAGTTGTAGAGGAGTGTTACAGAGCATAAGGATCCTGGATCTGATGGAAAGAAGTGAAAAAGAGCACTATCAGGGCTTGGGCACTAGTCCCTTTGCCCTCCGGGTTTGCAGAGCTTGAAATCTCTGAAACAGGGATAATCAGTAGCAGAAAAGGTCTAGAAACCCTCGATAAAAATCCTACCTTGGGCTTGGGCGCAAGTCCCTTTGCCTCTGACTCTTTAGCATTCTGAGCTTCAAAATCTAGTATGTATATGATCTTCATTAGTATCTATGTGTGCGAACATTTGTCAGAATTCGTCTGTTTGTTTATGATTATGCATAATTAGGGTTTTGAGCATAATTGGGCTTAAATTAACACATTCATCATCAATTTCCTAATTTCCCTATCATTACAAGTGACAACCAACCTGTAGGTGAATCCTCTTGCAAAAATTGTGATTCAACTTGACTAACTATCCTTGAATGTGTGTAGTGAAAGGAAGATCTAGTTAGACAATCCCATTTTCCCATTTTTCCTATGTAACACTCCCCTATCACCACATCCCATTCTACTACTGTGATTCTTCTCTTCTCTTCCTCTATAGTGGTTTCACTTTTCCTCTTTCTCTCAATTCAACTTCTTATCTACAGTGATTGCCAACTAGTAGGCCTCCTCAAATGTTTGGATATTCCACATATCCAATTCCTCTTGGATAGATTCCCTTAGCCTATTGATGTACTTGACCACTTTTCTCAACTCCTTCCTTATGATATCCTAACCTATTTGTGAGTCAATGGTATTCCTCGGTGTACTCCTTCATATTCATATTACCTTGCTACAAATTGTGTAACTCCTTCAATAAATCCAACTAGTAGTTTGTTGGAATGAACTTGGATTTCAAAATTTTCACCATCTAGTCCCACTTTGCAATGTAAGACTTCCATTTTTTATTCCCCTCTATCTAAACTTCCTTCCACCAGATCACCACATGAATTTTTAGCTTGGTCTTGACAAATTTTACCATGTCTAGGTCTACAATATTGAAATATTCCTTCATATTGGTGATCTAATCAATCATCTCCTCAGGATCCAAGTTCCCAAAATAGTTTAGGATGTCCACTCTAGTCCTCTTACCAATGCCAGTTATGGCCTTCAGCATCCTTTCTTCCTTATCCTCTTCACTTCCACTTGTTGGAACCATAGGACCTACCTCTTTCTCTTCATCACTTTCCTTGACCATTAGGTTAGGGTTCCTTCGGTGGTCCTACTCCAATGCATCCATCTGGTTCTGCATGGCCTTCAACATCTCATACATCTCATACATTCTACTTGCTACATTGATCACACCTTACCTACTCCTTAATGTCATGTTAGGTTAGCGATCTGTCCACACTTGCCGTTTTTGTAAATTACCTCATAGTCGACACCCTATCTACAAACCTATGGACTGCCACAATCTAAACATTATTTAATTCCTACAAAACCAAATTTTACATGTCACCACCACAAATACCATCACTATTGCAACCTATCTTTTATCAAACTCACATGATCAAAATGTGACTAAGTACACTCACATGCCTCCAAAAATACTCCCTTGATCCATCCTTGCTCTGATACCAAATGATGCAATCACCATAGGAAGGTCCAAGAAAGACTATCCAACTATGAAGCCAACAACAATAACACACACAAATTAGCATAAACCATAGAACTTCAAATGAGACACCACAATGTATTCATTAACATAATCTTGCACCATTATCACTATGTTTACAACCACATAACTTTCGACAATGAGCCCTCTTACATATTGGGTCGTAATTGTTTCATTACATTAAGATTATCCAATATTACATAGATGGATAGTTGACACTAGGTCTTCCTACTTGAAAAACACTACACTAAACTATGGAATCACCACTTCCAGACTTATTACCAATGACCACATAATGATTTCCCATACAATAGGAATCAAAGAATTGTCACCTTAGACTTGTTGCAAGGGATATGACATGACTTAATAGAAGTATTCAAACACAAAATTCCTACATGCCTTGTTGGATACCTTTAGTTTTTATCCCACATCATAAATTACTAATTATCATACTGAACCTCTCAGATCTCGCTTCCTCACTACTGCACTTACCTTCTACGCCTCTACTCCATCCAAGTCTTCTTTGCTTTCTTTCCACCCAATCAAAACTCTTATTTATATCATTTCCAAGCTCATCATCGGATCTGTGTCATCATCAACTTAGCGTAAAGCCCAAAATGATATGAAACATGTCACTAACTGAATATAACAAACTTACAAATTACAATGGTCTAGTGGTGGAGACTATCCACATGGCACACCCCAAACCTTCACGATAGCTACTAAACACCTCACTAATACTCTCCTTTGGTACAAACCTATAATAACCTTCCACAAAATAGAAATAGTTTGAACTACTCACACTATCAAACCACAGTCATACCGTGAGGCAAACAACCAACCTCCACTTATACAATCAACCTCAAACTTTAACTAAAGATACATGAACCCCATAGAAAACTTATACGACAACCGTGTAACCTAATTCCATCATATAGTGAAATGCACCACAATTTACTACTACAAACTGCTAACCACAAAAACACACTCACACATAGCTACCAATTAGACCATAATTCCTATTTCCTCAAACTTATCACCATATTATCAAGGTTCCCAAGAATGCAACTACGTCAACTATGTTATTTTTTTACTTGAAAGGGTTTTCCTAGGTGAAAATACTGTGTATTATCATTGCTTTCCATTATTCTATTTTTAGATTGTATATGCACTACTTCTATTATACAAATTTATCATGCTTCATTGTTCTCTACATGCGTAGACATATGAAAATGACTACCCGAGCTACCATCCCTTGACACGCTTGCACTAATTTATCCCCTTCCCTAATTAATTAAATAAAATCAATTTAGGGAATTAATCTAACAATTCTCCATAGTCCATTGTCTATAATTGATTAAATAAATGTTACAATTTATTTAATTGATTATCCTATCCTTTACCACTAAGCTAAATTAATTAAATAAAGTCCATTTATTTAATTAATCCACCTAGCCCATGACTAAACCTAGACTAATTGAAAAAATATTATTTATTTAAGTAGCTACCATGCCCAACCTAGCCCTTAGACCCAAATTAATTAAGTAAACCCTTAAATAATTTATGCCACTAATTAACCCATCTCCTAATTTCCAACAACCCTATTAATTAAGTTAATCACTTAATTAATTAGCTTAACCTCTCATTATCCCATCTCCCCACACTTGATTAAAAAATTAAAAAGGGGAGTCACATGTCTCTCCACCTCATATATCCTCATTCATGCAAGAGCATTATTTAAATAATAAATCTCACACATGTCTTCACCTCACCTTTCCAAATCCATGCATGTGTCAATTCTCATCCCATTCATCCATAAAATCTAATTTTTAATTCACTGTCTCCCACACAAATAAATTTTTAATTCATTCATAAGTCATTATCTTAATTAATGCAAAGCCTTCCCAAGGTGGAATTTAAAATTCCAAAATATTGTGAGCCCTCCAATATTGATGATGCAACCCTAGTTTTGATTTCACTATGAAAACTACACCCCTAGATCTCCATTTCAAACCTCTACCATTGATAAAAAGAATCTTCCAAAAATCTATAAATACAAGCCATCTCCAAGCATTTTGCAACAAGTCTTCAAGCATCCAATTTATGCCAAAATCTTAACCAATTCTTCTCATCTCATTCCCAAATCCTTATCTTCACTTGTACTGGTTAGAATAGAGCAATCCACATTCAGTTTGCATTAGGTATAGCTAGGAATTGCTTCTTGGGTGCATGCATTCCTCCACCTTATCAAGGAGACTGGAGTGTTGAAGATTTAAGGTATAATCATTATTTTTATGCTTTCTTTATGTTTTAAAGTCTTCTAAGTTTCCATCATCTTCAACATGTATCTTGCTCTATTTTCAATCCTTTGTAGTGATAGTTTGGATTTTTTCCCTCCATAAAGTAGAAATATAAATATTTATGTGATCCTTAGCAAGTAATTATATTTTTTCGTATGCTATATGTTGATAACTGAGAGGGGGGGGGGGGGGGGTAAATCAGTTATCCTAATTATTTCTTCTTGTGAACTTTTCTTATTAATCAATGCAACATTAATTCAAATAAGTAAGCATCACCATGAAATGAAGATACACATGACACAATATTTTTGACATGGAAACCCTGTTAAGGGAGAAAACCACGGGGTGATTAACCCAAAGATTATTCTCTGTTAGAAGAATAAGGAAATACAAAATGGCACTTGCCAATTAGGGCTCACTGCCCGAGCACACTGCTCACAAGAGGCACACTGCCTACAAGAGACTCACTGTCTACAAAGGAATGTTATACAATACTTGAACTGATTGGGAGCATCTACAAATGCTGAAGTTCAGTTCCAGTTAGGCTCAGTACACTGATCTGCTGCACTTCATCTTTTCTCTTCTCTTTTGCTGCTTTCCTTTCACATACCGGATCTTCCTTACTGCTTCTGCTCTGCTCTTCTGCTTTTCTTCGCACAACACAATAACAACACATCTCACAACTAAATCCATCATGTATATATATCCGCACAAGTAATTTCATCACCTTTCAAGTCGGCACCCAGAATAGTTAATCTTTTCACTAATTCTGATCTATCGGCTGAATCCTTGCACATCAAGTAATGCGGATCAAGTATATGCTTGTAAAAATCATTAATCATGTCAGCCAAACATGTTTCATGCCTTCATAACCTTTACCACAAGTAGTAACACATCCGGAAAGTAGTCTGATGTTCTGTCAGTCAGTTCTTCCTCTGTTCACACTGTCACTCAGGAATCCAGTACTCAACTATTCATATCTTTTTCCTCATCTATCACCGGAGGCTAAATCCTTGGAATATACCACTCAAGGTAGTCCTCTTGACTTCCCCAAATCTGCACTTCACCAAGATACTTCCTCTTAGAGATCCAGACCTATCTATCGGACCTTGCCACATGCTCTGTTCTTGTTTACTGGACCACAACAATCTTCATTATGACTTCCAGTAGAGACACACCAAGTCCTGTGGATGTGTGGGATGAACTTTGTTGCCATCAATGACAACAATCATGAATCCATATAGTGTCTCTTGCCAACAATCTCCCCCTTTGGCATTGATGGCAACACTTAGTGAAAAATGACTAAGTGTTTACATTATGCTCCCCCTTGGCTGATGTTCTATCTTTATATATATTTTCCAGAGCTCCCCCTTAGTTGGATTCCTCATTTTTCACTTCTCCTTACTCCCCCTTTGAAATCAATGGCAAAGGGTAGGGTCCGCATACCAAAATTTTCAAAATTTTAACTATACTTAGCCGTATAAGTATATATATACAAGTTGTACTTACATATACTTAAGTATATCTGAAAAAGTATTCTTCAGCTGTACAACTTATGTCGCCCAACTCTGCTTCATCCTGTCTAAAATTGAGATGTGACCACTCAACAGGAAAGCAAATGCTTCAGCCTTCTTAAGATCTGTCGGATCATTTGTCTGGGCTGTAATTTGAGCATCATTTATGGCCTCATGCATGGCCTCTAACTTAGGGATAATAATCCTTCTAAGTTTACCCATCTGGTTAATTATGTTCTTCCTTTCCTTCTCAAAATTCTTTATTACATTTGTGATTGCAATAGTCTGACATTCTTGATTTACTATGGAGGATGAGAGAGGATCAAAACTTTGAGACAAGCTTAGTAGTTTGTCCTCTTGCTCTTTTATTTTCTTCTCCATCTCCACTGTTACTTTGGACCAGGAAATAAAAAATTTGTATATTTCTCCACCATCCTTAAGAGCATTTTCTAAGCTCTTTATCCCAATGTTCATGTTTCTCCTATCATTAATGATCAAACCCTATATCTTGGAGAACCTTTTATCCAAAAACTCCTTCCAAACTTTTTCTTCAGCTAATTTTTCTAGAGAATCAAAATGTGTACTAACACTGCTGACTAAGGTTTTGAGATTACCGGAAGAGGAGGCTGTGGGATCTTTTTGAAATGATAGCATAATCTTTTCTAGCACTCCGAAAGCAGCTTCTATCAACTCACAGTCTTCCATATGAGACTTTAGGAGTTTTTCGTTAGCCTTAGCATTAGCAAATGAAGCTATCTTCATTATCTATACCGGAGAAAGAAAATCAAAATTGAATGGACCTTGTAGAAGCTCCGGTTCATCAATCTCCATTGTTTCTTTGTTCAGGAATTCTTGGACAGTTTGTGCAGTGTCTCTTGCTGGAGACAGATGTTTCTTCTCTTCTGCAGTCTTGGAGCTGTCCTTTGGAGTTTTCTCTCCTCTTACATTCTCACCACTAGCAGTTGTGGTCTTTTCTATTGAGGTCTTCTCTCCTTCTGCAACCTTAGCACTGTCATCTTCTTTTTCTTTTACCTCTGCTTCTTTCTCCTGTGATTTTTCTTCTCCTTTAGATCCGGAGACTGTAGGGGAAACCGGAGGAGAAATGTTAGTCTGTTCAGGGCCCACCTCTACTGTCATTTTCTCAGGAGTTTCTTCTGCAACATTTGTGGTTGACGGGTCAGTAGCCAAGTCCTCTATAATAGGAAGATTAAATCTTTTGAAGGTTTTCCAGAGAATCTCTTCAGTATCCTTAGCTACCTTGTCAGTCTCACCAAGCATAAGCTGATTCATCCTTGCTTTGCTCCTGAATTCATCCTTGCAGTCTTTGAATACCATGTTCATTAGCTTGGGATCAATTGAAAGATATAGCTAAATAGCTACCTGTTCCCAGATCTCAAGGTCTTTTGCCATGGCATTGGACTTTCTCATTTCCAACTCCTTTTCTAGACTCTTAGGAATTAAAGAGATAATTTCAATAAAAGCTTTATTGTAAATGTTCAAAAACTTAACTATGGCTTCCTCCAGAATCTTTTTATCTAATTCATTATAATCATCATAGAATTTTGTTAAGGGTTGCAGGTTCCCATCCACTGTGACTGCTTTCACTACATCATCTAAGGAGAGAGTGGGTTTTTCAACAAATTCCTCTTCCTTCTCTTCTTCTCCTTGACCGGTAGAGTGTTTACTAGATGATTTCTTCTTCTTCTTTAGTTTCCTTATCTCCTCATCTGATTCGGTTTCCTCATCATCCTTTAGGCTAACATATGACCTTGTTGCCTTTTTCTTTGTTCTCTTTTCCCCTTTTCTGGATGTCTGGACTTCCGATTTTGAGCTTTTAGAAGGAACAGGTGCTGGTTTCTTTGATGATCTGGTCCGGGTGGAAGTTTCTCCCAGAGCACTTTTCTTGCTTCCCTTTTCTGCCTCTTTCTTCTCTTCCTCAGCTTTTTGTCTCTTTTCCCGGTTGGCATCAAGTGCCTCCTTTGAGATGCCAAGGCCTTGGGCAATATGTTCTACTTCTTTTCTCACCTTTCTTTTCATCTCTGGTTCTTTGAGTTCCACATGAATTTTTACACTCAGCTCCTCAAAGGTTCCAAACCTCTCTGCCTTTAGATCTTTAGGCTAACTTAACATGTGTTGAACATGCAGCTCCACAATCTATTCATCAACTTCATATCCCATGGGCATGATCCAGACTGTCCTTGGTTCTACTGCCTCCATTAGGCACCGATCAGTCTCTACCATAAAGCAGACTGTGTCTTTGTATTTCTCAACAAGAGACTGGGGAATCCTTTCTCTTGATTACATCATGTTCTGAAAGTTTTTTAAGTATCCCCACATGGCTGTATTTCTTGCTTTAGCATCCCCAAGCCCATGCAAATAGTCTCTTATCTGAATTGCAACCAGTCTGTCATTCTGCCAAACCCAGCCATTGGATCCAGGAAGCTCATTCATGAAATAAAAGAATAGGCAAAGTAACAAGCCACCATACTTGAAGGAGTTCTTCTTATCCTTCTTGATCTTTTACAGATTTTCCAATAGTTGGCTGAGAAGAAGTTCACACAAATCATAGTCATCATTTTCTCTTAGCATTTGATAGGCTGTGTAAACTGCAGTTCCCGGTACTGAATTTTTCTACTGGAGTGATAAATCTTGTAACCAATTACTATGGAAGCAAATTTGACATCCGGATCAGTGATGTCTTCAATTGTCATAGCTCTCTTGTCAAATTTTGATCCAGTTGCATCACTTACTGTCTGATTCTTGACAGACTTGAGAACAGGTATTCCACCAGATGAGTGTAGACCAGTTACTGCCTTAATTGCATCTTTGGTGATCTTAAATGGTTTATTCAACCATAGGAAATTGTTATGCACTCTACTCAATACATACCGGACCCATTCATCTTCTTCAAAACAGGGGAAATGAATGCACTGTGCAAAATGCTTATCCCGGATGGCTTTATACTGAGGTTTAATCTCAAAAGAGTTATCTAACAACTATTTGTGATAGATATCTACTAACTTTGATTGCCCAAATTCTTCAATACTCGCATGTATGTAAACCCTAATGTCTTCGGTGTGCAAAATGCCATGCGGAACACTAGAGAAGGCTCCTAGGGGATCTACCTCCAAGGATTTGTATGGATGTTTCTTGAATGTGGGCCGAGGTCTATCAGAGATCTTTACTATATTTGGAGTAGTCATTTTTCAAAAGATTTGCAGTGAGATATTCAAAATGGAAAATACCCTATGTGCCTTAGGTTACACGGAGTTGGTCGGATTGATTTCTGGATGTAATGACTTCTGCAAGTGATTTTTGATGAACTTGAGGAGTTTTGTTGCAGAGCTCCACTTTTTGTTTCTTCTTGTATGCAGAATGAATAAGTGGTTGAAGAGAAAACCCGTATATTGCTCCGCAAACCCTAATATCAAGTTGCAATAAA
Source organism: Cunninghamia lanceolata (assembly GCA_027924645.1). Taxonomy (NCBI): domain Eukaryota; kingdom Viridiplantae; phylum Streptophyta; class Pinopsida; order Cupressales; family Cupressaceae; genus Cunninghamia; species Cunninghamia lanceolata. Next base: position 43,599,374 of record BSBN01000809.1, on the reverse strand, counting down.
TGCTTGACCTACATTATTCTGGTTTGCCTTATTCAGATGATTTGAAGAACCGGATCAATCCTGATCTTTAAATGACTTGCAGATCTGTCAAATCTTAACCATAGTTTGTTTGAATGTATCCCTTATGAATCCTTCAATCCGCAACTCTTCTTGTGCCAGTTTTGGCACCAAATGATTGGCTGGGGGAACAAGGTTTTCTTTGTGTCTCCCCCTAAGCCAGAGCTCACTTTTTAATTTTTGGAAGAAATAACAGCACTAGAGTTTCGTGCGGATACAACCTCTACATTCTTAGTACTTTTCTTCAACCAAATCTTGCTCATCTCACTTTTAACTTCATATGCATTCACCTTTTGTTTACCCTTATCTTGATTCTGATTATGATATACTGGACCTCTTTTGTCCTGATTCTTGCTTCTACAGACTTTTGCACTATGACCGGACCTATTGCAGATTTGGCGAACAACGTTTCTTTGCATATTTGACTGATATCCTTTTGATCTGCATTGATTAGCCATATGACCTACTCTATTGCATGTAAAGCATCTACCATTGAATGATTTGTTCATTTGCATATTTCTGCATTCATGAGACTTGTGACCATACCTTTTGCAGTTAAAACACTGTCTGGAGAAGGATGAATTAGTCTGGTTCATTCTCTTTCTGCATTGATTAGCTTTGTGACCAAAGTGATTGCAGTTGTGGCAGTATCCATTGAAGGATGGATATCTTTGAGCATTGGGCTGTCTTATCGGAGGTCTTCTAGGCCTGTTCCTTAGATTTTCTGGTCCAAAATTCTGCTGACCTGATCCGGAGCTTTCTCCTTTCTCATATCCCAAACCACACTTGTTATCTGCCCTCTTCTGACTTCCAAGAAGAACTTCAAGTTGAGCAGAACCTATCTTGAATTTCTCTTTATATTCATTTGTTGTTTAAAGATCCCTTTTGAGAGAGATAATTTTTTCCTCAAGTTTTTCTTCATTTTCTTTAGCATCTTCAAGATCAGATTCAAGATGTCTGATAATTCTATCCATCTGGTGGAAATCTTCTGATTTCTCCTTGAGAGATTGTCTTAGATTGTCTTTAGTTTTTCTTTTATCTTCAATCTCTTGGGTAAACTTTATAACTCCTGATTCCATTTCATGTCTTACCATAATGACTTCTTTTAATAACTTTTCACATAACTTGGTTTTCTCAGTCAGCTCTTCATTTGCATTATTTGCTTCACTTTGTCTTGCCAATTGCTGAAGCAGTTCCTTTCTCTTTTTCATAGAGAGACTTAATTTATCTTTTAGTTCTCTCATGAAATCATCAACCTGTTTGAGTCTTTCCTTTAATTCATTGACTTCAAAGTTTGACTATTCAAGATCCTCAAGGGCAATCTTGAGTTGCTCTTTTAAACCATATGCATCCATTTGGATTCCCAGATCTTCCTCGAGCTGTTAGACTCTGTTAGGAGGAACTTAGCTCTGATACCAATTGTTGATAACTGAGAGGGGGGGTGAATCAGTTATCCTAATTATTTCTTCTTCTGAACTTTTCTCATTAATCAATGCAACATTAATTCAAATAAGTAAGCATCACCATGAAATGAAGATACACATGACACAATATTTTTGACGTGGAAACCCTGTTAAGGGAGAAAACCACGGGGTGATTAACCTAAAGATTATTCTCTATTAGAAGAATAAGGAAATACAAAATGGCACTTGCCAATTAGGGCTCACTGCCCGAGCACACTACTCACAAGAGGCACACTGCCTACAAGAGACTCACTGTCTACAAAGGAATGTTATACAATACTTGAACTGATTGGGAGCATCTACAAATGCTAAAGTTCAGTTCCAGTTAGGCTCAGGACACTGATCTGCTGCCTTCATCTTTTCTCTTCTCTTTTGCTGCTTTCCTTTCACATATCGGATCTTCCTTACTACTTCTACTCTGCTCTTCTTCTTTTCTTCACTCAACACAACAACAACAACACATCTCACAACTAAATCCATCGTGTATATATAACCGCACAAGTAATTTCATCACCTTTCAAGTCGGCACCCGGAATAGTCAATCTTTTCACTAATTTTGATCTGTCGGTTGAATCCTTGCACATCAAGTAATGCGGATCAAGTATATGCTTGTAAAAATCATTAATCATGTCGGCCAAACATGTTTCATGCCTTCATAACCTTTACCACAATCAGTAACACATCCGAAAAGTAGTCTGATGTTCTGTCAGTCAGTTCTTCCTCTGTTCACACTGTCACTCAGGAATCCAGTACTCAACTATTCATATCTTTTTCTCCATCTATCACCGGAGGCTAAATCGTTGGAATATACCACTCAAGGTAGTCCTCTTGACTTCCCCAAATCTGCACTTCACCAAGATACTTCCTCTGAGAGATCCGGACCTGTCTGTCGGACCTTGCCACATGCTTTGTTCTTGTTTACCAGACCACAACAATCTTCATTCTAACTTCCGGTAGAGACACACCAAGTACTGCGGATGTGTGGGATGAACTTTGTTGCCATCAATGACAACAATCATGAATCCATATAGTGTCTCTTGCCAACAGTATAAATTTCTCTCTTAATATAATAATTATAGGTTGGCAATGTTTTCCCTCATGTTGACACATATGTGATTTATTATCACCTCCATTTTGATGCCTTTTTATGGCATGGAATTGTAAGTTGAATTTGAATTGGTTATGGTTGTTAAGTGGGCTAATATATAGTTGCAATTCTAATAGTAGGGTTGGTTTTAGGTCTAGCATGAGGGTTGCTTAGTGTGGCTTGGGTGTGGTGGAGGGTGACTCACTATTGCTTAGCTAAGTGAGGAATCCTTATCTAAAGGGAAACATGATAGACAAATAATGTAGGTTATGTTCGATTTACTTTTGGGTCTAATTAAGTGGGTAAGTGCATATATATGGGAGCCAAAAAGTGGCTAAATCATGTTTTAAGTCAAATTTAGAAAAAAAAAATTACTACATAATTGATCATATAGTTGAGCCATAAAATGTTCATGTTATAAAACAATCATATTATGTGTCAATGATACACTAGTATGTAACATGATCACATCACTTTGATACCTAATTTTAAAAACTAGTCATGAACTCCTCCTATCCACTCTATTTTCCAACCATATCATGAATCTTAGTATAAGATAAGTGGGACTTATCAAACTTTGACTTCTCCAAGATTGTCACCTTTTGTATCAATTATAGTGTGCACTAGATGATGTAGAATTCTTCATTTTTTTCAATGTTTAAAATTAGGTTGAATTTTTCATGTTATAATTAGATTGTTCCTCATATTTCAAATTTTACAACCCAGCATCTCACAATCCTCAAGTCAAAAAAATGTCAAAGAAGAACATAAAGATGAAACCCTTGTAAATCTTGCAAAAGAAAAAATTGTTTAAGAAGATCCTACAGTTACTCCAAAAGAAAACAATAAACAAGAAACTACTACAAACCTTCACACATTTCTTATGAATCTTCTAGACACACAATGAAAATTGTTAGGGATTCTTTAGGAAAAGCCCATCACATTCATATGTCACTAGACATCAGCTTGTAGTCATTACTCAGTCACTTGCATTAGCCACATCAACCTTCACATCAACAAACAATGAAACCCTAGTTCTTGCACTAGGTCACTTTACATCCATTACATTACATTTTGTTGCATCAAGTTTCAAGCCTCAATCACCTAGTGTCATCAAAATCATATCATTATCATTGTCATTTAGTGCTTGTTGTGTTCTAATCTTATCAAAATGATTGAATTAATCAATGAGGCTTGATTGTAATCGAGGAAGTCTCAAGGATTATGCATTGACATAGAAAGTTCCAAAATGTTCTTCAACACCACTAAGTCCCTTCATTATAGGTACAAATATCAAGTGAAGTTTCATTACATGTACGAAATATTTGAAGATTACATGTTCAATCCCACATAAAAAGTTCAAATCTATAACAAAAGGTCACTCTCACAAGTGTTACCTTGACCCTATAAACAAATTCTAAGAACAAACTAATCTAAATTTCATCTTTCTTCTTCCAACATGTCAAATTTTAAACATTTATGAACTAATATTCAAAATTTCGATCAAACAATAAATAATTAACTATCAATGAAAATCAATTGTATTATTTCATTCTTTTTAAATTTTATCATATAATATATAATATATTATAACTCTTAATTAGATTATATTAATTGTTATATTCATTAAATTTAATTATTATTTTTTTTAATAAAATTTATAATCTCATAGTCCCCCGTTTTATGTTAACCCATTGAACTAGAATTATTTGTATTTATCTTACTCCTATTGCTTATTGGCAAACATTGTATAGTTTGCTCACAAGTGAAATTTGCTTGGAACTTCCAGCTCGTGGTACGAAGTTTCCTGCTCCTGCTCGATATTCCTGCTTACCCTCTGATGAGTTTTGATTTTTTCTAATAATGTTTTGTACGACATGATTTCTTTATTATTTTCCCGAATATACGGGTTCCATGAACGGGGAAAATTTGACTTGTCCACCGCTGGATTGATTGCGTTATGTCAGCGATCACGATTTGAAGTGACGTCCAAGCAAACTTTGTCAGACTTTTTTTCTACTCATTTCTCGGCATCTGATCATTTCACGGGACTGACGAATGCCTCTGCTTATTGGCGAACATTGAATAGTTTTTTCACACATCGTATTTCCTTGAAAGGTCATTCTCTTGTACAATCCTCGTCTGCGAAGTTTCCTGCTCCTGCTCGAAGTTTTGACGAAAGATGTTATCTACTCTGTATGAGTATAATGTTTTGTACTCCGTGATTCTTTATTATTTTTGTTCTTTTCCTATGTGGACCATACATCTGTCTCTCAAAACAGAGATATTATTCCCGCTTTCTGTTTGTCGTATGATCTGCTTTTCATCAACGATCGCAATTTGAAGTGAAAGTCTTTCGTGGTCAGCACTCGGTAGTGACGTCCATTATTTTTTTCCAGTCTTTTCTCGGTGTCTGACCATTTTGCGGGACTGACGAAATCCTCTGCTTGAAATCCCACGCGGAAATTATGGTTGCCGTGTCAAACAAGAAAATGCTGTGTCAATATTTCAAATTCACTGTGTAAATTGTCATTCAATTTCCGTCAGATTATTTATCATTCCAATTATTTCCACCATTGAATAGTTTGATCAGAAGACATAAATCTCGGCCATTATCTTTCCACAAATATTTGTCGTGCCACTGCCGAGTGCCGACCGCGAAAGACGTTCCTTTTGAATTGCGATCGCTGATAAAATTGTAGACACCTAAAATGGGCTCAACTGTAGACACCTAAAAATGGTCATGCCATTTTTTACCCCTTTCCACTATAATTGATCAACATAATTTGAGTAATTATCATATTATTCTTCTAAGTTCTTTGTTATCTATTAGTGACATACTTTCCTCAAGTACGCACAACAGCTACACTATCTACACTATTTTCTTAACTATTAGATGGATACTCTTTACTTAATTGTAATTATTGGTACTACTCAATTAACTAAAAGTTTTTCTTTTATGTTTTTATAAAATAAAATATGTTTTTTTATTTGTTATTGAAAATAATTGAAATATATAATATGGATATTTTAAAATAAATATAAAAAATATCATTTATATCAAATACTATTAACTGAATATTTTGACTTTTTATTTAAATTTTTATATAGGTCAAATAAATATTAATTGTGACTTTTTAAAAAATTATTGTAAAAATTATAAATGTTCATTGGTATTTAAGTGATCACCTATTATTTAGGTGAAATGGCTCCTTTATAATATCATGCATTTCTTTCTTCTTTTCATATTCCTATAATTATAATTTTATATTTTATTGTTATGCTTTGACACATTATTGTAATGATTTTTCATTTCTTGTCAAATAACACAAGAATTACTATCATGATTGCTAGGGTTTTAAAGATTAGGGTTTCAAAATTTTCTTCATTCGTTCTTGGTAAGCATTAAAGGAATTATATTTGAAAGGTGTAAATTCTTCATTTGAATTATTTTACATTTGATTTTATGGTACATTTATATGAATTATTGTGTTTGGTTTTTGGGGGTTTATGAACCTATGATATATTTTATTTGTCATGGGCACTTTATAGATGAAGTCACTCAAAACCATCAATCTTTGTATTTTCTACTAGGAAAATTAATGGCAAAAACTCTGATGTCTTTTTGTTTAAGTGATAAAGGTAATGCACAAGCCAAAATATTGATATAATTTCGAGATGTAAACATTCCTTAAATTATTGGATGTTTAAACATAGTTTTGGCAATAGTGTCCAGGATTTTAGATTTATATTTACTTAAAATTTTAGAGTTTTCCAATATGTGAAAAGCAAGAAAATAAATATGTTTTTCACAAGGCTTGCAAATGTTTGAGATATTTCTATGCATATACAATCTTGTGTTGAATTATAAAAGAGTTGAAAACTATCTCATGTAGTTTATTTATAATTACTTTTGACTCTCACTTTCATTAACATTTTTTTATATTGTAGACAGCTCACTGTACTTTGCTTTCTCTTTATTTTTCTTTATTCTGTTACATTTATGTACCATTTAAAATCTAAAATATCTTCAATTAAAAATATCAAAATAATTAAATTAGTTTTTAAACATGTTTATCAACTTCTACATTTTTCTGCTTAAAAATTCCTTTGAAGAAGTTTCCTATTAATTGAGTAAGTGGAGAGTTGATTTTTCTCATAATTTACCATTGGAATGGTTTGGTTATTACGGCTACGTAACTAAGATGAGATTTGCATTGAAAGGTAATACAATGAATGCTTTTCACATCGTAATAATTGATCCATTGCAAATTTGTAATGTTGTTAGGAAAAAGTTGCATTTCTTGTTGAGTACGGTATACGACTACTCTAAGTTGAGAATTATAAATTGGACCCACAACTTCATTTAATATTGATGTATGCTTAGACACAGACTGTTTCGGTATCTATAGAGATTGAATGTTCGTATTCGAAATGTTTTCTAGTTAGGCTTGGAGTCAAGTCAAATCTTATCCTGACTTGACTTTAACAGATTGAACTAGAAATTCCAAGAAATTATTCAGTGCTGAGCTGGGTATAAGTGATAGCAATTATTCGAATGACAAAACCTTCAAGTCAAAAGAAGACGGGCTTTCATAGACACACTTACCCAAGATAGCCCTTCCAAGAAAGTGTAGTTTCACCATTTAGTTGACTTCCGCTTTAAAATAATACTTCTCACTTTGTGATCTTCCATTTTAATTTTTAATTAATTTATTTAATTATCCCATAGGTTTACATATGGGACATTTTTGTCCCGGAAAGTTGTCTCTTGCGGGAAACTTGTCAGCCTCCGGTCCGAAAATTTGTCTGACGCGGAATTCCGTCAACGGTTTTTGCTCTTTTCGACAAACAAATTAACAGAGGGGGAGTTGTCAGACGCGCCCACTGTGTTTTTTTCCGTCAAACAAATTAATTATATACCTCTTGATTCGTATTTATTGTTCTGTGCATAGTCAATGGGAATCATAGCTCTCAAAAAGTTTCAATGCAGCTGTTACCAATTACAGATTATTCAAGCAGGATCATTGAAAGGCAGAGAGAATCCCTATACAATCACAATCAAGAAAGCACAAATTTATGGAATGTTAAATCGGATGATTTAAAAAAACTTTACAGAGGTATCTTGAATGCATACCGTTGGGACAAATATAATTGATCAAGATTTAGCCCATACGCTCAACATAATTGATGAATATTTAGACCATACGCTCAACGGAAAATCCCTACCGGTACCTCTGCATTTTTATTTTTGTAATTATTATATATTCCTCCTTCATATATGTATTAATGCTTTTATTTATTTATTTAATTATTATATATTATTAGCAGATAGTTAGCCAATAGGCTTATATGTGCTGGAAAATCTCTAGGGAAAAAAAATGCAAACCAGTAATTGTTATGTACTTTAATTTTTTTTAAGGGGAAAATTGCTAACTATAGTATAAAACTCTCCAGATATATGCATAATGTTTTCATTTACCTTATAATACTCTATACATACTTAAACTTGTGGACTATTAACATTTGCTAATATAATACAATATTATATTTAATATTTATTCATAAATAGTATTTTATAATATATAAATTATATTTATAAATATAAAGTAATATATAATATAATATTATCATATTATAGAATGTATTTAATATTTATGTATATTAATAATATATTTGAATTAAATAGTTTGAATAAAAATAATATTATCAGAATATTATAAAAAAAAATAACTCTTTAAAAATAAAATAATTTATTTATTTAATTTTACGGATATTTTATTTAATTTTAGTTTTAGAAAACCACTAACTAATTTTTTTGGTTTAGTTTTTACTTTGAAATGTGTTATAAATATTATATATTTATATGTTAATTTTTGAAAATTGAAAGAATCTAGTGATATGTGTTATTGAGACATTTTGGAAACTCATAGCCTAATCTTTAATGTAGGGTTTTCCATTACAATGTTTATATACCCTGAACTTAATTCAGTGACATCACTTGTAGATATCTGATCTAGGGTTTTGTATTTGTAGCATTTGTAGATATCTTGATAAAAGTGGGATAAAGACATATCAACAATATTTAAAATTAAGTAAAATTAGTATACAAGCATAATAAAATTAGTATGAACTTATAGTAAAACCAATAGATAACAGTGTGCAATTTGAAGTGTAGGAAATTTTCATATGGGCTATAGAAAAATTTGATTAGAAAAATATATGTATTCGTAGCAATATTTGATGGGAAATTATGTTGATCTTTACAAATATCACCTAAAGAAATAAAGATGATGAGAATAACATTTATAGATTAATAACATTTATACTTTTTATATTATAAATAATAATATATGATTTCTGTGCAGCAACATACTTTAAACTTTGAAGTAAATTAATAATGATAAATGATTAGTATATTTCACATTTTCTTTAAAATACTATTATACTAACTTTAAGACAACAACAAGAAGGCAAAATGAGTTGGACAATTTAATTAAAAAATTAAAATGTATATAATTATTATTTTTAAATGTTCTGTGGTGCACGAATTCTCCTTTTTAATTGTTTAGATAGTCTAATGAAAGTTGCAACTTGGGAAATAATTCCAATCATAATATATAGTTAAAATTGAAGTGTTGTTTTTAACAAAGCTATTAATCCTAGAGAGCAGGGATAACAATTTTCAATATTCATTTTTTAAAAAATCCACATGAAAATATTTTTATATTAAAATTATTTTAATATATATTATTCCTATTTTTTCTTTGTAATAATTGTTTATGAAATTTTGGAGCTCCTTCAATGTATAGATCATTAAGGCATAATAAATAATAAAAATAAATAGTGTTTAAATTATACTTTTTATATAAATCAAAAATAATAAAATAGTGTTTAAATAATTAAAAATATTACTAAATAAACATTTGTTAGCCTTCCACATGTTCCTCTTTCAAAACAATTAAATAAATAAAAAATTGAATGGTTTAAAAAATGTCTTTTTTAAAGGTAAACTATAATATTGATTAAATTTAAATAATTTTAAATAATAATTAATAAAATTTTATTATTATTTTTTAATATGAGAATTTATTAAGGGGGTTTATTTTTTGTGAAAGATATAGAAACACATAGTTATATAGAAAAGGCTATAATGCCATAGGTTAAAATAGGAGAGCACAAAAGAGTCAATGTACTAAGAACATAAAACTAAGTACAAAATATACTAGATACAACTTAAAGTATAACCAAACAACAAAGATTACACAAGATTAATCTAATAGCCATATATAGGAGACATCAGATTAATCTAATAGCCATATATAGGAGACATCATTGGTTGAACCTTGCAAATGAGAATTCAACTAACATTCTATGAGATGGAAACCCCCATGGAGGATTAGTTTCACCACCCTTAATAGAATTGAGCAATGATATATTTATTTTTTTATTAAATATTGTTTTCAACATTTTTCACAATTTTAAAATTTTATAAAATTTATTTATTTAAATTTTTATTGGTTGTTGTATTTTTATTTCTAAATAAATATTCTTATTTGTTGTTAACTGTTTTAATAATTTAATTTATGAAATATATAGTTTTCAAGTTATACTTTCGTACTAACTACATAATTAAATGTGAAAATGTTAGTGTGGACTTTTAAAGTGCCTTTTTAAAATAAGAAGTTTGTATTTTCTACCTATCACACCCCATCTCACAGATTATTCTCTGGCTAGGTGAATATTGTTTTCACATATGAACACACATTCTATAGAAGAAATTTTTCTTTAATTGACTATAAAGGCATGGTTTTCTTATTGTTTTTAAGCGCTGCTTCCCATTTGTACTTGCATTTGTTTTTCCTTAAGCTTTCTCACTATTAAACTGGTCTCTTCAAAGTTGAAGTAGCTCTATAGTATTAAATCTCCAAATATTAGAATAAAGATGAGTCAATATTGTTTGTAGATACAATTAAAGTTTCAACAGTGCTTTCCACTCTTTAACAAACATGGGGCTAAAATATACTCCCAAACCTATGTTCATCCAGATGAATTAAAGATATACCTACAAAATCTATTCGACAATCCGCTTTGGTGCATCCAATTTTGTTTCAAGTACTGACTCAAAATATTACATAGCTATTTATTACACAATAGAATGTAATTAAAAAATTATATTTCTAAATTGCAAAACATAGCATGACAGCAAAAAAAAAATTGACTATATAAATATACGCAAGAGGAGCCACTATATTATGAGAATTGACACTCCTTGCAATGCCTATAAATCACAATTACACTACCTTACTCAAACAATACAATGCCAACAAGTCATGAAACACAATCACTTCTCAAAAAACATTTACTTTACAAACAGATACTCCCTTACAATGCCTATATATCACATATTACTCTACCTTTCTCAAACAATGCAATTCCAGCAAGTTATGAAACACAAACACTTCTCAAAAAAACATTTACTTTACAAACGCCTATCAGCAAAACCATTTGCGCGTTCATCCATGCAACTGCTAGTTATAAGAACAAATATTTATAAAATTGGGTCTGCATTTTAATATTTTTAAAGGATGTGTATTCTATTATTTATTTTATTAAAGTTTACAAATATGAGAAATGTATACTTTGTATCTTTTTAGATTAGTTATAATTTATTTTTTTAATATAATGAATAGAATATAAGTGATATGTTATAAGAGAAATAGTTGATAAATGATATAATCCCTCAATGAATTTAATTTCATTTGAAACCCAAGTATTTAGATTTAATTTGTGTATCTTCCATTCCTTGACCTAAGTCATTTTTGTGCGTGAAAATTTGAACCTCATTTAGAACCACGATTGTTATTTTGACCCCTAAACTTTCATATTCAAATTTCAAAATGGGTCCAAACCAACCCCCTCCTAATAATGATTATTTGTTCAGATGAACATAAAAGTGTGATTTGCATGTTGCTCTATTATATAGAAAGCAAACCTTGATTTACTTTTAGGGATCCAATCAATCCATGCTAGAACTTGATTCAGTGCATCGATAGAGCATCACTATCATGTCATCATCTTGTATCAACATCTACTAAAATAAGGACATACTAGTACTTTGCAAGATTGCTTCGCATGTCTCTAATCCTTATTCAAACCATTAAATTGGCTCTTAGGGTTTGAATAATAAGAATAAGCCTTCCACAATCAACTATCATAATATCTATAGATAACACCATTTTTCAAATAGCAAAGGTGAATAGGTTGTTATAGGTCATGTGCATGTAGGTTGTATCCATATACTTGGAATGAAGCCTCACTTGCAAGGATTAGTTCTATGGCTACATAATTGAACTAGAACACAAAAGCTATAATCTCACAATCTATTAGAGCAATACAACTTTAGATTTGATCACATAGTGCTAGATTGGATCACTGAGCATAGTCTACAACAAAGTACTTAGTTTTCACATCTAATGATGAGTCATTATTTCCTTTCACATTTTAAAAAATGTGTTGCATTGTTGCTATTGGAACTTGCCCCTAAATTGCATATATTTTTCCTAGGTGCTTCATGCTTCATTGTTGTCCTTTGTCGTTGTGCTAGCCCATCATAAATTGCCAATCTAAGAAGTCATAAATGGGTTATCTTTTTGTGTCATGTTCTATGTTTTATTTTTCATCCATTTAAATCCTTGTGTTGGGGTCTTGTTCTATTAAATTTCTAAGTCTAGGGAGTCTCTATTCATTTTCTATCCTTTTGTAGGTTTGTGGACTTCTCGTAGAGTTTTGCACCTTTAGTGAAGTCCTCTATACCCCTTATTTCCCACATCTCTACTTTGCTTCTCTAATTTGATAGATTGCATACCCCACTTGGATGTTCAAACTTTCCCCTTATTCTCATAAATGCCTTTTCTCTACACTCTTCCTCAAAGAGCCAACTTCCTTGGTGGACTTATAGAACTCTCTCACACTTTCACACATTGTCCAAGTTTCCTTGCTTCCTCCACTTTCCTCCATTCCCACATAGTCATTCCTCCTTCATCCTTTCCAAACTCATGGACTTTTTCTAGACTTCTTGTAAAGGTACGCATACTGAAAACATGAAACAAAGAAATATTACTTGAAGTAGAACATTTTTTTTGAGAGATTTATCAAAGTGATTAGGTGTTAAGGTTTTTTTAATTATAATTGATTGTTTTAATTCTCACACAATCCTAGTACCTGAGTACTCGGAACATACTTCATTTCCCAGACTACCTTCATACCCTGTATCCACGGGATCAACAGACACAAGGATTTGTTACTTAGCGATATGTAGCTCTGGTTGTTCTATGTTTATGTAATTGTTTGAGAGGGTATGCAACCCTTTCTAGGGTCCAATTTCCCCAGATAGATCTTCATTGACTGCCACCCACTCAAGTGAAACAGGGAGGAAATTAATAAAAAGGCAAAGCAAACACCTAAAGTGGGTGTTTGACGTTTAAGTTTTGTTTATATGATATCTAGAGTTTACCTAAGATTAGCATGTCCAAGAAATAATTCTTGTTCACTTTGACTAAGTGATTTGGTTTGGAAGATTTCTCAAAATGTTCTTGATTCTATTGCTCCAAAACACCTTGATCTTAAAAAACTATAATTACCAAGGTCAATCATGTCCCTTCAATTACCAAGTTTATAAATACTACCTGTAATAAAGATCTACTAAAAATTTCTCTATCTACTAAAATTTAATTATGATAGAATAGAACTAGAACTTAGATATCGTTTCCATAAGCACTAATTATATCCTTTACTAATCCCATGATTTAATCTTTTGCATAGGCACACCCAATTTGACCACCTAACAAGAAGAATTGGAAGACATGGATAAGCGTTATATGATAATTGATGGATTCCTCTATAAATTTTACAGAGATAGATTGGTACATGTTTCATTTATTTATGATGGCTCCACTACAATGCCTTATATAATCAATATTTACAACCCACGACCCCATCTATCAAGTGACAACACCTTCATCATTGTACGAGAAGATGTAAATCATAATTTACAACATGCAATGTTACCTAGAAATTAATCAATTCAATTATCCCCCTTTTCCTTTTCAAGAAAGAGGTTTCAAAAAGTAATAAAACTACAAGGTGAATCCAATATTCCTTATAAAACCAAATGATGGGAGGAATTTTCTAGATCGGATTAATTCGATTAATCTTCTTAGTTTGGTGTCTGAGGGAGATTACCTGTGCCTCAGACTTAATATCATGATGACCCTAACTCCCTAGAGATTTATAGGGACAATGACATAGACACTGTTGTTGCAGCTATGTTAGGCAATAGATGCAGTAGTTCAACGTGATGACATTACCCGTAAACATGAACCGGAGGCATCATGAAAATTGAAAACTACAATTTAGTTTTGTGTTTGCTCTTGGTTAAGTTGTTTATCTAATACAAGAATATGGCTAGAATCCAATTAAGTAAACTTACTAGAAACAAATATCCATTAGGTTAAAACCATTTCATCAATTGCTACTAGGACGATTGTTTTGTAAATTATTTGCAAAAATTAATTATATTGCTCAACCTAAATAAATTTTCTAAGTAAGATAATTTATGTAAATAACTTAAATGGTTTCAACCAAAAAATTATATATATTTTTTATAAATGACTTAGTATTTTGTAGATTGAATTAACATTTATTGAATGAGTTCCTTTTTGTAGGTTACTTTGTTATCTCAACATGCTTCATAACCATGAGAACTATCTAGCTTAATTTTTTATTTGAAATTAATTTGATTCTAACTTACCAATTCCATTCCTAATTAATCTCAAAATCTCTTTATGATAGATTGACGTATTAGATGCAATTAAAAATTGACTAATTAATCAAAATTTGTGAAATTGTATGAAAGGGGGTAATTAAATTATTCCTATCTATAATTCAACTTAATATCTATTTAATCTCTTAAACAGATGTATAAATCTCTCACAAATCAAACAACTTAAATTACTATCTCATTTGTTTGACCATTTTACAAATTTCTTGTTAAAAAAAAAGTTTGTTTAAACCTATAACAACTCACTAAGTAAGCAATTTAAACACCCTTACAAACTATTGATACAATTTAAAATTTAACTATCTGACTATCACATTAGAAGTAACTAATTATTTAATTAAACATTCTACTAATTAGAAAAGCCAATCAATTGATTAAATGTGGTAATAATTACAAATTGGTTATCATGATATAATTACAATTAATCCAAGAAACTAATTAAGATGATTTATAATTAACTAACTATTTGTTTGAAACATTTAATAACTAGCTAATTTAAACAACTATCAAATTATTAAATAATTACTCATTAATTGGATTGAATTAATTTAACTACCATAGCATAGGTTACTTTGTTAATTACACAATGAAATTACTCACCTATTATTGATAGTTCACAACTAATTAACACAATTAACTATTTTATTGTTTTTGATTATATAAGGCGGCAAAAACCAGGGGCCGAAC
Organism: Cunninghamia lanceolata; assembly: GCA_027924645.1. Taxonomy (NCBI): domain Eukaryota; kingdom Viridiplantae; phylum Streptophyta; class Pinopsida; order Cupressales; family Cupressaceae; genus Cunninghamia; species Cunninghamia lanceolata. The sequence goes on along the minus strand of BSBN01000809.1, from coordinate 43,584,238 downwards.
CCTTACAACATAAACCCAAAAAAGAACATCAAAGGCTCAGAAACAAAAAGAGCCACCAACCCTAGCTGCAAAAATAGCATTAACAGCCGATATACAATAGATAGTAAATGTAGCAGTCTAACAACAGATAAATATAAAGTAAATAAACAAAGCTAAGGAGAAACATCCTCCCAGCCTTTAGCCAAAAATTCATAAATCTTGTCAAACTCTTTGACTTTCTCTTCATCAGCTCCATGGGCGCAGCAGAGACAAATTAAGCATAGCCGATCGACAGAGCATACTGTTCATAAAGCATCTCATAGATCTGATCCTTTGTTCCAGGGATTCCACACGACCTCTAAGAACAGTAATTTCATCCTCCTAATTGTCACCATCTTCCTTAGTAGCCTCTTCAACTTCCTCAACAGTCACCCTCTCCTCTTCCTGAACATTATCATCAGCTTCAAAATCTCCTCCGTCAGAATCCTCCTTATCCTCAACCCTTGCAGTCTCCTCTGAAATCTCATGAACCTCAATGTTATCCCCTTTACCCTTGTCATCTCCCTGAGGGGTCAGTGCAAGAAGTTGGGTCCACTTTTTTGGCTAAAAAGTGGAAGTGTTTTCCCTGATTTTCAGAATTTGTCACATTTGACCTTAAAATTTGAAGCACTTAGAGATGGAATCTTTAAAAAAGTCACTAAATATAAAATGTAGTACTCGGAGTCTAGTTTCCAAATATGTAATTTTTCTCAATACCCAGATGATACAAATTAATTTTTAATAGGCATTTCTAAAAACCACTATTTAAACGTCATTTTTTTTTAACCATACCATGCATGTGTACGGCCAACATAATTTGACCTCAATAAAATTATTTTTCAAAATCCTTCTGGGAAAAAATGTGTAGTATAGTGAAGTTTGATGAGGATATTTTTTTATAATTTTTTTCTAAATATTTTTTTTAATTAATTTTTTATTAGGCCTAATTGCTACTTTTGAAAACCCCTCATGTACGGCCAACATAATTTGAGCAAAAAAAATCATAAAATTAATTTTTTTTTTCATTGTGTAAAGAATGATGTGTAGATTGATGACATATAATTTTTTTTTTTAAAATTAAAAATTAAAAGTTATTAAAAAAATACAAACACCTGTCATTTCAAGTTTTTGGACTAGTTTACTCATAAATTAAATAATAAATAGAAGAACATGTCCAATAACAAAAAAATTACATATTTGAAAACTAGACAATGTCATCTGTAATGGGTTTTCATTTCGTAAAAAAATTCAGAAAAAAAAGGTCCTTAGCCATATAGGTAAACTCAATGTTTCTTCTTATTCTGTACTTAGAAAAAAACTTGTAGGTCCAAGGCTCAAGGTCGGCCAACCATGCCTATCCTGAGCCTAAAACTCAAGCAAAGGGAAGGGAAAAGGCAGTTGGTGATTTCAAATTTCAAAGAATGGGTACTTGTTATAAAATGGGTACACGTTACATAACGACGTAACGGGTACCCGTTGTACCCATTACACAACAGGTACCCGTTACACAACGGGTACCCGTTATATAACGGGTACCCATTTCTATTATACCCGTTATTTCTCATATTAGGGAAAAATGTACTATTACTGTATCCCTGCAATTTGCAAGTCTGATCAGTACGACGCGATAGTGACAATTTCTGTATTTTTTTACTTACAGGTGTTTTGTGGAATCTCTTAACAGGTCATATTCTATTCAGATTTTGAAAGGAGTCAATCATATGAATAATTCTGAAGTGAAATCAAGTGCATAAGCTATTTTCAAGAGGAATAAAGAAAGAAGGTTTTTATTTTTACATCTACATTTTACTTCAAAATCTATGGAACAAAGGATCTACATCTAATTCTACTTCAAAATTTTAAATAAGTACATCAATTATGAAATTGGATTAAGTATCAATTGTTATTTTATTAAGAGGGTTTGGTAATCATGGGATCAAATCAACGTCAAAGAAAAAAATAAAGGAGGGTAATGACACCTCAAGAAATTGAAGCAAATAGAGAGAAGGAAACAAAAAGGCAAAGAGATAGAAGAGCAAGGATTCAAGAGATGAAGAATATTGAAGCATCTAGTTCCATGAGTATTGAAGAGAAAGACATTCAAGAGACTATAAATGATGGGATGAATGTAGATGATGCAAATGTGGAAATGGTGAATTCGGAAGAAAATGTGTCTATAGAAACAAATGCATGTATGTCTTCAAACCCAAATTTCAAAGATGTGGAAAATATGACTATACAAACAAATCCAGGTATGTCTTCTAAGCCAATTTTCAATGATATGAAAAACATGACTATAGAAACAAATCCAGGTGTGTCTTTGGAGCCAACTTTCAATGATATAGAAAACATGACTATAGGAACAAATCCAGGTGTGTCTTCAGAGCCAACTTTCAATGATATGGAAAACACGACTATAGAAACAAATCTAGGTATGTCTTCAAACCCACCTATTGATGATATGAATGAGAATGATATCCCTTTTAGGAGTGAAAATGAAAATATTTTATTTGAGATTGAAAGAAATATCTTAGATAATCTTCCTGGTAAGATTTCTTGGAGGCAAAATGAGAACTCATGCAAATAGATTATATAAAAAAAAATTTATAGAAAAAGTCTTGGATTTCAATGTCAACTTATGATGCAATTGATGAAGATGTGGAAATTGTGAAAAGTAATGAAAAAGTTAGGCATCTTTGTAAAACCTAAAAAAAAAAAGATGAATCAATCAAACAAGTTTTATCTAGTGTTGCTAATGCTATTGATTCTATTGGTAAAAAGAGTCGATCTAAAGATAGCAATGCAACACAAAGAGCTATAACAACTACTTTAGTCAATAAATCATCTTCTAATAAAAGAATGATAAGTAAGACAAGTGAAATTCTAAAGATAAATCATAAAACTTTGAGAAGAGCAGCAAAGAGAAGAAAATCTACTGAAAAAGATCTAATTAACTACTATTGGAGTTTTAGTGGTAAACTCCCAAGGTATGACATGAAATTAAATAGTGAAATCAAATCTTTAATTGAAAAATATTGGCATGATAATACAAGTGTATCATCTAATGTTAGAGATGTTTTAAAATTATGAGTGGGGTCTAAAATTCATGATCCTCATCCAAAACATCTATTAGACATGACTCAAATTGAATTATATAAAAAATTCTTAGATGATTTAGTGTTAGAATCATTTAATATTACCATAAGCCAAAGATCTTTCAAGAAATGTAAACCTTGGTATGTGAAAATTAATAAATAATGAATCTCTTGTTGTTGTAAAACTCATGTGCAATTTCGTTATTATTATGATGTTTATCGATATATACGTTCTACTTTGCATACTGACAAAATTATGCAGGAATGTGGTATTAATATGCCACCTGAAACAATTAAGGAGTTTGTAGTAGGTTTGTTTTCTGAAACATCTACTGGATACTTATTTTATTCAAAAGCATGTATTTCTGGACAATGCAATAGATGTGGCAACTTTTCATTGTTAGGAGAATGTATGCATGAAAATATTTCACATGAATTTAGACAACAATTAGTGGATGTGAGAAGATTCAAGAATGTTGAATATTCTTTAAAGGATGGAAAAATTGGAAAGCGTTGTGAGTTAGTCACTGAAAGAATTTGTGTGCATGCATTCATCAAAGATTTTAAGGATAATATTGTATCCAAATATGTCAAACACTCCCAATATGCTCGGTGGCTTGATGGACAATTTCATTCATGTAAAAATATATTTCCAATTGAAACTATCCTATTAGTGGTTGACTTTGCAGAAAACTATACTCTTGCTCCACAAGAGGAAATTCAATCTCAGTATTATAATTCAATGCAAGTGGCCATACTTGTTCATATTGTATACAGACATGCAGATGATAGTACAAAAGATAATAGAAAAATTTTGAGGGAGTATCATTTCTATTTGAGTGATAACCGGTTACACTCTTCAGAGTTTGTGTAATATTGTTTCACAAAATTTTATGAAAGTTTAAAAGAAAGAGGAATCCAGATGGCACAACATTTCATATGGTTAGATAATTGTACAGGGCAATTCAAAAATGCAAGAATGTTTTATTGGCTATGTAGGGCTCACAAAGAAATCAATATCCAACAAATGTGGAGTTTTTTTGAAGCTGGACATGGTAAAGGAGAACATGATAGAGCTGTAGCATGTGTGAAAAGAGCTCTTGCTAGAGAGCAACTAAAATTTGAGGATGCAACCAAATTTAGAGATGCACGTGCAATTGTGGATTGGTGTAATGAAAAATTATCTACGGGATCAAGTGAGAACTCTACAATTCGATGATTCTTTTGGTTAGTTGAAGAAGAGAATATTCCTACTCGACTTGATTGTGAGACAATAACTGGATCAACAAAATGGCATTCATTTAAGAGTTTAAATGCAAGCACATGGACTATATGGACTAGGGAGCTTGCATGTTTTTGTCAATTTTGTATTACAGGTGATTGGGGAGCATGTGAAAATATAGAATGGGTTGAAGAATAGAAACAAAGATCCTTGACACCTACAGAAACACAAGATCAACTTGAAACAACAATTGAAGATGATAATCAAATGTTTGCATCAGATGACTATGATCGTGTTTCAGACCTTGTACAAAAAGGTACTTTTATTTTCATATTTTTTTATTGTCATTTTTTTGTACATCTATATATAATTAATTATATATGTATGCATGCACAAATTTATGTGATTTAGATACATATCACACTGTATTGAATTACATAATTTTTTTTGTAGGACATGTGTATGCTGTTGTTGCACCTGAGGGAAATGGAGAGGAAACTGAGTATTGGTTGGCTCAATGTGTTGAGACAAAACAAAAGTTGTTACATCCTAGAGTAGATGATGATAACATGGAGTATCCAACAGGTTCTGTGGTTGTTGTTGGCACTTGGCTACGAAAATATCTAATAAGAAAGAATGGTTTGCCTATATTTGAAGATTATGAAACACATAAGAAGATCATACACTACTCACATTTGGTTGTGGCAACAAATATAAAACTAGTCAGATATCAAGGCAAACCTTCTAATAAATAGTCATGTACACTTTCAATGGAAGAACATGAGTCAATTATAGATGCATTACAAAAAAATGAGGATGCAGATGGTAAAATGGAATAAATTTCTAGGTATGTAAACCATACTCTTACATCCCCTAAATCCATCCTCTTAAATGTATCCTATAATATTATAATCTAGTTACATGTAATGCATCAATGTTTTGTCTTTTTGGTATATAAATTCTTTCATTCTCATTTCAACTTCTATATTATTCCCCTTGTCTTAAATTTTGTATTGACTCATGTAAATATATAGTTAATTTACTTGTACATTTGAACATTACTTTTGCAGGTGTACCCTAGACAAGTAGTCAAATTTGCATGATTTTCAATAGAAGTTTTCACCATATAAGTATGTGAGGTCAATTTTGTAGTCTTCAACTAAAAGTGAACGCAAATTAGGTAATTACATATACTTACATTATGGCTTTCACATTCAACATGTTATCTAGTTACATAATGCATCAATGTGTTGTGTTTTTGGTATATAAATTCTTTCATTCTCATTTCACTTTCTATATTATTTCCCTTGTCTTAAATTTTGTATCGACTCATGTAAATATATAGTTAATTTACTTGTATTTTTGAATATTACTTTTTACAGGTGTACCCTAGACAAGTAGTCAAATTTGCATGATTGTCAATAGAAGTTTTCACCATACAAGTATGTGAGGTCATTTTTGTAGTCTTCAACTAAAAGTGAACGCAAATTAGGTAATTGTATATACTTACATTATGGCTTTCACATTCAACATGTTATCTAGTTACATAATGCATCAATGTGTTGTGTTTTTGGTATATAAATTTTTTCATTCTCATTTCACCTTCTATATTATTCCCCTTGTCTTAAATTTTGTATCGACTCATGTAAATATATAGTTAATTTACTTGTACATTTAAACATTACTTTTTGCAGGTGTACCCTAGACAAGTAGTCAAATTTGCATGATTGCCAATAGAAGTTTTCACCATACAAGTATGTGAGGTCATTTTTGTAGTCTTCAACTAAAAGTGAATGCAAATTAGGTAATTGTATATAGTTACATTATGGCTTTCACATTCAACATGTTATCTAGTTACATAATGCATCAATGTGTTGTGTTTGTGGTATATAAATTCTTTCATTCTCATTTCACCTTCTATATTATTCCCCTTGTCTTAAATTTTGTATCGACTCATGTAAATATATAGTTAATTATCTTGTACATTTGAACATTACTTTTTGTAGGTGTACCGTAGACAAGTAGTCAAATTTGCATGATTGTCAATAGAAGTTTTCACCATACAAGTATGTGAGGTCAATTTTGTAGTCTTCAACTAAAAGTGAACTCAAATTAGGTAAATATATATATATATATATATATATATATATATATATATATATATATATATATATATATATATATATATATATATATTTCCCATCCATCCTCTAAAGACACCCGCTTGTACATCCCCTTAATTCATCCTCTTAGCTCCCCTTAAGCCATCCTCTTACATCCCCTTAAGCCATCAAATTTTATCTTATACTTTGTAAATTGACTCATGTACATCTCTCCAAGTAAGCTATCCTCTTTTGTATCCCCTTAAAACATCCTCTTCTAGCTCCCTTTTTAATTAATCCTCTTATACATCCCCTAAAGCCATCCTCTTATGTATACCCTTAAGACATCCTCTTAGCTCCCCTTAAGCCATCTTTTTACATCCTCTTTTGTGTTATTTAGTTACATATTGCATTAATATTTTGTGTTTTTGGTACATATTCTTTCATTCTCATTTACATTCATTATTTCTTGCAAGTGTATCCTACAAGTAGATTTTTCCATGATTGCCACTACAAGATTTCATCATAATGTAAATGGTAGATCAATTTTGTAGTCATGTCAAACTAATAACATGGACCTATAAGCTAATTGTATAGATATACTCATATGTTTAATAATGGACCTATTTTTTGTTTTGAGACTTTTTTTATGGTCTATGTATTTAATTTTCACAGATTGAATATTATTTTATGATTGCCACAAATGATATTAGTGTAGAGGTTCAATAAGTATATAGTTTGTATTTTTCCTATCATTTTTGTACCCACTTTAGCTATGTTTTGAGATGTGTTGATTTAGCATTTATTTTATATTATTTAAATGCACAAAAGTTGAAAAGTAGTGTCATGATAGTTAAAGGGAAATAGTCCTAAGACAGTTTGCATATTTGAAACATGGTTTAATATCACCTCTATGAATTCCATGGTCCTCCTCTATATCCTTCAATCATTGTCTTGAATAGTCTAATGCTATCACTAATAAATATGGGACTGTGCTATCATATTACCTAGGTGTAGTCATAAGTATCATGGTATGGATTGAGTCATTGGTGTTGTAGAGTTATTTACGACTGTTAAGGTAATAATGAGGGTTATCATGCATAGGTAAGGTAGTAAATAGTCATTATTTAAAACTAAATGACTACCATAAAGGTTACTCATTGTCATAGCAAATAGAAGATTATGGTCATGCATGAAGATTATTGCCATATCCAATCTAGACTGTCATAAATCATTGAGATGTTCTCATAAGAGCAATTCAAATCTAAAAATTAGTCATAATGAGGTTATATCATCTAAAGTCCATTGCAAAAATCCATATGACAATAATAAAATAAATTGGATAGTCATGAAACAAATAGGACACTCATGAAACAATAAAGTAATCATGTTAGTCAAGAGGTTTTCACAGTAATTGATGATCTTATATCATTCTAAATGGTCATATGCTAGTTAGATAGACATGTATTTATGGCAACAAGTGGCCTTCATGAAATTCATAAGAGGCTACCAAACCAATTATAGGATTGTCCTAATGAAACAAGAGAGGATTGTAAAATGAATAAGTGGTCATCCAAACACCTATATGATTGTCATAACAATCCCTAATAGCCACTTGCCTTCATGACCAATCAAAGATGTTATTAAGAACTTGAAGATAATCCCTAATACCCACTCAATAGAACTACTAAGAGAATGGCCAATCAAACCAAGACAAGAATCTACATAGCAAAAGGAATCTCAAAAATGAAATAATTCCCTAGCACTAGAAACATTCTGAGTAATCATTATAAGCCCGATTAATGCACCAACATTGTCAACCAATAAGGTATAAAAGAGAAGATCTCAAGAGAATGTATAAATACAAGAAGAGATCACTTGGAGAAGGCTACTAAAGGTAAATACATGAAACTAGAAGTTCTGGAAAGAGCAGAAAATGGATTGTCAAAAATAGGAAAAATGAAGGGGTCTTGATAAGGTATATACTATCTATTAAAAAATTGGAAAAAATTATCTACACATTAGATATTCACATGTACATATGAGAATCCATCAAAGCATAATTGAAAGTGGATTTTTGTAAGATGTATTAGTTACAAGTGCTACTTCTGATCACTGCAACCCTCATAAGAAATTATGCACAAAATCTCTCTTGAATAATTTCAAATTGTGATAAATTTTTTTGTAGCTTATATTGTGTGGATAACATTTGAATTTCCTTCTAGTTTCTTCTAAAGAGTTAGTTTCTCTACAAGAATTGAATGCTTCATTTGAATCATGTTTTGAATGTTTTTTTAAGGAAGATTTTGTTTGGACACTATCAAAGTGACTCTAACATCCTTATCATTTTATCATATTTTGCAATTCACTTTACCATATGTAGAAAATTGGACTAGGTATGTTACCTTATGAAGAAGATTAGTCCAAATTTTGTATTGAATTTCTCACATAGTGGGTTGAGCCTTACACCGTTGTATTTGTAGGTTGTTTCAACTTTTGAAGAAAATTGTAATATAGGTGCACTTATCTTTTGAAGAAAATCACTCTAACTATTGCATTGGATTGCACACATCTCGTTTTATTGCCAAATTAATTGTTGTATTATAGAGTATGTATGCTTGTGTACACTAGACTATTAGAGTGAGTGACCTTACTTTTTGATTATGCATGCATCTACATGAACCCCATCTTTAGTTCCAACATTGTTGCTACTATAACTACGAAGTCTACTTTAACACATACATGAAGGGAAATGCAAGGTTTATCCTAGGTAAATTACCTTGTTATAAAGTGCCCTAAATTTATCTATTAGATAATTGTAACGCCAAACTTATCTATTAGATAATTGTAACACCAAACCTATCTATTCCACTATGTAAATTAACTTAATTTAGGTTTGTGAGGTGATGTATTAGAATTTTGAATTTTGAATATAAATATAAATGAAAACATTTAATTAATTTTGGCAGTTAATAGATTGTTCACTATTTCAAGAAGAACTATTGAACCATAATGCATAATCACTTCTTAAATTAAAAAATGTAGTAGAGAGAAATCTTCTAACATGTCTCAATTAAATAATTTATAATCTAGAAGTGAACAATGAAGCATATTTAACATATTATCTAACATACTAAAATGTTCAAGCATATAGTCAATAATATATACATGTAGATCTATCTAGATAAGTCCATGAAATACTATAAAATATAGGTAGGACCCATGAAATGTGTACTAAAACATCTACTCATCATCAGCATATAAATAAATACAAATCATAGTTCATGAAATACTGAAATATATCTAGAAGTACATGTAATAGCAAGTTCGACATATATAGTCAAAGTCCTGGCATGACATATAAAAATAATGCACATCATACAGTTCAGTCTATGAAATAAATATCTATGTCAGTTATGATCATCACTCAAGTTCAAATCTGAAAGAGGCCTCTTTCTTTCTCGTGAAATAGATGGATCTACCTCATCCTGTACACAAGAGAAAGAAACTTGCAATCCGATTTAAAATTTTTAAAAATGACACATACATGTGCTTCTGAAATGTAAATTTCATTTGATTGAAGATTTAATTTAATTTATAAAATACTCATATTAAATATTTAAATCTAGACTTTAATGTATGATTAAATTACCATATGATGTTGGTCATCTCCTCCCACATTCTGTTGCCCAAATGATTGTAAAGCATCAGGTGCTAATTCCTAGATATTCAAATTTAAAACACTCAAGAATTAGGTTACCATCCAAATTTAATTTAATTTATAAAAAATATGAAATTAAATATTTAAATGTAGGCTTTAAAGTGTACATTTAAATTACCGTGCAATCATGCTCATCTACTCCCACATTTTGTTGTGCAGGTGGTATAGTTGTTTCATCTTCTTGACCAAAAGTTTGACCTGCTAATTGCTAGAATTTCAAATAAAGCAAGTTTGAAATAAGTTAGAATTTATTTAGCATATAAAGACCTAGAAATTGCACATAGAAAATTTAGTAAAGTTTAGGACCTCAAAATGTGTGGATGGCTCATGAAATTGTCCCTGACTAGCAACCTAACCAATAGTCACACTCCTATCATCCTGCACTTACATATATATGGGTGCATATATAAATTTATATAAACTCAAAAAAGAAACTTAGTACAAATTTAGTACAATTTTTTAAAACACACACCAGGGAATACTCAGGCATAACAGCTGACGATGGAGGATCAGTGGAAGAAACACCTGAGCCACGTGGTTGGTCAAACATGGGAACTACCACATGACCTGAGCCTCACTACAACAGTAGTGTTTCACATACATGTACATATAGTTATTTATTTATTTATACACTTGTTAATTTAAAATATAATATTGATAAGTTTCAAGAAGAAAATTTAAACTAGAATTAGATACATATGGTTTTAGGGTTAAGATATATTGGTTTACCCCGTAAGGTGTGCCAATCTCTACAACTGTCGATGCAAAACTCAATGTATCAAATTGTGATGTGGCCCTAGAGTGACTTGAGATCTGTACAACAAATAGTTCACAATTATATATTAATTCATTCAATTATTTATATAAATTTTGATATGTTCAAATTATGCACTTGAAATATTTAATAAAATGTGGTCAATGTACCTGTGTAGGATTATCATCTGAATATAGTAGATCCAAGCATGATTCCACTTCTGATGTAGCTGCATTTGATGTGGATGTAGGAGCAAGACCATAACATGGTTGATTGCAATTTGTACACAAATTTGTCCCTGACATGCCTGAGGCTCTATGATGAGATGCGTCGACTCCTCCATGATGCTCTCCACCACTGAATTCATCTGCCATGTGGGTAGCTTGTTCAGTGAGATTGCCCGAGAGTCTACTCAATGCTCCTAATGTCGACAACACTGCATGCTGCTGAATAGGTGCAGGAATTGTGGGCAAAATAGGAGCAACCATAGGAGCAGGAGGAACGGGTCGATTGGAGTCAACTCATGCCCTTAGTCTGTGTTGTGGCATGCCACAACCAACACACTAAAATTCTCTCATATCAAAATAATTAGGTTTTTGACCCAATTGAAACTCCACCCATAATTTTCTCAAAAAATATAGCGGTACCTCATAATTAGCATGTGGTGGGTGATCAAACACCACCCACCACCGATCCCAAAAATGTCTCGAAATCACCTCATGCATACACCACTTAATTGATATTCTTTTTTTTGTTGCAGCTATAGGTTGATTAGTTTTTGGGTGATGAAAAAATGGGGCTAATGTTTATTTTGTTATGTGGAGATCATGGATGTCTTTATATGAAAGACCATCCGCATAGAATTGCCTCCTCTCCTCCCGCCAAAGGTGAAATCTATTTAGGTCTGCATCGATAGACCTAACAGAATCAATAATGGTTTGCATTGAAGATGCAAATCGAACCACATGAGGAGGCATCAAGTGAGGTTGATTATTAATCAAATTAATGTTCTCCTCAATTGCATTAATATTTTCATTAATGCTTTGCCGCAATTGGGCCTCATCAAGTGGAGGGGGTGGGGGGTTTTGAGGTGGATCACGGGGTGGGGGGTTTTGAGGTGGATCACGGGGTGGGGGGTTTTCATAAAGAATGTCATCTATTAAAAATTCATCTAGACTCTGGTCATCCATTAGATGGCTCCTACAAATTTCCAAATATGTATCAATATGAAAAACTTACAAATGTATAATTTCACAAATATATACATATTGAAAACTTACAAACAAATATCTATAAATTTAAACTTAATCTAATAGATCTATAAATGAAAGTTTAAAATATCCATGAATTTAGAGAGCTAGTAATACTTGAAAATTAAACATGCACAAGTTTATCATATAATATGATCAAATGATGATGCCTCAACCCTAAATATATCTTATATACCCTTATTTAAACCATTTGAGTCCATTTGTAGTGGTAACCATCTCCTACAAGTGCATCTAAACCCTTGTATTTATAGTTTACTATTTCCTAATCCGGTGTGAATTTCTATTTCCATTGTCTTGTTTGTTTAACTATCATTGATTATTTCCTTTGATCATTTATCACATTATTTATCACATTAAATCTAACCCTTTGATCATTTATCACATTATTTCCTTCTATTTTTGTATGAAAATATATAAAATAGGCCTCCCTCTCCCCATTTGAGCATAGAAAAATTGTGAAGTTTCCACTTGATTGCTATTTTGGAGCCATCTTTCTTGAATAAGTGTAGGAATGTTAGTGTTTACTATATTTGTTGGTTTTAACTCCATTCTTCCTCTATTATACATTTTATCTTCCCTTTTCAAAACCACATTCCTTCTCCTTGCCTCTTTCTAAACCATTTTCTTTCCTCAATTTCATTTTCTTCTCATTTCTACTTTATTTTTCATCAAGTATCTTCCATATTATTTCTTTTCTTCTCCCATATTAGTCCTCTCTATATCCGTATTATTCCCCTTTACTTTTTTTCATTGAGTCTTCCTTTTCCATCTCCTATTCCCTCTTTCTCCTTCAAACCTTGGTTTACCTAGCTTTAGTTTTTCATACCAATGTCTCCTTAAATTAATCCAACATTTCCCTAAAATATTATATTCTCCTTCCTACTTCATTCCTCTTTAACCATTTTTTAGAGGGTTTCTTCTATAGAATTGGTATTTATAGATAAAATATGGAATAATTAGAAAAAATCTCACAAATTACCAAGAGGAAGTTATGCAAAAAATCACAAGATGAATCTATGTCTAAATTTTTAGGTCATTTTCACATAGTGGACAAGGTTGCCTTCTAGGTCCTAGTCATACACCAAGGTACTAGGAGAGGGCCATGTGACACCCAAGGTGTCACTCTACCTAACAACCTTGTCCTATCATCATTTTTCTCAAAATTATAATGGAAACATTTTGACACCTTATATAGTCCAAATTTAAAAGTGCATGATAGCCCATGCCAAGTGTATTCTTCCCATTTATCTATTATCCCACTTCTAGCTTAGTTAAGCTCAATTGTGACATATTTTACTATTTTGCACCATCTTCTACTTTTTGTCTTGATTGGTTTGTAGATAGAGAAGTTATTAGTAAACTATTCTAAACACAGCCAAAAATTTATTAGTTAATGTTTATTTTGAGTCCATTTGTAGTGGTAACCATCTCCTACAAGTGCATCTAGACCCTTGTATTTATAGTTTACTATTTCCTAATCTAGTGTGAATTTTTATTTCCATTGTCTTGTTTGTTTAACTATCATTGTTATTTCCTTTGATCATTTATCACATTAAATCTAACCCTTTGATCATTTATCACATTAAATCAAATTAAACATGCACAAGTTTATCATATAATATGATCAAATGATGATGCCTCAACCCTAAATATATCTTGTATACCCTTATTTAATCTATCTTCTCAAACACATGTCTCCCATGCACAATTTATCATTGTCATTGAAAATCAAAGGACTTAAAAAAGAAGCCAACAACTTATTAAAAGGTCATGCACCTACTGCTTGAATAAAACTACTCTACTATTAAAATAATGAGATTGATATTTCATGAGATGTAAGAGTTCTAATGCTTGGTTTAACCCTCTATCTCTTCCATTCAATCACACCACCATTTTCCTAAGTGATTGTTTTACCTTCACAATTTGAACAACCATGATAATCTTGTGAAGGAAAGATTTAGTGGCTTTTTCACATAAGATGGGGTTAGCACAATATTAACGGTTTTGCAAGGGGGTAAAGGGGGATAAATTAAAGGGAAATTAAAGGACATTGAATAGGGATAAAAATTAGATAAAAATGGACATATAGGAACTCTAAATGTAAGACCGTGGGAATAACATAGGAAAGGGGAACATGGATGGCTAGGGGTGATTTAGGCTAAGAAAAAGGGGCCAAAATGATAGAAGACACACACAAACATGTTAAGGCTGATATGGATGCAAAAACATAATAATGAATTTGTAGGGTGTACATTAATTTCATTATAACATGCATATGCATGCTTGTGTACATCTTATTGTGAGGTCTTGTAGGTTTATTCATGGTTTCTAAGAACTTATTCATATTTCTTCATTTCTTTTTAATTATCCTGTTAGAGAGACCTCAAGGATCACCCTCCAAGGTTCTACAAATCTTGAAAAAGAAGAGGGGATACCATACCCTATGACTTGGCTCAAAGTTGTTCTCTCCTTGTCAATGTTTCATATTCTCTAACTGAGATATTTTATTCCCCTTTTCTTATTTTGAGTAATATTTCTAGAAGAGAGGGATTATATTTTTAGTAGCAAACAAAATCTAAAAAAATCTAAAGATACATCAAATTTACATGCTTTTGTGGGAGAAATACATACACAAGACAACTTGAATCTCATTAAGATAAATGCCTGGACTGAAAGCCTAATCAAACAAACATGAAACACCAGTGTACAATATTTCCAATCACTTGTCAATGTAGGGTTTACCAAAGCAATAAGGCACATAAGAAACATAAAAATTTGCACTTTGGTGCATGGGCCAACATCCTCCTAGGTCTAACCCCATGCAACTAGAGTAATATGCAAGGGCTCATCACTAAATATTAGACTAGGCTAGTAATGACATGATAGATGGGTATGCATGCAGATGAGTTGATAACTTTTGAAGAATGTATTTCTTTTCAATGTGGCTCATAGTAAGCTAACTCTTTGGAACTCAACACTTGATGAATGAAAACATGAAAGATCCACCTACAATCCTATAGGAATCAAAAGTGGGATTTGATATTAGGAAAGTGGGATGAGAAATACAAGCATGGACAAATAATGGAATTCTACATAGCATAAGGTAATAAATACAAATAATGCTAGTAAGAATAATGATAATAGAAATGTGGATAATGAAAGTTACAAAATACAAGAATAATGTGACCAGGTCTATGAAATTGCTATAGGCAAGAAGGTGAGGGTAGACAAGAGAAAAATATACTATGAAAAATATGAGAAGATATGAGTAGGACATATGATGGAATATAAAACATGGAAATACAAGTAGGATATATATATTACCAAAAGGGATTTATCAATATCAACAAAATCTATTCCTTCTAGAATGCATGAATGAAGGGTACATCAGTAGGTACATCTATGGCCATGTGATAGAGTCTTAGCGAGGAGATGAGAATTGATAATGTAATAGAAGATGGTCATAATATACATATATCATGTGGAAATCTATGATAGTAAGATACATGTATGAGTCATAGGGGGATCAATAACACTATATAAAGAGAATTATGATAGCAATCATAACAATAAGATATGGTGATAGAGATAAATAGGAGAGGAATAAATGACTTATTGTGGCATAGATGATATAAATAATGAATGTATAATATGTATAAGAAAGATGTATATAGACAATAAGAGATGATTGAGATAGGAGATGGGGGTACAAAAAAGAGGCAAATAGAGAGGTGCAATGATCTACTATAGGATATATGGGAAATGAAAACAAAGGGTTCTGGTGCCCGATGGAGTCAATCCTAATAATACATAAAATGGTACTATGAATATAGACTCATCATTGTCTAGAACAATACAACCATGGGGAAGAAAATTTTAGGATAAAAACACAATATGACAAGGACTAAAGTGGATAAATGTGTTATATTTAGGTCAACATGAAGAGGTCCCTAATGCTTTGCATCCTCCTTAAACATGGTCAAGGAAGGATAGGGATAATAGGTACAAAGAAGAATCAGGGTAAGAAACAAATAGAGGAAAGAAAAGGAGTACCAAAAAACACATCATACGCTGTCCCCCAAGTGTTGGCATGTATAATAGCTCATCCACATAACAAGGGATAATAAACACAAACATAAGAATAAGGATGAGAGAAGATATGTACAAAAGTAGGGTAGAGAAAGAGGCATCTAAGGATCACAACCAAGTGGGACTTTATTAGCCATAAGATCATCATGCTCTAAATCAACATTTAAAGATGTTGTCAAACGAGCTATCTATGTCAACACAAGCAGTAAAGATGGATGAAAATGGTGGATTGTGGGCAAGACTATCAAGCATACTATCAGGTGGTGGTGGAACAATGTGTAGTGTGGATGATGTCTCAACAATGGTGGTTGTAATGGAATTAATAGGAGGAAAAGAATGCTTAAAGTGGAGAGAATCTACGAGATGGAGAACTGTGTAGTCAATGGGCATGACATGGGATTCAAATGAAACTATGGGATCCTCAAAAGCAATAACAGTTGTAGAGGTCATAAATGGAATACTAGTAAATGATGATGAAGATATATATAGTAAAGTAATTATAAGATATTTTTATTAGTAGTTTGCATTTTTAGGAGGATGGAAGAGTGGCTTGTTTGGAATTTCAAGTCAATTCAATATAAAATTTTGTTTGACCACAACAATTCAATTCATAAATCTTCTTTTGAATGCTATTATGTTCCCGTTAGAAGTCATTGAAAAGTTGAATGCATTCGAATCATACTCACACACAATTGAATCTTTATAATTTGGTTTTTTAGGGTTTATAGTTTAGGTTTTTAGGGTTTGTAGTACAACATGGTTTTAGGGTTTATAATTTGGTTTTTTAGGGTTTATAGTTTAGGTTTTTAGTGTTTGCAGTACAACATGGTTTTAGGGTTTATAATTTGGTTTTTTAGGGTTTATAGTTTAGGTTTTTAGGGTTTGCAGTACAACATGGTTTTAGGGTTTATAATTTGGTTTTTTAGGGTTTTTAGTTTAGGTTTTTTAGGGTTTGCAGTAATATGGTTTTAGGGTTTTTAGTAACATACAATCACAAAAAAATCATAAAACTCTAATAACAAGTGAAACCCTAATTTTCATTTTAATCCTACAATCACAAAAAGAACATAAAAAACAAGTTAAAAACTAGCAAACAACCAACCTAGAGGAGCTCAGTAGTGATGAGGTGGCGGGAGGAGGTGACAGGGCAAAAAAAACTCTAGAGTTGTGCTCGTTTGGCCTTCAACAACGTGTACTCATTCTGTGCTTGTCGCTATCACTGTAGTTGTCAGTTGGAGGTGGAAGAAAATGAGCCCACATGGCTATTTTTTAAAAATATATACTTTTTGAAAATGGGTACGTGTTTAGTAATGAGTACCCGTTTAGTAACACGCACTCGAAGCTAAATAGGTACTCGTTTAGCTTTGGGTGCGTGTTACTAAACGAGTACCCATTTAGGTTCTGGTGCCCGTTCCTAAACGGGTACCCGTTTCTTTAAAAATGGGTACCCGTTCCTGTCAGGAATTTTTTTCCCTACACGACTTCCCCTACATGTGGACCCAGTTTCTTGCTTTTACCCTGAGTAGAAGAACCAGATTCACTTTTAGAATAATCAATGAGCTTAGTCGGAGGGGCTGGTTTGCCAGCAATTCTACCAGACCTTCTAACTCTCGAAGAGTAACATTCATTTTTAGCTTTGACCGCATTTTTAGCTTTAGCTTTTTTCAAAGGTCCCACAGTGTCATTGTTTAGATTTGTATGGGCCCCCATATCCTTAACTTTGGAAATCTCCACAATAGAAACCTTAAATTTCCTTTTTATCCCCTTCACACTTCCTTTAGCAGGAGGAGTATGGATATCTTTCTCAGTGTTCTCCTCCAGGGTTTCAAAAAAGGAACCACCTTTAAGATTTTGGTTATTAGGGGTAGAACAGGGTTCCTAAATAGGGAAAGTAACATCGGGAGGAGCATCCACAGGGACTTCAACAACACTGGGGAGAATTGGTTTCAGAGGGTGGACAAGGAAAGATGAAACTTATACAGATGATGAATAAGGACTTGGTGGAGGGGAACAGGATGCTTAGAGGGTTTCTTATCCATTTTAGCTTTCGCCCGGTGAACCGAATGTTCCAAAGAAGACATCAAATAAAAAGGAAACTGAATAGGAGCATTTCTCCTGAAATGGTTAAGGAGGGGAAGGTGATAATTATAAAACTTGGTAAAACGCCCTTCGAGAGTGAAGTATTTCATCAGAAGGTAGCACATCTCATCCCATGGCTTCGGAAGCTTTGCACGATCAAACCCTCCTTAATAAGTGACAAGTGCCTTCCCCCTCACCTAGAAAAAGCTTCTGATTGTGAAGGTCAGCAACCTTAGCCTTCTTCGTCAGCTCGTGCCCTTCATAGAAAGGCCAGTAGCCATCGCAATAACTTCGTCAGAAATTTCAAACCCTATGCTGCCAATTTTAACTCTATGGTTATCCCAAGATAGGGCACACTGCACTGAAAGGTTTTCATCGTAGCCATTGAGACATTCAAGGAAAAGAATGTTGCCTCCTTCTTTACAATAATGCCACACCACTGCATTATCCTTAAATTCACTGTAAGAGACGGGCTCATTGCGAATTCTGTCCCCCCTATTATCACCTTTCCTTCAAACTCCCAGAGTAGAGGAAAATAGCAAGTAGGCTCATTATGTCTCCGTCTAACTTCAAAAAACCCTCAAGTATTAACTCTACAGGCATAAAGAAGCAGGAAAGTGAAATGAATGAGGAAATTATTGAGAGTCCTAAGGTCATCATTACTTAGATACATTGCCTCATTCTCCAATCTCTGCAAGTCCTTCCCATGCTTCAAAATCATAAATTTAGCCTTCCTATTAACATCAAACAGCTAGCTCAACATCCCACGGGTGATCATAAGTGCCAAATTGGCATCTGTCAATAAAGTACTTTTCATCATAATGACAACGTCCTTAGGCAGCCAACTCATCGTGCCACAAGGAACCGATTGTGCCAAGTTGGCTTTCACATTATAATGTGGCATCATTGAAAAGTTATCTCTTTTTTAATTAAATCCCCTATAGCACAAGGTATATTATTGAATTGGTGCCAACATCACCAATTTTCAAACTGCTGACCATGATTAGCAAGTGCATAAGCAACTCTATTTCCCTCTTTGTAAATGTGAGAGAAATCAACTTGGGTAATACTCTGGATAAGCATTTGAATATCAACAATTATATCCTTAAGCCAGCACCCACAGATTGAACCCTTAGTAATAGCATCAATAACTATTTTAGAGTCTCCCTCAATATGTAGCTTCCTTATACCCAACGTGATTGCTAGCTTGATACCCCATAAAAGTGCAGAAGCCTCAACAAAGTTATTACTTTGAATACCTAAGCCTCCAACATAGGCCGCAACAAACTCCCCAATGTCATTCCTCATAACCCCACCACCACTAGCCCTACCATCAAATTTTGAAGCTCCATCAAAATTTAATTTGAGACAACTAGACTTTGGGGGGATCCACCTAGTATTTAATCTCCAGAGTTGCTTAGAATTCTCAAAAGTAGGAATTCAATTTAGAATTCCCTAATTGGCAGCCATACTTTCCTCTTGTTGAGTTAGAGGTTTGTCAGCAGTTTTGATATGAGAATTAGAAACACTTTCAATAAGGCTCTTAGAGAAAGACTGGAAGACTTGAGAACAATCTTTGACAGAGTCTCTAAAAATTCTATTATTCCTTTCCTTCCACAGAGTCCATCCCATGAAAGGAAGGGTTTGGTTCTACAACTCCTCTAGCCAAGGTTGAGAGAAAGTAGGAACCCAGTTTTTAATGACTTCCTTAATATCTTTATTACAGACCCACTGCAATCCAAAGTTCAGAAGCACTCTACTCCATATTTCCCTGGCAAACTCACAATGCATAATCAAATGGGAAACAATTTCCACTTCCTTAAGGTATAACACACATCTGTTAACAAGAGAAAACCCCCTTGCTTGAAGGTTATCTTGAGTCAAAATCTTATTATGGGCCACAGTCCACCAAAACATATTGACTTTAGAAATAATTTTGTGGTTCCAAACTTTTCTCCAAAGCTCATCCCTAAAATCATCAGAAATTAGTGTTAAATAAAAAAATAAATTTAAATGACTAATTAACTAATTAACATTGTAAAACCCTTTTTTTGAGTTAACTAACAAAATATAAATAAAAGATATAATTCTAATTAAACCACTTAAGTGAACTAACCATCGAATAAATTAACAAACATAGATTTCAATATTTACATTTTATAGCCTTACTTGTAAATTTATATATTTATCTTTTTATCATAAAAATAAAAATGAATAAGGAAAACCCTAACTTTTAATATAGTTAAAATTTATTTTAGAGATTTGAAAAAAAATTTAAAAAAGAAATAAAAAATAAATTTATTAAAAAAAAAAAATTTTTGTTGTTTTAAATTAGAAGGGGGTACCCCATAGCACCCTATGTTGCAAGTGCCATGGGTGACCTACAATGCAGGTCGTCGAGGGGGTTGGCCTGCCTAACAAGCCATGACCCCTTTTAAAGGAGCGACCTACCATGCAGGTCACAACCCCTCCTCAAGGGGGGCGGTCTGCGTGCAGGTCGAACCTCCCCTGAGGGTTCAAAAAAGATATTATTATTATTATTATTATTATATTTTATATATTATATATTCCCTATAATATTTATTTTTTAACCTTTTTGCTAAAACTGATATATATATGTATATATAAAAGATCTATTCAATAATAATACGTATATATATATATATATATATATATATATATATATATATATATATATATATATATATATATAAAATCTCTCACACATAAAAATTCTAAAACCTTGAAAATATACATGTATTTGTATATATATATAAATATACATGCAATCATTTAAAAGAATTTGTTGTGAATCCCAATCTAAACCCTAACAACAAATGTGGGTTCACCCTGAGCTCTATCAAACCCTTCAACAAGATCTGATCAAAACCATTAGAATGAAATAATACAAATAAATTAAACGAGATGGAAACCATGAAAACTAGAATTACCTATCAAACCCTCTACCAGTAGAGAGCTCCCATTCGATTCCCCAAAAAGAAATTCCTAGTAAAAGAAAATGAAATCACAAAAAAAATTCCCCATTCCACCTTTTCTTTCTCATTCCTTTATAATCTTCTTCCATCAATTCCTCCAATGATTTTGTTACATCTCATAGAAAATCTCAAAACCTCCTTAATCCAAGCCCATGATAATTGTAAATCTTGATTTGCCCTCCCCTCAAATCACTCTACATCTATTATATTAAATAATAATTAATTCATCCTAGTTTATTAAATAACCTAAAATAATTATTAACTTAATTAATTTAATTCTTTTTATTTGATACCAATATAAACTTCAATTTTAATAATTTGCATAACTTATTTCTTTTAATCAAAATTGACTCAATCGATTTCACTCAATGAATCTAACATTTTAACTATTTATTTATTATTTGTTACTATTTAATGTTTATCATTGAATTTTATTATTGCGTATTTAATACCTATTATCTATTTTAACATATTTACAAGAGTGTTAGTCTACTTACAGGAATTACGACATAAAACTTTATTTATATGATTTAAATCAATAAATCATCGCAAAAATAAAAATTATTTAATATTGACTAGTGGTCAAATTAGGGTTGTGACATACTTCCCCCCTATAATTTTGCAACATCCCGATACAAAAATCACACACAAAAGATGGCGTCAAAGTGAGATTCGCATACCTATCTAAATTCTTCCTTGCAACTTGCCTCTCAAATCCATATGTTGTGTACTTTAAATGCATTATCCATCTTTTAAAAGTTTTACTCCAACTTGCTAAAACTAAAAGGAAAATGATACACTATTCTAGGTTAGAAGAGTGATAATATTTTAGTCAATTTGAATACTCAGGAATTAGCCAATATGAGCTATTCGTCCAATTTAGGACAACCAATTCGAGCTCTTTTGTCCTATGGGCTTCCTTGTCCATATGAGACATCTTTTACCTATAGCCAAATGAGCTCTTCTATCCTATGAGGATAGGGATCATATTTATCCATACGGGCTTAAGGACAGGAAATATAAAGGGTGCTCTGGCCAGAGAATTTTGACCCTTTCGGGACCAATACAGTCCAAGAGTCACTTCTTGTAGACCACAATTCACCCAAGTAAAGTACTGTGCTGAGGATGTCAAACAAGGAACAATTATCCATGACTTGTACACCTCAGTTTTCGACCAATGGCTGATACAAGTAATCCACCTTGGGGATTCTTCTGAGTATCAGTGGCTTACATAATTAGATTTATTATTGTTTGAAACATTAAGTCCAAGAAGAATATTAGTCTCAAATTTATAAACCATCCTTGTTATTTAAGAAAGAGGTGATCAATATAATTACCACTCCAAATCATGATTACAACATCAAGTCACATAAGTTCGATGCCGAAGATAAGTAGATCAACATAATAAGGTGAGTAAATCAAAAACACTAAACCCTTGTAGATCGATTATTGAGGATAAGATTATCAACTGAGGTTCACGAATAAGAAGATCAAAATGATTTCAATACTATTCAGTGTAATCATCAATAACTAGATATGATTAAGGGATTACTAAGATCATAGATGAAATAAAGCGCATACAAGGGCTCATGAAAGATTCAATAGAAGTACCAAATCAATCACTCAATTTTTGTCAGCACGACACATGCTCTAGACAAAAAATATATTTTTTAACAAAGGTGATGAATGTAAAGATCAACCAAGAATCTTACAAGCAAGCATACATTGAATTCTAAGTAATCACCATTCCTATGCACTTCAAATTGAATTACACTATATCATTATAGAGCATCAAAATAGTTTAGTTAAGGATAGTTTTAACATGAAGAACCTTAAGGACATATGACTAACAATCTAATTCCTTGACCCCTTCCAAGGTTTTTATGCATGAATTTCCACAAGCACATTATGAATTATATATTGACCATCATCTTTAATAGGGTTCTAATCTTTTTGACAAGTAGAGAAAAATAGTACCTTACGTGTTAATAACCCAATCACCCTTCTTCAACTTAGAAATACTTTCCTACAAGCAGATACACTTATCTTAATGCACAATAATAAGTGAAAAGGAAAAAGAAGTTTCAATGATTTTCAATATGTTATCATCGTATTATTCTTTCTTCAAGTACACTTAATATCAAGATGGATCAATTCCCACCAGGGGATAATAAATTATAAGGTAATAATGAACCATTCAAATTACACTAAGGGTATGCAAGTAACACAAAAAAAATCTATCCTTGATCCTAACCCTAATTTTCATTATCTACATCCTTGGTTTAAGTAAAGGTTGTGTTTATCTAGGTACCATCCAAAAGATCATAAAAAAGGTTATCATGATTATAGATCTTACTTATGTGATCAATGTTTAATAATCAATTAGGCAACAACCTTTTAAAATAAAGGTAGACTATCTATATGCATTCAAATTTAAGCAATGCTTTTGCAAGAACTTAAAGGCTTTTGAAATCTTCAAGCCTTAAGTGAATGAAATCACAAACTTGAATCTCTTACAAGGCTTCAATCATTCTAATTAGGCTAAAAGACTTGACAGGTCTACAAGTGGCTATGTGTTCACTCTATTTGGTGGTGCAATTAGTTGGATGTGTAAGAGACAACCTATAGTATCTCTTTTAATTACAAAAGTAGAGTATATGGTTTCAACACATGTTTGCAATGAGGTAGTGTGGCTATAGAGACTATACTCAAGTATTGGTTTTATTAGTCAAAAGATAAGCATTGGATGTGACAATTAGAGTGTAATTTATTTGACTAAGAACCCTATGTATCATGCTCATACTGAACACATTGATGTGTAGTATAATTTTATTTATGATATTGTAGAGGGTGGATAGGTCATGGCTCAAAAGGAAGACACTTTGGAGAATGTTGCATATTCACTCACTAAGGTAGTGAGCATAAAGAAATTATGTTGGTGCAAGGAGGCTACATATGGGACCTACCTCTCCTAACCCTTGATTCATTTACTATGTTCCCTATTGTGGCATTGCAATATAAATATCAACTAGGAGATCATCAGGACTAGGCGTGATATTCACCTTGCAATCCTTTTAGAATATTGTAATTTATTTATTTAAGCCAATTAATTATTAGTTCATCTCCAAGAGTCATGGAGAGGATCAACTTGGACATCCACATGAGTTTGGGGATATTTATAATGAAGTATTATTCTCTAGGTGACTTGGGAATATGTGCGTAAGTGGCATAATGTGGGAAGAAGGATTGTAAGGTATCATTCGACACTTGACATGAAGTGGTAGGGGATGTATGACTATTTATAGTGTTGTAAGATGTTTAATAAGTATCTATGATGTTGTAATATGTGTAATAAAGCATCTATGATGATGTGTAATAAGTTGGTTGCCTTTTTGGGACTTGGGGAATTATTATTTTGTCTTCTAGTAGGCTATTTTTGTCCTCTAATGAAGTTGGACGACCAAGTTCATGAGAAAAGTCTTGAAGATTCTATAAAGATGCTTGTAACTCCCATACACATGTCATGAGGTCTCTTTTGCATATTGACTACTTGACTCACGGTTTGAGTCCATTGTACTAGAAACCATTTATGGCTTCCTAGATTATATTTTTCTATATATTAGAGGCATTAGATAGTAGTTTTAATGGTTTTTTATAGCTTATATTACTATTAGAATGCTACTATATTTAAGGGGGAAGTTGTGTTGATATACTCTACATTTGTGATTAATATACAAACTTGTGCTCTCTTTGGTGGTTGGGTTTTTTACTTGAAAGGGTTTTCCCCATGTATATCAGTATTCTTATGGTATTGCATGTTTTTAATTTTATTTTTATTTACATACATGTTGTATCATGTAGATGAATTTGTAAGCACTAAGGATCAATAGTTTTTATTGTATTTGTACCCAAATTATCAAGAAGCTGATGAGACCATGATTTGTCTTGTTTTTATTGCTTCAATTACTTATTTCCTAAAGACATTTCTAAACTTCTATATACATTAATTATGTCTATGATTATCATTAAGACAATGAAGCATGAAGATGGTATATAATACGTTGTTAATTAATGATGTGTGAATGGTTGATTGTTCATGAAATATGTTAGTACTTTATGTTGATTTTAGTGATAGTGATGCATAAATACTATATAGTGTACTAACTCCTCATGGAGAAAATGTGTGGCTTCATATCATGAAGAACACTGGACAACCCGTAGCTGAAGGAGATGCTGATATCCATACTAGATGGTACGGGTACCTGCAACCAAGTGAAGAAGATCCTGAATTGATTGGGATGAGTCATCCATGACTCTGTGACGGTTATCTTTCAATAAATGATGTAGTCTTGAATAATGGAGGAATCTAGATCATGCTCTATGTTATGTTTCTAGTTTTGATCATTCTTCATGAATACTAGAGAGATAGAGTTATAGTAGGACTATATCATCTTGCCACCTTCATGTCAGTTTAGTTTCCTATTTCTAGTTTGCTTTGTAATAAAGTCATTTTCCTACATTGTTGGATAATGGACAGTTATAGCATTTATTGTTCAATAGCTTTATTCATATAGACAATGTTGATCTCGGCTAGAGGGATTAGATTTTACTTCATACAAAGAAGACAGAGATATAGTGTCAGATTTTGTTGTTGTATCTTTTCATTTCAGCATTCAATAAAGGAATATATGTTTTGAGTTATGTTAACAATTACAAAGATACAATAGAGATTTAGATAGATTTTGTGGGATCACAACTACTCAAGTAGGCCACTTGAGGTACTGTATCTCTCCACTCTATTTATATGTTCAGTTTATAATTGTATGTTTATATATGTGTGTGATTGATGTATGTTGTAATGAGTAATGAGAAATAGTTAGACTTTAGTAATTTATGTTATAAGTCTTATTGAGTCAAGGTGATCACTGACTGGACAAATAATTAGTTTTTCTTTTATTTAGAAGTTACATAGGATCATTTGATTACTACTGTGTTGAATGAACTTAGTTATTTTTCTATCATTCCTGCTGAAAATATTGTCAATCTTTGTAATTGAATTGTTTCCTTTAGTTATATGATTCCCTTACACAACCTCTAGACTAAAATTTAGGAATCCTTAACTGTACACATAACACCAACATCATCCAAGAAGATTACGATTCCTTGGTTTGACAATGTAAATGTAGCATGCTATATAACCAATAGGTTGCTTGATATAGGATCTATTGATCCGTTGAGTAGTGTGCATGCCCTTTCTGCATCAATGTATTGGTTAATAATGGAGTTTGGCTCAGGAATCCTTAACTGGACACATAGCACCAGCATCATCCAAGAAGATTATGATTCCCTGGTTTGACAATGTAAATGTAGCACTTTATATAACGAGTAGGTTGCTTGATATAGGATATGTTGGTCCATTGAGTAGTGTTCATGCATTTTTTGCATCAATGTATTGGTTAATAATGGAGTTTGACACAAGCCATAGGGTCCCCCTTACCATTATACATTTCAAATTGTGGGGCTACAAACTCATAGGAAATGATTATGCCAAAATGTTATTACAAGCAAGAATATGTGAGGCTCACCCTAGTGTGTCTGAATTATGTACTCTTTTGGACCAATTATTATTATGTTGATACATCTAGA
This sequence comes from Cunninghamia lanceolata, assembly GCA_027924645.1. Lineage (NCBI taxonomy): Eukaryota > Viridiplantae > Streptophyta > Pinopsida > Cupressales > Cupressaceae > Cunninghamia > Cunninghamia lanceolata. Next base: position 43,557,245 of record BSBN01000809.1, on the reverse strand, counting down.
GCCCTTGAACAATTGTGTATGGGCTTATGACCTTTGTTATAGACTATATTAAACAATGATGTTTGGATTAGAGTAATTTGATTTATTTGTATATGATGGTGAAATTAATAGGAGTTGGCTATGTTGTATCTCATTCAAACTCTTATATTATGAAAGTATGTTTTGAATTGAATTATTATTTAGTATTCGATCATGAATACAAATGATCCATTTACCAAGTTGAATTGTAATGAAAGGGAATATCTATGTTAAGTAGATTAAAATGATGAACATGTGATGTCCGTGAAAGATAACATGGGAATTGATTTTGTGTATAGATATGCATTGTTATGGGTAAATTGAAATTGAGTTATCATTTGAACTATGAATGCTTGAATGCTATGTTGATCACATTTCAGGTTGCTTCAACTATATATTCAAACATATTAATGAGTACAAATGAGTGTGTAGGTAATTTCCATGGCCAATGGAAATTTAAGGTTTATCAAGTAACCCTTGTGAATTAACCCTGTGACACCTAACCTAGTCCCTAAGATGGACTAAGGTCTTTGTTTGATTTTGGAATGTTAAAATGTGTTGTATTTTGTAATTTTTTTATTGTTTGAGTGTCCTAAGGTTGTTTTAGGATGGGTAAGATGATGTTTTGTCATCCTTGTTGTTCAATTTCTGATTTGTGATTTAAGAGATTTTAAAAATGTGTTATTTGGTCATTTTCTTGATTATTTTATTATTTTTAAGGCCCTAGGACAAGTACCTATGCTATAGGTACCTTTTGGGCCACTAATCTTTGGTCTTGACCAAGATTTGACCCTTCCAAAGTGCCTTGGGAAGGAAGTGACGAGGTTTGGGTTTGGGGAAGAGGGATGAGTGACTTGTCACAATCCCATTTCCATTCTCCAAGGTTCATGTATGGGCTTGGGTTGGTCCCAAAGCCTCACACATGTGTGAGCACACAATGTAAAACTTTAATGGGAAGAGAGCCCAAGTACGTTCTACTCCCCAATGCCTCACACATGTGAGAGAACTTGTGGGGAGATGTGCTCTTTAGAGTGAATGGGAAGGTTACAAGTGTCACCTCCTAGGATTGAAGGGAATTAAGATTAAAACCCCAATTTATCACCCTCTTTAGGGTGAAGAAAGCACTTTTTGTTAGATTTTTCATTTTGGCTTATTTTGGAGAGTAAGGAGTAGTGTGTTGTATACTTGAGTTTTGGAGAAGATCTTAGAGTAAGGATTTTGAAGAGATCTCCACCAACTCTCCACCAATCTCTTGGAATCTTGGAGAGGTAGGCTCTCAAGCTCCTCATAATGTATGTTTATTTTCTTCTTGGTTATATTTTTATGGGGTGTGTTGTTATTGGTTTATTTTTGTTAATGCTTGGGAGGTGTTGTTTATAGTTAGGTGTTTGAGTTTTGTGTAGTATTGAGAAGGAGGTTTATGATGGGTTGGGCTCTCACTCTTGTTGAGAGCAACCCAAGTAATAGGCTAGGAAGAGAAGTGAGTTCCTCCTTTCCCCTTAGTGAATCTTGATGTAGCTTCAAGTTTTGAGAGTTTCCCTTGGATATGATTATTGGTTGTGTGTTTTAGATTCAAGTATTGAGTCATTCCCTTATTTTTTGTTGATCTTGGCTTACCTTGAAGGCCTCCTAGCTTAGGGGTGGCTTGTAAGCATGCCTAAGGTAGGGAGGTGAGTACTCCATTGGCTTTGGTTGGGTTTTATTTCCTTCTACCTTGCAGGTTTAAAGTGGATATCAAAGAGAAAGAGTCTCTCATCCTTGGAGTAGTTGAATCTTTGTTCATGAGAAAAGTAATGTTTGAAAAGAACCTTGTAGTTTATTTGGGAGCCTTGGCTAGAGCCTTGTTGTATTTTGTAAAGAGACTTTGTAAGTTGCAAGGAGTGGTGAATAAGTTGTCATAAAACTATGGATACATTTGTAGTGTTGACAAAGGTCTATTTTTATTTCCCTATTAAGTTTTAGGGTTTGAAATATATGGTTGTACATTAGAATCCATTCTTGAGAAAAGGAAATGATACATATGTATTTAAATACCTCCTTTACTTTCCTATTAATGTGTAGCTTATTAAAAAGAAAGTGAGTAATTTGTAGAGTAGTGTAATTAATATTCCCGTCATTGCAAAGAAAAAAGAAGAGAAAGTTATATTGTAGACTCTCATTTATGCAATCAAATAATATACCTTGGATTATTGTAAAATATACAATGAATGTTGCAATAAACGATTAGATGTATTGATTTCATAAATAAATATCTCTTTTATAACTTTGTTTAAATACCCTATTGAATCACGTGTCTCTATTTCAAAATAAATTTTCTACTTAAGAAAAAAAAAATGTCAATACTTTTAGATATGTTTATTCTAGTGCTTTAAATTATATATATATATATATATATATATATATATATATATATATATATATATATATATATATATATATAAACATATTTATGTGTATGAACAATTTTGTGTGAAAATTATATATATGTTTTGTGTGAATATATATAGTGAAAATACATATATATTTTGTGTGTATATATATCCTTAATTATATATGTGTGTGTGTTTACTGGTAAAGTTCATTAGAATTTTTTTTCATTTTAATTGAGAGAATGCATTTTCATGTTAAGGTTCCTTTCTTTGTTTTTCTTTCCTATGATGAATAGGTTAAGGCCTTGTAAGAGTGACCATCGCTGCCTTGGATGGGTGTGGTGGGGGAAGGAAATCCCCCCCACTGAGAAGCCGTGAGCCCTCCTTGCCTAGATGTTATTTCCTTATTTTATGTAGTGTATATGTGTGGCTCTATTTTGAGTATAAAAAGAAAATAAAAAGAAAAAGGATATATGGATATTAAATATATAGAAATCTAGTGAGTATTCATATTATTTTATTTTATTATATATGAACATTTTTTTAAACTAGAATTTTTTCTTTGAAACAAAGAGGAGACCATATTTTTTAAATAGAAGATAAATAAGGAAAAAGAATTAGATCTTGAGTAAGTGTGCAACCAATAGGAAAATATTGAAGATAAGCAAACTCCTTGAGAGAAATAGAAAACAATAAATATTTGTATTAGAAAATAAAAAACATTCAAGTAGGTTAGAAAACTATTTGGAAAACTTGAAAACATGCAAAAAGGAAAACTTAGCAATCTTTTGGAAAGCATAGCAAAACATCTCTCCTTTCATTCCTCCCACCAAATCTCCAAAATAAAGATGAGATCAAAAAAGAGATAAGCATGTTTTTATAACTTGCTTCTAGGGTTTGTATGGTTTCCCTAGGTTGTATATAATTAATCCTTAGATTCAATATTTTTGAGAATTAATGAGATTGGAAACTCTTTTAACCAAGTGAAGTCTTGGATTTATTATAGAAATAATTTGATGTTATATCTTTATTTTTTAAAATAAATATTTTTTGTGGATTATTTTACTAACACATTTTGGAAAATTATAATAGTAGTTCAATCTTTATCTTCTGCATTAGTATTAGATTATTTGACATCGTAGAGGTTATTCTTTTTATTTTATCATGCTTCTTTGTTTAAGTAATTAACTTATAGGATGTTATTCTAGGATAGGTGTTTAGGTCTGGCTTGTGGGGTGAGATCATTTTCCGCTTTCACCTAGGAGCCTAGGGGAGATATTCACCTTGAGAAGGAATCTATCTCCCTATAACATCACTAGACATGGCACCACATCTAAAAATAGCTATAGTACTCTTTTTGAAAATTCCTTCCTTGTCTCGTGTAGCATGCCAAACATTACATAGCACAAGTGTGTGAGATAGTGTTTATTTAAGAAGTTTTTTTTTGTTTCAATTTTCATGTCCATGTGTAAATGTGGGCATGACATAAGATTATGATTGATTTCCTTAGTAATATATTTATTTCTACTTAAACATAAGGTAATCACTCTAGTTTGAACATCCTCAAGCTTCTTCATGAAGGTATGAAAGGTGGATTGGCCACCAAGATAGTCGAGGTATGGTATGAATGTGAGTGGTAATAGGTTAGTATAGAAAGGCTATGGTGGAATAATGGTGGGAGGAATGATATCATGAGGGAAAAAATGAGTATGAGAGGGTATAATGGGGTTATAATGACTGTGACAAGTAGGAATAAGGAGGGAGGAACTAGTAGTGGGACGAATACATAAGAAGGGTGGGGTTGATGGGATGTGAATGGGGAAGGAGTAACAAAGGGATAAGTAGAGTTTTGAATTGAAAAGGTGGGGGAATGGATTTGAGAGATAACAATGGAGTATGAATCTTATAAATGGGAAGGGAGTAGAGCATTGTGAAGGGAAATTCAAGAATCAATAATTTGGCCTATATTTTTAACAATTTCCATTATGTAAGATTTGGACATAAGTCTATTGTGAAGAGCATTTTCTACATCCAAAGGATTAGTCTCATAATCAAGTTTAGCAAAATTCTCTCTATGAATATTTATAGTTTTGGTCATATCCCTCTTAGCTATAGTAACAAGGTAGGCCTCATGATCAAAAGCATTATGTTCATTCAAAAAACTAATGTATCTAAGTTTTCATCTATAGGATCATCACTTTGATTCATGGACATTTTGGGATTTAGTCTAGGACTTTATGTAAGTGGAAGATGGATCTTGGTTGATGTTTTAGCGTAAAATAAATGGTAGATCACAAGAGAGAACAAATAATGAGAGAAAAAATAAATTATATATCTATATTGAAGATGATAAAAATGAGATCCAAAATAAAAATAAAAGAATATCCAAACCCTAGGGGGTTTGAAGATCAATTTCACCAAAACATATGGACAAAAAGTGCCCTATAAAGACTAAAATATCTATGACTAACATATCATATAACATTTAATAATAAATTATAACTAAATAAATATTGAACTAAGATTTATAAAAGCAAATGATAGTTAGAAAGTGCTTAGCTCTTTAATAGTGTTAAGGTGTTGTTAGATATGTAGAAGTACTCAACAATTAGATTTGGAGCTCTGGTATCATATTTTGACCATGACTTTATTTTTTATCTATTTTTATCTTATCTTTTTTATATATGAAAATGTGCATAATTTGATCTTGATCTACTCTAATGCAATTTTATATTATGTTGTTGCATACCCCTAAAACTAGTGGACTTATGATGATATCTACATTTTGAACTAGAAGATGATAAAAATAACCTTAAAGAGTCTCCTATACAATTTTTGAAGAGTGAAACTTCTTTGATCCCAAGTCAAACCTCTTTGTTATTTTCACAAGATTTAAAGACATAGAAAACATAAAATTATGTAGTATGTATATCTGTAGTATCTATCAATGAAGTGCTAATTATATGAAGAGTGTTGGTATTGCTCTTAATTTGATATGAAAGAGTGATTTCTAGATTCCAAGATGAGTTCTAATGTCTGAGGGATTGTCTTTAAATATAATATACTAGGTGCTAAATTAAAATATGTTGCCGTGATCTAATTTGGTGAAAAGGTAATCTAGGGATAAGTGAAAAACATGTTTGAGTTTAGAGGGTGCAATCACATACACATTCTATCTAGGGATCACAATTGTATGTTTTAATTTGGTAGATGTGATAATAGGCACAATTTACACTTGAAATCTAGTTTAAGATGGGAAAACTTGCATAAATAAGGATGGATCTAGACCACTAGGACTAAAACTGCTAAAATTTGATAGATTTGATAAAAAAATTAGCCTATGCAAGAATAAGTTGATTTAAATATCCACATATATTAAAACAATGTCATAATAAAGGAAAACCTAGAAGGCAAAGGAGTGAAATATGCACTTTTCTCCTCTATAATAATTCTCTTTATTTAGTTCTAAGTTTCACACTAATTATCCAATCTAGAAATATTAATTTTACCTTCAAACAAAATTTTTAAAGAAAAAGAACCTTAAAAATTAACTTCCTTGTTTTTAAAATGATGTAGATGTCAAGAACATAGTTTTTGAAACCATTAGTCCTTTCCCTAGCATGGTAACTATTGATGGTAAAATTTACATTTCACACACAGCAATGAGAAATCTTGAAATGTGGGATCTTTGGGGATGGAGATAACCTCTGAGATTCTAGAAGCTCAATGAATTAGCTTTCAGATTTTTTGGGAGAAAAGAGAAGGAGGAAATTTGAAATGAAAACTAACTAACAAAGCAATATGAACATAGATAACACATACCTTATTCAGTTACATAAGATTCCGTCTCAGATTTATAAAATAGAGGCCCTCAGATTTGAGAAAAGAAGAAGAAACATCTAGAACAGAATACAATGGCACAGAAAGTCTACTCTCCCTTCATGGGTGAATCTAAAAACGAAGACACAAGAGGCCTCGAAGGGACAATGCATCAATTTATTTGAGTCGAGAAAGCTGGACATGAAGGCCTACAATAATCCTGTCACCGATGAAAACTACTCTTTGTATCTTTCTTTTGTTAATCTTCTCTGCTGCCGGTGAATGAATTTCCCCTACCGTGCAAAAGCTTTGTTTATAAAGAAAAAGAAAAGCCAACTGCCTCACTATTGTGCATGCAAAAATATCCCCGAGATAACTCTGCTCTTTCTGCTTTGTTTCTATCTTTATCATGCAAAAATCCTCCATCGCTGCAAGTTTTCCTATCTTGGAGTTCATGGTGGCTTTCTTTGACATGCCTGAGAAAATAAATAAAGCGTTGATTTATTTTCCTTTGCTGTATCATGCTTTAGTTTTAATTTTAATAAAGTTTCCTTTATTAATGCTTTGCCTTATCCGACAGTAGCTTTAAAGCTAAAAAGATTCACTTAAATAAAGCTTAGCTTTATTTTATAAAAGGGCCCCACCACTCAGTTTTTACCTCTTATTTTACTCCTTTAAATCTTTTAAAAGATTTAAATAAAGCTTGAATGAAATATTTCAACTTCCACGTGAGTTAGGAAACAAAAGATTTGCTTCTCTTCCTGGCCACGCGGAGGACTACCGCTCCTTCGGCAAACGAATATCTCTGACACTATCTACTGGTGCGCCATTGGTTCAATAGGCTACGTGGCAGAACTGCACTCATCAAGGAACTGACCATGCCTCTTACGATAGGCCGAGTCTTGAGCTTTCTTTATCTATCACAGGCTGCGCATAAAAGGCCGAACCATATTTCTTAGCTCCTTGACTGTGCAATCAGATGTTTCAAAATGGTGTGCAAAAATTGGACAATAGTAAGATAGTGATGGATAATCTTTAACTAGTTATTATTATTGGTACATGTTTTTAATCTATTTTACTTTTTTATTGTTAACAAAGCAAAACATGTATATTTTTTAAAGAAAATATATAAAAAACATCAATTATCTCAAACACTAGTGGCTGATTTTTTTATTTTTATTTCAACTTTCATGTAGATCAATAAAATATTAATTATAGCTTTTCACAAACAATTACAAAAATAATAAGTGTTTAGTAAATTGTATAGATAATTATTATTGTCTAGTTGAAATGACTACTCCATAATATTATATTTATTCATTTCTTTCATATGTCTATCAAACCAATCTTGTATTTATCCATTGCATTCTCTAACACATGATTCTAATGGCCTTTACTTTTCTTCAAGTAATACAAGAATCATCATCATGATTGTGAGTGTTTTGAAGATTAAGGTTTTCATTTTTTCTAGCATTGTTCATTGTAAGCATCAAAGAAAGCCTTTGGAATTTCTTTTGAAAGATTTAAGTTCTTTGTTTGAATTATTTTACATTTGATTTTATAGTACATTTATATGAATGTTTATTTGCATTTGGTTTTTTTGGGGGATTTGTAAACACTACAAAGTTATATTTTATTTGTAGTGAGCTCTTTGCAGATAAAGTCACTCAAAAACATTGATATTTTCTTCTCTTAGGGAAAGTAATTTCAAAAGCTTGAGTATTATTTTGGCTAAGTTATATAAGAAACACACACACATGGAAATATTTACATGGATTTGGGAAGAAAAATACTACGTAAATTATTCAGTGCTTCAGGATTTAATTGTGTGAGTGTTTTTTCATCAATGTTTCGAACAACACTCCATGATCCATCATCAGGATGAAGAGAGCCAAAGAAGAGAATAAGAAATAATGAGTTTGCATACCTTACTAGGTTAAATAGAAAGAGGTGGGAGAGTGGCTCATATGTCTATAATAATGTTTACAATAATGTATTTTTACAAAAAAATGTTTATAATATATGTCATTTATTTTTAGTACCTTGCTTTCTTTCATTGTTTATCATCTCTTATTTTAGGTTTAGAGTGTTATTGGTATTTCATAGGTGTTTTTTCAGTCTTATTTATTTTTCAATCTTATTGTGATGTAGTAAAATTTGGATTGTTTTAGTTTAGTGTTTGAATCCTCCTTTCACCAATTACATTCAAGGACCTTCGGATCGAGTGGCAGAGCACTATCAGATCCTTGGTCACTTATGAATGTAGGGAAGCTTGGATTAGGGTATTTGGTTATAAATTTTCCTTCTCTTATGTTCAATTATCCATCAAAACCCTAATTATGCAAATATAGTAGTAAACAAATGAATTACAGAAAATGCTTCTACAAAAAGATTTAAAATGATAAATAATAGTGTACCTATTTTCAGGGTTCTGAGGCAGAAAAGTTGGGGAGAAAGGAGTGGGCACCCAAGTCCAAGGCCCTGCTTTTTGTCGAGATCTAGAAATTCAGTCTGCAACCTATATCTGTTGTACTAGAGATTTTCCCATTGCGGAACTTTGAGGACTAATGAGTGGGCACCCTAGTCTAAGGAGCTATTTTCTTCTCTGATCTGCAATTTTGACACTCCAATATGTCCTCCTGTAACTTCACTTTGTCTTCATCATCAACCTGTAACCTGCAACCATGAACACTTTGGGAAGGGGTTGTGGTATTTAGGAGCTTGCCTTAGTCAAGCCCTGAAAGGACACTTAAATATTCTAGACACCGTTGCCAAATAGAGAGTGCATGCCCTTGTGAGATAGAGGCAAAATCCAAATGAATAAATGATCACAAACACAAATGATATCACCTTATAGTGAAGTTCTCACAGGAGGAAGATGCTCTTCATTCCATGAGGAAATAGATGCTCATATCTACAAACACAAACACATAGACAACACAAATCTGCTCTTGCAACATAATGAAAGCCTTGAATCACCAATGCACATACAAGTTGATAGCTAGTTGTAATCTAGTTTACAAATGAATGCCTAAACATGCTTTTATATGAAACTACAAACATTTTCGCTAGGATTTCGTAAATTCAAACTTACTGTGTCAGCGTAGGGACCAAATAATAGTCATAAACCGACACTTAAAATTTAGGCATAACCTAAAATAGGGCAGGACTAAGGCGCGGGCGCCTAAGTCCTCACCCCCTATTTTAGGTAGGGTTAAGTTCAAAGGGTCCCCCTAGGCCCCATTTGTCATGATACCTAGGGTTCATTCCATTGAGATGCCAAATTATGATGCAAGATGTCCTAAATACACATAAAAGACTCGAGAGCTAAACCTAAAGAGGGAAAAGCCCCCAAGGGGACATTTTTCAATGTTACATTTAGCCCCCACTTTAATGTATGTATAAATACAAGGCCAATACATGCATTAAAGTATAGTCACAAATACAACAAACACGCCAAGCATGGAGAAGACACGCCAATCACAGAGAAAATAGTAACAGGAACGAAAAACACAGAGAAGACAGTTATAGTCACGTAGAACACAAAGAATACAATAAATGCATAGAAGACACATTAATGCATGGAAGATAGAAATAATTTCTTTTCATTTCTTTTTTCTCATATATATGAAATGTAGATGCAAATACTGGAAAGTAAACAAACCTCCCATAATGTAGGATGCACTCATCGCATAGGTCTTTAAATTGCATATACATGGCAACACACACGCAAGGCACACAAAACCTCCAAAAATACAAGATGCACTCATCGCGCAAGTATTTAAACTGCATATGGGGCAATAAACACGCCACACAAAGCAAGCATGCCAAACACACACACTTGAAGACACGGAGAAAACACGGTAGACAAGCGATGGAGTGTTCCTATTTCTAGGCTCATCACCATCTTAGGCACATTATAGGCACACATTGATGATTGGGCTTCACCACAACAATCACCGAAGACATGCTTAAGGGTTGAGTTAGTCACATAACTGCTCCCTGCCTCCATAGAGGACTTTTGAAAATGACAAGATGATGCAATCTTCTCTAAGAAATACACCATCCCTGCCTTCGTAGAGGGCTTAAGATAAAAAGGATGTACGCGATATCCTGCCTCCGTAGAGGGCTTACATGATTGATTGATTGATTGATTGCAAACAAACTCAGGATGCATGATGTACTCATCGCGTAAGTCTTTAGACTGCACTTGAGGACAAACACATTGCTAACATCTACAATAGACAACTTACCTTATATATGCCCCCACCTTAAGGTGGTTGATATCAAGTATCGATATCAAGCACGTTAAGTAAGGAAGAAAACACATAAGGGAACACAAGCTCTCGCAAAGCCCATGCCCCCCGGAGGTGACATGCACATTACGATCGCCAAATGTTCCCACAGACACATCCCTGCAAGAAACATGTTAGTGTCTACAACATCATGATAAATAACAACATCAATGCATATGATTAACCACACAAAGAGTCATGGTTATACCAACGAATTCAGAGTTTGAGGATAACCATGAGGCTACATCATGAAGCTCTCTGAATTGAGTACCACCAAGGCTACATTCAAAGAAAAACAAAGGTGCACAAAGCAACAATATTGTTAAGGTTTGTAAATGAGATAGCATACCATCAAAATCACTATGTAGAAAGCATGAGTGCTTCTACTAGCCAAGTGTCAGATAATTTATTACAACGCCATCGTCATATTAGGAACTAAGTCCATTTTTTTAATTGCTCTTGAAAGGGACACTAGATCTACATCAATATAAATATTTTTCGTCATCCTCCCACTAGATAGAAACACTAGAGGAAGGGAAACAATAAATAAGAGAGGAAAAACAAGTGTCTTAGGGACAGTCACATAGGAGGGTGCCCCCAAGTCACCAACTACAATGCTATGTCTGTAAGACACAATACACAATGATGAAATTAGAGAGAGAGGCAATTTAGAAGAATGACGATACAAATAGAAGGTCACAATAGAGGCAGTCTCCTAGTATCCCAGACCTTACAGAAAAATCATGGGTCATCCCAGGAGGCCTAAACAACACATCACACATCATGGGGGAAGCACATCATGAGAGAGATAAAGGGTTAGAAATACTTACATGTAGGGCCCTGTCAAGCTAGCGGGTGTCACTGATCTTGATCTTTATCTTAATAGTTAATGCATTATCACTTCTTCTCTCTTCCACATATTCAAGAGTTTGCGAAGGTAACATTGTAGGAAAGGTATCTCTTAATAATGGTTGAGAGGGGATGTTTCCATTTTCTGTGTCAGCTATAGGAGCATTTAAAATTCTATTTGAATGAGCTTGTGGAGGTATCCAAAAAATACCCATTTCAGTCCCTATATAGGGTGTTGGAATGGCTTGAGTTAGAGGGATAGCTTGTTCTTCCACATCATGTGGGATTTCATTGCTTTCCAAAGTATATGACAGTTCAAGTAGAGGTGCATGGTCTATTTCCTTGTTTAGAATGTAATCGAGAAGTTCTTGAACATCAAGTGGTAAATTATCATTAGATTTAAGCAAATGGTCACAAAGAGAATCTGCATCATCTAAAGCTTCATCCTAATTAGGGAGAGTAGGAAGGGATGGGATAACTTAGTGTAGAGAAATGTATCAATGATATCTTTTTTTTGTGCCAATATATCCTCACCAAGTGGGGTTATGTTGGGACAAGTCTCTTTGTTTGATAAGTCACCCATTACTATCTCCTCATAGGTCTCAGAAAGGATTTACATTATATCATCATGAAACAAAGGGGGAGAGGGATTAAAGTTGTCACCGCTACTTTCCCCATGATTGTTTTTAGCTATAAAACTTTTAAGAGTCTCCATGATTGAAGGAAAAACATCCATAGTCTCAAGGAAGTTATCAAAATAGGCTATTGATCGAAGAATATCACATGTAGTGCTATTGTTCATGTCAATACCATAGATGTATGTGATTTGATGCAAGAATTGAGGATATTTGTCAGTGAATTTGCAAAAATTATCATAGTTCACAATGTATTCATATAAGTCTTCTAAAGATGTACCCTTAGGAGAATCCATGAATGCAAAATATATGTAAAAATGCTTGATTTTTTGTAATTTTTTCAATGCAAATGAATGAAATCAAAGGTGTTGTAAGGATTTTGATTAGGGGCAAAAAATCATATGTCTGATATCAGTCCACTATAGCAATAAGATCCTTCACAATATACTCATGATGCAAATCTAAGATGACGACAAGTCAAAATATAGTGAAAATATGTAATTTTTTGACCAAATCTCAATGCAAAAGAGCATGAAAAAGGGTGTTGTGAGGAAAATGATGATGGACAGAAAATTATATCAATAATAACAGCCACTTAATGCCAAAATATCCATCACAACGCACTTGTAGTGCCACTTAAGTTCAAACCCTAGTGAAAATATAGAAAAATATGCAATTTTTCACATGATGATATCAGTCACCTCAATCCATAAAATTTGTCACAATACACTTGGAGTGCAAACTAGGCCAAACCCTAGGGCAAAAATAGCAAAAATTTATAGTTTTTCACCAAATTTTCAATACACGGGGCCAATAAAAATGTGTTGTGAAGAATTTTAGGAGGGATAACAAATAATTACCCTAATAACAACCAATTAGTGTAAAAATACCCTTCACAACAAGCCTATGGTGCAAATTTAGAGAGTCGATAAGGCCAAATCTAGTGAAAATCAATGTTTTTCAAGCCCTAGGTTTGAGATCTTGATGTAAAAAGCTATATGAATGTTTTGAAATCTGATTTATGATGAAAATGAAATATACTCAGATCTGAAAATGAATTCCAAGCTCTAAGATGCAAAATGCAAGTGCAAATTTAATGAAAATGCATGAAAATTGCTAGTTTTTTGTTAAAATTTTCTATGCAAAAATGCAAATATTTGAAATCTAAATGCAAATTTATACTAAAATGAAAGAATATAGACAAATAAAAATTTGAATGAGTCTCTAAAATTAGTATAAATCTAAAATAAGATTTTACCTACAAACCCTAGATTTTGGAATTACTAGGTTATATGAAAATTGTCAAAATCTCTACAAAACCCTAGCAATTGTATGATGAAAATGCAATGAAAATTATTAAATTTTTGTAATTTTCTGTAATTCATCTTAGATCTAATACAAAAATTATAAATTAGATGAAATTAGAATGAATTTATGCAAAATAGAAACCCTAAAATGTAATTTTTTTTCAAAATTTTTAAAAATTTTCAATTTTTTTGAAATTTTCTCAATGCAATAAGATGAATAACTATACGGATGAATGAAATCAAAGAAAATATAAAGAAAAACACTTAGCAAGGTGTAATCAAGTTCAAAAACATGGATTCACCAAAAAGTGATGTAGTAAAAATTGGATTGTTTTAGTTTAGTGTTTGAATCCTCCTTTCACCAATTACATTCAAGGACCTTCGGATCGAGTGGCAAAGCACTATCAGATCCTTGGTTACTTATGAATGTAGGGAAGCTTGGATTAGGGTATTTGATTATCAATTTTCCTTCTCTTATGTTCAATTATCCATCAAAACTCTAATTATGCAGATACAGATATAAACAGATGAATTACAAAATATGCTTCTGCAGAAGGATGTAAAATGACAAATAACAGTGTACCTATTTTTAGGGTTCTGAGGTGGAAAATTTGGGGACATAGGAGCGGACACCCAAGTCTAAGGCCTTGCTTTTTATCGAGATCTGGAAAATCAGTCTGCAACTTGTATCTGTTATACTAGAGATTTTCCCATTGCGGAACTTCGAGGACTAATGAGCGGGTGCCATAATCTAGGGAGTTGTTTTCTTCTATGATCTACATTTTTGACACTCCAATAAGTCCTCCTGCAAATTCACTTTGTCTTCATCATCAACCTGTAACCTGCAACCATGAAAACTTTGGGAGGGGGTTGTGGTGTTTAGGAGCTTGCCTCAGTCAAGCCCCGAAAGGACACTTAAGTCTTCCAAACACCGTTTTCAGATAGAGAGTGCGTGCCCTTGTGAGGTAGAGGCAAAATCCAAATGAATAAATGATCACAAACACAAATGATATCACCTTGTAGTGAATTTCTCACAGGAAGAAGATGCTCTTCATTCCATGAGGAAATGGATGCTCAAATCTGCAAACACAAACACATAGACAACACAAATCTGCTCTTGCAACACAATGAAAGCCTTGAATCACCAATGCACATACAAGTTGAAAGCTAGTTGTAATCTAGTTTACAAATGAATGCCTAAACATGCTTTTATATGCAACTACAAACATTCCTGCCAAAATTTCATAAATTCAAACTTATCATGTCGGCCTAGGGACCAAATAACGGTCATAAACCAACACTTAAAATTTGGACCTGACCCAAAATAGGGTAGGACTAGGGCGCGGGCTCCCAAGTCCTCCCCCCTATTTTGGGTAGGGTTAAGCTCAAGGGGTCCCCCTGGGCCCCATTTGTCATGATACCTAGGGTTCATTCCATCAGGATGCCAAATTATGATGCAAGATGTCCTAAATGCACATAAAAGACTCGGGAGCTAAACCTAAAGAGGGAAAGGCCCCCAAGGGGACATTTTCTGACGTTACACTTATGTATTCATATTTTTAATCTTTTTAGTTCCTTGGGTTCTTGGTTCCTGATCGACTCTGCCACCTCTTTCTATTTATACCAATAAGGTCTGCAAGCTTATCATTTCTTATTCTCTTCTTTGGTTCTCTTTATCCTGGTGATGGATCATAGAGTGTGATCCTAAATGTCGATGAAAAAACTCTCACATAGTTAAATCCTGAAGCACTGAATAATATCATGAACTATAGAAATTTGACGTGTATTACAAAATAAATTATTAGATGTTTAAATGCAATTTTGGTGCTAGTGTTGTTAAGTGATATAAGCAACACACACATGAAAATGTTTACATGTTTTTAATTGGAAAAATACTACTTAAATTATTAGATGTTTAAATGTAATTTGGACCTTTCATTTGCTTAAAATTTGAGGTTGTAATTGGTTTTATGTGTGAAGAAGGTAATTCATGATTAAAAAATACTAGTTTTAGTGCTCATACATGTGAAAAGAAAGAAAATTTAAATAAATTATCCACCAAATCTTACAAATTTTTACAAATGTTGTAGATATTTTTGTGTATATGATTATGTGCTCAATTATAAAAGATTTAAAAATCCATCTTTGGAAATTGTATCTATCATTTTTCTTACTCACTTTTTATAACATATTTTATGTTTGCGTTCTCTTCATTTTTCATGATCTTTTTTGTACATACGTAGTAGTTCAAAAATATAAAAATATCTCCTATAAAAATATAAAAAAATATAACAAACAAAATTTTGGAGATAAATGCTTGTTAGCTCAATGGTAAACCTTATTGAAGCAATGACATAGCATATAATTCTTTGAGGTCTTTCTATGATAACTATGAATTAATAATGAATATTATACTTTGGATAAAGTTTATATAAAATTATTTGAATCTTTGATGTAATTATTGTTTTATTATATTTTAGTGATGAAATGAATGGATACAAAGTGTTGAACACATTGAGTGTTGGCAAGAGACACTATTATGTTGAATAATTGAGTATTGTCATTGATGGAAAAAAGAAAAGGAACAAGGTTGGAACAAAGTTTTTGGTCTGGTAAAGAAGACTAAGTCATATTGGCTAAGTATCGGTAATGTATAGAAGCAACAATAGGATAACAATGTTTGGATTAGCATTGGTCCATAGTTGAAGACCAAGTTTTGTGGTTCTGGTATGATGTTCCTAACTTTCAGATCATCTTATATCTAAGGTTTCAATTTTTTATCAGTTTTAGAAGTATATCTTCCATTGGCCTAAGTTTGGCAGAACAGAATATAGTGATATTTAGAGCAGTACACTCAGTTGTTTTGGTCTACATTTGTTCGATGTTGCATATCTTGATATACGGTTTTGAGGTGTTGTAAACACATGTATGAAGTGTCTAAATCCAGAGTTGTAAGTTCTAAAGTCCACCGAAAAGATAGTTACAAGCTGTTGTGTTTTGCTACACTATTTGATAGAGTTTAACTATTACAGAGTCTGAGTTCTGATGGTCTACATTTTTCTGCTAAAGGATATTTTTCTTTGTAGTTTTGAAGGTATGATTTTTGATACCTAAGGAGTCTTTGACATGATTTTGAGCAAGTCCTGTGGTCTGCAGTAAAAGATGTAGTCTAACAGATGAACTGAATCAGTGTCAGTCTGAGTTAAAGGCCGACATGATAAGTTTGAATTGTATGCGACAAGTTCTATTGTTTAGAACTTAATCCCAAGTTGTTCAATAGTTGAGGCCATCATATGTGAATGCAATTTGAGTGTTGTTTGAGTCCGTTGGGAGTTTTGGTAAATGAATTTGGTCGACAGGCTACTTAAGGTATGAGTGTATGCTTCGCTTTATTAAGGCCAACCTAATATGAAGATATACAATGTTGCGGATATATATAAGGGATTAAATTTAGTGTTTATGTGGTGTGATATGAATGTGATAAACATATATGTGCAACATACAAATGAAGGCAATTTTGTGGAAGTAATAAAGAGCAGAAGAAGAGGAATCTTATTTCTTTGTAAAAGTAGAGCAGTGAAATAGAGCAGTCAGAGATGATGAGTTTTGAGATAGTATTTATGTGCTTCATTAGAGCTGCAACCATGCATGTGTAGATGTAATCTAAGCAGTTCAACTTGGTAGTGAGCCATTCTTCCTTCTTTCTTTCTCTAGGCAGTGAGCTTTTCTTGCAATGAGCATTTCTTTGGGCAATAAGCCCTAAGGCAGTGAGCTTTATTGTAATTCAGTATTGTGCTATATTAATATATTGTGAGCTAACACTCACTGTGGTTTTTCCCTCTTTGGGTTTTCCACGTAAAAATTCTAGTGTTCATGTGTTATGTCTTTGTGGTTGCTGTTCCTATGCTTATTCTACTTTCATATTTTTAATTTTAGAAACTGGATTAATAAACTTGTTAAGAAGTGCTTTTGTGAAATACTGATTCAGCCCCCCTCTCAGTATTCCTTACTATCAACAATTTGTAATAGAGCAAGGTTCCTTGGAAGAAGCCTAATAGCTTGAGGAAGATTTGGGAGAGTTCACTCATTGCAGCTAGAAGATTTGGAAATTTCTCATACAATGTTGAACTAGAAGCAACTCTTATTGATTTTTAAAAGTCTGAAGTAGAAGTCAAGGATCTGAAGGATAACTTACAAGAATCTGATGAATGCATTTTGAAGTTAAAAGAACAAGTCAAGAAATTTAAGGAAAAATACAACGAAGTTACTGATCAATTGATATCAACAAATGAAACCCTGAATGATTTGGAAGTAGAAGTTGTAGAAAGAGAAAAAGCAGAAGATCTAAATATAATGGTGAAAATAAAATTAGAAGATTGTGTCAAACTCAAAAAAAAGAAATTGTGGGTCTAAAAGCAGACTTGGAAAAAAGCTAAGAGCTATGAAGAAAAGTTCAAGATAAGTTCTAGAAAGCTTGATGAGATGATTGCTAGTCAAAAGAGTGCCGATGATAAGCAAGGTTTGGGATTTGAGAAAGGAGGAAGTTCAAAATCTGGTCAAACAAACACTGAGTTAAAGAAAAATAGAGGAAACCAGTTTAGAAATAAAAAAGGAAGACCTTGAAGACCTCCGGTCAGACAACCAAATGCTCAAAGGTATCTGTTGATGATTGTTTTGATGCAATCATAACAATAAGTTAAAATTCACATATAATGAACTGAAACTATACTTGAAAGATAAGAAGGAATCATTTGAGATTCAACTAATCCCAAGTCTACAATGGTTCAGTTGGTCAATGTGAAGCTGTAATGTTCAAGGGGCCTTACGTAGTTTAGGTTTGTTTGATGGTTTACTGGACTAAGAATATGCAAAAAAAGTCATGAGATATGTCAATACTTTCATTCCTTTGCATAAAAGTGCTACTGTGCTGCAAGTTTTAGAGGGTTTTCTTGAATTTTTTGCAGCTTTCCTCTTTATCTACTTATGAAAACTGTCTACTTATAGCTCTGTTATGCATGCTTCTTCAAATTTGAGACAATTTCCTTTAGATTTCTACGTTTTCAACTAAATATTTCAGATGGGTTGGGAAAAGTTAGAAAGATCTAATCTATACCTCATTTAATCTACCGAAGGATCTAATTGTTTCTGTTATACACTATGTAAATACCACAGTAATTTGATCAAATCCACAGTAAAAACCTTAAATGCAAGTTCTGAGCATTTTCACAAACATACATTTAAAATTGCAAGCTCTCAAAGAAAATATTTCAAAACACAAAGAAGAGCAGGAGAACACTCAGAAGATAGATGCAGAACTCCAGATTCTATTGTATTAGAAACGAATAGTCATACATGATTTACAATGTAGGAATGACTCTTAGTTTCATTGATCATACTACAGAGAACTTACAAGCTTTACAGATACAGTAAGACAGCCAGACATTCCACGCGCACCTTACTGTAGACAAACAGGCGACCTCCTTCTTCTACACTAAACTATGCTAAGCTAACTCACTGTGTACTTCTAAAAGAGAATCCTGTTGTAGCCTCTGTTGTTTTCCTAAAATCCCTGTTGTAAAGTTTTACAGTGTAGAGAGGCACAATATAAAGACATTCTGATTGTCCTCACTACAGCAAAAAACCTAACTAAACCCCTGGTTCAAACCCCTGGTTACAGCAATAAATACAGGTGAACCAGCTCTTCAAAATATCTCTGAGCAGTGTCAAATCTGGGTGAAATATTGCCCCTTCTGAGAAGTTCCGGCAGCTAGGTAATAACTTTTGTTTGTCTGTTGTAGTAATACCCTCAGCTGCAACTTTGTTCTTCACTTGAATGGCCTTGACTTTTTCGCACTTCATCCTTATCTTCCTGCTCCTGAGATCAGATTTCCTTCCTCCATGAGGTCACTGTGTTGACTTTCCAGCTGCATCCTCAACTACAAGTCTGCAAGACAAGACAAGCAATAAGTATTTCATTTATCACATAAACAGCAGGAAATTTAAATAATCGTTTAAATCCAGGTGACTGTGCAAAATCATGGAAATCAGGTCTAAAATACTCTTAAAACACGTTCAAAACGCATACAGACTGCTCATAAGCCATCAGGTCAACCATCGCTGACCGAAAAAATGCTACGGGCACCAAAAAATGTTTTAAAATTCCACCGCTTCATTTCCCGCCCATCGGCTTGACTATCATCATTGGTGTGTCAAAAAACATGTTGGCCGATATCCTTTGTTTGGCCGATGTTCACTCAATCTGCATGATATTCTGGAAATATGATGCTCTCCCTTCCGAAGGTCCAGATGATGTCATCAGGATGTTTCGCTTCTGTATATTGGGGAGAAGAACGACACCATCATCATCTTCATGTCGAAGGAAAATAGGAGGATATGAAATATGATTCTGCTGCTGAGGAAAGGAATATGATGGTGACATCATCGTCATATCCGGGCTTCATTAAAACGCAAAAGATGACGTCACCGTCATGCTTAGTTAAGATCAGGGGATAAATGTAAATCGGGTCATCTAAGGAGCATGATCAGGATGATGAATGTAATATGACCCCTTTGCGGCCAAGGTAACCCTCTCGAAAGATCAGGATGATGATGATCATCAGGATATTTGGGGCTTTTGTCGAACTTAGAATAAGACGTCATCATCATATTCGCGAACCGGATCGTGTTTTGGAAAATATCCTGCCGAAGGGAAATGTGATGATGATGATCATCAGGATATTTGCAAAAGGTCATAATTCTCGGCAGGAGGACTTCACGAAATATCGGGTAGACAAACAAGATCATGATGATCTTGACAATATGACAGGATAAAAAAATATGATGATCCTCCTCATCGAATTATCATGATGACGTAACCATCATTTTCCATCTTCGAAGCATGAAGATGAGTTGAGGTCATCATCAGGTTTGCGCTAGGGTGATATTTAAGATATGATCATGCTGTTGAGGAATGGAATATCACCTTCCCTTAAAAGATAGGGTGATCATCATGATCATGCAAAAGGAGATCAGGAGGATATGATGACGTCATCATCATCTTAGCGAATTTCAGCAAATATGACCCTCTTGTGAAAGATCAGGATGATGATCCTCTGATAGGATTTTGGCATGCGCATGCAAATTATGCAGATGGTGGATTTTCTAAGCAGGGTGATCTTATAATATCAGCATGATATTATAATATCAGGTAATGTTAAAATATCAGCATGATGCTCGCGATACAAAAGACCGCTCGATGGGGAAAACTTACTATGACTTAAAGTTGACGTCCGGATATTTGAACCTCAGGATATTATCGGGGGGGCATTTTAAATATGATGATGATGTTCTTCATACAGCAAAACCGAGTTTATAAAATGTGACCCTCCTAAAATCATGATGCTCACGATGCGCCTAAGGCCATTTGACGGGTAAAGGGCACTACCACCTAAGATTGACGTCCGGATATTGCGACTGCATGATTTTTATCGGGTGATAGACCAAGATCAGGATGATCTTGACAACATGACTGAGGATAAAAATATGATGATCCTCTTGCGATTATCAGGTTTGACCAAAACTTTGACTGCTCATAACTCCCTCATATGGACGAATTTTCAAGTGATGTAAAAGGCAAACCTGCCTAGAATTTCAAGCTCTTTCTAAATATGAGGTCACAGAAACAAAATATGAACTTTGACAAACTGACCTCATGATGATGACCTACCTCATCCCGACCTTCATGATGATGATGCCCCTGACTCATTTTTACCAAACCGCCAGAAAGCAGACAAACAAAAGCAGAAGCAAAAAGCAAAACATCAGCAGGGGTCCCCATTTTGCTAAGGAGCATAATGGGGCGTGTTGTGAACACCACAACAACTAGCAACCAAAACAAAACAATTAAATTCAAAGTGTTCAAGGAAACTAGATGAAATGAACTCATAACTTCCAACTATCTTTCCTGCAAATTACTATTTAGCTTGAGACTCAAAGTATTCAATAAAGATGCATGAACTTCCATTTTCAGTTTAGTTGTGTGCACGTGATTAATTATCCTCATCTTGAAGATCGGTTGAACAAACCAGTGACTGACATTAGCCTACGTAGGTGAGGATATTCCCTCATAGCCGACCGGATAGAGCCTTGCTGCCAGCGAGCGTCTATAGCCCCGGCAAGGTTATTGTTACAATTCTCCTAAGTAGAGCCCCACTGCCAGCGAGCGTCTATAGCCCCGGTAGAGTTACTTAGATGGCTTAATCTGGATTTTCAGTATAATCCGCTTTATTTATTTATTTATTTATTTTTTGTTTTCTAATTTTGAAAGATTTCATAAGATATAACAATTTGTAATTTCATGATGCAAGGAGTGGACACTTGCTGAAATTAAGCTGAGAATTGTAATGGTAGCAAGGGTGACCTCTGATTTTTCACCTAATATCTACACTGGTAAGTTCAACAAACCCAAGGATTTTAGGTGTGTCATCGTGAGAAACCTGCTTCGAATTCTCAATCACATTTATTGAATACAAAACTTCAGAAGATGAACAACTCTCTACATTCATGACAGTAACAAGTTATGTGTAAATTGCAAATGGTTAACTTGAATACCCTAAATTTTATACTATTTTGAATGGTTGCTAGTTTTTCTCCTTAATACTCTAAAGTAAAAAAATAAAGATCCCTACTGACGAGACAACAAACAAACCAAACAAACAGGCTGTACAAACAACACAACAAAAGAAAAAACTGTACAAACAGAAAGAAACAAAAAGCAAAAACAAACAGAAGACAAGCTATACAAACAGCCAACCCAAAAGAAAACACACAAGAAGCACTGTACATTACCCACAGCATTTTACATTAAGAAAAAAGGACTGCCCCCCCTTTTACCTCAAGCCTGGAAGTAGTGTTTCAAATGTTGGCCATTAACTGGTAATGGCATATCTTCTCCAGTCAAGGTCTTAAGTCTAAAGGTGTTATCTCCTATTATTTTTGAGACTTGTAATGGACCCAGCCATAATTTATCAAATTTTCCATGGCTTCCTTTCTTTTCATGTGCTTTGTCCCAGCACAACACTAAGTCTGATATCCTAAATGTCTTGACTCTTGCCCTTTTGTCAAACCACCTCTTAACAACCGCTTGGTGTTTGGCAAACTTCTCGAGGGCTTGACCTCTTTTCTCCTCTAGTTGTAACATTTGCACTATTCTGGCTTCCCTATGGTTATCAAAGCCTAGATATTCATTGGCAAACTTCCAGGTTGGTATTCTCAGATTAACCGGAAGTATGGGATCAATCCCATAAACTAAGTGATAAGGTGTGCTACCTAAAGCTGTTTTAAACTTGGTCCTGTCTACCCATAATGCATATCTTAACAGGGTACTCCACTCTCTAGGACTTTTGGCAATTAACCTCTTGATTATGTCTAATAAAATTTTATTTGTTGATTCAACCAGTCCATTACCTTGAGGGTAATAATTCGAAGAAAACCTTAGAATAATCCCATATTCAAATGCCCATTTAGAAAATTTTAAAGAAGAGAAAGCAGGGCCGTTATCACATACCAATGAATAGGGCGTTCCAAACCTGGTGATAATGTTTTCTTCAAGGAACTTGATAACTACCTCAGTTGTGGAAAACTTGCAGCAGGTGGCCTCAGTCCACCTTGTACAATAGTCGGTTACCGTCAATATAAATTTGTGTCCTGCAGAAGATGGGGGATTGATGACTCCGATAAAATCCAAGCCCCACTGTGCAAACGGTCTGGATTCAATCACAGGTTGCAGTGGATTGGCCAGATTTCTCCCTTTGTCTGCTGCAGTCTGACAGGTGTGGCAACTTCTGATGTGACTCTTAGTATCTTTGAACATAGTGGGCCAGTAATAGCCCGCCCTCAGTATTTTGTGTGTTGTAGCTAAATGGGAACCATGACCGGTTCCGTACTTGTCATGTAGTTCTGTCAACACTCTATCAGCTTCAGTTATGTTTATGCATCTCAGATAAATTCCATCATGGTTCTTCCTGAATAGAAGACCTCCTTGCACCATATAATGCTGTGCCTTAATCTTCAAAGCTCTCCTCTGAGAAGCCTTCATCTTGCTTGGGTACTTTCCAGCTATCAGGAAGGTGCTTAAATCATCGTACCAGCCTGATGGGTCTTGGGAATTCAATACATATTGTTGTTTTATTAGATTTGGATCCATGTTTGCTATTGTCTGCACCAACGCCTGCCCTCTGACCAGCTTTGCGGGGATGATCTCCATGTCAAATTCTTGCAGTGTGGTGATCCATTTGGCTCTTTTTTCTCCAGGCTCGTTTTGCATCAGCAACATTTTTACTGCTGCGTCTGGTACTATGGCTTTAATCTGGCTGCGCAGAATATAGTGTCTAAATTTTTTCACAGAGTTCACTAATGCGAATGCCTGTCTTTCGATATCTAGATATCTCAGCTGTGCATCCTTCAGAGGCGCACTCATAAATGCTATGGGCCTCTCTTCATTGTTTTTACCTTTCTGTGTCAAGGCAGCCGCAACAGAATGAGAAGATGCAAAGGAGTAGATGTAAAACGGGTTTGTGTAGTCTGGACTTGCCAATACAGGGGCATTAGAAATTGCCTCCTTGATATCTTCAAATGTGGCTTTGGCCACTGGCGTCCATTCCATCTGCGCATCTTTCTTTAACATAGCATTCAACGGCTGCACGATCTCTGCAAAACCTGTTATAAACTTCCGAACAAAGTTAATTTTACCAAAAAATGATTTCAACTCTTTCCTACTGTTTGGTATTTGCAAATTTTTTATGGATTCTATTCTATCCGGATCAATTGAAATTCCATTTTCAGAAATGACATGGCCTAATAATTTACCTTCAGTTACGCCAAATATACATTTCTTAGGATTAAGGGAAATCCCATACCTTTCACATCGCTTGAGCACTTTCCTGAGGTCTTCAGCGTGGGTGGATGCATCCTTGGAATATACAGTTAAATCATCCATATACACAACAATGCATTTACCTGATAATCCACAGAATGCAACGTCCATGGCCCTCTGAAAAGTGGCACCTGCATTGATTAAACCAAAAGGCATTCTTCTATACGCATAATTTCCCCATTTGCAAGTGAAGGTGGTTTTTAGTCTATCTTCCCTATCAATTAAGACCTGATTATAACCTGAAAAACCATCTAAAAAAGACATCATCTTTGCGTCATTTACTGCTTGCAGTACTTCGTCTATTGGGGGCAAAGGATAATTATCCTTTTTAGAAGCCTTGTTTAAATTTCTAAAGTCTACGCACAACCTAATGTCTCCGTTTTTCTTCCTCACTGGTATCGAGTTAGCTACCCAGACAGAATGTCTGACTGGGAAAATTATTCCAGCGGACAGTAATTTTTTAACTTCCTCAAAGATTAAAGGCTCTAGAATGGCATTTACAGGCCTCTGTTTCTGCCTAAATGGTTTGACTTCTTTTCTTAAAGGTATTACATGAGTTATGATGGACTCATCAAATGTTTTCAAGTCTTCATAAGTCCATGCTATGACATGTTTATATTCTTCAGAATGTCCAGAACCTCTTTTCTAATTTTCTCAGAGCAAGCTTTCCCAATTAGTACACTTTGTGGATTTAGCTCAGTCCCTAAGTTATGTAAATCACACCTACCCCCTTCTATTTTGGGTAAGTCTTTCTGTTTTATTACTCCGTCGAAGTCAAAGATGTGTTCTAATTCAATTACTCCTTTTGGTAAGAAGTTGCTCTTTAAGTTGATCATATCTTCTTCGTCCCATGTTACTTCAGGCCTTTCTTGTTCATCAATGATTTGGGCCTCAAATGCCTCATTACAAGTTAGAAAATTAATAATTTGTTGATCCCCTCCAAATACCTGAAAGTGTGTAACGTTGTCTAGTATACTGGGCATGTTAACTAGCTCAACAGCAAATCGTCTTAATCCTGACAGTGTCAATGGTTCTAATGTACTAGCAGCAACTGCTAACGCATCTGGCCTATGGTTCAGCTCTCTTGGAATGTGCTCTATGTTAAAAGCATCAAACGAATCCATTAAACCCCATACTCTATGTCTGTAACTGATCATTTTCTTATAATTGCAGGCATATAGTTTCCTCACTTGTCTGACTACTAATTCAGAGTCTGAAAATACTCTGATGGTTTTTACCCCTTTCTTGATGGCCATGACAAGTCCTAAAATTAGGGCCTCATATTCAGCAATATTGTTAGTGCAAGAAAATTGTAATCTATATGCTGCCAAATGTGATTTACCTTGAGGATTTATGAGTTCAATACCCGCACCTGCGCCCTGTTTTGATTTGGACCCATCACATTTTAACGTCCACATGCCATCTTTACTTTTCTGATCTTTTACCTTGGCATACTTTGTCCCTTTTATTGCCTGTGGGGTGTTATCTTGTTTATTCATGGGTTTTTCCGTTTGGTTATCTTTCATATGTGTGTTTTTAGTTTACAACTCAGAAAGATAACTACCCTTGTCCTCTATTTCTTTTCCTAAATCTGGAATCAAGGCATCTATATTATCCTGAGCATATCTCAGTGTTGGATCAGGATTCCCATCTTTCTCTTGTGACTCCACCCTCCCTATGCACTTTTTGTATTCATATTCAATGATGTCTTTGCATATTTCACAATTCTCCTCAGAATGTTGCCTATCATGGACTCTACACCTATTTTTATATAACTTACATTGGACTGGGAGATTGTGTGTAAAGCACTCTTCCACCTCTCGTCTAATGGCATGACCAAATTTGTCTATTGCATTATTTTCTTCATCTGAAGAATTCTCGTCAGACTCAATGAATAGTGCCGTTCTATTGTTGACACACTTCTTTCTAATGTTTAACATCATAATCTCTTCAATCTGCATCCCATTATTGGTAATTCTATAGACACCTGGTTCAACAGCAGCATATAATATTTCATTAGTTCGATTATACTCTGTTATCATATGTTTCATTCTGGGCTCTGCCTCTATTCTGATCTGGTTTGGGATGCCTCTCCACGGTAACCACATGTGTGAAAAGTCAGTAGCCATATATCCGTTTAATGTCTTGGACCAATCTCTACTTAGCAACATTCCATAATTTATGGGTATATCCACTACTTGAATGTCAATGATTTGGCTTACCCTAGGGTCTGAAGCTAATTGCACTTGAATGTTCATGAGTTCTCCTATCACGCTAACCTCGGTCTTATCTAACTGCGTGACAACCTTGGCAGATTTGGTGGGAGTCAGCCCGAGAGTTTTACATATTCCTAAGGGCATTACGTTGGCTGAAGCACCAGAATCTACCATGCAATTGTGTATATTCTTCCCACACAATCTAACAGTTAACAAGAAAGGTTGAGTATCCCTCTTATCCGCATGTATTACCACATTTGTATTGGAAGGCTGCTCAACTTTCTTACCCTTCTCCTTAGGTGGTGAATCACCATTAGGAACAGTTATATCAGCAAACACCTTGTTTGTTATGGATGTATCCAGGGATTTTAAAAAAGCATTTCTGATCCCTGGGGTCTTTAATAATTCATTTAGAGGTATACTGACCTTAATTTTCTTTATTTCCTCTGATAAGTAATTCATTAATCTTGTTGTCTCTATTGCTTCTGTCTTGCTTGTTTGATCCTTTTGCACTGTTGTTCCATTATTTGTGTGCTGACTAGCTTTAAGTATGGCAGGATTGTTGCTAGCATTCTGATCTGGGGGTGTATTGATGTTATTCGAAGGAGTGGAGGTGGTGAAAGGTCCTCCCAGCCTAGGGTTGTTCCTCAAATTGTAGGTGTGGCTTTTATTTGTCTGTTGAAAGGCCTGCACCTCCTCTGTTTCATTTAATATCTCATTTTCATATTCAAAAGGAAACTGAAAAGCATTTAACACAAAGGCTGATTCAGGATAAAGACTTTCACAACAGTATGGTTCATCCTCTAGCAATTCATCTTCTTTCTCTTCTGCAGTTGCAAAGGTAAACGTTTCTAAGACTAATGTTGTGTCATATTCTGAGGGTACTACCTCATTACCCTTAGGAATGAGAAATTCAGAGGTAGGAGGCTGTACATCTATGTTGAAAATACTAGCTGCCAAGTGGAACTGTGGATAGTCATGCTCAGCATGGGCATTGGTATTGTGAAATCTGCACCAATTTTTGGGTGTTGTACTGGCCATTTGTATGCTAGTCGTTTGTTTTGCACCATGATTATCTGTACTCTCAAAAGGAGAAGCCAGAGTACCGTTATTGGGCCCAGTGTTCCATGTCTTGGGTAGCCTAGGTTGATTCTGATTTTTGTTATTATTGCCCCAGGTCCTATTATCTATCACTGGCCCCCTATTTTGCATTGGTTGCCCCTGACTGGGGCCTTGATGCTGATTGTAGTTTTGGTTCTGATTGTACTGCTGATTTTGATTGAGACTATAATTCTGATTTTGGCCTTGGTTGTGATTTTGATGTGGATTGTAGTTTTGGTTGCTTCTTCCATAGAGGTTCTCATTTCTTAGCTGTGTCACCTCGGTTGTTAATCTTTTCAAATGTGCAGTAATTTCTTTAATTTCTTCCCTATCCTCTTGTGCTTTTGCCACAGTTACATCCCTAGGAAGTTGGAAGAAAGGCTGACCATTATTTTGACTGTTATTGGAAGTACTAGCCGTGTAAGGAGTTATAGCTTGGATTGGAGTAGGATTATACACAGGTGTGTAAGAAGGAACCGGATTTACTAGTGGAGCGTGCTGCACAGGGACTCCATTCCATGGGTGTGCCTGATTCTGCACCCCAAAATTTCCTCCATTGACAAATGGACTGTAAGTTGTATGCCTCATTTCTTGGTTCACTGAGGCTGCCTCTTTATAGGCTTTGGATATTGAATCTATGTCAGGTTTTCTTTTGACAAACATGGCAGTTAAAGGATCCAAGGCAGCATAGTACATAGCCAACAAGGGAGCATCATCAATGGTATAAGGGGGTACTAGCCTAGAATAGGCCTTTTGAAATCTGTCATTGAAATTATCAATTAGCTCTCCCTCACCTCGTTTTATAGCAGCCAATTTATGATACAAAGCGCAAGGGTCAATGGGTCCTCTAAATCTTGACATAAATGCTTCTTCCATAAGTGCCCAAGAAGAAATGTAACCATTGGGTAAGTTTACGTACCAGCTAGAGGCCTGCTCATTAAAGGTGTAAGGAAACAATCTACACACAACATCCTCGTGCTCTAACATAGCCCTAAAA
This sequence comes from Cunninghamia lanceolata, assembly GCA_027924645.1. Lineage (NCBI taxonomy): Eukaryota > Viridiplantae > Streptophyta > Pinopsida > Cupressales > Cupressaceae > Cunninghamia > Cunninghamia lanceolata. The sequence goes on along the minus strand of BSBN01000809.1, from coordinate 43,528,706 downwards.
CATGCTTCCTTAAATATTCTAATATGATCTTCTGGGTCCTGATGCAACTGGTATTTGGGACATATCTTTTCGGGATTTTTGGGCATCTCATGATAATCATTGAAGAGTATGGGAGAATTGACATCGAAATAAGCCATTGCAGGTGTTTGAGCTTGACTTGAACCTGCAGGAATACCTGGATTGATTGGTGGATTAGGATTTAGAGGAGGATTGAGACCTCCAGGAGTGCCTGAACCAAGATTTAAAGATCTAAACAGTGATTTGTCAGGACTCACAATACTACGGATGTTAAAAGGTGACCCAGGAGGTGTTCCAGATGAACTTCCTGCTTGCGATATCTTTGGATTCCAAATTAAAGGGTTTTTACTTCGCCTTGTATCAGGTAGTTGCACAAATATATCTCCTGAACTGGACCTAGACCTAGTCACTCTATTACTGTCGTTAGCCAGTTTGAAATGAAACCTAACTCAGGAAGGCCCTCCTTCTAGCGCCAGAAAACTGTTGATGATTGTTTTGATGCAATCATAACAATAAGTTAAAATTCACATATAATGAACTGAAACTATACTTGAAAGATAAGAAGGAATCATTTGAGATTCAACTAATCCCAAGTCTACAATGGTTCAGTTGGTCAATGTGAAGCTGTAATGTTCAAGGGGCCTTACGTAGTTTAGGTTTGTTTGATGGTTTACTGGACTAAGAATATGCAAAAAAAGTCATGAGATATGTCAATACTTTCATTCCTTTGCATAAAAGTGCTACTGTGCTGCAAGTTTTAGAGGGTTTTCTTGAATTTTTTGCAGCTTTCCTCTTTATCTACTTATGAAAACTGTCTACTTATAGCTCTATTATGCATGCTTCTTCAAATTTGAGACAATTTCCTCTAGATTTCTACGTTTTCAGCTAAATATTTCAGATGGGTTGGGAAAAGTTAGAAAGATCTAATCTATACCTCATTTAATCTACCGAAGGATCTAATTGTTTCTGTTATGCACTATGTAAATACCACAGTAATTTGATCAAATCCACAGTAAAAACCTTAAATGCAAGTTCTGAGCATTTTCACAAACATACATTTAAAATTGCAAGCTCTCAAAGAAAATATTTCAAAACACAAAGAAGAGCAGGAGAACACTCAGAAGATAGATGCAGAACTCTAGATTCTATTGCATTAGAAACGAATAGTCATACATGATTTACAATGTAGGAATGACTCTTAGTTTCATTGATCATACTACAGAGAACTTACAAGCTTTACAGATACAGTAAGACAGCCAGACATTCCACGCGCACCTTACTGCAGACAAACAGGCGACTTCCTTCTTCTACACTAAACTATGCTAAGCTAACTCACTGTGTACTTCTAAAAGAGAATCCTGTTGTAGCCCCTGTTGTTTTCCTAAAATCCCTATTGTAAAGTTTTACAGTGTAGAGAGGCACAATATAAAGACATTCTGATTGTCCTCACTACAGCAAAAAACCTAACTAAACCCCTGGTTCAAACCCCTGGTTACAGCAATAAATACAGGTGAACCAGCTCTTCAAAATATCTCTGAGCAGTGTCAAATCTGGGCAAAATATTGCCCCTTCTGAGAAGTTCCGGCAGCTGGGTAATAAATTTTGTTTGTCTGTTGTAGTAATACCCTCAGCTGCAACTTTGTTCTTCACTTGAATGGCCTTGACTTTTTCACACTTCATCCTTATCTTCCTGCTCCTGAGATCAGATTTCCTTCCTCCATGAGGTCACTGTGTTGACTTTCCAGCTGCTTCCTCAACTGCAAGTCTGCAAGACAAGACAAGCAATAAGTATTTCATTTATCACATAAACAGCAGGAAATTAAAATAATCGTTTAAATCCAGGTGACTGTGCAAAATCATGGAAATCAGGTCTAAAATACTCTTAAAACGCGTTCAAAACACATACAGACTGCTCACAAGCCATTGGGTCAACCATCGCTGACCGAAAAAATGCTACGGGCGCCAAAAAACGCTTTAAAATTCCACCGCTTCATTTCCCGCCCATCGGCGTGACTATCGTCATTGGCGTGTCAAAAAACATGTTGGCCGATATCCTTTGTTTGGCCGATGTTCACTCAATCTGCATGATATTCTGGAAATATGATGCTCTCCCTTCCGAAGGTCCAGATGACGTCATCAGGATGTTTCGCTTCTGTATATTGGGGAGAAGAACGACACCATCATCATCTTCATGTCGAAGGAAAATAGGAGGATATGAAATATGATCCTACTGCTGAGGAAAGGAATATGATGGTGACATCATCGTCATATCCGGGCTTCATTAAAACGCAAAAGATGACGTCACCGTCATGCTTAGTTAAGATTAGGGGATAAATGTAAATCGGGTCATCTAAGGAGCATGATCAGGATGATGAATGTAATATGACCCCTTTGCGGCCAAGGTAACCCTCTTGAAAGATCAGGATGATGATGATCATCAGGATATTTGGGGCTTTTGTCGAACTTAGAATAAGACGTCATCATCATATTCGCGAACCGGATCGTGTTTTGGAAAATATCCTGCCGAAGGGAAATGTGATGATGATGATCATCAGGATATTTGCAAAAGGTCATATTTCTCGGCAGGAGGACTTCACGAAATATCGAGTAGACAAACAAGATCATGATGATCTTGACAATATGACAGGATAAAAAAATATGATGATCCTCCTCATCGAATTATCATGATGACGTAACCATCATTTTCCATCTTCGAAGCATGAAGATGAGTTGAGGTCATCATCAGGTTTGCGCTAGGGTGATATTTAAGATATGATCATGCTGTTGAGGAATGGAATATCACCTTCCCTTAAAAGATAGGGTGATCATCATGATCATGCAAAAGGAGATCAGGAGGATATGATGACGTCATCATCATCTTAGTGAATTTCAGCAAATATGACCCTCTTGTGAAAGATCAGGATGATGATCCTCTGATAGGATTTTGGCATGCGCATGCAAATTATGCAGATGGTGGATTTTCTAAGCAGGGTGATCTTATAATATCAGCATGATATTATAATATCAGGTAATGTTAAAATATCAGCATGATGCTCGCGATACAAAAGACCGCTCGACGGGGAAAACTTACTATGACTTAAAGTTGACGTCTGGATATTTGAACCTCAGGATATTATCGGGGGGGTGTTTTAAATATGATGATGATGTTCTTCATACAGCAAAACCGAGTTTATAAAATGTGACCCTCCTAAAATCATGATGCTCACGATGCGCCTAAGGCCATTTGACGGGTAAAGGGCACTACCACCTAAGATTGACGTCCGGATATTGCGACTGCATGATTTTTATCGGGTGATAGACCAAGATCAGGATGATCTTGACAACATGACTGAGGATAAAAATATGATGATCCTCTTGCGATTATCAGGTTTGACCAAAACTTTGACTGCTCATAACTCCCTCATATGGACGAATTTTCAAGTGATGTAAAAGGCAAACCTACCTAGAATTTCAAGCTCTTTCTAAATATGAGGTCACAGAAACAAAATATGAACTTTGACAAACTGACCTCATGATGATGACCTACCTCATCCCGACCTTCATGATGATGATGCCCCTGACTCATTTTTACCAAACCGCCAGAAAGTAGACAAACACAAGCAGAAGCAAAAAGCAAAACATCAGCAAGGGTCCCCATTTTGCTAAGGAGCATAATGGGGTGTGTTGTGAACACCACAACAGTATCCATCTTTCAATGGCCATTGTTGTAATTGCCATAAGTTTGTTCATAAAGCTACTCAATATAGAAGTAGAGTAAATTAGAATGCTCCATCATTCTCTAGTCAATGTTTCAATTGCAAGAAAATTTGTCATAAATCAAATGAATGCAGAAATCTGGTAAGGAATGGTTCTTACTATTGTCACATGAAATTGCACCCTGCTTGAATGGGATTCCAAGCATTCCAATGACACAATGGGATTGATCTCTAAGTGTGGGACTTTGCTAAATGGGATCAAACCTCTGGAGAAGGCCGGCTTCCTTGTCTAGCTATCACCTAAAACTACTGTATTTTGGGGTGAAAAGGGGAAGAAATGTGCTAAAATGAAAGCAATAATACTTAAAAGCATGAAAGGGTGATGCACCAGACAGTTCTAAAGAACCTTTACAAAGATTGAAGCATGCACAATATAATCAGATACAGCAAGCAAATATAGACAGAATAGATGATTCTAATAGAGGTAAGAAGCAAAAATGATTGAGAGGAACAAGAAATATTCACAGACAACCATATGCAGATTCACACAGAGATAGAAAAATCAGCAAAAGGCATGATAGCTTTCATATATCTAAAGAAAGGCAAGGTTACAGTATGAAAAGTTCTATTTGGAAATAGGAGAACAGAATGTTTCCAAAAATTTTTCAACCCTTATTACATCATAAGCCTTAGCTTATATAGCAATACAAAAACTGTCCTAGGTCAGTTACAAAAATCCACTCTAGGAGCTGCAATCAGAAATATCTTCATGAAGAGACGTCCACCTGCCAAGAGTAATGGCACAAAAGATCAAGAATAAGGGGCAGGTGGGAGATATTCTGGGTCTTCAATGCAAATAGCTGCGTCATCGATCTGATCTTCAAAATGGTGGAGGATAACTTAGCATTGAATGCTGACAGTTGCTTGCCATATCTGCTGTAATGAATGTCCCCAAAAATCTCCATCTGTTGAAAAAGTGTCACAAAACCTCCCGAAAAGCCTGCCAAATGAAAGAGGGGACGAAAATACACAACTTTGCCTCTTACAGCTTGTGAAAATTTGCTAAAACGGAGGAGATACAGGTGGTCAAAGTTTGGGTCAACCACTTGTGTATATCGCCTCTACACTTATGTGTATATCACTTCAGTATCTGATCCGTGTCTCGGCATATACAACCCTAAATGCAAGCTGCGGACTTGAAGAATCATTATGAAACTGTTAAAAAATGCCGTCGGGTCCGGGCTGTGTCTATATAAGAAACTGAGCGCCAAAAGACCCTACATATTACGGACCCCACCAATCACATCTCCCTTTCTGTTTATGCGAACATATGAGTTGTGGACCTGAAAAACACCCTTAGCTATATTTCATTTTCCAGCCAGGTCCGTCATGTATCACCCTCTTGAGAAGCCCCTACTAGAAACTTACGCGGAAGCCAACATCTGGCATCTTCCGCGTCATTCTGAGAAACATAGTAGAGACTAGTGGAAACTCTGGTGGAAACCAACACGTGTCGAGCAACGCGATGCCTTATAAGACTGTATCAAAAGTTGAAGTTGCCCCCACTCATGACACGTGTCGCAACCCGCGGTATGATCCGCAGCAATGGAGCTTCGTCACTGGGACCCATCCTGCCTGTGCTAAACTTTGAAACAAATAGAAACTACTGCGGAGGCTGACACTTGTCAGCTTCTGCAGAAGCCTTTAAGGGGCACGTGGCATCCTCTGTAGTAGATAGAAACTTTTTATAAACTTAGTGGACTGCGACATGTGGCAAGCTCCGCGTTGTCATGAGAAACATAGAGGCTCAGCTAGGACTCACGCGGATGACGACACCTGGCACCTTCCGCGCCTTCCTGAGATACATAGAGACACTGCTTGAAAACTTCGTGAATGCTGACACGTGGCATACTCCGCGTTACCCTTGAAACATATAAAGAGGCTCTTTGAAACTTGGGTGGAGCCCGCCACTTGGCGCCTTCCGTGTAGAGAGAAACAAGACAGAAACTTTTTAAGACCCACTTAAGATGCACGCGGATGCCGACACGTGGTGTCCTCTGCTTCACTTTAGAAATAATACAGGGGCCCACCTCCTCTCCTAGCTTCATACCAAAACAAAAGAAACTCATGCGGAGGCTGACACGTGTCAGCTTTCGCAGCAACTGCAAGGGACACGTGGAGTGTTCCGCCCCAACTTAGAAACATAGAAGAGACTTCAGCAGAAAGTGACACGTGGCAAGCTCCACTCTGAGAAACAATAAAAGGACTCTCCACTGCAGACACTTGTTGGCTTCCGCGCACTGAGAAACAATATAAAAGGGGCTCACGAAACTTGGGCGGGGGCCATGAAACTTTTAGAAACATAAGTGGAAGGTGCCAGGTGTCTCCATCCGCGGGGCTCTTGAGTTACCTTTTATGTGTCCCTCGGGTGGCTCCACGTGGTGCCATCCGCGCCACTCTCAGAAACTGTTAGAAACTGTGAGGAAACTTAAAGAAACTACGATGAAACTCTAAGAAGCTGCGATGAAACTCTAAGAAGCTGCGATGAAACTCTGGCGGAAGCCGACACGTGGTGCCCTCCGCGGCAACATAAAAACGTTTTAGAAACTTTGCTTCGCCGTTGACACGTGTCGCAACCCGCGGCGATCAATTTTCAAAAGGCCGATGGAATCTTTTGAGAGCCCACCAAAAATGCCCATTTGAACTATCTGTTGACTGCAACTTTGACCATGCATAACTTCTTCATTTGGATGAATTTCAGGGTGCCAGAAAAGCAAACCTGCCTATTTTTTCAAGCTCTTTACAATGGTAAGGTTTATTAGGCAAGGCCTCTGGGAAATTTTGGCACTTTGCTTTATAGGGACCTTTTCAAAGGGATTTCCAAGGAAAATATCAGGTTAACTATTTGGCTCTGGACAAACGGAAAAAGGTTAACACTTACAATGCAAGGAATAGTCAATCATTCCATGGAAAGGGTTTTGCATGCAATAGATTTATTCATATGGCTAATCAATGCAGATCAAATCCATTCAATAGAAGGAGTCAAAGACAAAGGAATGCGATATGCTACAATTGCAACCAATATGGACATATTGCAAAAGTTTGTAGAAGAAAGAATGTGAAAAGAAACTACCATACTAAAAATAGGAAAACAGAGTAAAGGAATGACAAAGGAAAATAAAAGGTTGATCCGATTGAAACTAAGAAAGAGATGGGCAAGATTTGGATCAAGAAAGACATGATTGAAGTCAAGGATGAATCTGCACTAGTATCTGGTGCAGATACTTCCTCCAAGAAGTAAATTGGGAGCTTTGGCTTAGGGGAGCAGTGTTGAAAATCCAAAACCTCCAACCATATAGTTAGTGTTGGAGTTCAGCATGAAGATATGTATTGGAATTTGATATGAAATATCTTATGGAAGAAAATCCAAAAGAAAATGAGTCAGTGTGGTAAATTGCAGAGCAATTTTGATCAACTGTATCTATCAAAGAAAAGTCAGGCAACTTTTGAGAATGAACATTTATGACGATTAGATCAAGAGCAGAGGATAAAAAGAAACTCATTTGACTTATAACTCACTTTGCATTCAAGCCACCAGATATCCAAGAGAGATTGAAGCAAGATTTTGAATGACAACATAAATTCAAAGACTCATAGTGATTTAGGTGAAGAAAACCCTAATTCGGCATAACAAGGTATTTACTGTTGGACATTATTGTGAATCTGTTGAATCTTTGAATGGAAACCCCACAAGTTGTTTATATCACTGAGAGACCATGACCTAAATTCAAGAAACACCCATTTGAATTAGTCGAAGTTGATTAGATGGGTGCATTTTTAGATGTTCCACACAGAGTTCTGCATACAGAGGATGTTAGGACTTATATTCATGTTGTCCTAGAAGAACATGGAAAAAGGAAACTCATATTTATTTCTAGACCACTTGTGCGGTAAGGATTTTTATTTGAAAAATGATTACAACGTATTGGAAACAAATAAATTCACTCAGTAGATTGATTCTCGACATTCAATGAGGATGAATGGGTCCGATATGTATTGAGCAGGGTTCATGATGAATTCATGTGGCTCAAGAGACCTTTTAAGATCACAAAAGATGCTATAAGGGAAGTAACTAGATTAAGCTCCACCGGATCGATACCAGTATTGAAAGCCATAACAGTTGATGGTAATCTGAGACCTATTGCCCAATTATATGATGATTATGAAGATGCTGACAAATACATCATTGAGACCACTATTGTAGAATATCAAAACATCTACAACAGGGCCCTAATTGAGATAATTGATGATCTTTCACATAGCCTAGCAAGTATAATGTCTGCAAGAAAGGAAGCAACTATGGCAAAGGATGTTTAGCTTAGAGAACATTTATTAATAAAACTATGTCCGAAAATCACTATGGAGGAAAAAGTGAAAATCCCCAAAGCAATTCACAACAAATTTAGGTCAAAAAAGAGAATGAATGCTCTCACAGGAGGAGATATTGAAAAGGTGGTAAAGAAAACTAAAGAAACCACTCTAAAAACATTAAGGGAATTTAATCTCCCTACCATTTATGACAATAAAGAAACTGATGCTGGAGATGATACATTTCCTCTATAAGTAAACCTTGAACAGGAAATAGATGAAGATGACAAAGTGACTGAGGAGAAAGAAGTATTTGTTGATGACACTAAAACAAGATCATCTCTGGAACATCAAGTTGAAGATAAAACTGACAAGGAGAAGACTGATGAAGAACAAGTCAAATAAATTCCTCCATTGAAATAAAAGGAGGACACCAATAAGGACATGGATCTAGATGATCTAGAGCAGAGCCTGAAAGAAGAAGTCTCTACTACACCAAGAGACACTGCAGAATCAGTTAAGGAACTTCTGGAGAAAGAAAAACAAGTTTTGAATGAGTCTAAGTTTCTACATGGTCCAATAAACTTGGATGTAATGTCCCCTACACAAAAATGTAGATTGGATTCAATTATACAGGGAAAAGCAAGAGAGGAAATGTTGAAGTCTCACATAGAGGATAGTGAGCTCATTGATGAGGCATTTGGCATTTTGGAGAAGCTGATGACAACATACTAGAAGAACACCTCGTCATAAGAAAATCAACTCAAAGGACTTATAAACTCTGTAAGTAAACATTTTGAATCCTTTGAGAAATCTATAGAAATAAAAGTTAGGCAAGAGTTTAATGAGAAGAGATTGAATGAGTTGAAGGAAACAATAGCTAATGACAAAGCCCAGCTAGATAAAAGGATAAAAAGCATTCAAAGTGCCATTAAAGAAGCTAGTGACATATACAATTTTTGTTTATCCTGGATGGAAGTCACAAAGAAAATAGAAGAGAAGATCAAGGATTTGGAGAAAAAATTGATGAACACTTCCAAGGTATTTGATCTGATAGTAGAATTAGTTAGTAGCAAGGAAAGTCAAGTCATCAACTTTCATAATGACTTGAGCTATCTAATATGGGAGAGAGATCAAATCAAAACTAGAATGTGACATCTAAGAGGACTAATCAGTCCTAAGTTAGACTCTATGTTTAATCTTGCAGCTGAAGTACAAACAACTTCACAAACTGACACACCCTCTGATCTTCACAAGGCAAAGACCTTAGTTTTTCTACTTAGTGGTCATAATCAAATTTTGGACAATGCTAAGAAAGGCTGGGATGGTGAGCTAGCCCAAATTAAGAACATATTCAATGACATCCTCCAGCACATGTAAAATAAAGTTAAAAATTGTACTTGTACATATGCGGCAGAGTATAGCAAATTTTGCAGTTTTGACAATTTTTTACTCTAGAACCTACACCTTTTCCATTGATGTCAAAGAGGGAGAAGAAGATCAATGAAAAATGGGCAAACATCTTAGTGGGAGAAGAAATATAGAGTGTATATAGAAAGGGGGAGCAGTCAAGGCAGTCAAGCATTTTTCACTAAGTATTGCCATCAGTGCCAAAGAGGGAGATTGTTGGCAAGAGACACTACTATGTTGAATAATTGAGTATTGTCATTAATGGAAACAAGAAAAGGAATAAGGTTGGAATAGATTTTTTGGTCAAGTGACTTGAAGACTTAGTCATATTGGCTAAGTATTGGCAATGTACAGAAGCAATGACAGGATAAGATTGTTTGGATTGGCATTGGTCTGCAGTTGAAGACCAAGTTTACAGTTTTGGTATGATGTTCCTAACTTTTAGATGATCTTATATCAAAGGTTTTAGTTTTTTATCAGTTCTAGAAGTATATCTTCAAATGGCCTAAGTCTAGTAGAATAGAATACAGTGATATTAAGAGTAGTACTCTTAGTTGTTTTGTTTCGCATTTCTTCGGTGTTGCATATGTTGATGTGTGGTTTTGAGCTGTTGTAAACACTTGTATGAAGTGTTTAAATCCAGAGTTGTAGGTTCTGAAGTCCAAAGAAAAGATAGTTACAAGCTATTGCGTTTCGCTAGATTGTTTGACAGAGTTTAATTGTGACAGAGTTTGAGTTATGATGGTCCACATTTTGCTGCTAAAGGATATTTTGCTTTGCAGTTTTGAAGGTATGATTTGTGATACTTGAGGAGTCTTTGCAATGATTTTGAGCAAGTCTTGTGGTCCAGAGTCATAGATGTAGTCTGATAGATGAACTGAATTAGTGGTAGTCTGAGTTAAAGGCCAACATGATAAGTTTGAATTATATGTGGTAAGTTATATTATTTAGAACTTAATCCTAAGCTGTTCAGTAGTTGAGGCCGTCATATGTGAACACAATTTGAGTGTTGTTTGAGTCTGCTAGGAGTTTTGGTAAATGAATTTGGTCGACAAGCTACTTAAGGTATGAGTGCATGCTTCACTTTATTAAGGTTGACCTAATATGAAGATATCAAGTGTTGCAGATATATAAGGGATCAGATTTAGTGTTTGTGTGGTGTGATGTGAATGTGATACACACATATGCGTGACATATAGATGAAGGCGATTTTGTGGAAGTAATAAAGAGCGAAAAGAGAGATCTTATTCCTATGTAAAACCAGAGGAATGAATCAGAGCAGTCAAATGTAATGCACCGCCATGCAACCCTAGAGAAAAGTTCAACTACAACAATAAAAAGGTAGTTTTTTTAAAAAAAATAGAAACAGTGAGAACAACAAATAACTTAGTCTAATAACAATGAGTTAAATTAACATCTCTAGGGATAACATGGCTGCACTATTGAAAATTAACTTGATCTAACAACAACCATGATACATACTAAATACAACAACATCAACTGAATCAACACATACATTTAAGTGATCATAAAAGTCAACATTAGGATCTTGCATAGATGATGTCAAATATACTTACAATTTCCTTACAATAGAATACATCAATACAATGTCTACAATGTTGCTTCCTAATTACATCAAAGAATATACATCAATGTAATAATACATGGTTCAACTGATATACAAGGCTAAAATATAAACATAAATATCTATCTTCTCTAGCAAAACAAGATCAGTGATCTTCTACATGATATATCCTCCTCGTACATGAACAACAACAAAGGGACCAATGGAGAGAAGTACTACCACCCGACCATGTGGAACCCTGAGGTCCACCCCTCCATGCTAGGAGTTAACAATAATGTCCCATGACAAGAACATACAAGAAGATAATAACTAGGAAGAAGAAGGACTACATAAGACTACAACAACATAGGGCAATACTCAAACATCACTTCCAGAGGCAACCACACAATGACTTGGAAAAGTACAACTCGAGAATGCTAGACTGCAGTAGGGAGAAGTGTCATCACATAGCTTGTCATGGTTTGTCCTGGTAAGCCTTCCTACACCCCGACCCCCATCTTGGGTTGTCCTGATAGCCTCTTTCAACTCCTGGCCCCCATACAAACTCATGCAGAATCAACATACCTTTCATGAGGACAAGGTCATTGATCTTGCCATTCCAGGCCTTCTCATCTCATCTCAAGCCTAAACGAGCACTTGAGGCATGAGTGAGGCATTCACTTATATTGTTTAGTGTGATTAACTACCCAACCCCTTAATTCATTAATTAGGTTATCACTGAGTTAAGACACGCTCACATGGGTTGTCCTAGATGCCACTTTGGGCTCCAGTCCCCATCGAGAGCCACTCCTCTATCTGCATCTAGAAGACCCTACTCAATAAGCATAGAAATGATCATAACAACAAATATACATGAACCATGCAAGGCATTACCTTCTTGCATAACAACTGAATCACAGGATAATTTTCACAACATTGCTCCTTAGCTTCCATGTGAAGCAAACCAAAACCAACATAATACTTTTACATTTTCCAAAATCCCCCCATCTACAAAATCTGACACACTACTTTCTGCATAAACAACACAACAATTAAACCAACTCATCCTTGCAAGACTTAATTCCACATCATGATACTTTAACAATCATAGCATATACATGAAAATAAAACATTAAAACCTATGCCTCTAGAACTAACCTTGACAACATGACTTAACCATGATGATTTACACAAGTTTCACTCACAACAAAATCTAAATACAACATTTTATAACAATTCTTAATAAGGGAAAACGTAATGATAATAATACTACATTTAAATTTGCATCTATCAATACTTAATTTCTAAAACATGATAATTTAAATCAAATTTATACAAATACAACTAAAACTCAATGTTCTTTACGACACAAAACATGATTTCAAACCTAGACCTTCTAGGCCTCTGGAAATCACTAACATCATACACAAAGACCCATTACGCCATTTACACATCAAATCAACTAGCATTAAATCAATATTTAAACATCTAACCTTATTCGAGATTCAAGTAACAAATAATAAAATTGCATAACTCAAGGGTAAGATTAATGTTATATTTTACCCTATCAACTAATCCTTAATGACAATGGTTTTAAATAACAAAAATAAATATATTTGAATCGATTGATTAAACAAGGTCCTTAAACAAATTACATTACTTAAAGCACTTGAATTCATAATAAGCCAATTTTCTATTAACCAATTACCTATGACTCAAATTTCATGATCAGAAACCTATTTTCAAATCCTCTTATCAAATTTCAAACTAACATAATCATTGCCATTAAATCATAATAATACAATACCAAAATTACATTAAATTTATCAACAATAAATATATATTCATATCGATCACCTTATTAAACTAAATAAAACAATAGATACTATGTTATCACATGCATCAATTGCGATATTAACTATATCAATACAATTTTAATATCTAAACTAAATGAATATGAATATTTAATATCATATCTGTCAACTAGGGGATATCAACTAATAAGTTTGAATTAATAATAATGGTAATAATAATAATAAATACTATGAATCATGGATAGCAAATATTTTCATCCAAGATAAATAAACATTAATGGAAACTCTAATCTGGAAGAATATAAAATAACTAAACTATAACCTATAATATATACTTATTTTTATCTCATTCAAAATACCCATATGTGCCATAACTATAAAATCTATCCCTTACTAAGTTGGTATAATCAACTATTGTTCCAGACTAACACTAGCATCCCAGGAAAGGAAGAAACTTTCTAATAAATAATATCTTAATTATTTAACTTCCTATTACTTGTAATCCACAAAATGAAACTATTTATTTGAGACTAAACATTATCAAATACAATGATTGAAGAAATGCAATGCTTGCAGAATATGTACAAAATGAATTGAAACTTTTAACCAAATGCAACTGATAGGCTTAAGTTTGATTTGATCTCAATGAATTCAATGATTGCAGGTTATTTACAAAATAGATTTACTGAATAGGCTTTAAAAACTTTCAAGCAAAGGCAATCAGTAGGCGTAAAGTCAAATTCCCAGCCTTTACCAGCATCCTCTCTGCATGCGCCTAAATGGGAGCTTGGCACAGGTTTGGAAATCCATCAAAACATAATGTTGGGGAAATTTTTGTCTGATATTATAGTTGGAAATGCACTAGTTACATGTATGTGGAAACATAGACAAAGCACATGAACTATTTGATAGAATGCATCAAAGAAATGTCATCTACCGGAATGCAAGGATCGCAGATATGAACAAAATGGATTTATTGCACGGGCTTAAGAACCTTTCAAGTTAGGATTTGGCACCACAGGTTTTGTAGCTATGTATTTCTAGATGGATTTGTGTTCATTAGATCACACCGAGTTTGCACATGTGAAGGTCCACCATTTGGTAAAAGATACAATCAAACCCATATTTTTAGTAGTTTCTAGGCAGTCAATTTCTGTCTCAATTTACGCGTAGATGAAGATGAATCTCAAAATTCTAGGACATGGGTTTTGTGTAGAATGGCCCATATTCAGTAGTCACGTGAGCAGTTTTCCAAACTTCAAAAAGGTTTAGGAGTTATAGTTTGATCTTCAAAGACAACTTACAAAAAGATAAGTAACGCCCAAATTTATTGAAAAAAACCAAATCCCTTATTCCAAATTCGTGAGGGGTTGTTTCATAAATTTTCAAAGGTTTTTAGATCTTGCAGATTTAAGATAATGAAAAATGCCTCAAGAGAATAAACACATAATAGTTTTATCGAAAGGCTTCAAAAAATTTGAAGGAATGAAATTGACAAAAAAAATTTAAAAACAAGATTCATCAAAACAAAGATAAATATAGATGATGCTAGAACCTGGGTCCTTTGCGCTGGAAGTTTGTTGCTGGGGTCGAATGCTACAGCCACCAAAACCAACTTCCCAATCTTCCAACTCCCAAATTTCTTCTTCCCTTCCCCCTAAAATCTAGAGAGGTATAAAAAGAAAAATAATAATTTCTCCTCTTCATTATTGACCCCCACTAATACCACAATTAATTCCCATTACACCAAGCACGACAAACTAAAATTAATTCATTTTGGTTTTAACCACACAAGATTTTCTGACAACATAACAACAACCTCATAAATAATCTTAAATTAGAAAATGGAATATATTAAGATATCATTCACCAATAAATATTTCATGAGTTTAATGACAACTCATAAAACACTCAAATTTATTATTCTTAATAAAATATTGTTATTATTATTATTATTAATGTGCTCACAAGACCCATAATTTATGCTACGACAACGATTGACCAAAACATAATCGAACAATTATGACTTAAGCTATCCAATGCCAACAAAACCTGATGACCAAACATGATCGACACATGACCACAACAAAGGTGACTTACCATTAAACCCAACTGACCAAACTAACAGATCATAGGACATGAACTCACCCTCTTTGATGGTGATAACAAGTTGAGGGACCTTATGTCATTTCCGATCAACAGTTCTCCATTGGATATAAGGCACGCTCAAACCTGCCAATTTAGGCGGAGTCAATGCCTGGCACCTGCAACCTGCAACAAATGAAATGTTGAGCATATATATATATATACATATAACCATCTAATCAAACACACCGTGGAAGAGAATCATAGCGTAGCAAGGTACTCACGCATGAGTAATGCAACACTGTCCCTTCCACCAATCACATCCACAAGTAACCATATCATGCATGCACATCAGTAACTAAACAACTAAATGAAAACATCATTAGATAATCATATTAAGCACATGATAAAATTGATCAACATAATCAACTGAGTCCATAACTAATCATAATAGAAGCATAACCAACAGTTCTAACAGCATCATCATAGACAAGTATCATCATCAAAACAGCAAATCCAAGATGTCATAATGTCTAAACAAAACAACTATTAGAAAGCCAAAATGAGGGGCACTACATCCTCTCCCCTAGGTTTAGGCTTACTCCTGGAAGCCTACAACAAAATAAGGGTAGAGATCTTGCATCCTGACACAACCTCCCAAGCAACAAAAGACTCATCACTAGGATCCCACTGGACCCTTGCCTGCTCTACGCCCCTACCCCCTGAGGGTCAACCCCTGATGCTACAGAATGTGCACAAGCTCCAAAGAAAGCTATCTGACCTCTACCTACGGTCTCCAAGACTATTCCCTGATGCTCTACCTGGCAAGGAACAAATGCTGCAAACACCCTGTGTGACCTGCCTGCGTCACCTACGGTCAGTTCTGAAGCTGCCAACCTCTAAACAAATCTTATAGCGTTCTTCTATGGACACTGCCTAGCTATATGGCCCTACTGAACACAAGAGAAACATCCCATACCTCTACCATAACCTCCGCCACCTAAGAAATCATTGGACTACAAGAAATTATCTCTATTAACTGCAGACTGTGTACTTTAAACTAGCTGATTGGGATGACAATTCTTGGCCTGCCATCAATTACGGTCTTCTCCTGACTGAGTACCACCACCTTGTTGAGGCTAAGAATTATTTGATTTTGACTAGGAATACTGTTGTTGTTGCTGCTATTGTTGTCCACCTTTAGCAGGTGTACACTAGCTTTTTGAAGTGCTGGCTGCCTGAGACTGAGCACCATGAGGCCCAACACCTGTCGGAGGTGCACTACCAATCTACACACCTATATGACCACCAAGATCCATTACCAAATTCTCTACCAACCTGGCCTTCTCAACTGCTACCTCCATGATCTTAGGCTCTAAAACATGGACTCCTTCACTGATACGGGCATTCAAGCCCCTAATAAAATGTTGAACTAACATAGCCTCATCATTGCCAATGCCTGCATACTGCTGAAGCTCATAAAATCTATGCTCATACTACTCTACTAACATGGCCATCTGTCTCAACTCATGGAATTCATCTACATAGCACTACTTCCAGTGATCCAACAAGAAACGAGCTCTAAACCTCTCCAAGAACAACTCCCAAGAAACCGTACCAATATCTAAGTGCAACTTTTGTTCCTCTGAATGCCACCATGTAGAAACAAAACCTCTGAGGTACAAGATGACACATCTTGCCTTGGTGTTACTACCATACAGATGCATGGAAAAACACCTACCCAAATCCAACATCTAGGTCACTGCCTCTAAATCACTACCAAAACCATCAAATGTGGGAGGGTGTACCCTCGAAAGATCTCTCATGTGGCCTACTGAGATAGCCTCCTGTTCTACTGTCATCTATCTTCTCCTAGGATATCTTTCTCTTTCCCTAACCTTTGGCTGATCTACCTCCTACCCCCCTCCTAGCTGATCCACCTCCTGCCTAGGCCCCATACAAGCAAGGACCTCCTCAAGCAACTGACGCAACTGAGCTCCCTTCGGCTGACCCTGGTTCTCCATATTCTGACCCCCACCTTCCAGAGCACTCTCATGAGGGGAACTAGGAGTGGGTGTACCACCACCACCTCTTTCGCATCCCCTACCTCAACCTCGACCTTGACTTCGACCTCTAGGCATCTTCTACACTAAACCAACAAAGGACAATCTTAGGCTATAAGGTGAGGATAAAAAAAGGGAAAACATACCCTACAGAATCTACACAACTAGGAAAACAAATGGGCTTATATATACCCAAAGTACCGAGTGTTTGAAAACCTAGCTCTGATACCAAATGTAATACCCCGCCATGCAACCCTAGAGAAGAGTTCAACTAAAGCAATAAAAAGGTAGAATTTCTTTATTTTTTAAAATAGAAACAATGAGAACAACACATAACTTAGTCTAATAACAACGAGTTAAATTAACATCTCTAGGGATAACATGGCTGCACTACTAAAAATTAACTTGATCTAACAATAAGCATGATACATTCTAAATCCAATAACATCAACCAAATCAACACACACATTTAAGTCATCAGAAAAGTCAACATCAAGATCTTGCATATATGATGTCAAATATATTTACAATTTCCTTACAATAGAATACATCAATACAATGTCTACAATATCGCTTTCTGATTACATTAGAGAATATACATCAATATAATAATACATGGTTCAACTGATATACAAGGCTAAAATATAAACATAAATATTTGTCTTCTCCAACAAAACAAGATCAGTGATCTTCTACATGATATATCCTCCTCGCACACGAATAACAACAAAGGGACCAATGGAGATAAGCACTACCACCTGACCATGTGGAACCCTGAGGTCCACCCCTCCATGCTAGGAGATAACAATAAGGTCCCACGACAAGAACAGACAAGAAGACAATAACTAGGAAGAACAAGGACTACACAAGACTACAACAACATAGGGCAATACTCAAACATCACTTCTAGAGGCAACCACAGAATGACTGTGAAAACTACAACTCAGGAATGCTAGACTGTAGTAGGGAGAAGTGTCATCACATAGCTTCTCATGGGTTGGCTTGGTAAGCCTTCCTAGGCCCCAGCCCCCATCTTGGGGTGTCCTAGCAGCCTCTCCTGACTCTTGGCCCCCATACAAACTCATGCGGAATTAACATACCTTTCACGAGGACAAGGTCGTTGATCTTACCATTCCAAGACTTCTCATCTCATCTCAAGCCTAAATGAGCACTTGAGGCATGAGTGAGGTATTCACTTATCTTGTTTAGTGTGATTAACTACCCAACCCCTTAATTCATTAATTAGGTTATCACTGAGCTAAGACACTCTCACATGGGTTTTCTTGGACACCACTTTGGGCTTTGACCCCCATCGAGAGCCACTCCCCTATTTGCATCTAGAAGACCCTACTCAATAAGCATAGAAATGATCATAACAACAAATATACATGAACCATTCAAGGCATTACCTTCTTGCATAACAATTGAATCACAGGACAATTTTCACAACAATGCCCCTTAGATTCCATGTGAAGTAAACCAAAACCAACATAATACTTTTACATTTTCCAAAATCCCCCCATTTACAAAATTTGACACACTACTTAATGCATAAACAAGACAACAATTGAACCAACTCATCCTTGCAAGACTTAATTCCACATCATGACACTTTAACAATCATAGAATATACATGAAAACAAAACATTAAAACCTATGCCCCTGGAACTAACCTTGACAACATGACTTAACCATGATGATTTACACAAGTTTCACTCACAACAAAATCTAAATACAACATTTTATAACAATTCTTCATAAGGGAAAATGTAATGATAATAATACTAAGTTTAAATTTACATCTATCAATACTTAATTTCCAAAACATGATAATTTACATCAAATTTATACAGATACAACTAAAACTCAAACTTCTTTACAACACAAAACATGAATTCAAACCTAGACCTTCTAGGCCTCTGGAAACCACTAACGACATACACAAAGACTCATTATGCCATTTACACATAAAATCGACTAGCATTAAATCAATATTTAAACATCTAACCTTATTCGAGATTCAAGTAACAAATAATAAAATTGCATAACTCAAGGGTAAGATTAATGCTATATTCTACCCTATCAACTAATCCTTAATGACAACTGTTTTAAATAACAACAATAAATATATTTGAATCGATTGATTAAACAATGTCCTTAAACAAATTACATTACTTAAAGCACTTGAATTCATGATAAACCAATTTTCTATTAACCAGTTACCTATGACTCAAATTTCATGATCATAAACCTATTTTCAAATCCTCTTGTCAAATTTCAAACTAACATAATCATTGCCATTAAATCGTAATAATACAATTCCAAAACTACATTAAATTTATCAACAATAAATATATATTCATATAGATCGCCTTATTAAACTAAATAAAACAATAGATACTATGTTATCACATGCATCAATTGTGATATTAACTATATCAATACAATTTTAATATCTAAACTAAATGAATCTGAATATTTAACATCATATCTGTCAGCTAGGGGATATCAACAAATAAGTTTGAATTAATAATAATGGTAATAATAATAATAAATACTATGAATCATGGATAGCAAATATTTTCATCCAAGACAAATAAACATTAATGGAAACTCTAATCTTGAAGAATATAAAATAACTAAACTATAACCTATAATATATACTTGTTTTTATCTCATACAAAATACCCATATGTGCCATAACTATAAAATCTATCCCTTACTAAGTTGGTAGAATCAACTGTTATTCCAGACTGATACTAACATCCCATGAAAGAAAGAAACTTTCTAATAAATAATATCTTAATTATTTAACTTCCTATTACTTGTAATCCACAAAATGAAACTATTTATTTGAGACTAAACATTATCAAATGCAATGATTGAAGAAATGCAATGCTTGAAGAATATGTACAACATGAATTGAAACTTTTAACCAAATGCAACTAGCAAGCTTAAGTCTGATTTGATCTCAACGAATGCAATGATTGCAGGTTATTTACAAAATGGATTTGCTGAATAGGCTTTAAAGACTTTCAAGCAAAGGCAATCAATAGGCGTAAAGTCAAATTCCCAACCTTTACCAGCATCCTCTCTGCATGTGCCTAAATGGGAGCTTGGCATAGGTTTGGACATCCATCAAAACATAATGTTGGTGAAATTTTTGTCAGATATTATATTTAGAAATGTGCAGGTTACATGTATGTGGAAACATAGACAAAGCACATGAAATGTTTGACAGAATGCATAAAAAAAATGTCATCTACCGGAATGCAAGGATCGCAGATATGCAGAAAATGGATTTATTGGACAGGCTTAAAAACCTTTCAAGTTAGGCTTCGGCAACACGGGTTTTGTAGTTATGTATTTCTAGATGGATTTGTGTTCATTGGATCACAACCAGTTTGCACATGTGAAGGTCCACCATTTGGTAAAAGATACTGTCAAACCCATGTTTTTAATAGTTCTAGGCAATCAACTTCTATCTCAATTTGCACGCAAATGAAGATGAATCTTGAAATTTTGGGACATGGGTTTTGTGCAGAATAACCCATATTGAGTAGTCATGCATGTGGTTTTCCAAAATTTGAAAAGGTTTAAGAGTTACAGTTGGATATTCAAAGACAACTTACAAAAAGATAAGTAATGCCCAAATTTATTGAAAACAACCAAATCACTTATTCCAAATTTGTGAGGGGTTGTTTCATAAATTTTTAGAGGTTGTTGTATCTTACAGATTTAAGATAATGTAAAATTCCTCAAGAGATGTCATTAAACATTGCAAAGATCATAGAATAAACACACAATGGTTTTATCGAAAGGCTTTAGAAATTTTTAAGCAATGAAATGGACAGATTTTTTTTTTTAAACAAGATTCATCAAAATAGATATAAATACAGATGATGGTGGAACTTGGGTCCTTTGTGCTGGAAGTTTATTGCCAGGGTCAATTGCTATAGCCACCAAAACTACCTTCCCAATTTTCCAACTCCCAAATTTCTTCTTCCCTTCCCCCCAAAATCCAGAGAGGTATAAAAAGCAAACTAATAATTTTTCCTCTCCATTACTGACCCCTACTAACACCACAATTAATTCCCATTATGCCAAGCATGACAAACTAAAATTAATTCATTTTGGTATTAACCACACAAGATTTTCTGACAACATAACAGCAACCTCATAAATAATCTTAAATTAGAAAATAGAATATATTAAGATATCATTCACCAATAAATATTTCATGAGTTTAGTGACAACTCATGAAACGCTCAAATTTATTATTCTTAATAATATATTATTGTTATTATTGTTATTATTATTATTAATGTGCTCACAAGACCCATAATCTATGCTACGATAACAATTGACCAAAACATAATCGAACAATTACGACTTAAGCTATCCCATGCCAACAAAACCTAATGACCAAGCACGATCGACACATGACCACAATAAAGGTGACTGACCATTAAACCCAACCAACCAAACTAACAGATCATAGGACATGAACTCACCCTCTTCAATGGTGATAACAAGCTGAGGGACCTTATGTCATCTCCGATCAATAGTTCTCCATATAATATAAGGCACGCTCAGACCTACCAATTTAGGTGGAGTCAATGCTTGGCACCTACAACCTGCAACAAACAAAATGTTGAGCATATATATATACATATAACCATCTAATCAAACACACAGTGGAAGAGAATCGCAGTGTAGCAGGGTACTCATGCATGAGTAATGCGACACTGTCCCTTCCACCAATCACATCCACAAGTAACCATATCATGCATGCACACTAGTAACTAAACAACTAAATGAAAATATCATCAGATAATCCCATTAAGCACATGATAAAATTGATCCACATAATCAACTGAGTTGATAACTAATCATAATATAAAAATAACCAACAGTTCTAATAGTATCATCATAGCAATAGATAAGTATCATCATCAAAACAGTAAATCCAAGATATCATAATGTCTAAACAGAACAACTATCAAAAAGCCAAAATGAGGGGCACTAGATCAAAGATGAAGAGTTTTGAGATAGTATTTATGTGCTTCATTGGAGCTGCAACCATGCATGTGCAGATGCAATCTAAACAGTTCAAAGTTTGGCAGTGAGCCATTCTTCCTTCTTCTTTCTTTCTCTAGGCAGCGAGCCTTTCTTGCAGTGAGCATTTATTTGGGTAGATAGCCCTAAGGAAGAAAGCCTTATTGTAATTCGGTATTGTGCTATATTAATATATTGTGAGATAACACTCATCATGGTTTTTCCCTCTTTGGGTTTTCCACGTAAAAATCCTGGTGTTCATGTGTTATATCTTTGTGGTTGCTATTCCTATGCTTATTCTGCTTTCATATTTTTAATTTCAGAAACTGGATTAATAAACTTGTTAAGAAGTGGTTTTGTGGAATACTGATTCACCCCCTCTCAGTATTCCTTACTATCAACAATTGGTATCAGAGAAAGGTTCCTTGGAAGAAGCCTAAGAGCTTGAGGAAGATCTGGGAGAGTTCACTCATTGTAGCTAGAAGATTTGGAAATTTCTCAAACAATGTTGAACTAGAAGCAACTCTTATTGATCTTGAAAAGTCTGAAGCAGAAGTTAGGGATCTGAAGGATAACTTACAAGAAGCTGATGAATGGATTTCAAAGTTAGAAGAACAAGTCAAGAAATTTAAGGAAAAATATAAAGAAGTTACTGATCAATTAATATCAACAAATGAAACCCTGAATGATTTCGAAGTAGAAGTTATAGAAAGAGAAAAAGTAGAAGAAGATCTGAATATAATGATGAAAAGCAAATGAGAAGATTGTGTCAAACTTGAAAAATAAATTGTGGGTCTAAAAGCAGACTTGGAAAAATGATGGGGAGCCTCAGTCGGTAAGACTTCCACCATCGACCACCTTGCAACCTATCACACCGACTGTTATAGTCACGCCGATGTGAGGTCCAACAACTCTGACCATCAGCGAGAACAAGACCATTGGTCACCTTCGACCTTATCACTTTGATATAACTCAATCAACTAGATCACCACTGTCAGCTCAACGTCTCATTATCTACCTAATGTACTTTGTCACTCTGATATGCATCTCAGGCCGTGACTTCCGTTCAATGCCTTGAACCTCTCTTCAGCCGGACTATCCTCGTTGCTCTGAGTGAGGAATGCTTTTCTGATGGCCTTTGTCTCACTGATAACAGCTCCAACTCCTCCAATCAAACCCTAGCACATGGAGATGCTAGGCGATCTACTGTGCATACTCCAATTTGGTCCTCTGCACCACCGAACAGGAAAACAAAACAAGAAACAAAAATAGATATCTATACAACGAAGCCATTCCATTGATTTTGATAGAAATCTTATCAGTGGAATGCTTCACATCAACATATTGTAACAATGAAAAACACAGAAAGGAAAAGCAGTCTACAACTATGCAATTTGTGATTACAACGAATGGAAAACCAATTGACGACACATAATAGTTTGATTTCTCCTTAACACAAATGTACGATTGCATAGAACTCTTCTTTGCTTCGACCTGATTACAATATCTAATCTATCTACTTGATCTTGTTCATTTCCCTAGTTTTATAAACTCGCCCAGAGGAACACCAACCCATTCTAAGCGGCTAGGAGACCAACCGTCTAACCACTAACAATTTGACAAATGCAAACTAAGTACTTGGGACTTACAAAGTTTTTTCTAGGTCTAGATACAAACAGAAATAACATGCATTGGTCAAATAGACCTTATTACAATGCAAACATGATTTCCTAAACAAAACATGATTTTAAATGCCTCACGGAGGCCACCTTGTGTTAGGTGCTCCTACACCATACACCCCACCTAGAAAAGAACTCATGTCCCATGAGTTGAGTCAATGTCTTGTACCATCATCATCCTTCGCTGCATCAGGCCTTCCCCACGATCTCTGGACTGCAACTTGCTTCCATGGAATTAAAAACTCATGCCTAGCATTGTAGGCTCTACTCACACCTTGCCATAAGTGAGTGCTTGCAACCAAACCCATACTTTACTCGCCATTCTTCCTTACTATCATCTCTGCCTGAACACCTGCATTCAAAACCTTGATTGATGCTTCTTGTATTGCTGCTATGGTAGAATATGTTTGCCTGTCAACTACTGTTGGCTCTAGAGGACAAACAATGGTCCCTACTATGATAGCATCCTCTTCTTTCCAATCAACTTGTGTCTGCTTGCAGACCTGCTCTTTGACCTTCATCTGATCCATTTCATACATCACCATATGATCTCCCCCATTCAAAACTGAAATCACCTTCAAACTGTGATCTTTGGTAACCCCACTCCTTGAGACATCCTCAACTGTCCTTGTCTCTTCTTCATTATTGTTCACAAACTCTTTCTTACCCACCAAAATGATCTTGGCTACCTTCTTTGCTTCAGTATCCTCCTGCAATGGTGTCATCACAAAAGTCTTTCCATCCTTCTTGATGGTGTATGTGTTAGCATACCCATCATATAATGCTTGCCTATCAAATTGCCATGGTCTACCTAAAAGTAGGTGACAACACTCCATGGGCAAAATGTCACATAAAATTCTCTCCTTATATGCTCCCATTTGAAAATCAACATATGCTTGTTCATCTACCAAAAGTGATTGGCTATCACTTACCCAAGATGCTCTGTAAGGAGTTTGATGAGGAATCCTTTCTATGTTCAATTTATCCACCATTTCCCTAGACACCATATTATCTGTTGAACCAAAATCTATGACTACCTTGCATATTTTACCTTTGCTTTTGCAATTGATCCTGAAAAGAGCTCTCCTTTGTGATGGTTTAGTCTGCACTAGTTCTTTGAGCAACGTCCTCTTGATCATCAGATTTTCTCCCACTTTTGATGTCAAATTCACTTCAGGAGATGTCACACTCCCTGCATCCTCTTGAGTCAATGTGGTTCTTCTTTCATTACCATGAGAAGTTGAGGCCTTCTCTGGACACTTATAAGCCAGGTGCCCTATCTAATTGCAGTTATAACATCTCATATTGGAGAACTTGGATCCTCTGTCCGATTCATTTATCCCACCTCTTTCATTTGGCCTTCTTCCTTGGTAGCTTCCTCTACTACTGGAGTCTCCAACTTGCTCTTCTTGGCCAGACTCACCACTAGGCCTCTGGTTAGGACTTCTTCCTCCAAAACTGCCTCTAAAATTTATGTCAACTCTTCCTCTACTCTACTGCTCACCTTTCCTCTTCAGCTTCTCTTCAGCTCTTAATGCTACTTGAAATCATTTTTCCACAGTTTCAGGTGTAAATAAACTTATCTCATCTTGAATATTGATCCTTAGACCAGTTAAATACCTTGCTACCTTGGCTTTTTCATCCTCCATGTACCGACAACGAAGAGTGTATTTGTGAAACTCCTCGGTGTAAGTAGCCACATCCATATCTTTTTCCTTAAGGTTTTGCATTTTCCTGTAAATATGCACCTCATAGTCAGATGGAAGGAACTGGGACTTGATCTTCTCTAGCATTTTGCTCCACGAAGAGATCATACTTTTCCCATTCTTTACCCTTTCTCCTTGGGTATAATTCCACCATGTAAGTGCAGCACCTTTTAGTTTAGTTTTTGCAAACTTAACTTTCTTACTTTCAGGAACTTCTTTGTACTGAAAGTTGTTGTTTAGAGCCTCAATCCACTCCATGACTTCATCAGCATTCATCTTTCCGCTGAACATGGGGATATCTATCCGAGCCTTTGAGGAGTCCTTGCCAATAGCCTTAATGGCTTCCAGAAAATGTTTTTGATCAGTTGGTATCTTGGTCTTCTCTTGTTCCTCTTCTTGTTCCTCTTTCTCTTCTTCTTCATCTGAACCTTCCTCTATCCTTTTACCTATCTTCATTGCCCTCAATTCAGCCTGGAGTACTTCCTTGACTCTAGTCTTGATCATCTCCTCCAACTCCTTGAATTTCTTGACCACTTTGGTGGTCATCCCCTTTGGAGGCATATCGCTAGCCTCTCCTTTTCTTTCTTTGTCTGACATAAACATTCACAGACGGCACCCAAACGCCAACGCTCCTACAAATCCTCAATGACTACAACATAATGCTCAATCAGATGTTCATCCTACATGCTGCTATAGACCCATTCCTCTCATCCAACATTAGATCCTGGAGATGCACTACCACTCTCTCTCGCAGTGGCCTCACTCTGCACCCTCTTCTAGCCAAACCTCTATTGGTGAATGGTCTTGACAGTCCTCATCATCGTCTGCCCACACACTACTGGAGTCCTATTCCTTCTCGCAACTAGATGGCATGAGCAACTCTTCATCTGCCTTCTCAGTGACAAAAATCAAATACACAACACCTCCGCCCAGAGATTTCACTGGCTCTAATACCAATATGATGGGGAGCCTCAGTCGGTAAGACTTCCATCGTCGGCCACCTTGCAACCTATCACACTGACCATTATAGTCACACCGACGTGAGGTCCAACAACTCTGACCATCAGCGAGAACAAGACCATCGGTCACCTTCGACCTTATCACTCTGATATAACTCGATCGGCCAGATCACCACTATCAGCTCAATGTCTCGTTATCTACCCGGTGTACTTTGTCACTCCGATATGCATCTTAGGCTGTGATTTCTATTCAACGCCTTGAACCTCTCTTCGACCAGACTATCCTCATCACTCTGAGTGAGGAATTCTTTTATGATGGCCTCTGTCTCACTTATAATAGCTCCAACTCCTCCAATCAAATCCTAGCACATGGAGATGCTAGGCGATCTACTGTGCATACTCCAATTTGGTCCTCTGTGTCACCGAATAGGAAAACAAAATAGGAAACAAAAATAGATATATGTACAACGAAGCCATTCCATTGATTTTGATAGAAATCTTATTAGTGGAATGCTTCACATTGACATATTGTAACAACGAAAAACACAGAAAGGAAAAGAAGTCTACAGCTATGCAATTTGTGATTACAATGAATGGAAAACTAATTGACGACACATAATAGTTTGATTTCTCCTTAACACAAATGCACGATTACATACAACTCTTCTTTGCTTCAACCTAATTACAATATCTAATCTATCTGCTTGATCTTGTTCATTTCCCTAGTTTTATAAACTCACCCAGAGGAACACCAACCCATTCCAAGTGGCTGGGAGATTGATTCCAAGCGGCTGGGAAAAAACTAACTGACTCTAAGCGACTAGGAGACCAACTGTCTAACCACTAACAATTTGGCAAATGTAAACTAAGTACTTGGGACTTGCAAAGTTTGTTCTGGGTCTAGATACAAATAGAAATGACATGCATTGGTCAAATAGACCTTATTATAATGCAAACATGATTTCCTAAACAAAACATGATTTTAAATGCCTCATGGAGGCCACCTTGTGTTAGGTGCTCCTGCACCTAAAAAGCCAAGAGCTATGAAGAAAAGTTCAAGATAAGTCCTGTAAAGCTTGATGAGATGATTGCTAGTTAAAAGAGTGTCAATGATAAGAAAGGTTTGGGATTTGAGAAAGGAGGAAGTTCAAAATCTGGTCAAACAAACACTGAGTTAAAGCAAAATAGAGGAAAACAGTTAAGAAATCAAAAAGGAAGACCTAGAAGACCTCCGATCAGACAGCCAAATTATGCTCAAAGGTATCCATCTTTCAATGGACATTATTTTAATTGTAATAAGTTGGGTCATAAAGCTACTCAATGCAAAAGTAGAGTAAACCAGAATGCTCCATCATTCTCTAGTCGATGATTCAATTGCAAGAAAATTGGTCATAAATCAAATGAATGTAAAAATCTAGTAAGGAATGGTTCTTACAATGCAAGGAATAGTCAATCATTCCATGGAAAGTGATTTACATGCAACAGATGTGGTCATATGGCTAATCAATGTAGATCAAATCCATTCAATAGAAGGAATCAAAGACAAAGGAATATGATGTGCTACAACTACAACAAATATGGACATATTACAAGAGTTTGCAGAAGCAAGAATGTGAAAAGAAACTACCATACTAAAAATAGGAAAATAGAGCAAAGGAATGATAAAGGAAAAGAAAAGGTTGATCCAATTGAACTAAGAAAGAGATGGACAAGATTTGGATCAAGAAAGATGTGATTGAAGTCAAGGATGAATCCACACCAATATCTAGTGCAGATACTTCCTTCGGGAAGTAAATTAGGAGCTCTGGCTCAGGAGGAACAGTGTTGAAAATCCAAAACTCCCAGCTAGATTGTTAATGCTGGAGTCTGGCATGAAGATATGTGGTGGAATCTTATATGAAAGATCTTATGGAATAAAATCTGGAAGAAAATGAGTCAGTGCGGTACAATGCTGAGCAATTTTGATCGATTGTATCTATCAAAGAAAAGTTAGGCAGCTTTTGAGAATGAGCATTTATGATGATTAGGTCAAGAGTAGAGGATAAAAACAACTCATTTGCCTTATAACTCACTTTGCATTCAAGCCACCAAATAGCCACAAAAATTCAATGAACTCGTAGCAATTCAAGTGAAGAAAACCCTAATTCGGCATAAAAAGGTATTTACCATTGGAACTTTATTGTGAATCTATTGAATATTTGAAATGGAAAACCCAAAAGTTGTTGATATCACTGAGTGACCATGACCTAAATTCAAGAAACACCCATTTACATCAGTTGAAGTCAATCAGATGGGTGCATTTTTTAGATGTTCCACATAGATTTTTGCATGTAGAGGATGATAGGGCTTATATTCATGTTGCCCTAGAAGAACATGGAAAAATGAAACTCAGATTTATTTCTAGACCACTTGTGCAGTGAGGATTATGATTTGAAAAATGATTACAAGGCATTGGAAATAAAGAAATTCATTCAGTACATTGATTTCTTGAGATTCGATGAGGATGAATGGGTCCAGTATGTATTGAGCAGGATTCATGATGGATTCATGTGGCTCAAGAGACCTTTTAAGATCACAAAAGATGCTATAAGGGCAATAACTAGATTAAGCTCCACTGGATTAGTACTAGTATTGAAAGCCATAACAGTTGATGGCAATCTAAGACCTATTGCCCAATTATATGATGATTATGAAGATGCTAACAAATACATCATTGAGACCACTATTGTAGAATATCTAAACATCTACAATAAGGCCCTAATTGAGATAATTGATGACCTTCCACATAGCCTGGCAAGTATAATGTCTGCAAGAAAGGAAGTGGATATGGCAAAGGATGTTGAGCTTAGAGAACATTCATTAATAAAACTATGTTTGTAAATCACTCTGGAGGGAAAAGTGAAAATCTCCAAAGAAATTCACAACAAATTTAGATCAAAAAAATGAATGAATGCTCTCATGGGAGGAGATATTGAAAAGGTGGTAAAGGAAACTAAAGAAACCACTTTGAACACATTAAGGGAATTTAATCTTGGAAGTAAACCTTGAACAGTAAATAGATGAAGATGACATAGTGACCGAGGAGAAAGAAGTATTTGCTGATGACACTAAAACAAGATCCTCTGCAGAACATCAAGCAGTGACAAGGAGAAAACTGAGGAAGAACAGGTCAAGGAAGTTCCTCCACTAGAAAAAAAGGAGGACACAAATAAGGACATGGATCTAGATGATCTAGAGTAGAGGTTGAAAGAAGTCTCTGCTACACCAAGAGACGCTGCAGAATTAGTTAAGGAACTTCTGGAGAAAAAATAAAGTTTTGAATGAGTCTATGTTTCTACATGCTCCAATAAACTTAGATGTAATGTCCCATGTACAAAAATTTAGATTAGCTTCAATTGTAAAACCAAAAGCAAGAGAGGAAATGTTAAAGTCTCTCATAGAGGATAGTGAGCTCATTGATGAGGCATCTGGCATTTTGGAGAAGATGATGCCAACATACCAGAAGGACACCTCTTTGTCATTAGAAAATCAACTCAAAGGACATATAAACTTTGTAAGTAAGCATTTTGAATCCTTTGAGTTTAATGGGAAAAATTTGAACGAGTTTAAGGAAATGATAGCTAAAGACAAAGCCCAGATAGATTATAGGATAAAAAGCATTCAAAGTTCCATTAAAGAAGTTGGTGACATATACAATTTTTGCTTAGCCTGGCTAAAAGTCACAAAGAAAATAGAAGAGAAGATCAAGGATTTGGAGCAAAAATTGATGAACACTTCCAAGGCATTTGATTCGGTAGTAGAATCAGTTAGCAGCAAGGAAAGTCAAGTCAATCAACTTTCATAATGACTTGAGCTATCTAATAAGTGAGAGGGATCAAATTAGAACTAGAATGTGTTAGCTAAGAGGACTAATCAGTCGTAAGTTAGACTCTATGTTTAATCTTGCAGCTGAAGCACAATAGCTTCACAAACTGACGCACCCTCTGATCTTCACAAGGCAAAGACCTTAGTTTTTCTACTTTGTGGTCATAATAAAATTTTAGACATTGCTAAGAAAGGATAGGATAGTGAGTTAGCCCAAATTAAGAACATTTTCAATGACATCCTCCAGCACATGTAAAATAAAGTTAAAAATTGTACTTGTACATGCGGTAGAGTATAGCAAATTTTGCAGTTTTGATAATTTTTTACTCCAGAACCTACACCTTTTCCATTGATGTTAAAGGGGGAGAAGAAGAATAGTGAAACATGGTCAAACATCTCAGGGGAAGAATAAATATAGAGTTTATATGGAAAGGGGGAGCAGTCAAGGCAGTCAAGCATTTTTCACTAAGTGTTGCCATGAATGCCAAAGGGGGAGATTGTTGGCAAGAGATACTGCTATGTTGAATAATTGAGTGTTGTCATTGATGGCAACAAGAAAAGGAACAAGGTTGGAACAGAGTTTTTGGTCCGATGAAGAAGATTTAGTCATATTGGCAAAGTATTGGCAATGTGCAAAAGCAACGATAGGATAACAGTGTTTGGATTGGCATTGGTTTGCAATTGAAGACCAAGTTTTGTAGTTCTGGTATGATGTTCCTAACTTTCATATGATCTTATATCCAAGGTTTCAGTTTTTGATATTGTTGTCAGGGTTAAATCTAGGGCAAAAATCAAAACAGTGGAAAATCAAACCATAACTAGAACCATGAAGCACAACATACCTTGAAAATGCAAACAATAAATGAAGTGCAAACCGAATCCAAACTAGCATTGATTGACCTACATGGCTCTTCTCAATCGTGCATAGGCATGTTGATTTCGAAGGGTTGATTGTGGAGGGATGTTGGTTGCTCAAGATTTTGGTAGCATAACGATACTCAAATGCTCCATATGAAAATGACTTGTGAAATCCTTCCTTTATAGAAAAGAAAAAATTGAATGAATGGATGAGATTGATTAGGGTTTGAATGCTATGAACGGTCAAGATCGATTAGGGTTTTCCCACTCCAAGAGGTTGTAGCAATGCGAAAAGTGTGCAATAGAGAATAAAGGGAATCTAATTCAAATATTTTATTTGAATTATTTTGACATGTGAAGGCATATTAAGTGGAAGATGAGACATGTGACATGTGTTGTAGTGTAATGAGAGGTGAGGGAATAATTCAAATTTTTAATTTGAATTATGTGAGACATGTGAAGGGGTATTATTAACTAAACAAATGGGATTTATTTAGTTAATTAGAAAGGTGATTAAGGTGGGATAAGAGTGGGATGACCTAGGACCTAGGGAAAAACATTACAAGGTCATGTCGACTAGGTGTTGTGTCGAGACATGGACAAATTTTAGTGTCTACATTTTTCCCCTCTTTGAGATGATGTTGGAGATGGTGCGATTTGTGTCGAGCAACATCATTTCAAAGAAGCTAAAGTAAAGGATGATGAAATGGGATGATGATACCTCCTCGAGAGGATAGGCAAGTTGGACAAACACGAGTAGACTCTCGAAATGAAAGGGATTGGACAAGAAAGAAAGATGAGGGAAACATATAGAAGAAAAGGAAGGATATGTTATGTTGCAATGAAAGTGAGCAACCATGGTGTTTGATTTAGCACTAGACATTATGCACCAAGGTATAAGGACCAAGGTGACGATGTGTCTCGTGCCCCAACGTAATACAACCTTGTCTAGATACAAGATATGAATATTAGCTAGGTTGATTCAGATGTGATTCAAATGCAAGTTGAAAATGATAACACACACAAGTAAGCAAGCAAACATGCACAAATGATACAAAAAAAACAAGGTATTGCCCTTGTCGAGCTATAAACCAATGATTGATTAAGTGATTGATGTTTTTGGTTTCAAGAATGAAACATGTCATCTAAGACGCCTGATCTAGTTTCGACAATGCAACATCCTATCTAAGACAATTGATTGATTGATACTAGTGTTGTTGGTCATATGAGCAACACCAGGTTTTGATTATGATTAATTGATATCTGGTTTACGTCAAGATTAGGATCAATACCATTGAATGTGATTGAATAATATGACAAGATTTATTAACTTGATTGGCATGGATTGATGATGACTTGCATTTGGATTGATTTGATGAATTGAGTTGGAATGTTTTGATTAATGATTGGATAGAATGAATATGATTGATTGGAAGAAGTGAATTGATTGATTAACTTGATGATTGATTGAAGATTAGAAGAAAGATGAAAGATGGAAGAGGTCTATCGCCTATGCCTGAATCTGGGTACTTCCTTCATATCCCAGATTGCCTACATACCCTGTATCCACGTGATCAAGGCATATAATGATGGAGATGAGATGTAGTTCTGATAATGTTTTATTGGATTGATGTGATGGAAGGAATGTGTAGGATGTCATGATGATGTGTACATTATAGGGATGACTAGGAGGATCTACTCCCTTTTCTCTTCGTTTTGCAACCATGTCTCTACAAGACTTGTGAAGTGTGGGATGCCATGGAGATGTCAATGCAAGGTGATGAGGCCTAGAATATGATAGTGGTAAATGGATATTAGTCTTCAAAAAGTTTATCTCCAAGAGGGTACTTTCGTCTACTAATGCCCTTTCAAAGCACAAATTGGTTTTGTCAAGACCTTGAGGCATGAGAGAAATGATTGATGAAAGTGAACCCATGAGTTTTAGAATTCACTTGGGAGGAAGGACTTAAACTAGCCATGGAGTATTAAGCCCAAGTAGAAGAAATGATTGATGCAAGTGAACCCATGAGTTTTAGAATTCACTTGGAAGAATAGACTTAAACTAGCCTTGGAGTGTTAAGCCCAAGTTGTGATTGATGTGAAAAAGATGTCTAGGTCTTTTGGTCCACAGATTTGTACTTGTGATACAGTCAAGCTTCGTCAGTTTCTCCCTATGTTTCAACCTTAGTAAGACTAATGTTTAGGATCCTCTATAGATGTCAAGGGCTAAATGAGATTGAATATGTAGTGGAATGAGATCGAATATGTAGTGGAATGAAATTGAATATGTGGTGGATGAATAGAACCAATAGGTCTATAAGGTTTTGACACAGTTGTAATCAGATTTGATAGGGAGAGTAGATACTCAAAGTTTTCCCTATGGTTGTGGTGTGTTGTGATTGGGAATGATTAGGATAATTGAATTGGAATGAAGATGATGATGCATGGTGATGAGATGGAGATGATTTGGATGGATTAGGAAGAAGTTGAGTGGATTATGATTGAAGATGATTAGGATATGATTTAGATGGAGTGGAATGATTAGGAGAGATAGAATATGCTTAGGGATGATTGGATGATGTGGTTAGGAGATGCGATTAGGATAATGTGGAATGGTAAGATGAAATTGATTGGATTTGAATGGGCTTGATGTGGAATGATTGAATTTGATTAGATGTATTGAATGATGTGACTCGATTTTATGGATGATTTGATTTGATGTTTTGGAAGAATTGAGTGAAATGGATGAATTGGATAGATTTTATTGCTTGGATCTTGGTAGATATTTGATTTTTTTTGTGTTTTGAATGTTGTGATTTTTTTGTCTTTTTTGAAATGTTTTGAGTTTTTGGGATTTTTGACATGTTCTGATTTTTTTGGATTTTTGGGAATTTTTGACTTTTTTTGTGTTCTTGATATATTTGGAAATTTTTTGGATTTTTGGGAATATTTGATTTTGTTATGTTTTTGAGATGTTTTGATTTTTTTTTTGAAATGTTTGATTTTTTTGTATTTTTTATATGTTTTGATTTTTTTTGGATTTTCGACATGTTTTGATTTTTTGTGGATTTTCGAGAATATTTGATTTTTTTAGATTTTTGATATGTTTTGATTTTTTGTGTTTTTTGAGAATATTTGAGGTGGCATTGGATGACAATTTGGGTAGCCTCTTCGCTAGATACCAATGACAAGGGGAAACCCAATCTAGGTGCAAGAAGGATGGATGAAATGATACGCGATAATGGATAGAATGGATGTAGAAGAGAAAAATGATGTGATCTCTAAAGACTATGTCACATAAGAACAACATGCCCCATTATTGGTGCAATGTTTAGGATTTTTCATGACAATGCTTATGACGATAGGATGATGATAGGATTGTGAAGGATTTTCTTGGTTTGGAGGAGTAAGGTATGTCAAGAGATACCCAAAACATTTGTCAACATTGTACCCCCAATCTTTATCAAGATCAAAAGAGGAAGGGAGGATGAATGGATGCGATATGATAGGCATGCAGGTGTATGAATAAGGATGGTAAGGTGCAAAATGATAGGAGGATGAGACAATGTACCCCCAAGTGTAAGTGGCATAGAAGATCAACTTTTTTGATTTTTTGAATTAGATAGGGGGATATGGACGAGAAGGAATCGGGGGTCTAGTGCCATGAAGGTGATAGTCCCAAAGGTATGTCGCACTAACCATGTCAAATGTCATGATGCTCATTGATGTTGGTAAGTGATGGCATGAAAGTGAGATGGATAAGGTAGATAGTTAATTATGGAGCGAACGATAGTGGATTATGATGTTGATTATGTAGGGAATGAAAGTGGATTATGATGTGGATTATGTGGGATTTATGTAAGGATGGATGAATGACTTATGCCAAAGAATGGACCATAGGAAGGTGATAAGGCAGATATGTAGGGTAATGGTTGAATGATGTGTGAAAAGGAATCATGACCAACGGTTGCACACACCATGTTAAACATGAAAGATTGTGATTGGATGGAGGTGTAGGAAGCAATGACGATGTTTGCTTAGTGGATGGATGATTGAGTGACTTGGGAACCTACATAGACTTAGTATTTTTATGATTTTTGCTTGACTTGTGGATTTGAGGAATTTGAGACTTTTGCATGGAATGGTATTTTTTAATGGAGGGAGATGGTTGGGATTTTTGAGAAGTGGATGCCTCATTTGACTTGTATTTTTGTTTAGGGACCTATACCATTTTAGTTTTTGACTTTGTTTTTGAAGGTATGGGCTTAGGTAGCCTTTTGAATGAATTTTTCTTTAAATTTTTGGATTGATTTCCTAAGTTATTAGGACCCTTAGGATGTTTAGATTTTTGAAAGGAGGTATCCAAATGTTTGTTTTTGAATCCCATGTGGTGGGTGGAATGAGTGGAAGACTTATGTTTACATGATGTGTGCATTTCTTGGTCATGATTAGGAATGTAAGGATATTTATAAATGATTGGGATATTAGGTGTAGGAAGCAATGGTAGAAAAGTGGATGGAGGGATATGCGGAGTTGGAAGAAGTGGAGGTAGATTGGATGGGGGAAGGTGTATGGTCGCATGCTTTTGACATTTGTAGGATGATGAAGGTGGAATGGCAACATATGTTTTAGGAATGTGATAAGGTTTACTGTGGAAAGTGGACTTAGGAGGAATGGAGGTGGTACCAACATCTTTTGATTGCTTACCTTAGGGCGTGTATCCAAGGCCATATGAGCGAGGGGGAACATTGACATGGATAAGCTCCAAAATTCCTTGTTCATGAAGGCCTAGGCCTTTACCTTGGTAGTTCATGTTTTGGAGCATGCGATGGACTATGGGACTAGGTGTAGTTTGGGAACTAGACACAAGTTCCTTATTGGATGAAGAAGGTGAGATGGTGGAAAAATGTTGTTGTTGTCCTAAGGAAGAACACTCACGAATGAAAGTGGATACACCAAGTGGATATGATGGTTTTGAATCATGGACAATAGTGGATGATATGGAAGGAAAATTAGGATCTTGATTAGCATTATGTTCACTAAGATCAATGTTATTGATTTGATCTTCTATGTTTATGTGTTCTTGGGAAGCATATGTCTCATCATGGGAAGTGAAAGTGGTTGGATCATGAAGTGAAGGAGAAGTTTCTATGTTTCGAATGAAGGCCATGAAATTGGGTGAATGCTCAAGTAGGTCAACAAGACTTTCATGAGATGGAGCATGTAGGTCTTGGGTTTCTTGTCCATGAATGGGATCAAGTTATTCATGAATATGTTCTTCGTCATGCATAATATCTTGATCATGGAAAAAGTACATGTTAAGAATAGGTCAAAGAGAAATGATTTGATCTTTACTAGAGTGGGGGTTTGATGTTTCTTCATGCTTATAATTGTGCTCTTAACATACCTCTTGACTTGGAAAGGAAGTGGATGCAAATGACTCTTCGATAGGTTTGACATGTTGTAGATGGTCAACCACATAAGGGCATAATGGAGGTTGACTAGGACTCAATGGAGAAGACTCTTAAATTGGTTCAAGAGGTTGTGGATGACATGGTTGGTTTGAAGGACTTGGCATGATGTTTGAGGACTCTTTGGTAGGATCAAGCATATGTGTTGGATGACATGGTGATGTTTGATTCCCCGGTAGTAGCCCTTGGGTCACATCATTTGTAAGTGTAGGGGTGGATGAATGATGTAATGGATCATGGGTGGATTTAGGTAACTCCTTAGGTTTACTCTTGTAATGTTTAGGCTTAGGGCATGAAGATTAGATGATGATAATGTTAATGAAGGCTTTGATGAATTAGAAGGCAAAGAGGCCAATGGATTAGGACTAGGACATGGTGGCTTAGGGATAGACATTTGATTGGTTGGTGGTATGACAAACTTGTAGGGTACATGAACTAGATTGGTGTTCCCCCTATCAAATGTGGCATTAGAACATGAAGGCATTTGGACTTGTTGCAAAGGTGGACTTGGGCTTGCATGTGTTTGTTGTAAAGTGAATTGATATGATGATGTGGCATTGAGTTGTTGGATTCAAGATTGGTGGTTGGCTAGGATGTGGATTTGGGCTAGGAGTTGTTGTATGTGAGGTTGTTGACTTTGTTGAAATGGTTGAAGGGTATCATGTAAGTGTTGTATGGTCAACTGGTTTATGGGTTGGTTTGGGTGTTGGAGTGCTTGGATGATTTTTTATAGGTGGGGCACTAGGACCTTGTTTTCTAATGTTGAAATGGAATTACACATGTCCTTACATTGTTGTATGTCACCTTGCGTCTCAAAGTATGCAACATAGCTTTTGTCATCATTTGAATTAGGAGGAGGGGCCCCTTAAAGTGTGCTTTAGGTCTTAGATTATTCTCATGATTAGGATTAGAGAGAGGGCCTCCTTGAATTATGATCTTGGGCCTTGGTTTTGTCTCATTGCTTGAATTAGAAGGGTAGCCCACTTGGACCATGATTTTGGGCTTATGATTTTGATTGGGCTTGTTTATGATTAGGGCGATTTTGGCAAGTGTTAATTAGGGCTAGGTTGATGTGGAATGAAGTGAAATGAAGTGCTTAGAGATTAGGAATGATTAGGGTATGATTATGATATGATTAGAATGAAAGTTGGATGATAGGGATATGATTAGAATGTGATTAGGAATAATTAGGATTGGTGAAGATATGTTTAGGAAGGAATTGACTAGATTGGAATGATGATGATGATGATGTGTAATGATTGGATTTGATTAGGAATAAGGTGATGAGGTATGGTTAAGGTTTGAATTGTGATGACTTGGGTATGATTAGGGTATGATATGGAATGATTAGGGATGATTAGGGCTTAATAAGGATGACTAAGCTGATGGTGTTTAGATGAAAAAGGTGATTAGGATGAGTTGGAAATGATGAGGGTATGATTAGGATATGATTAAGGTATGATTAGGATGACGATTAGGATGAAGTGATTAGGATGATTAGGATATGATTAGGGATAAGGTGTAATTATTAGAATGATGAAGGATAATGTAGAATGACAAGGATATGATTAAGATTGGATGGGGATGACTTGTATATGATTAGGATGTGATGTGGAATGCTTAGGGTTTGATTAGGAAGAAGGTGATTTGGAATGATTAGGGTATAATTATGATGACTTGGATATGAATAGGATATGAAGTGGCTAAGAATGGGTGATGAGGGTGAAAGTGATTGGATTTGAATGTGTTAGAAGAATGTTTAGATTGACTTGTCTTTATGTGTTTGGTGTTTAGAGCTTTGTGTGGCAATGTTCAATCAAATGGTCACACATGTACACACACGTAAGACACATAAGTAATTTTAAATTTTGAATTGAAGAATGTGATGATGATTAAACAAGCACACATGGAAGACATATCAACAAGCCCTAGAACTAGTCAAGTGGGGTATGGCCAATAAGTCTTAAGCTAGGTTGTACATGGGTTAACTAGGGGTGTCCCCAATATACACAAGGTACAAGGGGCCCAAATCTGTGAACACTAGCCTGTTGAAGGGATGTGGCATAAGCGTAACCAAATGCCACTTCACCTTGTGTCCAGAATCACCTGGGGCCACAAGGCTGTCCCAATAACTACGTAGCTAGATTGAGGTACAACTTTTGCTCTCCCCCCTTTGATATACCCCACCAAAACATGTGGTTGAGATCATCCCTAGGGGTGATGAAATCCCCTAGCAAATCCTAGGAAAGGGTAAACAAAAGAAAATCAAGTGAGGTGTTTTTGATCTCCAAGATTACCTTGTGATGTAAGGAGATAGCATACACACATGCAATTGATTCACACTCACACTTGTAA
The DNA here is from genome assembly GCA_027924645.1 of Cunninghamia lanceolata. Taxonomy (NCBI): domain Eukaryota; kingdom Viridiplantae; phylum Streptophyta; class Pinopsida; order Cupressales; family Cupressaceae; genus Cunninghamia; species Cunninghamia lanceolata. The sequence continues at coordinate 43,489,718 of BSBN01000809.1, read as the reverse complement.
ATTGCCCTTAAGAAATTGAAATGTGAGGTGTGAATATGAATAGATAAGAGGTGTTTTTGATTCTCAAGATCGTGCAAAGCACATGAGAAGAGCATACACACCCCTAATCACAACCAAATTCACCATACAGTTCAAACACTAGTTCTTTTTATGCCCAAGTCAAAATGTGAATAGAAGACATTCGTTCATTTTATGCCCAAATTTTGACATGTGATGAAGACAAATGTTCATTTTAGGAGCCCAAATCAAAATCTGAAACAAGGAATGCTAATGAGAAATGAAGGATTAGAATGAATGCACCTAATTATTTCACTATCCAAGATATTGTGTATGCTAATCCAAATGTTGTTCCAGCCTTGTGAGGTCACCTACAAGCCACAAAATTGAAAAATGAACAAGTAAAAGTGCATAGGAGACCGTTATGTGAAAAACATGAAATCTAATCAAATCTAATGAAAATCAGCTGATACAGAATAGTGACTATCATGAATAGATTCTAGATGTAATTCTATGCACTTTTAAAAAACATTCGCTAAAAAAGGATGAATTATGCCAAAGTTATGAGCAGTTGAAGGTTGCATGTTGGTTTGACTTTGACTACAAAAAAGTTCTCTGAATCCTCTTTCCAATGAGCCCTTGTTTGAAAATTTTTGCCTCCATATGCTCCTATTATGAGAAAAAGAAAACAAATGCCCTCCCAGGGCATATAAGAGGAGCAAAGACACTTTGGCAGTTAAGCCCTAGTCGCTGGCAGTTTACTTCTGAGAGATCACATGGCAAGATTTGAGCCTAGCGGTTAATGTCCCTAATCACCAATATGACCGGGGTCGACTCAAGTAAAATAAATAAAGAAATAAGAAATTAAAACAAAACAAAACAAAAAAGGAAACGAAGGTCGGTCATAAGCCTTCCACCTAGGTCACCAAATGTGACTGCGACTATCCCAACAGACCACTAGGCGGGAAGTCCAAATCTCAAATGGCAATTGTTGGGAATTAGAAGGCGATTTCAAAAACTACGAGGGCACAAGGGCCTAAAGCCCATAACATCCAAGGGCTAGCTGATCCGGCCAATGCAGGCCTCTCAATGACTAACCCAAGGCTTGCAGGTCTCAAGGCATAAATCTACGGCCTCCACGAAGACCTATCCCATAGACTTAAATTGGCTGATGGTGGTGATATTCTATGCCACAAAGAGGTCACAGGTAGGAGTTGTGCTTAGGGTTTGATAGAGATAGTCACAGAGGGAAGGCCATCCATCTGTGGCGATTGAGGGATGGGAAACGACAACAGGAGAATCAAGTGGTGATTGACTGAGTTTGGAGTAGTGACACCAACATACATCCAACAACGTGGGAAAGATAAATGTGGACGAGGCTTTAGCAATGGCAGAGATGCCACAAGTAGTGGCCAACAGAGGGATAAACGGTGGCATAGATAAACAGAGGTAGCCAAAATTTTGACCTAGGGTTTTAACATTTTCACATCTGCAACCACAATATAAACTTGTAACCCAACAATATGACACCTGCAACAAAAATCATGTCAAACAGAATGAAAAGAGAACAAGAAACATTTAACCTTCAAATTGATGACAATGCCCCTGTGTAGGCCGTATGGGTCTGTACGGTACGACCCGGTAACAGGGGCCGAACTAAAAAAAATCCAAATTTTTTTTAGTAACAAAAATTGACAAATTTTATATGCTCCCTAGGGTTTTCGGGTCTTCTAGACCCAATGGTGTAGTCAGAATCGAGCTAGGATGCTTCCTGCAAAATCTAGTCACCAAAACTCAACCAAAAAATTAGATTTTTGCATGTTCACATTGGGTTCACCAAATGTCGTCAGGGTTAAATCTAGGGCATAAATCAAAATAGTAGAAAATCAAACCCTAACTAACACCATGAAGCACAACATAGATTGAAAATGCAAACAATAAATGAAGTGCAAACTAAATCTAAATTAGCATTGATTGACCTTAATGGCTCTTCTCAATCATGCATAGGCATGTAGATTTCAAAGGGTTGATTATGGAGGGATGTTGGTTGCTCAAGATTTTGGTAGCATAACAGTACTCAAATGCTCCATATGAAAATGATTTGTGAAATCCTTCCTTTATAGAAAAGGTAAAATTGAATGAATGCCTAAGATTGATTAGGGTTTGAATGCTATGTGTAGACACCTAAAAATGTCTCGACCACCAAACTGACTCCCGACATCCCTAAACACACCAATTTCCTTTCCAACCAATTAATTAAATTTTTATTTAATTAATTATCACTTTCATTTCCTAAATCCATACCATTTCATCCTCAAAATTGAATTAATTTTGTTGATTCAATAGTCCAAACCTTAGCCAATTGATTTAATAAATATGCAAAATTTATTAAATCAATTCCCCCATTTTCCCTAAATCCAATTAATTAGTTAAAACAATGTTAACTAATTAATCCAGCCTACTAATTAGCCTATCCCTACCCTAGACAATTAAATAGCTATTATTTAATTGCCTACTCTAGCCTACCCTATCCTAGCCTTAGGATTAATTAATTAAATCATTAATTAATTAATCGTATCCTCCCTCTAATCCCACTACTAATTTATTCCAGCCACATTAATTAGGTTAATCACCTTGATTAAGTGAGTCAAACCCTCATTAACACTTCTTCTCACATCCCCCAAATTTAAAATTCAAATAAATCACACATCACATTTACTCCTCTTACACATCCCTTACACATGTCATACCTCATAAATATCCACTCTTCCCCAAATAAATTTTTAATTCATTTTACACTTCCCCATGTGAATTTTTAATTCACAAATAATCCATCTCACCCAACCTCATTTATTCACCCCTTTCCCAAAAATGAATAAAAGATTTACTTTTATTCCTAGCCCTCCATCTTCCAAGATCAAATCTAGGCCCTCCACATCACTTTCATCCTCCACTATTGATCTCTCCAATCAATCTCCACCCTTGGATCAAAATCCCTTCCAAAAGTCTATAAATACAACCTCTCACAAGTCATTTTCATCATCCAAGTTTATGCAAAGTTACCATGCCAAAATCATCTTTGAGTTAGATAGTGAGTTGCACAATTGAAGAGCATTTCACATTTGAATCAATAGTCTAGGGATCATCTTGGTCTTGGGAGCTTCTTTGGGTGCAAAGGCTCCTTCTTCCCTTGATGGGATTAGGTTTTGCATGTGAGGTATAATCTCTTATTTTAATGCATTTGATTTAGTGTTTTCCCTTCATTGCATTATCTAATCTACATTGGCACGCCCGGTGGGAGATCATTGATGGGAGTAAGAGACAACTTCCCCATGGGAGATCATAGAGCTGGATACATCATGGAACTCAATCCGGCTGCCTATTTTGGGGAGACAACCCCTGCTTCTAGTCACAAGAATACAAAAACAAAAAATAGATCTGATGGTGAAAACTGTTCCAGGGCACTATCAGATCCTAAAAAAGTAAAAATAAAAGACGTATCTCCTAGTGAAAACCTCTATGAGGCACCAAGGGATGGAAGCATGGGCCTCCCTGAAATAGATAAAGTATATCCTGACAGATCACCCATCTTGGTTGAACCAGCGCAGGAAATGAATCTAGGGATAGAGGAAGAGCCGAAAATCACATACCGAGCAGAATCTCTCAGCCTGTTTGAACAAGAAGACTTCTTGGCATTCTTCACACACAGAAACCACAACTTTGCATGGACCTATGCAGACATGCCAGGGCTAGATCCCGCCTTGGTTGTTCATCATCTCGCAGTGCATCCTGATGCCAAACCAGTCAAATAGAAGCTCCAAAAGATGAATCCTCAAGTGGCCCTTCTTGTCAAAGCTGAGCTCAAAAAGTTACTAGATGTGGGGTTCATATGTCCAATTGATTATCCTGAATGGGTTTCGAATCTAGTACCTGTTGCTAAACCAGATGGCAGAATCCACTGTTGCACTGACTTCAGAGACCTCAACAAGGCCTGCCCGAAAGATGACTTCCCCCTTCCCAACATTGACATGATCGTGGATCTTACCGCATGGCATGAGATGCTATCTCTCATGGATGGCTTTTCAGGATACAATCAAATCAAAATTGCTGAAGAAGATCAGCACAAAACATCCTTTATATGCCCATGGGGGACATACTATTAGGTAGTAATGTCGTTCGGCCTAAAGAATGCAGGAGCTACTTATCAAAGAGCAATGACCGTCATCTTCCATGACCTCTTTCACCACATCATGGAGGACTATGTTGATGACTTACTCAGCAAATCAAAGACTAGAGAAGAACACTTAGACGTGCTAGCCAAGATCTTTGACAGGCTAGAGCAATATAATGTTCGTCTAAATCCAAAAAAGTGTGTCTTTGGTGTCACTTCAGGTAAATTGTTGGGATACATAGTCTCCAGACGAGGAATCGAGGTGGATCCAGCAAAAGTCAAAGCTATTACTGAAATGCCACCTCCTAAAACCTTGAAATAACTGAGAAGCCTGCAGGGTAAACTACAGTCTATTCGTCGATTCATTGCTCAACTTGCTGACAAATGCCAACCATTCCAGCATCTCCTCAGGAAAGATACAACTTTCGCCTGGACTACTCAGTGTCAGGATGCCTTCGACCAACTCAAAGCATATCTGGCTAATCCCCCTGTTCTATCTCCACCAAGACAAGGAGAGCCCCTCCTCTTGTAAATCTCCGCGACCGACACAGCAATTGGGGCTTTATTAGCACAACATGATGAGCAGGGGAAGGAAAGAGCCATCTATTACATCAACCGCACCTTGATTTCCTATGAGCTTAACTACACACAAATTAAACAAGCATGTCTTGCCCTGGTCTTCACATCACAAAAGTTAAGACATTATATGCTCAATCACAAGACTAAGCTCATTGCTAAGATCGACCCACTCAAATATTTGCTAAACAGAGCAGCTCTCACTGGAAGAATGGCAAAATGGGTCATGATTCTCTCCGAATTTGACATAGAATACACAGAGAGAAAGGCAATCAAAGGACAAGTCATAGCAGATCATTTGGCTGATGCACCCATTTAGGTAGAACACCCTACCATAGCAGAATTTCCAGACGAGGCCATCTTGACAATCACACTAGCCGCCGATGCATGGAAGATGTATTTTGATGGATCCTACACTCACAAAGGCTCGAGGGTAGGTGTCTTGTTTGTTACCCCTCAAGGTGACACGATCCCTAAATCATTCAAAATCACATTCCCATGCACCAATAATGTAGCAGAGTATGAGGCCCTCATCACAGGTCTCTGAATGGCCATCCAATGGAAAATAGACAAACTAACTGTGTATGGCGACTCTCAACTAGTCATCCGGCAAGTCAATAATGAATACAAAACCAAGGACGATAAGCTCCTACCCTATAAGAAGATGGTCGATGACTTTAAAGATTATTTCCGTGACATCCACTTTGAGCAGATCCCAAGGTTAAATAACAAAGTGGCAGATGCCATGGCAACCATCAGATCTCTGGTAGACATGAAGCAAGGCGGCAAGAAATGTGAATTCCTGATCGAAGAGCTCCCCATCCCAGCATATGACGTTCCCCAATCTGAACTAGTGTGCGAAATCGTTGGTCCCCTATCCCCCTGGTATCAAGACATCTACCTCTACCTTCATGATAACATCCTCCCCAACAACCTATCCCCATCACAGAGAAAATCCTTCATCCGTCGAGCCTCCCGTTTCATCCTTGTAGGTGACACCTTCTACAAACGGAGTCTTGATGGCACACTTCTACGATGTTTAGACTCTTGGGAAGCTGAGGCAGCTTTGGAAGAGGTACACGCAGGTATTTGTGGGGCACATTCAAGTGGACCAGCTCTTTCTAAAAAGATCCTGTGAACTGGATATTATTGGCCCACCATGGATAAAGATGCACACCAGTTTATCAGAAAATGCCTCCCCTGTCAATAGCATGGCAATCTCATCCATACACCAGCACAGGAGCTGCAACCAATCACAATGCCATGGCCTTTATCACAGTGGGGACTCGACCTCGTAGGGAAAATACATCCTCCATCTTCCAACGGCCATAAATTCATAATCACTGCAACCGAATACTTCACAAAGTGGGTGGAAGCGATACTGCTCACCTTCACCACAGGCGTCCAAATCTCCAAATTCATTCTCCACTACAGTATCCCTCACTCCATTGTCATTGATAATGGAAAGCCATTTAAAAACCAAGAAGTTCGCACTTTGTGCGAAAAGTTTGACATCAAACACCGCTTCTCCACACCATATTACCCCCAAGGAAACGGTCAAGCAGAGGCTTCTAATAAAACCATCCTCTGCATCCTAAAAAAGACAGTCAATGAAGCTGGCCGAGACTGGCACCTCCAACTCAACCCTGCCCTATGGGCTTACCGTACAAGCATCCGCACTCCTACCGGAGCCACCCCATACTCACTAGTATTCAGATTTGAAGCCATTTTACCTATAGAGGTCGAGCTCCCATCCCTCCGAGTATCATTGCAAAACATTATCTCTGATGAAGACTATCGTGTCGCAAGGTTGCATCAACTTGAACTATTGGATGAGAAACGCCTGAATGCATTAAATCACTTACAGGCATATCAAAACCGCCTCAGAAGAAGCTACAACAAAAAGATCAGAACTAGAAAGTTTGAGGTAGGTGATCTAGTCCTAATGGAAAATCAGAAGAACTTGCAAGAGCGTCCGAAGCAAGGAAAGTTTGAACCTAATTGGTTAGGACCTTATGTCATCACCGCTGACTAAGGGTCAGGAGCCTATCAACTTGCAACACCCGAGGGGCAGCCTCTAGATGAGCCCATGAACATCTTGCATCTCAAGAGATTCTATGCATAACCCATCTGGTACCACAAGTCATAAAAAAAAATCAAAAATTAAAAAAAAAAAAATCAGAAAATCAAGAAAAAAATTAGAGTACAATAAAAACTTCCAATGGTGAAAATCACCTTGGTGACGCCTTGGATAAGTACCATGGTGAAAACCTATTTCAAGCGCCATGCGTAGTGGCCGGTTCTACCATCTAATAAGTCCTCTTTCCGTCATAACACTCCATACCCACCTATCCCATGGCTTGAAAGTCTGAAGCATCAAGTTTCTTCACCCATTCCGCACTACCTCACTCACCCAACACCCCATCCATGGAGCAAGGATCCTTGTAAGCTCTCGTTTGTACAGTTCATAAAATCAGAAAATCCAAAAACATCATAAAATCAGAAAATCCAAAAAAATCATAAAATCAAAAAATCCAAAAACATCATAAAATCAAAAAATCCAAAAACATCATAAAATCAAAAAATCCAAAAACATCATAAAATCAAAAAATCTAAAAACATCATAGAAAATCCAAAAACAATCACCCCATGCATCAATCTCGCATCTCATCATGACCATCTAACACACATCAATCCTCATCACATCCCACCCATCGCAAACCATTCCCACATCATCAAGTCTTGCCAGAACTACATATTCATTTCACCCGCATCTTAAAGGTACCTTGATCCTGTGGACACAGGGTATGTAGGCAGTCTGGAATATGAAGGATGTTTCCAGTACTCAGGTATCTAAGATGCACCCATCCCACCCATTGGGATGGTTCCCACTCACTGAGCTTTCTTGATCTACGAAACGATATGCATGCTATGTATACTATTGAAACATGGTCCCTCACATACAAAATCATCAAGCAACATACCAACTATAATCTTACATTTGGCCAGAATGTTTCTTTTGCCCATCTTCCACAAACTCTCCAACCAAACACCAACAGATCTGTGTCCTAGGATATGTCTTTCCTACAATGGACAAAAATCTATCATTCTATCATCATGTCTCTTGGCAAGAGCACACAAAGGCTATTTGTGTCTTTTCGTTGGTCTTTTTGCTTATTGATTTTTTTTCCCTTTTTGTCTCACTCCACGTCATCTCCAAAGCTACCTTGGTCTCATTATATCATGGTACGTAGCGGATAGCACCTGGAGTAGACATAGTCATTGTTTCTGTATGCTGTGCTTGTGGGTTGGTTTCATTACTCCAAGAATAGTATTCATATCTTGAAGACCAGGTCGGTTCTAGCATGAAGTGTCCTATTTGCATCTATAGGCATCAACACCTTAGATGCATTATTCACACTCACTGCTATGAGTCCCCTTCCTTCACTAGACAAGATTATACTACCTTGGGCATGTATGAAAACAACCTATTGTTTGTGGGTCTAGTCCATGCAATCATCGGATATACATCATCACCTAGGTCATTTCATACCTTTGTGAATGGTATAATACATTGGTACATTAAACTAAGAAATGCTCTCAATTAATTTTGTGCAACTACTGATACTAGCTCAACATCATCATCCTAATCACTCAATCACCTACCCCATATCGGCCTAGATTTGATAAACACTTTTCAACCCCCCCCCCAAACTAACCCCCTCACTACCTCCATCTCCCCACCATATCTCCACTTAACACACCTTACGCCAAACCAAACCCCCACTCCCCCCCTTAATGACGTGGTGTCTGGTACCCTAGCAATGCCTCCAATCCCCCCCCACCATCCACTAGCCGCTTCCATCCCTATCATCCCCACCTCCTAACACGCTCTCCCACAGTCTCACCACTCAGGGTCCACCCAAGGAACATCATGTGTATCAGGACTAAGCCATATCACCTATCATCTAGTTTGCATACCACCTATCACCTATACTGCATTTAACGCATCTCATTTAGCTACATGTCACCACTAATTTGCATATCATTCTAGGTTCATCTTAATCCATTTGCATATCATTCTAGGTTCATCTTAATCCATTTGCATATCATTTTAGGTTCATCTTAATCCATTTACATTGCATATCATTTTAGGTTCAATTTTAATCCATTTGCATATCATTTTAGGTTCATTTTAATCTAATTTGTATCTCATTTAAATCCATTTAATTCCCATTTACATGTTAGTCTCATTTTAATACATTTAATCTGCATCTCATAGTAGTCTCATTTTAATACATTTAAATCTGCATCTCATAGTAGTCTCATTTTAATCCATTTACATTGCATATCATTTTAGGTTCAATTTTAATCCACTTGCATATCATTTTAGCTTCATTTTAATCTAATTTGTATCTCATTTAAATACATTTAATCTGCATCTCATAGTAGTCTCATTTTAATGCATCTCATGTTAGTCTCATTTTAATACATTTAATCTGCATCTCATAGTAGTCTCATTTTAATACATTTAATCTGCATCTCATAGTAGGTTCATTTTAATCCATTTAAGTTGCATCACATTTTAGGCTTCATTTTTAAGCCATTTAATTTGCATTACATTCTAGGTTCATTCATTTAACACAAGTAGGTTCATTTTAGTTGCATTTCATTACACAGGTGCATGACAAAATTAAAAATAGCATCATCACATTGTATTCCATACATATAAACATCTCATAAACAATTAATTGCATTACAACATCATCAGCATCACCATTAAAAAAACACATACATCTAGTAGCATATACATAATTCCATACATGTTCCCCCATAATAAATGTTTGTTAGTCCGCATATTTAGTTACATCATATAGTCCATAAACTCCCAACACCATGCATATATCACACAAACAACCAAATCACACACATCATTTGAAACAACATCACATATCCACAACATATAAAACACAACATGTGCATCCATCATATATGCATCATCACAATAGAGCATCATAAACCATCAAAAGCATCGCATCAATATAATCACCGCAAAAAAATGTACATCGCTCTTCATAAAAAAATACATATAGTGTCCTGATACCAAAATGCCTCCAAGGGCTATCATGATATCACTATCACAAAGAGGATCCTCTCTCTGAGGGAGTAGGAGACGTGGACCCTGGTCGAACCTGTGATCCTGACGGCGGCTGTGGTTGTGATGCGACTAGTACCTGAGGACCCTGCTGGGGCACATGTGAGGGCAGAGGCATCATCTGCTGTACTGACTACACAGATCTCGATCTATGTGATCTCGATGCCCCTAACCTGCTGAGCTAGCTATAGCTCGGTGCTTGCTGCACTGTGGGTACGGCTGCATAGTACAACCCCCAATAATACTCCGTCCGTGCTCTGGCCTCTGCTAGCTCTCCCTATACCTGAAATACCTGTCCCTGTGCCTGGCTCAACTGCCCTTGTATCTAATGTGCATGTGTCTGTGCCTGAGCCAGCTGGGTCTGCATCCCTGCTAAAATTGGGGCAAGTCCCCCACTCGCAGCCTGTGCACTGCTCAACGCAGTCTCTGCCTGGTGTGCTCTTATGAGCGCTGCATCCTGCTCTATCCTCAAATCCTCCATCTCCTCTTGAGCCTAAGCCAATTGGGCCTCTAGCACTGCCACCTGCCCATCTACTCCCCACAGCTGTCCCAACTCGGCCTCTCGACGTCCTAACGCCTCCTCTAAGCTGGCCACCTAAGCCCGTAATGTCTCCACCTTTTCTGTCTCATCCCGTGGACGTCGTCGCGGTGTCAGCCTCTCAACCCCTGCCCCTAAACTCCCTGCCTCGGTATCCTGTCTACCGACTCGCAGCTGCTCCACCCGCGATGGGGATAGATCACCCTGCTCTGTCCTCAGCCGTCCACCGCGCCGTCGCGGTGCTCTACCCTGCCGTCTGCCCCTAACCTAGGCATGCTGTGCTGGATCCTGTTGTGCTAGAACCTACTGTGCAGGAACCTCCTGTGTTGGAACCTGCTGTGCAGGAACCTGTTGTGCAGGAACCTACTGTACTGGAACCTACTGTGCAGGAACCTCCTGCCCCACTGGTCCCTGTCCCGCTGCCGCTGCTGCCACCTCATTTATGTGCTGACCATCTCTCGCAATCACCTTCTCCTCCCCATCATCCATCACCTCCACAATGTAATCTGCAATAACCTCATCTCCATCCCCATCCAGATCATCTCCACCCCCATCTCCCTCATCCTCTGATACCTCCACTGTCAGATCTGTCAATCGAGTGGGCCGATGCATCTGCCACCATCCCTCATAAGTAGGCGTAGTACCTGCATCCCTCACCGTGCTCCTCCAATCCCACTGAACTGGCCGAAGTGTTGCCCAATCATTCAGCGCAACCTGTGGCTGTAATGGTGCGGGCCAGTGGGCTGTATCCTGCGACGTCCGCGCATATATCGCCATCTGCTAAGGATATCCTGTACCTGTCCAAACTGACGCATAACCTGTGAGGGTAAGTACATCTCTATAGTCTGATCTGCATGACCCATAAGAAATCTCTGCTGAAATGTGTACAGGAGATGAGTCACATCATCGGGCCACTCCTCACAACCAATATATGGATGCCATACCACGCTAATCACGTCATCCAGTATCCTCCGCCAGTGGCGGACCTATCCAGTGTATGTATACTCTGCATCCCGATACAAGAACACAAATGCCTCAAACGGCCGCCAATAATAACCACATGTCAGCCGAGTCACAGGGATATGCTCCCAAATCCATATGTGTAGCAGTGTCACCCCAGCAGATAAAGCCCTATCATGAAGATAAGCGACTGTGTGCATCTCATGAAGCAGCTGTGCTAGCATCACCGGCCCCCATGCGTAGACAATATCATGGCTCACCATCCCCTCTATCATCCTGCCCCAGCCCACAGGAAAACCTCTGTCTCGCCTATTTGGCAGCACCACACCTCGAATCAGTGCACACAGAAATAAGGCAAAGGGATCTGCACCCGCCGCCAGTGTCCTATCATAATCCAACTCCCTCCCATCTGCCGAAAAAACCACGTGCCCTGCTCCGGACACTCTGATCAATGTAGTCTGCCCCCTCTTCGTGTCATACCTCACATGTCAACCTAGAATCGACAGCTTGAGGATGCAATAAACATCCTCAAGTGTGATGGTCATCTCTCCTGTTGGCAACAGAAAGTTGCAAGTCTCGGTGCGGTATCACTCCACCATGGCCGTCATCAGAGCTCTATGAGCTCACAACACTGGCATCAATGCCACCGTCCACAGCCCCAGTCTCGCCAGTCGAGGCCGCCATGCCTCATCAAACAACGGCATCATGGATCGCACTTGTCACTCCTGCAACTGCAGTATAAACCGCTGTGTATCCTGCATCCACCACTTCTTCATCAGATACTAACTTATTTCCCCCCACACACTTTTTCTTCTAACTATCTCATAGGCCCACATCATGTGGCTCCACACAGACAGTCCCTAGTGCCATTTTTTAAAATGGTGCTACTTTTTCCTACACATTACACCAATTCAGATAATGGCGCCACTGTGCACCATATATCGCGCCAATCTAGACAATGGCGACGTATTACATTTTCACGCCAATGTACACTTTAGCGCTAAAACAGACAATAGTGCTATTCCCCATTATGGCGCTATTCCAGAGGATAGCGTTGCTATAACCCTAATATGGCACCACAACGCCATCTTTCTTTCTTCCTGAGTTTTGGCGCTAATCCAGACGATGGCGCCAATATTTCCCCCAAATGGCGACAAAACCACCCCTATGCTACCCTGGCGGATAGCGCTAATCCGTAGGATTGCGCTAATTCACCTTATCTTTGGCGCCATGCGCTCCAAACCCATATCACAAAACCCAAAAAAAAATGTGCGTAAAATAAAAAATCACAAAGTTCAGGTTGGGCCCTACCTGGGGTCTAGCCTCGGGTGACCGCCTGACCTCTCGGAATTGCTCTGAAATGTGATGAAGTCGCGGGAACTGTGGGTTGTGCTCGGCCATCTCTCCTTTGCCTTTTCTTCTTCAAAGTCAAAAGTGTGCCAATGTGGCACTCTTTGGGCCCACTTTGCCTAATATAGTGGGCCATGTCATCCTTCCATCTTTCCTTTTTTCCTCCAGGGTGCAGATCTTAGCCTTTTTCCCCCGTTTTTCCTCCTACCATCTTCTTTTTTTGTCACATCCTTTTGAGAGCTCACCTGCAAAATTTTTATTTTCCCGCTAACCTCTCAAGGGGGCATCCCCTAACCATCTCATTCCTTCCTGGTAGCTGGGGCATATTTTTCTTCGATCTGATGCCACTTCCCTCCCAGGTCTTGACGCCACGTCAAAGAGGGGCAAATGTAGACACCTAAAAATGTCTCGACCACCAAACTGACTCTCGACATCCCTAAACACACCAATTTCCTTTCCAACCAATTAATTAAATTTTTATTTAATTAATTATCCCTTTCATTTCCTAAATCCATACCATTTCATCCCCAAAATTGAATTAATTTTGTTTATTCAATAGTCCAAACCTTAGCCAATTGATTTAATAAATATGCAAAATTTATTAAATCAATTCCCCCATTTTCCCTAAATCCAATTAATTAGTTAAAACAATGTTAACTAATTAATCCAGCCTACTAATTAGCCTATCCCTACCCTAGACAATTAAATAGCTATTATTTAATTGCCTACTCTAGCCTACCCCATCCTAGCCTTAGGATTAATTAATTAAATCATTAATTAATTAATCTTATCCTCCCTCTAATCCCACTACTAATTTATTCCAGCCACATTAATTAGGTTAATCACCTTGATTAAGTGAGTCAAACCCTCATTAACACTTCTTCCCACATCCCCCAAATTTAAAATTCAAATAAATCACACATCACATTTACTCCTCTTACACATCCCTTACACATGTCATACCTCATAAATATCCACTCTTCCCCAAATGAATTTTTAATTCATTTTACACTTCCCCATGTGAATTTTTAATTCACAAATAATCCATCTCACCCAACCTCATTTATTCACCTCTTTCCCAAAAATGAATAAAAGATTTACTTTTATTCCTAGCCCTCCATCTTCCAAGATCAAATCTAGGCCCTCCACATCACTTTTATCCTCCACCATTGATCTCTCCAATGAATCTCCACCCTTGGATCAAAATCCTTTCCAAAAGTCTATAAATACAACCTCTCACAAGTCATTTTCATCATCCAAGTTTATGCAAAGCTACCATGCCAAAATCATCTTTGAGTTAGATAGTGAGTTGCACAATTGAAGAGCATTTCACATTTGAATCAATACTCTAGGGATCATCTTGGTCTTGGGAGCTTCTTTTGGGTGCAAAGGCTCCTTCTTCCCTTGATGGGATTAGGTTTTGCATTTGAGGTATAATCTCTTGTTTTATTGCATTTGATTTAGTATTTTCCCTTCATTGCATTATCTAATCTACACTATGGACGGTCAAGATCGATTAGGGTTTTCCCACTCCAAGAGGTTGTAGCAATGTGACAAGTGTGCAATGAAGAATAAAGGGAATCTAATTGAATTATTTTATTTGAATTAGTTTGACATGTGTCACAGTGTGATGAGAGGTGAGGGAATAATTCAAATTTTTAATTTGAATTATGTGAGACATGTGAAGGGGTATTATTAACAAATGGGATTTATTTAGTTAATTGGAAAGCTGATTAAGGTGGTATAATGCTGCAGGAGCAACATTAAACAAGTTTTGTCAAGTCAAGTTATTACCAAGTAGGCTTTAGGTTTGGTAGGATTTTGTCATTAAACAAGGTCTTCAAGGCCATTTCTTTATGTAATAAGTCATTTTGGATGACAACTAGGAGTTTTAGAGGAGTCAAATGGAGTCAAGCTCATCATATTTTGTAATGACATGATCATATTGTGTTGTAATAAGTGTTATGTAGATAGAATAAAGGTCCTTTAGGACCATCTTTGTGGTGTTATGGTCATTAGGGGTCTTAGGCTAAAGTTTTGTTTATGAATATGTCAATTTAGTTGCATAACAAGTTGTAAGTGGGTTAGCCATGGAAGTTGAAGAGTCAAACTACCCAAAAGGAAGTTGTGCCCATTGGGCAAGCATTTAAATATGTAAAAAAACATTGGAGAAGGTGTGTGGAGAAAGGAAATGAATGCAAAACACGTTTTTTATGCTCTTTACCCTGTTTTCTGCACCTTGTGACTGTAATTTGTTGTTCCCTACCATGGTACGATCATGTACAGACCTGCACATGCAAGTATTATATATGGTTGGAAAGAGGATTGAGTCATCTTTCAGATGCTTTTGGTTTGAAGTCGTTAGCTATAGTTTGGAGAATGTTATCATTATTTTACTACAGGTAGGTGCTGTAACCCTGAACTAGGTTTTTGAAGATCAACATTTAATGTTTTAAATCATTCCATTTGTCAGAACTCCACAAAGTGGATGGAATGGGACTGTATGAGGTTTAATAACATGTTCAAATGAGATTTGGTCTGAAATACAATGCGAAGATAAGACTTGACCCTTGAAATGTATGAGTTTCCTATGTTTTGGCCATTTTTGGGATGCTAGGGTTAGTAGAGTGCCTTAGAAGTTAATGTTGTGGATCAAAATGCTGAAATTGGTCCTTTGGGGATAGATAGAGAGGGTTCAAGTTGGTTTGGAGTTTTTATAACAAAAATATAGTATACTTCCTTTGTAAATTTGGCCTAATTAGGCCTATGCCCAATTAGTACCGTCCTTGTTTTGCAGCATTTGGTCTTAAACAACCTATACCCATTTTGGGATGTGATTTGAATGGACCAAAAGGGTATTTGAATCTACCTTTACTTTTCTATGATGATGCTCCAAAAGAAAAATAATCTCTGACAGTCCTAAAAAGAGGGCTACAAGCGAGTGGAGAGGGTTGTAAAGGAAGTACAAGGTACTTGTGTGTAAGATCAAACTTGGGTGTTGGGACCTATTGAGGAAGTGACAAGAACAGCTTATACATTACTAGATTGTCCTGTTATGACGTAGAAAGGTATAATCCCTCTTATTACCTTATGATTCAAAAATGCCTTTAATGAGGATGACTAGAGTCTATGGGTACTTGAACCCATTATTGTGAAATAAGTCAGGAATGGATTGAATTGAATCATTGTATTATATAAAATAAGAGTGGGATGAACTAGGACGTAGGGAAAAACATTACAAGGTCATGTCAACTAGGTGTTGTGTCGAGACATGGACAAATTTTAGTGTCTACAAATAAGTTCCCGAAGTATATCTTCAAATGGCCTAAGTCCGGTAGAACAGAATACAATGATATTCAAAGTAGTACACTTAGTTGTTTTGGTCCACATTTCTCCAGTGTTGCATATCTCTGTATGTGGTTTTGAGGTGTTATAAACACTTGTATGAAGTGTCTAAATCCAGAGTTGTAGGTTATGAACTCCACCAGAAAGATAGTTACAAGATGTTGAGTTTTGCTACACTGTTTGACAGAGTTTGACTATGACAGAGTCTAAGTTCTAATGGTCCGCATTTTTCCGCTAAAGGATATTGTGCTTTATGGTTCTGAAGGTATGATTTGTGATTCTTGAGGAGTCTTTGACATAATTTTGAGCAAGTCTTGTGGTTCGCAGTAAAAGATGTAGTCTGACAGATGAACTAAATCAGTGGCAGTCTGAGTTAGAGGCTGACATGATAAGTTTGAATTGTATGCGGTAAGTTCTATTGTTTAGAACTTAATCCTAAGTTGTTCAATAGTTGAGGCCAACATATGTGATTACAATTCAAGTGTTGTTTGAGTCTGCTGGGGGTTTTGGTAAATGAATTTGGCCGACAAGCTACTTAAGATATGAGTGCATGCTTCACTTTATTAAGGCCAACCTAATATGAAGAATCAAGTGTTGTGGATATATATAAGGGATCGAATTCAGTGTTTGTGTGGTGTGATGCAAATGTGATACACATATATGTGCGACATATAGATGAAGGCAATTTTGTGGAAACAATAAAAAGTAGAAGAAGAGAGATCTTATTCCTATGTAAAAGCATAGCAATGAAACAGAGTAGTTAGAGATGAAGAGTTTTGAGACAATATTTATGTGCTTCATTGGAGCTGCAACCATGCATGTGTAGATGCAATTTGAGTAGTTCAACTTGGTAGTGAGCCATTCTTCCTTCTTTCTTTCTCTAGGCAGTGAGCCTTTCTTACAGTGAGCATTTCTTTAGGTAGTGAGCCTTATTGTAATCCGGCATTGTGCTATATTAATATATTGTGAGCTAACACTCACCATCATTTTTCCCTCTTTGGGTTTTGTAGAACTTGTGAAACCAATCTCACAGGACCTAGTGAACACTTGCAAAACCTAAGAAACCTTCTAGTGGTGCCCACCTAGGGTTAGGGTTTTGAGTTGGGTCTGCAAGATTATATTTGTGTTCTTCCAAACCCTTGATACCTTAGGTTTTATTTCCCTTCGGCCTTCTATGTTTTATCTTATGTTTTGTTGTTGACCTCCTGCAGCAGGTTCCTGGTTGCTTAAGTTACATTTTCATGCCTTTGCACTCATTTGTTGACTAGCCCCTATGCATTGCTTTATCGCTTTATCCTGTCGTGTTTAAGAAAAGATGCTAAGTTTAAAAATCACTCTATGTAGTGTTGAAATCTGTCGAATGTACGTGTCTTTGTATGTACAAGTCCAAATGTACATTGGCGAGCCAAAAAATGTCAATCAGCTTTCAAAAGGTGAAAAAATGTGATTGTATGCATTTTAAATGCATATCAGGTTTGTATATGCATTGATGAATCCATTGCAAATTTTGGGAATATTCCCTGCTTGTATGTGAGGGTTTGCATGTATATTTGTGTTGTATGTTTGGACATGCAATGGCTAGATACAAATGGAAACATGCAAGCAAAAGATACATTGGCAGCATGCAAGGAAAATATGCAAAACAGAATGTACATTGGGTAGATACAAGGGTGAATGTATGTCTGACATACATTAGAAATGTACATTACAAATATGCAAAGGGCCAACATGCATTCACTATAGTGGCAAGCTTCATCAGCAAAACAATCTACATCGGCGATCCATGCAACAGTTTCCTCGATGGCCAATGCACATGCAAAGGAAAGAGATACGAGAGGTGGGGCCCGCAGACATACAAAAGAGTTTGTATATGTTTGGCATACAAAGCAGAATGTATATTGGATAGATGCATCGACAACAATGTACAAGGTGATATATGCAAATGGTGGGCCCGCGTGATTGTATATCGCATTTGTATATGCAATGTACAAAGAAATTATACAAGGAAAAAATGTACAAAGCCCAGACGTGGAAGGATAGTATGTTGCAGTAGATAGATTTTGAAATCCATGACTTGTATATTTGCTTTTGTATGTGCGACATACAAGATGGAGATACAAGAGAGAGATACAAGGCAGAACTCACTTACATTTCAGAATGTTTTGTAAAATTTGTGGTCCGCGGCTTGTATATTAAAATGTTCATATGGTTGAAATATACATTGTGATATGCAAAAGGGTGAGATATAAGCTGGACTCGACGGTGATGTCAAATGTGCTTCATAATATTTGAGGTCCACGATGTAGGTGGGATGATTTGTATATGCTTTCACGTATACAATGGCAAGAATGGCAAAGTGGGCGGAAAAGGTAAAATGTTAGCTGTGGAAAAGCCAGCGATGGCAAGGAAGCATCTACGTGGCACATTCTCCTTGGCCTGTGACTTGCTTGTTTGATTTGAGGTGTAGATTTGGGAAATGCAGAGAAAGATCGACAGCTATGTTTGAATATAGGGTTTTCTTCATGACTGTAGTGGCGTTCTTGGCAGGAAAGCTTCTAGAGCACGCAGTTTGCTGCATTCCCGTAGGACACCGGTAGGTCAACCATTGATTGTAGAATTACAGAGGCATGGGTTGATGATGGACGTGCCACCTACCAGTTTTAAGAGAAAAATCCCTAAACGGTGGCACAGGGCTCGAGTCCAACTACTCCTCGCCTCTCCTTCTGCCTACTGCATTGATGATTTGGGTGCCATTTTTGTGGTGCATTGTATCTAGGAGATTTTTTGAAATTTGCCTTGTAATTAATTACTGAGGGCACAACCTTGCTATAAAAGGCAGACTATGTTACTCATTTGTGGTTGTTGAAAAATGGACAAATTTTGGTGTTGTGATAAGATACAACTTCGTCGGTGGCTCTGTTTTGTGCCTTGTGAATTTATGAGTTGTATGTTGAATGTATTATGCATAGAATTCATCAGTTTCATGTTGATTTAAATGAGTAATGCTTCATTGCATGTATTTTGTTATTTATCTCCAAGTTGAATGTGTTCTTCTTCTGAATCTAAACAGCTAAGGGGTGTTTGAGTTTCTAGGACATGGGTTTTCTATGTTGAATGCTTGATCTTTTACTTCTGCTCAATGAGTAGATTAAATGTTTTGGTTTAAGTGTTTGGAAGAATATATTGCAGTGAGGATGTTTGTAAGTAGAAATAACTGAATACTTAGTCTTGGGTAGTTTCTGTAAGGCAGACATTACAAAAACCCCCTTGAAATTTGATTATTGTTTTAAGTCTATGGTAAACATTCACATATATATATATATATATATTGACTCCGAGCCCTGAATAAGCACAAGTCTAGTCTTGTATTGAGGTTACACCCAAGGTCCCAGTCTTGCATCTAGATACAAAAATAAACTCAAACTTCAAATAGAAACCTTTAGGACATTAGAAGTAGTTTTAGGACTGAAATCCTCAATCTCACAACTGAACATAGGCCCAAAGCTAGCCCCTTTGCACTTATCTCACAGTTTTGGTCTGCATAAGAGAGGGTTTATCTACTTTGTGTCAACATCCCAGCTAATTCATAGATGCATTTTATAGATGTTGAATAGGGAATACCCCCCTTGGTTTTGCAGAGCCTAAAGAAGAAGAGGAGATATTTATAGACTCTATCTCCTGTACTATTGGCCCCTGGCCCGGGAATCCTGTTGATCAATGATGGCTACCTTGTAGGGATAACTGGGAAGAAGCATCTAGTTAGAATAAATACTAACAAATTTGGTGACTTTGCTGGGGAATGCTTTATGTAAGAACCCTATTGAAAAATAATTCCTAGTTGTAGGTGGCGACTCCGAACAAATCTCCCAACTGGTGAAGTGAAATTTGTATGCAAGGCAGAAGATCCCTGCGTAATCCTTTATTTGAAGAATTACCTAGAAAAATGATGTACAGGAAAAAAGGGACTATTCAAGCCAGTCAAGAAGGTTCTCCTAGCCCCAGAAATAATGATAATATCTAACATAATCCAGGATCTTCAGAGTGGACAATACCTTATTTTTCAAATACAGAAGCTAAAATCCAGGATGTATATGAAAGACAATAAGGTGTTAATTTGAGAATGAGATGAAAGGTGTTTCAGGAATGTTGTTTCTTAGATCCCTCTGACAAATTTGAAGAGACTGAGTCCCCAAGGGATGATGATGATGACCAATATGGAAAGGGACCATCCTCTTCTATGCCGAAAGATCAAGAATTAGCTAAAGAAATCAAAAGCCTAAGAGCTGAATTGGAATATTTGTAGGCTGTGAAGATTAGAGATGATATGAGACAAAAGGTGTAGGCTCTGAGAACTGCTCAACATGATTCAGTTCCTACTCTTGATAATGCAAACGTGTTGAGAAACCAACAAAGAAATGAAGTCCAGTATCAACAAAATGATCAGAGACATAATGCAAATAATGTTAGGGTACCAATGAACAATGTAAGAAATCAGAATGTAAATAGGAATGCAAATGTCAATCAGTTTGGCAAACAGCTTATGCAGTTAGATAGATTCAAGTAACTAGTTTTTGATGGTATTCCTGGTTACCCTAATGCCATCGATAAATATGTAAGACCCCAGATACCAAAGTTTTCAGGGAATAATGTTGTGTTAGGTGAAGACCATTTGAAAGCCTTTCAGAATGTTATGGACAACTTTGAAGTTGAGCATTAGGATGTATTTATGAAATTGTTTATGCAATCCTTAGTTGATGAAGCTAGAGAATGGTATAAAAGTTTGCCTGACTGGAGTGTTTCATCATGGGATGATTTTAGACAGATTTTTAAAGAACAATATGGTGACAAAACTGACCCAAGCTTTTTTGTAAATGAATTCACCAGTATTACTAAAAGGTCGAATGAGCAGGTTGTAGATTTTAATGCCAGGTTTACTAAATTGTTGAACAAGCTACCTTTCCATATGAGGCCTAATGAACCAATGTGTGTGGTGCTCTACATAAATTCTTTTGATGCTAAGACAACCTATGGGTTAAGAGATAAGGGTCCTACTAGCCTTAGGGACGCTTTCAGGATTGCAACAAATATTGAAAATTATAGGAAAGCATCTGGTAAGACAAACAAAAGGATGATGTGAAAATTCTGCAAAATCCAAATAAGCCTCAAAGTACTCAAGGTAATGCAACTACTTCTGAGGATAAATTAAATAAATTGACAACTATTGTTAAGGACTTAAGTTATAGACTTGCTAAAAATGAAAAGGGAATAGGTCCTAACAGGCAGGTTTACCAAAGGTAAGAAAAGAGACCATCATTACATGATATGCAATATAACACTAATTGGCATAATGGTAAACCCATTCTCCTGAACAACAACACTAATCAGAGAGCTCAGACTGCCAAGGAGACTCTTGATCCTTTGAAAAGGGCTATTAATATTGTTGATGACACCCCATGGTGCATAATATGTCAAATGCCTCACTCATAGTTGCAATGTATGATTGCTCAATCTTTGTACAATAATGCAGTTGCCTATGATGAATGCAATGAGCCACATTGTATGGAGGATGATAGTGTAAATATGTTGTCCACAAATAGGGAGTGTTCTTCCTATGATGCAGATGAAAGTGCAAATTATGGGACTTAGGTCTACCAACAGATTTCCTATGATGATGATGATGAAGATAATTATGTGTATGCTCAAGACTCACGCATATTTTTGAATAACTTGAGGAGACTTTCTGATGAAGAAATTAGAGCTCTCACAGCTGCAGCAGTGGCTCAGGTCAAAAGTAATTATAATCTTAGAGGTAAAGCTTAGGTAAATGATCTGCGCCAGCTAGAAAATACCTTGGTTAGTTAGTCAATGCATAATCATAAAGAGGCTGAACCACATAAGATAAAATGGAACAATAATAATAAGAAGACTTTTAAACAAAAACCAAGTCATGATTCTCAAAGACCAGAGAATGAAATGCCCCAGAATGAGGACCAAAATAAGATTTCTCAGGCCATGGATGACAATCAGAAGAATATCAAAGCCAAGGCTGGATCAGCTCAAGATAAGAACAAAACCATGGCTCAAACTACAGCTGTTATACAAAATTATGCTCCCTTTGACATAACTCAGGTATTATCCCGGGTAAAGGTCTCTATTCCATTGATGGAGATCATGAAGGTTGAAGAATTCAGAAATAAAACATTGTCCCTGATTTCAGGAGTAGCTTGTCAGGCCGATCAGAATGTTGAGACTTAGGGTAAGAAACAGGTCTTGTGTATTGATGAGGATGAGGTTCCTGAAGTTTATCTGGGGGTGACAATGACAAAATGCCCTTCACAGGTTGAACCATTTTATGTCTCCCTTGTTATCAATAGAAAAGTAATTAAGAATTGTATGCTTGACTCAGGAGCATCAACAAATATCATGCCTTTGGCAATCATGCAACAAGCTGGGTTGAAGATAGATAAGGCATGTGGAAAATTCTATGCAATGGATGCTAGGGAGGTACTAGTTATTGGAATAATGAAGGATGTGGATTTTAGGTTAGTAGCATATCCAGAAAAAACTTACAAAATGAACATAACAATTGTTGACATAAAGCCACAGTATGGTATGTTGTTGTCAAGGAGATGGGCAACATTGATTAGTGGAAGTATGCAACTAGATCTATCATATGCCATGATCCCAATGAATGGAAAAGATGTCAAACTGGTTAGAGAAGAAAGATCACTAGAAATAGTTGAGGATCAAGATTCAGAGGAACATATATGTTTTGTGGATACTGACTATGAAAATTTTAGAGTTGTCTTAGATGATCAAGGAGGTAAAAGGAAAGATATTTGCATTCAAGAGTTTGACCAACAGGGTCTATGGACCATGTATTTTGATGGAGCTTGTTCAAAGGAGGGCTCTGGTGATGGAGTTGTGTTTTTGTCTCCGGATGGTAAGCTTCTAAAGTTCTCTTTTCTGTTAAAGTTTGCTTGCACAAATAATATTGCAGAATATGAAGCTCTGTTGCTAGGATTGAATGTTGCTTTGAAGCATGGGATCAAGATGCTCAAAGTATTTGGGGATTCAGAGTTAATTGTTTCCTAGGTTAGGGATAAGTATGCTTCAAAAAATAAGAGGTTAAAACAATATAAGCATGTTGTATGGGATACAATTGAATTGTTTGATGCATTTTCAATAAATTGGATAGAAAGATCAAAGAATGTCATGGTAGACTTTTTAGCCAATGTGGCCATTAGGCCAGATGATATAACTCTGTCTGATGTTACAAATGTTGAGGTTAAACTTAGACCTACAGTACCAGATAATATATGCAGTTGGTAGGTGTTTGATGATGATAAAGATTTGTTGAGATTTTTACACTGCATAGATGAATATGAGAACCAGGAGATGGATTTTCAAAACTTCGTAGAAGTTGTGGATGGAAAAGAAACTCTTTTGGGGAAAGCAGTAATTCAACTTAAGACAAATAAAATCCCCAAAGGACTGGTTCCTTTAGAAGGAGCATTTGACAATAGAGACTAGTTTGTTACAAAGGCATCTCCTACAAATAAGAATGACTTGGAGGAGATAAACTTGGGGACATCTCATGCCCCCAAAAGGGCATACATCGGCAAACAACTCAAGCCACACATCAGAAGTATGCTAATTGCATTACTAAAAATGTATAAGCATGTTTTTGTATGGTCATATGAGGACCTAAAAGCTTATAGAGAGGATTTATTCTAGCATGAGATCCCATTGAAGCCTGGAGCTAAGCCATTCAAACAGAAACAAAGACCTATTAATGTAACCATGGCTCCAAAAATACAAGAAGAGCTTATGAAGCTTAGGGAGGTTGGAATAATTGTGCCTATCAGACATTCAACTTGGGTGTCTAATCTTGTCCTAGTTAGAAAGAAAAATGGTGACATAAGACTTTGTGTTGACTTCAGAAATTTGAATATGTCTTCTTTAAAGGATAATTATCCACTGCCCAACATGGAGGCTATGCTGCAGAAAGTAACTGGTTGTGAGCTTTTATCCATGATGGATGGATTTTCAGGATACAATCACGTAAAGGTAAAATAATTTGATCAATACAAGATTGCCTTTACCACTCCATGGGGAACCTATGTATATGTAAGAATGCCATTTGGACTAACAAATGCAGGTGCTACATTTCAAAGAGCTATGGATGTTGCTTTTGTAGGATTGATTGACTCAATTCTAGCTATCTATCAAGATGATTTAATTGCCTATTCAGAAAAGGAGGAGCAACATTGTAAGCATCTTGAACAAATCTTTATTAGAGCATTAGAATATGGCATTTCACTTAACCCAAAGAAATGTGCTTTTAGGGTAGTGGAAGGAAAATTATTGGGACACATTGTTTCCAAGGATGGAGTTAGGATTGATCCTAAAAGGGTTGCTGCAATTGACAAGATTCAAATGCCTAAAACTATGAAAGGTATTCAGTCCTTCTTTAGACAAATTAATTTTATTAGAAGATTTGTTCCTAACTTTGCAGAGACTACAAAGGATATTTCTAAAATGTTGAAGAAGGGTGAAACCATCAAATGGGGAAGTGAAGCAACCAAATCATTTTAGAACATTAAGGAAGCTATAAAGTGGCTCTTGTGTTGAAATCTCCTGATTTTTCTAAACCACTTTAGTTGTTCTCATTTGCTTCTTTTCACACTATTGCTACATATTCATTACAAAAAAATGAACATGGTTTTGAGCAACCTATTGCTTTCTGTAGCATGTCATTGCAAGCAGCCAAATTGAAGTATGATATCATGGAGAAGCAGACATATGCATTGGTTAAGAAGTCAAAAGATTCAGGTCATATTTAGTAGGATCTCAGATAGTTGTATATGTGACCCATGCAACAGTTAAAGACATTTTCACTCAGCAAGAGGTGACAGGGAGAAGATGCGGGTGGATTAACAAGTTGCAAGAATTCAACATTGAGATACAAATCGCAAAGTTGGTAAGGGGACAAGGTTTAGCTAAGATGATGACCCAATCATATTTGGAGGCATGCCAGGTAAATGTAGTTCAAGATTAAGTTGTTAATATGTCATAATTTGAATGGTACAAGGATATTGTACATTATTTGCATAATTTGAATTGTCCTTCCCATCTCAGTGATAGTCAGAAAAGGACTTTAAAACTACATGCTATCGAGTACATAATTATTCAAGGAGAATTATATTGGAAGAATCCTGATTGTGTCTTACTTAGATGTGTGGATGAGAATCAAGCTATGGATATTTTGAATGACATGCACAAAGGAGTGTGTGGTGGACACTACACTGCCAAAACAACAGCTCACAAAATTCTTAGAGCAGGCTATTGGTGGCCAACCCTTTTCTCAGATGCACAAAAGTTGGTAAGAAGATGTGATTCTTGTCAAAGGTTTTTAGGAAAACTCAAGTATGAAGGTGCATTACCCCTTAGAACTGTAACTATAAAAGCTCCATTTCAGCAGTGGGGAATTGATTTTATAGGGGAAATTTTAGAAAAGTCAAGTGGAGGACATAGTTGGATTTTGGTTGCCATTAACTATTTTACTAAATGGATTGAAGCCATTCCAACTAAGAAAACTACAAGCAAGGTGGTGATGGATTTTATTTTGGAACTAATTATTATCAGATTTGGAGTGCCAGTCAAAGTGGTCACAGACAATGCCATGTGTTTCAGATTTGGTGAGTTTGTTAATTTTTTCAACAATTATGGGATTAATTTATCATATCCATCACCATATCATCCACATGGAAACGGTCAGGCAGAGTCAAGTAACAAAATCCTTATGAAAATCATCAAAAGGATGGTAGACAAGAACAAAAGGGCATGGGACTCAAAGTTAAAGATGGCACTATGGGTTGACCGGATAACAATAAAGAAAGCAATTCGCAGGTCACCTTTTGAGCTAGTGTATGGTGCAGTGGCTAAGTTACCTGTGAATAATCTCCTACCAGTTTATAGATTCATACAAGAAAATGATACAGAGATTGAAGACTTAATGAATGAAAGGATAAATCAGCTGGTTGCCTTGGATGAAATTAGAAGAGAAGCACAGAAGACAAATATCAAGAAACAACAGAAGGTAAAATATTTGTTTGATAAAAGGGCTGTAGAAAGGAAGTTCCAGATGAATGACTTAGTCCTGGTTTGGAGTGCAAAAAGTCAGGGTAAGCACAAGCATGGTAAATTTGAGCCCTTATGGATGGGCCCATATCAAATCAGCAATACTCATGGAGAAGATTCCTACTTTCTCCAGGCCCTAAATGGCGAACTACTAGAATTACCTGTCCATGGTCAGTTCTTAAAGCGCTACTTTTCATAAATGAAAATCTTGTGTGCACATTGTAAATTAGGTGTGAATAGTCTGTACATGCCTTGTATAGTCACTAGTGTTTTTTGTTTTGTGTTTTGTCTCGTCTGTCCCAGAGTGGTTTGGTTCTCGCTGTAGCCTTGCGCCTGCACATCCCCAGTTTGAGCTAGTGGTGGTGCCCACCTAGGGTTAGGGTTTTGAGTTGGGTCTGCAAGCTTATATTTGTGTTCTTCCAAACCCTTGATACCTTAGGTTTTATTTCCCTTTGGCCTTCTACGTTGTATCTTCTATTTTGTTGTTGACCTCCTGCAGTGGGTTCTTGGTTGCTTAAGTTATATTTTCATTCCTTTGCGTTCATTTGTTGACCGGTCCCTATGCATTGCTTTATTGCTTTATCCCATTGCATTTAAGAAAAGATGCTAAGTTTAAAAATCACTCTATGTAGTGTTGAAATTTGTCGAATGTATGTGTCTTTGTATGTACAAGTCCAAATGTACATTGGTGGGCCAAAAATGTCAATCGGCTTTCAAAAGGTGAAAAAATATGATTGTATCCATTTTAAATGCATATTGGGTTTGTATATGCATTGAGGAATCTATTGCAGATTTTGGGAATATTCCCTGCTTGTATGTGAGGGTTTGCATGTATATTTGTGTTGTATGTTTGGACATGCAACGACTAGATATAAAGGGAAACATACAAGCAAAAGATACATTGACAACATGTAGGGAAAATATGCAAAGCAGAATGTACATCAGATAGATACAAGGGTGAATGTATGTCCGACATACATTGGAAATGTACATTGCAAATATGCAAAGGCCTGACATGCATTCACTACAGTGGCAAGCTTCATCGGCAAAACAATCTACATTGGTGATCCATGCAGCAGTTTCCCTGACGGTTGATGCACATGCAAAGGAAAGAGATACGAGAGGTGGGGCCCGCAGACATACAAAAGGGTTTGTATGTGTTTGGCATACAAAGTAGAATGTATATTAGATAGATGCATCAGCGGCAATGTACAAGGTGATATATGCAAATGGTGGGCTCGCTTGATTGTATATCGCGTTTGTATATGCAATGTACAAAGCAATTATACAAGGAAAAACTTTACAAAGCCTGGACGCGGGAGGATAGTATGTTGTAGTAGACAGATTTTGAAATCCGTGACTTGTATATTTTCTTTTGTTTGTGCGACATACCAGATGGAGATACAAGAGAGAGATACAAGGCAGAACTCACTCACATTTCAGAATGTTTTGTAAAATTTGTGGTCCGCGGCTTGTATGTTAAAATGTTCATATGATTGAAATATACATTGCGATATGCAAAAGGGTGAGATATAAGCCAGACCCGACGGTGCTTCATAATATTTGAGGTCCGCCTTGTATGTGGGATGATTTGTATATGCTTTCGCATATATAATGGCGAGAATGGCAAAGTGGGCAGAAAAGTTAAAATGTTAGCACTGGAAAAGTCAGTGATGGCAAGGAAGCATCTACATGGCACATTCTCATTGGCCTATGACTTCCTTGTTTGATTTGAGGCGTAGATTTGGGAGATGCAAAGAAAGATCGACAGCTATGTTTGAATACAGGGTTTTCTTCACGACTGTAGTGGCATTCTTGGCAGGAAAGCTTCCAGAGCATGCGGTTTACTGCGTTCCCGCAGGACACCGATAGGTCGACCATTGATTGCAAAATTATAAAGGCATGGATTGATGATGGACATGCCACCTACCAGTTTTAAGTGAAAAATCCCCAAACGGTGGCACAGGGCTTGAGTCCAACTACTCCTCGCCTCTCCTTCTGCCTGCTGCATTAATCTTTTGGGTGCCATTTTTGTGGTGCACTGTATCTAGCAGATTTTTTGAATTTTGGTCTATAATTAATTGCTGAGGGCACAACCTTGCTATAAAAGGCAGACTGTGTTACTCATTTGTGGTTGTTGAAAACTAGACAAATTTTAGTGCTGTAATAAGATACAACTTTGTTGGTGGCTCTGTTTTGTGCCTTGTGAGTTTATGAGCTGTATGTTGAATGTATTATGCATAGAATTCATTAGTTTCATGTTGATTTAAATGAGTAATGCTTCATCACATATATTTTGTTGTTTGTCTCCAAGTTGAATGTGTTCTTCTTCTGAATCTAAATAGCTAAGGGGTGTTTGAGATTCTAGGACATGGGTTTGCTATGTTGAATGCTTGATCTTTTACTTCTGCTCAATGAGTAGATTAAATGTTTTGGGTTAAGTGTTGGGAAGAATATATTGCAGTGAGGATGTTTGTAAGCAGAAATAACTGAATACTTAGTTTTGGGTAGTGTCTATAAGGGAGACATTACAAAAACCCCCTTGAAATCTAATTATTGTTTTAAGTCTATGGTAAACATTCACATATATATATATCTATTGACTCCAAGCCCTGAATAGGCACCAGTCTGGTCTTGTATTAAGGTTACACCCAAGGTCCTAATCTTGCATCCAGATACAAAAACAAACGTAAACTTCAAATACAAACTTTTAGGACATTAGAAGTAGTTTTAGGACCAAAATTCTCTGTCTCACAACTGAACATAGGCCCAAAGCTAGCCCCTTTGCACTTATCTCACAGTTTTGGTCTGCATAAGAGAGGATTTATCTGCTTTGTGTCAACATCCCAGCTAATTCATAGATGCATTTCATAGATGTTGAATAGGGAATACCCCCCTTGGTTCTGCAAAGCCTAAAGAAGAAGAGGAGATATTTATAGAGTCTATCTCTGTACTATTGGCCCCTGGCCTGAGAATCCTTTTAATCAATGATGGCTACCTTGTGGGGATAACTGGGAAGAAGCATCCAGTCAGAATAAACACTAACACCTTCCACAAGAGAAAAAGGAAAAGAGAGCAATTTGCACAAAATGGATGCAATTAATGAAATGTATTAATGAATTACATGAAAGTATTTACTTTTATATTTGCAAGGTAGAAAACCCTAATGAGAGATTCCTAAGTTTGGGTTACATGAAATTAAGTAAAGAACCTATTACTCTAACACCCCCCAAGATGAACTTAGGGAGAGGCTAAAAAAACTAAGGACCAATGCATGAAAGCAAAGATTGGTCTCAGCAACTAGGCCTGATGAGGTACCCATATACAAAAGAGTCTCTCACAAAATAAAGAAAGGGAGAAAACTATTGCAAGTATGAGGATAACTAGTGTTGTCATTGATGTCAACATACTCATATTGCATTAATGAGAAGGATTGGATGAGTTGTGTGCTAAGGATATTGAGGAAATTAGTCTCAATCAGGAGCAGTGAAGAATAGTGATGACATTAAGGTAAAAGTTAAAAGATAAGATGAATATCAGAAGATACGGTTTAAGGGTTTGTAGATATGAGTCTTGAAATGATCCAGTCAAGTTTTTAGAGGTCCGCATAACTATCTGAAGAAGTTATGGCTGCTCTAGTAGAACTAGTTCTGACAGATGTTCAGTGGTGACAAAGTCTCATAGATTGGTCCGGTGAGCTCCAGAATTGCATTATCTCATTATGTGGACTGGAGGGAGTGTTGAAGAAGTCCGTGTGAAGTGACAACTAGATTGTTTCATGATTTGGAGGTCTAGAAGCACCTTTTTCATTATGATAGTGATGACAGACTGTGTTCTTGAAGTTTCAGATGAAGAAGAGAAGAATTCCAGTAAGCTGATAAAGTACGGATGTTCTTGATGACTCAAGAAAGGTTTTGGTTATCTTTAGATCATGTGCAATTCTTATTGGTGGTCTGCATTGATGTTTGAGTTTGCATTTGAAGAATAACCATGGATATTGGTGTTCTTCCTAAGACAGGCCGACTGGATGTATTACACGTCTTGCGAATGATCTTATAGGTGTTTGCTAACTTAGATGATTGTTCCTAAGTCGATGCCTTGTATAAATAAGGGATTGTGAATTCATTTTGTAGTGTGTCTTGAAGCAAATGAGTGTGGTATAGCAAAAGAATGAAAGGTAGAGCAGGGGTTTTTAGGCTTAAATAGAACTGATCCAGGCATGGTAAAGATGTCAATCTCCAATTCAAGTTTGTAATACTTGTTACTTTGTAGACAGTGTGTCTCTTGTAGGCAGTGTGCCTCTTGTGAGCAGTGAGCTCAGGTAGTGAGCCCTAATTGGCATGTGCCATCTATTTTTCTTATTCTTCTAATAGAGAATAATCCTTGGGTTAATCACCCCGTGGTTTTTCCCTTAACCGGGTTTTTCACATCAAAATCTTGGTGTCTCATGTGTTAATGTGTATCTGCTCTCATGTTTATGCTTTATGCTTTCATGAGTGATTAATTGATATGCTATTAAATAACAAAGAGGATTTGACTGGTTGAATTAAAAGCAAGTTTTGAACAACTGATTCACCCCCCCTCTTAGTTGTCTGTGCTGAATCCAACAATTGGTATTAGAGCCAAGTTCCTCTAAAGGGAGCTTAAACGCTTGAGGAGATCCAGGATGTCATCATACAAGAAGGATAGTTTGATGTTTGATGGAACCAACTTCTCTCTTTGGAAAGGTCGCATGAAATGTCACTTGCAGTATATGGGAAAGGTGTACTGGTCCATGGTCACAAAAGCATATGTACCTCCATAGGGTGGTCGACAACTCTGAATGAAATCATAGATGCTGAAAACAATCTGCAGACCAAAGAGGCTCTTCTAAGAGCATTAACTGACTCAGAGCTCTCAAATGGTATTGACCTACCAACTGCCTATGAGATCTAGATTAAACTAGAACTTCTGCATGAAGGAGATGAGTATGTTAAGATTGCAAGGTTACAGAGTCTCAAAGGTAAATTTGAAAGACTGAAGATAAGAGATGATGAAAATATTACCACCTTTATGCCAAGAGTGAATGAGCTAGTGTGTGGAATTAGGAATGCTGGTGGAGTTTTAGATGAAAATGAGATTGTTGGCAAAATTCTCAGATCCCTTCCTGCTGTCTACAAAATCAAGGTTTTTGCCATTGATGAATTCAGAGCCCATACAACTGTCACAAGAGACCAATTGGCTGGCAAAATGGATACATTTGAAATGACCAAGTTTGGAGATGATCCCCACAAAACTGAATCTGCATTCAAAGCCAGTGCCTTTGTGAAAGGTAAACAAAGATTTGATCCGGGAGAAAACTCTTCAAGGAAGTTGTCATGGTATGATCAAGCAAGAAGAGACATGGAAGAGGAAGAAGCAGAAACAACTCAACTTGAAGCCCTCATTGCAAAGAGACTGCCAAGAGGATCTGGTAAGTATGAAGGAAAATTACCCTTTAAGTGTTTCAACTGCAATAAGATTGGTCATTTTGCTTCAAGATGTCCGAAAAGATCTACAAGGTCAAATTCTAACAGATAAAGGTTCCAAAAGAATTGTTATTATGTTCATTAAGAAGATGATAATGAAGGAGTAACAGATGACGAATCAGAAATAGGAAATAAATCTGGAAATGAATGGGTGTTTATTGCCATCAACGAAGAAGATCCAATATCCTCTGAATCTGTCAATCATAAGATTGTAGAAAGAGATTTCGCTGCCCAAGTTGAAGAAAAGGATGATTGGGTTATTAACAGTGGATGCTCTCACCATATGACAGGTGACAAGAACAAGTTCTTAGATTTGGAAAGGTATGAAGGAGGAATGGTAAAGTTTGGTGATAATTCTACTGGTAGAATCAGAGGTAGGGGAACTATTTCTCTTGATGGAAAGAATAAAACTGGTAATGTACTATATGTTGAAGGATTAAAGCACAATCTTCTTAGTGTTGGACAATTGGTGGACAAAGGTTATGATCTCTGGTTCAAGAATGGAAGATGCAGGATCTTTGAAAGCTCCGGAATTGAGATTGCATCCGATACTCAAACAAAAGGTAATATCTTCCATCTAGTTGGTTCTAATAAAATTTATCTATTTGTTCAAGTTGATCAGAGTTGGTTATGGCATAGAAGGATGTGTCATGTAAATTTTGATAACATCATCAAGATAAGCAATACTCAGGCTGTAAGAGATCTTCCAAAATTTGTAAAACCTACAAATAGTTTATGCAAAGAATGTCAATTAGGTAAACAGAGCAGAGTCTCATTCAAAAGCAAGGATTAGTCCTCTACTAGATTATTGGAATTAATTCATACTGATCTATGTGGTTCAACAAGAATCAAGAGTATGCAAGGTGATAGATATTTCATGTTACTGCTTGATGACCATTCCCAGATGATGTGGGTTACCTTTCTAAAAGAGAAATCAGAAGCTCTTGAGAAGTTCAAAATCTTCAAGGCTATGGTAGAGAATCAAACTAGATTAAAACTAAAATGTCTGAGGTCTGATAGAGGTGGTGAATTCACATCCGGTGAATTCATAGACTTTTGTGAGAAGCATGGTATAAAGAGACAATTATCTGCTCCTAGGACTCCACAGCAAAATGGAGTAGTAGAGAGAAAGAACCGAACCATCCAAGAAGCATCCAAAACAATGATGATGGAAGGAAATGTTCCCCAGATGTTTTGGAGAGAAGTTGTCAACACTGTAGTCTATACTCTCAATCGAGTTCAAATCAGAAGCAATACCGATAAGACTCCTTATGTACTTTGGTTTGGTATAACTCCTACTGTGAGATATTTCAGAGTATTTGGTAGCAAATGTTACATTAAAAGAGATGAAGATCTAGGAAAGTTTGATGCTAGAAGTGATGAAGGAATTTTCTTGGGTTACTCCACTCAAAGCAAAGCATACCGGTGTTACAATAAGAGACTAAGAAAGAT
The DNA here is from genome assembly GCA_027924645.1 of Cunninghamia lanceolata. Taxonomy (NCBI): domain Eukaryota; kingdom Viridiplantae; phylum Streptophyta; class Pinopsida; order Cupressales; family Cupressaceae; genus Cunninghamia; species Cunninghamia lanceolata. Next base: position 43,456,524 of record BSBN01000809.1, on the reverse strand, counting down.
GATAGAAAGTACAAATGTAAAGGTTGATGAAGGAATTGAGAAGCCCTCAAGGTTTTATGAATATGATGAAGATGATCAGAATGGTTCTCTGGTTCAAGGAGCTCAATCCTCTTTTGAAAGCTAGATTCAGACTGATCCAGTAAATCAGGAAGAAGAGATAGGTCTGAATGAGCCTAATCAAGAAACATAAGTGCAAGAAACTCCAAAAGTTCCAAGGTATGCAAGACTAAACCACTCTAAAGACCAGATCATAGGTGACAAAAGCAAAGGTGTGCAAACTAGAAGGAAAATTGCTCAAAATTCAGATGAATGTTGTTTGATTTCAAAGATTGAACCTAAGACAATAAATGAAGCCTACAATGATGAAAATTGGACCAAAGCAATGGAGGAAGAGTTGATGCAAATTGAGAAAAATCACACTTGGGATCTTGTTTCTAGACCTAGAAACAAGAATGTGATTGGAACCAAATGGGTCTTCTGGAACAAACTAAATGAAGTTGGTGAAGTAATCAGAAATAAAGCCAGATTAGTCTGCAAAGGCTACTCTCAGATAGAAGGAATTGATTTTGAGGAAACCTTTGCTCTGGTGGCAAGAATTGAAGCAGTCAGACTATTTCTTGCATTTGCTACCTTCAAAGATTTTAAAGTGTATTAGATGGATGTCAAATCTGCTTTCCTGAATGGTGACTTAGAAGAAGAGGTGTACATTGAACAACCGGATGGATTTCAATTATCTGAGCATGGTGATATGGTCTACAAATTAAAGAAGGCACTATATGGTTTAAAGCAAGCTCCAAGAGCATGGTATGAAAGGCTGGATAAACATCTTTTGAAGATTGGTTTCAACAAAGGTACTGCTGACAGTAACCTATATTTCAAAATTGATCATGAAAACATCTTGATTGTTGAAGTATTTGTTGATGATATCATCTTTGGAGGAAGAGACAGTATGTGTAAAACCTTTGCAAATTAAATGAAAAGTGAGTTTGAAATGTCAATGCTCGGTGAAATAAATTTCTTCTTGGGTTTGCAAATTACTCAGACCAAGAAAGGAATCTTTATCTCTCAGACCAAATATGTGAAAGAATTATTAGAAAATTTGGAATGGAAGATTCAAAGCCAATGAACACTCCCATGGCAACCGGATGTAAGTTGAGCAAAGATGATGACTCTCCTAAGACAGATCAGATAAAGTACAGATCAATGATTGGAGGATTATTGTATCTCACTCAAACTAGACCAGATATAATGCAGGTTGTTGGTCTTGTGGCAAGATTTCAGGCTGATCCCAGAGAATCTCATGTCATGGCAATCAAAAAAAAATTTAGGTACTTAAAAGGAATAATTGAGTATGGCCTATGGTATCCTAGAGATCATGATTTTTCTCTTCATGCATATACAGATGCAGATTGGGTAGGAGATGTGGATGATAGGAAGAGTACAAGTGGAGGAGCATTCTTTTTGGGAAAAAGGTTGGTTTCTTGGCTAAGAAAGAAACAAGAAGTAATATCCCTATCTACAACTGAAGTAGAATACATTGTAGCAGTAGGAAGTTGCACTCAACTTTTGTGGATGAAGCAGATGCTAAGAGATATTCAAGTAGAATATGAGGAGCCTATCACAATTTTTTGTGATAATTCAAGTGCAATAAATATTTCTAAGAATCCGGTGTTACATTCTAAGACCAAACATATATCTATCAAATTTCACTTTCTGAGAGAGCAAGTGAACAAGGGTGAAGTTAGATTGGAGTATGTGCCCTCCAAGGATCAGATTATAGATATTTTTACTAAACCTCTTCCCAAGGACTCTTTTGAGTATCTAAGGGAGAAGTTAGGGGTCATTGCCCCTCCGGTGATGAACTAGGATGCATTGATGTGCATTAGTCTGATGGATATCACAGTCATATCTTGTGATATAGATTGGTGATGGGGAGGTACTACTCAAGGGGAGCAGCTGGTATGATTCTAATGTGTTAAAGTTGCAAGTATGAGCCCTTTGCTATTGATGTCAAAGGGGGAGAGAAGACATGTGAAAAACAAGTGGTTGATCAAAGGGTAGCAGTAAAGAAAGAGAAGACATGTGAAGAGTTGTTGTTGATAAGGGGAGCTGTGACATAAAGGAGAAGTTCTTGTCTTGATGGTTTTTCACATCTTATGTTGCCATCAATGAAAAAGGGGGAGATTGTTGCAAGTATGAGGATAACTAGTGTTATCATTGATGTCAACATACTCATATTACATTAATGAGAAGGATTGGATGAGCTGTGTGCTGAGGATATTGAGGAAATTAGTCTCAATCAGGAGCAGTGAAGAACAGTGATGACATTAAGGTAAAAGTTAAAGATAAGATGAATATCAGAAGATGCAGTTTAAAGGGTTTGCAGATATGAGTCTTGAAATGATCCTGTCAAGTTTTCAGAGGTCCGCATAACGATCTAAAGAAGTTATGGCTGCTCTAGTAGAACCGGTTACGACAGATGTTCAGTGGTGACAGAGTGTCACAGATTGGTTTGGTGAGCTCCGGAATTGCATTATCTCATTTTGCAGATTGGAGGGAGTGTTGAAGAAGTCCGTGTGAAGTGACAACTAGATTTTTTCATGATTTGGAGGTCCAGAAGTACCTTTTTCATTATGACAATGATGACAGACTGTGTTCTTGAAGTTTCAGATGAAGAAGAGAAGAATTCCAGTAAGCTGATAAAGTGCAGATGTTCTTGATGACTTAGGAAATGTTTTGGTGATCTTTGGATCGTGTGCAATTCTTATTGGCAGTCTGCATTGAAGTTTGAGTTTGCATTTGAAGAATAACCATGGATATTGGTGTTCTCCCTAAGACAGGCTGACCGGATGTATTACACATCTTGCAAATGATCTTATAGGTGTTTGCTGACTTAGATGATTATTCCTAAGTCGATGCCTTGTATAAATAAGGGATTGTGAATTCATTTTGTAGTGTGTCTTGAAGTGAATGAGTGTGGTATAGAGAAAGAGAGAAAGGCAGAGTAGGGGTTTTCGGGCTTAAATGGAACTGATCCAGACATGGTAAAGATGTCAATCTCCAGTTCAAGTTTGTAATACTTGTTACTTTGTAGATAGTGTGTCTCTTGTAGGCAGTGTGCCTCTTGTGAGTAGTGAGCTCGAGCAGTGAGCCCTAATTGGCATGTGCAATCTATTTTTCTTATTCTTCTAATAGAGAATAATCCTTGGGTTAATCACCCCATGGCTTTTCCCTTAACCAAGTTTTTCACATCAAAATCTTGGTGTCTCATGTGTTAATGTGTATCTGCTCTGGTGTTTATGCTTTATGCTTCCATTAGTGATTAATTGATATGCTATTAAATAATAAAGAGGATTTGACTGGTTGAATTAAAAGCAAGTTTTGAACAACTGATTCACCCCCCCTCTCAGTTGTCTGTCCTAAATCCAACAAAAACCACATTGGAAAAACTCCTCCCCAAAAGAGAGAACAAACCTCCCTACAAGAGAGAGAGAGAGAGACTAAGAAGCCTCCACAAAGGATGTCCCAAAAGAATAGGAAAATGAAGATGAACATGAAGAACTCCACTAAAGCATCAAGAAGCTGCAAACACAATCAAAGATTGACTGCTATAGTGCTGAAAGAAGAACCTCCTCTAAAACAAGATGAAGATCAGGATCAAGAAGACTAGAATCTACATGAATTCCAACTCAAAGATACAAGTGGCACAGGTACCAAAAGTCTGAAGAACTGATCAAGTGAAAACAGAAGGTCATCTCCACAAAAGGAATGCAAGAGTGTCCATATGGTAAATGCTCCATCTCATCGAAATGCATGGGTAACCAACCACTAATGTACCACTACATCCGCCTAGTACATAAGAAAAAATACTAGATACATAATTCACTCCAACATATAACCAAGGAAGCATTAGCACCAACAGTAGAAACCCCCCATAATGTAGACAAGGGAGAGCCATGACAGGTACACTAAAATTGTGTGAAACCAAGAAGTACATGTAGAAGAAACAAGAAGATATGAATGTGTAAACATGAAAGTACCAGCAAACAAAAGGGTGTGCAAACCAAGGCACACATGCATGACAAAGGTGTGATGGCAAAACAAAAGGCAAACATCAACCCCCCTATGACACTTTATATCATAGTGTGAGTACAATAAGGCACAAAATGATGTCCAAAATCTCAAGAATACATGTACAATCTTGAGGCATTTTATTTCAGTGCGTTTATATATGAGAAGTGCTTACAATGAAAGCTCACAATGTCTAAAAAAGGACCACATACTAAAAATACAATTATCTAATATAAATAGAGGAAACCAATAGCACCACGATGAAGTACACAAAAAAACATGCACTTTCAAGAAAATGGGACCCAAAAAGGAGTCTGGATGCATAAGATATGGCTCGACAAAGTTCCCCAAACAAGAACTACACAACAACAGGACTAAGAAAACTGATTTTAAAAAAAAAATCTAGAAGTCATAACTAAAAACCACCTATATCACTATGAAGAGCACAAAATTCTACCCCAGATAAAAAAAAAAATTGCACTAAAAAATACCTCCATATGGCCAAGCTATCGCCATTTGAAAATCAGGTGTAAAAGAGAAAAACCCAATGGTGAGGGGTAAAAAATCTATCTCCACCAAATTTGGAAAAACTATTGCTAACTTTGGAGGCTTAGCAAAAATAGAGACTCACTAGATGATTTAGAGGTTCACCAAGTATAGAGGGGCCCAGACAAATTTAGAGCTCTGCTAACTGGAAAAAATTGCCAAATAAACCTCTAAAATAGAAGTACTGTTAAAAAAGCCACCAAGTGGCACAAATCCCAAGATTGGGTGCATACAGGTATAGGAGTATAATAAAAATAGTTTTTTTTTTAATTAAAAAAAAAACTATAAAAAAATTGCATTGTTTTGTTTTTTTATATTTAAAAAAAACATTAAAAAAAAGAGATTTTTTTTTTAATTTAAAAAAATTAAAAAGAAGGGGAGCACCCCCATTGAAGGGGTCCATGGCCCCATTAAAGAGGACCGCAGCCCAAAGTAGCAGTGCTTGCAATAGGGTACCCTACATAGGTACCCTGTACGGGCCTATGTATGGGGTAAAACCCTTTTTTTTTTAAATTTTACTTGTAAAAAACAAACATTACATTGAAAAAAACTACAAATTTTTTGTATTTTGATTTTTTTAATAAAATTGTAGAAAATTTGAAAAAATTGTTACTTGAAAAAAAGTACCTTGTACTGCATGTTGGGCAGGTCGTACGGCTTGCCTGGCAAAAACAATTTGCCCCAGATGAGCCAGAGGCTGATTTTGATGATTTGACAATTGATCTTAAGGTTTTTGGGTGCTCTAAATGCAATGGCAAGTTCCCTTTGGGCTAAAAACGCTCCAGAAATGTAGGTACCCTCTAGATCCCAAAAAACATACCCAGTGAAACCCTTGCATATCTGGCCTATGAAGCTCAAATCAAGCCAAATAAAAGGCTAATCTGACTATTTTGACTACTCTAAATCCACTCTTGCTCAAATTTTTTTCCAAATCCAAGAAGGGGTTTGCAAATTTGGAGCTCTGATACCATGTAGAAGTTGTGAAACCAACCTCACAGGACCCAGTGAACACCTGCAAAACCTAAGAAACCTTCCACAAGAGAAAAAAACAAACAAATCAATTTGCACAAAAAAGATTCAATTAAGGAAATGGATTAATGAATTACATTCAAGAGCACTTTCTTTTATTATTGCAAATTAGAAAACCCTAATGAGATATTCCTAAGTTTAGCTTAAGTGAAATAAAGTAAAGATGACTTAATTAATTAATCAATATGGTTAAATTAACTAAGTAATGAACCTACTACTCTACAAGCAAAACAACTGGTCATGTAGAAGAGATTTAAACAACACAAAGACATTGCTCTGCAATCCAAGAGAGTAAAAATTGCATAAAAAAGAATGAATAATTACAGAGAGATCAATCCTTAAGGAAGGAGATCAAAACCCTAAAGTGAACCCTAGGATTTAATAAAAGAATTATTAAATAATTAAAGTGCCTAAGTTTAGCTTAAGTGAAAAATAAAAAAAAGATGACTTAATTAATTAATCAATATGATTAAATTAATTAAGTAAAGAACCTATTACTCTAACATGTTTTCCAAGTAAAAATCTTGGTGTTCATGTGTTATGTCTTTGTTGTTGTTGTTCCTATGCTCATTCTACTTTCGTATTATTAATTTTGGAAACTGGATTAATAAACTTGTTAAGAAGTGGTTTTGTAGAATACTAATTCACCCCCCCCTTAGTATTCCTTACTATCAACACTAAGATGCTGAGAGGGGGGTGAATCAGCATATACAAAATTTAACTACTTTAATTGCAGATCAGATTAAACTACCTAGAGAATAGAAAGTAAAACATACACCACATACATCAACACAATGACACCAGGATTTTTACATGAAAAACCTAAAATTGGGAAAAACTATGTTGAGTGTTAGCTCACAATATATAATACTCACTGCTATAAAAGTTTACAACATTGTTTTAGGGCTACAACCCAAGGAAGCTACTACTCCCTAAAGAAAGCTCACTACTACAAAGAATTACAATGACAACATAACTATGAACTATTATGAAAGAAGCATTTGACTTATGTTGATGTTACAGTCCTCTTTTCTGCACAATTACTCCATCATATCAACATCGTAAACTTCATTCTTAACATTTTTCTATATGACATTCACACACACACACACACACACACTTCCAAAATGATTTTTTTCTTCTATATATATCTTTCGCAACATCTCAAAACATTGATTAGGTCAGCACCAAAAATACTCTTAGCTAAAACATATACAATATGAAGAGTAAACATGTTGCAGACCACAAAACATCACAATAGGACCCAAAATGCATCATAACACACCCTTCTATACAAAAACAACCAATCAGGATCCATCGCATATGAAGAAAATTGAACTGTTGTCCCAACCAACAGTACCATTTCTAACTGACCATCTTCATATTACTAAGGAGAAACCAAAAAAAATTTGTGGACCAGGATTTCAACCATGTATCTTCTCAACACTATCCATACATCATTCTCCTAGAGTATCTAATCAATATATCCATCTGCAAAACAAGAAACATGTTGAACTCGTGAAAATAGGGCATTCCAGACTTACTATGACACATCAAAACTTAGGATATTGCATTGCAGACCACCAAGTCAAATGAAATACTCATGAATGAACTTGTGCAACATTATGAACATATTCTTATATCTACACAATCATATTTATCATTTCTAGAGGAATGCAAAGATATTTGACTTAGCTGCACTATGATCCATATTCATGTATACACATAACTCAAGGTAACTTGAACACCATGTGTGGTATAGGAGATAAGATAGAATTGCATGCAGTTCAAACCTGAGATACTATTAATTATGTGGAGTCTCCATAGACATGCACATAGTTGATCTATACCTTCTCCATCCTCCACAAGTACTCAAACATGTGTTCTATAGAGTACTTTTACATCTGGAACTTATCTATATTACTTCTATCATTTGAAGGCTAAACTCGCAGACCATAAGAACACCTGATATTACAAGGTAGTATGCATTGAACATACCCAAAGATATTTGTGAAACCACATGGGCACAACTTCTCTTCCGAAGGAATATGGAGCATTCCAAGAGGTTTCCAATATTGCTTTACACTGTCAAGTCATACTTTGGAACCCTGTCATTGATAACTTTCTTTGTCAAAGGTGTAATGCACCGAAATCTTAGATATAGCAAGTTCATATGTCAATCATCTTAGCTTCTAAAATGCAAGACTAAATCTTTCTTTGTGGATGAATACAGAACAAAATACTGTAACTCTGCCTTAGGATATACACTGTGAAAGCCTTAGTCCAACTAATGTAACTTTTCTCTAAGTGCGATATACCAGAATGGTAGGATATTAGTGTAGGCATGTTGGAAACATGTTAGAACATATGTAGTCACCTCCGCATCATACTTAGACATTAAGAAGATTTCAATTCTTACACTTGGATAGTTTTTCTCCATCTGCTAGGTCTTCGGGACTAACCTCCCTTAAGCATGTTGATCCTATGTTTTTAACTTAGTCAAACCGTCTCTCTCAAATCTTCCATTGACCATCATATTCAATATATTTTACCTCAGGTTGACACATATAGAGTTGACATCAATGATAACACACATTGCCAACAATCTCCCCTTTTGTCATTGATGGCAAAACTCAAAAAATATGTGTACAAACACTCCCCCTTAGATGCATATTTCTTACACAAACACTCCCCCTTAGATGTATATTCTTTGACACCAAGGACAAAGGGCCTAATATCTACTTCTTATGACATCCCAAAAATGCATAAAACTCCCCCTTACTATATTTTTTTACAAATAGTACTCCCCCTGAGATGACAATGCCTCAAAAATTAATGCTATGTACACAGTATGACATTACTGTCCTCCACAAGTCTATATACATCCAAAATTTTATTAATACTCTTGCAACTCATTTAGAAGGTAGAATGTCTTTGTAGATTACCTTGAGTTGTGTAAGAGTAGATTCCCAAATTATATTTCTGAGCTAAGTATGTGATTTTGGCATTCAAACTACACATATAAGTCCTCAGCCTCATCTATGTTGCTTGGTGTCTTCATCTTTTGCTCAGTCTTTTCCACCTCACCTATTAGTCCTCACAATGAAGCAAGTCTCAAATTTATTGCTTCTCTCAGTTGACCAAATTGTTTCTTTATATGCTCTCTCTGGTCTTGAAGATGTGACATTTGTGCATGAAGATTTTCAATTCTATCTTGGTCGCTCCATTCTTGTCTTTTGACAAGTCATATACTTCAGCCAATTTGGAGATCTGTAACCTAATGGAGTCAATTTGAGCTTTGATGTTCTTGGTGGAGTTAGGCCATTTCAAGAAAAACGAGTATAAAGCAGTAGCTTCATCAATGCATCCTTTGAACATTTTCAAATTTTATTGTAGCTTATTGTATGCATTGGCACACTTATCAGATATATTAGCTAACTCTTTACCTTTCATCTTTCTTAGTTCCTCTTGTTCTACTTTCTTTTCAATATAAGAAGAATGGTCCTTAAAAGAATCCATTAATAGCTTCAACTTTTGCTCTTGGACTAGAGAGGAGTCAATGATTACCTTTGGTAATCCTTCTTGATATAGCTTCACTGCATCTTCAACTAAACTAGTTTTCTTTAGGTTTTCTTGCAAGAACTCTTTTCTTACAGAAGCATACAAGATGTCTCCAAGTTGTAGTTTGTCAAATGGTGAAATGTTTGCCAAATCAACTTGGCCTTCAAGAGTGGGAATTTATAGAATTTGTGGTGTGATTACAGGTTGAAATTGCATTTGCATATCTCATACGTCTTTGAAGGAGTCTGACTCTAAGGAACTCTAACCTATATCCCCAACACTGTCCTTAGCGTCCTCATCTTGCTTCTCCTTTGTTTCATCCTGATCTTTTTCTTCTTGTTACTCCTCACTCTTCTTTAATTCATCCCAAACTTTCTCTTCTTGTTCCACATTAGGGTTATCATTTTTTCTTTCCTTGTATTCTTCATAGGAGGGTTGTCATGTTTTGTACTAGAATCAATGTTATCTGGAGAGGGTGTACTTTATCTTGACCCTCTATATTTTGTGTCTCAGTATTCTTCGGAGGGGATATATTTATTTCACCTTGATCTCCTAATTTTTGTGCTTCTTTGTGTAGTAGTCCCCTCTCTATTTGTGTAGTACACTTTGTAAGCAATGCCCATAGTGGCATACCAGACCCCTAGATCTTTTGTGTCATCCACAGTTAGAGTTATTTTATCAATTTCAAATTGGTAAGTCTCGTCATCTCCTCATTCTTCACAACTTTCAATATAGGCATTGGTCCGGAGGAACACAATTCGGTTACAACTCTGATTGCTTCCTTTGTGATCATGTGAGATTGATCAAGGAAAAAGAAGTCCTCATGGATTTGGCTCAATATAATCCTAACCCAATCTTCTTCATAGTGGAAGTTGGGGAAACCCTTCCATATGCCTAGCCATTTTGCTTCAATATTTGCAAACTCCATCTTCAATTGAAAATCATAACCTAGCAGATGATCATTCCTGAATTGTTCCAACTTTAGGTGATTGTACTCATCTACATGTGAGTAGATTTATATCCAAACATCTTTTGTATGCAACACATTAGAGGGAATGCTAGAAAAAGGTCCATCCTTATCAGTTTTAGTGGACTTGTATGGGTGTTTCTTAAATTTCAATCTTGGTCTCTCCACAACATCAACTATTACTGGTGTTGCCATGACAATTATTTTAGTAAACTAGAGTTTAACTGGCAAATTTGTAGAATACCTGATAATTCTATCACTAGGGTTTGTACACAAGCTCTATTGAAGATCTTCTTCTCTCCTTTTCTCTTTCCCACACTCAGAATTCATTCACATAAGATCAAATTTGATCAAGTATTGACTAAATAGACTTCTCACCAACCCTGGCTACTCTGCATTGATTGCATTTCTCTATTCTTGACCTATTAAGCTTTTTGCTAAATAGAGTTCTATGATCACTTAGTAATCCTCCACAAAGAGCCCATTTGCTTTGGAAATTTGGTCAAACATCATGATATCACTAGACAAACATATCCATATCAGTTTTGGTCATTATGTTAAAGATTTTAGCATCTTATGCATTCATGGGTTTGAAAAAAATTGCATTTGTAACTCCCCCTGAACCAATTCTTCCTCCTTTTTAGTTTTTTAGGATCCATCTACACTAGGCAGAGGTGCAGATCCTTCCTTTAATTCATTTTATTCCTTCTTCCTTAATGTCCTATTCATTTCATTCTTTTGTGGAGCAACATCAACCTTCCTTTGAGGAGCAAAGGACCTTACACTCTTTCCCCTACAAAACCTTACAATGTGTCCTGATTTATTGTAATTGTAGCAAGTGATATTAGACTACGAAGCATAACCACCTCTTCTTAGATTAGATCTACAATTAGCAGCCTTATGACCATACTTGTTGCATGTGTAGCAATAACCATAAAATAATTTAGGAGTCTTAACATTGTTCTTGTTCATGAAACCATTCCTCATCACTTTGTTTCTGTAATCATTAGACTTATGACCAACTTTGTTGCAAGCACAACATTGACCATGAGGTGAATGAGAGATTACAACATTGTACCTTAGAGGCCTAAATGAATTCGAATTCATCTTGCTTCTACATTCAACAGCCTTGTGACCAAATTTATTACAAGCATATCAATTATCATTGAAAGCTTGAGGATACCTAGTAGGAGTAGTTTGTTTAGGAGAAAACTTTCTGAAATTCTTCTTCCTATTCTTTCTTTGTCTCTAGATAGGAATGAATTCATCTTATTTCACATCTCTGGAGGCATTCTTCTTATGGTCTTCAATGCAAGATTTTTGGGTAGATGCAAGAAGTTGTGTCCACTTAAGGTGGAAGTTTCGGAGTTAGAAAAAAATCTGAAATCGGGGAACGAAAAACGGGATCCCGTTTATATAAAATGGGTTCCCGTTTATATAAAACGTGATCCCGTTTTGCCTCGGGATCCCGAGCCTAGAACCAAAAATGCGATCCCGTTTTTCCCGGGATCCTGAACCTAGAGGCCATAAACGTGATCCCGTTATATAAAACGGGATCCCATTATAAACGAGATCCCGTTTTATATAACGGGATCGCGTTATATAAAACGGGATCCTGTTTTATAAAACGGGATCCCGTTTGTGAAAAGTATTAAATTTTTTAAAAAACAGCAGAGACCCCATTTTCAACAGCGACAGGTGACAGAGGAAAACGGGATCCCGAGTTCTCAAAGCATCCAGCCAGGTAAGTGGATTTTTCCACTTGTAAAAATTACCCATCAATTGTTTATACCTTCCATTGTTTGTTTTGATGTAAAATACAATCAAAATTTAAATTTTGAATTGTTATTTAGGGTTTAGGGTTTATAAAATCAGTAGTTAATTTTTGACAATTTAGATGTAAAATACAATTGAAATTTTGAAAGACTATATCATATAAAATGTTAGAATTTGAACAAACTGTCAAAATTATGTTTAAAATTGAGAATTGAATAGATATATTTAGGCATTTTAGCTGTAAAATACAATTGAAAATTTGAAAATACTGTATCATATGAAAGGAGAGATTTTGAACAAACTGTCAAAATTTGAGTTCAATTTGAGTGTTGAATAGTTCTATTTAAACATTTTAGCTGTAAAATAGAATTGAAATTTTGAAAATACTGTATCATATGAAAGGAGAGATTTTGAACAAACTGTCAAAATTTGAGTTCAATTTGAGTGTTGAATAGGTGTATTTAAACATTTTAGCTGCAAAATGCAATTGAAATTTTGAAACGATTGTATCATATGAAAGGAGAGATTTTGAACAAACTGTCAAAAATTATATAGCAAATTGGGATGATATGTATATTTGGTTTTTATAAAATTTACTTATAACAATGTATGTCATTGTATTTTAAAGGCATTATTGAATAGCTAACTATCATGTAAAAAAATTACAACAAACCATAATAAAACCAAGTTATCACATCCTTCATAATCAAACATTTAGAGACAACTAGAACTAATCAAGAATTGAGAAAATTTTACAGTTTTTGTGATAGCCAACTAATTAAGAATGAAATGAAGCCAACATTTATGTAACTTTTGATATACTCAAGTAGCTGTCCTCACTAGCTAGGTTATGCCCCTGGAATGAACATCGTGATGTTAATTGTGATACGAGCTTGAAACCTCATTGGTAATGCTTTCCCTAATCTTAATGACATTGATGTAGGCTCCACTCATGATCCTTACGAAGATCTTTCCACCACTAACCTCTTTCATGATAGGTCACTATCCTCACCATCTCCTTAGACCTAGAATACCTTGAGCTTATCGATTGGGACCAACACGACCCTTTATGATTTGATGTTTTCCAAAATGATGAAGCCATCATGAAACTTATCAAGTGTCAAGACCACATCCCCATTGTAATCATAAGAAAGACTTTTCCACCATACTTAACACCTACATATATGCTTATTTTGGAGAGAAAGAAAGAACCCTTCCATCCTGAGGCACCCTAGTCTAGGTAGAATAGCAACAATCTATATAAGAAGAAACTTGTGATCGATTAAAATGATATAATAAAAATGGACACTTCCCAAGAGCTCCTCAATTTGACAAACTTCACCTTCCATTAGATACCACTTAGATACAAGACATGACTCCCCTCTCCTTGTTGAGGACATGCTATAAACATCAACCTGTGAATAGAAGCTTGGACCCTAAACTCTCTAAGATAGTAGCTCCACTGGACCTTGACATCAAAGAAGGCATATATAACCATGTCACCATGTTAAATATTACGTTGATTTCTTCATGTGGTCTTATGGTGATATACCTTGAGACTCCATCTTTAAAGTCATGCATCATCTTGTGGTTCACCTCAATGCCAAACCTATTCAATAAAAGCTACGCAAAATGCACCCCCAAGTAGCCCTTGTGGTCATAGAAGAATTGTATAAACTCTTGGATGTCCAGGGTTCATTCAGACTATTACTTTTCCTAAATGGGTAGATCTAATGTGGTCTTAGTTAACAAGAAAACTAAGGGAATTCATGTTTGCACTAACTTTTGAGACATCAAAAAAGGATCTACCCCAACTTAGATAACTTTTCTCTACCAAACATTGATATGGTCGTGGATCTTGTGCATAGCCATATATATAAAATTTTATCATTAATCTGGATATAATATGGACCAAGTTGAAACATTTGAGTTAGACATGGAGACACCTAGATTATGGAGCTCGGTCTATGTAAGAAAACACCTCTTATAGACTCAACACAAACTTATCCCTCAACCCTCTAAATTGTGACTTACATCATTTGATTACCCTGGAACACACTATATAGACAACTCTATACAAATTTGGCAAAATATATTTTCTCCTAATAGAAACTTGTATATGTAGAAGTATCTACTACTACATTAGATTTGATATACTTCTTAAAAGGAAAGAGTTGGGACTAACAACTAAATAGAAAACAATAACTAGTTTTGCATTTTCTAGGAAATAGGAAACAAAATTGAGCTAGAACCATCTTGACTAATTTATCTATTTTTAGCTAGATTGAACCCTAATTCTATATGCAATTCCAACCCTAACCCTAACACTAATTCTAACCCTAATCCTAACCCTAATTCTATATGCAATTCAAACCCTAACCCTTATTATAACCCTAATCATAACCCTAACCCTAACTCTACTTGTAATTGTAATTGTAACTCTAACTCTAGCCCTAACCCTAACCCTAACGAGCTACTTGTAATTGTAATTGTAACCCTAACTCTAGCCATAACCCAAACCATAATTGTAGCTCTAATACTTACCCTAATTTAGCAACCCTTGAATTCTAATTCTAACCCTAACCTCAATTCTAACCCTAAGCCTGATCCTAATTGAAACCCTAACCCTAACTTTAATTAATCACGAGTCATGCTACAGGGATTTCTTCTACATATTTTGTATGCATGTGTTATTCCCTTATTGCATGTGAGTTCACCAATTATTTGGAAGTCTCCTAACTGGGAGGCAAGCTTGTATTCAAGCCCTATAAATTTTGTGTTTATAGGTGTTATGTTTAAAGCTATATGGAGACTTGTAATAGGAGGTCTTGAATTTGGTACCAATGATTGTGAGTTCCTTGTCTAGAATATGATGAACCTTTTGAACAAGAGAACCTTGTAGACCATGATGCATATCTTGAAATTTAAACTTGAACATTATCGTCATGTGAATGCTTTTAGCCATCCTACAACCTCCTATCACCCTTCATCCTCTTATAGGGATATGCCACACAACCTCTCCAAGTTGACCATGCCAAACCCAAAGTCACAATCGTAAGAGGTAAAGAATCTTTTGGCCCCATTCAAGTCCACTCCCTAATAGGAGTGATACAATGCTAATAGGGTTGTGAAGGTAATTAAGTTCTTGATTAGCATGTTGGGTGTATCTAAGCATAATGATGATATAGTTAGTCTTGATTTCATTAATCTTAAGATCATTGAGCTAGAGTACTTAATATATATGGTATAGTTTTGTTCAATCAATAGTGGTAGGGAAAATTAATATACTACAATGACATGAAACATAAACCAATAGGTGTCTTAAGATATATTAGTGGTAGGGAAAATTATAGTGCCCTAACCCTAGTAGAGTAATAAGTTGAAGTAGTGTTAGAATTACTAATAAACTAAAAAACTTTATCCTAGGGTGGTGGGACAAATTACACAAGCCTTACAAAGCCTCTACCACTTCCTTGACATTTTTAACATTGTTCAAATTTGATAGGAGGGATTTATGTCACCTCCTCCTCATCTTAATTCTCATAGTGGATAGAATCATCCAATTTAGCATCAAGACATGAAGGTTTATCTTCATTATCTTAGAAATATCCTCCAAGGCTTTGTGCATATGCTCATGCCACACATTGAAGATGTGGAATTTATCTAAGTAGCAATATAGAAACCTTAGCCTAACCTTCTACCCCTTCAATATCATTGTATAGAAGGTAGATACAAGTAACATTTGATAGCATGGAGGCACAACTTAGGGATTTCAAGTTGAATGTAAAAAAAATATTCTTCCCAACAAATGCTAGATGTCTAGGAGCAATTTAATGATTTCTTCCATTATCTGCCTAGTCTAGAATATAATTACCTTTTCTTTTGATATGTTTGAAGGAGATAGATTTAAACAAGTATTCACCAAGTTTCTAGCTTCCAATATATAATAGTTTCCAATAACCACAAGCTTCATCTATGCTTTTTCATATGATCAATGTTGATCTTGGAATCTCCTTCCACACTAAGGGATATCTTGTTTAGTTTCCAAGTCATCTTGAGGCCCTGGATATCATGGCCCTAGAATCTACCATATTAGTGTTCTTGACACCAAAATCATAAGCTTTAAGATAGGTAGAGGTTTTCCCTTATCATCTCTTAATAACATACTCCTCCTACTTCACTAGGATTACCCTTGGCTACCCATCAAAATTTCAAGCTTAATCCATCCCAATGTAGGTGTGGACCAAAGGGTGTGAATATCAACATGGGTATCTCCTTGTTTTAACCTTATTCAAAGCAACCTTGGCCAATTATGAGCCTAATCAGTGCCTCTTCTAGCATGATCATATATTCCTCTTTACCCCAACAATCACCAAGTTCCTAAATGCACCATATTTCTTTAAAATAGTCCAAAATTTGGGATGCATATTCACATTTAAGAATTACATGATGATTGTCCAGAGAAGTTTCCTTACTTAAATGCACATTGAAATTTTGAAATATATATTGCCCATTGTATCAATCATTATGGTAGTCCTAATAGCTCGCTTACATTTTGAAATTTGTACATGCATGTATACATTATTTGTATGTTTTTAATTTAAATTTATTTCAAGTGTAATTTCTTGAAACATATATATATATATTCTTGATTTAATTTTAAATTTGTACTGAAGTTTGTATGTTTATATGTATATATATGCAGGTTCATATCTAGATTTTTATATATACATCATGAATCTAGATGATATTCACTTTGATGTTGAGGACTTTATTAATGCACAAGATGATCCGGCCGCACCCCCACCCCCACCCCCACCCCCAGCGCCAAATGCCCCACCTCTAGATGCCCCACCTGCAGATGACCCGCCTCCACCTCCACCTCCACCCCCACCTGGAACTGACCAGGCTCGCTTGCGAGCCATAATAAATGAAAATGTGGATTCGATACAAGAAAAATTGCATTCCATTCGCAGTGAACAATTCATGCCATCTCACGTAGTACGTTTTGCATCTTTGATGCAAAACATTGTAGATTCTGTGAGGTCTATTGACTCAGATTTTGATGGATTCCAGAAATGGAGAGAGGAGAGGCGCCAATTTTATGCTGATGGCCTCTCCTATAAGACTATTTTAGATCTTAAAATCACAAAAGCTCATTTAGCACAATATTTTAGACATCCCATTACAAATGAACCTATTCCTGCAAATAAGAAAAGAATATCAATCAGGTGGTGTAGGCATGAAGGAATGTCTACTAATTTTTGGGATAGATGGTGGATGGTGTTTGATTATCCACCTCATGCTAATTGTGAGGTTCCTTTATATTTTTTGAGAAAATTATATGTAGAGTTTGTTATGAATAAAAAACCCAACTACTTTGATTTTAGATCATTCCAGGGTGTTGGTAGTGGCATGCCACAATAGAGGTTGGGGGCACGGGTTGATCCCCAATGACCGGTGCCTATTCAACCTCTTATTGACCCTCCTGTTGCTGCCATTCCTTCGCCCTTCGAGCATCGTGCAGTGGTATCCACACTAGGCACATTGAGTGCACTCTCAGGTAGCCTACATGAGCAGACTTCTATGATGGTAGCTCGAGTTAGAGAGCATGGAGGAGTTGATGATGGAAGTGGTCCTAGTGCCACTCCACATGTGTCGATGCCTCATACATGTATGAGTTGCAATCAGTTGTGTTATGGACCTGATCAGGCAGTTGCACCCACTTCAGCTACACATGCATCATCTGATAATGTGGGCACTGAATCATTTGTTGATTATCTATTTGCTGAGGATCATCCCACTGATCATTCGACACAGGTATATATAGGTTATGTACACATGTTGAATTTAAAACAATTTTTTAACCACGTGTTTTTAATCAACATATAGATGATCAATTAAATTGTAATATTTTAACAATCGAATTGTTTGGTTTGTTTGGTGTAGATGATGGCAACAGGGGTCACAATTGATCAAATTAATTTTTCATCGACACCTGTTCATCTCAGGCACCCATTTGGGGTACATTTTCAATGATTTGTAATTTTGTAAAATTTAGTCTTGAATGTGTGTACAATTAAATATTTATGAACTTATTTATGAACTGGTTCAGGGTTCTTCCACATTGAATCCTCCATCTCAGGGTGTCTCGAGCGCTCCTCCATCATTGGGCATCTCACATGACACTCTTACAGTATGTACACATATTGTTTTAAAAAACTGTATATATATACTTAAATTTTTCTATTTTGATATCAGTGTATCTAAAAACATGCACATGTACTATTTAATATTTTATAAATATGTCTATGCAGGTTGACACAACTATGAGGATGGGCATTGTAGCACACTTGGATAATCCAAGTTTATATCAGGAGTCGACTGCATTTCAGGTTGTTGAAAAACGTATTTAATAACATGTACACTGTAAGTCAATTATATATCTATTTTAAAACTTGATTTGTACACACATGTGCTAACTTAAATATAAATGACATTGTAGGAGCTTGTTAGTGACACGTTTCATGAGCAACACACAGCACATGCAGAGCAGGAGGACAGAGGAGATGGGCAACCTGATACGGTATAATTTAAAATTTAGATTAGATTTAAATTGAACAATTAAAATATACGTTGTGAACTTAAAGTAAATTTCTGTAGAGACAGGTCCTGGAATAGAGGATTCACAACAAGTTCCTCTTACGGTATAATAATTTTTAAATATGATAGTTCTTATAAATTAAATTCAATTAAATCATTTTTAAAATCGTCAAGTATATCTAATTTCAACTTGAACTTTCTCTTGTATTAAATAGATTGATTCAGAGCATGGAGACACAGGTCCAAGTGCACCAGAGCATGCCTCTCAGCCTCACACGGTAATTTAATTTTATGATATAAATTATAAATTTAAAAATTGTCATTAAATTATCTATTTCCTTATCATCTTACATCTAATTTCATATAAATCTTTCTCTTTTGCAGAGTGATTCAGGTCATCTGAGTAGTTCGCATGGTGTGAAGAGGACTCTTGATGATAGAGATAGTATGTGATAGGTTATTTCAAACATAGGCTAGATGTATAATTTGACTATTTCATGGACTATTTGTTATATACTGTTTGTCATGGACTTTATATATATATATATATATATATATATATATATATATATATATATATATATATATTGTTGAACACATGGACTTTATATATTTTTTTGAACATGGACCTGGACTTTATATATTTGACTATTTCATGGACTATTTGTTATATACTGTTTGTCATGGACTTTATATATATATTGTTGAACATGTGGACTTTATATATTTTTTGAACATGGACCTGGACTTTATATATATATTGTTGAACCTGGACTATATATTTTTACATGTCACACAATAAATGCAATCTTGTCGTAGTTCAAAATCATACACATGTCAAAGTAATAATCATGTAAAACCATCATGTTAGTTTAGGTGCATCCATATTTATATATATGTTATCCATGCATACATACATTGCATATACATCATAAACTATAAAAGCATAACATCACATACATATGTATATACAAGCATCCCTAAATTTAATCATAAATCAAACACTAATCTAGAACCATGTGCATGAAGGAAAAGAAATGTAAACATTTGAGATCAACCATAATAAGATATATAGATTGACATCAATAGAAATAATCAATTGTCATATATAAATCTACAAGTGTCAGAGTGTTGATCTAGATTTGCGCTTAATGAAGAAATTGCATTGAAAGAATTTATGTAGTGATGAGGTCCTAATAAAGTTCCTCCATTCATTCACGGTATGCATATTTAGGTCCTGGTCAAATTTTAAGCAATAAAATGGTAAGCAAATCAAAACAAAGCATTAAAAAGTGAGATAAGTTCATGAGGATCTCTTGCCTACTAGGAGGGATCAATCTCTCACATCTTCTCATCTAGAGATCAACTAAGTTATATTAAATGATCCTAGCATGGTTATAGTTATATTTATCCAAGTGCCTTGGTGCTTGAACATCTTGTGTTGATCATGTAATTTAAGATGTCTTAAGGGGTCCTAATTTACGATGTCTTAAGTGGACACAACTTCTTCACCAAATGGGTGGAGGAGTGCCTACAAGGATAATTGTTGCTAAAAAAACATGTGAACTATAACTTTGGAACTAGGCCTACAATTTATTAGTGGAGGTGGGAATTTCATTGTAGCATAAATGACACAAATTAGGAATGAAGTTAGTAGAAATCTTCCCCTTTGGTAGCCTACAAAAATTACCTATTTAGAGATCTACAATGTTCTCAACTCCCCATAGTTATGAATCATTAGCCTTTCCAAAATCACATGTCTAATAATGACACCCATCTAGCATTTAAATGTATTGAGTCTTTGTTCCCAAATAGTTTGCACATCATAATCATGGCCTCTTTCATTTCACTAGGAAAACTTACAATTGTGTAATCCTCCACATTCCTTAACTTTTTAAATCCACATTAGGACTAGCCCAATCTTTTAACACTTCAATTACATTATACTCTTGAGACCATTACCTTGCAACTATAACATTGTACCTCAAAGTGGGTTCAAGTGAATTCAACATTTATTTGAAAACTAGTTCTCTCACCATTATTATAGTCTAATTTTCTACATTATTGATATAGTCTACATTTATGGTACAATGCCTAAAAGTATCTAGCAAGATATCTAAAAAGTTAAACACATCAAATTTTCTATCCAGCCTATGTAAGTAGGATGCTCTAACCTACCAACATTTGTGACTACATCTCCTTTGTCCTCTAGCTAATCTATGAAGAAATATTATATTAAATTAAATCCCAAGGCCTTATGTGGGTATCATGGAGTGTCCTTGCAATCTAGTAACTTAAAGATTCCATTTATGCTTCTACACAAACTATTTATAGTTGAATAAACTCTCATCACTTTGGTTCTAGTTGACTTCTTATTTTGTTTCACAGTCTTCTCCACAATAAGATTCATATACATGTATTTGAGAAATAATCATGAGAAATCACTTGATTTGATAAGTTGATTAATAAACAACTTAATTTACAAGACAAAAGATTTCATCATAGATTTACTTCATTAATGCAAAGAAAATTGATGGGATATTCCAATATTTTACAAAATGAAACCTTAGTGTAACTTTAATTAGGATTTGTCAACTTTAATTTCAAATCTTAGAGTAACTACTAAAATGAGAACTTCCCTTAGTCCTTTTAATACGATCTTTAGTGTCCATTAGGACTCAAGGAAATCTTTTGCTTAACATGTTTCATCCTATGAACACAAACTCAGGATGTGAATCAAATTTTAAAATAAGTTTAGGTCTGCAGGAACTTATAAGCTCTTAATACTTTACATTTTTAGACAAAAGGCCCTGGATCTCATCTATTTCTCCCCTCCACTTCCTAGCTATGGTCCCATATGGTTCTCCCACAATTTATATTCCTTTGTATCTTCCCTTCCCTCCACTTTGTGAAAGCTAGATTAACTTTAGGATATGATTTATCCCATCCCACTTCCTATCCTATTGTCTAGTTTTACATCATTTCCCCATAACATCGAAACACTCATTTCTTCCTAATTGTAGAAGCCTAACTGCCTTGAAGAAATCATTCCTTTCTTCAATTCATTTCATCCAATTCCCACTTGAAGTTTTGTAACATTTTTTGCAAAAGTTTGCCAAGTTCATATACCCTGTCCCAAGTCAAATTTTTACAACTTCTTCAAAAGATTCCACCCACCCCAAGTACTCCCCTGCATGACTTAGGACCACCATTAATGACTTTCAATGGACATGATATGATGTAATATTTCCTCCAAATTCCTCTTAACATCGGTGGACCCCTCAAAAATATGATGAGTTCAAAATAGAAATAAAGTGAGGAAAAGCACAAGTTAGCACAAAAAATGGGAGTTAAAATGGGTTAAAAATCAAGAAGAAAAGATAAAAATATGAGTTATTTCATGCATTAAAAACCACAAGGTCACCCATTTTAGGAATAAGGTCACCACTTTTACTAATTAAGGTCACTCAAGTAACCTAGAGACACTAGGGGCAACCCTAAGACACAAAGAGGTGACCCTAAGTAGGAAAAATGAAGGGGGCACTAGGTAAAAATGTGAGGTAGGGAAGGTCAATTTGGGGGTTGAAAAAGATGCTCAAGAGGGGGAAGAACACACAGGACATGCCACCAAGAGTGAAACTACTGGTAGGAGTGTAATTCACACCTACATGACTATGATTAGGACTTATTTATCATCATCAAATTGTCGTGTAGGCTTGATGTGATTTTACTACTTATAGATACCAAATGTTAGGAGTTTCAAGCCACAAATACTAATTCCACATAACCTTAATGAGAGAAGCTATGCTAACTTTTTGAATGTCTTAAGGGGTCCTAATTTACGATGTCTTAAGGGGACGTCTTAAGTTCTCAAATTTTGGTGAAGTTGCCCAAAGCAACCAAATTGAACAATATAATAAATCAAATTTAAAGTAAATTCTAAGTAGAAAAACATGGACATTTAACAAATAAAATACATAAAATAATAATTTTGATAAATTTAATACTGTAGAGTATAAAATTGTGTACATACACATGTATACAAATTTCTGAACAAAATGTGTAATAATGTAATTGTGTATGTACATATATGCCAACTCAAAATAATGTAAATACAAAATGTCGTTATATGCCATCTCAAGAAAATCCAAAACTTGAGGAGAATGTAGCAGGTCTTCATGCCACCTGATATAAAAATAATACAAGCAATTTATCAATATATCTGAATCAAAACATGTATTTTAATTTATATAAAACTATCTAGATATACACAATTTGTACCTGTATTTACGAGTGCCTCTCAAGTTCTTGTTTCAAAGTATTTGATGAATTTGTGATGATGGCCTGAGGATATAAAAGGATAAATTAAATCAATTTCAACTAATAACGCACAAGAAATATCAAAACATGTATTTAATACATATTTAAAACAACAATATAAATCTATTTAACTATATTTACCTGTATTTACTTATTCCATTATACCATCTCCATCCTCTCTTTTTTCCAATGCATCGATGATTGTCTCATGGTCTTCCATAGAAATGTTCCATAACTCTTTATTTGTAGGTTTTCCGCGATACCTCTCCAGTTTTATATTTGTTGCCAACACCAAATGTGAGTAGTGTATAATCTTCTTATGTGTTTCATAATCTTCGAATGCAGGCAAACCATTCTTCCTTATTAGGTATTTCCGTAGCCAAGTGCCAACAACCACCACCGAACCTATTGGATAATGATAGGCATCATCAAAGAAATACTTAAAATTTGCTTAAGGGGATCAAAGAAGTTCTTAAAATATGCTTAAGGGGATGTCTTAAGGGGATCATCAAACCTGTTGGATAAAGAAAGCCATCATCATCTTCTCGAGGTGTTGTTAACTTATGTTTAGTCTCCACACAACGAGCCAACCAATATTCAGTTTCCTCTTCATTATTCTTTGGTGCAACAACAGCATACACATGTCCTGCAAAACAAATTTTGATTCAATAACTTGCACATGTCCATAAAATTTGACCAATCAACATACATGCATTCATATGTACACATAAATAAATAAAAGCACTACAAATTAGTAATCAAAGTGAAATAAAATGAAATGATTTGAATTAAATTACCTTCTTGTACAAGGTCTGAAACACGGTCATAATCGTCTGATACAAACAGTTGATCAATGTCTTCAATTGTTGTTTCACTTCGATTATGTGCTTGTGCAAGTGTCAATGGTCTTTGTTTCCACTCTTCAACCCATTCTGTATTCTCACATGCTTCCCAATCTCCTGAAATACAAAACTGACAAAAACATGCAAGCTCCCTTGTCCAGATAGTCCATGTACTTGCATTCGAACTCCTAAATGAATGCCATTTAGTAGATCCACTGATTGTTTGGCAATCAAGTCTAGGTAGAATATTATCTTCTTCAACCAACCAAAAGAATCGACGAACTATAGAGTACTTGCTTGATCCAGGTGTACATAATCTTGTATTGCACCAATCTACAATCCCACGTGCATCTTTAAATTTTACTGCATCCTCAAATTTTAATTGTTGTCTAGCAAGAATTCTTTTAACACATGCACCAGCTCCATCATGTTCTCCTTTACCATGTCCAGCTTCAAAAAAATTCCACATATGTTGGACATTATTCTCCTTGTGAACCCTACATAACCAATAGAACATTCGAGCATTCTTGAACTGCCCCGTACAATTATCTGACCATATAAGATGTTCAGTCATCTGGATTCCTCTTTCTCTTAAATTTGTATAAAATATATTGAAACAATATTGAACAAACTCTGACGAGTGTAACTGGTTGTCACTCAAATAGAAATGATACTCCCTCAAAACTTTTCTATCATTCTCTGTGCTATCATCTGCATGTCTATAAACAATATGAACAAACATAGCAACCTGCACTGAATTGTAATATTGTGATTGAATTTCCTCTTGCGGAGCTAAAGTATAGTTTTCTACAAAATCAACCACTGATAGTATAGTACCAACTGGAAATGTGTTTCTACATTCACGAAATTGTCCATCAAGCCATCGAGCTTGTTGAGAGTGCTTTGACATATTTTGGTACAATTTTACTTTTAAATTCTGATATGAATGCATGCACACTAACCTTTTCTGTAATTAAATCACAACGCTTTCCAAATTTTCCATCTTTTAAAGAATATTCAACATTCTTAAATCTTTTAACATCCACTAATTGTTGTCCAAAATCATTTTCAACACTTTCATGCATACAAACTCTTAACAAAGAAAGATTGCCACAACTAATGCATTGTCCAGAAATACATGAACTTAAATAAAAACCTTTTTCATTAGATCTTTCACAGAACAAACTTGATATAAACTCTTTTATTGCTTTAGTTGGCATATTAATATCACATTCATGTATAATCATGTTACGATGTAAAGTACAACGTATATATTGAAACACATCATAATAATAACAAAATTGAACATGCATTTTACAACAACAAGATATTCGTTCCTTATTAATCTTTACATACCATGGTTTGCATTTTTTAAAAGATCTTTGACTTATTTTAATATTACCAGGTAACACTAATTCATCACAAAATTTTCTATAAAATTCAGTTTGCGTTGTATCTAATAGGTGTTTTGGATGAGGATCGTGAACTTTGGACCCCACTCTTAATTTTAAAACATCTCTAGCATTAGACAATATCCTAGTATTATCATGCCAATATTTTTCGATCAAAGATCTGATTTCAACATTTAGTTTCATGTCAGATCTCGGGAGTCGACCACTAAAACTCCAACATTGGTTAATTGGATCATTTTCTATACTTTCTCTTCTTTTTGCCGCTCTTACCAATGTTTTAGGATGTATTTTTAGAATTCCACTAATATTGCTTACCATTCTTCTATTCAAAGTTGTTTTATTCACTATAGCAGTTGTTATAGCTCATCTTGCTGCATTTTTATCTTTGGATCGACTATTACTTCCAATAGACTCAATGGCACTAGCAACAGTAGACATAGCATGTTTTAGTGATTGATCTTTTTTTCTTGGTTTAACAAAAATGCCTAACATTTTTATTACTTTTCTCATTTCCACATTCTCATTAATTGCATCATTAGTTGACATTGAAATGATAGTTTTTTACAATAAAAAAATTCCTTATATAATCTATTGGCATGTGTTCTTATTTGTCTCCAAGAAATTTTACCAGGAAGATTATCCAAAACATCTCTTTCAATTTTGAAAAAATATTTCTCATTTTCAACATCACTTCCTAGATTTTCATTTTCATTTTCAACTTCAAAACGATTTTCATTTTCAACAACAAAACAGTTTTCATTTTCATTTTCAACAAAAGGATTTTCGTTTTCATTTTCAACAACAAAACGGTTTTCATTTTCATTTTCAACAAAAGAATTTTCGTTTTCATTTTCAACAACAAAACAGTTTTCATTTTCATTTTCAACAAAAAGATTTTCGTTTTCATTTTCAACAACAAAACGGTTTTCATTTTCATTTTCAACAACAAAACGGTTTTCATTTTCATTTTCAACAACAAAAGGATTTTCATTTTCATTTTCAACAAAAGGATTTTCATTTTCATTTTCAACTACAATTTGTTTCAAATTTTGATCTCTACGAATATTATCAATCTCAACATTGTTATAACCAGCTTGTTTTAAATCTCCTATCAACACTATTTCTATTTCATTCAAAAGTGGATTTGAAGAAGTACCTGGATTTGTGCCCATTGAAACATTCTCCATAGCATTAATAGAGGGATTTGAAGACATACCAGGAGTAGTTTGCATAATCGTATTAGTTTCCACATTCACCTCTTGCAAACTTGCATCATCTATATCCATGGTCTCCTCAATGTTTTTATCTTCAATAGTTGTGGAATTGGATGCTTCAGCATTGTTCATTGATTGAATCTTTACTCTTCTATCTCTTTGCCTTTTTGCCTCCTTCACTCTCTTTGCTTCAATTTCTTCAGGGGTTAATAGCTTCCTATCTTTCCTCTTATTACGACTTTGTGATCCCATGATTAAAAAATTT
Source organism: Cunninghamia lanceolata (assembly GCA_027924645.1). Taxonomy (NCBI): domain Eukaryota; kingdom Viridiplantae; phylum Streptophyta; class Pinopsida; order Cupressales; family Cupressaceae; genus Cunninghamia; species Cunninghamia lanceolata. The sequence goes on along the minus strand of BSBN01000809.1, from coordinate 43,429,918 downwards.
ATGAAGCATGTAATGTCAAAAACTTGAATGTGTTTCAAATCCTTCAAACAAGTACCAATTCAACAAAATTCCACTCAAATAATGTCTCCATGATGGCTTCTATCAAAATACCAACAATACTTCAAGTTGATGGACCTGCAAAAGAAAGAAATATGCCAAAGAATGCTGCAAGAATCGCTGTCGGCCGTACTGTAGGGCAAGTTGCAGAAATGACAGTCATAGTACAGTCTTATTAAAAAAACAGGCAAATATAAAATGGGATCCCGTTATATAAAACGGGATCCCGTTATATAAACGGGATCCCGTTTACTACGCGATCCCGTTTATTAAACGGGATCCCGTTTTATTCACGACCGATGGAGAAGTAAACGGGATCCCGTTTTATAAACGGGATCGCGTTCTATAAACGGGATCCCGTTATTCAAAATTTGAATTTTAGGCTCGGGTTTTGCTTTGTAATCCGCTTCGGAAAATGCTTTGGGGACCCGACCCTGACCTCTGGTCCTAGTTTGACCTGCACCTTGAAGGCCCTGTCAATGTTACAACAAAATAGTGACTTTGGGCATATATTTAAAGGCCTATTTTGCAGAATATTTTGACGAAATTAAAACCCATTATAGAGGAGACAATGTAGATTCTAAATATGTAATTTTTTTTACAATTAAATTATTTTTTAAATTTTTTAATCAATTTATGATGAAATAGGTTTATAACCTTGAATTATCAGGGTTTTTTAATATTCTAATAACTTTTTATTAAAATATTTTTTTGTAAAAAAAATTGTATGAAAACGTACTTTAGACAATTCTTTTCAATTTAAAAAAAAAATTTCAAAAAATGTTAAGTTTAGGTCATCTTATGCGTGACGTACACGATGATTTTTTAAAAGACAAAAAATGACCAATAAAAAATTAATAAAAAAAAAATTATTCAATAAAAAATTACAAATAAATATGGAAAACGTGCTTCAGTGAGTTACAAAGCTTTTCCCAAAAGGATTTTGAAAAATATGATTATTTAGGTCAAAATATGGATGACGTACACGTACATGGTATAGTAAAAAAAAAGTGACTTTTAAACAGTGGTTTTTAGAAACGCCTATTCAAAATCAATTTCTATCATCTGGGTATTGAAAAAAATTACATATTTGGAAACTAGACTCTGAGTACTACATTTCATATTTAGTGACTTTTTCCAAGATTCCACCTTTAAGTGCTTCAAATTTTTAGGTCAAATGTGACAAATTCTGAAAATCAGGAAAAACACTTCCACTTTTTGGCCAAAAAGTGGACACAACTTCTTGCACACACCCTTTTCTTCCTTTATTTCAGACTTTCCTTCTGCTTTGAAGTTATCATACAAATTTGTGGATCCAATAATTATAGGACTTTTCCCGTTTTCAAAACCAAGTCTAGATTTTTCTTTTGATATCTTTTGAGATTTGATCAGTTCATCAAGAATCTCAGAACCTCCTTTCATTTTTAACCCCTTGTCAATCTATTCTTTTGCTTTTTCTAGTTATTTTCTCAAAGTGACAACTTCTTCCTCAAGTTTTGAACATTCAACTTTCTCATTGAGCTTGATATTTAGGCAACCTTCAATCCTCTTGCCTTCTTCAACCATGAATTTCAAATTAGAGATCATATCTTCTACCTCCTTGAGTTTGATGTCACCTCCTTTGTCTCCTTCTATCTGAGCTTTCATTTTGCCAATTTCTTCTTTTGATTCTTTAGCTCTTGTTTTCAATTTCACAATTGTCTCCTTTGATTTTTCAAGCATGTCCTCATATTCCTAGTTTAGTTCTCTTGCTTTATCCATATCCTTAAGGGCTGACTAGAGCTCTCCTTCAAGATCTGCTTCATCTAGGTTGAGGTCCCAACCTTCAGGTTCCAGAGTAAACACATTATCAGATATAGCTTTAGATTCAATGTGTTCAAGAGTAGGATCTACCTCAGTAATTAAGCTTCTCAAAGGAACTTGACTCTGATACCAAATTATTGAACACACTGAGATGCTGAGAGGGGGTGAATTAGCATATACAAATTTTAACTACTTTAATTATAGATTAGATTAAACTACTTAAACATTCACCACATACATCAACATAATGATACTAGGATTTTATGTGGAAAACCCAAAATTGGGAAAAACCACAGTGAGTATTAGATCACAATATATAATGCTCACTACTATAAAACTTTACAATATTGTTTTAAGGCTACAACCCAAGGAAGATACTACTCCCTGAAGAAGCTCACTGCTACAAAGAATTACAATGACAACATAGCTATGAACTGCTATAAAAGAAGCATTTGACTTATGCTAATGTTGCAATCCTCTTTTCTACACAATTACTCCATCATTACGACTTCACACACTTCATCATTTGCATTTTGCTTTATGAAATTCATGCACACACTTCCAAAATGAATTTTTTCTTCTATATATATATCCTTCGCAACATCTCAAAACATTGATTACATCAGCACCAAAAAGACTCTTAGATGAAACGTGTGATTCTCCATAGGTCGACATCAAACATATACAATATGAAGAGTAAACAGATTACGGATCACAACACATCACAATAGGACCCAAAATACATCATAACACACCCTTCTATGTCAAAACAACCAATCAGGATGCATTGCATATGAAGAAAACTAAATTGTCAGCCCAACCAATAGTACCACTGCTAACTGGCCATCTTCATATTACCGGGGAGAAGCCAAAAACATTATGCGAACCAATATTTCAACCATGTATCTTCTCAACACTATCTATACACCATTCTCCTAGAGTATCTAATCAATATATGTATCCACAAAACAAGAAACATGTTGAACTCATCAAAACAAGGCATTCCAGACTAACTGTCACACATCAAAACTTTAGATATTGCATTGTGGACCACCAAGCCAACTAAAATACTCATGAATGAACTTGTACAACATTATGAACATATTTTTAGATCCACAAAATCATATCTATCATTTTCAAAGGAATGCGTAGACATTTGACTCAGCTACACTATGATCAATATTCACATATACACATAACTCAAGGTGACTTGAACACCATGTGTGGTAAAGGAAATAAGAGAGAAATGGATGTGGTTCAAACCTGATATACTATGAAGTATGTGGAGTCTCCACAGACATGCATACAACTAATCTATACCTTCTCCATCCTCTGTAAGTACTCAAACATGTCTTCTATAAAGTACTGCATCTGGAATTATCTATATTACTTCTATCATTTGAAGGCTGACCTTGCAGGCCATGAAAACAACACCTGATATTGCAAGGTAGTGTGCATTGAACATCCCCAAACATATTTTTGAAACCGCATGGGCACAATTTCTCTTCTAGAGGAATGTAGAACATTCCAAAAGGTCTCCACTATTGATTTACACTATAAAGTCACAATCCAAAACCCTGTCATTGATAAATTTCTTTGTTGAATGTGTAATTAGTGGAAATCTTGGATATAGCACATTCATATGTCAATCATCTTAGCTTTTGAACTGCAAGACTAAATCTTGCTTTGCAGAGGAATGCGGACCAAAATATTGGAACTCTGCCTTAGGATATACACTATGAAAGTCTTAGTCCAACTTCTATAACTTTTCTCTAAGTGCAGTACACCAGAATGGTAGGATATTAGTGTAGGCATACTAGAAACATGTTAGAACATATGTACTCACCTTCACATCATACTTAGACATCAGGAAGATTTCCATTCTTACACTTGGACAGTTTTTCTCCATCTACTAGGTCTTCTAGACTAACCTCCCTTAAGCATGTTGATCCTATGTTTTTAACTTAGTCAAACCGTCTCTCTCAAATCTTCCACTAACCATCAGCTTCAACATCTTTGACCTCAGATTGACACATATAGAGTTAACATCAATGACAATACACATTGCCAGCACAAAGTTCACCCTTAATTGTTATTTTTAATAGATAATTTACTTTTCTCACATAATAGTTATAAAAAATAAAACTATTATGATTTTTAACAACATGAATCATTATTTATTTAATTATGTAAAAGTGATGATCTCTTAATTATTTAAATAGTTTGAACATTATTGAAACAAAAACTCTTCAAGAGACCCTAAATGTTTAGGGCACCCTATAAATATTCATTATCAATACTATTTATGACATAACAATATTAGTAATTTGGATTACATTAGTTTTTTAATAAAAAAAGCTACTTGTATGTTTTTATAAATTTTAATATTTAAGAAACCAACACTATAGTAATTTACAAATAATTAAAATAAATGTATCTTTTAAAATATTATGCATCTAGAGTTTGAAGTGTGAGGGCCCTTAAATCTCAAAAGGTATAGAAGGGACTCATTATTTTCTTAATTATGCATGAAGTTCTTTTTTTGAATGCCCATACACTATTCATTCATTATTTGAATGATCATATCTTTCAAGATCAAAAGTAAAACCTACCCATTCCCGCTCTTTCCAAGGAGTTGCATGGATAAGAAAAAACAATTATCTAAAGTGAATCAAATTTTCTATCAAGCATATTTTAGGGGATGGTGTACATGTACTCCAAGCTCTATGGAATGAATTTGTACCTTACAAATTCCAAATTTAAAATATGATGTGTTTAGTCTTTAGCTTGTAAATATATTCAAAATGAGACAGTGACCAAATCTTTAAAGGTAAGAAGAGTGGTTTTGAAATTAATATCTGATAGTAAATTTGGTGCATTATGCATTGCCATTTATGTGAGTGATGGGACAAAATGGCCTTACAACTCATTGCCTTAGCATGCCTTTTTTCCATTTTGGCCCACTATAGTACTCTACAATTTGGTCACACAAGATTAAAGCGAAGAGTGATGCAACATAATGTTTCTTCCAATAATTCACTGTAACATGCTTTCATCATTTGTAGTGTGACTAACAAACATTTTAAAACACTTTTACAATATATTCTTAAATGATGTGACACAACACCTTTCATCTTATCTACCATTAACATGCTTTCCTCAAGTATATACAATAACTGCACTAATTTTTTTTACTATTAGATGTATAATCCCTACCTAGTTATTATTAATATTGTCCACTTAACTGAAAGTTTTTATTTTTTATTTTATTTTTTATGGTTATAAATAAAATATTTAATTTTTAATTTTCATCTTTTTATGAAATAATTGGAATACATAAATATGTGTATTTTTAAAGATAAAAATAAAAATATCATTTATCTTAAATACTATTAGCTAAAAATTTTGAGATTTTGTTGTAGCTTTGATATAAATCAAAAAATATTAATTATGTTTTTTTACAAACCATTATAACAATGACAAATATTTATTAGTATTTAAGTGATTATTATTGTCTAGATCAATTAACTACTCCATAATATTATATTTCTTTCTTTCTTTCATATGCCTATCAAAACAATCCTATATTTTTTCTTTTTCTCTTACACATGCCTTGTGTTTGCTATCAAATAACACAAGAATCATTGTCTTAATTGCAAGGGTTTTGAAAATTAGGGTTTCATTTTTTATCTTCCTTTATTTTTAGTAAGCATAAGAAAACCCATTTGAAATTTCCTTTGAAATCTTTAAATCATTCATTCATATTATTTTGCATTTCATTTTATAGTACTTTTATACACATATCTTTGTTTGGTTTCATAGGGGTTTGTAAACTGTAAAATGTTAAATTTTATTTGTCATGGATGCTCTGTAGATGAAGTCACTTAGAAACATCAATCCTTTTTAACTAGGGAAAGCAATTGAAAATTTTGAGTGTCTTTTTTATCTAAGCAATACAAGTAATGCATAGATCATATAAATATTGGCACAATTTTGAGAGGTAAAATATTTCTTAAATTATTCAATGTTTAAATGTAGTTTGGTGGTGGTGTAAGGATTTTGGCCTTATGTTTACTTAAAATAAATAAATTCTCCATCAAAGAATGCAAATATTGTAGATATAAATCTATGCATATATTGTAATGAATTATAAAAGAGTTTAAAACCATCTATTGCAATTTTATTTATAATTTTCTTACTATCAATTTCATTAACATCTTTTCATATTGTGGGTGGTTGGCTCAAATGCTTTGCTTTGTCTTCATTTTTCTTATTTTTTTCACTTATGTACTAGTTAAAAATAAAAAAAATATCTCTCATAGAAAAATTAAAATTTATAGAAAATTAAAGTTAGGAGATAAATGTGTGAAATCTTGATGACAAACCCTACTCAAATGATGACACATATTATAAGTACTTAGGACTGATAAAATCAATATCTCTCAAAAGTCCTTTTGCCAAAACTAGAAATTAATAGTGAATATTATATTTAGGTCTTTTATTTGAAATTATTTGAAACTTTGGCATAATCATTGTTTTATTATACTTTATTAATGGATTTAATGAATGTGGACTTGAAGTTTAGTGGTTATTCCTATAAATGAATTTCATTTTCCCACGTAAAAGATGACAAAAATGAAGCTATCATACTTCTTATAGTGATAGATATGTTCTACTTCTCCTTCAGCTAGTGTGGAATATAAACATCCTTATAATCACTACTTCAAATTGTATATACTTTCAAAAATTCTAATTAATAATTATAGAGAATTAATCTATATGATATTTTATTCATTGTAATTTTTATACCACCCTAATAGTTCTCAACATAGTTAATTTCTCTTTTAATTCATTGTTAGTAATTGTTGGCAAATACACAAATATATGTAGCTAGCCTATTATGTTATTACAAATCAAGGATATCTCAATAGTTACAACTATCTAATAGTAAGCATATTTCCATTAATACAAATCTATTTTTCTCTTTTTCTTTTTCTATTGATATGAAGGAATCACACTAGTTGGGACCCCATTTGTGAGGTCCTAATAACATGGCCCCTACAACCTCTAGCCATATGAGTTGCATTTACTCATACAATTGAAGTTGAGGATTCAAACTTGTAACCATTATGCCTATCTTTCAATGGCTTAGTTGTTTGGTCTATGCTCCAACATATTTATTTTTCATAAACAAACCACCAATACATAATTTAACCAATTAATCTAATTTTTAAACATGTTACAATTATAAAAATTAATCATTATACAACACTTGTTTAATCAACATCTAAAGTTTTCTTTTAACAATCCCTGTCCATAGGTTTAAAGGACCCTAAGGTGTGTACCTTGATTTAATATACTTTCTTTTTCTTTTAAAAAGTCTCCAATTAATTAAGAGGAGAGTCATTTCATGGTTTGATTGTGTAGGCCACAAAAGAAAGATAATATCCTCGTATGACTTGCTTCAATTAAGACTTACATTGAAAATAAATATAATGAATGCTTTTCAAAGTGTTAAAAACATGGTTAGAGATGAAACAATAGTTTTCCAGCATAACTTAAAAATCCGAGTTCCCATTATAATGATTGATGCTGTGGGAAAATCCTAATATTGGTAGGAAAGGCCCTACATTTCCTTGTTGAATACGGCAAACGACGACTTGATTTAGCCATTGAGGCATACTCCAAACGTTCAGCGCATATTCAAAACGTTTTGTGGGTAGCAACTTCAATCTTTTGGAGTCAAGTCAAGCTATTGTCGGCCACAACAAACAGAGATTTTCTAATAGATGAAGCGATAGTTTTCAAAGGTGGAACTTAAAAATTAGAGTTCACATGCCGACGTAAATTTGTAGCCTTCCTAAGAAAAAGGCTGCATTTCCTTGTTGAAAACGCAAAAGACGACTTGATTTAAATGTTGATGTATCGTAGAAATATAGACTGTTTTGGTATCTATTGACTGTTAAAGTGTTTTCTATGCATAGAAACCTTAAGTGTTCCTTTTCAGCCACTGTTGGCCACAGAAAATAGATGATACAAGACAAAAGCCACAGAGCTTTCAAGATAGTAAGTCTTTTGAAGAAATTATTCAGTGCTGAAGTTTAAGTGATAGCACTAATAACCTTTGGAGTTAAGAGGAAGACGGGTTTTGACAGACACACTTACGCACACCGACGATTGGCTTAGCTGTCAATATAGCTAAGCAAGATAGCCTTTCGACGAAGAGGGCAGTTGCCCCATTTAGTTGTTCGTCCACATAAATGGTCATATAACTAGCAATTGCACTGTAGTGTACAATGGGTACGCCGTGGAAAGTTGAAGTGACTTAAATTTGATGGAACCATTAAATTATTCGAACATGCTGAAATAAATCATACTATAGTGGGGACGATGCAAAGTGAATTGTGAGTTAATATATCTTTTTAAGGAAGATTTAAAAGCAGTATGTAAGTTTAAGGTAGATTCCAATCAATAAATTCCATTACATTCCTGAATCCTAAGATTATAAAAGCGATACCTAATTTTTAAGGAGGATTTAAGAAACAATAAGCAAACTAAAATTTGGGCATGAAATGGTAGACGAAAAGTAGCCCATGAAGAAACATTATGAAAAGTGTATTTAAGGATGAGAAACATTATGAACAATCTATGAAAATGTAACAAAAAATTTATCGAAAGGTAGATTGTAGTTCATTCTTTTTTCTTTTTAATATTGATGGGAGTGATTGCATTTGAGATGTCTTTTCTTAATTCTGACATCCTTGGCAATGGCCACCAGTTGAATTTCCATTAGCAATTTTCGTAGCATTGTTACTTATGGTTCTCACCTACCTCACATACACCTGGTTAACTTCACTCTGTGCTTGTCACCTCTACTTGAAATACAAAACACCACAAATGATCCAATCTTGTGTGCTTGTAAGAAAGTTTTAAGCACGGTTGGCAAAAGTTGCATACTTTGCAAGGCTTTATCTTTTGTCCATCATTTATTGCCTCATCAAGCCAAGCTAGAAAGAAAGAAAAAATAAACATAGAAGCCAATTAGAAGTTGTCAATAAGTTGTTCCACTGGGTTGGTGTACGGTGGAGGATTTGGTTTGGCTACTACACAGCCCTTCATGAGTCAGAAACTGTAGACTGCTAAGATTATACGTCCAAGAAACCTAAAACCTAATAATGAACCCACATGTGTAGTATGTAGTATTGGCAATTGTATGTAGTATTTCAGTTTTCCTGTGCTTAATGAAATTGTAGGAAATGGATTTTAGTTTCTGTGCTAGGAAAATAAAGAGCTAATGGAAATTTGGTATTCTTTTTATTTTGGAAAATTAATAGGACCTTTTAAGTTGACAAAACTTGCCTTTACCGTAGGCCGCAAATTTTAGATTTGTGGCATGAAAGTTGCATCAAGAAAGAGTACAGAAATATATATTTTTCACTTTCTAATCTTCAATCCAAAGATGCATTTTGAGTAAAACCCAATTACAACTATGACAACTTTTGTTTTCATTTTTTTATCCACAGTCAAATTGATTAAAACAACTCGGGGACATGACTGGAAGACTAATTGCTATGACTAGTATGTACTTTGTAGGCTAGAAAGAAAAAAGTCTCATTCCTTAACAATCTAAGGACAAATTTAACAAGAAGAGCACCATTCTATAAATACATAATAAATTTCCATATATATGTCAAAAGGAAAAGTAGTGGTCAATTAATAACAAGATATTGGCTAGTTGATTTTGTCTTTGAATTGGTGTTGTTCTGTTCCATTTGATTATTGTTTGTGAGTGCAGTGTTTTTATCATAAATAATCCCAGCCAGCCCAAATAGTGGGTGAAAAATTGAAAATACAACTATGACAACTTTTGTTTTCATTTTTCTATCCACAGTCAAATTGATTAAAACTTGGGGACATTGATATGACTGGAAGATTAACTTCTATGACCGGTATGTACTTTGTAGGCCAGAAAGAAAAAACTCCCAATTTTAACAATCTAAGGACAAATTTAACAAGAAGAGCACCATTCCATAAATACATAATAAATCTCCATATATATGTCAAAAGAAAAAGTAGTGGCCATTTAATAACAAGATATTGCTAGTTGATTTTGACTTTGAATTGGTGTTGCTCTGTTCCATTTGATTATTGTATGTGAGTGCAGTGTTTGTCTCATAAATAATCCCAGCCAGCCCTCATAGTGGGTCAAAATAAAGTGTAGTGTGTTTCTGTGTTTGATATCAATGTTGAGTAAATTAATACATATCAGTATAACATAGATTAATTCTATGCTCTTCTCCAATTATTTGGTTTTGATCTTGAGCTGATGAGATTCAGACTCTTTCGAGCTCAAATTCAATCCCATTCTCGTTCAGTCAACCTGGTTCCAGCTTGTTTGCGGAGCAATTATCCAGCTAGAGATACACACAAATTGCCATTAGTATTATACTTTTCTAAACAATGTACTCACACACTACACTTCACATTATGAAGGTTAATTGCATGCCACGGGTGCCCATTTTTTATTGTTTGATATGTAGCAACGTTTTGTTAATTTATAAGCAAGCATTCCATCTTTAGTATCAACTTTAGCCATATAGGCCATAGTATATTCAAGCTTGTATAGTTGTAGCTGTCATTGTCCTTCAAACAACTAAATTATATGAAGGCAGTTTGATAAGGTCTCAAATAAAATTGTTAAAAAATCTTATAATACTTCAATTATAAGCATCTCTAGTACAACTATACACATCAAGACCTGATATTTAATGGTAGCTAGAAACAAATATCTGATAAAAAAGTTAAGGGTGAGAGAAACTTTGACAGCTTTTACAGTAGGTTGGTTAAATGATTGTGAACACAGGTTTTGCATGATCTTAGTGGTGTTATAGTTGTATATATTCAGATATATTTATTGAAAGGAGCTTATAACAAATCTAGGAGTTTGTAACCTAAGTTTAAAGTTTGTTGTGCATGTATAATGAATGAGTAGGCTGACTAACTATGAATGGAATGGATTGGTTTGGATTGTAGCCAGAGCCAAAATGGGAGAAAAGGAGTGGTACTTCTTCTCTCTGAGGGACCGAAGGTATCCCATTGGTCTACACACTAATAGAGGTACACAGGAAGGATACTGGGAAGCAACAGGGAAAGACAGAGAAGTTTTCAAAGGAAGAACTTCTATTCTTGTCGGTATGAAGAAAACTCTGGTTTTCTACAAAGGGAGAGCACCCAAAGGGGAGAAAAGCAACTAGGTAATGCATGAATACCGCCTGGAGGGCAAGTTTTCCTATTCCAATCTCCCCAAGACCACTAAGGTAATAAGATTATAGCTTCTTTTTTTTATTATGAGTACTTTATTGATGCTTCTCTATCAGCTTCTTATTGTGTGTGGGAGTTGTTATAGTGGGACTAAACATCTGACGAGTCTGATTCCATAAGCTAAACTTGTTGAACAATATGATTGATTATGAGATTCGATCTATGCATAGGATGAATTGGTGGTGACAAGAATATTTCAAAAATATTGTGGACCATAGAAGGGCCCACTAGCCTTGAGTAGGAGTTCAAATTATCTAAACGATTTGGACTCTCCAGCTCTTTCTCCACCAGTGGAATCATCACCTTATGTCCCCTCAAATGGACAAGGATGAGGTAGTAGTGAGTTAGTGGACCAGCATGTGACCTACTTTTCCACTCCCATTGACAAATCTTGCAGCAACAACTTCAACACAGATCAATTTAGGAATCCTTTTGATACAGTAGACTACTCTTTTCTCCACAATATCACGCAAAGTGAACCTATCTACATGAACATCAATCCTAATGCCTTAAGGTAGAGCTCCCATGATTTACATATAAATACCCCACAACAACTTCCATCATGTGAATAGTTTAATAAAAACTCCCATTTCCCATCCAAGGCCAATGAAATTTGGGATCAATTATAATGCTACCAATCCGCCAAAACCACTTTTTGGTCACATATTGTTTTATACATTACTCTAGATTTGTTAATAATCTGAATATTATGTCCAATACAAGTTAAGTTTTATGAATTACAATAAAAAAAATGAATTCTTTGAGGATATTGTATAGTATTGTCATAAAATGAAAGATATATACAAATTGTAAATCAATGTTTCTATAAGTGAATCCAAGAAAGTAATGGAAGTAGGTGAACTAACCTTTTGTGCCTTATTTTTTTTCATGATCATGCAGTCAAGAGTGTACACGTGAGAGCACTGACAAGCATTCCTCTTCTTGTTTGTGAAGAGCAACATATGGGTTGTGTTGCATACACGCATATCTTTGGAACATGAAGGTCAGGCATATTTGAAGACAGGCAATATTGTAGACTCTAAAAATAGCTGTGAATGTCAGTCCCTAACGATCTATGTTGCCAATGTTGATTGTTTCCCATGGAAGTGTAAGGCCTTGTGATTTGTGTATTGTTAAGGCCCATGCCATTTTCAATGGGATCTGGCGATGACCACCATGACTCAATGGTGCAATGGGCACATTTCTCATATTATTGTGATCCCAAATCGGGCCTATGTATTTTTTGAACTGAACAACAACAAACAAAGGAAGTTACAGTGGTTTATCGGCATCCTTGTATACAATTGCTTTCACCTGGCCTAAAGCACCATTCACAAGGCCTACTTGCACCCACAAATTAGAACATAGAATAACTTCTTGGCCAACACTCAAGAGAATGTTAGCTTCAAGTTGTTCATTGTCTAGTTTTGGGCATGTTGCCCCTTTTAGTTGTTCTACATTAGACAAGGCAATTGGCATTGCTAATGATTGCAACATATGTTTATTGTGTAGTGAAACCTATTCATTTGTTGGAAATAAATGTATGGAGGATAGAAACGGTGCCTGCTCTGCAGAGGTCAGTGAGGAATTTGAACGTGCCATGAGAACATGCCAATCTTCAACTATAGGCTCTGCATTTCTTATATTTGAGAGAACTGAACGGAAGGCCACTTGTATAGGATCATCACCGATTTGCTAAAATATCTTGGTCAATGTAATCACTATGGTGAAGCTTCGCCATAGTGTTTCTCCATAGGAGTTTGAAGCATACATGGGGATATCTTTGATTGGTGGGTGCTGGCCAAGGTCACCAAAGAGAGTGACTGAGCGTCCCCCAAATGGGATATGATTGTGGCTAGAGAATGCCTCACGCAATTGTATGTCAATTCTTTGTATCAACTTTGGGCCAATGAAGCTCATCTTGCCTATCAAAATGTAACGAATGAAGTACATGCTCTCCTGGAATGTAGCAAGTGCTTGTCCTTGTAGGGGATTCATTTCTTTGATTGGTATGTAGAGTGCAGAATGAATTGTAGACGCTTGAATGTTGAAAGTTGCAACACCAGTTGGTACAAGGAGTAGCAATGGTGATTGGCCATGTGGAGCTGCTCCCATGAGTGTGGATTTGATGCTTGAGATCAAATGTGACTTTCCAGTTCCTGTAGTTCCTTGAACAGTTATTTTTAGTGGTGGCTGCAAACTACTAGCAGAGATGTGCAAAATAATAATATCGTATGCTTTCTATTGTTGGATAGAGAGGTTGCTCTATGATGCTTGAGCAAGAACATGTTGGACTTGAAAGGTTGGCCAATAAGAGTCAATGAAATTAGTAGCTATAGCTTTTAGTATTGGATTAAAGCTTGGAGTTGTCCAGTCATGGTTCAGGTCAATGCCACGATGACCAAGCATGTCAAAGCTATCTAACTGAAATGATATGCCTAGATGCAAGCTTGATAACACCTGTCATTCGTCAAGATTGTTATCTTCCTTGACATTTTCATCAACTGAAGGACCTCCATCATCGGTATCTGATAGTGGATTAGTTGGTGTGCGATGTACATGCCACGGATGGAAGTTGTATGAGAATCTTTCCCAATTTGCAATAATATGTGGTGCTGATATGCCAATATCATCATGAATGCTATGAAACGGGTGGTAGAGCAGTAGTTCACTCCAACAGAATGCTTCAAAACACCTATCATCTTTTACTGAGATAGCAGTGAACCGTGGGATTACACGGATAATGGCTGATGTGGAGCGCTCTCTCCATTGGCAGTTTTTGCGTGATGCTTTGAAGGTCCATTTCTGTGTCATTTCAATGAGTGACAGAGCATCTAGCTCCATAGGTCGCACCATGTATGAGTCAATGAAAGTAGAGGAGGGGGTAGTGGATGTTAAAATAGTCAAACAAACAAATGGTCTGCTAGATATGGAGAGGGGTAGTTTTTGCAGAAGGTGGCAAGTCTCTTGGGCACCAATGTCATGATCTACAAGGCTTTCAAATAGCATTTTGCGAAAAGCTACTGGTGCTGGCTTATCAGAGTTTGAATTGGTTGAAATGCAAGTCATCATATTGTGGTCTATTTCAAACTGGTGCTCAGCTTTTGTTCCATATTTTGTAATATATTTTAGCACTGCATTGGTTGAAAGAACAAGTTGGCAATCCACATTGGCTCTCCACATAGAAAGGATATATAGGTTGTGAAGATTCAAGCGGTCATCATTGTGGGCATGGGTGTGTTTAGGCTGCCCAATTTCAGCATTTGTAAGACTTGATCTCTCTTGTAAGTTCCAAGGGGCTTTATAACGACACGCAAGAGATGTCCCCTTCCTCCGTAAGCATCTTAGTTGGGTACATTTTGTATGGCATTGCATGGAAGGGCTAGTTGCTATTATCATTCTTGTGTCCATCAAGCAAGGGTCATCCAAGATATTTTGATGGAAATATTGGTTCCTGAGTTGAAGACTGCGTGGGTTCTAGGCAGAGACATATCTATCGATATAGTCAATTGTTCTTTGTACAGATTGAAGGTTGTTCCATTGCAATTTTCCAATGTCAAGCACTTCTTGGAGCCAGAGGAAACCATGAATATGTGCAGATCTTCTATGTTGCCATTCGTACCTAAATTTGAGAGTTTGTTAGCAAGAAATAAGGAAAAAAAACGAGTGATTTTGGTAAGCAGAAGGCATATACCTGTACCAGTAGTCACTTGTACCAAGTAGTTTCTCTAAGACCTCTTCATGAAATGTTGTAAATCTATGGTGCATGTAGAGTGCAGCAAGGGATGGATTGTGAATTATATTTTGTACCCTACATCTGGAAGCCTCTGAAGGATCCATAGGCATGGTAGTCGGCATAATGCAATGTAAGTCAGGCCATTTTGTATCTGCTACACTTAAGGTGAAGAAGAGTGTTAGGCAACCAATTTGAATGACCATGTCAAAAATCTCCCCTCTACATTTATTCCAAAATGGTCGTGTGCCATGAAGTGCATGAGTTGTTCAGTGAGCCTTTCATCAGGTAGGTCCTTCAATCTTTGGCGGAGGTCAGCAATTGTTGTTGATAGTGTATCAAATACTAATGTTGTGGCTTGGCTACGATGGTGCATAATTATGTTGAGAAGGAAATATCTGAAGCATGGGTGCTGGCCAAATCTATTATCATGATATCTTAGTAGATGAAGAGCATATTCATGTAGCTTAACTTCTTTCATGCAGTGTTGCTTGAAGGTGGCTGTGCTAGTTGGAAATAGAGTGGGGAATGCCATTGCAAACAAGCCTTCAGTGGTGTATTCATTTATTGGCGAGGAAGAAATGGGAGGCCATTCTATAGCAGGAGCTTGTTGTCCATTCCCTAGTTGTAAGTAGGCTCACACTTCTTCCATTTCTCTACGTGACAGTGGTAGGTTTGCTACAAATGAGGTTGTACTTTCAATTGTTTCAGCTTCATCAAAATTTGTTTGTAGGGACTCTAGATTTGTGGGAATAGGATTAGAAGTTGTTGCATATATAAGTTCTGAAATATCAATGGATTCATGAGGCAAAGATGACAATGCATGCTCATTTAACTGCACATCTTTGTAGTATGGATCATTTTGGAGCTTATATGTCAATGGCTCATGAACACATGACCTACTAACATAGAAGCTATACTTTTGTTGTTCAACATTTTGTTTGTTTACTATAATGATGTCTAGTTCATCTATACGCCTAGGCAAGGAGGTTGCTATGCTAGAAATATCTTGTGGAAAGTAGATAGTGTGACCACTATATTTCAATTGCCCCCCCCCCCCCCCCCCCCCGTGCATATGTTACTTGAAGAACTGGGCTAACTCTTGCTATCAACATCTCCTCGATTTGACTTAGTTTTTGCAAACAAGCAGGTTGATCACCAGGGTCCATGTTGTTCCACTTAGAGAAGCGATGGCCATTTTTTTCTGATATGCATCTATAACAAGTAGGGACTCCATTTGATTGCCTAGTTTTAATGCCTGGATATTTTTCCATGCAAACTAAGCATGTTGACATTTTTGAGAGGCTATCCAATCTTGACCTAAAATTTTCTCTAGCAGTGTAATAATTTTCAGGGAAACATAGAGGAGGACAAAGCTAGGTAGATGAGGTCGGGTGCACACCATATTGTGACTGAGGGGCAAGTGTTTGAAGGTGCGAGACATCGTTGGAAGGAGATAGTGTTGATGCTGAGGCCTCATTCTGAAGGATATGTTCATTATGTCATCTTCTTTTGTTAATATTAGTTTTCCTTGCATGATATTGTATACGCTACATTTCATTTGTACGGGTTCATTTCACTAGTATCCTTGCATCTTCTACTTCCATTGTAGGGAATCTTGAAGATTTGAGGGTTTTGAACTATCTGTACATCATGCACATGCAAATATATATCACATTTTGAAGCATGAGAATTGAAGATATAAAAGTATGCACAAGCAATACTGTAATGTGGCAATCGACATTAATGTGTACAAAATATAAGAAACCAATAACAAGGTAATAAACATAATGGAAATTGTGTTTCTTCGAAGAGAACTTTATAATCATTATAGACAATTGAACAAGGCAATACATTGTAGAAAACTAACCATGCATATAGGAAAAATAGGGGAACATATCCCTATATATGTTTATATGAAGCTACCCATCTTTGTAAAAAAGGAAACATATAATAGTTAGAAGTGAGCTTTACATTGTTTGAGGTACATAACATCAGAGGAGCCATACAAAGCCTTATGTTATTGTACAAAAAAAGAGTGTAGTGCATGTTTTAATTGAGTTAAATGGCCGTAAAAACAATGTTGTGTGTTTCTTGTCCAAAAAATGAATTCATCTGGATAGAAAGATTAAGCAGGAATTGGCAACCAACAACACAATCTAAAATTTGTTTGGCTCCATCAGGCTCTGCTAGGAGAAGCTAAAAATCTTCTGCATCAACACCCAACAAAGCATTCGCTAGTCCTTCAAATGTAGTAACTTTAAGAAGCTCACCAGTGCTGTCCTACAAGTCCATTTTAAGCATGTAGCTAAAATCACATGCTAAGAGATTAGTAGAACACTTTATGCAACAAAAATGATAGGTGGAAACTTGAACTACTTTTTTCTTACATTTCTTATTCTCAACCAACAAGGGGCAAGAAAGGTAATAGAAGTTGTCCAAGTGGAGTTTGGAGATAGTGGCCTTTACACAAGCATTTTTTTTCTCGGCAAACCTTGTAGTTAGAATCTCTGAAATATCAATAGGATGTGCAAATTTGTGGGAGGTGAGTGGGTTATTCAACAAGGAAAGTAGAGGCTGGAGAAGATCTAAAGTGGAATACCATGCCTTCAATGTTGAGGCCTCTAACAAGTCTGGATTGATTAGAATTGTAGTTGGGAAGATAGTGTCGATTGATTTTCCATGCCATGAGGTAATACGGCCAGATTTCACAAGAAGAATGGGGGGGTCTGGTCGAAGGCACATTCGTAAGATTTGTTTCCCTTCAATTTGACAATGGCGACCCCATAGTGTAACATCTATGCTACAACTTGACATGTCTATGATTGTAGCAGTACATTTATTTGTTTTGATCCCATCTCTTTTACGTATGGTTGATGTAGGTGAAATAGATAAAAGCAGGCCAATGACATCAACAAGGGAATTAATAGGCATTGACTCCAATGTATCTATGCTCTTTATATGGTAACTATGAGTGGGTATGTTAGAGTCTATGCATGTGGAAGGAGTTATTGTTGATGAGTTGTGTAGGAATATCTCAAAAGGGTTTGTGGAGCCATTGTATTTTGTGTTAGCCACTTTTACATGACCATTTGATATGAGGTAGAGGGCATTACTTTGAACAACATCATAGAACTCATCAACAAGTTCATTGAAGTAGGTTATATGTATTTCAGTTCCTGCTTTGTCTGTGAAATCAAAGCCAAAAATTACCATCATGACTAGCATTTTGGAATTCATGGATTGGAGTTTTTGCCAAGGCCCTACCCTCAATGGACCATTGCCTATGGTATGTAGTCAAATTTAGAATTGGCATTGTTTGAAAAGGGCCAATCTTTTGTTGGGATTCAAATCTGTTGCCTTCTTGGAGTGAACAACCTTCAGATCCATAAGGGGCCAATTTTTGTTTGAAGCTATTTTGTGGGAGGTACTCTAGAGTTTGGAGGAGAGGTACTGGAGTTCCAACTATTGTTTCACTTTTGAGATTATATCAAACTTAGTAATTATGATAGCCCTGCAACAAAAGGAAAATCAATAATTTAATAAGAAGTTATAAATCAAACAGATAGAGAAATATAAATGAATCTTGAATGTTTGAGTGTACATGAATTTGTGGAACATCTTGCAAGTGTAATCTCCAAGACAAATAATTGACCCTTTGGCTAGGGCCTCTTCTGCAACAAGATAGTTGAACTGCTCTGGAAGTATAGCATGGTGTGTGTGCATCCCATCGGAGAGTTACAAGTGGTATTTGACATTTGCAGAGTGTTCCTGATGGATGGAGTCTACAGATGTAACTTGTAAACAAGGGTTTAGACTATCCATGCCTGCAAGTATGTTGGCTATGGCATTTGTAGTTAACATTGTTGTCATGAAGTTAAAATTGACAGAAAGCAATTGGCCTGCGAGTAAGATGGACTAGGAAAGTTAGGGACAAACATAAATCCACTTATTATTAGGTGAAGAGTTCAAATTTACCTAATTGCATGTTGGTAGGCAAACATATAATATGCCAATAAAAACTTGAAGCCTCTTTATTTATTTCATGGTGCAGTTACATTGATAGGTATTCAAATGTCTAATCATAGGATTCAAAGGCATTCTTTCCTATTTTGGAGACCACTTACGTATATTCATGTAAAGAGGGCAACATTGTAAAAAAAGGTATAATACTTGTGCGTGCATTTGGCAAGAAAAGTTCAAGTGAGCAAATGTTATCAGGGGTTGCATTATTTCCATAGTAACACTCATTATAGATGTACATATATATGTATTAAAGGTACATTTCAAATAGAAGGTCTATACTTAATAGAAATATAAATAATATCTTGCTATTTAATATAAGGTCTATACTTCAATTACATTTATCACTATTTGTAATGAATTGCATAGGTTATGTGCAATATTTCTTATGTGAGCTTGTTCCTAGATTGGGTGATGACAATCGAGTTAGAAGCAAGTTGATAGACAAATTCAAATTGAAAATTATGACTGCATATTTATGGTATATATTTTTAAAAATGTAAAACTAAGGTATTTAAATGCAAGATAACATTGGAAACATACCCGTCTGGTATGGGATTTAGCTATATTAAATTAGTTTGTGTAGGGTACAAAATTATAGCGATTTAATATTTCACAATCAGTGTATAGACACAAGGAAAAATGAATCGAACAAATTCAAAATATGTGTAACAATGTGTCCAATTTTAACAAAAAATAGGCATCCTCTTCTTATTACGCGAAGAGTTCAAATTTACTCAATTGCATGTTGGTAGGCAAACATATAATATGTCCTTTAAAACTTGAAGCTTTTTTATTTATTTCATGGTGCAGTTACATTAACAGGTATTCAAATGTCCGATCATAGTATTCAAAAGACGTTCTTTTCTAGTTTGGAGACCACTTACATATATTCTTGTCAAAAAACATCATTGCAAAAAAATGTATAATACTTGTGCAAACATTTGGCAAGTAAAGCTAAAATGAGCAAATGTTATCAGGGGTTGCATTGTCTCCATATTAATGCTCTTATTATAGATTTACATATATACATATTAAAAAGATACATTTCAAAAAGATATAAGACTTGCCACATGTTTTTCAAGTACATCTCAAATGAGCGAATGATATGGGGGTGTCATCTCCTCCATAGTATTTATCATAATATAGTTCCCTAAGGAAAGTGCAGAGGCCTTCCAACTTAGTTGAGGTATCATGGAATGTTGACATGGTGTCATATAATGTTTCAACATCCAATGTTTCTAAAAAAGGTGTCGTCTCACACACTTTTTTTGATTTGCGTACAATTTCATGGCATCTTAATGTTACATGCGCAACAAGACGTTGGACATCACTTCAAAAGTCTTCTGGCTTGTTCACTAATGAACATGACTCAGCTTGCATGTTTGGGGCATCAAGTGGTTTGAAGGGGTTCACTATGCTTTTTCTTTTATCTGTGCTAGAGATTTCAATGGTGTCATTGGCATGTATGGGTTCAGCCATTTCCTGAGAAGAGTGCATAAATAAGAACATATAAGTAGAAAAGAAAATAAATTTATTTGTAACGCTAACATTATTTCATTTGTCAATTAAAACAAAATATTTATTTTAAATTAAAAAAATTAACAATTATAATAATATTGGGTGTAGTTTATTGTTTTGGAAACTTTAAATGAGGGATTAGCCTATGGAGGGATCCTAGGTGTTATTGCCATTTAGAATTGAAATAAAAGGGATATGTAAAAAAATAATCCCAACAAATGGATTTGAAATAAAAGGGATAAGTAAAAAATAATCTCAACAAATCCATGTCATCCACAAATTGATTATATTTATCTTTAGTGTATAGTTCAAATTATCTATTTCTTCCTGCCCTATATGTCCATGGTTGCGTTAAAAAATGATGTTTGTCTTGTATCCATAAATCCATTAAGATTATGATTTACAACAATCAAGGAAACAAAAAAATTACATATACCATAGGGATACAAGACAAACATCATTTACTTAAAGACATGGCAATTGAACTTCTCATTTAAACAACCATGGATTTAAATTTCTTATTGAATATATTAACTTTAGTTTACAAAACAAAAAATTAATATAAAAGTATAAATTTGACTTTTAAAAAGTAATGATGGATAATTTATAAATAATTTATTTATTTTATAGAAATAAAAATATATAATTATTAATACTATAAGATTTTAACATTATCAATTATATTTGTACATTGTATATTAAAAAGGAAACCCTAAAACTTCAAATATAATATTATAAATTAATATTATATACCATATCAAATTAATATTATAAAATTGTATACTTAGAGTAAACAAATTATATATTTAATATTTATATTTATTTATATTTCAATTGTATTTAATTTATATATATGTTGTATATTTAAAAATGCAACTTTACAACTTCAACTACAATATTATAAAATAATATTATATACCATATCAAATTGAATATTTTAAAATTGTATATTTAGATTAAATATCTTAAATATTAAATATTTATATTTATTTATAATTTAGTTATATTTTATAGAACTAAAAATATATAATTATGAATACTATAAAATTTTAAGTTATTTTATATATAATATATAATATCAAATAAAATTTTATTTATTGTTATATAGTATATTTTATATAATGTACATTAATTAATATATTTGTAAAATAATATTAAATTATAAAAATGTATATTTATATTAAATATTTAATTAAAATTTAATTATATTTATTTTAAATACAATATATTATATTTAATATAATGTATTTTTTTTTAATTCATAATAAAGATTTATATTAAAGTTTTTGGCAAAGAAATATAGAGATTACAGCCTATCCATGGCTGGTAAAGAGGACCATACAGAAGCCCCACACATACTGGGGGTCAATTACTTTTACCACGCAGGGTCCCCCAATAACTATTCACTAGGAGTAATAGCCTTCTTATATTTGAAAAAACCTATATATACCTTGCTTCAACTATACAAAAGGAAGCTAAGGGACCAACTACCTCTAATTGCTATATTTAGACAGCTTCCTACTGAAGCCTTCAACCCAGTCGAGCCCATCCACTGGTGCCATACCAAGGGATTTTTTAATGTAGTCCACTGCTATCTCTACCTATTCTTTCATCAGCACCAACTCAAAGCCTCTGGAATCCAGAATGAATGGAAACAATTTGATAACCTCACCAGGATTTGCGAGCAAAGGCCTGTCTCTTGGTTGTGGGATACCAATGCCTGGCCTAGCAACCTGCAGGGAGAAATCCAAGTCCCCTAGATGCTCAGAGTTTAAGATTCCTTTCATTATCATAGCTGCCTCTACTTTATTTGTTCTAATTTCGAGGAGCATGGCCAACACCCATGAGGAAATATCAGTATCCACCCTATACCTTTCACTGTTATTCATGAAGGCTTTCCCTAGGAGTATTTTCATAGCCCCGACCATCAGCTCATCCGAGCGGCGGAGCATTCGCTGCAATCTCAGATCGGTGACAACCCCAAGAAAGGCCATCTACCTTTTCTTACTAGTAAGCCTAACCAGGGTGTCCATTCCCCCACACCGAATGGCTTCTACAGAGATTATAACCACAAAGTGCGAAGGCATTTGACTGCTAACGGAGGGAGATAACTGGTAGAGATTGCGACCTCCACAAACTACTTATCAAAGGGCCTGTCGAAGCTTCTCGACTTCCAACTGGACTCCTAGCTCATTCCAAATCTAACACTAGCCTTAATGAATGCGCCAACCCTTCCACTTGTGCCTATTCTCTGCCTCTGCGAACCATCATTACTTCCTGATATGTCTCGGCCTTGCCACCCATGATGAGGTGCCAATGCTCCCTCCCAACCACCCACATTTAATATAATGTATATTATCTAATCTAATCTAATGTAATTATATTTATTTGAAGTCAAGCATAAAAAAATACACCATAGTTAATTTAAGTAAAGTCATATAATCATTATTGATAAAATTTGGGCCCATTATTTTTGGGGTACAATCATTATTGGTAATTTTTTTTACTTGTTACACATTTTATGTTTACTATGATTTGTCTATACATATTATGTGTGTTATTGTTTACTATGATTTGCCTATACATGTTATATATGTTATCATACTTATACCCATGAAATTTCAAACAAAGACAATGTTCTTGCATATAATAAATCATCATACAATTTCATCATTAGCAAGAAAAGATTATTACTTTCTAATCTTGATAAAATCGTAATTTTGTATATATGTATTTAAATCTATCATTTACTACCCACTAAATCATGACTATGCCTCCCTTAAATAATAATTCTTAAATTACATAAGAATCTATATTATATTTATTATCATCTTCTTCAAATGGAAACTACTTTTATCTAAACAAAAGACACTTCATTTAATTTTCATAAACTACATGAATATAATAGTAATATAGTAGTAAGATAGGATCTTCTCATGTAAGATATCTACTCAATAACCATTTACTTCCACATAGAAAATTCAAGTATTTGAAAGATAGAAACCTATTACTTGCAATATTTTCATTTAATTTTCATAAACTACATGAATATAATAGTAATATAGTAGTAAGATAGCAGTTTACATAGAGTTACACTTCTTCATATTGATTTTCGTGAAAAGAGAAAATGTTAAAGGATTGATCTGCATTAAGCCCTTACAAAAACCTAATCCCAAATATTCTAGTTTTAATTTTTTTAAAGTCAAAAAACCTAAAACTAAGTTCAATTGTTGGTCTATCATTGCAATCCAAGTAGGCTTGCTCTGAATTGTTCTTCTTGCTCTTAAATTTGATGAGAATAGTAAACAGTAAAGGATTGATAAGCTTTGAGACATCAAATAGAAACTTGCTCTCTAGTTCCAATTCTGGAGTTTGAAGTTAAAGAAGCAAAGATAATTTAAGCTCTCAGTAAAAGAGGCATGAACAAATATACTTCCAATTCTGTCATTGCCCTACTATTGCACTTCAAGCGAGTTGTCTATCTTAGTGATAATTTTCTTGAAAATAAACACATTAAATATTTTGATCAGCGGTGAACCCTTACAGAAAGCTAGTCTGATATTTTTCTTGAAAACAAAAACATTAAATCTTTTGATCAGCATTGAACCCTTATAGAAACCTAATCCCAGATTCCAGTTATGGACTTAGAAGGTCACTAACAAAAGAAAACGTGATCTCTAGATGTGAACACATATAAAAATAATTAATATAAGTATACTATTTTACAATATAATATTATTTTAGAAATAATTATATTAAAATAAGTTATAAATATTAAATACATAATTTTATAATATAATATTATACATAAAAAAATATAAATATAATATATTTTAAATAGTATATATTTTCAAAACAAAGAAAAGTAACAAAGTGATTGTAGATAGGTAAAAACTCAAAAAGTAAGAACAACATTTTTTTATTCTAAAACACTGCATATTCCACAAAAAATGTTGTTCTAATCCTTATAAAATTCTATCCAAAAAAGTTAAAAGATTATAATAAAACCTAGACGGCCAAACCCTAAGGCGTCAATATGATGAGTTAACCCTAAATAATAAACCAAAAATAAAAATAAAGCTTGCAACTGTTAGAGTTGGCTATGATTGGAGCCACCCAGGATCTAGGACTTCATGAAAGCACAAGAGAGATCAAATGAAAGAATGATGCTATTCTATCATTGAATGCAAAAGAAGGATGATATTGTTGTTGTTACAATGTACATGATATGCCTTGCTTATAAAGGCAAGGTGAGAGCTAGAGAGGTGGAGTGGAAAGTGGAGATATTCCAACAACATGTGCCAATTAGAGGATGATAGCTAATTGCACATGTGGAGGATAAGACAACTCACTCCAACTATCAACAACTCAACACACAAATAGACTTATCTAGACACAACTAGACATCTAGAAGACTCACTAAGTCAACTTAATATGTGTGATTAATGTGTGATGTGTGAATATTATTTAACTAGTAAATAGTTAAATAAGATGAATTATCCACACTAGGGTAAACCGGTTAGGTGATAACCCTGTTCACACCAACACCCCCCCTTAAGTGCAACTTAGGGAGAAGTTGACTAAAGCAAGATGAAAAGATGGATGGGTCCCAGCTACTAGGCCATGTTAGGTACCCATGTACAACAAATCTCAAGTGGAGAAAAGGAGAAAACCACATGGGGAAAAACTCCTCTCCAAAAGTGAGAATGCATGAAACATGAAAGTGAAAGAAGTGATTGTAGGAGGACTCAACATGACCCCCCAAAGACTACTTCTATCACATATGTACAATCAAATACCCCCCATAGGAGAGCAAGTGTGAGACTATAGGTCCCTCCCACAATGAAGTAGCTCTTGTGCCAATGAAGAATGTCTGAAGATGAACACTAGAAAGTGTCCTGTACCTGCAAACAACATTTTTCCCCTTAGGAAGAAACAAGTCCAAAGGCTGATGTCGAAGAAATTCCATCTCAAGGAATGAGGGAAAAAGCCTCATGATGGATGCCTCTGAAGACTGCTCAAGTGTCCACATGTTAGAATCAAGGAATGCCACAATGCAATGAGGTGTGATCAATCCAAAATCCTGTGTAGACTAATGAAGAACAACCTCAAAAGATGAAGTAGATGGGATAACAGTTGTGCTGTAATTGTCATCAAAAAGGAGAGAGATCCCCTCAAGTGTGTCCTCCAAATCTGCAATATGAGACTCACAAAACAAGTCTGATATACCTGCCAAGAAAGTATCCCACAAAGCTATGTCTGAAAGACCTGAATGATCCTGCTCAACTGAAGTAGAGGAACCCATGTCGATGTTGATCTTTGAAGAAGCAGGAGGATGAGGTGATGGAAGCTCAACACTAGTCTCATGAACCAAAGTGGGTAAAAGAACACCAAGGTTCAAGTGACCAAACTTCTCCTCAGAAACATGATTCACACTTGATGTATGAGTGTGAATAGGGATCAATGGATCTACATCATCAGAAGAAACAAAATGGGAGAAGGTATACAAGCGAGATGCATGATTAGCCATCCCAACTGCAATGATATCTCTGCTCTCCAAGTCCCGTATGATCACAGAATCAGGAGTGAACTCAACTGTTTTGCCTGCACCACAATGAGTAATCTGGTAGATGGAAAGGAGATTGGATGTCAAGGAAGGTACACACAACACATTGTTGAATGTACTCTCTCCAATATCAATTGTCCCTTTACCTGTTGTATGCATGTATGTATTGTTACCCATCAAGATAGGTGTCTAAGTGCATGACTCAAATGAAGAGAACATCCCTTGTGAAGATGCCATATGGTGAGAAGCCCCTGAATCAAGAAGCCATCTCTCTAAATGAAGACTTGTAGAAGCAAAGAGTACATGTCCTTTTCCTTTGTCTTTCCCATTTGCAATGCCTGCTATCCCTGACTGTGTAGATGATGATGGTGTTGAAGAAGAGGATAAACTAGGTGATGATGATGGCATTTTGATGTTGTGCTTTTGAATAATGTGAGTCAACTCATCAATTTTCTTCTCATAACACTTATGCTCATCATGTCCTAGTTTCTTGCAAAATGCACACTTTGGTCTCTCCTTCTTAAATGATTCCTCCTTGGAAAGGATGAGGACTTAGGTGATTTGGTTGATTCCTTTGCTTGCTCATTGTTCTTAAGATCCTTACTTTTCTATTTCTTGCCTTTGCTAGTTGAAGCCTTTTGATCCTTAGAACCTTGATTTGCAAGAAGTGCTTGAGGTTTAGGGGACTTCAATTTGCTCGTGTACTAACTTAGCTTGCTCCCTTGTGAGTGATGCGACAAACTCATCAAGTGAAGGCATTGTGAAAGCTTTCCCAAGTGCATCCATTGTAGCATAAAAGGTAGAAACAAAAACTGAATAGTTAGGTCCAAGCTTGGCAAGGATTGAAAGAATCAATTGAGTGTCCTCTTTCTCAATTTTACATTGTTTGAGTTGCAATCTAAGTGATTTTAGTTTTGTGAAGAAGTCTTGGATGCTTGCAAAATCAGTTGGATTCAAACCAATTAATTCATTCTCCAATTTGAAACCTCTCATTGTATCTTGGTTACCAAAGAGTTTTTCTAAGGTAATCCACACTTCATTAGGTGTAGTACAAGATTCAATATGAAAAAGAAGGTCAGGAGAGATAGACAAGCATAGTGTTCCATAGGCTTGATCACATCTATTATACCACTTTCTCTTTTCTGCAGCTGCAGTTGGTTCAATTTTTGTACCCATTGTTACTCTATGAATTTTCAAACTTCTTAAATGAATCTCTATTTTAGTTTTCCACTTATGATAGTTATATGGTGTGAGTAGAGGAAGTTTGTGTGAATCCATAACGTAAGAGTACAAAAAAGAACACAAGACAGCCCCCTGTTACTCAATCAAAGAGATCACCCCCCAAAAAATGAATAATTATGGCACTTTATACTTAGTGCAATTTACAATCGCCCTCAAGGGGCCAAGAATGGGAAAGTATGAAAATTTCTTACAACTGATATTCAAGGGAGATTACAATTACTCACAATGATTAACCACAGCAAATAGATCCCTTCAAAACAAGTTTCACTTCCTCAAGTGCCAAAATGTCCAAGTTATCACCCAAAAGCCAAAAAATTGACAAATAAAATAAAATGAACTTGGAGCAAAATCTGAGAAAAGTGCATGGATGGATTTGACAAGCTTCCGAATACCTTTCTGATGCCATAAGAATCGCGAAAATCAGAGATCGTGGCAAGAAGTTGTGAGCTCAGAAGGGAAAAATGAAGATATGTCTTCAAACTGCTGTAGCAATCACTTGCAGTAGAATTTCAGAAAACTACTGACACCACTGCGAAGTGCTCTTTGTTAGCATTTCGACAATATCTCGTTTGCTCGATTTCACCTCTGTGGGCAAAAGTTATGCAAAAATGAAAAAAAACTCCCTTTTAGGGCTTTGAGGGCAAAAATGGTCCTCTGCGCTGATGTCAACAGAATATTCCCTTTTGGCAAGAAAAAAATGTCCTCCTCCTGGAAAGCAAAAAATTGATGAAAAACCACCAATTTGTCAAAAACCACTGTTTGTGCGGTCAAAACCACTTTCAAGAAGTTGAAAGAGGTTTAGGGGGTGGATTTGATTTACTACCGGGTAGTGTGCTTAAGGGCAAAAAAATGCCAGTGTTTGTCACGAAACTGCCTTAGGTTTCGCTTGAAACCACCTTTGTTATGTTTGAAAAACCCTCTTTGACCACCATTGAAGGTTACAATGCTGCTGGAAAAGTCTTAGAAACCACCTGCGACACCAAGGGTCAAGGAATACGCCAATAGGAACAACCGACGAGTGAAGATGTCGATAGGAATTTCTAACAATTCTTGATTACTGCCGGTCACAAAAATCTGAGACTTAAACTGCTGTTGGAAGAATAGCGACTACTAGAGAGTGTATGCCAAGAATGCTAACCACAGCTTGTAGCTCTATAGCCTGTGGTGATATACAGAGTTCGCTGAAGCTTGGTTTGACCCGTCAAAGCTTATGAAATCCACCGACGAAGATGGAAACTGTCGGTGGCTTGATTTGCTGCCAACCACTGATGGTGTTTGGAACCTGGGCGGTGTATATTACCGCTGAAAAATGGATCTGACCGTCGGTGGTGTGAAGTCCGCCATAAGGAGGAACCAACGAGTTTAGAAAATTCTTGGCAAAGAAAGTTTTTCACAGCATGAAATAATTCCAAGCAAGAATGCTCACAGTCACTGAGATGTGGAGAGCTGCCAGTGGAGTGAGGAATATCCGTTGAGATGTGCTGCCGTAGGTTTTAAAATGCCTGAGGGAAGGAATGCGTCGGGAGGAACAATGACAATTTAGAAGATTTTAGGCTTTCGTCTTGAAACAACATGTTCTTTAGTGGTCACCGGAAGGAATTTTGCAGATGGGGGAATGTGGATGAAGGCTGAGAAGTATAGTCTGCCGATTTGGGATTTGATGCCGCGAATGAACTGCTAGCCGAGGGGAATATATACCACCGGATTTGGGCTGTGGAAGATTATTTTCCGCCGATAGGGTTTACCAGTCACCGCTTTTGATTTAGCAGAGATCTGCTATATAGGCAACGACCAAAAAATGCTGGGCCTTTATGTTTATGACCGTCAAGTGTATGACCTCTGTCGGGTGATGTCTGATGTGAGTGTTCAGATTTGCAAGCCTGCCTATGAAAGATCCACCAATGGCAACCACCGACTAGATGGCCACTGGTGTGGACTGTGCCACGTGACGGATAGAGACAGGGTCACAGTACCTATGAGTACCTACCACTGCACAGGTGTCCCTGGTACGATCCAAAGATTCCACAAAAAAAAAAATTAAAACCCTCAAACAAATACTTTACCCAGCGTACAAAAAATTGATGATGCTAACAACTGCATAGACAAGATTCTACATAATATGCTGACTACAACAGGGAATATTCCCTATGACAGATTCTGTAGGACAGGGTAAAGGCAAACAAAATTTGCCTTTTGTTGCAATTTTGTCCTTTTTGGACAATTTTACAGTTGATTCTTATTGATTTGGCCACTCCAGACGCAATGGCAATGTCCAATTTGGGCCAAACTGCTTCGAAATTGCTGGTACCTCCTAGATCATGCCAAAGAGCCTCAAATTGAAACCCTTGTCAATTTTGCCTCCGATGTTCGATTTGGATGAAACAAAAGGTGATCTTGACTATTTTGACTGCTCCGGACGCAATGGTGAAGTCTAATTTGCAACAACATGCACTGAAATGCACCTGTAATACTTGGGCAAGAAGGGGAAACCCTCACAAAACTGGTATCTCTATCAATTTTTTTTGATTCTCCAGGTCATCATGCGATGCAAGAGAAGAGCATACTCAACTATCAAGATCCACCATGGATTTGCACTCAAGATCTCTCAAAAAAATGACTAACACAAAGTGATTCTTCCTAGATCTTTGATACCATGTTAGAGTTGGCTATGATTGGAGCCACCTAGGATCTAGGACTTCATGAAAGCACAAGAGAGATCAAATGAAAGAATGATGCTATTCTATCATTGAATGCAAAAGAAGGATGCTATTGTTGTTGTTACAATGTACATGATATGCCTTGCTTATTAAGGCAAGGTGAGAGCTAGAGAGGTGGAGTGGAAAGTGGAGATATTCCAACAACATGTGCCAATTAGAGGATGATAGCTAATTGCACATGTGGAGGATAAGACAACTCACTCCAACTATCAACAACTCAACACACAAATAGACTTATCTAGACACAACTAGACATCTAGAAGACTCACTAAGTCAACTTAATATGTGTGATTAATGTGTGATGTGTGAATATTATTTAACTAGTAAATAGTTAAATAAGATGAATTATCCACACTAGGGTAAACCGGTTAGGTGATAACCCTGTTCACACCAATAACAACTACTAATAAAGATTTACATGGTACACTGAAATTTCAAGCAACAAAACTGAGAAAACCATAACTAAAATAAAAATAGATTGAAATTTCACTTCGTTTAACAGAAAAACAAGAAATATACAATACAGAGCAGCAGAAAACATTTAAATGACATGAGATTTTTAATAGATATCTTTTCAGTTCTTAAGTAATTCCATCATTGCAATTCAAGCAGGTTTGCGAATTGTTCCTGTTACTAATATTTTATTGAAACAAAGAGAAAAACTATACTAATATTTTATCGAAACAAAGAGAAAAACTATAGGATTGATCTATACTGAGTCTTTAAAAGAACTATAGAATTGATCTGTATTGAGCCTTTAAAAGAAACTTGAACCCTAATTCATGTTCTGAATATTAAATCACTGCCATGTCATTGAAGTCCAAAATGCAAACAAAAGATGGTCTCTAGAAAACTCAAGCATTTGAAAGACAAAAACCTATTACTTGCAATATTTAATAGGATCTAATGATAATAAATAACAAAGCAAAGAGAGTTGAGTCAAAGAATAAATCGCCTTGTTGAAAACACATTAATTTACTAAAGTCTATTAGTACAGACGTTAGCTAGAGACTATAAAAAGTGATCTCGTGAGATTGGTTCCTAAAGTCCTAAAATTATGACCTTCTCTATACTGTGATTGAGACAAATAGGACTAATCTGAAGCTTGCTTTTAATTTTAGTAAGCCATTTAAAAGAAACGTGAAGGACGAGAGGCCTACAATATGATAGGAAGTTAATGATTTAATACAGCATATAATTATGTGAATCGGTCCAAGGATTAATAGATAACATTACTAAATTTCTAGTTAATTAATTACGCGTTTGGGGATGTTACATCTTTGAGGCACCTTGTTAGGCACTCCACATGCCTCTTTATCAAGAACCCATGTGCCTTGTCTTAGCTTGCACGTGTGAAAGGAAACCATTACTGGGAAGCATACTGTAAAAAATGGTGAGGGCACACTCATTAAGGGATTCAATGTCTTGATGTGTTGAGTTTTTGGTGGTTCCACAGTCGGCATGCATATGGAGTAGAGATTTTCGTATGACAATATCTATCAAAATTAAGAGATCTTCTCATTGCAAACTCAGTGCATACTATGGTTGCTAAACATGAACAAGGGTGTGAGGAGCAGAGGCACTATGGACAAGGAGAGTGTTATGATTATAGAAGCATGAGGTTGCTGTGTGACTTGTGAATGCAGCGTGAAGGCATCTAGTATGAAGATAGTGTGGATGAGAAATGCCTTCAATAGGCATCCAACGTGAATGTTTATTTGTAAAGGCACTCCAAGTGGGGACACAGTGCACAACAATAGGGGGCAGAAGCAGTGTTCAGCAGTAGCACATAGCTATTGAAGACTAAGTTTGTTGGAGGAGTGTGCAGCTGATGTGAAGATATCTACAGACTATGTATAGGAGCAGCAATTTATAATAGGATGTGTGGGCCTATAGTGGTGTAAAGGGCCATGATAGTGTTTGTATATACATTAAGGAGTTGAGTATATTCTTGTATATCAAAAGTTCTATATATCCCTCATTAGATTTTTCATCTTGTTTGCTATAGCTTTTAAATAATTCTATAAGTTGAGTCCATGGTTTAGGCAGATAAGTATTATTACTTAAAATTATAACTGTAATGCCTGAAGAGAAAATCAACCTGCATAATCAATTTGTCTCAGCTGAAGGTCACCAAGGAGAAAGGTAATCTTGATTTGGATTTTATCTATATAAATTTTTAATGGAAACTCTATATAAATTTATGTAAGACCTAAATGCCACAGATATTTAGAATCAAACTTTCAAGTCTTGTAATTTCCTTCAAAACATAAGTACTGACAAGAACAACAAAGCCCCATTAATTAACAACACAAGATAAAATCTAGTTTGTACATATTCTACGATCATTACAATTGGGTATTTTGGTCAGTCACTTCACAATGAATTCTCCAAGGTGCTATTCGATTTCATTCAATTTTCATTAGAAAAAAAAAGAAGTAGCTTCATATTATTGGGTGCATGTATGGTCGGTCTCCTTGGGCTTATCACCAAGGGGTGTCTATTACGTCAGGAAAAAAATTCAATAGGAGAACAAGTAGCATGTTGATATTGGGTGCATGGATAATTAGTTTTTGCTAATTTAATGTCTCATTGTAGTGTATATATTCCATTGAAAGAGTTTGTTGGCTTTATATTTTATTTGGTACTTTAAAAAACTTGAATTTTAGTGGACTCTTTGTGATTAAGAATTCTCCTAATAGTTAGACTTTCTCTTCTTTAGCAAGTTGGTGAACCCTAAAACCCTAAAGTGAGGGCATTTTTTGTATTAAGGATGATAAGGATTTTAATATACTTAATGACAAATTAGTCTATAGCATGTCTCAAAGTGAATATATTTAGGTAGGAAATTGTTTTTGGGATTGTGAATCTTTATGAAAAATTCTCTAGGATTGTTTTTGTTTCCTGTGATTTACTATTTTATGCACCAATTTATAATTAGAAATGTCTAGATAGTTGAAGTTCATATAATTGTTTAGTTCTATGATAATTTCTCCTAAATTTGCTTGATTGTTTTTTATTTGGCATTTTATGAAGTAACCTATGATTGCAAATGCTTATTGAATCACGCCTAATGTTGTTATCAAGTGGACTAGTCAAGAATTAATGTGTTTTGTCCTCTCCCTTATTTAAGTTGCATAAATTACAATTTCTTTGTTTCCATGGTGTTTTTGGGTGAATTAATGAATTGGTTTCACTATGTAGTATATGTTATGTAATGCCCCGTCATGCAACCCTAGAGTGCTAGATCAACAAGTGCAAAAATACAGAAATAATTTTTTTTTGAAAGTAGGATAGTGCAATAATAGTCACCAAATATATATCATATAACACAACATAAAGGAATTTGCTCTTCTAACAACTCTAGGGCAACATAACTGCATTAGTGCATATAAAGTAAAGTCATATAAAAGATAAACATTAAATTGCTGAAATAACTTTTACAATAGCAAGATAGTTTAATTACAAAGTCTCAGTACAAGATTACAAGACCGATCATGTTGGCTTACAAAAGAATACATATGAAAGTATACAACACTACTGAAGGTAGAAAGAAAACTGGGACTGGAACAGCTCTGCACAAGGCTCGATCCGAATCTCCAAGAATACCAATGGATAGCTCTGCCTCCCAACCATGTGGAACCCTAAGGTCCACCCCACCGAGCTAGGAGATAACATCGAGGATCCACTAGGTCGAAGTTACAATAGTGAACAAGAATGAAATACTGACTCCTCACAGGCACACAAGATAACAAGACTGCACAGAATGACAGTATTCCACCAGACAGAACCAACATCCAAACAAGATCAAACATGAAGCCAAGACTATACTCTAGAGGTAACAACAAAATAAAGAGGAAGAAACTGACTTGCATAAGGAGAGTGTCATCACATGGTCCTAGCATGGGTTACCCAAGCTATATTTCACCAAAAACTGGCCCCCATCTATGGTTACCCTAGCAGCCCCTCTCTAGGCACTGGCCCCATAGGGTGACACATGCGGAGCTGACATGTCCTCTCATGGAGACAAGGAGGTTAGCCTTGCCAACTAGGCCTTCTCATCCCATCCTTAGCCTGCGAGAGCACTCGAGGCATGGGTGAAGTATCTTACTTATCTTGTTAAGTGTTTTACTACCCCAACCCCCTAATTAAGTTATAAAGTTTCCACTTGCTTACAACTTCCATCAGGTTACCCAGGCGGCCTCTCACTAGGCACCAGCCCCACCATGGAAGCCACTCTCCTTTCTGCACTAGCAACCCTTATACAATGTTTGAAACAAATGGCATGCATGAGTGAGGAACAATAAGACTTCTAACCTTTCACAACCAACATGATACATAACAATTATAAAGTTCCAAATTCACAAGTCTTTTTCCCCATCTGAAACAAACACGGTTCCATTATCCCATTACAATGGCGTGCC
This sequence comes from Cunninghamia lanceolata, assembly GCA_027924645.1. NCBI lineage: Eukaryota > Viridiplantae > Streptophyta > Pinopsida > Cupressales > Cupressaceae > Cunninghamia > Cunninghamia lanceolata. The sequence goes on along the minus strand of BSBN01000809.1, from coordinate 43,395,511 downwards.
ACAATAATAACCCAAAAACCAAGAATCACGCCTCTGGAGTTAGGTAGGTTGAACACAATACCAAATTTACAGTAACCTTGACCCAACAAGGACAACACTGTCACGTCTTGACACCAAGTCATTACGACATCTCACAAGATTCCCACTTCACCAAAAAAAAACCAAAATGAAGACATAAACTCCAACCAAGGTGAACACAAAGAACCATTACAAGCATATATCTATGACACAAGGGTAAATGAACATAAGATAATCAATGGGCTCCCGGATTCAATCACGAACACCACCTATAAGGGTTAACAACAATTTATAAGAACTTTCAAGATCATGACAAAATACCGATTTACACATGATTTCCCAAATGGTAACTTAAACCTCAAGGACTAAATGGCACAAGGACGAAGAGCCATAATCCAAACTAATCCAAAACCAAGAAGTTATAAATTAAGTCTTTCACCAATAATTCCCAAGATAAAACACTTTATTGCCACATATTAGAATCAACACAATTTTTGGTTTTCCAAAATACAAGTATCAAGATGAAGGAAATTACAAATGCAATGATATTCCCTATTTATGAAGCACGGAATAGAGTATTACAAGCCTTACTATCAACATTGATATTTGACAAGGTACTTAATACCTGACTAGCACACTATTGTTACATCAAGAAACAAGAACCACTAATACAATTTACTCTAAAATTCCCCAAGACAACTAAATTATAAAACATAACTTTTCCTCAATATGATAGCTACCTACAATAATAAACATAACAACTAGATCATATAAATTGTTACCTAAAAACGTAAATATCTAACCCACTTCTAAATTCCTCAAGAGACAAACATAACACATTTTCTTCATATTATCTACCACTAGAAGAAGGTACATTATCCCATTAGTTTCTAATGATTACCAAATGAATACACATCTATCACTAAGGTTTCCTTTTAATTAAACCTACTAACTAACATATCTCAATGTCAAAACATAATAAAACTAAAATTAGTATAACTTACCATTAAGATTTATCACCTACCAACTCTTAACAAGACCTCTATAAGAAATTATTTACCAAGAGCATAAATTTCTAAAGAACCCTTATAACTCCAATCACCCACTAGAATCCTATTATCCTTCCTACAAATTATAACTCTTCGAGCACAACCAAAACACAAGCATTTTCTATCAACTCGTGGATTCCAAAAGGGTGCTATCGTTTAACTACCTAATCAAACAAATCTATCAATATTAAAAAAAACACTTCATATTCTATTCGACTAGTGACCATGCGCTCCTACCACCTTAGATACCATTCGAAGACCAAAAAAATAGAATGCAGATCGGTCGCACAACTGCCTAAAGGAGACCAATGACTTTTCAGTGCTAACAAATGAATTAAGAGTTCGACTAAACAAAAATAAACAAAACTGTGGAAAAAGGTCAACATCACTGCACCACAATGATAGCAACAACAGAGAGACAGCGTCTTAGGGAAAATCTAAGTGACCAATCACAATTCAATGGCACACGACTAGGTTGAACGTCAACTAACCATCTAACACTCTAGGTTCAGTAAACCCTATGCTGACTATGAGTCAAATTCTTTTCCTAACTCATGGTCTCCAAACAAAACCAAGATCTAAATAGAATCTAACTGGCAGAGAGGTGGCAGCAGAAGGAGGAAAGGTCTATGAGCTGATTATAGATGAAGGAGAGAAATTTCTAAAAGGATCTTCCATAGCAAAGTCTACAACAACACGTAATCTTAAGAGGTCGATCATAAAAATCTTCTATGTGCATCGAGTTGGTTTTATTTTCTTTTCAACAGATGTATTAACCAATTTCCTCTCAACCAAAGAGGCATTTTTAGTGCAGATATGAAGGTAACTGTGGAGAAAACTTCACAATGATTAGACAGAAACTAAGATCTACTTGCAGGGTAGCTTGCTTAGAGGAAGCAGTGTTTAAGGCCTAAGATTTTCTTCAAGGTTTCACAAATAGAAGCATGGCAACCAAGGTAAATGGAAATGTGAAGAGTATGAGGGCCAAATACAGACATTTCACTCCTGTCAGAGAGATACAGATGCGAGACAAGTTGCAAGAACGAATGGGATAAGAGATGGGTTAAAGATTAGAGTTGAGTCATCTATTTTACAGGTTTGAGATCACAAAATAAGTTACAAATGATTGAGCTGATGATATCAAAGGATAAAGACCATGGCTAATAGAAAAGTACACTTGGAGGAATCTACAGGACATGCAATTACACACACACTGAACAAGCTACAAAAGTTTATAAGCTACAACAATTGCAAATTTCTACAGAAAGAGACAAATCACATACCCGAATTTCGATCCCACTTCAAAAATTTCTTCGAATCCTACAACCAATTCTCTGATCTTCTCTCTAAATTCTTCATTCTATCTCCCAACCCCTCCGAACAAGATCCTCCTTTTCATAAAAATGACTCAACTTAAAAATAAATGCAGACATGCATCCATTACCCAACAACCCACTCCTCCATGAATTTCAAAAAAAATTGCTATAACCAGAGATTTCAAATCTTCCAATTTCGAAATTGACAACACAAGGCATTAATTTCGCCTACCAAAATTATTCTGTACCAAATAACCACTAAATATTCGTAACTCCATTAATGACATAAATATTTTAACATAGAAGATAATTTAATTCCAAACTATTATAGAATTTTAACCAAGGTGTCATTCAAAGCTTTAAGCTAAACCAATTATTACCTAATAAACATAATAGAGCATCATTAATTAATAATAAATCATTAAGGTATTTTCCAACCACACATGGGCATAATAATAGAACTCAACTATACACCAGCAAACAAGATAACCAACAAACAAGGCAAGGGCCAAGTGTCCCAACATGAAGTTCGAGACCACAATAGAAGACAAGGACCGACCTAGTGGAATAGACCTCGTGTTATCTTCCATCAGTAATATCCATTGGTGAAAGAACCTGCTCAAACCTACTATATTAGGTGGAGTCGAGGTTCGGTACCTGCAGCCTGCATCCAAACAACTTGTTGTATACGATCAAATACATATATGTCTACATACGGAGAGTCAGAGAATCGCAGCGCAGTAGGGTACTTGAAGCGAGTAATGCTGCACCATCCCTGCTCTTGAACCAGATTATAATCACAACATTTTAAAAATCAGATATCAATGAATCTAATAAAACATGTAAATAATAATCCATTACTAAACATGTCCAACACATCATAACTGAAGTAATCATAATGTCATCATTACTCATAACACATGACTAAATATATCCATCGAACATAGTCCATCAAGGTCAAAGAGAACATAAACCATAACATACTAATCCAAATGTCTAGAACTGAAAATATGCAATAAAAGACTATCAACTGTTTCAGAACTATCAGAGAGAAATATGAAACTAACATCTATCACAAGCCAAAAAGAGAGGGGCATTGCATGTTAGCATATTTTTGGTCAGTGAATTCACATGCCTTTTCTATGCTTTCACATTTTGCATCCATATCTACCAATGCAGTCATAGGGTCAAATCTCCAGAAATAATGAAGGGACATCCATCAAAGCTCAATAAAGAAAAGAGGAGTTTTTTCAGGTATGATTATCACATGTATATGATTATGTTTGTAATTGCATATTCAACTTTGGACGATAACCATTAGTGATAGTGGCAGATCTGCAGACTTATTTAGAGAGGCAGGGATTAAGAAATTCAAATCTCTGTCAAATAGAAGCATTTCGGCACCCATTGCTTCTCCTCTACACCAGAAGGGAATTTTTTTACTAGGTATGGATTGAATACCTTAAAGTCTTCAACCTTTGGGGGCATACACTAGGCCCTCAATGCATGGTTATTACCTATGTTGTAATTTATATCCTAGAATCAAAACCTAAAAGTTTCCAAAAAAATTACATGGAAGGAAAAATGCTAGAGTTGGCGCACTTATTGGTATACTCTTAGTCCATTTCTTCAAGAGTTTCCTCTTTGTGACCAAAGCTTTTTCTGTTATAATTCTCTTTTCTACTCAAAGTCCTCCTAAAGGCTTTAGTGTCTAATTCCTCAATAGTTGAATCCACAGTACTGTCAGAAGTAGCATTTCTAACTTTTGTGCAGCTTAACTTTATAATTGTTACTATTTAAAAGAGCATATAAATTCTATTATAAAAATTTGTATAGGAAAAACTTATTATTATAATTAATCATAAGTAAGAAGGGCCAATAAATTTTTAGTTGATAAGCACAATAAATTTAAAATTCGAGGTCTCACTCCATTCCATTGTCTGTTCAGGACTAGAATGTGAGTCAAATAGAATCCATCAAAATTTATGGAAAAGCTTAGAACAGTTCACATATTGTGACTGTTTTAAAAATATGAAAGGATGAACAATTGCAAGTTGTATATAGCAATAATGTTATGTTATAAACAACTAAAGCCAACCTCAAGATGAGGACAAGATCTAATTTGTAAAATCTAAACCAAAGATACAGTGCCCTTAAGACATGATACAAAGATCAAAAGTTAAAACTACAGAACAAAAATATTCAAAATGAAAAGTTTGTTTTGAGAGGCCTTCCTCATTCAATAAATTCAAAATACAAGATATGGGAAAATATTTCTATCCAAAACTAATAATTGTTGAAACTTAGAAATAAAACATACCTGTATTATAAGCTTTAGAGTAAAAGAGTGTAGTGATTTCTGAATGCAAAGCTACTACAAACTATAAAACTAAGCGTATATATAAGTTTTTTTTCCAGTTTTGTCACCACCTAAAGAGCATTGATTATACCGTAGATGGTACATATGTGGCTAAACAGGTTGGCCAAAACTCATTTAATGCATAGAATAAAATATCTAAGATAGTAAATTTTGAATGGATCATTGGGTCATAGAATTAATTGCATATCTTTATCACAGAGATTTTCTTTGTTGGTAGATATTACCAAATTATAAAGATATTTTCTTTGTTGGTAGATATTATCAAATTATAAATATATTCTTATAGAATTTATCTTTAATTATATATGTTATTATACATTATAATAATATAATTTTTTTTTTAAATTATATTTTCTTAACAAAACAAGATATATTATAAATTAAAATTAAGGGCACACTAATTAATATATTCTACTTAAATATTGTATAATTTAAAAGTTTAATAGTCAAAATTAAGTTTAAAACTAAGAGATTTAAAATTAAATATTTTTTAATTTAAAAATAAAAATTCCATTTTAAAAAGTATTTAATAAAATCAATATCTTTAAAAATAATTAAGATATCTAAATTTAATTTATTTAATTAAAAGTTATTTTAAAATTCATCTACTTTCTATTTAATTATTTTTTAATTCTCTTTTGTATTACTTATCATAAATTAATCATACGTATGAAATAAAAAATTAGTCACAGTTGTAAATTTTTATTAGTTATAGTTACAAATAAAAAAATCAAAAAATCAATAATTTTTAATTTTTGAATATTACTATTAAATAATTAATCACACTAAATAATGAAGATTATAATATTTTTATTAAATATTATTTATCATATAATTGTTTAATATATATATATATTAAAAAATAATAAGAGATAACAAAATTAAAATCATAAATCATTACAATAAAAAAATCACAAAATATTTAATACTTGCCCATAAAAATACTTGTGACTTAAGTGCATAATTCCTGATAGATAATGCAATACAAATTTGAATAAATATTCACCATTTTTAACATTTAGCCTCCCAATAAACCGTGAAAACATAAGACATATGACTGGGATTAATAATTTTTGGTAAAACTTAATAAGCAGATTACTCATGTTTTTAAAACTTACATAAAAACTTACACAATTAGTGAATATGTTTTTTGGAACAGAGGTAAGAATTTTGCCAATACATTTGTGAGTTATTTAGAAAAACTTGTCTTCAAATTTAAAAAAATTGTAAGTGGTTGTTTAGTTATTTCATTAGTGAAAGGTTGTTATTCAAAAGTAAATAGTGGTATGAAGTTTTTTTGATGAGTGAAATGTGGTATGTGGAAAATGAGTATTGCTTTGATGTCCTTATGAGTTGTGTAAAAAGAAAAATCAACTTAAAATTATGTTGAATTAAACTTTCCAATTGCTATGGCACTTAGGATTTTGTATCTTTCTTTTGGTAATATAATTGTAACCAAGAGTACTTAATTAGTTATTATTATCTCTATTTAATGTTATAATTTTTAGTTAATTTTTTTTTACCTAAAGTAAATTTTTATAAAAAAGTAAATATGTAAATTTCTAATAAAAATAGTTAAAAATTTATTGATATTTTTATTAGATAAAAGGTTTCACCTCTTATTATAGCTTTCATATTGTTCAAAGCAATTAATAATAAACTTTGTACAGTTTTGACCTATTAGCTTTTAAAACAGAGGCCCATCACTTAAATCACTTAACCATTAATTCCCAAAGTCCAATATTTAAATAATAATATTAATTTACGGACTTTAAAACAGAGGCCCATATGAACTCAGAATTTAGTGATCTATAGTTCACTGGAAAGGTCTCGACAAGAGGCTCAATCTCCAACGCTAAAAATCTCAAAATGGACAGAAACCCTAATTTGCAAAAAATAGCAAGTCCATCCCAAAGTTTGAAATCACATGGAAAGGCATCACTGCAAACCATCTAATATCACTGAGTTCAATGCAACATCTGTGATAGCCAACAACTGATTGCCAAGCCACAAAAATAGTACCAGACTAACACTTACTAAAAATAGCAATGTTCTCTAAGGACCAAAGAGAACAAACCTAGAAAAACCCAGAAAGATTATCACCATGCAAGCACTTACTATAAATAGTAAGTATGGACAAGTTATCCGAAATCCCTCCATAAAGTTTCATATAGCTCCACTCGATAACCCAAACATATTGGTGACATCAAAATACTCCTCTGATTAGGCTATCACCAACCCAGAAAGTCAACTCCAATTGTGCTACAAGAGATCTTGAAAATGGGGACATTACAATCCGCTCTTCCCAAAGATTGCTTACCCTCAAGCAATCTGCACTTGCATGCCAACCTGAACACTAGGATCCCAAATCAATCTGAAGAATGTCCAACAACATCTCCACAACATATGCTGGGTAGAGGTAAAACCATGCTCAGTATCAATGTAAGTAGCTACCCCAATATAGAACAATCTGCTAGACATAGGAACCCCTGGGTCCCAAAGCCAATATGGAAGTCTGCCATACACATCACCCATTGACTTCCACTACAGCACTCTAGTATAATCTTCACCATGCAGAGTGGTGAAGCAACATATCATAATCCAACTGAACTGTCATGCCAAACCTATCACCACCTGGATCCCAACACATCAGAACCACACATCCATCAATCATGAAGAGGTAAGTAAATATCAAAGTGTCTGAACCACAACATCCCATATCAACCCCTGCAAAACTCCTATGGATGTGCTGACTATCCAACATAGGCATTGGAAGATATGAAACTGCTCCTCTCAAAATGAGGGAATGATAAAACTCTCCTCCATCACCAATGTAATATCTAAACATGCCATCATGCCTACTGACACTACAACCTCTCTGAAGCCATGTCTCCAATGGAAATTTTTGAGACAAAGAAGTTGCAAATTATGTCTAGTACATCTCACCATGATGGTAATATGATCTTTGACCCTTCTAGTAATCCTTTGAATGTATTTGAGTCAGTCACTTGCAAGCCCTAGTTCCATCTTCTATAGATGTCAACCCTTCATCCCATAATGGATGTTATAAATCCTGAGCCAATCCATACTTACACATCACCAGGTCCTTTGTGTGTGGACTAAAGGAGAAATGATGAGCACTCCTCACTATGTAGTCAAGATAAAAGCACCTACTTGTGTCAATGATTGACTGTCATAGTCATGGAAAACACACTCCTCATCACTCCCATTACTCGAATCAGAAGATGGATCATGTCTCTGATCCTGAATGGCTAATTGGGTAGATACTCTGCAAGTCCTCTCTACATACCCAATAGCAAAATCTTGTTCTAAAAGCAATTGGAGGTAGTCTAATTTAATCCACTCTATGGGATGTTGGATAGTTCACAAATTAGATATAGAAGTGCCCACTACTACCCCTAACTACCTTTCCTCCAATTGTGTTGTCCAAATGAGGTCCTCCACAAACTTGTAGGTGTTGTCGATACGAGTTAAGGTTTGAACAACCTTACCCTCAATAACCTTCAATTGATCTCTCCATCTCTGTGGCTCAATAAGTTGTCTATCACAATCAGCTGCATAGGACATAATCTCTAATTTGCTTCTAGGAGAGGGAAACAAATCAACATTAGAACCAATCTCTCCCACTGAATGATGCCTTACACATCTCTTGAGAAAATGATGGAGTAGTGTGGTGACCCATCACACCATTCTCTAGAGAATCCACCAACTTATTGCGTGAGCTATCAATAACCTGCTCTGCATCACCTGTCATGGGACTATCCTTAGAGACCCCTGACGCAACATTTGGTTCTCTACCACTCTCAACCAAAACATCCATCCCATCTATATCACCTGCACCTACAACTGTAATGGGTGTAGCAACATCCACAAAGTACTTCGTACCTCTATCTATGGGTGTATGCTCATCACTAGTAACTGTTGTCATGCTCACAACACACCCCATTTTACTTCTTAGCAAAATGAGGACCCCAGCTGTAGCTGGCTTTTGGTTGCTTCTGTGTGTGGTTTGCTTGGTGGTAAAGGGAAAAAGGTAATTGAAAGTACGAACGTTGGTGAAAATAGAGAAAGAATAACGTTAAGTACCAGTGCATAGTATGGGTGAATTCTTTATGAAAAATGAATAGGGGTTGCTTTTTGAACCATCTCAAAATTCCCTGTATTTTGCAAGTTATAAGTGTTTTTGGTAAATGTACAATCAAGGGTTTGTGGTTTGTATATACAAAACTGTTTGTATATACAAGAGTCATTTCATATACAAATGTGTTTGTATATCATGCTTTTGTGTTAGTCGCAAAAGGGGAAGTTATTGGGTTTCGGTATGTTGTTATACTTGTATACATTTGTTGCTAATTGTTTTATCTTAATATACAAGTCGGGCTCGAAAACAGTCAAAATTGGAATGAATAAATGTTGAAATCTGCTATGTATATTTTGGCTTGTATATTTGGTAGATGGCAGGTATACAAAGCAAATATACAATGAGTTATACATAGAGTGGATCTGAAAAGGGTATGAAATATGGAGTAAAGGTTGTATATTTGGGGCTTTGTATGTATGTATCGAGAGGTATGCATTGCGATACATACAACACGAAATTGAGAGAAAATTAAAATATGATATAATTAATGCATCGAGATTTAGTGTATACTGCAGGATGCATTGGTTTATACAAGCCACGGAACCGAAGAGTTATCAAAGATAGTTAAGTTGATGTATATTGCACTTTGTATATTTCTTATATACAGTGCTGATATACATTACACTTTATACAAACCAGAACAGAAATCTTTATGGAATAAAGTTAAACTGTTGTATGTTTTGGTCTTTGTATGTTTCGGAATGTACAAGGCAAAATATACAATGTTTTATATATATTGCAGATGCGAAGGTAAATGCAATACGATTTATAACAGCATGAAGTCCGAAAGTTCAATAAGAAGTAAAAGCATCGCGAAAAGGCACTATTGAAGAGGTATGGTGGACCCCACTGTATGTACATTGTTGCTTGTATAATAATCATGTATATTTTGTGATATACAAGCAGTTGTACATTTAAAAGATGCAAGGCAAAGATACAAAGCGGATTTGTCGCAAAAGTTAAAAACGGTAAGTTCTTTGTATGTTTGGGCGTTTGTATGTTTACGATATACGATGTTGAGATACAAAGAAACAAGGACATCACGAAAAGAGTAAAAGGTAAGGGAATGAATGTATGTGGTGTTTGTATGTGCATTTATACAACAGAATATACAAGGGCGATATACAAAACCAAAGATACAAAGATGTACAGAAAGGGTAAAAAAGGGAAAAAGAGTTAGTTGATTGTACGCATAAAAGTCTTGTATGTTTGGAGATACAACGCGATATACAAAGAAACATACAATGTAATATAAAAATAAAAATGTATGCATGTTGAATTTAACTAACGGTAAAAAAGTTCAAAAAACATAAACATTGTAATAAAGGCTGAGAGCGTGGCGCATTAATTGCTGTAATTAATGCAAATTTAATACTCAAACAAAGTGAAATTTAACAAAGGTTAAAGCAATTTTAACGTTATTTTGCTTTCGAATATACTGCTGAGAGTGAGAAATTGTAGAAACAGAGCTGTTGCAATGAAAGAGCAGAATTTACTAGAGGTGAAAAGAATTATAGTAGCTGGACAAAGGTGATAACGGTAAAAGTAAGTCAATGGGTAAACAGTCGCTAACAATAGGTATTTATTCAAACACCATTTATTTTCAGTTGGTAAAATACTGTTAATTTTAGTAATTTCGTAGCAAAACGTAAGCATTGGTCAAATTACTAATTTAATTGTTAATTAGCTGAGTAGAGCTTAACGAATTTAAAGGGTAAAAGACAAAAAGGACAAACAAGCTAGGGTAAATGGTAAAAGTAAGGTATTCACAATAAAAACCCTAAACATGAAGTAAAATGAGAAGTTAAAAAGATGTATGCTTCTACAGGATGGCCCCTAAACCGAAGAAAGATATAAGGGAAGATGTAAAAAAAGAAAGAAAACCTCGAAAGGAGATAGAGAAAGAAGAGTTACCACTACATAGAGGTTGTCCATCCCTGATAAGCACAGGTGGGATAGGCACGGATACAAACATACGCAATTATGACGCAGAAGATGTATTAAAGAAAATCACTGCTACGGATGCCTCGTCAGATATGAAATGTATTTGGGATAGTGGACTATACAGAGCTGTAGGAGTTCCTCTAGCAATGGAGGATAGGGATTTATGTTTGGACTGTATAATTTTGTATGATCCTACTACAAGAAAGATCATGTTACATGACAAACTAATTGCTGATCTGACTCCAGAAGGGATTGCAAAAACATTTGGTTTAGAGATTAAGGAAAAAATGAAGGATATTGACATTGATCAATACAATGAGAATTTCTACACAAATGAGGGAGAATGTAAAGGTAAAATATTCGCAACTGGTACAACCCAGAGAATAAACCCAAGGTTATGGCTAGGATACCTAAGAATCTGATGAGGATACATTTCAAAGAGGAGATTCATTTGATGATCACTATGCTGAGAAGATTAGTTGGATTAAGAGATGGCACTAAATGTGAACCTTGGATGTTCACTGTCATAGAATTCATAAGAAAAGGGGAAAATAAACAAGGACAAATCCACTGGGCCAAGTCCATTAGCACAGCTATTTGGAGGCAAGCCATGCAGAGACAACAGAAGATGTTGCCATTTTATATGTCTTCTTATGTGTTATACTTTTGTGCTATAGAAATCAGGCCTTACATTCATGGAATAGAAAGGGTAGGCAACCTAGGAAATGGTCCTAATCAAAAGTTGGTGTATGAACATTACCCTGTCCTACAGGAAGAAAATGCCTTAAAGAATTTTGCTTTGGTCAATGATGTTTTTTATACATACCTGGTAAGAATATTGAGAGAAGAACCTGACAAGAGGTTACCTAAGGATGCAGAAAATGCAATTGGATTGCACAGTTCTTGGTTTATACAATTTGAACATTTTACATACATAAGGACTGAGGGCTTTGAAGGGAAACCATTTATGTTTCCCAGATATCCTTCTGACAAGCTAATTGTGTTAGAATTTTCAAGATAAAACTTGAATGTTTTTAGGATGTACAAAAGAAAATTTAATAACAGGGGAAATGTGAGATTGCCTTGGGCTATTGGTAGGTATTCATGCTACAGTGAAGAAGTTGCAGGGTATTCAGAACAAGAGTTGAGGTTTTATGGCTTCAAAGAATTTGATTTAGCAAGAAGATTTGACCCTTTCCACAGAATTCAGAATTTTGTAGATAAAAAATATAAGTAGCAAATACACATTGAGGATTTCTGGGCATATTGCAAGAATGATAGAGAGGTAAGAAAAAGAGCTCACAAAAGACTAACTATTGAGCAGATGAAATCTATAGGAAATATATATGTGCCCCCAGAGATTCAAGATGATAACAGATTATTACATCACAGTTATGTACAGGCAAGGATGGCTCCTATTACAGAGCCTAATTGGTCAAAACCATGTAATACATCTTTGGATGTAGTATCTGAACCAATAATATTGTTTTCAAAAACATGGCTGAAGGCAAAGAGGTCACCTACCCACAAAAAGGGAGGAAAAGAAAAGCAGAACCTACTGAGGACTTGCAATGTTTTTATAAGAAGAAGAGAAAAATTGTTGAGGCCAAAATTGTAGATAAGGATAAAAATGCTACCCTAATGGATCTATATGCTTTGGGGATAACAATAGTAGTAGCATCAAACACTTTTGTTGATGCAAAGTCCATAAGTCATGAAATAAGTGCAGAAGAGGCACAGGCGGCCAGGGAAGTGGCAGGACAGCAAACCATGCGGGTAATACCAATAGGTTTGTCTAAGGGTGAATCTTCCAGGCCAAGTGATACAATTGGGGCATAGGAAATAGGTGAGAAGATGAGAAGTATATCTGGTGCTTCCACTCCATTAGAGCCAAGACAATCATACATCAAGGTAAAGACAGAGTTAGCTGAGGAGATGCAACGAAAGTCAGAAATGCATAAAGTCAAACAAACTGTGGAGACTGTAGATATTGAAAGTAGTGATAGTGAAGAAAGGATCATGTACAAAGGAAAGGAGATCGAAGTAGAGGAAGATTCCAGTGATTTCCTAAGTGAGGAGGAAGGGCCCAACACTCAAACTAAAATGGAGGTTGAACATGGAATAGAGCAGGAAAAAGAAAAAGTACAGGAAGAAGCAAAGTCAACAGATCCCTCTGGTACTTTAGTTCCTCTAGAAATCATTAAGGATGTGCAGGAAGAAGTAAATAAAATTGAAGAAATTGAAAGAGAAATTGCAGAAGAAGAATCAAAACAAGAAACTTCAGGTACAGATGCATTAAATATGCTAAACATGTATGGTGAGCTAGGTGAAGAAGAGAAAAATACAGAAAACATGCAAGACCAAGAAGAAGAAGTAAAAGAGGATGATGTAAAGGCTAGTTCACCAATACAACCAGAACAAGTACAGACAGAAAGTATAGATAAGGTGGAAGAAGAAATTAAGAATCCTGAAGATACAGAAGCAGAAGAAAAAATGGATGAGAATGAACCTGATAAACAGGCAGAAGATGATCAAGAGAAAGGATCATCAGAAGGAGAAGATCATGAAAAGGAAAGTGATGCTGGAGGGGATACTAAAAAAGAAGAAGAAGAAGAGGTGGAATCAAAAGAACAGCTGAATAATCCCACAAAGCAAGAACCACTTCAGCAACAAGAACAACAAGAAGAACAACAACAAGAGCAATAGCAGGAACAACAACAGGAAGAAATTGAAACAGAGAAACCTCATGAAGAGGTAATAGATGAAGATAAAGTTGCAGATCTTGGTAAAAAAGAGGTTCCTGCATGGTTAGAAAAAGAAATAAGAAAGAAATATAAAGAGGTACAATTAGTACCAATAGACATTAAGAGCTTGATAGGTGATAGTACTCCAAGAAAATAAAAGAGGAGAGCTAGGACAATGTCAGCCATAAAGAGAGGTCCCGATGGATCCAGAATGCTAAACCTAGCAATTCTATAGAAAGAAAAGCCAAAAGGAGAAATAAATTTGGAAGAATATGAAATATTGAATTTGGACCTGGGGCATAGCACAAGAGAACAACATATTCATGAATGGGAAGACATGCATCAGGTGATAGCAGAGATGATGTAGAAAGACAAAGAAAAACAAGATTACTTGAAGGGACACATTGTCTAGCTTCAACAACTTATTAAAGGGATATTTGATCCCAGTGCCACAGTACCAAAACTACCTGATAACATAGCAGTGGTGTCAAAGGAAGAAATACAAGACATGAAAAATAAAAGGCTAAAGGCTAATATCTTTGATGAATGGTTTAGTGATTTCATGCAAGAAGTGGAACAAACAATAAGGCAAGCTATAAGAAGTTGGAAACTAAGTGCAGAAGAAAAGAATAAATGTATGATGCTTACACATAAATGCCAAAACAAAAAAGAAGAATGCAAGTCTGAAATTGAACAGTTGACAGAAGTGGAAGAATGAGCAAAAGAACTAATTAATGAAGGAGCACTTACTGTCACATTGGCAAATCAAGTGCCACAAATAATATTAGAGCTCAAGTTTGAGGAAGATAACCTCATGAAATGTGCAGTAGTCATACAGAATTTAGAAGAAAAGGAAGATGAAATGATCAAGATACATAAAAGGATAACAGAGAGATTATTGCAACATGAATGTATGGAGGTGCCAGTGTATAACTTAGAAAGGGCATTGACAGAGTTCAATGCCATATTTACACCCTGCATAGAAAATCCTGATGCTAATCTTAGCAAGCAGATGATTGATATTGTAATGGAGGGAAAGGTTAAAATGAAGAAATACCAGAAGAAAAGAGAGGGCTTAGAGAACAAGGAAAAGAGGTTGAAGGAGGGAGTTGTGATGCAAGAGTATATTTTGACAAACAGTCTAGGAGGGGACCGCACCTTTGTGGAAGGAGTAATTGGCAATTTCAAAAAATATTTGAAAAAGTGAAAAGCAAGCAAATGAAAAGGCTTTTGAAAAGAAGTAAAATAAAGAACCTTGGCGGGAAAAAGTCATTCAGGAAAAGAGGAATCTTATTTTGTAAAAGATTCCAAAGGCATCCTTTGAGGAAAACAAAAGCTGCCAAATAGATATTTTGGGAGACGGTTAGAAACAAAGATACACCATTGATCAGAAAGAGAAGGATCTCAGCCGTAGATGAAAGTTATAGCTGTAGCAGTTTGAAGTTCAAAAAGTCTATATAATGAACTCTGCTACATGTATATTATTCACATAGGGATTTATAGAAAATAGCATAGCAATTGTAATTTGTCTAAAACTTTGAACAGAAGAAGTATTTTAGTTTAGAGGAGGTCGCCTATGTCTGCATTAAGGAACGCATGGAAATATCTAGCTTTCTTACTGTATCTGTAGAGCATTGTAAGTTTTGTGAATTTGATTAATGAAGCTAAGAGTCATTCCTACATTGTAAACCATATATGGCTATGTGTTTTGAATATAAGTGAATCTGGAAGTCTGCGTCTATTTTTTGAGTGTCTTCTAGCTCTTCGTTATATTTGAAACAGTTTCTCTTAAAGCTCGCAATCTTGAATGCATGTTTGTGAAAATATTCAAGGCATTTGCATTTAACAATTTAGTCTACTAATTTAATTGAATTTGCTGAAATCTTTACCATGTGCATAACAGAACATTTAGATCCTGTAGCAAGTGATGTTGAATTTGAGTTTTCTCTAACTTTTCCCAAACTTTGAAATAATTAGCTTAAACGTAGAAATCTGAAGGAGATTGTCTAACATTTGAAGGAATTTAGAGCAATTGAGTTGATAATTGGCAATCTTTATACATATTTGAAAGGAAAAGCATGTTTTAACATAAATCATTCAAAGCTTTGATATATAGTAACGGATTTATGCAAAGAAATAGATAATTTGTTGGTATTTGTAACAATTTGCATAAATAGAGTCTAGTAAGTCAGCAATCACCTTAAATCATGTAAGGCCCCTTGCATATCACATCTTCATAGTAACCTACTGAATTGTCCAACAGGTCAAGACCTGACCATACGGAAACTTGGGATTAAGTAATCTTAATTGATTTGTCCATGTCTTTCAAGACAGATAGGTTCATTTTATGAATTTTAACTTTTATTATGAATGTGTAAAAACAATCATCAACAGTTTTTGGCGGTAGAAGGAGGGCTTGATTGGAGTTAAGGTTGAATTTAAGTAAAGCTAGCTCATAACAACAGTAGAGTGACCAGGTCTAGATCTAATTCAGAGGACATATTTGTGCAATTACCTGATAGGAGACCGAGTAAAAGCCCTTTAGTGTGGAATCCCAAAATATCAAATACAGGAAGTTCATCTGGAATTCCTCCTAGATCACCTTTTCACATCCACAATATTGTAAGTCCTGACAATTCTTCATACAGATTCTTAAATCTTGGTTCAAGTCCTCCCAGAGGTCCTAGTCCTCCCAAAAGTCCCAGTCCTCCCAGAAATTCAAGTCCACCTATAAATCCAGGTCAAGCACAAGTACCTGCAATGGCTTATTTCAATGTCAACTCTCCCATATATTTTGTGGATTATCATGAGATGCCAAAGAACCTTGAGAAAAATATGTTCTAAATACCAGTTACATCAGGATCTAGAGGATTATATTAGGATATTTAAGGAGGCATGCTTTAGAGCCAAACTGGAAAATGAAGATGTTGTGTGCAGATTATTCCCTTACACTTTCAATGAACAAGCATCTAACTGGTATGTGAATTTACCTAATGGCTACGTTTCTTCCTGGACACTTATGGAAGAAGCATTTTTGTCTAGATTTAAGGGACCAGTAGATCCTTCTATCTTATATCATAAATTAGCTACAATCAAAAGAGGTGAAGGGGAATTAATTGATAATTTCAATGATAGGTTTCAAAAGGCTTATTCTAGGTTGGTAGCACCATACACAGTAGCTCCTGATACATTGTTAGCTATGTATTATGTTGCTTTAGATCCATTAACTACCATGTTTGTCAAGAGAAATCCTAACATAGATAATATATCCAAAGCCTATAAAGAGGCAGCTTCTGTAAATCAGGAAATGAGGCAGACAACCTATAATCCATTTCTCAATGGAGGAAATCTTGGAATGCAAAATCAAGTACAACCTTGGAATGGAATTCCTGCACAAAATACTCCAATGCTAAATCCAGTCCCTACATACACACATGTGTATAATCTAGCCCCAATCCAGGCTATAGTACCTTACACTGGTAATACTGCCAATCTGAATCAGAATAATGGCCAATCCTTCTTCCAACCACCTCAAGATACATTTATAGCAAAAGCACAAGAGGAAAGGGAAGATATCAAAGAAATCACTGCACATCTAAGAAGATTGACCACTGAGATGACACAATTGAGAAATGAGAATTTCTACGATAGAAATAACCAGGGATATAATCAGAACTATAATCAGAGTCAGAACCAGAATTACAACCCCAACCATAACCAAAATTAGAATCAGGGTTATAATCAGGGTCAGGGTCATAATCAGGGGCAACAGATGCAAAATAGAAGACCAGCTATAGATAACAAATCCTGGAATAACAATAACAGGAATCAAAATTAGCCTAGGCCACCCAAAACATGGAACACAGGGCCTAATAATGGCACTTTGACTTCTCCATTCGAGAATATGGATAACCAGGATACGAAGCAAACAACTAGGATTCAAATGGCCAATGTAGCATTGAAGAATTGGTGTAGAATCCATAATACTAGTGCCCATGCTAAGTTAGACTGTCCTCAATTTCATCTGACAGTAAGTATTTTTAATGTGGATGTACAGGCTCCTACTTCTGAGTTCTTAGTTCCCAAAGGTAATGAAATAGTACCCTTAGGGTACGATACTGCTCTAGTCTTAGAAACTTTCACCTTTAGGGAAGAGGAAGATGACCAATTGTTAGAGGATGAGCCATATTTTTGTGAAAATTTATATCTTGAGATAGCCTTAGTACTAAATCCTTTTCAGTTTCCATTTGAAACTGAAAATGAGGTGTTGTATGAGACAGAGGAGGTGCAAGCATTCCAACAGTCAAGTAAGAATCATACTTACAACCTAAGAAATAACCCTAGGCCAGGAGGTCCTTTCACCACTTCCACTCCTCCTAATAATTTCAATACACCTCCAGACCAGAATGCTAGCAATAACCCTGCTATACTGAAAGCCAATCATAATGCAAATAATGGAGTAGTAACACATAAGGTTCAAACGAGTAAAACAGAGAGTGTAGAGACAATGAGACTGATGAGTTATTTGTCAGAGGAAATAAAGAAAATTAAGGTCAGTATACCTTTTTTTGAATTGTTGAAAACTCCAGGGGTTAGAAATGCTTTTATTAAATCCTTGGATGCATCTGTTATAGGTGAGGTTTCTACTGAGGTAAATGTTCCTAGTAAGGATACACAATCCAAAGAAAAAGGTAAGAAAGCTAAGCAGCCATCCAACACCAATGTTGTAATGTATGTAGATAAAAAGGATGCTCCTCCTTTCTTGCTAACCATTAGACTATGTGGAAAGAACATACACATTTGTATGGTAGATTCAAGTGCCTCAGCCAATGTAATGCCCTTAGGGATATGTAAAACTTTAGGTCTGATCCCTGCTAAATCTGCCAAAGTTGTTACACAGTTGGACAAAACTGAAGTTAATGTAATTGGAGAATTAATGCATATGTAGATGTAGTTAACTTCGGACCCTAGGGTAAGTCAGTTCATTGACATCCAAGTAGTGGATATACCTATAAATTATGGGATGCTATTGAGTAGAGACTGGTCAAAGACTTTGAATGGATATATGGCCACCGATTTCTCACATATGTGGTTACCTTAGAGAGGTGTGCCAAATCAAATTAGAATAGAAGTTGAACTCGGGATGAAACATATGATCACAAAGTACAATAGGACTAACAAAATATTGTATGCTTCTATTGAACCTGGTGTTTATAGGGTTACTAATAAAGGGGTACAAATTGAGGGAATCTTAATGCTGAATTTTGGAGAAAAGCCTGTCAATAAGGAGACAAAATTATTTATAGAGTCTGATGGAAATTATTTTGATGAAGACAATAATGCATTGAATAATTTTAGTGAGTTCATCAGGCAAGAAATGGAAAAGTGCATAGAACAAAACATTCCAGTTCAATGCAAGTTATACAAAAGTAAGTGTAGAGTTCATGATAAGCCACATTATGAAGAGAATTGTGGAATGTGCAGAGATATTGTTGAATATCAGTACATAAAATGCACAAAAGGGAGGGAATCCCAAGAAGGAAAGGTTAATCAACCAAAGAGTTATTTTCAGAACAACATAAATGGATCGACTCCAGATGTAAGAAAAGAGGCAAAAGGTAAAGGTGTTTGTCATTCTGAGCTACAAAATGAGAAGATCAGTGTACAAGTAAGTCCAAATGAATTACCATTGAATAAACAAGATAGCACTGCACAAGTGATAGAAAAGGTAAAACATTCTAAAGAAAAATGTCAAAAGAATAGGGATGGCATGTGGACATTAAAGTGTGATGGTTCCAAATCTAAACAAGGTGCAGGTGCTGGGGTCGAACTCATAGATCCTCATGGCAAATCATATTTAGCAGCATATAAGTTACAGTTTGCTTGTACTAACAATGTTTTAGAGTACGAAGCTTTAATCTATGGACTGGTCATGGTTATAAAGAAGAAGGTAAAAATCATCAGAGTGTTTTCAAACTCTGAGCTAGTAGTCAGACAGGTAAGGAAAGTATATGCTTGCAATTATAATAGGATGGTTTGTTACAGGCATAGGGTATGGAATTTAATAGAGTCATTTGATGCTTTAAATATAGAGGATATCCCTAGAGAACTAAACCATAGGCCAGATGCACTAGCAGTTGCTGCTAGCACTCTAGAACCTTTAACACTGTCAGGGTTGAAAATATTTGTTGTAGAATTAGTGAATGTGCCCAGTGTACAAGATAATGTAACTCATTTTCAGGTATTCGAGGGGGGTCAGCAAATTGTTGATTTTCTAACTTGCAATGAAGTATTTGAGGCCCAAATTATTGATGAACAGGAGAGGCCTGATATGTCTTGGGATGAAGAAGACATAATCAACTTAAAGAGCAATTTTCTGCCTAAAGGAGTGATTGAGTTAGAACAAATCTTTGATTTTGACAGAGTAGTAAAATAGAAAGACTTGCCTAAAAGAGAGGGAGGTAAATGTGATCCCTATAACTTAGGAACCGAGCAGAACCCCAGAATGTATAAATTGGAAAGGCCTGTTCTGAGAAGATTAGAAAAGAGGTTATTGATGTTCTGAAAGATTATAAACACATTATAGCATGGACATATGAGGTTTTAAAGACATATGATACGTCCATCATCACTCATGTGATACCTTTAAAGCCAGATATCAAACCATTCAGGCAAAAGTAAAGGCCTGTGAATGCAATTTTAGAGCCTTTGATATTTGAGGAAGTGAAAAAACTACTATCTGCTAGAATAATTTTCCCTGTCAGACATTCAACCTGGGTAGCTAACTTAGTACCTGTTAGAAAGAAAAGTGGAGATATCAGGTTATGCATAGATTTTAGGAACTTGAACAAAGCATCTGACAAAGATAATTATCCTCTGTGTCCCATAGATGAAGTGCTGCAAGCAGTGAATGGGGCCAAGATGATGTCTTTTCTGGATGGATTTTCAGGGTATAAATAGGTCCTAGTTGATAAGGAAGACAGGTTGAAAACTACTTTTACATGTAAATGGGGTAATTATGCTTACAGAAGAATGTCGTTTGGACTAATCAATGCAGGTGCCACTTTTCAGAGAGCCATGGATATTGCATTCCGTGGATTGACAGGTAAGTGCATTGTAATTTATATGGATGATTTAACTATTTATTCTAAGGATGCGTCCACCCATGTGAAGGATCTGAGAAGAGTCCTCAAGAGATGCGAGAGGTATGGAATTTTGCTTAACCCTAAGAAATGTGTATTTGGAGTAATAGAAGGAAAACTATTAGGACATGTCATTTCTGAGAATGGGATATCAATTGATCCTGACAGAATAGAAGGAATCAAGAAATTGCAATTACCAAACACTAAAAAGGAATTAAAATCATTTTTTGGTAAAATTAACTTTGTCAGGAAGTTCATTATAGGGTTTGCAAAGATTGTGTGACCATTAAATGCCATGTTGAAGAAAGATGAGGATATAGAATGGACACCAGTAGCAAAAGCTACGTTTGAAGATATCAAGGAGGCAATTTCTGAACCTCCTATATTGGCAAGTCCAGATTACGCAAAACCATTCTATATTTATTCGTTTGCATCCACACATTTTGTTGTAGCTGCTTTGACACAGAAAAGAGAAAATGATGAAGAGAAGCCAATAGCATTTATGAGTGCACCTCTGAAGGATGCGCAATTGAAATATCTTGATACAGAAAGGCAAGCATTCGCAATGGTAAGAGCAGTAAAAAAGTTCAGACATTACATCTTACGCAGTCAGGTTAAGGCTATAGTACTAGATGCAGCAGTGAAGATGTTGCTGATGCAAAATGAACCTGGAGAGAAAAGAGCTAAGTGGATCACCACTTTACAAGAATTTGACATCGAAATCATCCCTATGAAGTTAGTCAGAGGACAAGCTCTAGTGCAAACCATAGCCAATACAGACCCAAATTTGGTAAAACAACAATATGTATTGAATACTAATGAGACATCAGGGTGGTATGATGATTTGAACATGTTTCTAATATCAGGAAAGTACCCAAACAAGATGAAATCTTCACAAAGAAGGGCTTTAAAGATCAAAGCACAGAAATACATGGTGCAAGGAGGTCTTCTATTCAAGAAGAACCATGAAGAAATCTATTTAAGATGTCTAAATAGAGATGAAGCAGATAAGGTGTTGCTAGATTTGCATGATAAGTATGGAACTGCTCATGGTTCCCATTTAGCCACAACACATAAGATACTGAGAGTAGGTTACTATTGGCCTACTATGTTTAAAGGATACAAAGAGTCACATTAGAAGTTGCCACATCTTTCAGACTTCAACAGATAAAGGGAGAAATCAAGCCAATCCATTACATCCAATGATTGAATCTAGGCCATTTGCACAGTGGAGCTTAGATTTCATTGGAGTCATAAATCCTCCATCATCTGCAGGACACAAATTTGTACCAACGGTAACTGATTACTGAACAAGGTGGACTGAAGCCACATGTTGCAAATCAAATTCCTTGAAGAGAACACCATAACTAGGTTTGGGGCTCCTTATTCTCTGGTATGTGACAATGGCCCTGCATTTTCTTCTTTAAAATTTTCTAAATGGGCATTTGAACATGGAATTGTTTTAAAGTTTTCTTCAAACTATTATCCTCAGGGGAATGGTTTAGCTGAATCTACAAATAAGATTTTATTAGATATAATTAAGAAGCTAATTGAAAAGAATCCAAGAGAATGGAACACCTTACTGAAATATGCGCTGTGGGTAGATAGGACCAGGGTTAAATCAGGTTTAGGCAATGCACCCTATCACTTAGTTTATGGGACTGATCCCATACTTCCAGTTAATTTAATAATTCCAGTTTGGAAGTTTGCGAACGAATATTTAGGCTTTGATGATCACAGAGAAGCCAAAATAATCCAACTGTTGGAATTAGATGAAAAAAGAGATCAAGCCATTGAAAAATTTGCTAAACATTAGGCAGTGGTAAATAAATGGTTTGACAAGAGAGCCAGAGTCAAGACATTTAGAATTTTAGACTTAGTACTGTGCTGGGATAAGGCACATGAGAAAAAGGGAAATCGTGGAAAATTTGACAAGTTATGGTTAGGTCCATTACAAGTGTCAAAAATAATTGGAGATAACACTTCCAGTGTTAAGACCTTGACTGGAGAAGATGTGCCATTACCAGTTAATGGCCAACACTTGAAACATTACTTTCAAGCTTAAGGTGAGAGTTGTTGGTCTGTTGTATCATAATGTGAATAATGTACAGTTTTGCTTGTTTTGTTTGTTTTGGTTTTGTTTGTTTTGTTTGTTTTGTTTTGGATTTGTGTGTTGTGTTACTGTAGCAGGGATGTTTTTTTTTTTTTAGAGTATACAGGAGTAGACTAACAACCACTGAAAACAATATAAAATTTAGAACATTCAGGTGAATTATTTGAAATTTATACATAATTTGTTGTAACTGTCATGAATGTAAAAAGTTAGTTAACTTGTGAAATTTTGTATTCAATAAGAATGGGTTGAATATTCAAGGAAAGTTCTCACAATGACACACCTAAAATCCTTGGGTTTGTTGAACCTACTAGTGTAGATATTAGGTGAAAAATCAGAGGTCACCTTTGCTACCATTACAATTCTCAGCTTAATTTTAGCAAGTGAATGTTCCTTGCATCGTGAAGTTACAACTGAAATATCTTATGAAATATCTGTCAAGTACAAAATATAAAATATAAAATATAAATAAAATAGATTTTACTGAAATCCAGGTTAAGTCCTCTAAGTAACTCTACCGGGGCTATAGACGCTTGCTGGCAGTGGGGCTCTACTTAGGAGAATTGTAACGATAACCTTGTCGGGGCTATAGACGCCTGCTGGCAGCAAGGCTCTATCCGATCGACTATGAGGGAATGACATCAACTAGGTAGTCTAATGTCAGTCACTGGTTTGTTCAACTAATTTTCAAGATGAGGATAATTAATCATGAGCACCCACTTAAACTGAAAAGGAAAATTCATGCACCTTATTGAATACATTAGGTTTCAAGTTAAATAATGATTTGCAGAAAAAATAGATGGAAATTATGAATTTATTTCATTGTGTTTTCTAGAATGGGTTTAATTTAATTGTTTTATTTGGTTGCTAGTTGTTGTAATGCTCACAACACGTCCCATTTTACTTCTTAGCAAAATGAGGACCCCTACTATAGCTGGCTTTTGGTTGCTTCTATGTGTGGTCTGCTTGGTGGTAAAGGGAAAAAGGTAACTGAAAGTATAAACCTTGGTGAAAATAGAGAAAGAATAATGTTAAGTACCAGTACATAGTATGGGTGAATTCTTTATGAAAAATGAATAGGGGTTGCTTTTTGAACCATCTCAAAATTCCCTATATTTTGCAAGTTATAAGTGTTTTTGGTAAATGTACAATCAAGGGTTTGTGGTTTGTATATACAAAACTGTTTGTATATACAAGAGTCATTTCATATACAAATGCGTTTGTATATCGTGCCTTTGTGTTAGTCGCAAAAGGAGAAGTTATCAGGTTTCAGTATGTTGTTATACTTGTATACATTTGTTGCTAATCGTTTTATCTTAATATACAAGTCAAGCCCAAAAATAGTCAAAATTGGAATGAATAAATGTTGAAATCCGCTATGTATATTTTGGTTTGTATTTTTGGTAGATGGTAGGTATACAAAGCAAATATACAATGAGTTATACATAGCACGGATCTGAAAAGGGTATGAAATATGGAGTAAAGGTTGTATATTTGGGGCTTGGTATGTATGTATCGAGAGGTATGCATTGCGTTACATACAGCATGGAATTGAGAGAAAATTAAAATATGATAGAATTAATGCATCAGGATTTAGTGTATACTGCAGGATGCATTGGTTTATACAAGCCACGGAACCGAAGAGTTATCAAAGATAGTTAAGTTGATGTATATTGCACTTTGTATATTTCTTATATACAATGCTGATATACATTACACTTTATACAAACCGGAACTGAAATCTTTATGGAATAAAGTTAAACTGTTGTATGTTTTGGTCTTTGTATGTTTCAGAATATACAAGGTGAAATATACAATGTTTTACTTACATTGCGGATGCGAAGGTAAATGTAATACGATTTATAACAGCTTGAAGTCCGAAAGTTCAATAAGAAGTAAAAGCATCCTAGAAAGGCACTATTGAAGAGGTATGGTGGACCCCACTGTATGTCCATTGTTGCTTGAATAATAATCATGTATATTTTGTGATATACAAGCAGTTGTACATTTAAAAGATGTAAGGCGGAGATACAAAGCAAATTTTTCGTAGAAGTTAAAAACGGTAAGTTCTTTGTATGTTTGGGCGTTTGTATGTTTACGATATACGATGCTGAGATACAAAGAAACAAGGACATCGCGGAAAGAGTAAAAGGTAAGGGAATGAATGTATGTGGTGTTTGTATGTGCATTTATACAACAGAATATACAAGGCCGATATACAAAACCAAAGATACAAAGATGTACGGAAAGGGTAAAAAAGGGAAAAAGCGTTAGTTGATTGTATGCATAAAAGGCTTGTATGTTTGGAGATACAACGCGATATATAAAGAAACATAAAATGTAATATACAAAGAAAAATGTATGCATGTTGAATTTAACTAAAGGTAAAAAAGTTTAAAAAACATAAACACTGTAATAAAGGCTAAGAGCGTCGTGCATTAATTGTTGTAATTAATGCAAATTTAATACTCAAACAAAGTGAAATTCAACAAAGGTTAAGGCAATTTTAATGTTATTTTGCTTTCGAATATACTGCTGAGAGTGAGAAATTGCAGAAAAAGAGCTGTTGTAGTGAAAGAGAAGAATTTACCAGAGGCGAAAAAGAGTTACAGTAGCTAGACAAAGGTGATAATAGTAAAAGTAAGTCAATAGGTAAACGGTCACTAACAATAGGTATTTAGCCGAATGCCATTTATTTTCAGTTGGTAAAATTCTGTTAATTTCAGTAATTTCGTTGCAAAACATAAGCATTGGTCAAATTATTGTTTTAATTGTTAATTAGCTGAGTAGAGCTTAACGAACTTAAAGGGTAAAAGACAGAAAGGACAAACAAGCTAGGGTAAATGGTAAAAGTAAGGTTTTCACAGTAAAAACCCTAAACATGAAGTAAAATGAGAAGTTAAAAAGATGTATGCTTCTACAGGATGGCCCCTAAACCAAAGAAAGATACAGGGGAAGATGTAAAAAAAGAAAGAAAACCTCGAAAGGAGATAGAGAAAGAAGAGTTGCCGCTACACAGAGGTTATCCGTCCCTGATAAGCACAGGTGGGGTAGGCACGGATACAAACATAGGCAATTATGACGTAGAAGATGTATTAAAGAAAATCACTGCTGCAGATGCCTTGTCGGATATGAAATGTATTTGGGATAGTGGACTATACAGAGCTGCAGGATTTCCTCTAGCAATGGAGGCTAGAGATTTATGTTTGGACTGTATAATTTTGTATGATCCTACTGCAAGGAAGATCATGTTACATGACAGACTAATTGCTGATCTAACTCCAGAAGGGATTGCAAAAACATTTGGTTTAGAGATTAAGGAAAAAATGAAGGATATTGACATTGATCAATATAATGAGAATTTCTACACAAATGAGGGAGAATGTAAAGGTAAAATATTCCGCAACTGGTACAACCCAGAGAATAAACCCAAGGCTGTGGCTAGGATACCTAAGAATCTGATGAGGATACATTTCAAAGAGGAGATTTATTTGATTATCACTATACTAAGAAGATTAGTTGGATTAAGAGATGGCACTAAATGTGAACCTTGGATGTTCACTGTCATAGAATTCATAAGAAATGGGGAAAAGAAACAAGGACAAATCCACTGGGCCAAGGCCATTAGCATAGCTATTTGGAGGCAAGCCATGCAGAGACAACAAAAGATGTTGCCATTTTATATGTCTTCTTATGTGTTATACTCTTGTGCTCTAGAAATCAGGCCTTACAATCATGGAATAGAAAGGGTAGGCAACCTAGGAAATGGTCCTAATCAAAAGTTGGTGTATGAACATTACCCCGTCCTACAGGAATAAAATGCCTTAAAGAATTTTACTTTGGTCAATGATGTTTTTTATACATACCTGGTAAGAATATTGAGAGAACCTGACAAGACGTTATCTAAGGATGCAGAAAATGCAATTGGATTACACAGTTCTTGGTTTATACAATTTGAACATTTTACATACATAAGGACTGAGGGCTTTGAAGGGAAACCATTTATGTTGCCTAGATATCCTTCTGACAAGCTAATTGTGTTAGAATTTTCAAGACAAAACTTGAATGTTTTTAGGATATAAAAAAAATTAATAATAGGGGAAATGTGAGATTGCCTTGGGCTATTGGTAGGTATTCATGCTAAAGTGAAGAAGTTACAGGGCATTCAGAACAGGAGTTGAGGTTTTATGGCTTCAAAGAATTTGATTTAGCAAGAAGATTTGACCCTTTCCATAGAATTCAAAATTTTGTAGATAAAAAATATAAGCAACAAGTACACATTGAGGATTTCTAGGCAGATTGCAAGAATGATAGAGAGGTAAGAAAAAGAGCTCACAAAAGACTAACTATTGAGTAGATGAAATCTACAGGGAATATATATGTGCCCCCAGAGATTCAAGATGATGACAGATTGTTACATCACAGTTATGTACAGGCAAGGATGGCTCCTATTACAAAGCCTAATTGGTCAAAACCATGTAATACATCTTTGGATGTAGTATCTGAACCAATAATATTGTTTTCAAAAACATGGCTGAAGGATAAAATTGAAGAGCTCAAAGCTGAAGGCAAAGAGGTCACCTACCCACAAAAAGGGAGGAAAAGAAAAGCAGAACCTACTGAGGACTTGCAATGTTTTTATAAGAAGAGAAAAATTGTTGAGGCCAAAATTGTAGAAAAGGATAAAAATGCTACCCTAATGGATCCATATTCTTTGGGGATAACAATAGTAGCAGCATCAAACACTTTTGTTGATGCAAAGTCCATAAGTCATGAAATAAGTGCAGAAGAGGTACAGGCGGGCAGGGAAGTGGCAGGACAGCAAACCATGCGGGCAATACCAATAGGTTTGTCTAAGGGTAAATCTTCTAGGCCAAGTGATACAATTGGGACACAGGAAATAGGTGAGAATATGAGTAGTATATCTAGTGCTTCCACTCCATTAGAGCCAAGACAAGCATACATCAAGGTAAAGACAGAGTTGGTTGAGGAGATGTAACGAAAGTCAGAAATGCATAAAGTCAAACAAACTGTGGAGACTTTGGATATTGAAAGTAGTGACAGTGAAGAAAGGATCATGTACAAAGGAAAGGAGATCAAAGTAGAGGAAGATTCCAGTGATTTCCTGAGTGAGGAGGAAGGGCCCAAAACTCAAACTAAAATGGACGTTCAACATGGAACAGAGCAGGAAAAAGAAAAAGTACATGAAGAAGCAGAGTCAATAGATCCCCCTGGTACTTTAGTTCCTCCAGAAATCATTAAGGATGTGCAGGAAGAAGCAAATAAAATTAAAGAAATTGAAAGAGAAATTGCAGAAGAAGAATCAAAACAAGAAACTTCAGGTACAGATGCATTAAATATGCTAAACATGTATGGTGAGCCAGGTGAAGAAGAGAAAAATAAAGAAAACATGCAAGACCAAGAAGAAGAAGTAAAAGAGGATGATGTAAAGGCTAGTTCACCAATACAGTCAGAACAAGTACAGATAGAAAGTATAGATAAGGTGGAAGAAGAAATTAAGAAGCCTGAAGATACAGAAGCAGAAGAAAAAATGGATGAGAATGAACCTGATAAATAGGCAGAAGATGATCAAGAGAAAGGATCATTAGAAGGAGAAGATCATGAAAAGGAAAGTGATGCTGGAGGGGATACTAAAAAAGAAGAAGAAGAAGAAGAAGAAGAAGAGGTGGAATCAAAAGAACAGCTGAATAATCCCACAGAGCAAGAACCACTTCAGCAACAAGAACAACAAGAAGAAGAAGAACAAGAGCAACAGTAGGAACAACAATAATAGGAAGAAGTTGAAACAGAGAAACCTCATGAAGAGGTAATAGATGAAGATAAAGTTACAAAAGGTGAAAAAGAGGTTCCTGCGTGGTTAGAAAAAGAAATAAGAAAGAAAGATAAAGAGGTACAATTAGTACCAATAGACATTAAGAGCTTGATAGGTGATAATACTCCAAGAAAAGAAAAGAGGAGAGCTAGGACAATGTCAGCCATAAAGAGAGGTCCCGATGGATCCAGAATGCTAAACCTAGCAATTCCACAGAAAGAAAAGCCAAAAGGAGAAATAAATTTGGAAGAATATGAAATATTGAATTTGGACCTGGGGCATAGCACAAGAGAACAACATATTCATGAATGGGAAGACATGCATCAGGTGACAGCAGAGATGCTGAAGAAAGACAAAGAAAAATAGGATTACTTGAAGGGACACATTGTCAAGCTTCAACAACTTATTAAAAGGATATTTGATCCCAGTGCCACAGTACCAGAACTGCCTGATAACATAGCAGTGGTGTCAAAGGAAGAAATACAAGACATGAAAAATAAAAGACTAAAGGCTAATATCTTTGATGAATGGTTTAGTGATTTCATGCAAGAAGTGGAACAAACAATAAGGCAAGCTATAAGAAGTTGGAAACTAAGTGCAAAAGAAAAGAATAAATGTATGATGCTTACACATAAATGCCAAAATAGAAAAGAAGAATGCAGGTCTGAAATTGAACAGTTGACAGAAGTGGAAGAAAGAGCAGAAGAACTGATTAATGAAGGAGCACTTACTGTCACATTGGAAAATCAAGTGCCACAAATAATATTAGAGCTCAAGTTTGAGGAAGATAACCTCATGAAATGTGTAGCAGTCATACAGAATTTAGAAGAAAAGGTAGATGAAATGATCAAGATACATAAAAGGATAACAGAGAGATTACTGCAACATGAATGTATGGAGGTGCCAATGTATAACTTAGAAAGGGCATTGACAGAGTTCAATGCCATATTTGCACCCTGCATAGAAAATCCTGATGCTAATCTTAGCAAGTAGATGATTGATATTGTAATGGAGGAAAAGGTTAAAATGAAGAAATACCAGAAGAAAAGAGAGGGCTCAGAGAACAAGGAAAAGAGGTTGAAGGAGGGAGTTGTGATGCAAGAGTATATTTTGACAAAGAGCCTAAGAGGGGACCGCACCTTTTGTGGAAGGAGTAATTGGAAATTTCAGAAAATATTTGAAA
The DNA here is from genome assembly GCA_027924645.1 of Cunninghamia lanceolata. Taxonomy (NCBI): domain Eukaryota; kingdom Viridiplantae; phylum Streptophyta; class Pinopsida; order Cupressales; family Cupressaceae; genus Cunninghamia; species Cunninghamia lanceolata. Next base: position 43,365,627 of record BSBN01000809.1, on the reverse strand, counting down.
AAGTGAAAAGCAAGCAAATGTAAAGTCTTTTGAAAAGAAGTAAAATAAAGAACCTTGGCGGGACAAAGTCAATCAGGAAAAGAGGAATCTTATTTTGTAAAAGATTCCAAAGGCATCCTTTGAGGAAAAGAAAAGATGCCAAATAGATATTTTGGCAGACGGTTAGAAACAAAGATACACCGTTGATCAGAAAGAGAAGGATCTCAGCTATAGATGAAAGTTATAGCCGTAGCAGTTTGAAGTTCAAAAAGTCTATATAATGAACTCTGCTACATGTATATTATTCACACAGGGATTTATAGAAAATAGCATAGCAATTGTAATTTGTCTAAAACTTTGAATAGAAGAAGTATTTTAGTTTAGAGGAGGTCACCTGTGTCTGCATTAAGGAACGCGTGGAAATATCCAGCTTTCTTACTGTATCTGTAAAGCATTGTAAGTTTTGTGAATTTGATTAGTGAAGCTAAGAGTCATTCCTACATTATAAACCATATATGGCTATGTGTTTTAAATATAAGTGAATCTAGGAGTCTGTGTCTATTTTCTGAGTGTCTTCTAGTTCTTCGTTATATTTGAAACAGTTTCTCTTAAAGCTCGCAATTTTGAATGCATGTTTGTGAAAATATTTAAGGCATTTGCATTTAATGATTTAGTCTGTTGATTTAATTGAATTTACTGAAATCTTTACCATGTACATAATAGAGCATTTAGATCCTGTAGCAAGTGAGGTTGAATTTGAGTTTTCTCTAACTTTTCCCAAACTTTGAAATAATTAGCTTAAACGCAAAAATCTGAAGGAGATTGTCTAACATTTGAAGGAATTTAGAGCAATTGAGTTGATAATTGGCAATCTGTATACATATTTGAAAGGAAAAGCATGTTTTAACATAAATCATTCAAAGATTTGATATACAGTAATGGATTTATGCAAAGAAATAGATAATTTGTGGATATTTGTAACAATTTGCATAAATAGAGTCTAGTAAGTCAGCAATCACCTTAAATCACGTAAGGCCCCTTGCATATTACAACTTCATAGTAACCTACTAAACTATCCAACAGGTCAAGACCTGACCATACGAAAACTTGGGATTGAGTAATCTTAATTGATTTCTCCATATCTTTCAAGATAGTTAGGTTCATTTTATGAATTTTAACTTTTGTTATGAATGTGTAAAAACAATCATCAACAGTAACTATCATATATATGGGGACTATGACTATTGGAGATGAAGACTGTGCTAAGTTCAACTCCACGGTAAGCTCGTCTATTTGTATCTTTGACTCTTGAAGGGTTGTTTGAGTGCTCTTCAATGAGTCCATGGTGAACTCAAGCTCATAGGTGAGCTCATCAACCTCCTCTTGCTTTCCCTTTAGAGCATTATAATAGATACCATCGAGCCTAAGAAGATGATTTCTATCTGATAACAATTATAGTTAATTATTCTTCATGATCCCAACTTCATCTCTAATTGCCTGAAACTCAGCAAGGGAAACTCCACTATCAAGGTGCTCAGATATACCTAGAGTCCAACAATAGTGTGTCACCAACTACTGAGCAACATCAAAGCATTCTAAGGCTGAAGCAATCATGCCTTTATTCACCTTCAAGCCCTGCCAAATGATTAGACCCCTCTGACAAATCGTCTCCACACAAATTTTTTGATGTGTAATCTGCACTATGGTAAGAGGTTGCATCATCATTGTAACACCCCGCCAAGGAATTCCAGAGAACAACTCTAAACTAGGCCAAATTATTGGAACAATTTTTTTTTTAAATAAATAACAATAGATTGCACAACATAACATGAAAATCTAAACCTAGGTCCTTTAGGGTTCCCTGACTATGCTACTTACAAAGCTAACATCGAGATTACTTGAAACTCTCATGAATGATAAACGATACATATTCGATAAACAAGCAAGGTTTATTTTTCAACACCTAGTTAGATGATCCTATATTAATCACTTCCATAATGTGGCAACTGATAACTTGATACTACAAATCATTTTCTAGCTAACTAGCATTTAAATGATACATTACTTAACAATACTTTTACAAGATGAAAACATTAATAATCATTACATCATTACAATATGTACAACATTGTTTCCCCTAATACATGAGGAAGGTCACATCAAGAAATATAAAATGAAATATAATCCAAGATACCAATACATGAAAGGATAGCTTCTCAACTGGAATAGGAACTAGAATCCACAGTGCAATGATCAATCACCACGCTCACGAACATACAACAAGAATACCCAATGGAGAAAAAGCACCACCATCCGACCATGTGGAACCCTGAGGTCCACCCCCCCCATGCTAGGAGATAACACTAGGTCCCACATCCAATAGACAGGCAGGTAGCAACAGATTAACACAATCACGGTTAATGCATGACTCCAACACAACACCTTTAGAGGTAATTTAGATCATTGTCCTAACATCATTTAATTCAAATTTTGCCTTGTATTATTTTATCTCTATTTGTTAAAAAAACCAATTTCAAGAATGAATTGATTCATAATCTCATAAGAGGGCACACTCAAAATGAGATCAATGTTGTACATGCAAGACATTCTATCTACATCTTGGAAAGTCATTATACTAATATTAGAGAGTTGAACCTCTATTAGACTATTTATAATAAATTGAACACATCTTCATGATTGTGGTTTCTCTGCCAAGATTTCTATTATTCTGTAAGTTGGTAACTTTGATTAGGAATGTATTATTCACTGCATACTTAAATAAATTGTTGAAGGGCTTATGTTATAGCTTGCAATGGTGCATAGTAGCATACACCGTAAAATGCAGTATGCTATAGATGTATAATTAGTCCTTGTGATGTCTTCTTTTTGTGTTTATAATTTCTTTGTGTAGGTAACTTAATAGCATGTAGAGAAAAGTTGAAGAAGGATGACCTAAATATGTTATGAAACAATCAATCAATTAAAATTATTCGTAGGGTTCACAAATGACAAAACATTACTCTATAAATTTTCATGCAATTTTAACAAATTTTAACACACTATAAATTTGTTTAGGCCATATAATCAAGATGGGTCTAAAAGATTTCACCATAATGAATTCTTTGTCTACTAAGCAAGGGTAGCTATCAAATCCAAGCCTACAATAGGACCTGATCATATGGCCTCCAAGAATAATTTCATTTGGTCTTGGCTTGCCTAAGCCAACAAAAACAACATTCAGTTCAAATGTTATCTAGATACTGTAATTTAGCTCCAAGATTAGAACATGCAACAGAATAAAAACCCTCCATACCAAGGCAATGAATAAGTCAATTCTGAGTAATAGGTGCAGGGCTAGGGTCGGTTCATATGCCAAACAAGACAAGTTTGGCACTATGACAATACATTTATGACATTATTAAAAGTAGGTACAAAAATGAGGTGTAAAAGGACAGAGTGTGCACTTTTATCCCCTACAAATACTTATACATGTATAAATACATGTGGAAAAGTAAACAAAACACCCTACATCAATTTACAGTCTATTGATCAAGTCTCATATGCCAACTTTTGTGTAGACACATGCCCCCCCCACCTTGCATGGTAGTAGATGCATTAGGAACAACCTAGTCAAAGAGTCAAAACAAAGGGGAAAAGAGTAGGGTATGCAATTTTCACCATTACAAATACATATGCTTATATATGCTTTTTTTGAAAATATCAAATACAATAAGTAGTCATGCACAAATGCCTCTATGCTGATGCAAATAGATAATTGCAGTATAGATGCTCTGATTTTGCTCTTTAAATGCTAGATGCTCTATTTGATTGCAAAGGTTCTAAATGCACCTCATATATGATTTGAAAATACATGGATGCATGTTCTTAAAGGCTTAAATACAACTCCAAAGGTGGCAAGTGAAACATTGCATAGTTCTAGTTGGCACATAACAGCTGGTTGAGAAGGGGGGTTAGCCCTAGTTTTGCATTTGAATTTCAAAAGTTTCAGGTTCATTTCCGCACATTACTGAACTGACTTGGGTCAATCCCACAATTGCAGATCTGAGACTGGGCAGGAAATGGATAAACTAAGGATCAGGACTAGTCCTTGTAAATGCATATGGATGGGATCAGGTTAGGCTTGGGTTATGTGTCAGCTTTCAGTAGAAACTATCCCTCTTATACACTTGCCATTGCATAAAGGCAACCAGGTCAAAGTGAGCCCAAATTGAAGGGAGAAGTGCAAGGATGCAAACTATTTGACAGAATGCCCCAAAGAGTTATCTAATGGAATGCAATGATCATGGGTTATGCACGAAACAGATTTTGACAAGGATGCTCTCAAAATCTTGAATTAATGAAGCACATGGAACATATCCTAACATTGTAAGTTTCGCTTGTGTTCCAGACACATGCAACCATGCAGGTTTAGTGGATGAGAGTTGTGCATACTTCAATCACATTTGTAACCCTTATCGCATTACACCTTAAGTTGATCATTATGTTTGCATGGTTGACCTCCTTTCCTGTGCTAGCTATATTGAAGACACCCTAAACTTTCTAAAAAATAGCCCCAAGACAATAAAAAATAGAACAACAATAATAGACTAAGAGAAAACAGGGCAAAACAAAGTTAGATAACTTAGAAATATATTTATCTAGCTTGCATTACATCCAAAATGTTATGTCCAGCAACTATCTCTAATCACATATATATAGCTACAGAAGCTTCGAAGCTTGGAAGCTTCTGGCTTTCTAGATAACTCTAAAATCCTAGAATGTTCCTTTCTAGAACTGCTGGAAGCTTGTTCCTTTCTAGATAACCTGGAATGTTCTTTGGAAGACTTCTAGAAATATTGTCTTTTTCTAGACAATCTTAACTATCCCTAACATCCCCCCTTAAGATTGGCTAGAATAATACAAAGAGAATACAAAGGAGGGGAACATTATACTACTATCCCCCCTTAATGTTCACCTCTAACATACCAAGCATTCCTCTTAATTATAAGAATTTGGCTTCAGTCATTCTCTTAGTGAATATATCATCTACTTGTTCTTCACTTGGACAAAATTAAAGATTGACAATAGATGCTTGAACAAGATCCTGAATGTAGTGAACATCAAAAACCGGATTGTTGGCAACCTATATGGTACTTTGATTGTCACAATACACAGTGTTGGCTGAACTTTGTAGAAAACCAATCTCAAATAGAAGATTCCAAATCCAAATTGCTTCCGTACCTACTTCTTTTACTGCTCTATATTCTGCTTCACATGAAGATAATGATGTAGTTGTTTGTTTTTTGCTGCTCCATGTAATAGGGCCTGATCCAAGATTGAAAACATAACCACCAGTATATTTTTAATCATCTATATCACCACCCTAATCTGAGTCGGTAAATCCAACTAAAGAAATTGAAGACTTATAGCCATAGTGGATTCCAAAGTGTATGGTTCCATGGATTTATTGTAAAAGTCTCTTAGCAGCCAACCAATGACTTTGTTTAGGTGCCTGCATAAATCTAGATACAAGATTGACTACAAAACAAATATCTGGTCTAGTATGAGTTAGATAAACCAGGATACCAACAAGCTGTCTATATAAAGTGGCATCTACACTATTGGAAGTACATTCTTTAGTAAGCTTGACTCCGGATTGAAATGGGGTAGATGTCAACTTGCATTCGAGGATGTTAAACTTTTCTAAAAGGTCCAAAGCATATTTTGATTGTGAGATGAACAATCCATCATGTAATCTACAAACTTGTAATCCAAGAAAATAGTTTAGTTCACCCAAATCACTCATATGAAATGTCCTCTTATGATCTAATTTTAAATCATTGATTAACCCAATATTCGGTCCAGCAATGAGTAAATCATCTACATATATTGCAACAAGAAGAATATCATCTTTGAATTTCTTCACATAAAGATTTGGATTTGACTTACATCTCTTAAATCCATGAAGCTGAAAATACCTGTCAATCTTTTCATTCCATGCTCGTGGTGCTTGTTTAAGACCATAAGTGACTTCTTTAATCTGCAAACAAGATTAGGATGTTGCTAATTCACAAAACCTGGTGGTTGATCCATATATATTTCTTCATATAAATCTCCATTTATGAAAGCATTTTTGACATCCATTTGATGAATATGCCACCCAAGACTTGCAGCCAAAGAAAGAATAATTCTAACTGTATTCATTTTAATGACAGGAGCAAATGTTTCTTCATAATCAACACCCTCTTTTTGATTGAACCCCTTAGCAACAAACTAGCCTTGAATTTTTCTATAGTACCATCTGATTTAATTTTTCTTTTATAAACTAATTTGCAATCAATAACATTCTTACCTTGAGGGCGGGGTACAAGTTCTCAATTGTTATTCTCTATCAATGCATCATATTCCTCTTTCATGGCTTTCTCCCATTCTTTCTTTCCTCTAGCTTGATCATATGAGATTGGGTCATTTACTTGTAATACTATGGCCTTGAGAGCACTACCATTCCTTCCTTGGATATTTGAGCCTTGTCTATATATTTCTTCAACACTCCTTGTCTTTTGTCTAGCTGAAATGTCACCTTCTTCATCATCACTATCTGTAGAAAATGGCTGATTACAAGCATTAGTAGTTTCATTTTCAATAGTATTATCATCATCAGTAGTGCTCACCTCATCCTCATCAATATTGGCTTCATTTCTTTCTAAAATATCTAAAAAATTAGAAACATTTGTTGTTGTAGAGTGAGAGGAAGTGGTAGTAAGTTGTGAAAGCTCATCAAACTTTACATCTCTACTAACAAATACCTTTCTTGTTGTCAAATCATATAACCTATAAGCCTTTGATTCTTTACTATAACCCACAAACAAACACTTATGACTCTTTGGTTCTAACTTTTTCCTCTTTTCATCAGGAACATGTGCCCAAGAAATGCATCCAAATACTTTAAAATACCCAATGTGGGGCTTTCTACCATTCCAAGCTTCTTCAGGGGTGATATTTGGGAGGACTTTAGTGGGAATTCTATTCACAATAAATGCAGCACAAGAAACAGCCTGGTGGTGCCTGCATAAACATTTAAGTTTCAGGCATTTAAATCTGAAGGCCCCTTCACAAAAAATCCAAAAAACTCTAAGTCTTTCGGCCTTTACAGTAGAAAAGTGCAAAAAATATGTTGTATGCATGTCACTTTGTATGTACAAGGTTGTTTGTATATACATGCAGGGAAAATGTGCATTGGCGGGCCCAAAAATGTTCAATCGGCCTTTGAAAATGGTAAAAAATGGTTGTATGCATTTTTGTATGCATACCGGGTTGGCATGTACATTTGGGGAATCTATCACAGATTCTAAGAATATTTTGTGCTTGTATATCAGATTGCATTTATTTTTTGTGTTGTATGTTCAGACATACAATGGAAAGATACATTGGAAATGTGCAAGGAAAATATACATTGCAATGATGCAAGCCAACATACAAGAAGAAATGTACGTAGCCAGCATGCATTTGCTACAATGAAAGGGGTTTGTATGTGCGAGATGCAAGTGCAATATACATTCGCCACATACAACGGAAAGATGCATTGGTCGATGCATATGCAAGAAGAAACATGTACATTTGCAAAGATGCAAGGGGTCTTGTATATTTGGCAACATACAAAGCACCCGAGATACATGTGGTGGGGTCCGCTTCACATACAAAGCAGAATGTATATGCAGTATACATTCGCCATATGCAGAGTGAAAAGTGAAGGGGCCGATATAAAAAAGGTGGGTTCCACCAATTGCATATTTTAGTGATTGTATGTTTGCACATACAATCAAATATGCATTCACAAATATACAAGTTGGATCTGAAATGAGCATGCATTCTGGTTGATAAGGTTGAAGTCCACTGTTTGTATGTATAATTTTCTTGTATGTCCGCATTGTATATTTGACATACATTGGTCATATACAAAGGAAGAACATGCAACCCGGAAGTGAAAAGGAAAATGTACTCTGGTGGATAAAGGTTTGGGGTCTGTGGCATGTATATTGGGTGCTTGTATGTGCTAATATCTATTGTGAAGATGCAAAAGTTAAGATACAAGTCGGACCTGATTTAAAAGTAAGATTTGGCAAATTTAGGGCTGGCATCCGCGGCTTGCATGTAAATGGGTATATGCTGATATACAAGAAAATAGAGATACAAGTTGGATTTTAGAGCGATTTCAAAATGCTTCATAAAAATTTGAAATCCACAGAATGTATATTGTGTTTGTATCTACAATATACAAAGGAGATATGCAAAGAGAGATGTACAAGGCGGGACCCGATTGCAATTTCAATTTGTTCTATAACAATTTGGGGTCCGTGCTTTGTATGTAGATAGTTGTTTGTATATGCATGTTCTTTTGCATATACAAAGGGGGCGAAAAGAGGCAAAATGCATGTTGCGATGGCAGAAAAGTCAGCGATGGAAGAATAAGGTGCCTACGTGGCACGTTCTTATTGGTTGGTGACTTTTCAAAGCATTTTGATACCGTAGATCTCAGCGATAGGAAGGAGATCGACGGCCCTATTTTGAACACTTGAGGAAGGAAGTTTTTTCTGTGTATCTGCACCAATTCGAGCAGAAAACTTCATAGCACAAACCATTGCTGCATCCCATGGGTAGGTCAGCCATTTATGGAAAAGGAATTGTAGAGATATGGTCTGATTGACAAGCCAACTACCCAATCGATGAGAAAAATCTTCAGGTGGCGGTGCAAATCCCAATCTCACCTGCTTTTCTTCCTCCTTCTCTCTGGTGCATTCATTGATTTGAGCACCATTCTGTGGTGCATTGTATTTGGCAGGAATTTTGAAGTGCCATGTAATTAATGTTGAGTACACATTCCTGCTGTATATGAAGGACTGTGTTACTCATTTTCAAGGTTGTTGAAGACTTGGGCATTTTTGGGGGAAAATTAACGAAAAATAGAGTGTTTTCTGGGCTGTTCTATTTCTTTTGGAGTTTATGAGTTGCATTTGAGTGCATCTTGCACATATGTTTAGTTTCTTGTCATTTTATATGAAAAATGCATTATTGCATGTGTTTATCTATCTGTCTCCATTTGTTGTATGCATTTTCTTCTTTTGAATCTAGTTGCTAAGGGTTTCTCAGATTCTGGGGTATAGATTTCTGTATCACATGCTTAATCTCTAACTTCCATTCAAAGAGTGGATTAAATTGTTTTAGGTTGAGTATGGAGAAGATTATATGTCAGCTGGGATATTTGTAAGTAGAGATAGTTAAATACTTATCCTTGGGTGGTATTTGTAAGGCAAACACCAGTCCTAACTCCTTAAAACTCAAATACCAGTTGCAAGCCATTCTCTTGTATACGTCTAGTTGACTCCATGCCCTGAGATAGGCACCAGTTTGCTCCCTGTGAAGTAGTTATGATCCAAAACCCCCTGTCTTGCATCCAAAACATTAAAACAAATCATTTCATAATTCCAACCTGTTAGTTGTAGGAGTAGGAATAGGACCCCTGCATACTTTCATCCTCAACCAGTTAGTTATGTCTAAGAATGTTGCCAAACTTGTGATGTATCATGCATATTTTGGTCCAAACATGAGAGTATTTTGCATGTTGTTATAAAGCTAAATCTTTTTTTAATTGGGCAAGACAAGGTTAAATCTTTAGCTATAGGGATCGCCCATTGGTACGACAGAACCAGAAGTGAAGGGGATGTAGCTCACACAACCTCCCGTATCTATTGGCTAAATCTACCTGTGCATTGGAATTGGAAAACCCTCTGCCGATTCAAACTCTAACACAGCCAAACTCCAAAATTGATTATGCAAACTTTTAAAATGCAACATACAATGAGCCATTTCTAAAAGAGTTCTATTCATTCGTTCAACCACCCCATTTTGTTGAGGAGTATAAGGAACTGTTCTTTGCACCTTAATACCATAATTTTCACAAAATGACTCAAATGCATAATTGCAATATTCACCCCCATTATCCATCCTTAAACATTTAATTCTTTTTCCACTTTAATTTTCAACTAATGTCTTAAACTTTTGAAAAACTTCAAATACTTCACAAATACTTCATTTTTCCTTTCAAGAAAATAAACCCATACTCTCCTACTGTAATCATCAATAAAAGTCAGAAGGTACTTGGCACCTGAAAGTGAAGGATATCCTGTTCACATAGATCACTATGAAGGAGCTGCAATGGATAATTAGCTCTCCATGCTTTTCTTGAATCAAAAGGATCTCGATGATGTTTTCCTAACACACATCCTTCACACACACCTTCAGAAGCTAAATTTTTTGTCAATCCACTAACCATATCTTGTAATTTTCTATAATTTATATGTCTAAGTCTGGCATGCCAAAGTTTTGACATATAATCATCCTGAGCAATAAAAGCATGAGAGAGTGTGTATTCATCATCAACAAACCCCACAAATTTAAATAGACTCTCTTTATGATCAACTCTACCAGTAGCAATTATATTGCCTGGGTCTTTTCTATCTCTAACAATAACTTGATCAACAGTGACAACAAACTCATATCCAGCTTGAACAATTTTATATATTGAAATACGATTCACCCCTAAACCTTCAATTATTAAAACATTTTTCAAAGACCCATTCGTTACATTAACAGTCCCTGTTCCTAAAACTAGAAGTCTCATTTTATTGCCAATAGTAATTTCTTGATCTGAATTCTTCCCTTCATTAAAATCAATAAACAAAGATCTATCCCCAGTCATGTGATATGATGCCCCTGAATTTAAAATTCATTCTTTATTAGAATCTGAAGCAAAGTATCCCCCCTTAACACTACTTTCAAGTCTAGCAATTACCTCCTTATTTGATTTCTCTTGCCTTTTCAAAGAGATGGCTACGAAGCTATGCCTATCCTTCTTTCCATCCTTGAACCTTTCTTGCTTGGGCTTGTAGTGCTGCCTTTCATTGTCCCTCTTCTTCAAACAAAATTTCTCCATGTGATTTTCACCTCCACAATATCTGCAAATAATCAATTTCCTTCCAACTTGTTTTTCTGCGGCATCATTTCTAGAAAAATAGTTAGAACTATCATTATTTCAAAATTTATAATTTCCTTTCCAATTCTTCTTTCCATCATATCTAGAAAATTTACTCTTGGCTGCATATGCATGATTCTTCTTAATATGTCCTTTAATAAGATGAACCTCTTCATCTAAAACAGACTTACAAAATTGATCAAAAGTTTGTTGGGGGGCATTGGGAGTTAGTTGGAGAACCCTTTTCTTTAATTCCTTAAATACCTTGTATGGCTGGGGAAGCTTACTTTCAACCATTGCAATCAACTGAAAATCTTTTTTTGCATCTTCAGCACCTATTTTCTTTAGCTGAGCATTTGAAAATGTAACTTCATTAAAGTAATCAGTCTTTTTTTCAAAATCAGAAGGATCTAAATTCACCTATTTTTCTTCTATGCTAAGAATGCTAGCAATATCTACATCTTTATAATCTTTTTCTAAAGTTTCCCACAACTCTATTGGATTATCAATATCAACAAATCTTCTATTGAGATTGGGGCTTAAAGCTTTACCAATAATACCTCTAGCTTGTTCCAACTTGCATTTCCATAGCTCCTTTTCTTTTTCACTTTGGGGTTCTCCAATTTCCTTATTCACTATCCTCCATAGAGCCTTTTCTCTCAAAGCATTCTTGACTGCAATCTTCCAATCTGCAAAACCACTTCCATCAAATATTGGCAACACTTCATTTGTAGAGCCCATGTTAGCCAAAAAATCAGTCTTCAAACATGTATCACTCTACAAACAAATATCACTCCAACAATATATCAGCGCTGTAAACAAATCACTTCAGCATTATATTTCCAACTGAACCTCTAACTGAATCTCTTACTGAACCTGGAAAAAAAAATCTAGCTGAACCAAGCTCTAATAGCCCCAAGACAATAAAAAATAAAACAACAATAATAAAATTAGAGAAAATAGGGCAAAACAGAGTTAGATAACTTAGAAATTTATTTATCTAGCTTGCATTACAACCAAAATGTTATGTCTAGCAACTATCTCTAATCACATATATATAGCTACAGAAGCTTTGAAGCCTGGAAGCTTCTGGCTTTCTAGATAACTCTAAAATCCTAGAATGTTCCTTTCTAGATAACCTAGAATGTTTTTTGGAAGACTTCTAGAAATATTTTGTCTTTTTCTAGACAATCTTAACTATCCCTAACAAACTTAATCATTGATATATCTATTAAATCTATGTTGGATGTATCGATGTGTTTTCCTAGTGCTTGTAGATCACATATGAATATCGACTTAGGAATATTTACAGCAACAATGTTTTTTTGATTACACAGTTTTTTTTTTTTTAAAACATCTATGCAAAAGTGGGCAAGTGTGGTGAGTTTCAAATGGTAAGGAGAATTGATGAAAGATGGAGGAGTTAATAAGATCTCTTAGTGTGGTTGGATTTTAGGTCATAAAATTCTAAGATTGAGTGGATACAATCTCCCCAAATAATCTGTGCACAGGCGACCCTCATAAAGTGATGTGTGAGTGGGGCGTAGACGAGTGTAATGGTTGCAAAATATGCACAGAATGGATTTGATGAAAAGGGTGATACTTGAAATTGCCTTGGTCTACATGTATGCAAAATGTGGAAGTGTAGACGATGCGTGTGAACTGTTTGGCAATATACCTCAAAGAAATGTAGTCTTATGGAATGTCGTGATGTATGAGTCGCTCAAAATGCATTTGATGAGAAGACCTTCAAATTTTGCATTGCAACATGAGATTGGAAAAGTTGACTCATATCTGAGATGCCATGCAAGACTTACAACTTATCAAATGACTTCAATGACTCAGTCTCTTATGATAACCCCAGATACATTATCCCAATACAATGTTATAGTTACTATTATATTAAATATAGGCAGTGAACTTTTACATACCAAATGAGAGATTAATCATGCGATGAAGGAACTCCCTTGGCTATTCTGGTAGTCCTTGCTACTTGGATGGTGATCTTCAGGCTGATGGTGGATGGTCACAGTATAGTGATTATCCTCCCAAGTGCTATACTTTGTATAGGATCGATCTCTCATATACACCACGCTATCCTTATCAACTCTAGTGATCTCTCAGAAATAGCTAAAGGATCCCATCTATGATTGAAAGGTTTCTGATACCAGTTAATCCCGCAGTGATTGTATGGATGTGTTTTCTTGCTACTTGAAGATCACATACAGCTCCAGAATCTCTACAAAGACATGAATTTTTTTGTGTAAGAGACTGATCACATCTGTGGATGAAGGAGATCTTTGAAAGATGAAGGCAGCCCTGATATTTTCTAGATTCAAGACATCTTGAAATCCTGGCCTTCTCACTCCCATGCCACCAAAACCACTCATACCACCAAATGGGCTTGAATCATTGAAAAACTCAGCAAATATGTCTTCTGCATTTCTTGGATTAGATGTGTAAAAATTTGACCCATTTCTATCTGTAAAGGACGATGCACCAGGTGATGAAACCTACCCCTCCAAACCCTCTTCTCCATATTAATCATAAATTTTACGCTTTTGAGGATCACTGAGAACCTCATAAGCTATAGAAATTCATTTGAAATTAACCTCGACATCCTCCATGTTATCAGGGTTCTTATTAGGATGCCATTTCATGGCCAATTTCTTGTAAGCCTTCTTCAATTCCTCCTCTGATGCATTTCTTTCCACCTTTAGGTCTTTGTAGTAATCCCCCATCTCGCCAGACATACTCTATTAAAATCTAATTCCTATGTGGTGAGATGTCATTGTACCTCATCATTTAATCTATTTTTCAGATGTCAATAATCCAGGGGCTGTGTCCTCGGCTGTTTGCAACTAGGGATTCTACAGTTATCAATCTTCCTAACTTAATCTAAATTGCTTCTACTAAATTGAAAAGACTAATCTGCCTACTTACCAAATGAATTCAAAGAATGCTGGAAAATAAAATAAAATAGGAAATTGACTCAAAGCAATCTTAAAACAATAACATGCATCTATCTATCAAAATCAAGAAATACTTTTCACAGCAAAATCTAAAGTAATAAAGCAATGGTACTGGCCTTTCGCCTTTGGTGGTGAGAGTGGGCCCTTGCTCCACACCCTTGGGGCTGAAGGCTACAATAGAAAATCAGCACAAAGGAAGATCACAACTAGATCTAATCTAACTCATTCACTCTGCATTCATGAAAATATTACTAACACAGAACTGAGATTACCGAGAATCATAATAATTCAATCATTGTATATTTCTTCTGTTGTTTCTACAAGTATATATCAAAAGGAGTGATGACTTAACACTTATCTTATCTATCAGTTCTTCTATGAGATGACATCCATCTCTTTATTACACTAGCTATTTAACTACGAAAGAAAATCATGCAAATAAAAGTAGACTTGAGTGGAACAGAAGTCCACTCAGAATCTAAGTTTGAGTCTTAATACATTTGGGCATCGAGGCCCTGAAAATAAGGATATTGAATCAATTCCATCGTAACTCATGCAAAAACTTTTAAAAGATAAAACTAGCAGTTTAACTAAAGATGACCCTTCACCACTCAGGGGATGATTTGAGTGAAATGAGGGGTATTATGACCACTGCTGAGAGTGCTTGGTCGACAGCTTATGCTGGAAATATGCCATGCTCTCAGGAGGCGTCAGAGATAACTATTCCTGTCTACAGCTCCAGAGATATGTCTGTAACTCTGGAGATATGTCTGTAGCTCCGGAGATACTGTAGCTTTCTCTGTTCATCTTCAGAGATACTCCAGACTCTCACAGAGCTCTGGAGAGGCATTCCTCATTTCTTCAAAACTTCAGGTGTCATAGTCCTTTAGTATTGTCTTCAGAGATCATTGAAGACTATCTCCGGAGATGCACAAAATTGTTGTTCCTGGCATCTACACCTGTTGAATCAAAAAGGAGAGAAGTTTTCTGCATTTTCCATCAATTCTGTGCATATTAGTCACTCAATCAGAAATTATAATCTTAAGTAATCTATCTCAATTTATCATAAAATAGAACGATCTTGCTAGCTTATTTAGGTGCAGTCATTAGGAAAGATGGACTCAGGAAGGAGAAAAAGAGAGGCAAAAAGATGTGTTTCATGAGTACAACTTGGCACTCATCATCCCCCCATACCTAAGGTTTGGCAGGTCCTCCTGCTTCTCACATTCTAGATTTTTTCTGGTGAAGCAGCTTGTTAGTCAGGCTATAATCTTGGGCATAGGTGGTCCAAGTTGTTCTGTTGATATTTCCATTGCTTTTGTACTCATCAACTTGCTTCATCTAGTCCTGCAATTTTTCATCTTCCATCTGTTCTACCCAGACAGGGAGTGGCTGAATTATTAGAGGGGGCTTGTACCGTCCACCTATCCATTCCTGCTTATGGTTATCCATTAGTTTGGATATCAACTTTTCCTTTCTCATGAATAATCTTAAGTTTGCAGGGGTGACCACCTCTCTCATTTTCTGCTCCGGGGTTAAAATATTCCATCTCTTCTTTGCTATGGCAAGTACTAGATTTGTTGAATTGATCATGAAAAGACCAAAATTGATGGAGCATTCCTACAAACGTTTCAAGTATAATGGCAAAATTTTGTTCTTACTATCAGGATGATAGATAAGGGACCTAAATTTAACCTAAAAGCACTGGGATTAGGACATTCCTGCCTGATGAAAAGATTTGTTTTTAAATCCTTCTTGAGATGATCTTCCATCCTTTCATTCCAGATCTGATGATTCCTCATTAGGGACATAAATGCCTTAAGCTAACTTTCCCCCATAAAATGATTAAGAATGAAAGTGATATCATTAACACAGAACCCATGTAAGTATAATTCACATAGGAAGTTATTGTCCTCATCATTGCTTCTGGTATATGCTGTCATGAATCCTTCTGTTGTTTTTGTATCCTTAACCAGGTCAGATAGGACTAAAGAGAATTTCCTCTGCAGGACTCTTTCTTGTAAGAACATGGAGTAGCTGGCACTTGGAGGTCTGTAGGATAGAATTTCTGAAGAAAGGGAGGCCATTTCAATGATTTTTCCTTCTAAAGTTGCTATTCTTTCTGTTTTGGCAATGGCTGCCCTTTATAGCTGCAACATAGGCTTGGAAGCCTCATATTCTCTACACCTCTTCTCCCAATGGAATAGGGCTTTGGGAATGTCAATGGGGATTGGACCCACATAGGCATCTGTTTGTATTTCCTGCCCATTAGTTGCCCTTAGACCAGCCAATTCCTGAATATATTCCTCCTGGTCATCTAGTCTGTTATTGGCCCAAGTTAACTGTTTATCCTGGCTTTATACTTTCTCAATCAATGCTGCCATTATTGTGAGGCTATTGTCTCTAGCCCTGGTGAGCTCAGAAACACTCTGTGCTGCCTCTTTCTCTTTTTCTTCCAACAGTTTGGATACCTCAATTTTGTTTGCCTCTAACTCTGCCTCTTTCCCAATTCTCTGGGCCTCTAATTCTGCCTCTTTCTCTTGGATGATCTTGTCTTTCCTTTGGAGTTTTGTTTGTAGATTTGCAATGATTTGTTTTTACTCCATTTCCACCTCTACTCTGACCTTCTTGAGGTCAGTAATAATCAGATTTTTCCCCCAGAGTAATCTCTTTAAGTTTTCAATTTCTTCCATCATCTGTTGTTCTTTTGAAATTTCCACATCCTCTTGATCAGAGGGATGAGAGAAGGCTTCTTCTTCTGCTTCTGTTGCTCCTTCTATCGCTGTTTCTGTGGCTGTTGGCTGATCATCAAGGTTTTCCATGGCCATCTACTCTACACTGTCAATTGTACCCATCTGCCTTGCTTCATCCTTTTCTTCAGATTGCTTGGCCTGAGGGTCCTGTTGGGGTTCCTCTGCTTCTGCTGGTACCGATGAAGGTCTAGCCTTATCCTCATATGTTCTAAGTCCTAGGAGTACCTCAACTAGGAGGGCAATATTTTTCTTGGCCTGTGAGATCTGTCTCTGCCTTTTGCTTCTCTATAGCAGAGGTGGGGTAGGTGACTCCGAAGCAGGTCTCTCTTCCTCAGAATCTGAGGAAATAGTAAAAGTTTGTATATATTCTGTCTTTGGAGCACATGATGGTTCTGAAATTGGTCTCTCCAGAGCACATGATGATTCTAAAATTGGACTCTCCGGAGCACATGATGGTGTTGGGGAAACTTCTCTTTGTTTCCTCTTCCTGACCAGAGGGATCTCATCTGAATCATGAGATGGTTCTTCAGCCCACTAGGTTCCCTCTATTCTCTATCCTGACCTTCCCTCTATTAATTCCTTAGGGCAATATTCCTCAGTTATTTTTCTCCTAACTGAGCGAGTCATGTAGGGGGTCTGTCTAGGGGCAGGTTTTGCAATTTCTTTGACTTTCTTCTTTTTATCAGAAACAGGGGCTGCAGATGAGGTTGCCTCCTATGAGAGCTTCTTTCCTCTGTAAATAGCTGTGGAGGAGGCTGAAGGCTTAGTTTCCTCTTCTTGGTGGGTAGGAGAACTCTCACCTCCTGGTTGTGCCATCTCAAGTGCTCTGTTCTAGGGATTCTGCTCAAGAAAGTGTTGCCATAATTCCTCCTCATTGGCCTGAGACAGGAAGTGGTGTTTAACTACTAGAAAGATAAGACCATGATGTTTCATTGGACCCTTATTCTGCTGATATTTCTTTACAGTTGCCCTGATGGCAGAATATAGGAAATTAGGAATGTTTATGCTATACTCAAGGTGTCTATTTCCATGTCTTAGAAAAATCAGCATTTTCATGATTGGCCCTAAAACTAGGGAGAATTGACCATCACAAGTAAAGTATTTCATTAACCATGTGGCAACAGATTCCCAAGGGTTTGGGAGTGTGGACCTCAGAATTCCTTTGACTTCATTTTTATTCAAATGTAATTGAATAGTAGGTTCACCACGAACAGAGAAATTTTTAATCAAATCAGTGTATAAGGTTTTCAAGTGGTAAAACCTCTCACCTTGTTTGGGAAGTCCAGAAATGTGGCTGATAGTGGCTGACGAGAAATTGATTTGTACTCCTCTGACAGCTGTGTGATTGTGCCTTAAATTTCTGAGGAATTCATCCACAATATCCTCCTAAAACCCTTCAATTTTTTGTAAGAAGTCTAACCATCCTGCAACCCTTAAAATGTTTGTTGCAGCTCCATCTTGCAGAAGGCCTGCAGCACTTTTTGGCTCAGACTTCTTCTTGACCCCCATTGCTAAATTAATTCCACCTTCTATGCCTAATTCCTCACCTCCTCAATCTATAGTCTAACCTTTCCTCTTATCTCTATAGGCTCTGGAGGACTGTTCAATTTGCTCTGTAGGCTCCGGAGGACTGTTTAAGTTGCTCTATTCTTCAGGGTACTTCAGAGGTTTGAATGAGGAATGTTATGTTTCTCAACTTAGGCTTATGCAGATTAGTTAGAGTACCAAGGCAGTCATAAATGCAATAGAATATCAGGACACTTCAGAGGCAAGGTGGCAATACGGCACAGATGGCGACATGTGTGAATTTTAGAAAGCAAAATATGGCAGGAGGTCATGGCATCGTGGCAGCACCCAAAAATAGAAAGACAAGATAGTTGCTATTAATGATTAATTAAAGATAGAATTACCTGGATCACTTTTAATTATGAGGGCAATGTACACTGCAAAGATGTTGCATCATTGTTGGAGACTGCATGCGTCGTGGCACATGAGCATCTTTTGGTGGCTGGAGATGACATCCACTACTCTGTTGGCACGCGACCTGCAATCATTACGCTGAGTGGTTCGAGAATCCATGTTCCTTGGGTGATGTCAGCGCTGGATTTTGAATACCCCTTCAAATGATGTGTGTGTCAATTGAATTTATTTTTGTGATAAAATAGAGGATGAGTCATGATGACCTCATCATATGATGTGTCTACTTTACCACCTGGAGAGGTGAGTCCCCTCTCCCATTATTGAAATTGACTCCTTTATTGACAGAGCACCAGAGGTACTCCTAGTTGAGAAGTGCTAGAGGTGCTCCTTGTTGAGAAGCGTTGGAGGTGCATCTGGCTAACTCCTGGCACCTGATCATCTCTGGAGCTCAATTGTTTGCAACTTTCCTAAAGAAGGGAACCACCATTTACTGGTTTTCAACTCCCTTGGTTGAGAAAAATAGCCATTTGCTGGTTTTCCATCTTTCTCTATGTTTTTTTTAGAAGGCCGCCATTTGCTGGTTTTCAACCTTCCTTTTTTTTTTCAATCCAACACTGTGATAGAGGAGGTATCCCCTGTATCAAAACACAAATCATTAGGAAACTCTTCTTTAGTAGATGGTCTTTTGTAGAGCCTGATTTGGTTACCATTTACTAGAAATGTGTCTGTGCTTCCATCAATAGGTTGCAATGATACTATTCTATTTTCAAAAACTTCCTTGATTTGATAAGGTCCCATCCAATGAGTTTGCAATTTCCCTTTGAACTCCTTGAATTTAGAATCATAAAGAAGAACCCAATCACCTTGTTGAAATGTCCTCCTTTCAATGTGTTGGTCATGCCATTGCTTCCTATGATACTGAACCAGTTCCATTTGCTGAATGGCCTCTATCTGAATTTCATCCAACTCATTGAGCTAAAGAATTCTATTTTGTTGAGCTATAGACAATGGTAGACCAATATCCAATGTAGTTTTAAGTGTCTGGAGTTCAAATTCTATAGACAAAATAGGTTTTTTCCCATAAACTAATTCACATGGTGAGAACTTTGTTGTGGACTTCCAAGTGGTATTGTAAGCCCAAACTGCTTCAGGTAATCCACTAGCCCAATCTTTCCTGTTCATTGATATTGTTCGTGTCAGAATATTTTCAAGTTCCCTATTGGTTACTTCTACCTTCCCATTCGCTTGAGGATGGTAAGGTGAAGATTTTCTATGCTTGACTTGATATAAATCTGTGAATGCTTTGATTATCTATGAAGTAAATTGAGGTCCTCTATCTAAAACTATTGATCTTGGGGCTCCAAATCTTAAGAAAATCTTATTGTAAAGGAAATCAGCAACTTTTTCTTCTCTTGCAAATTGTAATGCTTGAACCTCAGCCCACTTAGTAACATAGTCTGTGCATACTAGATGTACTCCTTGCTTGATGATGGTGGGGAAATTGGTCCCACAAAGTCTAAACCCCACTGCTCAAATGGTTCCATCATGACTTGAGGATGCAGTAACATCTCCTGGGTAAAGGTTGGTTGTCCCATCCTTTGGCACTGGTCACAGTGTTGCACATACTTCTTTGTATCTTTATGAAGTTAGGGCTAGTAGTAACCATCTCCAAGGATCTTATGGTCTGTCCTGTGGAAAGAGTAATGGCCACCAGATAGTTCATCATGACATGCTCTCAACACATCAAAAATCTCATCAGCTTTTAAACACTTGCGTAGAATGAAATTAGGACCACATTTAAACAGTAAACCATTCAACCATTTGTAAGATAAACTTTCTTTAACCAAACGTTTTCTTTATTTTGAGGTAAAATGGGATGGATACAAACCTATAGCTAAAAGATTAGCTATGTCAGCAAACCAAGGTGCAGTAGAGGATATAGCAAAAAGATGTTCATCTGGGAACTTGTCCTCTACTGGTTGGTTTTCTCCTCCTGTATGCAATCTTGACAAAAAATTAGCAACCAAATTAAACTTTCCTAGATTATCAACTATGGTAATATCAAATTCTTGCAATAACAATAACCGCCTGATGATCCTTGCACCTACTACTAGTTTATTCATTAGGTACTTGATGGCTGCATGATCAGTGCACACAAATATCTTATATCCAGTTATGTAATGCCTGAATTTGTTTATAGCATAGATGACTGCCAAGAATTCTTTTTTAGTTGTGGTATAATTTCTTTCTACAGAGGTAAGGTTTTTGTTGATGTAATAAATGGCATACATACCTTCTCCTTCCTCCTTTTGTCCTAAAACTGCCCCAATTGACTCATTTAAAGCATCAGTCTGTATGTGAAATGGTAAAGTCCAATTAGGTCCTCTTAAAATTGGTGTGATAGTAAGCTTCTCTTTCAAGGTCTCAAATGTTGATTGACATTGTTCTGTCCATAGAAATTATGTGTCTTTGTTAAGCAGGGTAAATAGGGGAGCAGCTATTTTGCTGAAATTTTCTATGAATCTCTTATAGTAGCCTGCATGACCCAGAAAACTTCTAACATCTGTTTGATTTTTAGGTGAAGGCAACTGTGTAATCACTTCTATCTTGTTTTGATCCACTTTGATCCCCTTTGTTGAAATGTGGTGTCCTAAAACAATTCCTTCCTCTACCATCATAAAGCACTTTTCAAGGCTAAGGGATAACTGATTTTTCTGACAGCATTTCAGTACTTTCTCAAGGTTTGTGAGAGCTTCTTCAAAATTATCCCCATACACAGTAAAGTCATCCATATATACCTCCATGCATTCATTAGCTAGTTCAGCAAATATAGCTAAAACAAGTCTCTGAAATGTAGCTAGGGCATTGCATAGTCTGAAGGGAAGAACTTTGTAAGAAAAAGTTCCCCAAGAGCAGGTGAAGGTGGTTTTGTTCTGATCTTCAGGTGCTACTTGAATTTGATTATACCCACTGAATCCATCAAGAAAAGAAAATGCTTTCTCCCAGCAAGGTTGTCCAGAACTTGGTCAATGAATGGTAAGGGAAAGTAGTCCTTCTTTGTGGCCTTGTTGAGTTCTCTATAATCAATACACACCCTCCATTTCCCATTCTTTTAAGGCACTATGACAAGGGGTGAGACCCATTGACTGTTTGAGATTGGATATATGAACCCTGCTTGAAGTAATTTTTCTATTTCAGTTTTGACAATGTCTTTTAATGTAGGATTCAATCTTCTATGGGGTTGTCTGACAGGTTTAATATCCTTTGTGTATATATGATGGGTACAGATCTCAAGAAGTATGCCTTTCATATCTTGGTATTCCCAAGAAAAAGATGCTGAATGGGAAATCAGAAGTTGGATGAATTTTTCTTCCTGATTGGTTGTTAACTGAGTATTGATATTAAGTGTTTTTCCTAGCAGAATCATGACCTGCTTTGTGATTTGATCCATACATTGGAGTCATGGTATTGAGAGGACAATAATGTGGAAGCAACATATGGAAAGTGGCTAAGTCTCTATAAAATGTTTCCCCACAAGGAATGATGTTGACGAGGGTAAAATGAAAAGAAGTAAGAAGTTCTCACTTAGAATCTTGGGTGAGTTCCATCACATCCTCATTAATTAGGATGTGAGTAATGTCTTATGTTGTATCATAGTATATTTCTTCTTCTAATTCTCCCAGATGTTTCTTGATGGTTACTATAGCTACTAAGGCACTGTTGTCATTATTTTCTAGCTCATCCACCCATACTCTTCCTGTATAATGCATTGATGGTTTAGATGGAGGATACAGAGATATTTTCTTCAGATCTATCCCATTAGAAATGACCATATCCCCAGTTTGACAATCAATAGATGCTGTTGCTATAACCATCCATGGTCTTCCTAAGATCAGTGGATAAGCATTTCTCTGGTTTCTAGGTTCTAATATCAGGAAGTCCACTGGAAATTCCCATGAATCTATCACAACTAGTACATCAGTGATTACTCCTTTTGGAATAGCTACTGACTGATTAGCAAGTTGAAGAATTGTAGTTATGGATTGGATACCCGATAGAGCTAATTTGTCGATTGTGTGGACTGTCATTACATTAATTGCTGCTCCAAAATCAACCAAAACATTTGAAATTTCTACCCCTGAGATGAAAACAGTTATGACAGGGTTTCCAGGGTCTCCATATTTTGGAAGGAGAATTTCTCCCATCAATAGCTCTAGTACTTTTCCTTCCACCTGTATTGTGGAGGGAAAGTTTTTCTTCCTGCCCTGCATTTTGATACAATGCTGTTTAATAAACTGATTTAGTTCTGGAACATCTCTGATTGCCTGGAGAAGGGGAATTTCAATGTTTAGTTGCTTGATTTCTTGTAAAAGTTCTAATTCTAGGTTAGTTTGGATTTGTTTTTGTAAGATCTTTTTTTGGGGAACATTTTGTTTAAGTTGTTCTAGGTATGGTGCTATTTTTTCCATCTCCAGAGCTCTTGTCAGAATTGTGTCCAGGAATGTTCTCTGGAGTTGGTCTTTTATGAGCAACTCTAGAGTTGTCCAAGGATGATTCTTTTAGCACTTTTTCATTAGTAATCTCCTCCAGGGGTTGAGTGGATGAATTTTCAGGTTCCTCATCATTGGTTACTTCAACTATAGTTGGAGGAGATGGTCTTGGGAATGCTTTCCCAGAACGCAGCTGTAGATTATTTGAATATATATCATTAATTCTAGCCAGATTTTCTTGCTCTGTCATGTAAACAGCTGCTTCCTGTTTATTATGTGGGTTTGGTATAGGTTGAGCTGGTAAAGGTGGTTGGCTAACTGGTTCATTTTGTGCTTGACCTTGTGTGTTGGAGGGTCCAATTAGTAAAGCTTGTTGTTGAGGTTGGAAATGTCTAGGTTGTCCCTGGTATTGTTGATTATATCCCTATTGAGAACCCCATTGAGGTTGCATGTTTTGTGATCCAACTGTGGTGGCCACTGTTGATTTCCCCAAGGCTGATTTTGCCAATTTTGGTTTTGCCAATGTTGATTTGGCCAATTTTGTTGTCCCCAATTAGAAGGACCCCTATAAGAGGGCTGGTTTGAATACTAATTGTAAGGAAAATTCCCATCTTATTTTTATCCCACATAGGTCAATTCCTCTTCTATTACAGCATTCTTCTTACTGAATCTTTTCAAGGCTGGAAGTTGACTACATTGACTGGTAGGATGTTCCTTATCACAGATCTGACAAATCTCTAATTTGTCTAAAGGGCATTATCTCAATAGATGTTTGTTTCTACACCTAGGACAATAGATGGAGAGTGGTTCAGTTGCTCTGTTTTGATCAGTTGTTCTAGTTTTTTCCTGAATCCCATCCAATGTGGTATTTAATTGGACTAAAATGTCTGTTTTTAGATTTGCAATCTCTTCCATTAACTGTCATATTTCATTCCTCCCTTTAAAATTTTTGGATGACCTTACTCCATCTTGGGTTCTAGAGTAGTTCCTGCAGAGTTCTTCTATATCAGGTATTTCTATTTTGTTGATGTTTCCTTGTCCCATTAGATCCAATGCCTGTTTTGATTCTTTATCCAATCCTTTTACAAACAGGGTTCTAGCCAAGGAGTGATCTACTGGGTTACCATACCTTCTCAAGGCAAAATTAAACCTATCCACATAGTCCTCTAAGGACTCTTCCTCCCCTGCCTAATTTTAAACAATTCTTCATTTTTATTACTGGATCTACAATAATCTTGGTATTTTTCCAAAAACTCTATTTCCATCTGATCCCAAGAATAGATAGAATTCTGGGGTAAACCCATAAACTATCTCATTGTAGAATCTTTCAGAGTTGAAGGGAATAGTTTGAGTTTCTGGTTATCTGATCCATAATCATAAGTCTGACAGACTACTTTGAATTCAAACAAGAACTGATCTGGATCCTCAGAAGAAAGTCCTCTAAAATTTGGCAGGTGTGCTAGTGAGATATTCTTCATAGGAGCATTGTCTCCACCAGCCAAAACAATAGGATATGAGAAGGTTCTTGGAGCCTGATTTTGCTCTTCCCTATGATTATCATTTTCCATGTTTAGTATTGGTTCTTCTCCCTGAGGTTCTAGGAAATTAGGTTCTATTAAAGGATCTGCCTGAAACTTTTGTTGTAAATCCTGGATATAATCGGCAAGTGGGAGATTTGGAGGATCTAAGGGATTATTGTTCTGAGGTGCAGCTTCCAAAGTAGGCTCTAGGTTTCTCTCCTCAACAAGATCTTGTACCACCCCACTGCTTTCCCCTATGGTTTGTTGTTGGGGTGTCTGCTTTATATATCTTCCTTTCAAGTCTCTAGCTCTAACCATACAGATCTATCCTAAAAACTATTTTAACTCAGTTTCCCTAATTAACACAATACATCCCCAGCAACGGCACCAAAAATGGTGAGATGTCATTATACCTCATCATTTAATCTATTTTTTAGATGTCAATAATCTAGGGGCTGTGTCCTCGGCTGTTTACAACTAGGGATTCTACAGTTATCAGTGTTCCTAACTTAATCTGAATTGCTTCTACTAAATTGAAAAAACTAATCTGCCTACTTACCAAATGAATTTAAAGAATGCTGGAAAATAGAATAAAATAGGAAATTTACTCAAAGCAATCTTAAAACAGTAACATGCATCTATCTATCAAAAATAAGAAATACTTTTCACAGCAAAATCTAAAGTAATAAAGCAATGGTACTAGCCTTCCGCCTTTGGTGGTGAGAGTGGGCCCTTGCTCGACACCCTTGGGGCTGAAGGCTACAGTAGAAAATTAGCACAAAGGAAGATCACAACTAGATCTAATCCAACTCATTCACTCTGTATTCATGAAAATATTGCTAACACAGAACTAAGATTACTGAGAATTAGAATAATTCAATCATTGTATATTTCTTCTTTTGTTTCTACAAGTATATATCAAAAGGAGTGATGACTTAACACTTATCTTATCTATCAGTTCTTCTATGAGATGACATCCATCTCTTTATTACACTAGCTATTTAACTACGAAAGAAAACCATGCAAATAAAAGTAGACTTGAGTGGAACAAAAGTCCACTCAAAATCTAAGTTTGAGTCTTAATACATTTGGGCATCGAGGCCCTGAAAATAAGGATATTGAATCATTTCCATCATAACTCATGCAAAAACTTTGAAAAGACAAAGCTCCAGCAGTTTAACTAAAGATGACCCTTCACCACTCAGGTGATGATTTGAGTGAAATGAGGGGTATTATGACCACTGCTGAGAGTGCTTGGTTGGCAACTTATGCTGGAAATATGCCCTGCTTTCAGGAGGCATTGGAGATAACTGTTCCTGTCTGTAGCTCTGGAGATATGTCTGTAGCTCCAGAGATATGTCTGTAGCTCTGGAGATATTGTAGCTTTCTCTGTTCAGCTCTGGAGATGCTCCAGACTCCCGCAGAGCTCTAGAGAGGCATTCCTCATTTCTTCAAAAATTTAGGTGCCATGGTCCTTTGGTATTGTCTCCAGAGATCATTTAAGACTATCTCTGGAGATGCATAAAATTATTGTTCCTGGCATCTACACCTGTTGAATCAAAAAGGAGAGAATTTTTCTACATTTTCCATCAATTCTGTGCATATTAGTCACTCAATCAGAAATTATAATCTTAAGTAATCTATCTCAATTTATCATAAAATAGAATGATCTTGCTAGCTTGTTTGGGTGCAGTCATTAGGAAAGATGGACTCGGGAAGGAGAAAAAGAGAGGCAAAAAGATATGTTTCATGAGTGCAACTTGGCACTCATCACTATGATCTCCACTTTAACTCAGTAGCCCAAGATAATGAATGATCTAATACCAACAAGGGAGGGGTTTGAGAATCTTAAAGAGATGTCTACCTATCTCCCATGAAATGAGTGCTAAAAATGCACCTAATCCCCCTGATGAACAGGCTTTTCCCCAAAATCTCAGGAATCATAGTTGGGAGGTAAAACTCAATGTCATGGAATGCCATGATTTTAGGATATTTACAATACATTTATTGATTATTTTTATGTGGAAATAAATGCCTCATTTCCTAGGCAGAATGGAGCAAATCAAAACTTATATTTTTAGAAACAAGGGAAAAATCAATCCATTGATCTTACGTGCAAGAAAATAAGTAAACGGAAGTTTGAAATCCAACCTGGACCAATGCTTAGTAGAATAGAAATTTGATGTGGAGCCCAAACTTTCTCTGCAATTTCCACTTTCCCTAGAACACTGAATGAAAAATCCCTAAAACTCTAAAATATTTATAGGAAGACAAAACAATATCTATTGCACAGAATTTCCAACTATCCTAACTTTATAATATTTTACCTTATTATTATTATTTATTAATTATGGTTATATATTTATTTAACAAGGCATATTATTAGACAAATTAAACCAAAAACATAAACAATCACTTGACCACTAATCAAGGTCAAAAGAAAAACTTGAAATGACACTGACTAACCACTGACAGTACTTGACAAGGTATTAAACAAAGCACTCATCCTCTTCAAGGATGATGGCTAGGGTAGGGGACCGAGTGCTATCTCCGATCAACTGATCCATTGGGTTTCAAGGTATGCTCAGACCTGCCAATTCAGGGGGAGATGTAGCCTAGTACTTGTTGACTCAAACATACATATTAGACAACACATGCATAATAGTTGAAGCACTAGGGAAGGGAACTCTAACATCCATATCTCATTCCCATATGTCCCCCATATGTTCAATGGTACGATGTCACCCTTTCCACTTATCCTAACAACATACTACTGCATCACCTAACTATCCAAATAAATCTCTGCATAATAATAATAACATAACAATATGCATCATACCCATGAAAGTACTAACAGAAACTTATGTTCCATCTTTATCTTCAGGTTCCTTAGCTAGACTACATGCACCAACAAAGTGAAAATGGAGGGGCACTACAATCATCACTCACTAATTGGTAAGCATCCTCATGTGTGTCATCCACTTCACACACATCATCATTAAGTGTGATGTTGTTATGAACCTCTATGGATGGTTCAAATGACATGTTAGAGGCTGTTGATTTGCTAATATTGATGCACACTGCTTCCTCCAAAGTAGATGCATGTCCAACCAAGGATCTATCCTAGGACCTATCACCAACAAGTAACTTTTCTAATTTGTTCATATCTCCCAAGGTTTAATTTGCAAAATTAAACTTGTTGTGGCTCAAGTCTGCAACACCTATTGCATCAATGTCACCCAAAAATTGAGTGTCTATATTAGGTGACTCCACACCACCATCATTGTCATGTGAAATGACAATAACCTCACTCTAATGCAAATAGATTAGACTGTTGTCAAAAAAAATAAAATTGTTATGGCTTGTATTCTCCTTGCTTTCCTCATGTTTGACACCCATATCTTATGTTCCAACACTAGAAGTCTCTCCTACAACAGTTTCCTCATGTGCCATAACATTTAAATCATGACTACAATCAAAAGAATGACTGTTGTCATAACGATCAGAATTGTTGTCAAGGCTGATAACAACCCCTTGAGTGTTGAAAGTAACTTCATCTGCCATGTTTCTTCTCAATCTGACTGGATGTTTCCCAGTTATCCCTACACGGTAGCCATCATTGATCAACAGGATTTCTGGACGAGGGGCCAACAGTGTAGGAGATAGACTCTATAATACCCCCTCTTCTTCTTTAGGCTCTGCAAAGCCAAGGGGGTATTCCCTATTCAACCTCCATGAGATTTGCTTGTGAACTGGCTAGGATGTTGACATAAAACAGATGAATCCTCTTTTATGTAGACCAAAACTGTGAGATAAGTGCAAAGGGGCTAGCTTTGGGACTATGTTCAGTTGTGAGATAGAGGATTTTGGTCCTAAACTACTTCTAAGGTCCTAATGGTTGGGATTTGAAGCTTAGAGTTTGATTTTTGATATTTAGATGCAAAACTAGGACCTTGGGTGTAACCTCAATACAAGACTAGACTGGTGCCTATCCAGGGCTTGAATTCAATAGACATACAGATGTGAATGATCAGCATAAACATATACCAAAGACTAGATATCAAGGGGGTTTTTAGTATCTGCCTTACAGATACCTCCCAAAATTAGGTATTCAGTTATCTCTACTTACAACATCCTCACTGCAATACATTCTTCCCAACACTTGATCTAAAACATTTAATCTACTCCTTGAGCAGAAGTACGAAATCAAGCATTCAACACAGTAAACCTATATTCTAGAATCATAAACACCCCTTAGATGCTTAGATTCAGAAGAAGAACATACTCAATTTGGAGATAGATAACAGAACACATGCAATATAGCATTACTCATTTAAATCAGCATGATATCAGTAGATTTATACAGAAAAACATACAACATGAGACTCATAAACTCACAAGATAGCCAAGATAGAGCCACCAATGAAGTCATATCTCATCACAGCACCAAAATTTTGTCCAGTTTTCAACCACAACAAATGAGCAACACATTCTGCTATATACAGCAGGGGAGTGCACTTAGCATTAATTACATGGAAAAAATTCAAAAATCTGCCAAATACCATGCATCATGAGAAAATGGTGCTCAAATATTGAATGCGGCAGGTAGGGGGGAGACAGAAAGGTCTCGAGCCCTGCACCGCCACCTGGGGATTCACATCTTCAATCGGGTACTTGATCTGTCCATACCATCACCCATACCCTGTAACATCTGCCATTAATGGCATACCAACCCGCGGTGCCTGGAAATGCAATGGACAGTGCATTTGAAACTTTTCCCACCAAGAAATATGACCCTGATTTCAAATCATGTGGGAACAAATTATCCCACATTCATCTTGCAGTGACCTCCTGAACACTTTATATGCATGACCACACCAGAAGATGATAGTCGGTGATTTTGCTCCCGACGACGCCAATATAAACCTCATCATGATCCCTCTACATGATGGTTGATGTTCAATATCACCCTGACGTCAGTAAACCACCTGCATGATAATCCTCCTTTGAAAAATCACCTCGATAATTCACATCACCCTAATGTGAAATATCACCCTTATTAGAAAATTACCCCGATAAGAAAATATCACCTGATATTTGAACACCATCTTGATGACCAATACCATCATGAGGACCACCTAATGCACCCCCACTGATCCTGATGACGTCACCGTCATATTGCGATATCGGGGTGATCCTCGGTGGCAAGGGTGATATTCAGAATATCATCCAATATTGAAATATCACCCCCTCCGGAATATCCAATCGCTAGACAGGCGGATATCACCCCCCACATAAAATTGACGTCTGCACCTCGGGGTGGTGAAGTGAACATGAGGTGATAAAACAACATCGGGGTGATCTTCACTAAGATCACCCGATACTCGAAACATGATGACCCCCCACAAGAAATATCAGGGTGATACCTGGAAACATGATGATGACCCCTTCCTTCAGAATATCAGGCTATATTTGAAATATAATGAGGAGTCCCAAAGACTTAGAACCTTTTTGGACTTTTTCAGGAGGGTGCCTGCAAAATAAGTTGCTTGAAACTTCAAATTTTATGCAGGCGGTAACATTGGCTCCGACTGGGGATGTGCAGGTGTAAGGCTGCAACGATAACCGCACTACTCTGGGATAGACCAGGCATAACACAAAACGCAAAACAACACCGACCATACAAGGCACGTACAGACTATTTACACCTAATTTACAAATGTGCATAGAGGATGATCACTTATGAAAAATAGGGCTTTAGGAACTGACCGTGCACTGGCAGTTCCAATAATTCACCACTTAGGGCCTGAAGGAAGTAGGAATTTTCTCCATGTATATTGCTAATTTGATATGGTTTCATCCATAATGGCTCAAACTTATTATGCTTACCCTCATCTTGGCTCTTTGCATTCCAAACAAGGACCAAGTCACTTATTTGAAACTTCCTTTCTGTAGCCCTTTTATCAAACAAATATTTCATCTTCTGTTGTTTCTTGATATTTCTCTTGTGTGCCTCCCTTCTGATTTCATCCAATGCGACCAACTGATTTATTCTTTCAGTCATTGAGTCCTTAACCTCTGTATCATTTTCTTGTATAAATCTATAGACTGGCAAAAGGTTGTTCATAGGTAACTTCGCTGGTGCACCATACACTAACTCAAAAGGTGACCTTCTAATTGATTCTTTCACTGTCATCTGGTTGGCCCATAGTGCCATCTTTAACTTTGAATCCCATGCCCTTTTGCTTTTATCTACCATCCTTTTAATGATTTTCATGAGGCTCTTGTTGCTTGACTCTGCCTGACCATTTCCCTGTGGATGATATGGTGATGCATATGACAGATTGATCCCATATTTATTGCAAAAATCAACAAATTCACCAGATCTGAAGCACATGGCATTGTCCGTGACAATTGTAGCTGGCACTCCAAATCTGATAATAATGTGCTCTAGAATAAAATCCATCACCACCCTGCTTGTAGCCTTCTTAGTTGGAATGGCTTCAACCCATTTGGTAAAATAATCAATAGCAACCAGAATCCAACTATGTCCTCCACTTGATTTTTTTGAGATTTCCCCTATAAAATCAATTCCCCATTACTAAAATGGTGTCTCCACAATTACAGTTCTAAGGGGTAATGCATCTTCATACTTCAGTTTTCCTGAGAATCTTTGGCAGGAGTCACATTTTCTTACCAACTTTTGTGCATCTGAGAAAAGAGTTGGCCACCAATATCCTGCTCTAAGAATTTTGTGGGTTGTTGTCTTGGTAGTGTAATGTCCACCACACACTCCTTTGTGCAGATCATTTAAAATATCAGCAACCTGATTTTCATCCACACATCTCAGTAGGACACCCTCAGGATTCTTCCAATACAGCTCTCCTTAAAGAATTATGTATTTGATTGCATGTAATCTCAAGGTCCTTTTCTGACTATCACTGAAGTGGGAAGGACAATTCAAATTCTGCAAATAATATATAATGTCCTTATACCAGTCAGATTCTGACACATTAATAGTTTCATTTTGTACCATGTTCACTTGGCATGCTTCCAGATTTGATTCTGTCATTATCTTTGCCAAACCTTGTCCCCTTACCAGCTTTGTGATCTGTATCTCTATGTTGAATTCTTGTAGTTTATTTACCCATCTGCATCTTCTTCCAGTTACCTCTTGCTGAGTAAAAATATCTTTAACTGTTGCATGGGGCACATATGCAACTATCTGAGAGCCTACTAAATATGGCCTAAAGCTCTTGATTGCTCTAATTAATGCATATGCTTGTTTTTCCATGATATCATACTTCAATTCAGCTGTCTATAGTGACATGCTGAAGAAGGCAATAGGTTGTTCAAAACCCTCCTCATTCTTCTGCAATAAACATGCAGCAACAATATGGAAAGAAGGAAATGAAAACAATTGAAATGGCTTAGAAAAATTAGGAAATTTTAGCACAGGAGCCATCTTTATTGCCTCTTTGATGTTCTAAAAAGATGTAATTGCTTCACCCTCCCACTTGATAATCTCACCCTTCTTCAGCATCTTAGAAATGTTCCTTGTAGTCTCTGCAAAGTTAGGAACAAATCTTCTAACAAAATTAATCTGTCCAAAGAAGGACTGAATTGCTTTCACTGTTTTAGGCATCTGAATTCTATCAATTGCAGCAACCCTTTTAGGATCAATCCTAACTCCATCCTTGGAAACAATGTGCCCAAGAGCTTTCCTTCAACTACCCCAAAAGCACATTTCTTTGGATTAAGAGAAATCCCATATTCTAATGCTCTAATAAAAATCTGTTCTAAGTGCATATAGTGTTGCTCCTCCTTCTTTGAATAGGCAGTTAAATCATCTTGATAAACAACCAGAATTGAGTCAATCAATCCTGCAAAAGCAACATCTATAGCTCTTTGAAATGTAGCACCTACATTTGTTAGTCCAAATGGCATTCTCACATAAACATAAGTTCTCCATGGAGTGGTGAAGGCAGTCTTGTATTGTTCAGATTCTTTTACCTTCACTTGATTGTACCCTAAAAATCCATCCATCATGGATAGAGTTCATAACCAGTCACTTTTTGAAGCATAGCCTCCATGTTGGGCAGTAGATAATTATCTTTCAAAGAGGATACATTCAGATTTCTAAAATCAACACAAAGTCTGATGTCACCATTTTTCTTTCTGACTGGGACAAGGTTAGACACCCAGGTTGAATGTCTGATTGGCACAATTATTCTAGCCTCCCTAAGCTTTACAAGCTCTTGCTGCATTTTTGGAGCTAAGGTTGGGTTAATTGGCCTCTGTTTTTGTCTGAATGGCTTAGCCCCAGGCTTCAAGGGGATCTCATGCTGGAATAGATCCTCTCTATAAGCCTTAAGGTCCTCATATGACCAAGCAAAGACATGCTTATATTTCTTCAACAATGCAATCAGCATGTTCTTGATGTGTGGTTTGAGCTGTTTGCCAATATATGCCCTTTTGGGGGCATGAGATGTCCCCAAGTTTATCTCCTCCAAGTCATCCTTGTTTGTAGGAGATGCCTTTGTAACACACTGATCTCTATTGTCAAAAGCTCTTTCTAGAGAAACTAACCCTCTGGGGATTTTATTTGTTTTGAGTTGAATTACCTCCTTCCTCAAAAGAGTCTCTTTTCCATCTATAACCTCTACAAAATTTTGAAAATCAATTTCTTGGTTCTCATATTCATCAATGCAATGTAGAAATCTCAGCAAATCTTTATCATCATCAAACACCTGCTAGCTACATACATTGTCTGGTACTGCAGGTCTGAGTTTGGCTTCAACATTTGTGACATCTGATAGAGTGATATCATCTAGCCTTATGGCTACATTGGCTAGAAAATGTGCCATGACCATTTTTTGACCTCTCTATCCAATTTATTGAAAATGCATCAAACAATTCAATTGTATCCTAGACAGCATGTTTATACTGTTTTAACTCTTGTTCTTTGAAGCATACTTATCTCTAATTTGGGAAACAATTAACTCTGAGTCTCCATACACTCTTAACATCTTGATCCCATGTTTCATAGCCACATTCAATCCTAGCAAAAAAGCTTCGTACTTTGTAATATTATTTGTACAAGCAAACTTCAACAAGAAAGAGAATTTTAGAAGCTTATCAACTGGAGACAAAAACACAGCTCTAGTACCAGATCCTTCCTTTGAACAAGCTCCATCAAAGTGCATAGTCGAAAGACCTTATCGGTCAACCTCTTGCATGCACGTATCTTTCTTTTTACCTTCTTGATCACCCAAGACAACTTTGAAATTTTCACAATCAGTACCTACAAAACAGATGTGCTCCCCTGAATCCTGATCTTCAACTGTCTCTTGTGACCTTTCCTCTCTAACCAGTTTCACATCTTTTCCATTCATTGGGATCATGGCATATGATAGGTCTAGCTGCATACTTCCACCAATCAATGTTGCCCATCTTCTTGATAATAACATACCATATTGTGGCTTGATATCAACAACTGTTATGTTCATTTTGTAGGTATTTTTAGGATATGCTGCCAATCTAAAATCCACATCTTTCATAATTCCAATGATTGGTACTTCTCTGGCATCCATGGCATAGCACTTCCCACATGCCTTGTCTACTTTTAATCCAGCTTGTTGCATAATAGCCAGAGGCATGATATTTGTTGATGCTCCAAAATCAAGCATACAATTCCTGACTGTTTTTCCATTAAAAACCAGGGAGACATAAAATGGCTCAACTTGTGAAGGTAATTTTGTCATGGTCACCCCTAGATACACTTCAGGAACTTCATCTTCATCAGTACACATGGCTTGTTTCTTACCTTGAGGTTCATCATTTGGCTTGGTTTGGCAAGGCACTCCTGAAATCAAGGACAATGCTCTATCTCTGAACTCTTCAACTTTCATCAGCTCCATCAGCGAAACAAAGACCTTTCCCTGAGATAGGACTTGAGTTATATCAAAAAGAGCATGATTCTGTATAACAGTTGTAGCCTGATCCACAATTTTGTTTTTATCCTAAGATGATTCGACTTTAATCTTTACAGCCCCCTGACTGTCATTTTTTATCTAGGAATTTTTGTTTTGATCCTGAGCCTGAGGAATTCTATTCTCTAGTCCTTGAGGATCAAGACCTATTTTTTGCTTAAAATTATGCTTATTAGTGCTCCACTATTTCTTTTGTGATTCGGCATATTTATGACTGTGCACTGGCTGGCTCACAAAAGTGTCATGTGGCTGACGTGGATCATTTATGTGAACTTTACCCCTTAGGTTATAATTGCTTTTGACTTGAGCTACTGCTACAGCTGTGAAAGCTCTAATTTCTTCATCAGAAGGTCTCCTCAGGTTATTCAAAAATATACTTGAGTCCTAAGCATAAGCATAGTTGTCTTCATCATCCTCATCATAGGAAGGCTACTAACAAATTTGGGTCCCATAACTTGTACCTGCATTAGCATCAATGAGAAGGATATTCCCTACCTGTGGACAGCATATTGACATTATCATCCTGCATATAATGTGGCTCATTGCATTCATCACAAGCAACAACATTATTGTACAAAGATTGAGCAATCATGCACTATGACTGTGAGTGAGGCATTTGACATACGATGCACCATGGGGTGTCATCAACAATATTTACAGCCTTCTTCAAAGGATCAGCAGTCTCCTTGAGATGTTGAGCTTTTAGATTAGGGTTGCTGCTTGGGAGTATGGGTTTACCATTATGCCAATTAGTGTTGTATGGTATATCATGTAATGATGGTCTCTTTTCTTTCCTTTGGTAAACCTATCTGTCAGGACCGATCCCTTTTTCATTTTTGGCCATTCTATAACTTAGGTCCTTGACAATAGTTGTCACCTTATCTAATTTATCCTCAGAAGTAGATGTATTGCCTTGAATACTTTGAGATTTAATATTTGGATTTTACAGAATTTTTACATCATCCCTTCTGTTTGTCTTGCTAGATGCTTTCCTATTATTTTTGATATTTGTTACAATTTTGAAAGCATCCCTGAGGCTATTTGGACCCTTATCTCTTAATCCATATGCTATCTTAGCATCAAAATCATTTATGTAGAGCACTATGCACATTGTCTCATTACGCCTTAGGTGATGTGGCAATTTGTTTAGCACCTTAGTGAATCTAGCATTGAAATCAGCAACCTGCTCATTTGATCCTTTGGTGATACCAGTGAATTCATTTATAAAAAAACTTGGATCAGTTTTGTCACCATATTGTTCTTTGAATATCCTCCTGAAGTCATCCCATGATGAAATACTTCTGTCAGGCAGACCTTTATACCATTCTTTGGCCTCATCAACTAAGGATTGCATAAACAATTTCATAAAAACATCCTCATGCTCAACCTCAAAGTTGTCCATGATATTCTGAAAAGCCTTCAAGTGATCTTCACCTGACACAGTATTGTTTCCTAAAAACTTTGGCACTTGCGGCCTCACATGTTTGTCAATAGGATTAGGGTAGCTAGGAATGCCATCAAAAACAAGCTGCCTGAATCTGTCTAGCTGCATGGGCTACCTACCAAAGTGATTTACATTTACATTCCTGTGAACATTCTGATTTCTTACATTATTTAATGGTATTCTAGCATTATTTGCATTCTGTCTTTGGTCATTTTGCTGATGATGGGCTTCATCTCTATGCTGGTTTCTCAAGACATTCACATTGTCAAGGATGGGGACTACATCATGTTGAGCAATTCTCAGAGCTTGCACCCTTTGTCTCATGTTATCTCTGATTTTCACTACTTGCAAATATTCTAACTCTGCCCTCAGATTCTTAATTTCCTTGGCTAATTCTTCATCTCTTGGCATAGAAGAGGATGGTTTCATTCCATTCTGGTCATCGTCATCATCATCTCTTGGAGATTCAGTCTCTTCAAATCTGTCACTGGGATCTAAGAAAGGGCGTTCTTGAAACACTTCTGACCTCATTCTTAGACTACCACCTTGTTGTCTTGTCTTGAATCTCAGCCTCTGTATTTGAAAAATAGGAAGGCTACTACCCTGAAGACCTAGGATTATCTTGGACATTATCATTATTCCTAGGAGAACCCTCATGATTAGCTAGGACAGCCCCCTTTTACCTATACATCATCTTTCTGGGTAACTCTTCAAACATAGGATTACGCAGGGATCTTCTCCCTTGCATACAAATTTTACTTTGCCGGTTTAGAGATTGTTTAGAGTCACCACCTACTATTAGGAATTATTTTTTGTTAAACTGGGGTTCTTAATCAAATCCCCAGTGGAGTCGCCAAATCTGTTGCGACTCAGATGGGCAAGAATTCACTAGGGACGAAAAGATAACACTTTCACTTTACCAAGTCCCCAGCGAAGTCACCAAATCTATTGCTACTCAATCCGACTAGATGTTTCCCAATTACCCCTACAAGGTAGCCATCATTGATCAACAGGATTTCCAAGCCAGGGGCCAACAGTGTAGGAGATAGACTCTATAATACCTCATCTTCTTCTTTAGGCTCTGCAAAGCCAAGAGGGGTATTCCCTATTCAACATCCATGAGATTTGCTTGTGAAGCATGGATGTTGACATAAAGCAGATGAATCCTCTTTTATGCAGACCAAAACTATGAGATAAGTGCAAAGGGGCTAGCTTTGGGCCTATGTTCAGTTGTGAGACAATGAATTTTGGTCCTAAACTACATCTAAGGTCCTAATGGTTGGGATTTGAAACTTAGAGTTTGATTTTTGATATTTGGATGCAAAACTAGGACCTTGGGTGTAACCTCAATACAAGACTAGACTGGTGTCTATCCAGGTCTTGGAGTCAATAGACATACACATGTGAATGATCAGCATAAACATATACCAAAGACTGGATATCAAGGGGGTTTTTAGTATCTGCCTTACAGATACGTCCCAAAATTAGGTATTGATGCAGAGGTAGGAGGACCAAAACTATCCTCAATAACATTAACAAATCAAAGAACTAATCCAATTGCTTTGGTCAGGTTGAAGAGAACATTAATACATATTTTTTCTCCAATTTTCATGAAGATCCAATGGTAGGGAAGAAGGTTATGACTCTTTTCCCAAAACTACAAACCCTAAGCAGTGTTCAGACCTGCCCTCACTAAAAATGCCATAACTTATTCAAATCTTAATAAAATTTGATGCAACAAAAAGAAATGGAAGGTAGACTCAATACTCTTTCCAACCATATATAGTTTTCCCCTGTATATATCTTTACAAAACCGTACCAAACGCTGCAATGGGACTGTTGCAGGAAAAATCAGAAAATTACAGTCCATAAAACACTCATATCTTTCACAAAAATAAATAAAAATGCATGGGACAAAAAGAAAATGGAAGGTGGTTGAAGGATCTAACATTTTCAATCCATTAGGCATCCATTCAATTCCATATAGGGCCGTACAATAGCAAAAGACAGCAAATTTCTGAAGGAAAATACAGGAAAACATTGTTTTTTCTCATTCCATGCTCAAATCTTCAACCACCCACGAATTTCTAAAGGTTACAAGGCCTTTTTAAAGGCATCTCATCAAGACTTTTCAGTTTCCCATGAACCATGACCTTAGGTATTCCCTCTTATGGCATCTTCTTTGCATTTTTATGCACTTTTACAACAAATTTAGTAACTTTTACATTTTTAACTTCCTTCTCTTACACTTGAAGGTTCAGTTTTACAAATTTGCCAATTAAATAAGCATTTGCCAATTAAATGAATCTAATGAGCAAGGTGCTCTTGCACCATACAACCAACCAACAAAATTTCTAAGTCCCTTGGAAATGTATCAGCAACAAAGTCTTTTCTACATCTCCTCTGGCTTCAATCTTCAATCTTCTCAGCTACAAACTTCAAATCTTTAGATCAATAGAAAGGTGACCAACCAACCAATAGAACAAACTACCATCTTCATAGAGCATCCTCAGGCTCCTTCTACTCCCATCAGTGGAGTATTCTTTAGGCTGCAACATCAAGTGCTTCTTCAGGTATCCATCTCTATCACTGCTTCACAACAAACCAACTCATCAAACCATTCATCTCACCCAACAGCAGATCCTGGTGATGCACCTACCACTCTCTCCTCAGTGGTTTCTCTATGCATCCTTCTCCAGCCAAATCTCTATTGGAGAATGGTCATGACAGACTTCATCTTGTCTGCCCACACACAACCTCAGAAAACATCTTTCTGCAGCTAGATGGATAAGCACCTGCAACCAAACAACTGAGCAACACAAAATCCAAAAGGTGTAGATTGCCTCCCTTGGTGATCTATCTACACAATCAAGATCTTCTCTCTGTTCACCTGCCTTCTCAGTGACAGGAAAAAAAAAATACACACCACCCAAATCTTTCGCCAGCTCTGATACCAATATGATGCAGAGGTAGGAGGACCAAAACTATCCTCAATAACATTAGCAAATCAAAGAACTAATCCAATTTCTTTGGTAAGGTTGAAGAGAACATTAATACATATTTTTTCTCCAATTTTCATGAAGATCCAATGGTAGGGAAGAAGGTTATGACTCTTTTCCCAAAACTACAAACCCTAGGCAGTGTTCAGACCTGCCCTCACCAAAAATGCCATAACTTATTCAAATCTTAATAAAATTTGATGCAACAAAAAGAAATGGAAAGTAGACTCAATACTCTTTCCAACCATATATAGTTTTTCCCTATATGTCTGTACAAAACCGTACAAAATGCTGCAATGGGACTGTTGCAGGAAAAATCAGAAAATTACAGTCCATAAAACACTCATATCTTTCACAAAAATAAATAAAAATGCATGGGACAAAAAGAAAATGGAAGGTGGTTGAAGGATCTAAAATTTTCAATCCATTAGGCATCTATTCAATTCCATATAGGGCCGTACAATAGCAAAAGACAGCAAATTTCTGAAGGAAAATAAAGGAAAACATTGTTTTTTCTCATTCCATGCTCAAATCTTCAACCACCCACGAATTTCTAAAGGTTACAAGGCCTTTTTAAAGGCATCTCATCAAGACTTTTCAGTTTCCCACGAACCATGACCTTAGGTATTCCCTCTTATGGCATCTTCTTTGCATTTTTATGCACTTTTACAACAAATTTAGTAACTTTTACATTTTCAACTTCCTTCTCTTACACTTGAAGGTTCAGTTTTACAAATTTGCCAATTAAATAAGAATTTGCCAATTAAATGAATCTAATGAGCAAGGTGCTCTTGCACCAGGTATTTAGTTATCTCTACTTACAACATCCTCACTACAATACATTCTTCCCAACACTCGATCTAAAACGTTTAATCTACTCCTTGAGCAGAAGTAAGAAATCAAGCATTCAACACAATAAACCTATATTCTAGAATCATAAACACCCCTTAGATGCTTAGATTTAGAAGAACATAGTCAATTTGGAGACAGATAATAGAACATATGCAATATAGCATTACTCATTTAAATCAGCATGATATCAGTAGATTTATGTAGAAAAACATACAACATGAGACTCATAAACTCACAAGATAACCAAGACAGAGCCACCAATGAAGTCGTATCTGATCACAGCACCAAAATTTTGTCCAATTTTCAACCACAACAAATGAGCAACACATTCTGCTATATACAGCAAGGGAGTGCACTCAACATTAATTACATGGTAAAAATTCAAAAATCTACCAGATACCATGCATCATGAGAAAATGGCGCTCAAATATTGAATACGAAAAGTAGGGGGAGACAGGAAGGTCTCGAGCCCTGTGCCGCCGCCCAGGGATTCACATCTTCAATCGGGCACTTGATCTATCCATACCATCGCCCATACCCTATAACATCCGCCATTAATGGCATACCAACCCACGACGCCTGGAAATGCGATGGACAATGTGTTTGAAACTTTTCTCGCCAAGAAATATGACCCTGATATTTCAAATCATGTGGGAACAAATTATCCCACCTTCATCCTGTGGTGACCTCTTGAACACTTTATATGCATGACCACACTAGAAGATGATAGTCGGCAATTTTTCTCCTGACAACACCAATATAAACCTCATCATGATCCCTCTGCATGATGCTCGATGTTCAATATCACCCTGACGTCAGCGAACCACCTGCATGATAATCCTCCTTTGAAAAATCATCCCGATATTTCACATCACCCTGATGTGAAATATCACCCTTATTGGAAAATTACCCCGATAAGAAAATATCACCTAATATTTGAACACCATCCTGATGACCAATATCATCATGAGGACCACCTGATGCACCCCACTGATCCTGATGACATCACCGTCATATTGCGATATCAAGGTGATCCTCGGCGGCAAGGGTGATATTCAGAATATCACCCGATATTGAAATATCACCCCCTCCTTCGGAATATCCAGTCACTAGATAGGCTGATATCACCCCCCACATAAAATTGGCATCCGCACCTCGGGGTGATGAAGCGAACATGAGGTGATAAAACAGCATCGGGTGATCTTCACTAAGATCACCCAATACTCGAAACATGATGACCCCCCGCAAGAAATATCAGGGTGATACCTGGAAACATGATGATGACCCCTTCCTTTAGAATATCAGGCTATATTTGAAATATGATGAGGAGGCCCAAAGACTTAGAACCTTGTTGGACTTTTTCAGGAGGGTGCCTACAAAATTAATTGCTTGAAACTTCAAAGTTTATGCAGGCGGTAACATGCCAAACCATCATCACTTTGTGAGCCACTTTTATTTGTACATTGGTGGTTAGGATCCCAAAATTCTTTGCAAGAGAAGCATAGGCCTTGTCTTCTCATTTTGTTCTTTCTCATTATAGGATTCATCGCAACTAGTAAACCATAAGCAATAGATTCACCTTTTATCAAATGGGTTTCAATGTTCTCAATTATATGCTCAATCACTGTATTAGACAACCAATGTGCTTCCGATGAAAAATGTTGTTCCCTTTTCTAAATACTTAGCAAGTTAGATAATAACAACTTGGAGATATCATCATCTTCATCTAAAATTAGAGATAAGATATTTTGCATTGTTTCTTTAACACCATCCGCATGATATTTTTTGATTTTATCAACAAAACAATGAAATATTTTGAGAATTAAACCATCACACTTGAGGCCAATCAAAAAAACCCATGACCTGACCTAAGCCATAATTTCTAAAATTTTAGCAATCTTTTTGAAAGATAGGCTTCTAATATCACCCAACCCATGAAAGCTTTCAATAATCAGCTGTAATATCTCCTTCATTAAGTCATCATTGTAGGGTGCTTCAGGAGCTGAAATTCTCATGACTTCACTAATGCATGTGATAACTACCAATCTTACATTTTTATCCAACAACTCAGGCTCACACAACAAAGTCTTTGAAAGCATCAAGGCCAGTGGAAATACCTGAAAAGGTGATTGAGGAATTTTACATAAACATTTCTCAACTTCTTCCACAGTGTTAAGAAGGCTCTTATTTGACCAAAGCAAAGATTTCAGCTTCACATATGCATCCAAAAGTCTTCTACATCGATCTTTGTCCCAGAGAGATGCCATGATCTCATATTCACTATTCAAAACCTATCAATTGTCAAACTTTGAACACTCATGCAAGTGTTGATCACTCACATGCAAAGCTGAATCTGACCTCACAAGATACCAAGATCTACTCTGATACCACTGTAACATACACCCTTGGATATATGTTTTTCTGTGCCAATCCTTTTGTTTTCTGATTGTTTTAGGTTTAGGATTTCATTGCATATTTTGCATGTTTGATATTTGCATTAAATACATGGAATAATGTGTGTATAACATAAACCTAGAAAAACTAAAATAGTTATGAGCAAACTAATGAAGACCCAGATTGTATTATGGCAAAATATGAATTATGAGTACATACCCATATGGAGTTTTACAGCTTCATACCAATGCTGATGGAGAGCCAACCACAATAAGCCACAGAAAGTCACTCCAAATACCCACACATAAATGGATATTGCATTACAACTTCATACAATGAGTTTCCAAGCCTTATGTGAACCCTACATGGGAGTATGAAGCCACAAATATAAGCTAATGCTCCCCCTAGAAGTCCCATGTTCAACCTGCACTAGTACGACCTATCTAGTGGCTTGGGTTAGCAACAAAACATTATAAACTACTCCTCAAATCTTTCAATCTGATCTATATGTGATTACAGATGCAGAACACCTCTAATCAGATGAAAATGAGAACCAAAATCCCTACAAAATACCCACAATGTCTTCTAAAATTAGTACTAGTATTGAGAAGGTATGGCCTAGCCAATGAGAGTAAAATCAATCTATAACACCCTCTAATCTCTGCTCAAAATAAACACACAAATGCCTTCAAAAATATGAATTAAACATGTTCATTTCGGCACCAAAACTCCATCAAAATGTTTCTGACAAACGCATAACTGAAGCCTCTGGTTGATGCCTCCAAGAATTTACCAAGTGGGGTTTCATCCACAAAGCCAAAGATCAAATCCTATCTTGCAGAGGTTTTCGTCTCAGCAAGTTCAGTCTAAACCCTCAAAGCTCTCCAAGCTCCAAGAAATAAGAGAAGAAAATAATAATTCCCAGCATATCCAAAATGAGAGCTCATTTCACTTTTTATTTCCTCCATTAGGGTCATTACACTTTGGGGTGGGAAATATTTCTTTTAATATCACTTTAATATTTCCCA
Organism: Cunninghamia lanceolata; assembly: GCA_027924645.1. Classification (NCBI taxonomy): domain Eukaryota; kingdom Viridiplantae; phylum Streptophyta; class Pinopsida; order Cupressales; family Cupressaceae; genus Cunninghamia; species Cunninghamia lanceolata. The sequence goes on along the minus strand of BSBN01000809.1, from coordinate 43,322,255 downwards.
AGGTGAGCACTCCACAAAATAACTTAAGTGACTTTTAAATATTCTATTTTTTCATGACTTAACCATTAATTCCCAAAGTCCAATATTCAAATAATAATATTAATTTACGAACTTTAAAACAGAGGCCCATATGAACTTGAAATTTAGTGATCTATATATAGCTCACCAGAAAGGTCTCGACAAGATGCTCCATCTCCAACATTGAAAATCCTAAAATGAATAGAAACCCTAATTTGCAAAAAATAGCAAGTTCGGGCCCAAAGTCTAAAATCACCTGGAAAGGCATCATTGCAAACCATCTGATATCACTGAGCTCAATGCAACATCTAGGATAGCCAACAGCTGAATGCCAAGTCACCAAAATAGCATAAGATTGACACTTATTAAAAATAGTAGTGTTCTCCAAGGAGCAAAGAGAACAAACCTAGAAAAACCCAGAAAGATTGTCGCCATGCAAGTACTTACTATAAATAGTAAGTATAGACAAGTTGTTTGAAATCCCTTCGAAAAGTGTCATACAAGTCCACTAGATCACCCAAACACATTGGTGACATCAAAATACTCCTCTGATTAGGTTGTCACCAACCCAAAAAGTCTACTCCAATTGTGTTGTAAGAGAACTCAGAAATGGGGACATTACAATCCATCCTTCCCAAAGATTACTTACTCTCAAGCAATCTACAGCTACATGCCGAAGCTAAAAACTAGGATCCCAAATCAATCTGAAGAATGTCCAACAACATCTCCACAACATCTACTGGGTAGATGTAAAACCATACTCAGCATCAATGTAAGTATCTACCCCTGTATAGAACAATCTGCTAGACATAGGAACCCCTGGGTCCCAAAGCCAATATGTAAGTCTATCATACACATCACCCATTGACTTCCACTATGCTACTCTGGTATAATATTCACCGTGCAGAGAGTGGTGAAGCAATATATAGGAATCCAATTGAACTATCATGCCAAACCTATCACCACCTAGATCCCAACACATCAAAACCACACATCCATCAATCATGAAGAGGTAAGTAAATCTTGAAGTGTCTAAACCACAACATCCCATATCAACCCCTATAAAACTCCTATGGATGTGCTGACTATCCAACATAGGTGCTAGAAGATATGAAACTTCTCCTCTCAAATCGAGGCAATGATAAAACTCTCCTCCATCACCGCTATAAAATCTAAACATGCCTAGTAACACTGCAACCTCTCTGAAGCCATGTCTCCAATGAAAATTTTTGAGACAAAGAAGTTGCAAACTATGTCTAGTACATCTCACCATGATGGTAATATGATCTCTGACCCTACCAATAATCCTCTGAATGTATTTGAGTCAGCCACCTATAATCCATAGTTCCATCTTCTATAGATGGCAACATTTCATCCCATAATGGATGGTATAAATCCCAAGTCAATCCATACTTATGCATCATCAGGTCCTCTATGTGTGGACTAAAGGAGAAATGATGAGCACTCCTCACTATGTAGTCAAGATAAAAAGCACCTACTTGTGTCAACGGTTGACTGTCATAGTCATGGAAAACACACTCCTCATCACTCCCATCACTTGAATCAAAAGATGGCTCATGTCTCTAATCCTGAATGGCTAATTGGGTAGATACTCTGCAAGTCCTCTTTGCATACCCAATAGCAAAGTCTCGGTCTAAAAGCAATTGGAGGTATTCTGATTTAATCCACTCTATGGCATTCTATATAGTTCACAAATTAGATATAGAAGTGACCGCTACTACACCTAACTGCCTTTCCTCCAATTGTGATGTCCAAATGAGGTCCTCCACAAACTTGTGGGTGTTGTCGGTACGAGTTAAGGTTTGAAAAACATTACCCTCGGTAACCTTCAGTAGATCTCTCCATCTCTGCAGCTCAATAAGTTGTCTATCATAATCAGCTGCATAGTATGCAATCGTTGATTTGCTTCCAATAGAGGGAAACAAATCAACATGAGAACCAATCTCTCCACTGAATGATGCCCTACACATCTCCTAAGACAATGATGGATTAGTGTGGTGACCTATCACACCATTCTCTAGAGAATCCACCAACTCATCACACAAGCTATCAATAACCTAATCTACATCACCTATCATGGGACTATCCTCAGAGACCCTTGATGTAACATCTAGTTCTCTACCACTCTCAACCAAAACACCCATCCCGTCTATATCACCTGCACCTGCAACTATAATGGGTGTAGCCACATCCACAAAGTACTCCTTACCACTGTCCATGGGTGTATACTCATCACCAGTAACTATCATATATATGGGGGCTGTGACTGCTGGAGATGAAGAATGCACTAAGCTCAACTCCTCGGTAAGCTCATCTATCCATATATTTGAATCATGAAGTGATGTTTGAGTGCTCTTCAATGAGTCTATGGTGACCTCAAGCTCATAGGTGAGCTCATCAACCTCCTCTTCCTTTCCCTTTGGAGCATTATAATAGATAACATCAAGCCTGAGAAGATGATCTCTATCTGATAACAGTTGTAGGTAATTATTCTTAATGATCTCAACTGCATCTCTAAGTGCCTAAAACTCAGCAAGGGAAAATCCACTATCAAGGTGCTCATATGTACCTGGAGTCCAACAACAGTGTGTCACCAACTGCTAAGCAATATCAAAGTGTTCTAAGGCTAAAGCAATCATGCCTTCATTTATCTTCAATTGCCCTACCAAATGATTAGACTCCTCTGACAAATTGTCTCCACACAAAATTTCCAACGTGTAATCTACACTATGATAAGAGGTTGAATCATCATCACTCACTGATTGGTAAGCATCCTCATGTGTGCTATCCACTTCGCACACATCCTCATTAAGTTTGCTACTATTATGAACCTCTATGGATGGCTTAAATGACATGCTAGATGCTGTTGATTTGCCAATATCAATGCATACTGCTCCTTCCAAAGTAGATGCATGTCCAACCAAGGAGTTATCCTGGGACACATCACCAACAAGTAACTTTTCTGATTTGTTCATGTCTCCCAAGGTCTGATTTACAAAATCAAACTTGTTGTGGCTCGAGTCCACAAGACCTATTGCATCAATGTCACCTAAAAATTGAGTGTCTACATTAGGTGACTCCACACCACCATTATTCTCATGTCAGATGACAGTAACCTCATGCTGATACAAATAGATCAGGTTGTTGTCACAAAAATTAGAACTATTATGGTTGTATTATCCTTGCTTTCCTCATGTTTGACAGCCATATCTTGTGTGCCAACACTAGAAGTCTCTTCTACAACATTTTCCTCATGTACCATAACATTTAAATCATGACTACAATCAAGAGAATGACTGCTATCATAAAGATCAGAATTGTTATCAGGGCTGATAACAACCTCTTGATTGTTGAAAGTAACTTCATCTATCAAACCATCATCACTTTGTGATTCCCTTTTATTCATGCATTGGTGGTCAGGCTCCCAAAATTCTTTGCAAGAGAAGCATAGGCCTCATCTTCTCATTTGGTTCTTGCTCATTATAGGATTCCTTGCAACCTATAAACCATAAGCAATAGATTCATCTTCTGTCAAATGGGTTTTAATTTTCTCAATTCTATGCTCAATCACTGTCTTAGACAACCAATGTACTTCCGGTGAAACATGTTGTTCCATTCTCCAAATACTTAGCAAGTTAAATAATAACAACTTGGAGATATCATCATCTTCATCTAAAATCAGAGACAAGATATTTTGTATTGCTGCTTTAACACCATTCGCATGATATTTTTTGATTTTATCAATAAAACAATGAAACATTTTGAGAATTAAACCATCACACTTGAGGTCAATCAAAAAGACCCATGACCTTACCTGAGCCATAATTTCTAACATTTTAGCAATCTTTTTGAAAGATGGGCTTCTAATATCACCCAACCCATAAAATCTTTCAATAATCAGCTGCAACATCTCCTTCATTAAGTCATCACTGTAGGGTGCTTCAAGATCTGAAATTCTCATGACTTCACTGATGCATGTGATAACAGCAAATCTTACATTTTTTACCTGGATGCTTCAACAACTCAAGCTCACACAACAAAGTCTTTAAAATCATCAAGGCCAGTGGCAATACCTAAAAAGGTGACTGAGGAATTTTAGATAAACATTTCTCAACTTCTTCCACAATGCTAAGAAGGCTCTTATCTGACCAATGCAAAGATTTCAGCTTCAAATATGCATCCAAAAGTTTTCTGCACTGATCTTTGTCCCAAAGACATGCCATGATCTCACATTCACTATTGAAAACCTATCAACTGCCCAACTCTGAACACTCATGCAAGTGTTGATCACTCACATGCAAAGCTAAATCTAACCTCACAGGATGGCAAGATCTTCTACTCTGATACCACTATAATGTACACCCTTGGATATATGTTTTCTGTACCAATCCTTTTGTTTTTTTTATTGTTTTGGGTTTAGGATTCCATTGCATATTTTGCGTATTTGATATTTGCATTAAATACATGGAATAAAGTGTGTATAACATAAACCCAAAAAAACTAAAATAGTTATGAGCAAACTAACGAACACCCAGATTGTATTATGGAAAAATATGAATTATGAGTACATACCCATATGGAGTTTTACAACTTCGTACCAATGCTGACGGAGAGCCAGCCACAATAAGCCACAGAAAGTTACTCCAAACACTCACACATAAATGGATATTGCATTACAAGTTCATACAATGAGTTTCCAAGCCTTAGGTGAACCCTACATGGGAGTATGAAGCCACAAATATAAGCTAATGCTCTACCTGGAAATCCCGCATTTAGCTTGCAGCAGTACGACCTATCTAGTGGCCTAAGTCAACAACAAAACATTATAAACTAGTCCTTAAATCTTTCAATCTGATCAATATGTGATTGCAGATGCAAAACACCTCTAATTAGATGAAAATGAGTACCAAAATCCCTACAAAATACTTACAATGTCTTCTAAAATTAGTACGGCCAGTATTGAGAAGGTACGGCCTAGTCAATGAGAGTAAAATCAGTCTATAACACCCTCAATCTGCCATAAAAATCTCTACTCAGAATAAACACACAAATGCCTTCTAAAATCTAAATTAAACAAGTTCATTTCGGCACCAAAACTCCATCAAAATATTTATGACGAACACACAACTGAACCCTTTGATTGAAGCCTCCAAGAATTGACCAAGTGGGTTTTTGTCCACAAAGCCAAAGATCAAATCCTATCTTGCAAAGGTTTTCATCTCAGCAAGTTCATTCCAAACCCTCAAAGCCAAACCCTTAAAGCTCTCCAAGCTCCAAGAAACAAGAGAAGAAAATAATAATTCCCAGCATATCCAAAATGAGAGCTCATTTGACTTTTTATTTCCTCCATTAGGGTCGTTGCACTTTTGGGTGGGAAATATTTCTTTTAATTTCACTTTAATATTTCCCAAGGTGAGCACTCCACAAAATAACTAAAGTGACTTTTAAATATTTTATTTTTTCATCACTTAACAATTAATTCCCAAAGTCCAATATTTAAATAATAGTATTAATTTACGAACTTTAAAATGGAGACTCATATGAACTCAGAATTCAGTGATCTATAGCTCGCCGGAAAGGTCTCAACAAGACGCTCCATCTCTAACAATGAAAATTCTAAAATGGATAGAACCCTAATTTGCCAAAAATAGCATGTTCGGGCCCAAAGTCTGAAATCACCTGGAAAGGCATCACTGCAAACCATCTGATATCACTAAGCTCAATGTAACATCTGGGATAGCCAACAACTGAATGCCAAGTTACCAAAACAGCACTAGACTGACACTTACTAAAAATAGCAGTGTTCTCCAAGGACCAAAGAGAACAAACCCAAAAAAACCCAAAAAGTGTCGCCATGCAAGCACTTACAATAAATAGTAAGTATGGATAAGTTGTCTGAAATCCCTCTGGAAAGTGTCATACAGGTCCACTAGATCACCCGAACACATTGGTGACATCAAAATACTCATCTGATTAGGCTGTCACGAGCCCAGAAAGTCTGCTCCAACTGTGTTGCAAGAGAACTCAAAAATAGGGACATTACACCTAATGTCTTAAGATATGCAAGGTTTATCTAAATTATACATGATTTTATCAAGTACGCATGCTTGTTCTAATAATTATAAAGACTTTAACAACTCATTGTACTTTCTAGTCTATTGGGATGATCTATTATGGCTTTAGGTAATCATTTTTCCTATTTCCTAATTGATCATCTCAAATTTCAATGCTAGTGCCAAAGTTGGACTCCAAGCTTCATTGCTTCAAAATTGAGCAAAATGAAATCAGAAGAAAAAAGTGAAATTTAAAAAATGAAAAATAAAGACAACGAGGTAAAAGAAAATAAAATATCAAAACCTTAATCCTTTATAGGTGATTCACGTATCTTCATTAAGGTTATAGATGCTTGGCTAGTAGTGGACCTATGCTTTGATGGGACTAGAGGTATCTCCATCAAGGCTATGGATGGTAGGCTAGAAGAAAAGTAGTGCTTGACATGTTTTTGGACCAATTGCATTTGTCTACCTAATATTCCTTTGTCATAATGTTAATCATAGTTGCATATGAAAGGAGTAAATGAATCACATGAACACATTCTCTAATTAGTAGCACCTACTAATTTCTTATCCTAAGTTAGGCATGATTTAGATATGGTTAGCTTTACCTAGGTCATCATTTTGTTTTATTTAACCTTTCCCTTTCAACCAAAGATTTTAGTTTCTAAGCAATTTTTATTGCTTTCCCCTAAGAGTCATTGTTTGTTTAATTTTTCTACAACATTACCCCCTTTTTTTCTATGAGATTAAATTTGATGGCCTACCGAACAAAGGAAAATCATTCTCATGCTCATATGAGGCATGGTAGAAGGAAAATTTTCCCATTCAGGCCCCTATTCAATTTGTTTGAACATACAACCACCTAATTGCAAGTTTTAAATGATTTCCATGTTTTCAAATGCATTTAAGTGTGGGTTTGACTCATATTTAATTGATTTATTCTCATATTTGACTTCCTATTTTATGTGTATGCAAAAGTTTATGGTGTGCTTCCCATAGACTCACAATTGTATGATTGGCAGATGAAGAACTTAATGAAAGCATGGTTCAAGCGATTGATCTTGATCCTCTAGGCTTGACCTCATGGATTTTGAAGAGAAAAATTAGTTGGTATGTGTATGGACCTTGGTTACGGATATAAAAGAATGAAGTGACATACATTTTTAAAACTATTTTCTAGGTACCTTGAAAGGAAAGATGTAACTAATGAGAAAATCCCCCCTCCTTTGCATGAGAATTTAAGGAAAGACTTAGCAAAGGCTAAAGAGAAGAGGGCACTTTCTTCCTCTATACATGTATATGGTGAGGTAGAACTTTTAGCTTAGGTACAAATGTCAATTATTTGTAAGCATAGCCATCATATTTGGACCAATATTCTATATAAACATATTTTACTTGAGCTAAATGAATGTTGTTCATGGATTCAATAGTTTATTATCTAAATATGGTTATATTTTCCTTCATAGTGTCTATTTGGTAACATGATCATAAAATTCACATATTTCCTTAGAATCTTGCACATGTTATGCTATAAGTTGATGTAAAATTGGCAATGGTATAAAGTGCTAACTATGTGTTTTGGGGGAATACCTACATGTGACAATGTTTATTCTTGAATATGATGGATATATCTCCTTTTTCTCTTCCCAATGCCTCTTCTCTCTTCCTTCCTTTTTTATTCCATTTCTCTTTTCCTTTTTATTTGGAGTTGGATACGATAGGTCTATATTAGGTTCCCTTGAACCTAAGATTTATTGGTTGTGTATCATGTTGCACTTGAATTAACACCAAACCCCTAATGATAACATCTCATTTTCCATTCAATAATTCTTTTAAAGCCAAGATTTGGTAACCCTAATACCTTGTAAAGGTTTGTAATCTCCTTTTAAGAGAGGAATCACCCATGGTTTTTGATCTTCTATCATGCAAGTTTTGTTGGTAAATAGTTACATGATGTTATGTCTTAAATAGATTCCATGTGATCCTATATAGTGATCATATATGATATTCATATTCAATTTATATGTTATCTTACATTATTACATGATGTTATGTCTTAGATATTCTATATGACCCTATGTTTCAATATAGGATATTTATATTCAACTTATATGTTATCTTATATTAATACATGATATAGTATGTCTTAGAGATTTCATATGATACTATATGTTTCAATATAGGATATTCATATTTAATTTATATGTTATCTTACCTTGTTTTTTATTGAAGGTAAAATGGGGGTTTTTAAAAGGGCCCCAACCCTTTAATAACTAAGCAAACCAAAGACAACAAAAGGAAGCTACAAGGCAACACAACTATAGCATAACTTCGACAAAATCACAACAAAACATCAACCATAAGACAACTATAAAACAAAACCATGATATCTAAGAGATGAAACACCAAGGAAACACTAAAGTTTATTCAAGGTTATGGCAACCTCCCACTTGTATTGTAAGGCATGAAGATGGTTGATTATGGCATCTATAGTTAAAGTATCAATGACCATTTATTTACATCTCCTCACATTAGCCCTCATGCTAGATTGGAATTTCCCATTTGTGTTCTTCACCCTTTCATGTAGAGATTTGATATTGTTGAGTGATTTGGTGATTGTAGTCATGCTAAAATTTACAATTTTTTGAATGTTACCTTTAATACCCACTACATCTTCCTCCATTTTGTCAAGCCTTTCATCCTTTTTTACTAGGTCTTCTTTCAATTTGAGAAGATCCTCCTTAGATTTCTATTTGTCCAATAGGGAGCCTTGAGTTTTTTTTGTTAATCTCCATAAAGAACCACTTCAGAATCTTATGATGAGTATTGGTTTCCGTATGCAATTCATTTAATTTATCTGCCAAGTAGTCAATGATAGAAGTAACACCTTTAAGAGAAGAGGGTGGGCAATATTGTCTATCCTCCCAATCATTTGAACCTAGATAAAGACCATCAACCTCTAAGACTTGGGTTTACACATTAAACTCCTCTTCCTCCTCCATTTTCCTTTTCCCTTAATCAACAAAGGGGATGTCATCCTACAAAACTCCCACATCACCAAGCCCTTTACACTTCTAGGATTCACCCCTATACTTCTTGGAACTATCTCTTACGTTATGTTATCTTATATTATCACATCATGTTATGTCTCAGAGATTTTATATGATCTTATATATTGATATTCATATTCATATTCAATTTACTCATATTGAATTCATCATATTTAGAAAATATCATATATTGATTCTACATATTAATATATTCATATTCAATTAGGTTTCCTGAAGTGATAATTGTCCATTTGTCAATGTCAATGTCCATTTTCAAACATATATAAATAAATGTGCATGTATCAATCTCCACATGGTAAGCATATAAATAAATGTCTGCATATTAAACATATATATAAATGTACATGTGTCAATGTCAATGTTCAAGAAAACTCATATAAATAAATTGATAAATGTCAAAGTAAATGTCCAACTCTCAAATACATAAGTAAAATAAACACATGTTAGTCACCATGTCTACTCTTAGTCAAGAAACCCTCAAAGTGAGAATCATGCCTTGAATTATGAAGAGCACTAAAAAATGTAGAAAGATAAATTTCTAGAACAAAAATTATACAAAAATGTTAGTTACTGTAAAGCTAGAATGTATACATAAATTATCTCACGTAGTCACTATTGTCGAGTGAAGCACACATGCCTACATACTCCACACTATATTGAGTGCTAATTCAAGCTACATGTGCAAAACATGAAATAATAACAAATTTGAATGATAATTGTATAGGTTTTCATTCATATGGTTAAGATTTTACAATATATTTTAACTTAAACTTAAATTATACTTTTGTAACTAGACTAGGACCTAGAAAACCATCTACATCTAAATTACCATACATTGACACATATTTAGATATAGTATGCATAGTTACTACAACTTCTATTGATGACATTCATCTAATAACTACAGAAATGATGCCCAAAAAGGACTATGCATGTGAAACGGAGTCAAACTTGAAGAAATCATCACTAAAAAAGTCATGCCCTATGAAAGCTACTCTAATGTGATACTTTTTGAATGTTCAGGAGCAAAAAAATGATTACTAGATAGTCCTACACCTTTTGAGTACTACAACATGGCACTTGTCAAATGGTGAGGAGAGGAAAATTTATTTTTAGATGGTCTTACACCTTATGACTACTCCAATATCACAATTGTCAAATATTGAGGAGTGGTAGAATGATTAATAGATGGTGTTGATCCTTGCAAGTACTCTACATCAAACCTCTACATCTATAGGCTTGGAGGGTACTAGAATTTTTGACTCTATGAGGACATGATCCACATATTCACCAACATCTAATAGAGAGATGCCCAACTATGATGATAACACATGATATTCCCTCATTATGTCCTCTACATTAAATCATGTAGACTCATGTATCGAACCATCATTACTAATAAAATTAAGATCCTCTAGAGATTAGAAGGTAGGAACATGGTATAGATCAAGCTACGATAATGATGTAGTTGTATGTGTTGTAGATGACCTATGTGGCCACCTCAACATGTACTAACCAACCCAATCTGAAGAGATGGTTTGGGCCTAGACAACAACCTCAACAACAACCACACAATAAACAATGTATCTATGTCTTGAAGTAAACACTGAAGACATCCTCTCACCAACCAATACTCTATGCTAAGGAAGTTGTTGATATGTATGATGATATGCTTGTCTATCACATAAACTACTAGACTATTGTCCCAAATATGGAGGTAAATCTAAATAATTAACATTGAGGTTGAGGCCCAAGTAAACCTTAGTATATAACTATTGTGAAAAATATAATAGAATTTGGTTGTTATTTAGATAAAAACAATGGGTAGATATGAATCTAGGGTATATTAGAGGTGTAAATTAAGGGCACATACACATAGTGACCTAAAATCCCCTCACACTAGAACTAGGTACATAATGTGCAAAACAATCATTTTTTATGAATTCATTTAGCACACTTTGTTGTACAATAGCTAATGAAACATCACTTAAAACAAATCTCATTTGGGCAATAATAGTTACAAAAGTCTTACTAGAATATGGACTAAGACCTCTTAAACTATTTCTAATACTAATCAAACTATGTAACATAATTTTACAATTTGACCGATGAAGGCTTGTGGTTTAAGAGTCTTGTAAAATTGACTCCAATCTCACAATTTTCCTATCTATATGAGTAGATAGTTCAACCATGTTCACTAAAACATAAAAGAAATTAATTTAAAATAATTGCAGTTAAAATTAATTTCAAATGATTAAATAAGATGAATTTTCTAAAGGATATGTATACATTTGAATGAGCTTGACTAATAATTTTATGTTTAGATAAGAAACAAGAAAGATATGCGTTTAAAAGTTTATGATAAACTTTTGCTTGAAAATATTAATTTTTTTCAAACATTACATCACATTCATTTAAATAATTTAATAATTAATAAAAGAAATGTTCTATAGAACTCAAGATTAATCACCCAATGAAATTAATTGTATATTTTTATATTGACAAAATGACAACTCAAATGCATTTATATAAGTTCATAAGACTACATTAGACCTTTAAAACTCAATAATCACCCATGACATCAAATATTTTTAATGATGAACTATTTTCTAAAAGTGTGGGCTTCACAGAGCACAAAGTTAAACAATTCAACCAATAATTAATAGAAATGAAGAGGCATTTCCTACTTCTATGTGTCTATATATACGCACACACACACATGCACACACATACATACATATATCTACATGTATATATATGTATATATGTAAAATATATGTATGTATATATACATATATACATATAGACACGCATATACATATGTGTGTATGTATGTGTGTATATGTACATACATGTATATGTTAGTGTGAAAAGTGGTTTTACCTAACTAGTTCAACTCCTACCTAGTTGGTCCTATTCATACTAGTGCTTCAGCTCACTTAGAGATTTTTTGCATTTTAGTCTCATCTCATGAGTCCACTATGTGTCCTGACACCTGTCCCAAGTGTGTCCACATGTGTTACTGCATTGGAGGGGTAGCCATTCATTTAGTCCTACCTTCCTTCTTTCTCAACCTTACCTTTATATGCAAGGGATTATACGTACATTTTACACATTGTATGAGTATTGACATTATAGCTTATTTTTCTTAATCTCTTTGTAGAATGTTATTTGGTTATGTAGGGATCCTTCAACTATTGTGAGTCTCTTGGTGACTGTGACATGATATCAAAGATATGAATTTGCAAGCCCCTTCTCTTCATTGATGGATTTTCATCAAATACTTTCATATGATGCATCTTGGAGAAAAAATGACCCCAATGTTCCATTTGAAAGGCCCAAAATTGTATAGATCAACAATAAACTTGAAAGGGTTTGGGTATAGTATTGTATAGAGGTTTTTGGGAGGGCTCTATTGAAATCCATAAAAAAATCCATTCCATCTATGTATGGATCCATACATCTAGACAATTGTATGGCTATTATACCATCATATTATTTTTGCAGCACCTCTACATCACCTCATACTGATCTTGCATAGATTTTTGTACAATTTGAGGGCATTATTTTTTTATTTTAAAAATATTATTTTTTGTCTAGGGTACAATCCCTATGTAGGGATGATGCCTACACTCCAATGAGTTGTCATGGGGAACTCATCCCCCAGTCACACATATCCCCTCAGGGGCTTAACTCAACATTGTCGCTAAGAGAAATGCACCTTAAACCTACTACTAACCTATCATCTCCACCATCATGCCTCCATGCCATCTACATCACTATGGAGGGCTCTACCACCCACCCACTACTCTCTTGCCACCTTAACCAAGATTACCCTATTAGTGCTTCTTAGGGCTCTTTCTTGCACTCTTAAAGGGGGGATTCTTTTTGGGGACATAACTTTCACCCATGATACATCAAAATTTTGACTTCTTATAGGTGTTGGAAAGCTCTTTCTGAGAAATTTTTCATGGTGCAAGTCTTTTTTCTCTTTTTTGTTTTACTATAATTGTTGTTTGTAGATCCAATTTTATTTTTTATAGGGCATATCTTTTGTGCATGATATCAAAATTAGACATTTTTTTTCAAATTTATTAGAAAATCATAAGGATTCTTCTTTTAATATTATAAATTTAGTTTGGCAAACCTTTTTTTTTAAATTATGAATCAGCATGTGTTATAAATGGTTGATCCAAGCTTTGTCTTTGTAAAATTTGCAATCAATGCACCTTGTAATGTTTTGGGTGGGTTATAAGGCACAATTTTAGTGTCCATTTATATTTTTAATGTAGTCATAATAGTTGAATCTAGGATAATTAAACCTTTAATTCCACATAATTCACAACAATCTAATGCAAAATTAACTTCAATTCATGAGCATCCCTCACACATGAAGCTAAAATCAAATAAATAATTCACTCCCTCTTCCAACTATAGTGAGTCTCTCTCCAAGACAACAAATAATTCAAGGGATAATTACATATTTTGAGGCAAATGGGACATGTTGAGTCTCATTGTTTCATGCCATTATAAGTATTTTTTAGATTTATAAATGCACTAAAATAAAGGGAAACACTTGTATCTTGTGTTTTAGGAATTCTTGCACATCATATTGTGTCATTCTTGTACTCACACTATTTTGTAAAGTGCCATGTGGGGTTTGTTGTGTGAGTGTCTTGTTGTTTTCCATCATAATCTTGTCTACCCTCATGAGAGTGTGTCTTCATCCCACACACCGTTTTCAATTGCACATACATCATTTTAGACTTGATGTTGCTTCTTCATTTCTTTGCACTAAATTGTAACACAATTTCAATGGATCTACCATACCTCTTCCTTGTTAGCTTGACGTTACGGGGGCTATCATATGGTTTATGCTAATGATTCCATAATTTCATTGGATTAATGCAATCAACTTCATGTCATGAGCATCCCTCCAACTTGAAGCATAAGTTAAATAAGCAATTCACTCCATCTTCCAAAACTGATGAGTCTCCCTCCATGACCATGAAGAATTTAGGGGATAATTTATTTCTCCCTAAGTATCACTTAAGTGGGGGTATTAGTGTGAAAAGTAATTTTACCTAACTAGTTCAACTCCTACCTAGTTGGTCATATTCACACTAGTGCTTAAGATCACTTAGAGACCTTTAATTTTTACTCTCACCTCATGAGTGCTCTACATGTTTCCTCACACTTGTTTCAAGTGTTCTACCACATTGGAGGGATAGTCAATCATTTAGTCATGCCTTCCTTCTTCCTCACCATTACCTTTATATGCAAGAGTTTTGATGCAGGAGCATCTAGAGGTGTAGAGAAATCTTGAATCACCAAAAAAATATTTTATTTTTTTATTTCTTTTGAAATTTTGTTTTTGTGAATACCTATTTGCTTGAATAATGATTCAGAACCTTCAAAGTTTCCAAAAAGGTAAGAATACTAGGACTTACTATTTTTAGTAACCCTATATCAGAGACGCATTTGGGCCCAAAATTTTCCCCAAAGATTTAAAATAGTCAAATAAACATTCTTGGTAAATTTTAGCCCAAGATCATGTCTCGATTTCAAGATATTAAAGTTTTTGTTTTTGAGGTTCCTGAAAAAATTATGGAATCAAATTTGAAGCACGTAGACATCCCTAAATGCCCTAAAAGTTGTTATAACTATTGAAGATGATTATATATTGATAGATGTCTTCACAATCTTTCCAATGCATCAAATGGTTTGTCAATCAGACACCTGGTTCAAAAGTTATGGCTCCTAGAAGTTACGCTACCTAGTTTCTCAATTTTAAAGTTTGAAAATTCTTTCTTGGGGGGGAAAAAGGAACAATTGGGTTCATTTTGGTGACCAAATGGGAGTTACACATTTCAAAGTAAGTCGACATTGGGGAAATTACACTAAGTGGTGCTGATGTGTATTTATAGCATATTTTAATAGTTTTGGAGGCAATAGTAAGAAGGGGAGTTATTCACAAGTTCTATTCAACAAGAATAAGGAGGTTAGGTAGATATCAAAAGATAGCTCCAAAAGGCTATGTAAGTCAGATATTTCTATTGTAAGATAGCCCATATTTCTGTAATAAGAGGGCATATGACCCTGGGAATTGTATTTCAAATTTGTAGCCTTTTACAGGCAAGTTAATGAAGAAATTATGAAACAATTTGCAATTTGCTTAACTAATATTTCTTGAGTTCTTGTTCTTGTCTATTTGAAATCTATAAATTGATGTTGTATGTGTTTTGGGTGGAATCCACCCTCACTAGGTCTCTATGTACATTTTACACACATTGTATGTATAGCTTATTTTTTCTTAATCTCTTTGTAGAAGGCTATTTCATTTTGTAGGGATCCTTCAACTCATATGAATCTATTGGTGACTCCAATAATTTATACACATACATACATACATACATACATATCTATGTATGCATGTATACACACACAAGTAAAACCTTAAAAATGTAGTCTTATGAGTAGATATTTGCATATATAGATTGTAATTTTGTCAATATTGAAATATACAATTAACTTGATTGGGTGATAAAATTGTGATAATTCATGTTCATGTCTTAGATTTTAAATAATGTTGAAACATCTCATAGATTTGCAAGGTAGTTTCGAGAAGATCTACCAAAAAGGTTCTCTTGGAGAAATATTAATAAAAGAATTATAAAAATGTTACCAAAAGAAGGGGATAGAAGGAACATTAGGAATTGGAGGCCTATAATGCTATTGATTGTATCATATAAAATTTTGGCTAAAGTACTAGCATGGAGATTGACCAAAATTCTCCCAAAGATTATAAATTATACCCAAACAGGGTTTATAAAAGCTAGGTACATACTGGAAAACTTGGTAACTAGTTGGGAATCTTTGTATTGGGCTAAAGATACAAGACAAAATGGGGGGATATTGTTGTTAGACTTTGAAAAAGCTTATAACATAGTTGAATGGTCATTTGTAATTATCATTTTGAATGTAATGGGATTTCCTAATTAATTTTGTGACATGATAAAGGTTTTATTTAAGGATGTTAATGCTCAAATAGATATAAATGGATCATTAATAGAGGCTTTTGACATGGAAAGGTCGATTAGATAGGGTTGCCCATTTGCACCAGTGTTGTTTGTAATTACTGTTGAGGCAATGCTTTATTTATTAAGAACAAATAAAATTAATGGCAACCTGAAAGGAATTGAACTACCGAATAAAGTGATGCTATTGAACATACAGTTTGTAGATGACACAACACTTTTCCCTGTACTAGAGAAGGATAATTTAGAACATATATCTTAAAGGTTACAAATATTTTGTTTAGCCTTTGATGCTAAGATCTCCAATTCAAAATCCATACTAAGAGGTTGGAATGAAGATCCTCTAGAGTGGTTGAAATATTTCTACTAGCAATGGCAAGGGATGCATAAATACGTAAGGTTTCTAGGTATCCCATTTGTAGTTTGTTGACCCCATTCCACTATCCAAATTTTAAACTTTTCCCATAGAAAATCCCTTTGCCAAGTCATCCTTTTGGTTACAATTCACCAATGTTGTGCTTCATGTGTCAATCATGTCGATAACTTGTTAACAAGATGTCATATTTTGTCTTGTTCATTCTCTCTCTCCATTGAAGATTTGTATAGAAATATTATTCCAAGTCAAAATTTACGTTGAAATGGCTTAGTAATATTATTTTGCATCAACTTCCATTTTACACTAAGCTTGCGTCAACTTTTATTTTTCGCAAAGTTCGCATCGATTCTAATTTTTCTGCAAACCTCGCATCAACTTCCAAATTCTGCTAACTTTGCGTCATCTTTCATTATTCCACAAACCTCGCGTCAACTTTTGCTTTCCGCTAAGTTTGCGTTAACTTTCGAGTTTGGCTAAGTTCGCACACATTTTGACTTTTGGCTAACCAAAACCAAAGGGTGTAATTTTTCAAGTTTGGAGAGATAAAAAGTGGGAAATCCATTTTTACCTTTTATGAATAGTAATAACTCCTCCACATCCACCAAAAGCTCCTACATACATTGGATACATTAGATGATGATAACATGCAATTAAAAGATTGCTTCTACTATTGAAAAAAGTAGTCTTCTTCTCATAAATTCATGTCATTCCCATGGGAAGAATCAACGTGTGCTCTAAACAATAAAGAGGTGGTTATCATTGGCATCAAAATATGAAAAAGGTGATAAGAGTTATCTTCAATAGCAGCAATATGTGGAAGAGTCGCATGCCGTGAAAGGTGGTTGTGTAAGCAGCATAACTGCAGTATTTTCTCCACAAAAGCATTGGAAACTTCCATAACAAATGCAACTCCCTCCTGTAAATAATAATTCTTGGATGTGGCTATTTGCATAATGCCTCAAAGAGACGTCATTACATATGGGTTTTGTTAGGAAAAATCTTCAATATCTTTCAAAGTAAAAGCAATTCGCAGGTGAAAAGTCATGCTCCACAATGATTTATCAATACTTCTTCCCAGCTCGCATCCCCTACTTATGAAATGTTTGCATGATATTCACAATAATGGATTTGTTGAAGAGGTCTCAAAAATTTTTTGCAACAGGCTGCTATAAATCCAAATTCCATGACCTTTGCAGGCAGCATGATAGATTTGTCTTCTAGATTACCAATATTGCACTATGTAAATGGAAAGGATTTGTTAAAGAAGATCTCAAAACCTACAGGATAGATGCAGTTGGCTGGTTTAAAGTCAAATTCAACAACCTTTATCAGTGTCTTCTTGGCCAGTAACAAATGGAAGCTCTAGAACAAGGTATAAATATCCATCAAAGAATAATTGAAAGAGGATTGTCATCAAATATTGCAGTTGCAAGTGCCCTTGTGAATCTTTATTTTAAGATGGAAGAATGGAGAAAGCACGTGAGCTTTTTGGTAAAATCCATTAAATAGCGTAGGATATAAACAAAGTTGATTTGTTGAAGAGGCTTTTTGAAACTTTCAAGCAAACGAATACCCATCCAGGGCGCAAGATGAATCTTTGGAGCAGAATATGGGTATCCATAAAAATATAATCAAAGTTTGCCTCAGAGAAATACATTCTCATGCAATAAAAAGTCCAAACAAGAACATATTGAAGGACACGTTCAACAAGAATTTCTTAAGATTTGAAGTCTCCCATAACCCTTCCACCTATGGTATGAGGCCTATGTAAAATTCATCAGCAAATAACCATATGAAGTGCTACTTAGGAATCTTCATGAAAAATTATGTATCTTTTTGGGCAGACCTTGATTTTTGAATGTTCATACATCTCATGGAATTCAATGAGTGCAGTATACACAAAATGGTTTTGTTGAAAAGGATTTAAAAACTTTCAAAACAAATGTAATTAGCAATTATAAAGCCGAACTCCATGGCCTTTGCCATCATCCCCCGTGCCCAAATGGGAAATATAGATAGGGCACGCAAATAGTTTGACAAAATGCTCTAAAGCAATGTAGCCTCCACAAATTCAATGCATGCATGGTTTGAAAGAAACTCAGAGAAATTTTGTCTCATAGACTACAATGGAAGCAAGAAATAGGCATATAAACCGTTTGACACAATGCCTTAAAGAGATGAAATCTCATGGTATGCGAATACTGCCAGATATGTACAAAAATAGATTTGTTCAAAGGGTTTTAGAAACTTTGTAGCATATGTAGTGACTGTTACGAAGCTAAGCTCCATAACCTAGACCAATGTGCTCACGAACCCACAAGGAAATGGAAGCAATATTTTTGTTCAAAATATTATAAGTCTGAAATGCTTTGGCAGACAGGTATACTAAGCATGAGGGCATATGAAAGGCATGTGAACCATTTGAGAAAATGTCTCAGAGAAATATGGTCTCGTGGAATGCGATGGTTGCAGGAAATACACAAAATTATTATATGGAAATGACTTTAGAAGTTGTTGTAAAATCAATGTCAAAACCATTGCAAGCATGCTCCTGTTCTATGCCAAAATGGCAGCCTTTGAAAATGCCTTATGCCTTCATCAAAGCGTAATGAAGATGGGAATTCTTAAAAGATATTATATTTGTAGATGCTAATGTAAACGTGTATGAAAAATAGGGAAGCTAGATGTGAATGCAGTTTCTTAGAATGATGTCTCACCGAGATCCCCAAATGAGTATGCCAATGAAAAGATAGGTCACTCCGTGGTAAACTCTTCAAAAATAAATGTACCATGTTCATTAGCAATGGAGAATCAATCCTTTAATACTTATGAAAAGGGTTATATGGAAGGGAACATGCCATCTCATACAAACTATTGGAATGGATCTTCGCTTCCACACCAAATACGACTTGCACTACCCCGATCTCAAGTATTATGGAAGGGTGCTTTTAAAGCTGTTGATATTGCATGGTGGCCATGAAAAGGGTGTCCCCTTCAAACATTCAAAGTCACAAGGAGTTTTATAATGAAATAGTTATTCTTAGTAGATTACATCACCACTATCTTATAAGGCTTGAATGATTCTATGAGGAAAGTGCGGAGTATATTTTGGTGTACAAGTTCACAAAAAAAATTGGAATCCGAACAATTTGATATCAATCAAACAAATACAAGAGATTTTAAGCTGGCTAGAAAGGTTGAACTTTCCTAACCCTGTTCTTAAAGTTACAGTTGAACTTAAAACAAAAGTTGATCCTTTTTTTTTCATTTCTCGAGGGATAAAGAGGACAACCAAACTATTATAGAAGGACAGAGGGAGTTCCATTTGACAATCATTGTTGATTGTTTACTTGAAAGAATTCAAGGTTGAGGCTAATATGGGTACACCTAAATTGAACTATCGAGAAGTATCTCAAAGACAACATAAGTTAAATATGTGCACAAGAAACAATCACCTCAAAGTCAATTCACAGACATAATTATAAGATTTGAGCTTATTGAAGCTGGCAGTGGGTAGGAATTCAAGAATGCAATTAAAGGTGGAATTGTACCTAAGGAGAATATACCAAGTGTAATGAAGAGGTTGGACGAGTGTATGAGAAATGGTGCTCTAAAAGGCTTCCCTATTGATGATGTGTAGACTATCCTTATAGATGGATCATATCATGATGTGGACTCTAGCTTACTGGCATCCTATCTTGCAACTCATTGTGCTTTCAGGGAAGGAATGACAAAGGTAAGTCCAAAGTTGTTGGAACCTATAACGAAAGTGGAAGTTATGACACTTGAGGAGCATTTAGGAGATGTTATTGGCAATCTCAATTCAAGGCATGGTCAGATCCACAACTTTGGTGATAAGCTAGGGGGACTAAAAGTCTGGTAGAAACAAAAGATGTATTTCTTAGATATGAAGATCAAGCATTGGGGAATGACTGCAGTGCCATTTATCCTTCTAAAGGAGTCTAAGATTCAGGTATTCAGAGGGTTTGTCCAGATCTGGCTAAGTTGATTGTCAAAAAGGAACGGATGAAGATGGAAAGGACTTAGTGAAGTTCACAATTCACAATTTGTGAGTGTTAGGTTACCTTTTTGGAAAAGTGACTTTTGTCACTTATTGTAATTCACAAGTTAGAAAATGAACTTTATTTCCAAAAAAAAAAGTGGTCTAAAATATATCCAAAAATAAGGTTCATTATATTTTTGTATTTCAAAAAGGTAGTTATTAGGTAGTTGTGAGGTATTTACAAGGCGGTTACTAGATGGTTATGGGGAAAAGCCCATAAATATGAGGCTATTCCAAATGTAAAGAGGGGGACTCTTTAGAGAGAACTATTACAGGGGGAACTTATGAAGAAACTTCTTGGAATATTTTTGGTCTTACACATTGTATAGTTTACTTTTGGAATTGTATAATTTTGAAAAGATAATGAAGAATGCATTTTAGTTCGTATGTTCTTGATGTATTTCTGAGTTATGATTACTAGTTTCTCGTATGTCGAATTGATGATCTCTTTATGTATTTGTGTAAATCAAAGTTATCCATTGAAGTATGCAATTGGGGATGATGAAGCACAATCATGTCACGGTATCTTGATTTGAAAGTGTTAAGATAAATGATCTCTTCGTATGTTGAGATTTGCCATCTTTCTTCATCATTGTTGCACATATGTTGGAAATTCATCATGAAGTTTAGGAAAGTAGTTTCTAGTTTTGTGGTTAAATCCCCTTGTAATTTGTCTTGAGTTTGTGAAATCCAAACTAGTTTCGTATGTCTATTGTTAGGGTTTCAATAAATCATTTGTCTTGTTAGTTCTTCTTTTCCTCCTTTATGTACTTTCAGGTTAAAAGTTAACAAAAACCATAAATACCCCCATCCTACGAGGGAGCTGCCCCTCTCAAACACAAACAAAGATCGTTTCTCTTCCGCGATCTCTCCAACTGTTGGGACAATGTAGTCACCGCTCTAAGGGCAATGGGTCATTTTCAAAGGTTATTTTGCGGTGACAAATCTGTTTACCAACAAATTTTTGGTGACTCTACTAGGGAAGATTGAAGTGTTGGTGTCTTTCATTCCTCAAAATCTACAGTTATCTCCCTAGAAAAGAAATTGGTGACTCTATCTAAAAGAAGAATCCTAGAAGATGGTTTGGTATCAAAGAACCCAAATGCATAATTTGTAGTTTCCTAAATCAAACAGTGACAGTGATGATGAAGATTATCCTTTTCCTGCATCCTCTACTCAACAAAATCAAGTTCTTGATGACCCTAAGCAAGTGGAGTTTGAAGAGTTTCTATAGTGGCATGCAATTTGCTTCAAATCAAGTTCATCCTTCTTTGCTTCAAACATTACAAAAGATTGAACAAAAAGATGGGAAGGAGACTCATTTTCTTACTCATGAACATAAGCCCCTATCAAAGGAGATTCACACACTAGAAGATAAAGGAAGTTGTGCTAAGATATATCATTTGTGTAATGAGGACAGAAATGAAGAAGCAAAAGTTTTTCCTACAAATGAACCTGTATTGAAAGACATTTTTCCTACAAATGAACCTGTATTGAAAGACACGTCTTTTGATAAAAGGGTTGAAAGAGGCTCATCAAAACATCCATGTGCTAGAGAAGAAGAAATTATTACATTTTCTTATGATAGGACATGTCCGCTTAAGGAAGATCAAAAAGATGAAGTGATGAAGATGGAAAAAAGAAGATTATGTAGAAGCATGCAATAATGAGGGAGAAATCTTTTCAGATGATGACACACTCTTAGTTTCTTTGAATAATGTCACTCCTCTTGTGACAACTTGCTCTGGTTCAACAACTATTTCTTCTGAGGAAGCTTTCCATGACATAGTTAATGTTCAAGGGAATGCAGAAGAAATTTTAGACCAAAGTGCGAACAAGGATGAGTTGCAAGGTGTTCTCTTGACATGTATGCAATCTAAACAAGAGGAGAATAATGAAGAAAAAATGCTCCAAGAACTCTCTCATGAGGTTTTCATTCCAGATTGGTGTCTTAATACACCTGATGATGATTTTCTTTGTAGAGAAGATTTTGTCATTTCTCCTTTACCATTTGTTGAAGAAAAATACTCAACTATTGAAACTAAAGGTACTAATCAAGACAAAGCATTGAGTACTTCCACTCCAAATGTGCACAAAGACCATAAGGATATTGGGTATGAATCTGCATAAAGGGAGGACATGGATGAAATTGGAAGTGTTCAAAACATTGATGGAAAGCTACATGTTATTTGTTCTTCATCAACTGTAGAAGAGACTTTTCAAGGTGGAAAGATGCATAATGCATATTCATTGTTTTCTCTTCCTCATATGCAATCCTCTGATAAAGCATATCTTGAGTTGGTAATGGTAAAGAAGGAGAAATATTCTTTTGCAGGTGATGATCTCATATTAAAAGAGGTTGTTATTCATAAGGCAGATATACTGACTAAATTAAGTGATGGTTTCTCCTATGGTGAAGTTATCTTTCCCATCTCTCTAGGTGTAGACAAAAATGTTTATGTAGATCAATTACAGAATATAGAGGTTTCTTCATTCATTACTTCATGCAAAGGATACCCAGTTCGTAGTTTATTTAACCTTGATTCAGGCTATTAGAAGAATTTTCAGATAGAGGATATTCATGTGCTTGACATGATGTCAAAAGACATGTTTGAAGCTACAAAAGGCAACACCAATGCAATTTGGAAGGACTCAGATGCTTATGATGAGAAATGTTTGTTTGGTTTGCTATTCAAGGAGTCCTCATTTTTCATGCAGCTTATTTTTATCGTCACTTTGGAATGGTTACTGAGTTCACAGGCACCTCATCCATGCTCATCTCTTTTCCATATAGGTGCATATTTTTCTCAGCCTGTCAATGGGTTCACTTGATCTTTCCCAGGTAGTTTGAGGTAGGAGTCACCTACCATGTACATAGGTTAACTAGGTGTTTTGGTTGTGTTTGTCTTGTTTTGGTTTCTATTAGCTTTTGTTGTTTGCCTTGTCTCTGTGTGTCTGTCTCCTTGTTTCCCCTTGTACATCATGTTATCTCCTGACTCTATAGCCCAATAGATTTAAGGCACTATTCATTTCCAGATATTCCAGGTTCATCCTGCGTCCACAAGGTCCTTGTCCCCAATTAGAGCCAACTATTGACCCCGTTCCACTATCCAAATTTTAAACTTTTCCCATAGCAAAACCCTTTGCCAAGTCATCCTTTTGGTTGCAATTTGCCAATGTCGTGCTTCCCGTGTCAATCATGTCAACAACATGTTAATGAGACATCATATTTTGTCTTGTTCATTCTCTCTCTCCATTGAAGCTTTGTATAGCAATATTATTCCAAGTCAAAATTTATGTTGAAATGGCTTAGTAATATTATTTTGCATCAACTTCCATTTTACACTAAGCTTGAGTCAACTTTTATTTTTCGTAAAGTTTGCGTCGATTCTAATTTTTCCACAAACCTCACATAAACTTCCAAATTCCACTAACTTTGCGTCAGCTTTCATTTTTCCACAAACCTCGCGTCAACTTTTGCTTTCCGCTAAGTTTGCGTTAACTTTCGAGTTTGGCTAAGTTCGTGCACATTTTGACTTTTGGCTAACCAAAACCAAAGGGTGTAATTTTTCAAGTTTAGAGAGATAAAAAGTGGGAAATCTATTTTTACCTTTTATGAATAGTAATAACTCCTCCACATCCACCAAAAGCTCCTACATACATGGGATACATTAGATGATGATAATATGCAGTTAAAAGATTGCTTCTATTGTTGAAAAAAGTATTCTTCTCCTAAATTCATGCCATTCCCATGGGAAGAATCAACGTGTGCTCTAAAAAATAAAGAGGTGGTTATCATTGGCATTAAAATACGAAAAAGGTGATAAGAGTTATCTTCAATAGCAGCAATATGCCAACTTGTGGAAGACTCGCATGTCATGAAAGGTGGTTGTGTAAGCAGCATAACTGTAGTATTTTCTCCACAAAAGCATTGGAAACTTCCATAACAGATGTAACTCCCTCCTATAAATAACAATTCTCAGACGTGGCTATTTGTAGAATGCCTCAAAGAGATGTCATTACATATGGGTTTTGTTAGGAACAAGCTTCAAGATCTTTCAAAGTAAAAGCAATTCGCAGGTGAAAAGTCATGCTCCACAATGATTTATCAACACTTCTTCCTAGCTCGCATCCCCTACTTATGAAATGGTTGCATGATATTCACAATAACGGATTTGCTGAAGAGGTCTCAGAAACTTTTTGCAACAGGTTGCTATAAATCCAAATTCCATGACCTTTGTAGGCACCATGACAGATTTGTCTTCTAGATTACCAATATTGCACTATGTAAATGGAAAGGATTTGTTAAAGAAGATCTTGAAACCTACAGGATAGATGCAGTTAGCTAGTTTAAAGTCAAATTTGACAACCTTTATCAGTGTCTTCTTGGCCAGTAACAAATGGAAGCTCTAGAACAAGGTATAAATATCCATCAAAGAATAATTGAAAGAGGATTGTCATCAAATATTACAGTTGGAAGTGCCCTTGTGAATCTTTATTTTAAGATGGAAGAATGGAGAAAGCACGTGAGCTTTTTGGTAAAATCCATTAAATAGCGTAGGATATAAACAAAGTTGATTTGTTGAAGAGGCTTTTTGAAACTTTAAAGAAAATGAATACCCATCCAGCATGCAAGGGGAATCTTTGGAGCAAAATATGGGTATCCATAAAAATATAATCAAAGTTTACCTCAGAGAAATGCATTCTCATGCAATAAAAAGTCCAAACAAGAACATATTGAAGGACACTTTCAACCAGAATTTCTTAAGATTCGAAGTCTCCCATAAGCCTTCCACCTGTGGTATCAGGCCTATGTAAAATTCATCAGCAAATAACCATATGAAGTGCTGCGTAGGAATCTTCATGAAAAATTACGTATCTTTTTGGGCAGACCTTGATTTTTGAATGTTCATACATCTCCTCATGGAATTCAATGAGTGCAGTATACACAAAATGGTTTTGTTGAAAAGGATTTAAAAACTTTCAAAACAAATGTAATTAGCAATTATAAAGCCGAACTCCATGGCCTTTGCCATCATCCCCCGTGCCCAAATGGGAAATATAGATAGGGCACGCGAATAGTTTGACAAAATGCTCTAAAGCAATGTAGCCTCCACAAATTCAATGCATGCATGGTTTGAAAGAAACTCAGAGAAATTTTGTCTCATAGACTACAATGGAAGCAACAAATAGGCATATAAACCGTTTGACACAATGCCTTAAAGAGATGAAATCTCATGGTATGCGAATACTGCCAGATATGTACAAAAATAGATTTGTTGAAAGGGTTTTAGAAACTTTGTAGCATATGTAGTGACTGTTACGAAGCCAAGCTCCATAACCTAGACCAATGTGCTCACGAACCCGCAAGGAAATGGAAGCAATATTTTTGTTCAAAATGTTATAAGTCTGAAATACTTTGGCAGACAGGTATACCAAGCATGAGGGCATATGAAAGGCATGTGAACCATTTGAGAAAATGTCTTAGAGAAATATGGTCTCATGGAATGCGATGGCCATAGGAAATACACAAAATTATTATATGGAAATGACTTTAGAAGTTGTAAAATCAGTGTCAAAACCTTTGCAAGCATGCTCCTGTTCTATGCCAAAATGGCAGCCTTCAAAAATGCCTTATACCATCATCAAAGTGTAATGAAGATGGGGATTCTTAAAAGATATTATATTTGTAGATACTAATGTAAAAATGTATGAAAAATAGGGAATCTAGATGTGAATGCAGTTTCTTAGAATGATGTCTCACCAAGATCCCCAAATGAGTATGCCAATGAAAAGATAGGTCACTCCGTGGTAACCTCTTCAGAAATAAATGTACCATGTTCATTAGCAATCGTGAATCGATCCTTTAATACTTGTGAAAAGGGTTATATGGTAGGGAACATGCCATCTCATACAAATTATTGGAATGGATCTTCGCTTCCACACCAAATACGACTTGCACTACCCCAATGTCAAGTATTATGGAAGGGTGCTTTTAAAGCTGTTGATATTTCATGGTGGCCATGAAAAGGGTGTCCCCTTCAAACATTCAAGGTCACAAGGAGTTTTATAATGAAATGGTTATTCTTAGTAGATTACATCATCACTGTCTTATGAGGCATGAATGATTCTGTGAGGAAAGTGAGGAGCATATTTTGGTGTACAAGTTCACAAAAAAAATTGGAATCCGAACAATTTGATATCAATCAAACAAATACAAGAGATTTTAAGCTAGCTAGAAAGGATGAACTTTCCTAACCCTGTTCTTAAAGTTACAATTGAACTTAAAACAAAAGTTGATCCTTTTTTTTCATTTCTTGAGGGATAAAGAGGATAACCAAAATGTTATAGAAGGAAAGGGGGAGTTCTCTTATTGAAGCTGGCAGTGGGTAGGAATTCAAGAATGCAATTAAAGGTGGAATTTTACCTAAGGAGAATATACCAAGTGTAATGAAGAGGTTGGAAGAGTGTATGAGAAATGGTTCTCTAAAAGGCTTCCCTATTGATTATGTGCAGACTATCCTTATAGATGGATCATATCATGATGTGGACTCTAGCTTACTGGCATCCTATCTTGCAACTCATGGTGCTTTCAGGGAAGGAATGACAAAGGTAAGTCCAAAGTTGTTGGAACCTATAATGAAAGTGGAAGTTATGACACTTGACGAGCATTTAGGAGATGTTATTAGCAATCTCAGTTCAAGGCATGGTCAGATCCACAACTTTGGTGATAAGCTAGGGGGACTAAAAGTCTGGTAGAAACAAAAGATGTATTTCATAGATACGAAGATCAAGCATTGGGGAATGATTGTAGTGTCATTTATCCTTCTAAAGGAGTCTAAGATTTAGGTATTTAGAGGGTTTGTCCAGATCTAGCCAAGTTGATTGTCAAAAAGGAGCGGATGAAGATGGAAAAGGACTTAATGAAGTTCACAACTCACAATTTGTGAGTGTTAGGTTACCTTTTTGGAAAAGTGACTTTTGTCACTTATTGTAATTCACAAGTTAGAAAATGAACTTTATTTCCAAAAAAAAAAGTGGTGTAAAATATAAGCAAAAATAAGGTTCATTATATTTTTGTATTTCAAAAAGGTAGTTATTAGGTAGTTGTGAGGTAGTTACAAGGTGGTTACTAGGTGGTTATGGGAAAAAGCCTATAAATATGAGGCTATTCCAAATGTAAAGAGGGGGACTCTTTAGAGAGAACTATTATAGGGGGAACTTATGAAGAAACTTCTTGGAATATTTTTGGTCTTACACATTGTATAGTTTACTTTTGGAATTGTATAATTTTGAAAAGATAATGAAGAATGCATTTCAGTTCGTATGTTCTTGATGTATTTCTGAGTTATGATTACTAGTTTCTCGTATATCAAATTGGTGATCTCTCTATGTATTTGTGTAAATCAAAGTTATCCATTGAAGCATGCAATTGGGGGTGATGAAGCACAATCATGTCACGATATCCTAATTTGAAAGTGTTAAAATAAATGATCTCTTCGTATGTTGAGATTTGCCATCTTTCTTCATCATTGTTCCACATACATTGTGAAATTCATCATGAAGTTTAGGAAAGTGGTTTCTAGTTTTGTGGTGAAATCCCCTTGTAATTTGTCTTGAGTTTGTGAAATCCAAACTAGTTTTCGTATGTCTACTATTAGGGTTTCAATAAATCATTTGTCTTGTTAGTTCTCCTTTTCCTCCTTTCTGTACTTTCAGGTTAAAAGTACACAAAAACCATAAATACCCCCATCATACGAGGGAGTTGTCCCTCTCAAACGCAAAGGAATATCGTTGCTTTGCCACGATCTCTCCAACTGTTGGGACAATTTAGTCACTGCTCTAAGGGCAATGGGTCATTTTCAAAGGTTATTTCACGGTGACAATTTTGTTTACCAACATAGTTGAACCTTCATTAAAGAGCATGTGGGAATGGATTTATTCCAAAATCAAAAAAGAAAACTAAAAAGTTGGAACAACAAGTACTTATCTTTAGCTGGAAGAATCTAGGTTTGTCAAAAGATATTATCTACATACTCTATATACTTTGATTTGGCCTAGGTAGCTTCATGCTATCAAGTGGAACAAATTCAAAAGACTACAAGAAATTATTTATGGTTTGATGGTAAGGGAGAAAAAAAGAGGCATATGGTTAAATGGCAATGGTGTTGCTTGGGTAAGGAAAAGGGAGGTTTAGGGTTGAATGACTTAAAAATTTAGGGAGCAATGTTAGCTGCTAAATGGATTGTTAAGGCCTTTGAGGGAGAGGATCCTTGGAAAATTCTAGTGAGAAGGAATATTCAGGAGGTAGTTCCAATGAAGGCTAGAAAATGGACTAACTTCGATCCATTTGATATCATTTTTGGAAATTTAAAGTTAGACCTAAAGGTTTTGTGGTATTCTACATCATCTAGAAGGCTTGGGAAATAGTAAGAGAGTTACTTTCAGATAATAGAGTTATTAATGAAAGTAGTAAGGAAATCTGTAGTAGCATATCTATTTGGTGGAACATTAAACATAAAGGGAAACATTTGGCTTTATTACAAGATTGTTCTATAGCAAGCTAGAATAAAAAAGGTATCACAGAGTTACAACATATTTTCAATAATAATTTATTAAAAAGTTGGTGCAGTTAAAAATGGAATTTGATTTACCAGATTCTAATAAAATAACTTATTCTATAATTGTTAAAAATGTGGAAAAATGTCAAAAAGATGTTAAGATGATTAGTAATGGAAAATTTGTTAAGGAGCTCAAATGGAAGGATGGAACTATAATAAACAGAATAAAACCAAAATAGTTGTATAAAATGTCAATTGACTGCTATGAGGTGTATGAACATGTCAAACAAGCCTGGGAATTGGGATTAGATAGTAAAGAATGATAAAGAACCTTAAAGTCTTGTTTGTCAAAATTCATTGAACCTAAAAATTATTGTTTCACATGGTGTTAGTTATTGAAAAAGTTAGTCATTAGTAGTCCTGATAGAATATCCAATCTTTGTAATTGTGTTGAGTCTTGTGAACATCTTTTTTTAGTGTATTTTTGCTAAGGTCATGTGGAGGAGATTTATGGAGAATATTGTGGGTTGGGACTAGAATAAAGAAATTACATGGAAAGAAATTCTATGTGGTTTTCTAAATGGTCTAAGTAGTAAAAATAACAATTTTTGGCTTGCATTATGGCTTTTGTGGAAAAGAATGAAAGAAAATTTCTTCCAAGGAAAACGGAGAGAACTTACTAAGTCTATTAGTAGACTCACAATATCTAAAATTTTGAAATAGGTGACAATGACATTGGAATTACCAATAGAAAGGTTCATGAAAATTATGGATGAAGGATAGACTATCATTTTTAGATCATATATAAAGACTATAGAATTTTGGCCACACAAACTGAGAATGATAGACAAGAAATTCCATAAGGAGTATTTAGATTTCCAGAACAACTATAGCAAGCAGCATCAGTGGAAAATGAGAAGGGATGAAGAATTAAAGTATTTCAAAATTTCCTTTCAAAATTTTGATGATCAAGGTGAAACTACAACATACAGAGTGTCTCCACAAGTTGGAACTTTCAAAGGAATAGATTCATACAAAGAAAGTAACAATAAGGAGTATATTGAAACAAACTCTAAAAGGTAGGATAACAAGACAGAGACATGGGATCTAACATGGTAAAGGTGGATGATGGTAAAAGAGATCAAGCTGCAGAAGAGAAGCAAGAGAGGGGTATAGACCAGGAAAATGAAAATGAGGAGGGACGGTGAAAATATGAGTGGTACACAGCAAAGTGCAAATAAATATAAAGAAAATGGAAATAGTCCTTGATATTATATTTTTGTAAAAACTGGTTAAAAAAGATCAAAAGTTTTAGAATATAGATAGATGTGATGTAATAGTGTGGTAGATCCACAATTGTATGCTATATGTATTGTATATTTTTCTCTAGGATAGTAGGATGAGGCATAATATGCCAATTTTGATGTAAGAAATAATTGCTTTTGGATTTCACTGTGTGTTTTTGTCTCAATGTTTCGGAAAGCTCATGCATACAATTTTGATGTAGTTAAACTTGATGTTGGTAATAGATTTGCAATTTAAAAAAATCTTTCTACAAATTTCATTCTCTACAAGAGTCTTAAACTCTTTAAAATGACTGACGGATTTAGATTTACTTCTAAGGAAATATACCCATTTACCACTATAGTCATCAATGAGAGATACATAATATATAGATTTAGAAATTAAAGGAACATTAATAGGACCAAATACATCATAATCAATAAAGTCCAAAACCCTAAAATATTTTTGAGAACAAGAGTAAAACTAAGTGTGGCTCTATTTTCTATATACATAATGCTCACAAAAAATTAAATTCAAGGTTACAATCATTTAACCCTTCTACAAGGTTTTTCTTTTTCAATGCCCTTAGATCCTTATCACTTATCAGGCCCATCCTTTGATGCCATATGTTCATTATCTTCTCTACTAGTAGCTTAGTCTCTAAAGCAAGAGCACCCTTAGGTACCTAGAAAACATGACCATCAAAAGTGGATGAAACACTCCTCTTTGCTAGTGGTTCCAATGGTGAAGGTGTATATTCTACAGATCTCTTCATTAGAAGAATATAAGAAAAATTGTACTGAATTGTGCATGTATCTAGCTAAAATAGGGTTCCTATACAAACACCCTTAGCAAGCACCATATCTCCTCCCACCATCTTGTACCCTCGACTTAAGAAAACAACTTGCATACTCAAATCACTAAGCTTACTTATATAGAAAGTAGGTTCCATGATGAATTGGGGATATGTAGTACACCATTGATCCCCTTCACTAGTCCATCAAGGAAACAAATCAAGACTCGGATTTGATATCCAATAATATTTTGATGAAAGTCATCTCGAAGGTACACCGCTCCAACATTATATTCTTCATATATTGAGAACCAACCCTAATGTCAGGTCATGTGGAAGGAAGCACTAAAGTCTATCAACCACACACCTTTTGGTGCATGTGTTGCCAAGGCTCAAAAAAGGCATCACCATCATCCTAGGAGGACTTCTTCAACTCATCATCAAAATAATTATTCTTCTTTTCCTCCTCCTTGTGGTCTCTTCTAAAATGCATAGCTTGCTACAATTATAACATTTATCTTTGGTCTTACTAGGAGATTTGGATCTCCCACAAGTTTTTGATCCATACTTATGTTGCATCTTATCCTTCTTCTTGCCTTTCTCTTTTTGTCTTCCATGAATAGATACGGACTCCTTAATAGATTTAGAAGTTTTCTTTTACATCTATTTTGATAGTAATGATGTCACCATCTCATCTATTTTGAACTTGGTGGTAGTGTTCCTAATGCCCATAACAAGGTGATCATATGAATCTAGCAAATAACATATGAAATTCATGCAATGATTGTCCTCCTCCATCTTTACTCTAATGGATTGCAATTGGATCAAAATCATGTTGAAAGAATTTGGGTGTGTAGTCATAGAACCACCATCCTCCATCTTGAGTGTGTACAACTTCTTTCTAAGGGAAAACTTATTTACCAAGGATTTACCCTAGAAAATTCTCATAACTTGTTCCAAAGAGGCAAATTAGTGGTTCCTTTATGAACATTTAACAATATAGAATTATACAATTAGAGTCTAATGAGACCCTTTTCTTTTCTATCCAATATGTCCCTATCTTATTATTCCATCACAACATGTATGGATCTAGATAGTATAACCCATATATATCTATCCATGAGTATATCCTCTATCTTGAGCTTCCAAACCCAAAACTTGGTGCCTAAGAATCTTTTCATTTCTATTCTTGATGTGCTTGACATTATTCCTATAAAAAGATCTCCTTCTATAGAGTCTCCCACTCAATTTGAGATTAGTACAAAAAACCTTGTCCTTAACACCTAGAATCTGAGGTGAATAAGCTCTAATACCAAATGAAAGGAAGCAACAATATGCAAAGAATTCCCTAAACTAATCTATGAGAGGATGTATGTGTAAAAATCATATGATCTTTATATTTAAAAATATAAAAATACACATAAAACTTAAACATTATACGGCAACACAAAGGTTTATTTGGGAAAAACCCTTTCATTTGAAAAATCCCACACTCCAAAGTATGATCCATTTGTATTATTAGCAACAAAAGTTACAATACAATCTCAGGGACATGCCCTTATATGAGTATCACCAACATACAACTTGGAGCAATTTTAGAAATCTCACAATACCTACAAAACAGCCAAACAACCCATGCTGCGCTCCATTTACAAGCACTAGTAAATAGGAAAATCCACACCATGAGTGGTTTCAAGAAACCACAAGACAAAACAAAAACCCAAATTCTAATTCCCAAATTGGTCATGGTCTTCCAAGTTATTTTTAGAAGATGCTCTTATAGCTATCATAACATGTCATAGAAGCTATCATATGTAACTCCCTAATTTGGATGTCCAAGTTTGACTTATTCAACTCATTCAAAGACACTTGTTTATTTATCATAATGCTATTCAAGACTCCAATGTAACTCCCTTCTTACATGCTCTTACTATGATAAGAATATGTCATAAGTAATCCCTATTTTATAATGTCATAATAACACAAGATGCTCTTACAACTTCTTACACACTTCCTTAGATGCTGACATGTGGCAAAGAGTGCCACCTAAAAGTGGGATGCCACACTCCTCATGTGAGTAAAATAAATAAATAATATAAAATAATTAATAAATATGAACAATATGAATGTAAGGTTGAGACACCTTTTCCCAACATTAAATGGTTGTAGTCACACATATTTAATGTGTATAGTTTGAACTAAAGGATCAAGTGAACATAATGAAATTAGTTGTTAAGGGATAATAGTTCCTTGAGTAAATATGTTGACATATAAGAGGATCATCTAGAAATCCTTACATGTATAAGATAATTTGATGAAGAGGGTGATTCCTTCATTTGATATGGCATAAGAATTAGTTGAAATTTAATGCATATAATTACATTTACGTTTTTGAAATAGAAATATGAATGAAGTGCTTTATCTTGAATTATTTTCAATTAGATTTCAAAATATTATACATAAGATTTATTTAACCTTGGTATATGACACCATGTGGGTGGTAGTCATAGAGAATGTTGTTCGAGGATTATACATAACCTATAAGGAGATGTATATACCTATAATATAAAATAAAATAGATTTTGAACATTTTGGGTTGAAAGTATACTTTAAAAATAACCTCTTAAATATTTTATAAAAAGTCTAACAAATCTACTTTAAAGAATTGTAATATCATATATGATTTTTTTCTTATTAGAAATCATTTTTGGAGTGAACAATAATATTTTTCCTAAGTACCTTTTTTTGCAATTAAGATTTTGAACTTTTGTATTAAATATATAATTTTTATGGTGACTCAAAGTCTAAATTTCTTATCACTTAAAGAATAATAAAAATTTCTTAGTCCAAGGACTTGATTGCATCATTCAACATATGTCTAAGTAGGAAAAATTTGTTTTATAAAACTCAATTAATACACCAAATAAATCAAATTAAATATTATAATATATATATTTATAATAAATAAATATAAAACAAAAATATAAAAACATAAAGTATACAATTTTATTCTTTACAATTACATATTACAAATTAAATTAATTATTAAAACAATAATACCAAAACAAGGTGAAGCCCATCTTGTGCTTATATATATTTCCATAGTATATTCAAAAATAACCTTTGTGCTAGAAAAGATAAAATCAAGAGACATATCAAATTACATATATTACCCATTGAAATGTTTAGTGAGAAATTTCTAGCTCATCTCAAGCTTATAAATTTGTACCAACCATACCACTACTAATAAAAATATCTATACTATGGTATCTACTTTCATCTATTCCCTCCCATACATTGATCAACAGCTAAAATTATAGCATCATATAAATTGAAGACTTACTTTCTCACCTTGTTGTTAAAAGTCAATACTCCAATCACAATAGAGAATCCCAAACCATAACTCAATCCAAGTGCCATTGCCCACCCTTTCATTTTAGCATCTGAATTCTCTGCTTCGCCACTTGTATCAATACTTGTGCAATTGTCATAGCTAGAAGACTTGTTGCAGACTGTTGTATTGGTAAATGGAATCCCACTTAGCTTAGCATTGCCTAAGTAGGATGACTCCCCAAAGATTAGAAACTGCCATCCGTGGGGAACTTTTCCATGAAGTATGTTGTAAGATGGATTCAAGAACTCCAAATAACTTAGGAATTGAAGTTCTAATGGAATGTTGTTATTCAACCTATTTATCGAGAGGTCCAGAGACTCTAACTGCTCCATGCTTCCCAATATTTTTGGGATTTGGCCACTTAGATGATTCCTTGAAAGGTTAATGGCTATCAGGCCTTGAAGAGATCCCATTTGGGGAGGAATCCTCCCCAATATATTGTTTATTGAAAGATAAATACATTTAAGAATGAAAAGAACTTTCACAAACTCATAATCCCTAACTTTCTAGGAAATTGTAATCTAATTTGTATAATTACCATATAAACTTTCAATGCATTCTTCAAGATGCTCTGGATCACTCTGTGATACATTGACCATTGCAAGCAAGTTTGAAAGGTTGGTTGGAATAGGTCCTGAAAGCTGGTTGCCAAAAAGGTCCAGAATTTGATGATTTGGAAGGCCAATTACCTGGGGTGGAACACTGCCTTGAAATTCATTGGACCTTAACATCAACACATGCAGTTGTGATAGCTTTACAATCTAGAGGGGGATGGTGCCTTCCAAATTATTATTTCCCAAATCCAATACTTGCAGAGACTGACATTTTGCAATGGATGAGGGAATAACTCCTCTCAAATGATTACCATTGAGCTTCAATGTATGAATCTCTTTCAGGTTTCCCCATTCTGCTAGCATTTTACCTTCTAGATGATTTTCTGCGAAATCTAGAACACTGAGAAAGGAACAATTCCTAATTAAATGAGGAGGAATCATACTGCTTAGCATATTTTTTGAAAGGTCAATAACCTCCATAGTTGAATTGCAGATAGAATCTGGAATGGCTTTGTTGAGATTATCCTTCATTTGTCTTAAAAGCAGTCTTCCACTCATCTCCTCTGATTTTGATTTGATGGTATCCACTCTTCAAGTCTATTTTTGTAAAATATTTTGCTCCACTCAAACAATCCATAATGTCATCCATCCTAGGCAATGGGAATATATACTTAACTGTGATCTTGTTGATTTCTCTAGAGTATGTACACATTCTGCATTCTCCATATTTCTTTGATGATAGCACTACAAGTACTACACAAGGGATTAAAGTTTCTCTGATCAAACCTTTCCTCAATAACTTCTTTATCTGTCTATTCAATTATACATTCTCTGTTGGTGTCATCCAATGTGTTGCTTTGTTAGGTAAACTAGCTCCAAGTATAAGGTCCATATGATGACTGATACTCCTGATTGGTGGCAATCCTTCAAGTACATTATCTGATATGATGTCTTCATACTCTGTCAACAATTCAGTTATCTCCTCTGGCTGTGATTCTTCAGTATTTGTACTTAGGGTTCTAGGTTTCTTAGGAATCAAAGCATAACACATATTCTCATGTCTCAAACCATCCAAAAATTTCCTTCCATTAGATACTACAGTGTAGGTGTTCTTTCTCTCATCATGTATAGATTTTATATCATACTTCCATGGTCTACCCAACAATATGTGGCATTCATCCATAGGCATAATATCACACAATACTTCATCATGATAAGAACCAATATGAAATTTCACCAAACATTGTTCACTCACCATTACTTTGTGTTCATCTTAAATCCATGCTATTTGAGAGGGCTTAGGGTGTTTCAATCTCTTCAGGTTTAGTTTAGTCACCATCTGCTCTAAAACCAAATTATCAGTACTACCACTATCAATGATTACCTTACAACATTTACCTCTTGATTTGCATCTGGTCCAGAACAAACTTTTCCTCTACGGTGGTTCCTTAGTTATCTCTGCTTGAAATAGGGCTCTCCTCATGACTAATGACTCTCCTTTCTTTGGTTTTCCAACTAAATTAGGTGATCCAACAAGTTATTCTTCTATATAAGCTACTCTTCAACTGTTCTCTGTCTTCTTTCTTGTATTTCCATGATGACATTCAAATGCTCTATGTCCACCTCCACACTTAAAACAGGTTCCTCTGAATGTTCTCTTATCAAAACCTCTTTCATCTCTCTTGTACCCTTCACTCTGGTAAGAATTATGATTCCCTCAGTGGTAGAAAGTTCTGTCATCTCTCTGGTATGAATTGCTATCTCTGTCTTCCCTTTTGAATGTACTATCTTGTTTATTCTACTCTGCAAATGATGTTTCTCCTCTGGAATATGTTCTACCTCTCTAAAATTTACCTCCTCTTCCTCTCTATCTTTGCTCATGCTTCTTATTCCACTTTTCTTCAATTTTTAGGGCAAATTGATATGCTTCTTCTATTATTGTCATCTTTACCAAGCTCAATTCTTCTTGAATGTTCAATGTTAGTCCATTGATATATCTTGCCACTTTCTCCTTTCTTTCTTCACTATGTCATGTCCTTATGATTATCTTATGAAATTCTTCAGTATACTCCTTCACAGATTTCTCCTTTTGTCTCAAGTTCTGCAATCTTTGCAACAGTTCCAACTCATAGTCAGCAGGTATAAACTGATTCTTTAACTTTGTTACCATTCTATCCCATTTTGTGATCTTTTCTTTTCGTCTTTTATTTCTATCCAACTGTACTTCTTTCCACCAAATAGTAGCATGTCCTTTCAACTTAGTCTTTGCAAATCTCACCTTCTTTGGATCTTTAATTTCTTCATATTCAAAGTATTCATCCAAATCGTTTATCCAGTCAATCAACTCCTTCGGATTCAAATTTCTAGTGTAATTTGGTACTTCCACTCTAGTTCTTTTTCCAATCTTTGAAATAGCTCTCAACATCTTCACTTGATCTGATTCTTCTTCTTCTTCTAGGGTTTCTTTGTTTTGATCAACAGACTACAATTCTTCATTATCATCACTTTCAACATTAGGTCGAGGTGTTAATCCTCTTCTTCGATTTTCTTCAACAACATCTAATTGAACTTTCATTGTTTTCATCATCTCATCCATTCTTCCATCCATAGTAACAACAATAGGGATTCTCCTCGTCAGCATCTCTTCCTAGGATCAAGTGTAACTGCCTCAAGTTCGATGATCGAGCTACAATGTGACAACTGTCTCATAATTAGTGATCAATTGACAACATAGGTAGACTACCTCAGGTTCGGTGATTTGTTCATAGCAAGATCTTATGGAATGCCTTCACAACATTACTCCCAAAGGACTCAAAAATTTGCTCTGATACCAATTGGTGTAGTCACGATTGGAGGGTCCATTGAGTGAACTGTCCAAGCTGTGCGGGAAGAGTAAACATAACATAAACAACTCAAATACAAGATGTAATGAAAGATTCAAATACTCAATATATCATAGATTAAAAAGACTTATATGCCAGCAATATGTGGGCTACAAATTAGGGCTCACAGGCCTGATTCTTCAGTTACAACAATTATGCAAGATATAGCAGTGAAGCACCTATCTGGAAAGAATCAAACTATCTTTCTTATGAATTTTGCTATCCCCTTCCTAACACATCCTAGGGATTTATATATATCATCTCCAAACTCGTGAAATCCTCTGCATCGGCCTAGAAAGAGGTTACAATCTCCAATGAAGGTGTAACATGCAAGAATGAAAAGGTCGGCCTTAAACAGATGGTACTCCTCTGCAAATGATGGAAACTAGATGTGGATCTCAAGGAAGGTCGTCTAGGTCCCAAACTATCTTGAATGATGTTTCATTTAGCTCCACAAGTCACAGAAGTGCTCTGAAAACCTTCTCCTTTAGTGGGTTGTCTGTATGCTCTGCTCTGTGAACACAGGTGATCTTCTGATAGCAATAACTTTTAGTAGTCAAGTCCAAATGACCTAAATTTTGGATATGATGTAGCTAATGATATCTAGATGCTAAGTCCTGCTCTGTAGGTTCTGAAATGACAATGCAGCAATATGTGGAACAAAATACAAAAATTGCTTCTGATTATCTAAATTGGAATGAACTAGAAAATGAAGGAAATCAAAAGAAATTGCAAATGTTTTTTTGGTTGATGCAAGATTGCTCTGCAACTTGGGATGCTCCTACATCACCTCCCCAACACCATATTCTTCATATATTGAGAACCAATCCTAATGTTATGTCATGACGAATGAAGCACTAGATTCTATCAACCACACACCTTTTGGTGCATGTATTGCCAAGGCTAAAACAAAGGTATCACCATCATCCTAGGAGGACTTCTTGGACTCATCATCAGAATAATTATTTTTTATTCTTTTTCTCCTCCTTGTGGTCTCTTCTCAAATGCATAGCTTGCTACAATTCTAACATTTAGCTTTAGTCTTACTAGGAGATTTAGATCTCCCACAAGTTTTTGATCCATACTTATGTTGCTTCTTATCCTTCTTCTTGCCTTTCTCTTTGTGTCTTCCATGAATAGATAGGGCCGCCTTAATAGATTTAGAAGTTTTCCTCTACATCTCCCCTAATAGTAATGATGTCACCATCTCATCCCTTTCGAACTTGGTGGTAGTGCTCCTAATGCTCATAACAAGGTGATCCTATAAATCTAGCAATAAGATATGAAATTCATGCAATGATTGTCCTCCTCCATCTTTACTCCAATGGATTGCAATTGGATCAAAATCATATTGAAAGAATTTGGGTGCCTAGCCATTGAACCACCATCCTCCATCTTAAGTGTGTATAACTTCCTTTTCAAGGAAAACTCATTTACCAAGGATTTAGCCTAGAAATTTCTCTCACAACTTGTTCCAAAGAGGCAAAGTAGTGGTTCCTCCATGAACATTCAACAATACAAAATTATCCAAATAGAGTCTAATGAAACCCTTTTCTTTTCTATCCAATATGTCCTTGCCTTATTATTTCATCACAAAAGGTTTGGATCTAGATATTATAACCCATATATCTCTATCCATGAGCATATCCTCTATCTTGATCTTCTAAACCCCAAACTTGGTGCCTAAGGATCTTTTCATTTCTATTCTTGATGTGCTTGCCATTATTCTTATAACAAGATCTCTCAATTTGAGATTAGTACAAAAAAACCTTATCCTTAACACCTAGAATCTGAGGTGATTAGGCTTTAACACCAAATGAAAGGAAGCAACAATATGCAAAAAAATCCCTACACTAATCTATGAGAAGAGGTATGTCTAAAAATTGAATGATCTTTATAATTACAAGAAGAATACAAATAAAACTTAAACATTATACCACAATACAAAGGTTTATGTGAGGGAAACCCTTTTATTTGAAAAACCCCACACTCCAAAGTACAATCCAATTGCATTATTAACAACAAAAGTTACAATACAATATCTAAGAACATGCCCTTATAAAAGTATCACCAACATACAACCATGGGGCCGGCACACTCTGCCTGTCATTGCTCCCACCAATCTCTTACTTATCAAGTGTTATCCGGCATTTAAGATAGATTTCTTATCTACAACGTGACTGTCCGTGACTGGTTAAATTTTGAATTCTCCTATATTGCTATCCGGATTGTGTTGCTGGAAATCACGGGTGTTTTTTGTCAGCATAAGTCACGATTGTGTTGCGATGGAAAATTTCATGGGTTGAGGTTGTAGAGTTGACGTGTAAGCTTTAAATCCACGGCTTCCAATGAAAAGAAAGCTCACATTAAATATCACACGGAATTTAATGTCCTCTCGCTATCGATCATGAACCGGCTTGTGAACATGTAGGGGAGAGGGGTTAGATAAGGTGGGGTTAGATGGTAGTTTCTGCACTCTGAACTTTGTGACCATGTAAAAGATAGGGCCCCATAAAGGAGCAGGGTCTTAGGCTATTTTTAAATATCATTTATTTCAACAATCAAAGATTAATTTTGAATATAAAATAAAATAGATTTTGAATATTTTGGATTGAAAGTATATTTAAAATAACCTCTTAAATATTTTACAAAAATTCTAACAAATCTACTATAAAGAAGTGTGATATCATAGATGATTTTTTTCTTTTTGGAAATCAGTTTTGGAGTGAACAATAATATTTTTCCTAACTACTTTTTTTGCAATTAAGATCTTAAACTTTTGTATAGAATATATAATTTTATGGCGACTCAAAGTCTAAATTTCTTATCACTTAAAAATAATAAAAATTTCTAAGTCCAAAGACTTGATTGCATCATTCAACATATTTTTAAGTAGGAACCATTTGACAATAATAATTGATAAAGATATAGATGATCTAGAGTGACAATCAATTGGTGGGTTATCAAATAAAACTCAATTAATACACCAAATAAATTAAATTAAATATTATAAATATATTTTTATAATAAATAAATAAATAAAAAACATAAAATATACAATTTATTCTTTACAATTACATATTACAAATTAAATTAATTATTAAAACAATAATACTAAAACAAGTTGAAGCCCACCTTGTACTTATATATATTTCCATAATATATTCAAAAATAACCTTTCTACTAGAAAAGCTAAAATCAATAGACATATCAAATTACATATATTACCCACTGAAATGTTTCGTGAGAAATTTTAATAAAAACATCTATACTGTGGTATCTACTTTCATCTATTCCCTCCCATACACTGATCAATAGTTAAAATTATGGCATCATATAAGCTGAAGACTCTCCTTCTCACCCTGTTATTGAAAGTCAATACTCCAATCACAATAGAGAATCCCAAACCATAACTCAATCCAAGTGCCACTGCCCACCCTTTCTTTTCAGCATCTGAATTCTCTGCTTCACCACTTTTATCAATACTTGTGCAGTTGTCATAGCCAGAAGAGTTGTTGCAGAGTGTTGTATTGGTAAATGGAATCCCACTTAGCTTAGCATTGCCTAAGTAGGACGACTCCCCAAAGGTTAGAAACTGCCCTCCATGGGGTACTTTTCCATGAAGCATGTTGTAAGATAGATTCAAGAACTCCAAATAACTCAGGAGTTGAAGTTCTAACGGAATGTTGCCATTCAATCTGTTTACCGAGAGGTCCAGAGACTCTAGCTGCTCCATGCTTCCCAATGTTTTTGGAATTTGGCCACTGAGATGATTCCTTGAAAGGTTTAGGGCTATCAGACCTTTAAGGGATCCCATTTTGAGAGGAATGCTCCCCGATAAATTGTTGTTTGAAAGATCAATACATTTGAGAATGAAAAGAACTTTCACAAACTCAACATCCCAACCTTTCCAGGAAATTCTAATCTGATTTGTATATACCGAACCATTTCCATTGTCAACGCGTTCTTGGAGATGGTCTGGATTATTCTGTGATGCATTGACCATTGCAAGCAAGTTTGAAAGGTTTTTTGGAATAGGTCCTGAAAGGTGGTTGCCAGAAAGGTCCAGAATTTGAAGATTTGGAAGGCCAATTACCTCGGGTGGGACACTGCCTTGAAATTTGTTGGACCTCAACACCAACACGTGCAGTTGTGATAGCTTTCCAATCCAGTGGGGGATGGTGCCTTCCAAATCATTATTTCCCAAATCCAATACTTGCAGAGATCGGCATTTTGCAATGGATGAGGGAATAACTCCTCTCAAATGATTACCATTGAGCTTCAATGTATGAATCGCTTTCAGGTTTCCCCATTCTGCTGGCATTTTACCTTCCAGATGATTTTCCGCCAAATCTAGAACAATGAGAAGAGAACAATTCTTGGTTAAATGAGGAGGAATCACACTGCTTAGCATATTTTTTGAAAGGTCAAGAAGCTGCAAAGTTGAATTGCAGATAGAATCTGGAATGGCTCCACTGAGATTATTCTTCGACAACGATAAGAACCGTGTATATTGAAGATGTACACCAATATCAGTGGGAATAGAACCATTAAACTGATTCATCGACAGGTCCAGCACCTCAGTACCAGCAGGAGGAAGAGAAAGAGCACCTTCTAAGCTGTTATTGTGCAAATCCAGAATCTGAAGAGCCCTGGATGATAGTCTAGACGGCAACGAACCTGTTAATTGATTACAACTAAGGTTCAAATAAGAAAGACTGGGTAAGTCCCATATCCAGGATGGAATATTTGTTGTGATACTGTTAGCTGATAGGTCCAGATATCCCAAGTCATACTGGGTCACAAGAAACGATGGAATTCTATCTAAATTGCAGGAACTCAGTGCCAAAACTTCGAGCTTCTCAAACCGTGGAATCCATGTTGAATTAATGCTCACAGTTAAGTGATTGTAAGAAAGAAACAGGTTTTCAAGACTGGTGAGATTATCGAATAGAGAAAGGGAAATGGAGCCGCTTAAACTGTTGGAGTCGAGCCAAAGGGTTCCTAAGTTAACAAGATTAAAAATTGTGGATGGAATTGTACCATTCAATTGATTGGCGTAAAGGCCAAGATGACCAAGCGAAGAAAGTGAGCCCAAGGAAGGTGGGATTACCCCTATTAACTTGTTCGTGGACAGCTCCAAGTAAACAAGTTTAGAGAGATTGGCGATGGAGAGA
The DNA here is from genome assembly GCA_027924645.1 of Cunninghamia lanceolata. Lineage (NCBI taxonomy): Eukaryota > Viridiplantae > Streptophyta > Pinopsida > Cupressales > Cupressaceae > Cunninghamia > Cunninghamia lanceolata. Next base: position 43,278,968 of record BSBN01000809.1, on the reverse strand, counting down.
GGAATCCCACCTTCGATGTTACTAAATGACAGATCAAGATGTTGCAAGGACAACATATTCCCTATAGCAGCTGGAATCTCACCTTCAATTCTGGTATATGACAGAACAAGACTCTCCAAGGATGAGATATTCCCTATAGCAGCTGGAATTTCACCTTCAATTCTGGTATTGTCCAGATCAAGATCTTGCAAGGACGACATATTCGCTATAGAAGATGGAATCTCACCTTCAATGTTGGTATATGACAGAACAAGACTCTTCAACGATGAGATATTCCCTATAGCAGCTGGAATCTCACCTTCAACGTTGGTGCTTGACAAGGCAAGGCTCTCCAAGGATGGCATATTCCCCATAGCACATGGAATTTGTCCCTTCACAGCTGTCCCTGAAAGATCAATGCTGGTTAGCAACAAAGACTTCTGTTGTCCAATGAAAGAAACATCTCCTCCAAGATTCCCATTCCCAGAGAGATCAAGTGTGAGCAAGTGGGCAGTCACGTTTTCAAACGATGCTGGTATTTGCGCTGACAAAGAATTGCCAGAAAGGTGGAGATGGAGGAGAGAGGTGAGGTTGAGAAGGGAACTGGGAATTGGTCCTTCAAGCCCACAGTAAGACATGCTGAGTTGTTGAAGGTGTGATAGACTGCCAACAGCTTCACCCCACTGTTTGGTTACAGTGATCTTCGCTCCATCAAGAGACAAGTATTCCAAGCTCACCAGATTTGATAAGCTTTCCAAATTCACATTAAATTCTCTTACCTCACTTGTATAACCAGCAGATGACAAGTCAAGAAAAGTGAGTCTCTTCAACTTTCCATTATGGGGAGAAGTGAAATTACCTTCGAAGAGGTTGTGACTGAGATCGAGGTGCTCCAACTGTGCAAGTTGAAACAACGATGAACTGATGTGGCCTTCCAAATTGTATCCACTCAAATCCAGTCGAGAAACATGGCCTGTGCGGAAGTTACAAGCAACTCCACTCCACGTGCAGCAATTGAATCCGTGCCAGGAACTTAGACTTTTACTCCACTCTGTTTCTACAACGGCTGCCTTGACATCCAGGAGATGATTCCTTTCAGTGAGGGGGCATGCAATTGCGGTTGCAGAAAAAGAAGTGAAGCAGAATAAGCAGCATGATATTGTAATGATTGCAAATGCAACTCTGCCATACGAAAGCGTAGCTTCCATCTCTTCCACACACTAAAATTCTTATTTACTATAAAAGAGAACAGACGATCAGAAATCAGGGGAAATGAATGCTAAATAAATCCCTTTCCATGCTGAAGTATCGTTGTATGAAAAGTGGAAAGGGAATGGGAGTGGCGTGTATGGAAAGTAGGAACCTCACACCCACACAATAACGTCTGCCATTTTCAATGACTGGAAAAGTCGTTGTGATGGTGACGCGCACCAAATTCCAAGTTAGAAGTCATTGTGATGGTGACGCACAACGACCTCCTCCGTCCTTGTACGCTCATTCCAAATTAAAATGTGTTGAATTTTTATGTTACTAATTTTACATAAAATATTACGGTAGATTCATGATAAGCTCCTATTTGAAAAGGAAATTTTTTAATAGGGATTTAATTTAGATAATCATAAGGATTTAACTTGTCTTCAAAATTTTAAGGATGTTGTGAAAGTGGATCAGGCTAATGAAATAAATATATTTAATTATTACATACATGTACACATACATGTTCGTATATGTATGTATGTGTGAATGAAAAATTAAATATATTAAAAATATTAAATAGAATTAAATAGTTAAATTTGTATTTATAAATTAATATTTAAATTTAAAATTTAAAAATTATAAAGAATTTTAATTTGAGAGAAGTTTGTTTGTAATGTATTGATTTTAATAATTTTATGTTAAATAGAATAGGATGTTTAGGTTCTAATATTTTCATTGATAGATCATTCATGAAGAGTGTTAATATCAATACTTGATAAGAAAATAGAAATAATTTTTTTATGTCTAAACAAATTAATTAATTGGCCAAAATCCCTTGTTAATGGGGTAATTGTTAGAAAGGATGTTTGAAATTATAGATCTTGGTCAAAACCTTGAGGGCTTTCTCAAGTTCAATTTTAATGAAGCTTCTAGGGACAACCTTGGCTTAATAGTGATGTGGTGTTATTGGATTATGAGGCTTGCTTTGTGAAAGGTGCTTCTCTTTTTCTTGGTCATAAGACGATTAAAGAGGTTGACCGGAATGTTGTAGTTGCGGGACTTGCTTTGGCTTCTTTGGCTAATTGTAAGCATCTAGTGGTTGAATGTCACTCCTTCAATGTTATTGAAGGGTTGATGAAAGGATCGTGCTTTAGTTAGAATAGTTTCTAGTGTACAAAGGAAACTCTTTGCCTTTTGTCTTCCCTCTTTATTGTCTAGTTTATTCATTACTACACATAAGGGAATAAGGTGGTACACCTTTTAGCTAATGTTGGAGTGGATCATGCTCCATTTTTGGCTCTCTATAGTGATAGCTTGGATACCTAGCTTGGTATCAATGAACATTTTAACTATTTATAAATATTTATGATATCCCTGGTAGGTACTTATTTTTTAGTATGGTAAAGACTTCTCCCTTATTGTACTCATTATAGGTTGCAAATTTTCTCCTTCACATTGGCACATATGTGATTTATTATCACCTCAACTTTGATGTTTTTTAATGACATGAGATCGCAAGTTGAATTTTGCATTAATTATAGCTATCAAGTGGGCTACTATATGCTTGTAATTCTTAATGGTAGGGTTGGTTTTGGGTCTAGCATGCAAGCTACTTATGTGGCCTTAGTGTAGTAGAGGAAGGCTCACTATTGCTCAACTAAGCGAGGAATCTTCATCTCAAGGGAAAAGTGATAGACAAACAATTGTAAGTTGTGTTCAATTTATTTTTGGGTCTTTTATGTGGGTAAGTGCATGGAGATGGGGGGCCAAAAATGGTTAAAATCATGATTTTGGATAAAATGTAATTGCATTATGGATCAAATAGTCAAGCCATAAAATTTTCATATTATAACACAATCATACTATGTGTTAATGATACACCAATATGTAACATGAGTGCAACCCAACATCTCAAAATCCTCAATTCAAAAAAAATATGGAAGAACATAAAGATGAAAACCTTGCAAATCCTTAAAAAAAATTGCACAAGAAAAATTTGCAAATACTCCAAAAGAAAACAATACGAAAGTATATGCTACAAACCCTCCCACATTTCTTATGAATCCTCTAGACACACAACAAATCTTGCTAGTGATTCTTTAGGACAAGCTCATCACATCCAGATGTTACAAGGGATCAACTTGTAGTCATTACTCAATCACTTGCATCAACCACATCAACCTTTACATCAACAAACAATGAAACCCTAGTTCTTGCACTATGTCGCTCTTGCATCCACCACATTTAATTTTGTTGCCTCAAGTGTCAAGTCTCAATCATCTAGTGTCATCACAATCATATCATTGTCGTTGTCATTTAGTGCTTGTTCTCTTCCAATCTTATCACAACCGTTGAATTAATCAATGAAGCTTGACTATAAGCAAGGAAGTCTCAAGGATTACCCATTCACAAAGAAAGTTCCAACAATATTCTTCAACACCACTAAATATGTTCATTATAAATATAAATATCAAGTGAAGCTTCTTTGCAAATGTACACAATATCTAAAGACCACAGAAAAAGTTCAAATCCATAGCATTGAATAGTCTGCTCACAAATCGTATTTCCCTGAAAGGTCGTGCTCTTGTACAACCCTTGTCTGCTTCCAGCTCGCGGAACGAAGTTTCTTGCTCATGCTCGATATCGACATTTCTTTTTCTCGAATATACGGGTGCCATGAACCGGGAAAATTTTAACTTGTCCCGCACGATTTCTCTATTATTTCTGTAATTTTTCCTTGCGTGCCATATTCCGTCTGTTAAAACAGAGATATTATTAGCGAAAAGTCTTTCGTGGTCAGCACTGGATAGTTATTTTTTTCCCCTCATTGCTCGGCATCTGACAATTTCGCGGGACTGACGAATTCCACTGCTTGAAATCCCACACGGAAATTATGGTTGCCGTGTCAAACAAAAAACTGCCGTGTCAATATTTCAAATTAACTGTGTAAGTTGTCATTAAATAATTTCTGTTAGATTATTTATCATTCCAATTATTTCCATCTTTGACCAACAATGAATGGTTTTGATGGAAAGACTTAGGAGAGGAGATAGTAGTTGAGCTGGGTTTTATTGTTGATATAGTATTTGGGATTATAGGATTTAAACTTGTAACATTTCTATATATTGTCAATACTTATTCTACATATATTGTGAATAATTATTCCACATATAAATCAATATGGACCCTTACATGAATACATGAGAACTTATGAATGTTATATAAACTAGCAATCACATCTTACCATTCAATGGGTACAATGAGATAGCATGTAGAAAAGAAGTAATTAGTGGTAGAGGCATTTATTATTCTTGAGAAGAGAGCATACACTTCTGCAAGGTCGAATGCTTGTTATCCATCCATCATTTGAAGATTGAAAGAATGAAGTGATATGTTTTATTGTCCTGCTCTAGAAAAGAAATGGAATAGATTAAATATGTCGACATGATTCACAGTAAAGTTAGTTTTCAATAATTGTGGGTAAAAGTAGGTATGGAGATGACAAACCTTTTTCTTTTCCTTTTTTTTAAAAAAAATTTTGGTCAACTATTTGCATGTGATAGTGCCCATAATCAATCCTCTTCTTGTTGCTTGAGAGCAACATATGAGCTTTGTTCCCTGTGTGCATATCTTTGGAATGTGAAGGTGGGACATATGCGAAGACTTGCAAGGTTGCACACTCTTGATATAGCTGTGAATGTCAACCTCTGAAAATCAATGTTGTCAATGTCAATTGTTTCCCTTTCAACTATTAGATCTTGTGATTTGTGTTATACAATTATATTATATTATACTAAAAATATATTTAATAATGTAAATTATATAAAATATATATAATAATTGTATATTATAGATTTTATATATAAAATAAAATAGATATATAATTAAATAATGGATCTTAGCTTGAAGTTGTTCATCCTCTGGAGTTGGGCACGGTGTCCCCTTAAGTTGCTCAACATTGGACCTAGCAATTGGCACTGCCAATGATTGGAGCACACATTTATTATGTAGTGATACCAACTGATTTGTTGCAAATAAATGTATAGAGGATAGAAAAGATGATTGTTTAGTAGAGGTAAGTGAAGAACTTTTAGGCATGACATTAGAACCTTCAAACCTGTAATTGTTGGCTCTACATTTTCTATATTTAAGAGAAAAGCATGGAAAGCAACTTGTTATGGGTCTTGATGGATTTGACAAAATATCTTGTTCAATGTACAACCAATATGGAGAAGCTTTGAACCAGAGTATTCCCCATATGATGGTGCAACATACATGGAATGTCGTTGATTGGTGGGAGTTGGAAAAAGTCACCGAAGAGGATGATTGAGTAGGCTCCAAAAGGGATTTGATTATGGTAGGGAGTGCTTCACATGACCTGATGTCAATGTGTGCGAACAATTTTGGACCGATGAAGCTCATTTCGGCTATTAGAATGTATTGAATGGAATAAATGTTTTCTTGGAATCTTGCTAATGTTTGCCCTTATAGGGGGCTTATTTCTTTTATCAATATTAAGAGAGCAAAATCAATGGTTTATGCCTATATGTTGAAAGCCACAACTCCAATTGGTACGAGCAATAGTAATGGTGACTGGCCATGCAGGGTTGTTCCCATGAGGGTGGATTTGATGTTTGTTATCAAGTGTGACTCTCTAGTACTTACAATTCCTTGTACAATGATTTTCAAAGGTGGTTGTAATTCCATGGTGACACAATTATGTCATAGGCTTTTTGTTGCTTAATAGATAGATTGGTTTGAGTACGCTAATTTGCAACATGTCAAACATGAAATGTTGGATGGTTGGAGTCAATAAAATCAATAGAAGACACTTCTAATAGTGGATTAAAGCTTGGTTATGCCCAATTATGGTTTTGGTCAATCCCATGTCAGCCAAGCATGTCAAGCCCATCTAGTTGTAATAGTAGGCCTAGGTATAGTCCTAACAATACTTGACATTCATCAGGATTATCTTCTTGCATTGCATGTCCCCTGTTAGAAGGAGTTTCATCATCAATGTCTATCAATGGATCTAGAGATGTATGGTACACATGCCATGGATGGTAGCTGTGTGAAATTCTTTCCTAATGGTCTATATTATCTTGCTCTAATTAATCAATATCATTGTGTATGTTTCAAAATGGCTAGTATAGTAACTGTTCACTCCAACATAATGGTTGAAAACATTTATTATCTTTTGCTAGGATGGTGGTGAATTGAGGAGAGACGTAAACAATATCCAATGTCAAGCATTCTTTGTATTTGGTGGTTGTTACGTCAGAACATGTCCCCTCGGGGACTTTTCCCTCTTAAGGTTTAGCTCTGGGGTCCTATTTAGGCATTTAGAGCATCTTGCATGTTAATCTGACTTCCTGATGAGAAAACCCAGAAGTTCCATGGCAATTTGGACTTAGGGAATGCACTTGTGACAATCCTACCTAAAATAGGGGGGTGGACTTGGGCGCTCACACCCTAGTCCTACCCTATTTTAGGTTAGGACTGTTATAGGAAAATGTGAACTGTTGTCTCTCATATTTGCACCCTTGCTAACAGTTGTAAAACTTCAGCAATCTAGAGAAACATGGGAATGATCTCGAAGTGTGGGACCTTGCAAATTGAGATCAAACCTCGGGAGAAGGCCGACTTCCTCTTTCTAAGCCTATTGCTTAGAGAAATGCATCTAAACCTAGTGCTAATGCTTGCTGATAAAAGGAGTAGAAGGAATGCTAAAAAAAAAAGTGATACACTAGATTTAAATGTGTTTGGCTGCAAATGAATAGACACAGTAATAATCTCACAGCTGGAAAGACTTACACAGACTCATATTGATTCTAACAGAGGTCAAGACAGAATAATGGAGGAATGAAAGGGACCATCTTATCCACAATACATAGCCTACACTAATCCAAAGAGTAGACACAGTCCTAAAAATAATAAAAGAGAGGCAAAATACCAGCTTATATTGATTATAGAGGCCAAGTAGCCATTACCAAAATAGCTTATATTTTGACCTCAGTCGGTTACAATCAAAACGCCCCATGGGCTCTGTCAGGAAATATCTGCCTTTGAAGGGACGTCTACCTTCAAGAATTCATGGTGTGAAAATATCTGGAACAGGGGCAGGTGGAAGATATTTTGAGTCTTCAATTTGCAAGCTGCTGAATCATCGACCTTCTCTAATAAATGCAACAAATATCTGCATTTGTATCTTGCTAAAAAAAATGATCGCTGAAACGTCTAGTCACTAAAACATGCAAAATCAGATCCAAATTTTAAAAGTAAAAATATTTCCCTCAAAATCCTGCCAAATGAAAGAGGAAGCAAAAACAAGCACTTTTGCCTTTTGAAGCATGCCAAAATTTGCCAGAATGGAGGAGATACAGGCGGTCAAAGTTATGGTCAAACTGTGTTTGTATATCGCCTTGCATCTGTGCGCTTGTATATGCCTTTGTATGTGCAAACATACAATGCAACTGTGTCTTTAGGTTCACTTTATGCATTCATACAATCTCCCTCCTTTTCGCCTTTTGCATATTCAATTCGCTTTGTATATACCAACATGCAAACACGGGCTTTACCTTTTGAAACAGCCTTTGTATCTCTCCTGACATGTGGCACCACCTGGTTCGTCACTGAAATGAAGCTAGGACCTATCGCTGCATATGCATCCTCCTTATCGGCCGTCAGAATGACTAAAAACAGAGCGGCCGATGCACTTTATCACGCCGAAATTCCCTTGCATCTAACTCTTTGTATATCTCATTGTACATGCAAACATACAATCACAAATATACATACAATATAAAACTCAAAAGATTATCAGCCATTTTGGACTCTTGCAACAAATCCGGCTTGTATCTCTTCCATTGTATGTATGCACCCCTTGACCTTGTACATGCAATATACAACTGCGGACTTCAAATGATTATCCGCCATATTTGATTCTCCAGTCGGGTCCGCCTCGTATGTTTTCCCTTTGTATAGCGGCCTTGTATATCGCATATACAATGCAAATATACAAGCAGAACTGTATTCAATCACACTTGTGCATTGCAAACATGCATTTAACCCTTGTATATGGCATTGTATATTCCCTCTGTTTGTACCCCTTGTATGTTTAAACATACAATGTGAATATACAAAAAAAAGATGCATACAAACATGTTTGCTTTTGTAAATCAAAATGCATATATTTTCAGGTCCGAGGGTTGTATCTTAGGAATGCATATGTCCTTGTATGTTTGATTGTATGTGTAAACATACAATCACAAGCATGCAATTGGTGGGCCCCTAGCTTTGTATCTCCTCCTTGTATCTGCCCTTTGCATGTCGAGATACAAATGCCTATGTATATCGTCCCTTGCATGTGCAAACATACAATGGCAAATGTATATTTTAATTGCATCCTCTCTTTGCATCTTCGGCCTTTGCATATTTGCCGATATACAAGCACCTTTGTATATGACCCTTGTATGTCACATCGACCTTGTATGTTGCATTGGCCTATCGGCGAGACCACGGAATGAGACGTCGATAGTGATTTTCACGCCGAAAATACCTTTGTATTCTTTGCCTTGCATATTTCTTTTGTATGTCTTCATTGTATGTTTCCCTTGTATGTTTCTTTTGTATGTCTTGAACATACAATGTTTTCATGCATGCAAAGAAACATACAATTGCAAGTTGCATATAAAAGGACTAAGTACAAAACAGAGAAATTTCTGCGATGGAAGGCACCTGGAGACAAAAGATTTCTGGGTTTTTCTGGGTTTTTAGCAAAGAATCCTCAAGTGGGACTTTGGGATTTTTGGCAAGGCAGAGCATGAATAATTGAAGGGTTTAAGCTTTTTGGGGTCACTTTCTAAAGGATTTTCAAGGAAAATACGAGGTGAACTATTTAACTCTAGACAGAGGAAAATAGGTCAACATGAACAATAGTAATAAACAACTAATCATCCAATAACTCAATAGAAAATGATGTAAATACAAGTAAAAAAAGAATATACCTTCGAAGACTGTTTTACCTCTATGCTTCCATTGTTCGCCTATCTGCTCTTGATCTTGATGTTAATGAAACCCTCAAAAGTATGCACTTCCTTGTTGAAGATGACAAGAATAGAATGGCTGTGATATGGAGACTAAACTACAATGCAACTATAATGGAGATGGGTGATAGATAATGGAGACATGGTGATGATAATGGATTGGTAATGCAAATGGTTGATAACGTTGCCAAAGGCATGCTGTGATGATTCCTGTAGAGTAAGATTACAAATGCTCAGATGGATATGAAATGGGTGTGAAGATCTTGTTTATATAGGCTAAGGGAAGACCAAATCCAAGTGTCAATAGATCCATGACTGGAGGAATTGCCTGTGAGGTGTACGGTTGAGAAAGCTTGAGGGAATGTGCGCGAATCAGAAGAGGACAAGTGTCCAAGCCTTCTTCATGAGTCATGGGACATAATTGAATAGATTGAAGAGTTAACTGAGATGATTGATCAGATGACTCCAAGTTGATTGATGAGTCAACAAAATAGATTGATTAGTGAACTCAATTGACTAATTAGTTAACTGATTTGATTGGAGGAGAAATAGGACATGTGGGTGAGGGAATATTAGCTAATTAAATATTAAAATATTTAATTACATGTACAACATGGTGAGGTGGAAAAGGTGAGGTGGATTGGTGAGGTGGATTTATGGAATTAGGACTTAGGATAGAGTAATTTAAAATTAATTAAATAATTTAGATTATTTAATTATGTGAGACATTAGAAGAATTAGGGAATATTAATTAAAAAAATTGATTTTATTTAATTGTTGGAGGGATGTGAATCATTTAAATAAATTAGGATATTTATTTATTTGATAGAGGAATAAGAATTAAGAAAAACATTAAAACATTTACTTAATTCGACATAAGCAATTTTAGGTGTATACATTTTGCCCCTCTTTGATGCAATGTGTTTCAACGTGTTTCTTCAAAGAAATAAAAATTTTGCGATTGATACATGTCGCAGTTTGCCCCTGGTACAGGTTTATGACGTTAGGATGTGTAATGTCAGAAAATGTCCCCTTGGGGGCTTTTCCCTCTTAAAGTTTAGCTCCCGGGTCTTTTGAATGCATTTAGGACATCTTACTTCATAATTTGGCATCCCGATGGAATAAGCCCTAGGTAACATGACAAATGGGACCTAGGAGAACCCCTTGAGCTTTACCCTCCCCAAAATAGGGTGGAGGACTTGGGCACCCGCGCCCTAGTCCTGCCCTATTTTAGGGCAGTCCCAATTTCTACGTGTCGGTTTATGACCGTTATTTGGGTCATTTGCCAACATGGTAAGTTTGAATTTATGAAATCTTGGCGAGACTGTTTGTAGTTGCATATAAAAGCATGTTTAGATATTCACTTGTAAACTAGATTTCAACTAGATGGCAATTGTGAACTTTAGGCATTCTCAAGGTGAGTCAAGGCTTTCATTATGTTGCAAGAGCAGATTTGTGTGGTTTATGTGTTTGTGTTTGCAGATTTGAGCATCCATTTCCTCATGGAATGAAGAGTATCTTCCTCCCATGAGACCTTCAGTACAAGGTGACATTATATTGTGTTTTCAACATCATTTCCTTTAGTTTTTGCCTCTGCCTCACAAGGGCATGCACTCTTTCTCTGACAAATGTGTTTGAAGACTTAAGTGTCCTCCGGGGCTTGACTGAGGCAAACCTCTAAACACCACAACCCCCTCCCAAAGTTTTGTGATTGTAGGTTACAGGTGTCGCATCTGGAAAAAGTAGAGTTGCAGGAGGGATCAACAGACATCAAGGATTTAGGATCTGAAGAGAAGCAGTTCACCAAAGCCTTTTCGGGACTTGGGCGCTCGCTCCTGTGTCCTTCACAGTTGAATTTCTAGAAACAGAAGTTACAGTGTTGATCATTGTCAGAAGGAGGTCAGGATCCCGCAAAGAAACTGGTACCTTGGACTTGGGCGCCTGCTCCTGTGTCCCTGACTTTTCCGCTTTGGAACCTCGAAAATAGGTATGAGCTGTGATTCGACATTTTACTTCCCTCTGCAAGAGATTTTTCCATTATTCATCAGTTTATTGCCGTATTTGCATAATTAGGGTTTTAATGGTCAATTGAGCATAAGAGAAGGAAAATTGATAATTAATTCCCTAATCCAAGTTTCCCTACATCTCACAATGACCTAGGGTATGATAGTGAATTACCACTCGACCCTAGATCCTTGAATGTATAGAGTGAAAAGAGGATTCAAACATCTAAGACACTAAACATTAAACAAATCAAATTTTACCCTAAACAGGATGCCCCCTCGGGAGGTTGGATGGGAAGAATGTGACGAGAGGATGATGGACAATCTCATAATGAGATAGGTTGGTTGACACATTAGGGTGAAGAAAATGGAGGATGCAAGACAAGGGATGGATGAAAGAGTTAAATGACATGCTATGCAAGATAAATTGATAACACACACAAGCAAGCAAGCAAGTATGCACAAATGATACAAGAACAAACAAGGTATTGCCCCTGTCTAGCCACAAATCGATGATTAATTGATAATGAGTGATGACGATAGTGTTGTCATTGTGGGGAACGATATATCCCTAGATCAACACAAAGATGTGGGAAAGATATATCCCACTGTCAATGATGATTGACTGATTTGGTTTACGACGAGATTAGGATCAAGACCATTGATTGCAATTGGATAATTTGACAAGATTGATTAACTTGATTGGTATGGATTAAGGATGGACTTGCATTTGAATCATTGCTTAGATTGATTGGATAAGGGTTTGAATGAATTGATGGAAGATTTGATTAGAAGAATAAACTTGGACAAATGAAAGAAAAGACTTTGGATCTTAAGACACTTGGATAAATGGTACTTATGGAATGCTTATAAATGAGGTGAAATGCAAATTTGGTATGTATGGATGTGGATTATGTCATCTTTGTATACGCAAGTATTTGAAGTACTTTGTTTCATCATTGAGCCTTTTTTTAAATGTTGTAAGAAAATGCAAGCATCTAGGTATAATTAAACCATGATGACCTGAGTATTGCTTACATGGATTTTGATTTAGCAAGATAATATAAGAATCTAAGTATAATTGAACCAAGATGACCTGAGTATTGCTTGCGTATCAACAGACAAGGATTTCCCTTTTTCATGCTCAAACCTAGAATATCCTCAATGATCTTTTGTTGATCATGTCATTAGACAAAGTCGTCACATTACTAAAGATTGATCCACAAACAGCAAACAAGTAAGATAATTATGCCCCCATCATAGCCTCTCTAGTTTTTGACATCTTTAAGTAGCATAAAAAGACATAATAACAAAAATCAAGACTCTACAACTTAAACCTTTTAATCAACACAAAAATTCTTACCATAGTTATGTTTTCTTGAAACGAAAATAGGTACAATCATCATGGTGGTTGAGGCTCCTCATGTCTTGGCATAGGTCTAGTTCTTGTGTCAAGCATTTTGTTTGAAAAAGTTTGCTTGGTATTGTTGCCTGCTGTCTGGTGATAGTATCGTGATCATTATTGTTATCCTTTGAGGTTTGTGACATTCAAGAATCCAATTCTCCAACTAGGTCAAGGATATGCCCCCAGTCAAGTAGAGGTTTCTAGTTTATTATGGATGAAACACTGTGGGTTGCTGATGGTAGAATCGATGGGATGGGCCCTAAGAGATTGACCTAGTGCCTTGGGGGCTCATTGATAAATGGCCTTGCCTACGTGACGACGCAGAGGCAACGCAGTTTAGGGTGGACTTTGTGGACCTAAGACCTAGGCGATTGGAAATGGTGTGGATCCAGATGGACAAAAGGATGGGTCATAAGGGATGAAATGGATGGGAATCCTAGGGGGGCATCGATAATGGCCTTGCCTACATGATAGCTCAGAGGCGACATAGTTTGATAATGGTTCAATGGATTGGTTGAGGATGGATGACAAGATGGATGCAAGTCTAGATTGGCATCTTGGTGGGTAGATGCAAGAAGTTGTGTCCACTTAAGGTGGAAGTTTCAGAGTTAGAAAAAATTCCGAAATCGGGGAACAAAAAACGGGATCCCGTTTATATAAAACGGGATCCCGTTTATAGAAAACGCGATCCCGTTTTGCCTCGGGATCCCGAGCCTAGGACCAAAAACGCGATCCCGTTTTTCCCGGGATCCCGAACCTAGAGGCCATAAACGGGATCCCGTTTTATATAACGGGATCGCGTTATATGAAACGGGATCCCGTTTTTGAAAAGTATAAATTTTTTTAAAAAACAGCAGAGACCCCATTTTCAACAGCGACAGGCGCCAGAGGAAAACGGGATCCCGAGTTCTCAAAGCATCCAGCCAGGTAAGTGGATTTTTCCACTTGTAAAAAATACCCATCAATTGTTTATACCTTCCATTGTTTGTAAATTGATGTAAAATACAATGAAAATTTAAATTTTGAATTGTTATTTAGGGTTTAGGGTTTATAGAATCAGTAGTTGATTTTTGACAATTTAGATGTAAAATACAATTGAAATTTTGAAAGACTATATCATATAAAATGTTAAAATTTGAACAAACTGTCAAAATTATGTTTAAATTTGAGAATTGAATAGATATATTTAGGCATTTTAGCTGTAAAATACAATTGAAATTTTGAAAATACTGTATCATATGAAAGGAGAGATTTTGAACAAACTATCAAAATTTGAGTTCAATTTGAGTGTTGAATAGTTCTATTTAAACATTTTAGCTGTAAAATAGAATTGAAATTTTGAAAATACTGTATCATATGAAAGGAGAGATTTTGAACAAACTGTCAAAATTTGAGTTCAATTTGAATGTTGAATAGGTGTATTTAAACATTTTAGCTGCAAAATGCAATTGAAATTTTGAAACGATTGTATCATATGAAAGGAGAGATTTTGAACAAACTGTCAAAAATTATATAGCAAATTGGGATGATATGTATATTTGGTTTTTATAAAATTTACTTATAACAATGTATGTCATTGTATTTTAAAGGCATTATTGAATAGCTAACTATCATGTAAAAAAATTACAACAAACCATAATAAAACCAAGTTATCACATCCTTCATAATCAAACATTTAGAGACAACTAGAACTAATCAAGAATTGAGAAAATTTTACAGTTTTTGTGATAGCCAACTAATTAAGAATGAAATGAAGCCAACATTTATGTAACTTTTGATATACTCAAGTAGCTGTCCTCACTAGCTAGGTTATGCCCCTGGAATGAACATCGTGATGTTAATTGTGATACGAGCTTGAAACCTCATTGGTAATGCTTTCCCTAATCTTAATGACATTGATGTAGGCTCCACTCATGATGCTTACGAAGATCTTTCCACCACTAACCTCTTTCATGATAGGTCACTATCCTCACCATCTCCTTAGACCTAGAATACCTTGAGCTTATCGATTGGGACCAACACGACCCTTTATGATTTGATGTTTTCCAAAATGATGAAGCCATCATGAAACTTATCAAGTGTCAAGACCACATCCCCATTGTAATCATAAGAAAGACTTTTCCACCATACTTAACACCTACATATATGCTTATTTTGGAGAGAAAGAAAGAACCCTTCAGTCCTGAGGCACCCTAGTCTAGGCAGAATAGCAACAATCTATATAAGAAGAAACTTGTGATCAATTAAAATGATATAATAAAAATGGACACTTCCCAAGAGCTCCTCAATTTGACAAACTTCACCTTCCATTAGATACCACTTAGATACAAGACATGACTCCCCTCTCCTTATTGAGGACATGCTATAAACATCAACCTGTGAATAGAAGCTTGGACCCTAAACTCTCTAAGATAGTAGCTCCACTGGACCTTGACATCAAAGAAGGCATATATAACCATGTCACCATGTTAAATATTACGTTGATTTCTTCATGTGGTCTTATGGTGATATGCCTTGAGACTCCATCTTTAAAGTCATGCATCATCTTGTGGTTCACCTCAATGCCAAACCTATTCAATAAAAGCTACGCAAAATGCACCCCCAAGTAGCCCTCGTGGTCATAGAAGAATTGTATAAACTCTTGGATGTCCAGGGTTCATTCAGACTATTACTTTTCCTAAATGGGTAGATCTAATGTGGTCTTAGTTAACAAGAAAACTAAGGGAATTCATGTTTGCACTAACTTTTGAGACATCAAAAAAGGATCTACCCCAACTTAGATAACTTTTCTCTACCAAACATTGATATGGTCGTGGATCTTGTGCATAGCCATATATATATATAAAATTTTATCATTAATTTGGATATAATATGGACCAAGTTGAAACATTTGAGTTAGACATGGAGACACCTAGATTATGGAGCTCGGTCTATGTAAGAAAACACCTGTTATAGACTCAACACAAACTTATCCCTCAACCCTCTAAATTGTGACTTACATCATTTGATTACCCTGGAACACACTATATAGACAACTCTATACAAATTTGGCAAAATATATTTTCTCCTAACAGAAACTTGTATATGTAGAAGTATCTACTACTACATTAGATTTGATATACTTCTTAAAAGGAAAGAGTTGGGACTAACAACTAAATAGAAAACAATAACTAGTTTTGCATTTTGTAGGAAATAGGAAACAAAATTGAGCTATCTAACCATCTTGACTAATTTATCTATTTCTAGCTAGATTGAACCCTAATTCTATATGCAATTCCAACCCTAACCCTAACACTAATTCTAACCCTAATCCTAACCCTAATTCTATATGTAATTCAAACCCTAACCCTTATTATAACCCTAATCATAACCCTAACCCTAGCTCTACTTGTAATTGTAATCGTAACTCTAACTCTAGCCCTAACCCTAACCCTAACGAGCTACTTGTAATTGTAATTGTAACCCTAACTCTAGCCATAACCCAAACCATAATTGTAGCTCTAATACTTACCCTAATTTAGCAACCCTTGAATTCTAATTCTAACCCTAACCTCAATTCTAACCCTAAGCCTGATCCTAATTGAAACCCTAACCCTAACTTTAATTAATCACGATTCATGCTACAGGGATTTCTTCTACATATTTTGTATGCATGTGTTATTCCCTTATTGCATGTGAGTTCACCAATTATTTGGAAACTTCTCCTAACTGGGAGGCAGGCTTGTATTCAAGCCCTATAAATTTTGTGTTTATAGGTGTTATGTTTAAAGCTATATGGAGACTTGTAATAGGAGGTCTTGAATTTGGTACCAATGATTGTGAGTGCCTTGTCTAGAATATGATGAACCTTTTGAACAAGAGAACCTTGTAGACCATGATGCATATCTTGAAATTTAAACTTGAACATTATCGTCATGTGAATGCTTTTAGCCATCCTACAACCTCCTATCACCCTTCATCCTCTTATAGGGATATGCCACACAACCTCTCCAAGTTGACCATGCCAAACCCAAAGTCACAATCGTAAGAGGTAAAGAATCTTTTGGCCCCATTCAAGTCCACTCCCTAATAGGAGTGATACAATGCTAATAGGGTTGTGAAGGTAATTAAGTTCTTGATTAGCATGTTGGGTGTATCTAAGCATAATGATGATATAGTTAGTCTTGATTTCATTAATCTTAAGATCATTGAGCTAGAGTACTTAATATATATGGTATAGTTTGTTCAATCAATAGTGGTAGGGAAAATTAATATACTACAATGACATGAAACATAAACCAATAGGTGTCTTAAGATATATTAGTGGTAGGGAAAATTATAGTGGCCCTAACCCTAGTAGAGTAATAAGTTGAAGTAGTGTTAGAATTACTAATAAACTAAAAAACTTTATCCTAGGGTGGTGGGACAAATTACACAAGCCTTACAAAGCCTCTACCACTTCCTTGACATTTTTAACATTGTTCGAATTTGATAGGAGGGATTTATGTCACCTCCTCCTCATCTTAATTCTCATAGTGGATAGAATCATCCAATTTAGCATCAAGACATGAAGGTTTATCTTCATTATCTTAGAAATATCCTCCAAGGCTTTGTGCATATGCTCATGCCACACATTGAAGATGTGGAATTTATCTAAGTAGCAATATAGAAATCCTTAGCCTAACCTTCTACCCCTTCAATATCATTGTATAGAAGGTAGATACAAGTAACATTTGATAGCATGGAGGCACAACTTAGGGATTTCAAGTTGAATGTAAAAAAAATATTCTTCCCAACAAATGCTAGATGTCTAGGAGCAATTTAATGATTTCTTCCATTATCTGCCTAGTCTAGAATATAATTACCTTTTCTTTTGATATGTTTGAAGGAGATAGATTTAAACAAGTATTCACCAAGTTTCTAACTTCCAATATATAATAGTTTCCAATAACCACAAGCTTCATCTATGTTTTTTCATATGATCAATGTTGATCTTGGAATCTCCTTCCACACTAAGGGATATCTTGTTTAGTTTCCAAGTCATCTTGAGGCCCTGGATATCAT
Organism: Cunninghamia lanceolata; assembly: GCA_027924645.1. Taxonomy (NCBI): domain Eukaryota; kingdom Viridiplantae; phylum Streptophyta; class Pinopsida; order Cupressales; family Cupressaceae; genus Cunninghamia; species Cunninghamia lanceolata. The sequence continues at coordinate 43,261,296 of BSBN01000809.1, read as the reverse complement.
GGCCCTAGAATCTACCATATTAGTCTTCTTGACACCAAAATCATAAGCTTTAAGATAGGTAGAGGTTTTCCCTTATCATCTCTTAATAACATACTCCTCCTACTTCACTAGGATTACCCTTGGCTACCCATCAAAATTTCAAGCTTAATCCATCCCAATGTAGGTGTGGACCAAAGGGTGTGAATATCAACATGGGTATCTCCTTGTTTTAACCTTATTCAAAGCAACCTTGGCCAATTATGAGCCTAATCAGTGCCTCTTCTAGCATGATCATATATTCCTCTTTACCCCAACAATCACCAAGTTCCTAAATGCACCATATTTCTTTAAAATAGTCCAAAATTTGGGATGCATATTCACATTTAAGAATGACATGATGATTGTCCAGAGAAGTTTCCTTACTTAAATGCACATTGAAATTTTGAAATATATATTGCCCATTGTATCAATCATTATGGTAGTCCTAATAGCTCGCTTACATTTTGAAATTTGTACATGCATGTATACATTATTTGTATGTTTTTAATTTAAATTTATTTCAAGTGTAATTTCTTGAAACATATATATATATTCTTGATATCATTTTAAATTTGTACTGAAGTTTGTATGTTTATATGTATTTATATGCAGGTTCATATCTAGATTTTTATATATACATCATGAATCTAGATGATATTCACTTTGATGTTGAGGACTTTATTAATGCACAAGATGATCCGGCCGCACCCCCACCCCCACCCCCACCCCCACCCCCACCCCCAGCGCCAAATGCCCCACCTCTAGATGCCCCACCTGCAGATGACCCGCCTCCACCTCCACCTCCACCCCCACCTGGAACTGACCAGGCTCGCTTGCGAGCCATAATAAATGAAAATGTGGATTCGATACAAGAAAAACTGAATTCCATTTGCAGTGAACAATTCATGCCACCTCACGTAGTACGTTTTGCATCTTTGATGCAAAACATTGTAGATTCTGTGAGGTCTATTGACTCAGATTTTGATGGATTCCGGAAATGGAGAGAGGAGAGGCGCCAATTTTATGCTGATGGCCTCTCCTATAAGACTATTTTGGATCTTAAAATCACAAAAGCTCATTTAGCACAATATTTTAGACATCCCATTACAAATGAACCTATTCCTGCAAATAAGAAAAGAATATCAATCAGGTGGTGTAGGCATGAAGGAATGTCTGCTAATTTTTGGGATAGATGGTGGATGGTGTTTGATTATCCACCTCATGCTAATTGTGAGGTTCCTTTATATTTTTTGAGAAAATTATATGTAGAGTTTGTTATGAATAAAAAACCCAACTACTTTGATTTTAGATCATTCCAGGGTGTTGGTGGTGGCATGCCACAACAGAGGTTGGGGGCACGGGTTGATCCCCAACGACCGGTGCCTATTCAACCTCTTATTGACCCTCCTGTTGCTGCCATTCCTTTGCCCTTCGAGCATCGTGCAGTGGTATCCACACTAGGCACATTGAGTGCACTCTCAGGTAGCCTACATGAGCAGACTTCTATGATGGTAGCTCGAGTTAGAGAGCATGGAGGAGTTGATGATGGAAGTGGTCCTAGTGCCACTCCACATGTGTCGATGCCTCATACATGTACGAGTTGCAATCAGTTGTGTTATGGACCTGATCAGGCAGTTGCACCCACTTCAGCTACACATGCATCATCTGATAATGTGGGCACTGAATCATTTGTTGATTATCTATTTACTGTGGATCATCCCACTGATCATTCGACACAGGTATATATAGGTTATGTACACATGTTGAATTTAAAACAATTTTTTAACCACGTGTTTTTAATCAACATATAGATGATCAATTAAATTGTAATATTTTAACAATCGAATTGTTTGGTTTGTTTGGTGTAGATGATGGCAACAGGGGTCACAATTGATCGAATTAATTTTTCATCGACACCTATTCATCTCAGGCACCCATTTGGGGTACATTTTCAATGATTTGTAATTTTGTAAAATTCAGTCTTGAATGTGTGTACAATTAAATATTTATGAACTTATTTATGAATTGGTTCAGGGTTCTTCCACATTGAATCCTCCATCTCAGGGTGTCTCAAGCGCTCCTCCATCATTGGGCATCTCACATGACACTCTTACAGTATGTACACATATTGTTTTAAAAAACTGTATATATATACTTAAATTTTTCTATTTTGATATCAGTGTATCTAAAAATGTGCACATGTACTATTTAATATTTTATAAATATGTCTATGCAGGTTGACACAACTATGAGGATGGGCATTGTAGCACACTTGGATAATCCAAGTTTATATCAGGAGTCGACTGCATTTCAGGTTGTTGAAAAACGTATTTAATAACATGTACATTGTAAGTCAATTATATATATGTTTTAAAACCTGATTTGTACACACATGTGCTAACTTAAATATAAATGACATTGTAGGAGCTTGTTAGTGACACGTTTCATGAGCAACACACAGCACATGCAGAGCAGGAGGACAGAGGAGATGGGCAACCTGATACGGTATAATTTAAAATTTAGATTAGATTTAAATTGAACAATTAAAATATACGTTGTGAACTTAAAGTAAATTTCTTGATAGATATATATATATATATATATATGTTGACATGTACATTCCAAATTTTTTTTTCTTAAATTATAGCTCGATACATGTCATGGAGCTAAGCCTGTAGAGACAGGTCCTGGAATAGAGGATTCACAACAAGTTCCTCTTACGGTATAATAATTTTTAAATATGATAGTTCTTATAGATTAAATTCAATTAAATCATTTTTAAAATCGTCAAGTATATCTAATTTCAACTTGAACTTTCTCTTGTATTAAATAGATTGATTCAGAGCATGGAGACACATGTCCAAGTGCACCAGAGCATGCCTCTCAGCCTCACACGGTAATTTAATTTTATGATATTTAAATTATAAATTTAAAAATTGTCATTAAATTATCTATTTCCTTATCATCTTACATCTAATTTCATATAAATCTTTCTCTTTTGCAGAGTGATTCAGGTCATCTGAGTAGTTCGCATGGTGTGAAGAGGACTCTTGATGATAGAGATAGTATCTGATAGGTTATTTCAAACATAGGCTAGATGTATAATTTGACTATTTCATGGACTATTTGTTATATACTGTTTGTCATGGACTTTATATATATATATATATTGTTGAACACATGGACTTTATATATTTTTTTGAACATGGACCTGGACTTTATATATTTGACTATTTCATGGACTATTTGTTATATACTGTTTGTCATGGACTTTATATATATATATATATTGTTGAACACATGGACTTTATATATTTTTTTGAACATGGACCTAGACTTTATATATTTGACTATTTCATGGACTATTTGTTATATACTGTTTGTCATGGACTTTATATATATATTGTTGAACATGTGGACTTTATATATTTTTTGAACATGGACCTGGACTTTATATATATATATTGTTGAACCTGGACTATATATTTTTACATGTCACACAATAAATGCAATCTTGTCGTAGTTCAAAATCATACACATGTCAAAGTAATAATCATGTAAAACCATCATGTTAGTTTAGGTGCATCCATATTTATATATATGTTATCCATGCATACATACATTGCATATACATCATAAACTATAAAAGCATAACATCACATACATATGTATATACAAGCATCCCTAAATTTAATCATAAATCAAACACTAATATAGAACCATGTGCATGAAGGAAAAGAAATGTAAACATTTGAGATCAACCATAATAAGATATATAGAATGACATCAATAGAAATAATCAATTGTCATATATAAATCTACAAGTGTCAGATTGTTGATCTAGATTTGCGCTTAATGAAGAAATTGCATTGAAAGAATTTATGTAGTGATGAGGTCGTAATAAAGTTCCTCCATTCATTCACGGTATGCATATTTAGGTCCTGGTCAAATTTTAAGCAATAAAATGGTAAGCAAATCAAAACAAAGCATTAAAACGTGAGATAAGTTCATGAGGATCTCTTGCTTACTAGGAGGGATCAATCTCTCACATCTTCTCATCTAGAGATCAACTAAGTTAAATATTAAATGATCCTAGCATGGTTATAGTTATATTTATCCAAGTGCCTTGGTGCTTGAACATCTTGTGTTGATCATGTAATTTAAGATGTCTTAAGGGGTCCTAATTTACGATGTCTTAAGTGGACACAACTTCTTCACCAAATGGGTGGAGGAGTGCCTACAAGGATAATTGTTGCTAAAAAAACATGTGAACTATAACTTTGGAACTAGGCCTACAATTTATTAGTGGAGGTGGGAATTTCATTGTAGCATAAATGACACAAATTAGGAATGAAGTTAGTAGAAATCTTCCCCTTTGGTAGCCTACAAAAATTACCTATTTAGAGATCTACAATGATCTCAACTCCCCATAGTTATGAATCATTAGCCTTTCCAAAATCACATGTCTAATAATGACACCCATCTAGCATTTAAATGTATTGAGTCTTTGTTCCCAAATAGTTTGCACATCATAATCATGGCCTCTTTCATTTCACTAGGAAAACTTACAATTGTGTAATCCTCCACATTCCTTAACTTTTTAAATCCACATTAGGACTAGCCCAATCTTTTAACACTTCAATTACATTATACTCTTGAGACCATTACCTTGCAACTATAACATTGTACCTCAAAGTGGGTTCAAGTGAATTCAACATTTATTTGAAAACTACTTCTCTCACCATTATTATAGTCTAATTTTCTACATTATTGATATAGTCTACATTTATGGTACAATGCCTAAAAGTATCTAGCAAGATATCTAAAAAGTTAAACACATCAAATTTTCTATCCAGCCTATGTAAGTAGGATGCTCTAACCTACCAACATTTGTGACTACATCTCCTTTGTCCTCTAGCTAATCTATGAAGAAATATTATATTAAATTAAATCCCAAGGCCTTATGTGGGTATCATGGAGTGTCCTTGCAATCTAGTAACTTAGATTCCATTTATGCTTCTACACAAACTATTTATTGTTGAATAAACTCTCATCACTTTGGTTCTAGTTGACTTCTTATTTTGTTTCACAGTCTTCTCCACAATAAGATTCATATACATGTATTTGAGAAATAATCATGAGAAATCACTTGATTTGATAAGTTGATTAATAAACAACTTAATTTACAAGACAAAAGATTTCATCATAGATTTACTTCATTAATGCAAAGAAAATTGATGGGATATTCCAATATTTTACAAAATGAAACCTTAGTGTAACTTTAATTAGGATTTGTCCATTAGTCCTTTTAATACGATCTTTAGTGTCCATTCTAGGACTCAAGGAAATCTTGTGCTTGACATGTTTCATCCTATGAACACAAACTCAGGATGTGAATCAAATTTTAAAATAAGTTTAGGTCTGCAGGAACTTATAAGATCTTAATACTTTACATTTTTAGACAAAAGGCCCTGGATCTCATCTATAAATTCTCCCCTCCACTTCCTAGCTATGGTCCCATATGGTTCTCCCACAATTTATATTCCTTTGTATCTTCCCTTCCCTCCACTTTGTGAAAGCTAGATTAACTTTAGGATATGATTTATCCCATCCCACTTCCTATCCTATTGTCTAGTTTTACATCATTTCCCCATAACATCGAAACACTCATTTCTTCCTAATTGTAGAAGCCTAACTGCCTTGAAGAAATCATTTCTTTCTTCAATTCATTTCATCCAATTCCCACTTGAAGTTTTGTAACATTTTTTGCAAAAGTTTGCCAAGTTCATATACCCTGTCCCAAGTCAAATTTTTACAAATTCTTCAAAAGATTCCACCCACCCCAAGTACTCCCCTGCATGACTTAGGACCACCATTAATGACTTTCAATGGACATGATATGATGTAATATTTCCTCCAAATTCCTCTTAACATCGGTGGACCCCTCAAAAATATGATGAGTTCAAAATAGAAATAAAGTGAGGAAAAGCACAAGTTAGCACAAAAAATGGGAGTTAAAATGGGTTAAAAATCAAGAAGAAAAGATAAAAATATGAGTTATTTCGTGCATTAAAAACCACAAGGTCACCCATTTTAGGAATAAGGTCACCACTTTTACTAATTAAGGTCACTCAAGTAACCTAGAGACACTAGGGGCAACCCTAAGACACAAAGAGGTGACCCTAAGTAGGAAAAATGAAGGGGGCACTAGGTAAAAATGTGAGGTAGGGAAGGTCAATTTGGGGGTTGAAAAAGATGCTCAAGAGGGGGAAGAACACACAGGACATGCCACCAAGAGTGAAACTACTGGTAGGAGTGTAATTCACACCTACATGACTATGATTAGGACTTATTTATCATCATCAAATTGTCATGTAGGCTTGATGTGATTTTACTACTTATAGATACCAAATGTTAGGAGTTTCAAGCCACAAATACTAATTCCACATAACCTTAATGAGAGAAGCTATGCTAACTTTTTGAATGTCTTAAGGGGTCCTAATTTACGATGTCTTAAGGGGACGTCTTAAGTTCTCAAAATTTGGTGAAGTTGCCCAAAGCAACCAAATTGAACAATATAATAAATCAAATTTAAAGTAAATTCTAAGTAGAAAAACATGGACATTTAACAAATAAAATACATAAAATAATAATTTTGATAAATTTAATACTGTAGAGTATAAAATTGTGTACATACACATGTATACAAATTTCTGAACAAAATGTGTAATAATGTAATTGTGTATGTACATATATGCCAACTCAAAATAATGTAAATACAAAATGTCGTTATATGCCATCTCAAGAAAATCCAAAACTTGAGGAGAATGTAGCAGGTCTTCATGCCACCTGATATAAAAATAATACAAGCAATTTATCAATATATCTGAATCAAAACATGTATTTTAATTTATATAAAACTATCTAGATATACACAATTTGTACCTGTATTTACGAGTGCCTCTCAAGTTTTTGTTTCAAAGTATTTGATGAATTTGTGATGATGGCCTGAGGATATAAAAGGATAAATTAAATCAATTTCAACTAATAACGCACAAGAAATATCAAAACATGTATTTAATACATATTTAAAACAACAATATAAATCTATTTAACTATATTTACCTGTATTTACTTATTCCATTGTACCATCTCCATCCTCTCTTTTTTCCAATGCATCGATGATTGTCTCATGGTCTTCCATAGAAATGTTCCATAACTCTTTATTTGTAGGTTTTCCGCGATACCTCTCCAGTTTTATATTTGTTGCCAACACCAAATGTGAGTAGTGTATAATCTTCTTATGTGTTTCATAATCTTCGAATGCAGGCAAACCATTCTTCCTTATTAGGTATTTCCGTAGCCAAGTGCCAACAACCACCACCGAACCTATTGGATAATGATAGGCATCATCAAAGAAATACTTAAAATTTGCTTAAGGGGATCAAAGAAGTTCTTAAAATATGCTTAAGGGGATGTCTTAAGGGGATCATCAAACCTGTTGGATAAGGAAAGCCATCATCATCTTCTCGAGGTGCTGTTAACTTATGTTTAGTCTCCACACAACGAGCCAACCAATATTCAGTTTCCTCTTCATTATTCTTTGGTGCAACAACAGCATACACATGTCCTGCAAAACAAATTTTGATTCAATAACTTGCACATGTCCATAAAATTTGACCAATCAACATACATGCATTCATATGTACACATAAATAAATAAAAGCACTACAAATTAGTAATCAAAGTGAAATAAAATGAAATGATTTGAATTAAATTACCTTCTTGTACAAGGTCTGAAACACGGTCATAATCGTCTGATACAAACAGTTGATCATTGTTTTCAATTGTTGTTTCACTTTGATTATGTGCTTGTGCAAGTGTCAATGGTCTTTGTTTCCACTCTTCAACCCATTCTGTATTCTCACATGCTTCCCAATCTCCTGAAATACAAAACTAACAAAAACATGCAAGCTCCCTTGTCCAGATAGTCCATGTACTTGCATTCGAACTCCTAAATGAATGCCATTTAGTAGATCCACTGATTGTTTGGCAATCAAGTCTAGGTAGAATATTTTCTTCTTCAACCAACCAAAAGAATCGACGAACTGTAGAGTACTCGCTTGATCCAGGTGTACATAATCTTGTATTGCACCAATCTACAATCCCACGTGCATCTTTAAATTTTACTGCATCCTCAAATTTTAATTGTTGTCTAGCAAGAATTCTTTTAACACATGCACCAGCTCCATCATGTTCTCCTTTACCATGTCCAGCTTCAAAAAAATTCCACATATGTTGGACATTATTCTCCTTGTGAACCCTACATAACCAATAGAACATTCGAGCATTCTTGAACTGCCCCATACAATTATCTGACCATATAAGATGTTCAGTCATCTGGATTCCTCTTTCTCTTAAATTTGTATAAAATATATTGAAACAATATTGAACAAACTCTGACGAGTGTAACCGATTGTCACTCAAATAGAAATGATACTCCCTCAAAACTTTTCTATCATTCTCTGTGCTATCATCTGCATGTCTATAAACAATATGAACAAACATAGCAACCTGCACTGAATTGTAATATTGTGATTGAATTTCCTCTTGCGGAGCTAAAGTATAGTTTTCTGCAAAATCAACCACTGATAGTATAGTTCCAACCGGAAATGTGTTTCTACATTCACGAAATTGTCCATCAAGCCATCGAGCTTGTTGAGAGTGCTTGACATATTTTGGTATAATTTTACTTTTAAATTCTGATATGAATGCATGCACACTAACCTTTTCTGTAATTAAATCACAACGCTTTCCAAATTTTCCATCTTTTAAAGAATATTCAACATTCTTAAATCTTTTAACATCCACTAATTGTTGTCCAAAATCATTTTCAACACTTTCATGCATACAAACTCTTAACAAAGAAAGATTGCCACAACTAATGCATTGTCCAGAAATACATGAACTTAAATAAAAACCTTTTTCATTAGATCTTTCACAGAACAAACTTGATATAAACTCTTTTATTGCTTCAGTTGGCATATTAATATCACATTCATGTATAATCATGTTACGATGTAAAGTACAACGTATATATTGAAACACATCATAATAGTAACGAAATTGAACATGCATTTTACAACAACAAGATATTCGTTCCTTATTAATCTTTACATACCATGGTTTGCATTTTTCAAAAGATCTTTGACTTATTTTAATATTACCAGGTAACACTAATTCATCACAAAATTTTCTATAAAATTCAGTTTGCGTTGTATCTAATAGGTGTTTTGGATGAGGATCGCGAACTTTGGACCCCACTCTTAATTTTAAAACATCTCTAACATTAGACGATATCCTAGTATTATCATGCCAATATTTTTCGATCAAAGATCTGATTTCAACATTTAGTTTCATGTCAGATCTCGGGAGTCGACCACTAAAACTCCAACATTGGTTAATTGGATCATTTTCTATACTTTCTCTTCTTTTTGCCGCTCTTACCAATGTTTTAGGATGTATTTTTAGAATTCCACTAATATTGCTTACCATTCTTCTATTCAAAGTTGTTTTATTCACTATAGCAGTTGTTATAGCTTGTCTTGCTGCATTTTTATCTTTGGATCGACTATTACTTCCAATAGACTCAATGGCACTAGCAACAGTAGACATAGCATGTTTTAGTGATTGATCTTTTTTTCTTGGTTTAACAAAAATGCCTAACATTTTCATTACTTTTCTCATTTTCCACATTCTCATTAATTGCATCATTAGTTGACATTGAAATGATAGTTTTTTACGATAAAAAAATTCCTTATATAATCTATTGGCATGTGTTCTTATTTGTCTCCAAGAAATTTTACCAGGAAGATTATCCAAAACATCTCTTTCAATTTTGAAAAAATATTTCTCATTTTCAACATCACTTCCTAGATTTTCATTTTCATTTTCAACTTCAAAACGATTTTCATTTTCAACAACAAAACGGTTTTCATTTTCATTTTCAACAAAAGGATTTTCGTTTTCATTTTCAACAACAAAACGGTTTTCATTTTCATTTTCAACAACAAAACGGTTTTCATTTTCATTTTCAACAAAAGGATTTTCGTTTTCATTTTCAACAACAAAACGGTTTTCATTTTCAACAACAAAACGGTTTTCATTTTCATTTTCAACAACAAAAGGATTTTCATTTTCATTTTCAACAAAAGGATTTTCATTTTCATTTTCATTTTCAACTACAATTTGTTTCAAATTTTGATCTCTACGAATATTATTAATCTCAACATTGTTATATCCAGCTTGTTTTAAATCTCCTATCAACACTATTTCCATTTCATTCAAAAGTGGATTTGAAGAAGTACCTGGATTTGTGCCCATTGAAACATTCTCCATAGCATTAATAGAGGGATTTGAAGACATACCAGGAGTAGTTTGCATAATCGTATTAGTTTCCACATTCACCTCTTGCAAACTTGCATCATCTATATCCATGGTCTCCTCAATGTTTTTATCTTCAATAGTTGTGGAATTGGATGCTTCAGCATTGTTCATTGATTGAATCTTTACTCTTCTATCTCTTTGCCTTTTTGCCTCCTTCACTCTCTTTGCTTCAATTTCTTCAGGGGTTAATAGCTTCCTATCTTTCCTCTTATTACGACTTTGTGATCCCATGATTAAAAAATTTATGAAGCATGTAATGTCAAAAACTTGAATGTGTTTCAAATCCTTCAAACAAGTACCAATTCAACAAAATTCCACCCAAATAACGTCTCCATGATGGCTTCTATCAAAATACCAACAATACTTCAAGTTGATGGACCTGCAAAAGAAAGAAATATGCCAAAGAATGCTGCAAGAGTCGCTGTCGGCCGTACTGTAGGGCAAGTTGCAGAAATGACAGTCATAGTACAGTCTTATTAAAAAAAGGGCAAATATAAAACGGGATCCCATTTTATAAAACGGGATCCCGTTATATAAAACGGGATCCCGTTCTATAAAACGGGATCCCGTTTAATAAACGGGATCCCGTTTACTACGCGATCCCGTTTATTAAATGGGATCCCGTTTTATTCACCACCGATGCAGTAGTAAACGGGATCCCGTTTTATAGAACGGGATCGCGTTCTATAAACGGGATCCCGTTATTCAAAATTTGAATTTTAGGCTCGGGTTTTGCTTTGTAACCCGCTTCGGAAAATGCTTTGGGGACCCGACCCTGACCTCTGGTCCTAGTTTGACCTGCACCTTGAAGGCCCTGTCAATGTTACAACAAAATAGTGACTTTGGGCATATATTTAAAGGCCTATTTTGCAGAATATTTTGACGAAATTAAAACCCATTATAGAGGAGACAATGTAGATTCTAAATATGTAATTTTTTTTACAATTAAATTATTTTTTTAATTTTTTAATCAATTTATGATGAAATAGGTTCATAACCTTGAATTATCAGGGTTTTTTAATATTTTAATAACTTTTTATTAAAATATTTTTTTGTAAAACAAATTGTATGAAAACGTACTTTAGACAATTCTTTTCAATTTAAAAAAAAAAATTTCAAAAAATGTTAAGTTTAGGTCATCTTATGCGTGACGTACACGATGATTTTTTAAAAAACAAAAAATGACCAATAAAAAATTAATAAAAAAAAATTATTCAATAAAAAATTACAAATAAATATGGAAAACGTGCTTCAGTGAGTTACAAAGCTTTTCCCAAAAGGATTTTGAAAAATATGATTATTTAGGTCAAAATATGGATGACGTACACGTACATGGTATAGTAAAAAAAAGTGACTTTTAAACAGTGGTTTTTAGAAACGCCTATTCAAAATCAATTTCTATCATCTGGGTATTGAAAAAAATTACATATTTGGAAACTAGACTCCGAGTACTACATTTCATATTTAGTGACTTTTTCCAAGATTCCACCTTTAAGTGCTTCAAATTTTTAGGTCAAATGTGACAAATTCTGAAAATCAGGAAAAACACTTCCACTTTTTGGCCAAAAAGTGGACACAACTTCTTGCACACACCCTGGTGGAAGAAGGCGATAAGGACGAGCGGACAACAATCCATGGTAGGTATCTCGATGTGATTGGGTGGATGCGGATAGGAGGGATGAATGAGGAAACAGGGTCAGAAAAGATGGAGGAGGCGGTTTATCACAAGTAACGCTTGTTTACTAGGTTTTCACCACTTGCTTTTATTTGCACGGTAGCTAAAATACACATGACGCCTGTTTGCCAAGTTTTCATCATGGTATCTATCCAAGGTGCCTGTTTACCAGGTTTTCACCAGAGGATGATTTTTTTGTTGTTTTTCCTTTTTTTTTTATTTTTCTATTTTTGATTTTTTTGATTTTTTTTGCTATTTTTTATTTTTTAATTTTTTTTCTATTTTGACTCCCTTGCATTGGGCTTTAGGTGTAGAACTTTTGGAGATGCATGCTGTTGATGGGATCATCAAACAATTCACCCTCTGATGTAGCCAATTGATAAGCACCTTATCCATAGGCAACAATGATGACATAAGGACTCAGCCAATTGGATTCAAACTTACCTTTCTTCTCTCTGTCTTGCTAATTTCTGGGATTCTCTCTAAGGACCTGGTCTCCAACCTAAAATACGCGGGGTTTGACTCTGTGGTTGTAACTTCTAGACATCCTTTATTGATAAGACTTAAGATGGTTAAAGGCAGGTTGTCTTCTTTCTTCCGGTAGCTCTAACTCTTGAAGTCTGGATACTCTGTACTCTTCATCAGATATGAGGCCTTTTAACAATACTCGCAAGGATGGGATCTCGACTTCAATGGGAAAGATGGCTTTAGAGCCATAGACGAGGGAATATGGAATTGCACTTGTGGGTGTGTAGATACTTGTACGGTAGGCCCACAGCATGGGATTCAATTAGATGTGCCAATCGTAGCCAGCATCATTGATAGTCTTTTTCAAGATTTTTAAGATGGTTTTATTTGATGCCTCTTCATGGTCATTTCCTTGGGGGTAATATGGGGTGGAAAAGTGGTGTTGGATGTGGAATTTGTCACATAGTTCTTTGACATCCTAAGTTTTGAATGGTTGCCCATTATCTATGATAATGGATAAAGGGATACCATAGTGGAAAATGATGTAGTTCAGGATGAAAGAGGCAATTTGTTTGCCTGTGACATTGGCGAGGGGTACGGATTCAATCCACTTCGTAAAGTACTCAATGGCGGTGATGATGAATTTATGACCTCTAGATGATGGAGGGTGGATCTTGCGCACTAGGTTGAGTCCCCATTGACAAAAAGGCCAAGGAGTCGTTAAAGGCTGTAGCTCCTGTGCTGGTGCATGTATTAGATTCCCATGGATTTGGCATTTCTTGCACCTCTTACAAAATGATAGGAGTCTTTTTCCATAGTTGGCTAGTAGCATCCCATGTGTATGAGTTTCTTAACCAGGGTAAGACCACTAGAGTGGGTCCCGCATATACCGTCATGCATGTCGCTCAGGGCGGTTTGATATTCTTTGCTATCGAGACACCTAAGGAGAGTACTATCTAGACCTTGTCAATATAGGGTGTTGGTGATAGTGGCATAACGGGATGCTTGGCGAATGAAGGTTCGCTTTTGGTTACTTGAGAGATCAAGTGGTAGGGTATTCTCTTTTAGATAGGTAAATACTTTTCCATGTAGGGGAGAATCAGATCCTATGATATGGCAAATGATGTGAGATTCAGGGGTGTCATATGCAGGATGGGAGACTGGCTCTACCAAGAACTCATAACATGATTAGTTTTCAGGGATGTCGAGGAGAGATGCAATCGTTGCCATGGCATCTGCTGCTTTGTTCTCTATCCTTGGTATCTGCTCAAAAGAGATCTCAACAAAGTATTCTTTGAAGTCATCTACCATGTGTTTGTATGGTATTAACTTCTCATCCTTTGTTTGGTAGTCGTCATTCACTTGGTTGATGACAAGTTGCGAGTCACCACACACATGAAGTTCTATGATGTTCCATTCTACTACCATCTTGATGCCAATGACTACGGCTTCATACTCCACCACATTGTTAGTGCATGGAAAGAGTAGTCAGCATGACTTTGGAATGGTGTCACCATTGGGTGTGATCAACAAGATACCTGCCCTGGACCCATGCTGAGTTATGAGCCATCGAAGTAGAGTTTCTAGGTTGTTGTTGTCATGTGAAAGATAGACTCATCTAGAAACTCAAAGCTCAATGGGTTGTCATCCGTTAAAGGTGCATCTGCCAGCTGATCTGTAAGTACTTGCCCTTTTATTTCTCACCTAAGTACATACTCAATGTCAAATTCATTGAGTAGCATGACCCATTTTGATATTCTATGTGTAAGGGTAGCTTTGTTGAGCAAATATTTTAATGGACCGATCTTTGCTACTAGCTTGATGGAATGTTATAGAATGTAATGTCTCCATTTTTACGAAGCAAAGACCACAGTTTTAATGTAGACATATCTTCTTTTTGTTTTTGTATTATATTTCTTTAGTTTTAGCTTCGTCATTTTATCTTGGCTTGTCGTGATTAGATATGATTTCTTGTTCTTGTATAGTTGGTTCATGTATACATTCATGCATGAGTCTTCTCTTGTTGTCCCCTTTTAATTTGTCTACTTGATTATTGTCTTCCCCTTCTTACATAGGACTTGATTTTTATGTTATATTAGTATAGGTGGTTTTATACTATTTTTAACTTATGTTGTTCCATGTGGTGCTTCTTCCCCTATTGCTTGTCTTATTTTACCTTTATTCACTCCCTCAGCCATTGCCCTTTGTTTGCCGTTCCCCTCTTCCCCTCTTTTTCCTTTATAAGGCTCAACTCTGCTATCTATTTTTCAATACTCCTCTTCCTAATGATGGATCATTGAGTATGATCTGGGACATTGATTCAAAAACATACACAGTGGAATCCAGAAGCACATGCAAACTTATTAATTGTGTAAGTTGTTAAATAATTTCTATTAGATTATTTATCATTCCAATTATTTCCATCTTTGACCAACAATGAATGGTTTTGATGGGAAGATTAGGGGAGAGAGATACTAGTTGAGCTGGGTCTTATTGTTGATATAATATTTGGGATTATAGGATTTAGACTTGCAACATTTCTATATATTGTCAATAATTATTCTACACATATTGTGAATAATTATTCCACATGTAAATCAATTTGGATCCTAACATGAATACATGAGAACCTATGAATGTTATATAAACTAGAACTGTATCTTAGCATGCAATGGGTATACCGAGATAGCATGTAGAAAAGAAGTAATTAGTGGTATAGAGGCATTTATTATACTTGAGATGAGAGCATACACTTCTGTCAAGGTTAAATGCTTGTTATCCATCCAATATTTGAAGATTGAAAGAATGTAGTGATATGTTTTGTTGTCCTGCAATGGAAAAGGAATGGAGTAGATTAAATATGTCACATGATTCAGAGTAAATTTAGTTTTGAATAGTAGTGGGTAAAAGTAGGTATGGAGATGACAAACTTTTTTTTCCTTTTTCTTGTTTCGGTCAACTATTTGCATGTGATAGTGCCCATAATCAATCTTCTTCTTGTTTCTTGAGAGCAACATATGAGCTTTGTTGCATGTGTGCATATCTTTGGAACGTGGAGCTGGGACATATGCAAAGACTTGCAAGGTTGCACACTCTTGATATAGCTGTGAATTTCAACCTCTAACAATCAATGTTGTCGATGTCAATTGTTTCCCTTTCAACTATTAGATCTTGTGATTTGTGTTATACAATTATATTATATTATACTAAAAATATATTTAATAATGTAAATTATATAAAATATATATAATAATTGTATATTATAGATTTTATATATAAAATAAAATAGATATATAATTAAATAATGGATCTTAGCTTGAAGTTGTTCATCCTCTGGAGTTGGGCTTGATGCCCCCCTAAGTTTCTCAAGATTGGACCTAGCAATTGGCACTGCCAAAGATTGGAGCGTGCATTTATTATGTAGTGATACCAACTGATTTGTTGCAAAATAAATGTATAGAGGATAGAAAAGATGATTGCTTAGTAGAAGTAAGTGAAGAACTTTCATGGGTCACATTAGAACCTTCCAATCTGTAATTGTTGGCTCTACATTTTCTATATTTGAGAGAAGAGCATGGAGAGCAACTTGTTATGGGTCTTGATCGATTTGAAAGAATATCTTACTCAATGTACAACCAATATGGAGAAGCTTTGAACCAGAGTGTTCCCTCATATGATGGTGTAACATATATGGAAATGTTGTTGATTGGTGGGAGTTGGAAAAAGTCACTAAAGAGGATGATTGCGTAGGCTCCAAAGAGGATTTGATTATGGTAGGGAATGCTTCACATGACCTAATGTCAATGTGTTCGAACAATTTTGGACTGATCAAGCTCATTTCGGCTATTAGAATGTACTGAATGAAATATGTATGCTTTCTTGGAATGTTGCTAATGTTTTCCCTTATAGGGAGCTTATTTCTTTTATCAATATTTGGAGAGCAAAATGAATGGTTGATCCCTATATGTTGAAAGCCACAACTCCAATTGGTACGAGCAATAGTAATGGTGACTAACCATGTGGGGTTGTTCTCATGAGGGTGGATTTGATGTTTGTTATCAAGTCTGACTCTTTAGTACCTATAGTTCCTTGTACAATAATTTTCAAAGGTGGTTGTAATTCCATGGCAGAAGATTGTGACACAATTATGTCAAGGCTTGTTGTTGCTTAATAGATAGCATGTTTCAAGTATGTTAATTTGTAACATGTGGGACATGAAATATTCGATGGTTGGAGTCAAAAAATCAATAGCAAATACTTCTAGCATTGGATTAAAGCTTGGTTCTGCCCAATTATGGTTTTGGTCAATCCCATGTTAGCCAAGCATGTTGAGCCCATCTAGTTGTAACAGTAGGCCTGGTTATAGTCCTAACAATACTTGTCATTCATCAGGACTATCTTCTTGCATTGCATGTCCCCTGTTAGAAGGAGTTTCATCATCTATGTCTGTTAATGGATCTACATATGTATGGTTCATGTACCATTGATGGTAGCTATGTGAAATTATTTCCTAATGGGATATATTATCTTGCCCTAATTAACCAATATCATTGTGTATGTTTTCGAATGGCTACTATAGTAACTGTCCACTACAACATAATGCTTGAAAAATTTTATTATCTTTTGTTGGGATGGTGGTGAATTGAGGAGAGACTTGAACAATATCCAATGTCAAGTGTTCTTTTTTATTTGGTGGTATACACAAATCATATTGGATTTATGAAAGATTAACATATACATTATAAATACAAAAGTTCTTGCATAGTGTGTGCATACCTTCAAACTCTTGTTAATGGCTTGGGATTTTTAATGAATTTTCTTTCCCTATTTTTGGTCTTGTTTTGGTTTTGCAAAAGGAACATGGAATTCTAGTTGAATGTTTTAGGTGAGGACCATTTTTACAAAATTGTGGCTTTGTTGGGAGGAGTGGTTGAATTGGGCAAATTTAGTTGTTGCAAAAGGTCTTGGAATTAATATTTTCTTGTAACATTTTAAAGTCATTTGACCGCCCAAGATTGAGAAAGGAAAAGAGAAATTAAATACCTTGAAGGATAATATAGGAAACACAAAAATAACATCATTTTAATATCTCAGAAACTAAAAGTAATTAGCAGTTCCTTTATAATTGCACATTGAACATTGAAATTTCTTGAGAAGAGAGCATACAGTTTTGTTTCTAGTGAATGGTTGTTGTCCATTCATCATTTGAACATTGAAAAAATGTAGTGATATGTGTTTTTTTCCTACATTAGAAAATAAATAAAGTAAAATAAATATGTAGGTAAAAGCAAGTATACAAGTAAAGTTGTTTTTTTGTTTTGTTCAATTATCTGCAAGTGATAGTTCCCTTAACTGGTCCTCTTCTTGTTTCCCAAGCATGTCGAGCCCATCTAGTTGAAATGGCAAGCCTCGGTATAGACTTGACAAGACTTCCCATTCATCAAGACTATCTTCTTGCAAATTGCATGTCCCTAGTCTAAAGGAGTTTCATCATTAGTGTTTGTTAATGGATCTAGAGATGTACAATGCAAATTCCATGGACGATAGTTATTTGAAATTCTTTTCTAATGGGCTATAATATCTTTCTCTAATGAACCAATATCATTGTGAATGTTTCTGAATGGATGGTATAACAGTAGTTCACTCCAATAGAAATCTTGAAAATATTGATCATCTACTTCTTGGAGATAGGATGTTGTTATCAAGTTAGAGTTAGCTACACTTTAGTGTGCAATGGGTACACTAAAGAGGTCTTAAGGATGAATTACTAGGACCTTAAGCAAATAATGTGTTTCCCTAAGTGTAGTTCCCAATGGACACATGTCATCTTTGGATTGTTGGCATGAAACAACTAATTGAAAGTCTCTCTCTCTCTCTCTCTCTCTCTCTCTCTCTCTCTCTCTCTCTCTCTCTCTCTCTCTCTCTCTCTCTCTCTCTCTCTCTCTCTCTCTCTCTCTCTCTCTCTCTCTCTCTCTCTCTCTCTCCCTCTTTGTAAAAGTACCACTTTATGAGGCTCTAATGGAGCTAGATGATCTTGACCAACCCATACTAAGCTCTACTTTTACATTCTAATTTAGTACCATAGTTTGATCTTTCATGTAGGTTTTCCATTAGAATGCTTGACCATAGCCCCAAGTCTATCACACAATGGAATAATTTTTGCCATTATGTTTATACAATTAAGCTTATTTTTTTAATCCCATGATGGCCAATGATTTTGTGTTTTAGGAAATCACTCTCCAATTGTCATGGGTGGTAAAGGTAAAATATAAAAATAATTAGTCATAGGAAGGTTATGCATGTCACCATGTTTTCAACTTGAAACTAAAAAGTACTTTGAATACAAAATTTTAGTTCAACATCATACAATAATTTTAGTTCCACTACCAACCCACAAGGTGATCTAGAATTCCAAATCCAACCAATCCGTTATATATTTATTTTCTACAGACAAACCTTTGGAAGACATACTTTCTTTGAGATCAAAAGAGATAGAGTGAACAAAAATCATTGGTTGGGCCAAAGTAAGTATGTGAATTCTGTGTTGGTAGGCCATTATGAGTTCCTATTACAATGGGGACAAAGATATCAGTTGAGGATTGTCCAAACTCTCCTAGTGAGATGGAAGATATGAG
Organism: Cunninghamia lanceolata; assembly: GCA_027924645.1. Taxonomy (NCBI): domain Eukaryota; kingdom Viridiplantae; phylum Streptophyta; class Pinopsida; order Cupressales; family Cupressaceae; genus Cunninghamia; species Cunninghamia lanceolata. The sequence goes on along the minus strand of BSBN01000809.1, from coordinate 43,242,054 downwards.
TAGAGTACATTATGCTAATGTTGTTGGAAGTTTGATGTATGTCATGGTTTGTACAAGACTACACATTGCCCAAGTAGTGGGAGTCCTTAGTTATTTGTGGGATAATTCTGAGTATTCCATTTGTTATCATGGTTATCTTATAAAGATTCAATATTTAGTGTGTATTTGTGGATATGTGGATTTTGTTTTGGCTGGTGATATTAACAACATGAGATCCACCAATGTATACATTTTCACTATATTTGGTAGTGCAATCAATTGGATGGGTAAGTGATAGGTCGTGGTCACTTTGTCCACTATAGAAGTAGAGTACATGGTAGTTACTCATGCTTGTAAGGAATCCATTTGGATTAAGATATTTTGTTTAGATGTTGGGCTAAACATAGGGGCCATTACAATTCATTATGATATTCAAAGTGCCATATGTCTAGAAAAAGAACCTGACCTTTCATGCAAGGAAAAACCACATTGATGTCTAATACCATTTTTTCATTATATGGTAGAGGATGGAAGGGTGATTCTAGAGAAGGTTGATACTTTGATTAATGTTGCATATTCGTTGACAAAGCCAATGAGCACAAACAAGTTTAGCTGGTGCAATGAGTCTATGGGTCTCTCGGCCCCTATTAGTTAGATTTCAATGTCGGTAAGTTTCCCCTTCCAAGGTGTTCAACAAGTGGGAGAATGTTAGGAAATGTGTCTCAACTTTGCACCTAATGTTAAGATTATAAACATTGTGATTTTCAAGTTGAAAAATAGAACTCAATTTCCCAGGCTATAAAGTTGATTTTTTGAAAAAATAAAAATTCTAGTTTATTCAGCACTAGTTCCTAGGTGCTTGTCATGTGGAACTCTTAAGTCATTACAATTTTTTAAAAATAGGCCCAATCAGCCTCTCGAATCAAAAGTTATGGCCTTCGAAAGTTGGGCCTCCTACATTGAAAATGTAAAAATATCAACACATAAAAGAGTTGTAAAAGGGAGTTACACTTGTTGACCAACATGTCATAAGGCATCTTTGGATGAAATAATGGAGCCAAAATGGAATGCTTTATTTGGTGAGTGGATTATAACGAGGTTATGACAAGTGGAAGGAATACGTTATGTTTAGCATGTAGACTCATCTTGAAATTTGGGTATTGGATTTCTAACTAAGGATTTAGGTGCCACTATTCTAGGTGGTTTTACCTCATGGTTTTCTAATTACCATTTGATGTTTCATGTATTGTATCTCCTATTTATTAAGCACTTGAGATGGAGGTTTCATAGTGAGTTTTATAGGTATTGTTATGTTGTCAAAATTTATCCAGATCTCTGGTTGGTGATACTCCTATGAAGGCTTGCTCTACAAGTGTATTGTAACTGTGTTGTTTACTGAATAATACATTGACCTACTTTGGAGTGGTGTTTTTCTCTTGAAAGGGGTTTCCCTATGTACACTTGTGTTATGGTATATTATTTTATTTTATTGTAAAGGGTAAATTTTGGATAGTTTAGTTTTTGGTAGTTTTGTATGTGTATGCTCCTTTCACCCTTTCATTCAAGGACCTAGGGTCAAGTTGCAATGTACTTTCATACCCTAGGTCACTATGATATGTAGGGAAACCTGGATTTTTATGATTTGAATGCCAATTATCTTCTCTTATGCTCAATTATACCTTAAAACCCTAATTATGCAAATATGACAGCAAACAAACGAATATCAAAAATGTTGCTACAGAAAGATGTAAAATAACAAATAATTATGCACCTGTTTTCAGGGTTCAGAAGCGGAATAGTTGGGGACTAAAGAGCGGGCGCCCAAGTCCAATGCCCTGCTTTTTGTCAGGATCTACAAATAAGATTTGCAACTTGATCCTGTTGTACCGAAGGTTTTCCTGTCACAAAACTTCAAGGACTAATGAGTGGGTGTCCTAGTCCAGGGAGCTATTTTCTTCTCTGATATGCAATTCTGACACTCTGTTGTACCCTCCTACAACTTCACTTTCTCCAGATCTGACACCTATAACCTACAATCATGAAAACTTTGGGAGGGGGTTGTGGTGTTTAGAGGCTTGCCTCAATCAAGCCTCGGAGAGACATTCAAGCCTTCTGAACACCGTTGTCAGATAGAGAGTGTGTGCCCTTGTGAGGTAGAGGCAAAAACCAAATGATAAACGCTTACAAACACAAATGATGTCACCTTGTAGTGAAGATCTCATGGGAGGAAGAAGCTCTTCATGCCATGAGGAGATGATTTCTCAAATCTACAAATATAAACACATAGACAACACAAATCTGCTTTTGCAACACAATGAAAGCCTTGAATCACCTTTGGAATACATAAAGTTCACCATAACAATCTAGTTTACAAATGAATGCATAAACATGCTTTTATATGCAACTACAAATGCTCCCAGAAAGAATTTCAAAATTCAAACTTACCATGTCGGCATAGGACCCAAATAACAGTCACAAGCTGACACTCAAAATTTGAGCCTGACACAAATAGGGCAGGACTAGGGCGTGGGCACCGAAGTCCTCCCCTTATTTTGGGTAGGGTTAGGTTCAAGGCCCCCCCTAGGTCCCATTTGACATGATACCCAAGGTTCATTCCATCAGGATGTTGAAATATGATGTAATATGTCCTAAATGCACACTAAAGACCTGGGAGCTAAATCTTATGAGGGAAAAGCCCCCAAGGGGACATTTTATGATGCTACATTTAGCCCCCACTTTATGTATGTATAAGTGCGAGGCCAATACATGCATTAAAGTATGGTCAACAAACGTAGCAAACACGCCAAGCACGGAGAAGACAGGCCAGACACATTAAAGACAATGACAGGCACATAAAACATGAAGAAGACAATTACAGTCACGCAAAACATAGAGAATACATTGAATGCATAGAAGACACATTAATGCATAGAAGACAGGAATGATTTATTTTCTTTTCTTTTTCTCATTTATATGAAATGCAGATGCAAGTACAAAAAAGTAAACAAACCTCCCATAATGCAGGATGTACTCATCACATAGGTCTTTAAACTGCATATATGGGGCAACACATATGCAAGACACACCAAACCTCCCAAAATGTAGGATGTACTCATCGTACAGGTCTTTAAACTGCATATGGGGCAACAAACATGCCACACAAAGCAAGCACGCCAAAAACACACACTTTGAATACATGGAGAAAACACGGTAGACAAGCGATGAAGTCTTCCTATTTCTAGGTTCAACACCATATCAGACACATTATAGGCACACACCGATAATTGGGCTTCACCACAACAATCGCCAAAGACACGCTTAAGGGTTGAGTTAGTCACATAACCGCTCCCCACCTCCGCAGAGGACTTTTGAAAATGATAGGATGATGCAATCTGCTATGAGAAATACACCATCCCCGCCTCCACATAGGGTTTAAGATCAAAAAGGATATACACGATATCCCGCCTCCGTATAGGGCTTAAATAATTGATTGATTGATTGATTGTAAACAAACTCAAAGTGCAGGATGTACTCATCGTACAAGTCTTTAGACTGCACCTGAGGACAAGCACATTGCTAACATCTACAACAAATAGCTTACCTTATTTATGCCCCCACCTTAAGGTGGTTGATATCACGCATCGATATCAAGCACTTTAAGGTAGGAAGAAAACACACAAGGGAACACATACTTTCGCAAAGCCCATGCCCCCCGGAGGTGACATGTACTTTACGATCGCCAAATGTTCCCACAAACACATCCCTGCAAGAAACATGTTAGTGTTTGTATAATCATGATAAACAACAACATCAATGCATATGATTAACCACAGAAAGAGCCAAGGTTATACTATGAATTCAAAGTTTGAGGATAACCGTGGGGCTATATCATGAAGATCTCTGAATCGAGTACCACCAAGGCTAGATTCAAAGACAAACAAAGTACGTAGAGCATCATTATTGTTATGATATGTAAATGAGATAAAAACATCATCAAAATCACTACGCAGAAAGCACAAGTGCTTCCACTAGCCAAGCGTTGGATAAGATATACAACCCCATCGTCATATTAGGAACTAAGTGCAATTTTTAATTTCTCACTAAAGGGATGCTAGGTCCGCATCAATATATATGTTTTTCATCATCTGCTAGCTAGATAAAAACACTAGAGGAAGGGAAACAATAAATAAGAGAGGAGAAATAAGTGTCTTAGGGACAATCACGTAGGAGGGTGCCCCCAAGTCACCAACCGCAATGCTATATCCGTAAGACACAACACACAATCAATGAAATCAGAGAGAGAGGCAATATAGAAGAATGATGATACAAATAGAAGAAGGTCACAATAGAGGTGGTCTCCTGGTATCCTGAACATTACAAGAGAATCAAGGGTCATCCCAGAGACCTAAACAACACATAACACATCATGGGGGAAGCACATCACGAGAGGGATAAAAGGTAAGGGATACTTACCTGTAGGATCTTTTGGGCTAGCGGTCATCAAGTAAATCATCGTCATCCTCCCACTCCCAAATTTTAGAGGAAAGTGGGACATAAGGTACCATAGCCCAATTATTGTCTTTGTTAGGATAAGATTTGTTTAGATAAATGTTTTCTTGTTGAGATGCAAGGTTTATGGCATAAGCTTGTCTTCTTCTTCTTTCTCTCACTTTTCTATTTCTTTTTTTTCTTACCACTTATCTCTTGTAAGATAGGGATCTGTTCTTTCATGGGTTTTTTCATTCTCGAGGAAGAAGCACCAAAGTCAAATCTCATTTGTCTAGGTGGAATGTTCTGTTGTCAACAATTAGCTCTCAATCCTTGTAAGGATAGCGGGGGAGGAACCTCATCATAGGGACCTTGTCCTTTCAGTCTATGGTTCTCTTCAAATGCGGGTTGCTTGTCTTTTGTTATTTCTTGTCTAGAAGGATCAGTCATTGGATGTAATAGTTTTGCTTTGTAATTTATATAGCTCAAGAAGTTAAAGTCTGTTTGTGGTTTAGGTTTCTCTTTAGATTTGTCCCAAAAGTAATCCAGTGTAAAGTGTTGTTGTGTAGTTAAAGGTTTGTATGTATTTTGATGAATAGCATACACTTGTCCGTTCAAAGGAAATTTTACACATTTATAAATTGTTGAAGGGACAACTTTCATAGCCTTTAACCATGGATGTCCAGGTTTTATTTGAAATAGGTCAAAATCAGGGACAACATCAGACCATTGTTCTACATGTTTCTCAAATACAGTTACCAACAATGATATCTTACCCAAAGGATTTACAAAGGTTCCCTTATGTGTTTTGAACATTTTATCTGAAGGGTCATAAGATTGTTGCATTAAATTATGTTCAAAGAGGAGCTCTTCCATGGTAACATTAGTCATGCAATTAGGATCAATAAGGGTTCTATCCACGGGGTTTCCCATTATTTTCACAGTGATGTAGAGAGGTCCTTCAGTGTCTCTGATTGTTCTATCATTAGGTGTAAACACAATTTCAGGTTCAGGGACCTTTCTTTTCAAGTAAGGCCTAGGAGGGAACCTATTATTGTTGTTAAGATTATAGGCCATGTGTATATGCTCAAATCAATGTAAAATCATATTTTTAAAATCTTTTCAAAATTTATGCAAAAGACAAGTGCAAACTATATGCAAAAATGACCTACGATTTTTTTGTACTTTTTTAATGCAAATATATGAAAGAAACGGTGTTGTGAGGATTTTGATCAGACGAAGAAAATAATATGTCTGATATTAGTCCAATACAGCAATAGGATCCTTCACAACACACTCTTGATGCAAATCTAAGATGATGACAAGTCAACATATAGTGAAAATATGCTAAAATATGCGATTTTTTTACCAAATCTTAATGTAAAAGAGCATGACAAAGGGTGTTGTGAGAAAAATGATGATGGAAACAAAATTATATCAGTAATAATGGCCACCTAATTCCAAAATATCCATCACAACACACTTATAGTGCCACTCAAGATCAAACCCTAGTGAAAATATAGCAAAAATAGGCAATTTTTCACAATTTTTCAATTCCAAGACCTAGCCAAAGGGGTGTTGTAAATATTTTTAGAAGGTGAAGAAAATAATAACAATAGTATCAATCACCTCAATCCATAAAATTTGTTACAACATGCTTAGGAGTGCAAACTAGGCCAAACCCTAGGGCAAAAATAGCAAAAATGTGTAATTTTTCACCGAATTTTCAATACAAGAGGCCAATAACAAGGTGTTGTAAATAATTTTAGGAGGGGAATTAGATAATACCCCTTATATCAACCAATTAGTTCAAAAATATTCTTTATTTAGAGAGTCAATAAGGCCGAATCTAGTGAAAATCAATATTTTTCAAGCCCTAGGTTTGATATCTTGATATAAAATGCTATATGAATGTTTTGAAAGCTGATATATGATGAAAATTACATGCTCTCAGATCTAAAAATGATTTCCATGTTCTAATATGCAAAATGCAAGTGCAAATCGAATGAAAAATTAATGAAAATGCTAGTTTTTGTTGAATTTTTCTATGCAAAAATGCAAATTTTTGAAATCTAAATGCAAATTTGTTCTAAAATGCAAGACTAAAGCCAAATGAAAATTTAAATGAGTCTCTAAAATCAGTAGAAAAATCTGAAACAAGATTTTACCTACAAACCCTAGATTTTGGAATTACTAGGTTATATGCAAATTTCACGATTTTCAACAAAACCCTAGCAATTTTAAGATGAAAATGCAATGTAAGATATTGAATTTTTGTAATTTTCTGCAATTTAAATCATATTTAATGAAAAAATAATAAATTTGATGAAAATAAAATTAATTGATGCAAAATAGAAGCCCTAAAATGCCATTTTTTCCAATTTTTCCAATTTTTCAATTTTGTTTGTAAGTTTTCCAATGCAATAAGATGAATGATATAGTATGAATGAATGAAATCACTATAAATCTAAATAAAAACACTCATCAAGGTGCAAATAAGTCTAATAACATGGGTTCACCAAAATGTAATGTATAAATTTGTGATAGAGGGTTTTATGGGTGTTTGATGTCTATATCCTCCTTTCACCCTTTCATTCAAGGACATAGGGTCGAGTTGCAATGTACTATCATACCCTAGGTCACTATGATATGTAGGGAAACTTGGATTTTTATGATTTGATTGCCAATTATCTTCTCTTATGCTCAATTATACCTTAAAACCCTAATTATGCAAATAAGACAACAAACAGACGAATATCAGAAAATGCTGCTACAGAAAGATGTAAAATAACAAATAAATGTGCACCTCTTTTCAAGGTTCGAAAGTGGAATAGTTAGGGACTAAAGAGTGGGCACCCAAGTCCAATGCCCTACTTTTTGTCAAGATCTGCAACATGTTCCTGTTGTACTGAAGGTTTTCCTATCACAAAACTTCAAGGACTAATGAGCAGGTGCCCTAGTCCAGGGAGCTATTTTCTTCTCTGATCTACAATTTTGACACTTTGTTGTACCCTCCTACAACTTCACTTTCTCCAGATCTGACACCTGTAACCTGCAATCATGAAAACTTTGGGAGGGGGTTGTGGTGTTTAGAGGCTTACCTCAGTCAAGCCCTGGAGAGAAATTTAAGCCTTCTGAACACCGTTGTTAGATAGAGAGTGCGTACCCTTGTGCAGTAGAGGCAAAAACTAAATGATAAACGCTTACATACACAAATGATGTCACCTTGTAGTGAAGATCTCATGGGAGGAAGAAGCTCTTCATGCCATGAGGAGATGATTTCTCAAATCTGCAAATACAAACACATAGACAACACAAATCTACTCTTGCAACATAATGAGAGCCTTAAATCACCTTTGGAATGCATAAAGTTCACCATAACAATCTAGTTTACAAATGAATGCCTAAACATGCTTTTATATGCAACTACAAACACTCCTGCCAAGAATTTTGAAATTCAAACTTACCGTGTCGGCATAGGACCCTAATAACAATCACAAGATGACACTCAAAATTTGAGGTTGACCCAAAATAGGGTAGGACTAGGGCACGAGCGCCCAAGTCACCCCCCCTATTTTGGGCAAGGTTAGGTTCAAGGGGTCCCCCTAGGTCCCATTTGACATGATACCCAAGGCTCATTCCATTGGGATGTTGAAATATGATGTAATATGTCCTAAATGCACACTAAAGACCTGGGAGCTAAACCTTATGAGGGAAAAGCCCCCAAGGGGACATTTTCTGACATTACCTTTATGTTTACATGTGTTTCTACTTCCTATAATTGTTTAAAGATTGAAATTTGCACAACACTCTCCTCAAAAGTTTAGTGTAGGAAGTGTTTCCACATACCTTGCTTCCTTTCATTTGGTATCAAATCCTTATCACATTATATTCTAGGTGTTGTGTAGAGGGTTTTTATGTACTAATCTTTGTTTGAGTGGGAGCTTCCATGAAGAGGGTTTTGATCTTATCGTAGGAAGATATGGAAAGCACATCAAGGATAGATATGGAGAAGTTCTCAAGCACAAACTTTATGTTGTGGAAGCTCAAGATGGAGGATGTTATCATAGACCGAGATCTATTGAATGTAGTATCTGGATCCAAACCTACAACCACATCACAAGAAGACTAGGACAAGATGGATAGAAAAGCAAAGGTCTCATTAGACCTACTTTGGTTGATTCAATGTTGTTGAATGTGTATGAAGAGAGTATTGTAGCGAATCTTTGGAAGAAGCTTAAAGAAATTTATCAACCTAAATCCCTAGAGAAATTTATCAAGATGGAGGATGGTGGGTCTATGTCCAAATATCTAAATGCCTTTAATATGTTAGTTACTCGGTTGCACTCTATGGGAGTGAAGATGGAGGAGGATAATTGTATGACTTACTGTGTTCTTTGTTAGATTCATGGGACCACTTGGTTATGGACATTGGGAGCACTACCACCAAATTCAAGATGGACAAAGTGGTTGCATCTTTTCTTTCTAAACAAATGAGAAGACTTTTGAGTTGGCCAAGGAGGTCCTAGAAATTCATAGAAGATACAAGAAAAAAAGGTAAGAAGAAGGACAAGAGGAAAGATAAGTCTAGATCATTAGACAATGTGATGTTGTAGTTGCGGGACTTGCTTCTACTTCTTTGGTTGATTGTAAGCATCTAGTGGTTAAATGTCACTTCTTGTGTGTTATCAAATGGTAATGCTTGAGTTGTAAGAAATACTAGTATACAAAGGAAGATCTTTGTCTTTTGTCTTCCTTCTTTATTTTCTAGTTTAGTCATTACTACATACAAGGAAATAAGGTGGTAGACCTTATAGCTAATGTTGGAGTGGATTGTTGGATAAGTGTTTTATACTTTCCATGTGTAATTGTCAGGGTGGGATCAACCTCACAAGTTGATCAGAAAAGTGTTAGCATTTTTTAAAAAGGGTGTTATTTTGTTTTGTTTTTTTAATTTTCACCCATGTTTTAAGGTACCCATGTTTATCTTTTGCATGATTTCATGCAATGTGTGAAACCTCTTTTGATGTTTCTATTTATATTTGCACATGCTTAAGAGAGATTCATTGTTGTATTGGTGAATAATATAGTTTTGTAATTGTGAGATTTTATTGTTGATGCAATCATGGTAGGAGGGTCCAAGAATGACTATCCAACCATGCATCCAACAACAATAACACACACACAAAATGCCACAAACCACACAACTTCACATAAGATACCAAAATATATTCATAAACATAATCTTGCACCATTATCACTATGTTTACAACCACATAACTTACTACAATGGGCCCTCTTACATGCCAGGTTGTAGTCATTTCATTACATTAAGATTGTCTAGATTACACAATGGACAATTGCCACTAGGGCTTCCTACATACAAAATACTACACTAAACTATGGAATCAACACTTCTAGACTAATTACCAGTGACCCCATAACAATTTCCAATACAACAGTAACCAAAGAATTGTCACCTCAGACTTGCCGCAAGGGTTGTGACATGACTTAATATAAGCATTCAAAAACCATTCCTACATGCCCTATTGGATATCTTCAAATTGTATCCCACATCATATTACTAAAATTACCATGCTCAGCCACTCGGATCTTGCTTCCTCACTGTTGCCCGTACTGTTTATGCCTCTACTCCATCTAGGTCTTCTTTCCTTTCTTTCCACTAATTCAAAACTCGTATTTATATCATTCCCAAGCTCCTCATAGGATCTACATCAGCCTCAAGTTGGTGCAAATCCCAAAACAATATGAAATGTGTCACTGAACAAATATAACAATCTTACAAATTACAATGATCCAACGGTGGAGACTCTCTATGCAGAACACCCTAGACTTTCATAATATCTACTAAACACTAAGCACAAATATTCTCCTTTGGCATGTTGAAAACCCAAAATAACCATCTACAAAATAGAAATAGTTCAAACTACTCACACTACTAAACCACATTCATAGTATGAGCCAAACAAACAACCTCCACTTATCCAATCAACCTCAAACATTAACTAAAGATACATGAACCACATACAAAACTTATATAACAACTACATAACCTAAATCCATCATGTCGTCAAATGCACCACCATTTACTTCTACAAACTACTAACTACAAACACACACTCACACATAGCTACCAATTAGACCATAATTCCTCCTTCCTCAAAATTGCCACCACATTCTTGAGGTTCATAGGGATGTGAATACTTTAGACTCATAGGGTAAATAAAAAATGAGTCCCTTATTTTCCAAGGTAGTTTTCCACTTCTGCTTGGAGATTCCACTTCACTACCTCTTCAACCCGTTCTTTACACCTCCTTAGGTATGCCTCAAATGATCTACCCTAAGTACTTCTTTCTCCCATGTCATTTGTCAATTTGTTCCACCAATCATTCACCACATTATTTCCTTAGCCTATATTTAGCCATAGCCCACTTTCCCTTGTTAGAAATCAATCTCCCACATCTGTTAGTATAATTCCTAGTCATCAAATACCCTTTGGTTATGCTTTCCTCTATCATATTTTTTAGTATAACTCCATGTCCTCTTTTTCATCTATCCTACCCTCTAAATCCCTTCTTTTGCATGTGTAGTGTTGTCACCTATTCCAACAATGCCACACATTTTTGGGATCAATGCATACTGTCCCTCCCCAATGCACACACCAATGCTACTGTAAAACTATCCTTTTCTTACCCAAGTAGTGACATCAATTTATTCTTTTGTCCATCCTTCTAGATCACATGTGTTAGCTATCCCATCATATACCACCTCCCTATCAAATTTCCATGGTCTTCCCAACAAACGATGGCACACATCCATTGACACAATGTCACACAACACCTCATCTTGGTACACACCTATGTTGAACCTTAACCAACATTGTTCCTCCACCAAAATCCAATCTCCCTACTACAACCAACCTATATGGTATGGGTGCATATATTTCATCCTTTTTAACCAAAACTTGTTGACCATTTCTATAGACACCAATTTGTCTATGTGACCACTATCCACCACCACCTCACAACATTTACTGCCTATCTTACATCTAGTCCATAATAGACTCTTCCTTTGTGTCAACTCATCCCTTATATGGCACATCAAATCCCTCAAAAAAATAAATTAATCCCTACACTTAAGATCCCTTTATGAAGTGGATGATCTCTCATCACCAAATATAGCTCTTGCGCTATCCTCTACCCTCCTTTCTTGGCACATGGATTCCTTGTGTCCTTCACCACAACTCAAATAGGTCCCCCTAAAGGATTTTTGTATTTTCCTCTCATATCCTTCTCTACCTTGTTGAGTGTATCCTCTACACTCTTCTTGAGACTCCCTACGGTGAGTAAATTCTACCCCTTCATATTTGCAATAGCTTCCATCATCCTCTCTACCTTTGTGGTAGCTGCTACAATTGCCATGATTTCTTTTGTCATCTTCTTTCTCTCTATAGTGGGTTCCTTAACCTTCTATTTCATTGTAGTACTAGTTACCTCTCTCTTGACTCCTTAGGGTATCTCCCTATTATGTCGTAAAATGTCCCCCTAGGACTTTTACCTCCTAACTTTAGTTCCCAGGTCCCTTGTTTTTCATCATGCATGTTAGAATTGAATCTCGAGACACAATGCCTTGAAACCCATGACAAATAGACTTAAGAGATGTTGTAGAGCTTAGATCCTGACCCAAAATAGGTCCCAGGGCTTGGGTGCTCACGCCCTAGCCCTGCCCTATTTTGGTGGGATCCCAAATTTGAATGTTAGTTGGAGACCATTAAAAGGTGTCCGTTGCTGACATCTTAAGTTTGAATAAAGAAATTTGTAGTGGGAATGCATATATAAGCATGTTTAGGACTGTTGATTTAAGGACAGACAACTAAGAGGGGGGGTGAATCAGTTGTCACCAAAATTCTTTTCCTTAGTTACTTAAAACCTTCTTATATTTCAACAGCATATCAAAGATTCAATCATGGAAGCACAATGCAATAACTAAAAAGTAGTAACATATACAACACATATAACACCAAGATTTTAACGTGGAAAACCTGGTTAAGAGAAAAACCACGGGGTGACTAATCCAAGATTGTATTCTCTATTAAAAGAATAAGAAGAATAAAATGGCACTTGCCAATTAGGGCTCATTGCCTGAGCACACTGTTCACAAGAGGCCCAATACCTATAGGAGACACACTATCTACAAAAGAATATGAATATTACATACTTGAACTGGAGATTAGTATCTTCACTATGCTTGAGTCAGTTCCATTTAAGCTCAATACCTCTACTCTTCTTTTCGCTCCTCTACACTACTACCTTCTCATCATGACCACACGGATACATTTGAATGAATTTGCAACTCTTATTTATACATGACATCAACTTTGGAATGATCATCAAAGTCAGCACAACATACACTTATTTTATTATAGAGCAAATACAATTTGACTTATTACAAAAACTTCATGCAAATCACTATACTATCAGCCACACATAATTGGGACTTTAATCTTATTTGAGGAGCATGCCATGCTTTGCAAAACATCTTCAAGATCATCCGCAACATGTGCAAATCATCTGATTGGCCAAGACTAGGAAGAACACTATTCCCGGAAGGTAAATGTTCAATCACAAGCTCAATCTTCAATGCGGACTGCCAACTTGAACTAGACACAATCTAGAGACCTCCACAAGCTTGCTTGAATCACAAAGAACATCCACACAACTTCTGCTTACTATAATCATTCACATTTTTAATTGGAACCTCAAGAACACAATCAGTCATCACTTCAAATTAGAAGGATTTCTTGTGGACCTCCAAACCATGAACCGATTGAGTTGTCAATTCAAATTATCTTCCCAAACATGCCACCAGATCCGCAGAACATGATATTATATTTCCGGATCTCATCAGACCAATTTGTGTCACTATGTCATCTTTGAACAGTTGCCAAAACTAGTTTTACTCTTATGGCCATAACTCCTTCACATTTTCATACAGACCTCTCAAATCTTGACTAAATCGTCTTCAAACACATACCTACAAACCCTTTGATGTGCATTCTCTGTTCTTGATTTATCAGGGATCTTCACTTCATAGAGCTTCACTGTCTTCACTGTTCTTTCTCTGTTTCTGATAGGACTAATTTTCTCAATATCCTCAACACACAACTCATCCAAACTTTGACATCAATGCAACAGAAGTATGTTGACATCAATGATAACACCGGTTAGGCCCATACTTGCAACAATCTCCCCCTTTGTCATTGATGGCAACATATGATGTGAAAAACTGTTTTAACCATCAAGACAAGAACTTCTCCTCACTGACTGACATAGCTCCCCCTAACAATAGAAATCATTCACATGCCTTCTCTTTCTTTACTACCCCCCCCTTTGATCAGCAACCACTTTTATTTTTCACATGTCTTCTCTCCCCCTTTAACATCAATGGCAAAGGACACATACTTGCAACCACTTGTCATACTTCAGAATCATACTGACTGCTCCCCCTAAGTAGCAGCCTCCTGACATCAATCTAGATCAAAAGATATGACTATGGGATCCACCAGACTGATGCACATTAGTGCACCTTAATTTTGAACCAGAGGGGTAATAACCCCTAACTTCTCCCTAAGATACTCAAAAGAGTCCTTAGGTAGAGGTTTAGTAAAAATGTCTGCAATCTAATCCTTTGAGGGCACAAACTCCAATCTAACTTCATTCTTGTTCACTTTCTCTCTTAAGAAATGGAACTTGATGGATATATGTTTTGTCTTTGAATGCAACATTGGATTTTTTGATATGTTTATTGCACTTGAATTATCACAAAAGATTGTGATAGGTTCTTCATACTCCACTCTGATATCTCTTAGCATTTTCTTCATCCATAAAACTTGAGTGCAACTACCTGCTGCTACAATATATTCTGCTTCTACAGTGGACAGAGATATTGCCTCTTGTTTCTTACTTAACCAAGAAACCAATCTTTTTCCAAAAAAGAATGCACCACCACTGGTACTCTTTAGGTCATCCACATCACCTGCAAAGTCAGCATCAATATAAGCATGAAGAGAGAAATCATGATCCTTAGGATACCACAATCCATACTCAATTGTTCCCTTCAAATATCTGAGAATTCTCTTGATTGCCATGACATGAGACTCTCTAGGATCAGCTTGAAATCTGGCAACAAGACCAATAGTATTCATAATGTCAGTTCTAGTTTGAGTAAGGTAGAGCAATCCTCTAATCATTGACCTGTACTTTTTCTGATCAGCTTTGGGAGATTCATCATCTTTACTCAACTTACATCCAGTTGCCATGGGAGTATTCATTGCCTTTGAATCTTCCATCCCAAATTTCTTCAATAATTCTTCCACATATTTGGTCTATGATATGAAGATTCCTTTCTTTGTTTGAGTGATTTGCAGACCCAAGAAGAAATTCATTTCCCCAAACATAGACATCTCAAATTCACTTTTCATTTGATTTGCAAAAGTTTTGCACATATTGTCCTTCCCTCCAAAAATAATATCATCAACAAATACTTCAACAATCAAGATATTTTCATGATCAATCTTAAAATATAGATTACTATCAGTAGTACCTTTGTTGAAGCCAATCTTCAGAAGATATTCATCCAATCTTTCATACCAGTCTCTTGGGGCTTGTTTGAGTCCATATAATGCCTTTTTCAATTTGCAGACCATATCTCCATGATCAGACAATTGAAATCCATCTAGTTTCTCAATATATACTTCTTCTTCCAAATCACCATTTAAGAAAGTAGACTTGACATCCATCTGATATACCTTGAAATATTTGAAGGTGGAAAAGGCAAGAAATAATTTGACTGCTTCAATTCTTGCTACTGGAGCAAAGTTTCTTCAAAGTCGACTCCTTCTACTTGAGAATAACCTTTACAGACCAATCTGGCTTTGTTTCTTACTACTTCACCATCTTCATTCAATTTATTCTGGAAGACCCACTTAGTTCTAATCACAATTTTATCCTTAGGTCTAGGAACAAGATCCCAAGTGTGATTCTTTTCAATCTGCATCAATTCCTCCTTCATTGCTTTAACCCAACTTTCAGCATTGCATGCTTCACTTACTATTTTTGGTTCAATCTTTGAGATCAAACAATACTTTACTGAATCTTGAGCAATTTTTCTTCTTGTTTGAACACCTTTGCTTCTATCTCTTATGATCTGGTCTTCAGAATCATTCAGTCTTACATACCTGGGAGTTTTAGGATTCTCTTGCACTTCTAATTCTTGGATAGGTTCATCCAAACTTGTTTCTTCTTCTTGTATTTCTGGATTTTCCAGATCAGTCCGAGTTAGAACTGGAGTTGAGACTTGTTCTCCTAGGTCTGAGATATCTTTTTGATCATCTTATTCATACTCATAATACCTTGAGGGATTTTCCATGCCTTCATCAACCTTCACATTTGTACTTTCTACAATCTTTCTCAATCTCTTGTTTTAACACCGGTATGATTTTCTTTGAGTAGAATATCCCAAGAATATTCCTTCATCACTTCTAGCATCAAACTTGCCAAGGTCTTCATCTCTTTTAATATAACATTTGCTACCAAAGACTCTAAAATACTTCATAGTAGGAGTGATGCCAAACCAGAGTTCATAAGGGGTCTTGCTAGTATTGCCTCTGATTTGTACCCGATTAAGAGTATAGATAGCAGTGCTTACAACTTCTCTCTAATAGATCTAAGGAACATTTGCTTCCATCATCATGGTCCTAGATGCTTCCTAGATGGTCCAGTTCTTTCTCTCCACTACCCCATTCTGCTGTGGAGTCCTTGGAGCAGATAACTGTCTTTTTATCCCATGTTTCTCATAGAATTCTATGAACTCTCCGGAAGTGAATTCACCACCTCTATCAGACCTGAGGCATTTTATGTTCATTCTATACCATAGCCTTGAATATTTTGAACTTCTCAAGTGCTTCCAATTTCTCTTTTAAGAAAGTCACCCACATCATCTAGGAGTGGTCATCAATCAGCAGCATGAAATATCTATCACCTTGCAGACTCCTGATTCTTGCCGAACCACATAGATCAGTGTGCACAAGGTCTAACAATCTGATTGAAGATTGTTCCTTACTTTTGAATGAGACTCTGTTCTACTTACCCAACTGACATTCTTTACACAGACTATTACCAGGTTTCACCAGTCTTGGAAGATCTCTTACACCCTAAGTGTTGCTTAGCTTGATGATATTATCAAAATTTACATGACACATTCTCCTATGCCACAACCAACTCTAATCAATTTGAACAAATAATCAACATTTTCTAGTACCAATTAAGTGAAAGATGTTACCTTTTGTTTGTGTACCGGATGCAATTTTAGTTCCTGAGCTTTCAAAGATCTTACACTTTCCATTTTTGAATCGAAGATCATAGCCTTTGTCCACCAACTGCCCAACACTGAGAAGGTTATGCTTTAGACCTTCAACATACAGAACATCATTGGTTTTGTTCTTTCCATCAAAAGAAATGGTTCCTCTACCTCTAATTCTGCCAGCAGAATTATCTCCAAACTTTACAACTCCACCTTCATACCTTTCCAAGCTTATGAACTTGCTCTTGTCACCAGTCATATGGTGAGAGCATCCACTGTCAATAACCCATTCATCCTTTTCTTCAACCTGAGTAGCCAAAGCACTTTCTATCATCTTATGATTGGTAGATTCACTAGGCATGGAATCTTCTTCTTTGATGGCAATAAACACCCAGTCACTTCTGGATTTGTTTCCTGTCTCAGATTCATCATCTATTACTCCTTCATCATCATCTTCTTGAACACAGTAACGCTTCTTCTGAAATATTGATTTATTAGGGTTTGGCCTTGAAAACCTTTCCAGACATCTTGAGGCAAAATGATCAATCTTGTTGCAGTTAAAACATTTGAAAAGCAATTTTCCTTCATACTTACAGGATCCCCTTGGTAGTATTTTTGTAATAAGGGATACAAGTTGTTCAACTTCTAACTCATCTTCTTCCAGATCTCTCCTTGCTTTATCATACCAAGTTGATTTCCTTGAGGAACTTTCTCCTGGATCATATCTTTGTTTGCCTTTTGTAGGGGCACTAGCTTTGAATGCAGATTTAGTCTTGGGAAGTGCATCACCAAACTCAACCAACTCAAATGCAGATATCTTACCAACCAATTGATCCCTTGTAATAGTTGTTAAAGATCTGATTTCTTCAATAGCAACAACTTTGTGTTTGTAAGCATGAGGTAAAGATCTAAGAACTTTGGCAACAATCTCATCTTCATCCAAAATTCCACTAGCACATCTAATGCCACATATAAGCTCATTTACTTTTGACATATATAAAGTGATATTCTTATCTTCATTCATCTTCAACTTTTCAAACTTTCCTTTCAAAATTTGCAGCTTGGCACACTTCACATATTTGTTTCCTTCATAAAGATTTTCTAGCTTTGTCTAAATTTCATAGGCAGTCTTCAATCCCATAACATTTGTCAGCTCTGAATCAGACAAGGCACTCAGTAGGGCTTCTTTAGCTCAAAAATTATTGTCTGCATCTCTGATTTCATCTATAGTTGTTGGACCATTCCTTAGGGGAACATACTTAGTTGTGGTTATGTTCTAATACTGATCTCCCATGCATCGTAAGTGACATTCCATGCAGCTCTTCCAGGTAGTAAAGTTTGTTCCATCAAACCTTGGACTGTCCTTCTTGTAGGTCAGCATCATGGATCTCCTCAAGCAGTTAAGCATCTTCTAGAGGAACTTAGCTCTGATACCAATTATTGATTTAAGCACAAACAACTGAGAGGGGGGGTGAATCAGTTGTCACCAAAATTCTTTTCCTTAGTTACTTAAAGCCTTCTTATATTTCAACAGCATATCAAAGATTCAATCATGGAAGCACAATGCAATAACTCAAAAGCAGTAACATATACAACACATATAACACCAAGATTTTAAAGTGGAAAAACTAGTTAAGGGAAAAACCACGGGGTGACTAACCCAAGATTGTATTCTCTGTTAAAAGAATAAGAAGAATAAAATGGCACTTTCCAATTAGGGCTCACTGCCTGAGCACACTGCTCACAAGAGGCCCACTACCTATAGGTGACACACTGTCTACAGAAGAATATGAATATTACATACTTGAACTAGAGATTAGCATCTTCACTATGCTTGAGTCAGTTCCATTTAAGCTCAATACCTCTGCTCTGCTTTTTGCTCCTCTACGCTACCACCTTCTCATCATGACCACATGGATACATTTGAATGACTTTCTAACTCTTATTTATACATGACATCGACTTTGGAATGATCATCAAAGTCGGCACAACATACACTTATTTTATTACAGAGCAAATACAACTTGACTTATTACAAAAACTTCATGTGCATCATTATACTGTTAGCCACACATAACTGGGACTTTAATCTTATTTGAGAAGCACCCCATGCTTCGCAAAACATCTTCAAGATCATCCGCAACATGTGCAAATCATCTGGTCGGCCAAGACTAGGAAGAACACTATTCCTGAAAGGTAAATCTTCAATCATGAGCTCAATCTTCAATGCGGACCGCCAACCTGAACTAGACACAATCTAGAGACCCCCACAAGCTTGCTTGAATCACAAAGAACATCTGCACCACTTCTGCTTACTGTAATCATTCGCATTTTTAACCGAAACCTCAAGAACACAGTCGGTCATCACTGTCAAATTAAAAGAATTGCTTGTGGACCTCCAAACCATGAACCAATTGAGTTGTTAATTCAAATTATCTTCCCAAACATGCCACTAGATCTGTAGAACATAATATTGTATTTCTAGATCTCACCAGACCTATTTGTGTCACTTTGTCACCTCTACACAATTGCTAGAACCGGTTTTAATTTTATGGGCATAATGCCTTCACATTTTCATGTGGACCTCTCAAATCTTGACTGGATCATCTTCAGACACATATCTACAAACCCTTTGATGCGCATTCTATTAGTTTCAAGATAGACAAATGAGAGGGGGGGCATGAATCAGTTGTCCCAAAACTTTCTTTTGATTAACCACTTAAATCCTTCTTGTAATTCAGCAGCATAATAATAAACCAATCATGAAAAAACAATGCAACAATTCAAGAGCAGAAACACATTAACACATATGACACCAAGATTTTAATGTGGAAAACCCGGTTAAGGGAAAAACCACGGGGTGACTAACCCAAGATTGTATTCTCTGTTAAAAGAATAAGAAGAACAAAATGGCACATGCCAATTAGGGCTAACTACCTGAGCACACTATTCACAAGAGGCCCACTGCCTATAGGAGACACACTGTCTACAGAATAATTAATATTACATACTTGAACTAAAAAATAGCATCTTCACCATGCTTGAGTCAGTTCCATTTAAGTCTAATACTTCTGCTATGCCTTTTGCTCTTCTCCTCTCACCACACTCTCATCCTCACCAAGATACTTTTGAAATGACTTCACAACTCTTATTTGTACAAGACATCGACTTTGGGATAATCATCAAAGTTAGCAAACTTTACAGAGCAAATACACAAATACAACTTGACTTATTACAAAAGACTTCATGCGAATCATCACACTGTTAGCTACACAGATGTGGGACTTCAATCTTCTTTGAGGAACACACCATGCTTCGCAGAACATCTTCAAGATCATCTGCAAGATGTGTAAATCATTCGGTCAGCCAAGTTTAGGAAGAACGGCATCATCCAGAAGTAATTCTTCAATTACGAGCTCAGTCTTTAATGCGGACCACCAACACGAACTGGACACAATCTAGAGATCCCCACAAGCTTGCCTGAATCACCAAGAACATCCACACTACTTCTGCTTACTGAAATCATTTTGTCCTTCATCCAGAACCTCAAGAAAACAGTCTGTCATCACTTTCATAGTGGAATAGATGCTTGTGGATCTCCAGACCATGAACCAATTGAGTTGTCAATTCACATTGACTTCATAAACACTCCACCAAATCCATAGAACAAGATATTGCATTTTCGGATCTCACCGGACCTACTTGTGTTACTCTGTCACCTCTAAACATCTGCCAGAACTAGTTTTACTCATATGGCCATAACTTCTTCAAATCTTCATGCGGACCTCTCAAATCTTTACTGGATCACCTTTAGACACATATCTACAAACCCTTTGATGCACATCCTCTTATCTTCATCTTAGCTGGGATCTTTACTTCACTGTCTTCACTATTCTTCTCTGTTCTTGATAGGACTAATTTTCTTAATATCCTCAGCATACAATTCATCCAATCCTTGACATCAATGCAACAGGAGTATGCTGACATCAATGACAACACTAGTTAGGCCCATACTTGTAACAATCTCCCCCTTTGTCATTGATGGCAACATATAATGTGAAAAATTGTTTTAGCCATCAAGACAAGAACTTCTCATCACTGACTAACATAACTCCCCCTATCAACAACAACCATTCACATGTCTTCTCTTCCTTTACTGCTCCCCCTTGATCAGCAACCACTTTTTGTTTTTGACATGTCTTCTCTGCCCCTTTGATATCAATGGCAAAGGGCACATACTTGCATCATATAGACTGCTCCCCCTGAGTAGCAACTTCCCATCATCAATCCGGACCACAAGATATGACTGTGAGATCCACCGGACTGATGCACATCAGTGCACCTTATTTAAAACCGGAGGGGTAATAACCCCTAACTTCTCCCTGAGATACTCAAAAGAGTCCTTAGGTAGAGGTTTAGTAAAAATATCTACAATCTAATCCTTAGAGGGCACAAACTTCAATCTAACTTCATTCTTGTTCACCTTCTCTCTCAAAAAGTGAAACTTGATGGATATATTTTTTGTCTTTGAATGCAACACTAGATTTTTTGATATATTTATTTCACTTGAATTATCACAAAAGATTGTGATAGGTTCCTCATACTCCACTTTGATGTCTCTTAGCATTTGCTTCATCCACAATACTTGAGTGCAACTACTTGTTGCTGCAATATATTATGCTTTTGCAGTGGACAGAGATATTGCCTCTTGTTTCTTGCTCAACCAAGAAACCAATCTTTTCCCTAAAAAGAATGCTCCACCATTGGTACTCTTCCGGTCATCCACATCTCTTGCCCAATCCGCATCTGTATATGCATGAAGAGAGAAATCATGATCTCTAGGATACCATAAACCATACTCAACTATTCCTTTTAGATATCTAAGAATCCTCTTGATTGCCATGACATGAGATTCTCTAGGATCAATTTGGAATCTAGCTACAAAACCAACAACATTTATAATGTCAGGTCTAGTTTGAGTAAGATACAGTAGTCCTCCAATCATTGACCTGTACTTTTTCTGATCAGCCTTAGGAGAGTCATCATCTTTGCTCAGTTTACATCCGGTTGCCATGGGAGTATTCATTGGTTTTGAGTCTTCCATCCCAAATTTTTTCAACAATTCTTTCACATATTTGGTTTGTGAAGTGAAGATTCCTTTCTTTGTTTGAATGATTTGCAGACCCAAGAAGAAATTCATTTCCCCAAATATGGACATCTCAAATTCACTTTTCATTTGATTTGCAAAAGTTTTGCACATACTATCTCTTCCTCCAAAAATGATATCATCAACAAATACTTCAACAATCAAGATATTTTAATGATCAATTTTGAAGTACAAGTTACTGTTAGCAGTACCTTTGTTGAAACCAATCTTCAAAAGATGCTTATCCAATCTTTCATACTAGTCTTTGGGGCTTGTTTGAGTCCATACAGTGCTTTCTTCAACTTGCAGACCATATCACCATGATCAAACAATTGAAATCCATCCGGTTGCTCAATATATACTTCTTCTTCCAAGTCACCATTCAGGAAGGTAGACTTGACATCCATCTGATATACTTTGAAATCCTTGAAGGCAACACAGGCAAGAAATAATCTTACTGCTTCAATTCTTGCCACCGGAGCAAAAGTTTCTTCAAAATCAACTCCTTCTACTTGGGAATAACCCTTGCAGACTAATCTAGTTTTGTTTCTAACTACTTCACCATCTTCATTTAGTTTATTCTGGAAGACCCATTTGGCTCCAATCACATTTTTGTTTTTAGGTCTTGGAACAAGATCCCAAGTGTGATTTTTCTCAATTTGCATCAGCTCTTCCTTCATTGCTTTAGTCCAACTTTCATCATTGCATGCTTCACTCACTATTTTTGGTTCGATCTTTAAAATCATACAATACATTTCTGAGTTTTGAGCAATCTTTCTTCTTGTTTGAACACCTTTGCTTTTTTCACCTATGATCTAATCTTTAGAGTGATTTGGTCTTACATACCTGGGAGTTTTGGGAATTTCTTACACTTTTGTTTCTTGAATAGGTTCATTCAAACTTATCTCTTCTTCCTGATTCTCCGGATCAGTCTGGATCTGAATTTTAGAAGGGGCTTGGACTTCTTGGACCAAAACATCATTCTGATCATCTTCTTCATATTCATAAAACCTTGAGGGTTTTTCAATACCTTCATCATCCTTCACATTTGTACTTTCTGTAATCTTTCTCAATCTCTTGTTATAACACCAGTATGCTTTGCTTTGAGTAGAATAACCCAAGAATATTCCTTCATCACTTCTAGCATCAAATTTTCCAAGGTCTTCATCTCTTTTAATGTAACATTTGCTACCAAAGAATCTGAAATACTTCACAGTGGGAGTGATGCCAAACTAGAGTTCATAAGGGGTCTTACCAGTATTGCTTCTGATTTGTACTCGATTAAGAGTATAGACAACAATGCTTACAGCTTCTCTCCAGTAGATCTGAGGAACATTTGCTTCCATCATCATGGTTCTAGATGCTTCCTGGATGGTCCAGTTCTTTCTCTCCACTACTCCATTTTGCTGTGGAGTCCTTGGAGCAGATAACTATCTTTTTATCCCATGTTTCTCACAGAATTCTATGAACTCTCCGGATGTGAATTCTCCACCTCTATCAGACCTAAGACATTTTATGTTAATCCAGTTTCATTCTCTACCATAGCTTTGAATATTTTGAATTTCTCAAGAGCCTAAGATTTCTCTTTCAAAAAAGTCGCCCACATCATCCGAGAGTGGTCATCAATTAATAACATGAAGTATCTATCACCTTGCAAACTCCTGAGTCTTGCCAGTCCACATAGATCAGTATGAACTAAGTCCAACAATCCGGTAGAAGATTATTCCTTACTTTTAAATGTAACTCTGCTCTGCTTACCCAGCTGACATTCTTCGCACAAACTATTGGTAGGGTTCACTAGTCTTGGAAGATCTCTTACAGCCTGAGTGTTGCTTATCTTGATGATATTATCAAAATTCACATGACACATTCTCCTATGCCACAACCAACTCTGATCAATTTGAACAAATAAACAACTTTTGCCAGTACCAACCAAGTGGAAATGTTACCTTTTGTTTGAGTATCGGATGCAATCTCTGTTCCAAAACTTTCAAAGATCTTACATTTTCCATTTTTGAATCAGAGATCATAGCCTTTGTCCACCAACTGTCCAACACTGAGAACATTGTGCTTCAGACCTTCAACATACAATATATTACTAGTTTTGTTCTTTCCATCAAAAGAAATAGTTCCTCTACCTCTGATTCTGCCAGCAGAATTATCACCAAAATTTACCACTCCTCCATATCTTTCCAAATCTATGAACTTATTTTTGTCACCTGTCATATGGTGGAAGCATCCACTGTCAATGACCCAGTCATCCTTTTCTTCAACTTGGGTAGCCAGAGCTCTTTCTATCATTTTATGATTGACAGATTCAGAGGCCATTGGATCTTCTTCCTCGATGGCAATAAACACCCAGGCACTTCCAAATTTGTTTCCTGTCTCTTATTCATCATCTGTTACTCCTTCATCATCATCATCTTCATAAACATAGTAACATTTCTTTTGGAATCTTGATCTATTTGGATTTTCCCTTAAAAATCTTTCCAGACACCTTGAGGCAAAATGACCAATCTTATTGCAGTTGAAACATTTAAAGGGTAATTTTCCTTCATACTTACCGGATCCTCTTAGCAGTCTTTTTGCAATAAGGGCTTCAAGTTGAGTAGCTTCTATGTCATCTTCTTCCAAATCTTTTCTTGCTTTTTCATACCATGATAGTTTCTTTGAGGAGTTCTCTTTTGGATCAAACTTTTGTTTGCCTTTTACAGAGGCACTAGCTTTGAATGCAAATTCAGTCTTGGGGGGTGCATCTAAAAAACTCGGCCAATTCAAATGCAACTAATTTTCCAACCAATTGATCTCTTGTGATATTTGAAAAAGATCTGAATTCTTCAATAGCAACAACCTTGTATTTGTAAGGAGGCAGGGATCCGAGAACTTTGGCAACAATCTCATCTTCATCCAAGATTCCACCAGCACACCTAATGCCACAGACAAGCTCATTTACTTTCGGCATAAAAGTAGTGATATTCTCATTTTCATTCATCTTCAGGTTTTTGAATTTTCCTTTCAGACTCTATAGCTTGGCACATTTAACATATTTGTCTCCTTCATGTAGAAGTTCCAGTTTTTCCCTGATCTCATATGCAATTTTTAGATCTATAACATTTGTCAGCTCCAAATCAAATAAGGCACTTAGAAGAGCTTCTTTAGCCTGAGGATTGTCTTCAGTATCTTTTATTTCATCTATACTTGTCGGACCATCCTTTGGAGGAACATATTTCTTTGAAGCCATGATCCAATATTGCATTCCCATACATTGTAGGTGGCATTCCATGTGGCTTTTCCAAAGAGTGTAATTGGTTCCATCAAACCTCAGACTATCCTTCTTATAGGAAGACATCTTGGATCTCCTCAAGCGGTTAAGATTCTTTTAGAGGAACTTGGCTCTGATACCAATTGTTAGTTTCAAGACAGACAACTAAGAGGGGGGGTGAATCATTTGTCCCAAAACTTTCTTTTGATTAACCACTTAAATCCTTCTTGTAATTCAGTAGCATAATAATAAATCAATCATGAAAACACAATGCAACAATTCAAGAGTAGAAACACATTAACACATATGACACCAAGATTTTAACGTGGAAAACCCAGTTAAGGGAAAAACCACATGGTGACTAACCCAAGATTGTATTCTCTGTTAAAAGAATAAGAAGAACAAAATGGCACATGCCAATTAGGGCTCACTACCTGAGCACACTGCTCATAAGAGGCCCACTGCCTACAGGAGACACACTGTCTACAGAATAATAAATATTACATACTTGAACTGAAGAATAGCATCTTCACCATGCTTGTGTTAGTTCCATTTAAGTCCAACACTTCTGCTCTGCCTTTCGCTCTTCTCCTCTCACCACACTCTTATCCTCACCAAGATACTTTTGAAATGACTTCACAACTCTTATTTATACAAGACATCAACTTTGGGATAATCATCAAAGTCGGTAAACTTTACAGAGAAAATACACAAATACAACTTGACTTATTACAAAAGACTTCATGTGAATCATCACACTGTCAGCTACACAGATCTAGGACTTCAATCTTCTTTGAGGAACACGCCATGCTTTGCAGAACATCTTCAAGATCATCTGCAAGATGTGTAAATCATCTGGTCGGCCAAGTTTAGGAAGAACAT
Organism: Cunninghamia lanceolata; assembly: GCA_027924645.1. Classification (NCBI taxonomy): domain Eukaryota; kingdom Viridiplantae; phylum Streptophyta; class Pinopsida; order Cupressales; family Cupressaceae; genus Cunninghamia; species Cunninghamia lanceolata. The sequence continues at coordinate 43,215,916 of BSBN01000809.1, read as the reverse complement.
CATCATCCGGAAGTAATTCTTCAATTACGAGCTCAATATTCAATGCGGACCACCAACACGAACTGGACACAATCCAGAGACCCCCACAAGCTTGCCTGAATCACCAAGAACATCCACACTACTGCTGCTTACTGAAATCATTCTCTCCTTCATCTGGAACCTCAAGAACACAGTCTGTCATCACTGTCATATTGGAATAGATGCTTGCGGACATCCAGACCATGAACCAATTAAGTTGTCAATTCACATTGACTTCATAAACACTCCACCAAATCCGCAGAACAAGATATTGCATTTTTGGATCTCATTGGACCTATTTGTGTTACTCTGTCACCTCTGAACATCTACCATAACTGGTTTTACTCATATGGCCATAACTTCTTCAAATCTTTATGCAGACCTCTCAAATCTTTACTGGATCGCCTTAGACACATATCTACAAACCCTTTGATGCGTATCCTCTGATCTTCATCTTAGCTGGGATCTTTACTTCACTGTTCTTCTCTGTTCCTGATAGGACTAATTTTCTCAATATCCTTAGCATACAATTCATCCAATCCTTGACATCAATGCAACAGGAGTATGTTGACATCAATGACAACACCAGTTAGGCCCATACTTGCAACACATTCTTTGATCTTCATTTATTAGGGATCTTCACTTCATAGAGCTTCACTGTCTTTACTGTTCTTTCTCTGTTTCTGATAGGACTAATTTTCTCAATATCCTCAACACACAACTCATCCAAACTTTGACATCAATGCAACAGAAGTATGTTGACATCAATGACAACACCGGTTGGGCCCATACTTGCAACAAGGACTTTATTTGAAAAATAGAAGATGATTATGATATTTTGGCGAACTTATGATTTTAGAGCCTTCAAGGCATTCATTGTGGCAGAGCAAATTTGTGTTGTTCTTGTGTTTGTTATTGCAAATTTGGCTTCACCTTTTCATGTTGTTAAAGATCTTCATCTATACATGAGCTACACCTTTGAGGTGATATCTATTTGTGTTTGAATCAATTCATTTATCAATTTGTTTTTTCCCCTGTCCTACAAGGATACACACTCTCTATCTAACAACGGTGTTGGAAGGCTTGAATGCCATTCCAAGGCTTGACCGAGGCAAGCTCCTAAACACCACAACCCCTAACCCTCTTCTTGTGATGGCAAGTAATAGGTGTTGGATCGCGAAGAGTGGAGTTGCAGAGGAGTGTTACAAAGCATAAGGATCCCAGATATGATGGAAAGAAGCGAAAAAGAGCACTATCAGGGCTTGGGTGCTAGTCCCTATTCCCTCTAGGTTTGTAGAGCCTGAAATCTCTGAAATAGGGATAATCAATAGCAGAAAAAGTCCAGAAACCCCCGATAAAAATCCTACCTTGGGCTTGGGTGTGAGTCCCTTTTCCCTCCATTGTTCAAGATCCCAAACTTTAAAATATGGTATGTATCTAATCTTCATTTAGTATCTCTGTGTGTGAGCATTTGTTAGAATTCATCTATTTGTTTACGATTTTACATAATTAAGGTTTTGAGCATAATTGGGCTTAAATTAACACATTCATCATCAATTTCCTAATTTCCCTATCATTACAAGTGACAAACAACCTGTAGGTGAATCCTCTTGTAGAATTTGTGATTCAACTTGGTTAATTGTCCTTGAATGTGTGTAATGAAAGGAGGATCTAGTTAAACAATTCCATCTTCCCCTTTTTCCTACATAACATTTTGGTGAACCCATGTTATTGGTACATTTTGCACCTTTCTAAGTGTTGTACTTTAGATTTGCTTTCATTTCTTTCATTGTCATCATATTGCATTTGAAAATCTACAAAAAAATGAAAATTTTGAAAAAATCAAGCACTCTAGGCTTGCATTTTGACATGGTTTACACTATTTGCATTTCATTTCATCTAAATCATTCAAATCTCTGTTATTTACATCATATCTGATATAAATTATAGTAGTACATCATTCTATAATCATTCGCATTGCAGTTTCATGCTTTATTTGTTAGAGTTTGCTTGAAATTGTGCATTTTTCATATAACCTAGTCTTTGCAATAGCTAGGATTTGTGGTTAAAATCTTGTTTCAGATTTTACTACTCTTTTAAACACTCTTTTAAATATGATTTTGGACTGTAGTGTTTCTACATTGTATGTATTTGCATCTTACTTTTGCATTTTAGAACATTTATATTGAAAAAATTTTAAAAAAGCATTTTAGGTCATAAACAAGCATAATTTTGCATCTACTTCCTTGCATAGGTGTTGAAAATCTTTTAAAAATCTGATCTTTCATTCATTTGAAAACATACATACATTGCTCATTAAAAAATTGCACATCATTTTGCACTTTTTCTTGAAAACTTGCATATTTTTACATAAAAACAAGGTCATGGAGGCATCTTGTTATTTATCTTTGGAAGCTTTGTTTGCATACATCATAGATGTTGATAACTTTTACAAATTCATTGATAAATATCCTCAAGTCCTACAAAAAATTGCACACATCTATGACATTGATATCCCTATGAGTTCTGCATTTGAAATTCTATGTTATATATCTAATTTTGAAAGTTTCACCACTCTCATGGGTATTTATCCTTCGATCTTGGAAAACATCACTAATTTCATCTCTACAAAAGACAATGAAGAAGGTAATGATCAAGAAATCCCTCCTTCTCTCCCTACATTTCATGATGGCATAATGGACATCCTTTTTGATACATATGAGGCTGATATAGCCCTAGGTGATTCATCTAATAATCCAAAGACTTCTACCAACATAACCTCACTTGGTGAGGATATTTTGGCACAAGAAGAAGACATCATTGAAAAATTCCTTAAGACTACCCTGCCATCCCTTCCTGCTCTCCCTGACTAGGATGAAGCATTAGATGATGTAGGTTCTCTATGTGAATAACTTCTTCAACCTATTGACGCTAAAAATTCATCAACCAATCTTCAAACACTTCTTAACTACATCTTAAACAAAGAAACTAATCACAAACCTTTACTTGAACACTCACATACCTTGGAAACTACCAACAATATGGAGAACATAAAAGAACATTCTATTCCCAAAAACCAAGTTATTCTGACATCCTACAAACTAGTTGAAATGGGTATTTTTTGGGTTCCTTCATTACCTCACTCGATTGAAATGGGTATCTTTCCAACTCCTACATCACCTTGTTTGATTGACATAGAAAACTATGGCATTCCTTCTACACCATCATTAATAGATACCTTTCCATTGAGAACTCCCACAATTGTACTTTCACAATCTCAAGATAATATGGAAGAAAGAAGAAGAGATAAAGCTCTAACCATCAAGGTAAAGATCAAGTTCAAGGACAATAGGTAAGTATTACTAACCCTGGTGGTCACCTATGTCGTAGCATTATTTTCTCGTTTATGTGACCTCCCCTCTTGTGTTGTGTTCCCCCGTGATGTGTTATGTGTTGTTTAGGCCTCCTAGGACGACCCTTGATACTCTTGTAAGGTCAAGGATATTGGGAAACTGCCTTTATTGTGACCATTCTTCTATTTTTATCATCATTCTTCTATCTTGCTTCTCCTCTATTTTTATTGTTGTGTGTTGTGTCTTAGGCATATAGTGTTGCGGTTGATGACCTGGGGGAATTCTCCTACGTGATTGTTCCTATGTCACTTGTTCTCCTCTCAATTTATTATTTACCTTCCTCTAGTGATTCTATCTGTTTGGCGGATGATGAAAAACAAACATATAATGACATGGACCACATGTCCCATCAGCAAGCAAGCAAAAATGGACCTAGTCCATTTATGAAGATGGGGTTGATTTATATATATCTGATGCTTGACTAGTAGAATCACTCCATGTAATATTTGATGTTGTCTTATCTTTTCTAACAAACCATTACAATACATCTACTCCATGCACTTTGATTATCTTGGTGTCTCACCTTGTTGTTACACTTAGTTCTGAGATGCCTGCACTATAAGCCCAATGACTATACTCGGATTTGAACCTATATGTGTAGCCTTGGCTTCCTTATTTTCATGCATAGCTTTCATGTTTTTCTTAGATTAAGATGTGTTTGTGGGAACATTCGTTGATCGTGACACATGTCACCTTTGGGGGCATGGGCTTTGCGAAAGCTCTTGTTCCCTTGTGTGTTTTCTCTCTACCTTAACGTGCTTGATATCAGTACACGACATCAACCACCTTAAGGTGGGGGCATATAAGGTAAGTTGTCTGATGATTTTGGTATTAACAAAGCGTGTTTGTAAGCCCTCTATGGAGGCAGGATATCATGTGCATATCCTTTTATTCAAAAGCCCTCCATGTGAGGCAGGGATGGTGTATCTCTTGAGCTAGTGCGCATCCTTTTTTATTTTAAAAGTCCACCGAGCAGGCAGGGTTGGATCTAAGACTATCCTCCCTTAAGTGTGTCTTTAGTGGTTGTTCTGGCATAAGCCCAACTGTCAGGTGTGCCTATAGCATGTTTGAGATGGTGGGAACTTAGCAATAAGCTCCTTCCATCGCCTTATTTGTCATGTTTAAGACGGATAGTATGTCTTTGGCATGCTATACAATGCTCATGTTTTCTATGTGTCTTCCATGTGTTCTCCCCCATGTGTAGTTTCAAAGATGTGGTGAAATACACCTCCTACACTCAAGCTTTGTATGACATGTTTTCTCCCAAGCATAGTCTCAAGGGTGTGGCGAAATGCCCCTCCCATGCTTTGGGTTTTGTATGGCATTCTTTTTCTCAAGTGTAGTCTCAAGGGTGTGGCGAAATGCCCCTCCTACACTTTGGGATTTGTTTGGTGTGTCTTCTCCCCCATATGTAGTCTCAAGGGTGTGGCAAAATGCTTCTCCTACATTTTGGGGTTGTGTGTTGCATTTTTACTTTCCATGTATCTACATTCATATATATATGAAAATAAAAATGAAATATCACTATATTCATCGTGTTTTGCATGTCTTCAATACTATCTCTTTCGTGTCTTGCATGTCTGTTACTATCTTCTCTATGTTTTGCGTGTCTGTTACTGTCTTCATTGTGTTTGGCATGTCTGCGATGTGTTTTCTCTAATGTCTACCTAAGACTAGGGGCTATAAATAGTTCCTCCATCTTTGTGTATGCATTAGCTTCAAGTGCCTGGCATGTTTGTTATTTTTTGACTGTACTTTAATGCATGTATGGGTCATAAGATCATACATAGATTAAAGTGGGGGCTAAATGTTATGTCATAAAATGACCCCTAGGACTTTTACCTCCTAAGTTTAGCTCCTGAGTCCCTTATTTTTCACCATGAATGTTAGAATTGAATCCTGAGACACAATGCCCTAAAACCCATGATAAATGGACTTAAGGGACATTGAAGATCTTAGATCCTAACCCAAAATAGGTCCCAGGGCTTGGGTGCTCATGCCCCTGCCCTACCCTATTTTGGCAGGGTCCCAAATTTGAATGTCGGTTGGAGACCGTTAAAAGGTGTCTATTATTGACATCTTAAGTTTGAATTACGAAATTTGTAGTGGGAATGCATATATAAGCATGTTTAGGACTTCATTTGAAAACTAGAAGTTGATTATGATATTTTGGTGAACTTATGATTTTAGAGCATTTTAAGGCATTCATTGTGGCAGAGAAAATTTGTGTTGTTGTTGTGTTTGTTATCATAGATTTGGTTTCATCTTCTCATGTTGTGAAAGATCTTCATCTACATGCGAGCTACACCTCTGAGGTGATATCTATTTGTGTTTGAATCAATTCATTTATCAATTTGTTTTTGCCTTTGTCCTACAAGGATACACACTCTCTATCTAACAATGGAGTTAGAAGGCTTGAATTCCATTCCAGGGCTTGACTGAGCCAAGCTCCTAAACACCACAACCCTCAATCCCTCTTCTTGTGATTGCAAGTAACAGGTGTCAGATCGCGAAGAGTGGAGTTGTAGAGGAGTGTTACAGAGCATAAGGATCTTGGATTTGATGGAAAGAAGTGAAAAAGAGCACTATCAGGGCTTGGGCACTAGTCCCTTTGCCCTCCAGGTTTGTAGAGCCTGAAATCTCTGAAACATGGATAATCAGTAGCAGAAAAGCTCCAGAAACCCTCGATAAAAATCCTACCTTGGGCTTTGGTGCGAGTCCCTTTGCCTCTGACTATTTAGGATTCTAAGCTTCAAAATCTAGTATGTATATGATCTTCATTAGTATCTATGTGTGCGAACATTTGTCTGAATTCATCTGTTTGTTTATGATTATGCATAATTAGGGTTTTGAGCATAATTGGGCTTAAATTAACACATTCATCATCAATTTCCTAATTTCCCTATCATTACAAGTGACAACCAACCTGTAGGTGAATCCTCTTGCAAAAATTGTGATTCAACTTGACTAACTATCCTTGAATGCATGTAGTGAAAGGAGGATCTAGTTAGACAATCCCATTTTCCCATTTTTCCTACATAACACTCCCCTATCACCACATCCCATTCTACTACTGTGATTCTTCTCTTCTCTTCCTTTGTAGTGGTTTCACTTTTCCTCTTTCTCTTAATTCAACTTCTTATCTACAGTGAGAGCCAACTAGTAGGCCTCCTCAAATGTTTGGATATTCCACATATCCAATTCCTCTTGGATAGATTCCCTTAGCCTATTGACGTACTTGGCCACTTTTCTCAACTCCTTCCTTATGATATCCTAACCTAGTTGTGATTCAATGGTATTCCTCGGTGTACTCTTTCATATTCATATTACCTTGCTACAAATTGTGTAACTCCTTCAACAAATCCAACTAGTAGTGTGTTGGAATGAACTTGGATTTCAAAATTTTCACCATCTAGTCCCATTTTGCAATGTAAGACTTCCTTTTTTTATTCCTCTCTATCTGAACTTCCTTCCACCAGATCACCACATGACCTTTTAGCTTGGTCTTGACAAATTTTACCATGTCTAGGTCTGCAATATTGAAATATTCCTTCATATTGATGATCTAATCAATCATCTCCTCAGGATCCAAGTTTCCAAAATAGTTTAGGATGTCCACTCTAGTCCTCTTACCAATGCCAGTTATGGCCTTCAGCATCCTTTCTTCCTTATCCTCTTCACTTCCACTTGTTGGAACCATAGGACCTACCTCTTTCTCTTCATCACTTTCCTTGACCCTTAGGTTAGGGTTCCTTCGGTGGTCCTACTCCAATGCATCCATCTGGTTCTACATGGCCTTCAACATCTCATACATCTCATACATTCTACTTTCTACATTGATCACACCTTACCTACTCCTTAATGTCATGTTAGGTCAGTGATTTGTCCACACTTGTCATTTTTGTAAATTACCTCATAGTCGACACTCTATCTACAAACCTGTGGACTACCACAAGCTAAACATTATTTAATTCCTACAAAACCAAATTTTACATGTCACCACCACAAATACTATCACTATTGCAACCTATCTTTTACCAAACTCACATGATCAAAATGTGACTAAGTGCACTCACATCCCTCCAAAAATACTCCCTTGATCCAACCTTGCTCTGATACCAAATGACGCAGTCGCCATAGGAGAGTCAACATAGGAAGGTCCAAGAAGGACTATCCAACTCTGAAGCCAACAACAATAACACACACAAATTAGTGTAAACCATAGAACTTCAAATGAGACACCACAATGTATTCATTAACATAATCTTGCACCATTATCACTATGTTTACAACCACATAACTTTCCACAATGAGCCCTCTTACATATTGGGTCGTAACTGTTTCATTACATTAAGAGTATCCAATATTACATAGATGGATAGTTGACACTAGGTCTTCCTACTTGAAAAACACTACACTAAACTATGGAATCACCACTTCCAGACTTATTACCAATGACCACATAATGATTTCCCATACAATAGGAATCAAAGAATTGTCACCTTAGACTTGTTGGAAGGGATATGACATGACTTAATAGAAGTATTCAAACACAAAATTCCCACATGCCTTGTTGGATACCTTTAGTTTGTATCCCACATCATAAATTACTAATTATCATATTGAACCTCTCAGATCTCGCTTCCTCACTACTGCACTTACCTTCTACGCCTCTACTCCATCCAGGTCTTCTTTGCTTTCTTTCCACCCAATCAAAACTCTTATTTATATCATTTCCAAGCTCATCATCGGATCTGTGTCATCATCAACTTAGCGTAAAGCCCAAAATGATATGAAACATGTCACTAACTGAATATAACAAACTTACAAATTATAATGGTCTAGTGGTGGAGACTATCCACATGGCACACCCCAAACCTTCACAATAGCTACTAAACACCTCACTAATACTCTCCATTGGCACAAACCTATAATAACCTTCCACAAAATAGAAATAGTTTGAACTACTCACACTATCAAACCATAGTCATACTGTGAGGAAAACAACCAACCTCCACTTATACAATCAACCTTAAACTTCAACTAAAGATACATGAACCCCATACAAAACTTATACGACAACCATGTAACCTAATTCCATCATGTAGTGATATGCACCACAATTTACTACTACAAACTGCTAACCACAAAAACACACTCACACATAGCTACCAATTAGACCATAATTCTTATTTCCTCAAACTTATCACCATATTATCAGGGTTCCCAAGAATGCAACTACGTCAACTATGTTGATTTTTTTACCTGAAAGGGTTTTCCTTGGTGAAAATACTATGTATTATCATTGCTTTCTGTATACGCCTAAAAATGACATGATTCATCCTAAATAAATATTCTAAATATTTATTCCATTCTTCTACCAATTAAATAAATATTCTAAATTTATTTAATCGATTCACTATTCCATAATTAAATAAAATCTATTTATTTAATTAAAATTCTTCCAAATGTCCTACACAATTAAATAATCATAAATTATTTAATTAATCCAAATTCCTCTATCCTAAGTTCTAAATTCAAAAATCCACCTCACCTTTACACCTCACCTTTTCCACCTCACCTTGTCCACCTCATCAGGTTGCACATGTAATTAAATATATTTATTATTTAATTACGTTATTTTCCCTCACCCACATGGCCTATTTCTTCTCAAATCAGGGGTTAGTTAACTAATCAATCAAAAGTGTTAACTAACCTGTCAATTGAGTCAATCCCTCAATCAATTCAGTCAGTTCCATAATCCACTCTTCTAACTGATCAATCAAGTCTGTTAACTATTCAATCAATGGAGTTAACTCTCCAATCAATTTTGTCACATCCCCTCTTTCATGATGGAGCTGGGACACTTGTCACATTTCTACTGGTTGCACATTCCTCAACCATCCTCAGCCGTTGATCTTCATATCTCCTCTCAACCGTTGATTCCCATTCTTCCAAGTCTATAAATGAAACCTCATTCTTCCATTCTGATCATCCAGGCTTTTGACATCGTTACTCTGCAGAAATATCACTAGCACGCCTTTGGCACCCTTTTACCATCCACAAGCTTGAGATCACATACTTGCCTTGGAGCTCATCTTCATTGCATATCACCATAGCCATTTACCATCGACTTCCTACGAACAGCTAAAAGAGTGCACTCCCTGAGGGCTCCCTTCATCTGCAAAAGGATAGTTGTAATAGGCAAACAACAGAAGCATCGATTTCAGGGAAGGTTTGCTTTGTGTTATTCATTTCTATTTTCGTTCAATCTTTCTTGTTATCTCCTATTCTGTTGATGTTTGGGTCTTATTTAATTCATTTGATTGATCACCATTTTACCCTTACATTTTTGGCACCCACCGTGGGGCCTTTACCCCTTTATCTCATCAAAATCTAAGCTTTTTTGAAGGCAGGTTCCGTACAGGTCACGCAAAGTCACGCACAGGTTACTTCGGTGCATTTAAACATTTCCGCGGCACATATAAAGACTGTTACGGTGCTTTTATCATTTCTGTGCATCTATGTATTTTCGCTGTGCTTTTGCGCACTGTTACGGTGCTTTTGATTATATTGCGCATATGTTCCTTTTTACTGCGCATATATACACGGTTACTGCGCATTTAAAATAATTGTGCATCTGTTCATTTATACAGCGCATTTGATCAAGATTGCTACGCATTTGTTCCTTCTGCGCTTCTGTGTATTCCTGCAGTGCTTCTACACACTGTTGCGGCGCATTCATTATTGTTGCGCTTCTGTTGATTATTTCTGCACATCTAATCACTGAAGCTACACATTTGTAATAGGCTATGGTTTTAGTACTTCTCTAGGAGAATTTGCTAATGCTAACCTTTTTGCAGGTGTTTGCTAGAGCTGTTTTGCAAGATAGGCTCAGGTTTAGTTCCATATAGTTGCATTTAATTAGTTCACATTTCACTTTCCAAGAGATAGTAAAATTAATGTTCATTCTAATCTTCATCTAGCTCTAATTAGGGAGAAAGTAACTGGATTATTTCTTTCTTGCATTGCAACACCTTCCAAGTTATTGCTATCTAAGTTTAAAACTAAACTCACCATTGATCTTGAGGTTAAAATGAACTATTGCTATGTCGTGAGACCAAAACTTCAAAGTTAACTATCTCGTGCTACGCAGTTTAAAACTGAACTCACCATTGATCTTGAGGCTAAAATGAACTATTGCTATATCATGAGACCAAAAACTTCAAAGTTAACTATCTCATGCTATGCGGTTTAAAACTGAACTCACCATTACTTTCTGGGGTTAAAACTCAACCAATGCTATCTTGCTAAAATCACTTCAAAGTTATGTGTTTGAGTAGATTAGCCCATTTAGTTTTTCACTTTTAACTAGGGTGGATTAATCAGTGTATTCTGTGCTTGCGAATGACAATAGGCTTATGCTCTTCCCTCTTCTGGGTGATCAGAGTGTGCCAGACTTGTCATTCTATTTGTTTAACCTTTAGGAGGGGCCTGCCCTTGGATGCACGCTTGTCCAAGTGGGAACGACCCTGAGTTGTAACAGGCTAACGCCAAGCCCTACCAAGCCACTTAAAATAAATTGTGCTTGAGGTGAAAACTTCTTGCAACAAGTGCTGTTATGTTACACCGACGGCCAACCTCCCCCAAAACCCTCTCAGGCGCAACCCTTTGAGGCTGGGAGACTCCATAACGGAGAGTAGTGCCGCCACATGTGTAACCACTTGAACGGTTGCCCGCATTAAATACCTCTTGTTCTAGTCGCCCAAATCCCTTATAATCCATTTCTCACCTAGGATTTTGTGCTTGCTTTTGTTCAGTTTAGTCCAAAATAGAGTCGAAAAAACTACAAAAATAATGAAAAACTACAAAATATTCTTTGTGTTTGCTGTGTTTTCTTGCTATTAATTCATAATATCATATCAGGAAGACCTTTTCCAGCCAAAAAATACCAAAAACAGAAGAAAAATCCAAAAATTTTGCTAAAAATATCAGAGCTGCACATATACTCATTTCTACTGCGCATTTGTGGCGACTTGCTACGCTTTTGTAATGACTTGTTGCGCATATATACTGTTGCTGCGCATATACACACTGTTGCTGCACATTTGTACTAACCAGAGCTGCGCATATACTGAGACTTACGGCACATTTGTTCATTTCTGCTGCGCATTTGTTTCGGCGCATATGCGACAGTGAGCACTTGCCCTATTTTTGAGAAAATATTTTCACTTGATTAGAGCACCCATTTCAGCCTAGTTTCACTTTCTGAGGTCAGATTCAACCTTGCAGTCAGTCTTCATCCATTTCACCCAAGGCTCTCTCTTTCGTCACTCGTCCCATTCACTTTCTGTCCAAATCCCTCTTGTCCCAAAGTTAGTTTGTCCCATACCAATTCGACATAGGTCCTTTTTCGTGTCATTAGTGAATTCACGTAAGCCTAGTAGTCTTGTTGAACGACTAAGCCCTACACAGTAAGACTGGTATCGACTACCCTTACTAGTGGCTAACGTCTTGTGTCAACCGTCTTACTTGAAGTCATTGAGCGAGAGAATCCTTTGTCCAAATCTTGTCCTAGGTATCCCATTCACAACAGTCTCAGTCGGCACCTCGCCAAAATTTCTAATCCTGGTCCACTTCATCCCACCCCACCTTGCATGGTTCTTACTCGATCCCAGTACAACAAGCAAATTGAAATGGCCGAATCATCTGATCACCTCGCCCCACCACGTGGTGGTGACGAAGAAATTTCTCATGAAGAATTAGTAGCGCACATCCAAGATAGTAAATTCCAACGCCTGGTAGAGAGGGTGCTCCTTGAAGACCCCGACAAATACTTCCACCATCTTGCTAATCTCGGAGTCAAACTCCCCGCAGACTTTGACATAAGCTCCATCATGGAAAATGTAGACAATGATCATGAGCGGAGACATGATGATCATGAGAGAGGCACGAATGACACAGTCCCGAATGCAAATGATAGAGGCAAAAAACCCATAGATCAAAATGCTCCTATGGATGACGTGAGACAGCAAATTGAAAGTCTAAAACAAGAAATATCCAACCTTAAGACCGGTACAAGTTCCAAGCACTACTCTTTGGAAGATATAGCTCCGTATCCTTTTGATAAAAGTTTGGTCATGAAACCCTTCCCCTTTCAGTTCGGAGTCCCAAAGTTTGACAAATACAAAGGGAAGGGGGACCCTAGAGATCATATCTGGGAATTTAATGCCGCACGTTTAGAAGTAGCTCACAACGAGACCTACTTGATGAGACTGTTCCCAAGATCCTTAGGTGGTCAAGCTATGGAGTGGTTCTCGCGCCTCCCACCAGGAATCAAAACTTTTGATGAACTTGTCAATAAATTTATAACGCACTTCTCTTACAACATAGAACACGAGGTATCTATGCTAGATCTATGCAACACCAAACAAAAGAGTGGTGAGTCATTCGCCACCTTCTTACAATGATGGAGACAGCTAGCTAGTAAGTGTTCTTATGATATACCTGAGAAGCAACTATTGGAAATGTTTGTCCACAATTTGAATACTGATCTTAGCTATCAAATTCAGATACAATGCCCTACATCATTCTCAAAAGTCATTGAAATGGGCTTATTCATCGAAAAGGCTATGATCACTAAAGGAGCTATCAAGCTATACAAGGACACACCAAATTCCAATTACACAACGGATAAATTCAAGTTTTGGACCAAGAATAAGAATGTGGTCAACGATGGGGTAGTTGACGCCAAGGCGGCAGCTCCTAAACAACAACCCATATTCACTCTTAAGGGAGAAACAAACAATGGTGCACTCAACAAACCACCCTCTCGGGAGCCTAGACCTTGGTTCAATTCAAATCCAAGAAGAAAATTCACACCGTTAGGTGAGTCTCAAGAATCTGCACTAAGGAAGTTGTTGGCTAACAACGAAATCTCTCTACCGCCAACAAGTGATTATGAGCCTATAGTCAAACCTCCCTACTGGAAGGACACAGACTATTGTGAATATCATCGAGGAAGGGGGCATACAACCAACAACTGCATCCACCTCAAAAATGTCATACAGGATATACTGGATTAGAATCAGGGAGGGACACAACAGCATACCTCCAATGAAACTCATGTGGCCTACAAGGATCCAATTCTAAATCATAACAGGCCATATAACAACCACAACAACAACAACCATGGCAACAACAACAATGGCAACAACAGTAATGACAACAACAATAATCGCAACCAGCCAAATCAGAACAGCGGGACGAGTAATGCTAACTATGCAAGTGTTCCATTTGATTACACCATAAACTGCATTTCTGAGCATATTCCACAGGTCAATGTGATCTCACCCAACCAACAACCAGGACCTAACCGAACTGGTTGTAGTATAATTACCCACAGTGGTAAAGTCACGCTCAATACCGTTCCTCCAAGGTCGTCACCACCTCCATCCAGCTTCCGTCAGTACAATGTCATCGACCAGTTACAAAAAACTCTGGCTCACATTTCCATATTGGAGCTATTGCGTCTATCTCCTTCTCATAAGGAGATTCTTGAGAAAGCCTTAGTGGAAACCACTGTCCCCACTAATCTGGCCCAAGAAAAGTTTCAGACCATGGTAGGCAATCTGACATCTTCCAACTCCATATCTTTTACTGAGCAAGATGACCTCTCTGTCTCCCAACCTCATAACACCCCTCTGCACATTGTCGCATTCATACACAAGCACCGCATCAAGAGGGTTCTCATTGATGGGGGTGCCGGTTTAAATATTTGCACATTGAAGCTAGTCCTTGCACTGGGGTTCTCTGAACAAGCAATTGATCCAAGGAGGAAAATTACCATTAAGGCATATGACAAGGAAGAAAGAACCACCAAAGGAACGGTTGTCCTACCCATTCAAGTGGGACCGGTAATTAAAGATGTGGTGTGCCAAGTCCTTGATCGAGAGCTTGCTTATAATATCCTACTAGGGAGACTGTGGATCCATGCCATGAAGGCTGTCCCCTCGACCTATCATCAATGCATTAAGTTCCCGCACAATGGCAAGTAGGTCACCATTCAAGGCGACCCCGACCCCTACCAGCAGTGCAATTCTTTCCGTGCCAAACCCGAATGTGTCATACCCAACAACCGAGCCTACATTTCCCCTACCCTGCAATAGGACCATACCGCTGAAGCTTCCTCCTCAAGACCCAAACCGCTGAAACTTACCATAAAAGAAAATGGCATGGGGGAATACTCCATTGAGCATAGCCTCAACCTTACCAAGATGCCTTTGTCTCCTCGCTCCTTTGGCCAACCCAAACATCCACCCAAACATTTTCCAAAGCCATCTGCTCCTCTTGTAGCTCCCACAAATCCCTTTGTAAAATGGGGGACCTTATCTGATGAAACAGAGGAGCGAGATCTCCTGCAATGGCCTTATGCTGAAGAAGAAAACACACCCCAAGAACTGCCTAAACTCCCTACAGAACTCTATGGGCGGGGTGAGACTATTTTAGACAGGATGGGGTACGAAGGACAAGGCCCCATAGGCCTCAGAAAAGAAGGAATCATTGAACCTATACAACCTTCTTCATCCTCTTCGGCTAGAAACACAAGTGGCCTAGGATACAAAGGCAAAGGTAAAACCAAGGAAAATGTCTGCCTTGTGGAGACAATCCAAATGCTCCAAGTGGACAGCAACATAGATTCAGATGATTCAAATGAGTATGAGTGGGACGAGCTAACAGAGCACTCCTACGACGACAAAGAGGTTAACACCATCCAAACTCTTAGCCCCTACCATGAGGGACAAACGCAACGGGACAGACCACTGGAGTCTGATTTGCCCACCCCTGAGATTATGGCTTTCGAGGAAAGTTTAGATTCTATTGTGATAAACAACTTGGCAGAAAGTACCACCTAGAACACTACCCCCGCCACTGCTCCTAACATTTCCATTCACACCATCATTGAATCAGGTCTCTCATCCGACTCCCTTCCCCTCTTACACCCTGAGCTTATTGACTGGGATCTTCAAGGAACCCCCCAATTAGATATGTTCCAGAACGATGATGCTCACATTGATTATATGGAACTTAGAGACCACTTGCCAAAAGGAGATCATAAGGCTAGTTTTGCTATCGAACTAAATACCGTGGCTTACTTCGGGGAGGGTGCCAAGCCTTCCAGTCGTAAAAATATCAAGATAAAAAATGGATCTGACAGTGAAAACTGCCTTGTGGCAATGTCAGATCATAAAACAGTAAAAAGAAAGGACGCATCTGATGGTGAAAACCCAACTATGGCACCTGACGATGGAATGCTTGACACTCTCCCTAGTGATATGTACTAGGAAAGGTCACAGATTGTGGTGGAGCTAATAGAGCCTATGAATATTGGAACCGAAGAGCAGCCCAAGATTATTCACTTTGCCAAATCTCTCACACCACCAGAGAAAACCAGATTTGTACCATTCTTTAAGAAGAAGAGAGGCAGCTTTGCTTGGTCATATGCAGACATGCCAGGTTTGGACCCAAACCTAATTCTACATCATTTGCCATTGGATCCAGGGGTGAAACCCATAAAGCAGAAGCTGAGAAAGATGCATCCTCGAATAGCCCTTTTGGTCAAAGAAGAACTCAAGAAATTGCTAGATGTGGGGTTCATTAGAGCCATAGATTACCCAGAATGGATATCTAATATTGTGCCAGTGTCTAAACTGGATGGCCAGGTTCGACTATGCAATGATTTTCGAGACTTAAACAAAGCATGCCGCAAGGATGACTTTCCATTGCCAAACATCGATATCATAGTCGACCTCACTGCAGGACATACAATGCTGTCACTCATGGACGGATTCTCAAGGTATAATCAAATCAAAATAGCACCTGAGGATCAACACAAAATAGCTTTCACTTGCCCATGGGGTACCTTTTGCTAGAATGTCATGCCTTTTGGGCTGAAAAACGCAGGTGCTACATATCAGCGGGCCATGACAACTATATTCCATGACATGATGCATGTAACTATGGAAGACTATGTTGACGATATCTTAGCAAAATCCCTCACAAGGGACTCACACCTGGACATATTAGAAAAAGTCTTTCAGAAATTGGACCAATTCCAAGTCAAACTGAACCCGAAGAAATGTGTGTTTGGGGTAACTTCCGGCAAGCTGCTAGGCTTCATCGTGTCGGCAAACAGAATAGAGGTTGACCCTGCCAAGGTCAAAGCTATAATGGACATGCCACCGCCCAAGACTCTAACTCAGTTGAGATCCCTACAGGGCAAGCTGCAGGCCATCCGTAGGTTCATCTCACAGCTGGCAGACAAGTACCAACCCTTCAGCCACCTCCTGCATAAGAACATTCCATTTAAATGGGATGAGAGGTGCGAAGAGGCATTCAACAAGCTAAAGGAGTACCTTATGAATCCTCCTATACTCATGCCTCCGATCCAAGGAAAACCTTTAATTCTCTACATATCTACTACACCCACTACTCTTGGGGCCCTTCTAGCATAGCAAGACTACGAGAACAATGAGAGAGCTGTATACTACATCAGTTGAACCTTAGTGGGCTACGAGTTGCAATACTCATAGGTAGAACGATCATGCCTTCACAAAAAATCTGACATTACATGTTGGCACATCCTGTCAAACTCATTGCCAAGATCGACCCACTGAAATATCTTCTCAGCAAAGCGGCTCTCACAGGACGACTAGCAAAATGGGTTATGCTTCTTAGTGAATATGATATAAAGTATGTGGACAGAAAAGCCATCAAAGGACAAATCATCGTTGACCAATTGGCTGAGGCACCATTACAAGACACTTCACCTATGTAGTTTGAGTTTCCCGATGAGTCTTTATTTACTCTGTCAACGTCTCCTTGGAAACTCTACTTTGACAGATCTTACACCAACCATGGTTCGGGGGCAGGTATCCTGTTTATCACTCCCCAGGGCGACATAATTCTGAAGTCCTACAGGTTGTTATTCCCATGCACAAACAACATAGCGGAATATGAAGCCTTGGTAATTGGTCTCAAGATGGCCACTGAATGGAAAATCCAAGCATTATGTGTCTACTGTGATTCTCAGCTTATCATAAATCAGGTCAACGATGAGTATCAGACCAAAGATGAGAAGCTCATCCCATACAAACGGATGGTCGACGACCTCAAAGAACACTTTGGAACCATCTCCTTTGAGCAAATACCCAGGATAGAGAACAAAGCAGCGGATGCAATGGCTACCATAGCCTCTCTTCTAGAAATACCTGAATATGAGTCACAGTATGAGTTCTTAGTGGAAACCATCTGGCAACCGGCTTATGATCTCCTTGAAACCCATTCCATTTGCCTCCTAGTCGGATCTGATTCACCTTGGTACGGTAAGACTTACACTTACCTCAAGGACAATATTCTCCCACCGGACCTCTCTTCCAACCAAAAATGAACTTTCATCCGCCAAGCCTCTCGTTACACCATCATAGCTGATACCCTTTATCGACGTGGTCTGGATGGTACTTTGCTCCATTGTTTGGAACAAGAGGAATCCATAACTGCCTTGCGAGACGTACACGAAGGGATATGCGGAACACACTCCAGCAATCCTTCCTTAGCCAAGAAACTCATGCATTTGGGTTATTACTGGCCAAATATGGAAATGGATTCATATCAGTTCGTCAAGAAGTGCAAACAATGCCAAATACAGGGGAACCTGATCCATGCACCTGCTTAAGAGGTTAGACCTTTAATGACACCCTGGCCCTTTTTCCAGTGGAGACTTGACCTCGTGGGAAAGATTTACCCACCCTCTTCCAATGGCCACAAATTCATCATAACCGCCACTGAGTATTTCACAAAGTGGATTGAAGCCGTTCCCCTAACCACCATCATAGGAAAGCAAATTTCCTCTTTCATTCTGAATTACATTATCTGTAGATATGGCATCCCTTCATCCATCATAATGGATAATGGAAGACCATTCAAAAATTAGGATGTCCAGGAACTCTGTGAGCGTTTCAAAATCCAACATCATTTCTCCACTCCATACTACCCCCAAGGTAACGGCCAAGCTGAGGCATCGAATAAAACCATTCTAAAAATCCTAAAGAAGACTGTCAATGAGGCTGGCCGTGATTGGCATGTCCAACTCAACCCCGCTCTGTGGGCCTACAGAACCAGTATACGCACTCCCATAGGTGCTACACCCTACGCCCTTGTCTATGGTTCAGAAGCCATCCTCCCCATTGAGGTCAAACTACCATCCCTCAGGGTGTCGTTGAAAGGTCTCATATCAGACGAAGAATACAGAGTCTCCAGGTTACAAGAACTAGAGCTGCTGGAAGAAAGGCGCCAGAAAGTCTTCGATCATCTTAAAGCCTATCAACAGATGATGTCAAGAAGCTATAACCACAAGGTTCACCCACGATGCTTCAAGGTTGGGGACCTCATCCTCAGAGAAAACCCTCGCAATCAGCAAGACAGAGAAAAGAAAGGTAAGTTCGAGCCTAACTGGCTTGGGCCCTATGTGATTGTAGCTACTTACGGATCGGGGGCATATCAGTTGGCCACTTCAGAGGGTGAGTTGTTTGATGATCCAATCAACAGCATGCACCTTCGCTGGTTCTATACCTAGGAGAACCCCAATGCAAGGGGGCACAATAAAATCAAAAATCAAAAAATCAAAAAAAAAAAAGTTGAAAAGAGAAAATACAAAAAAAATTGGAAAAAATAGAAAGCATACAAAATAAATCTTCCTTTGGTGAAAACTTAGCAAACATGCACCTTGGATAGGTAGCGTGATGAAAACCTGGCAAACAAGCATCATGTTTACTTTCTAGCTTCTCGTGCAAATAAAAGCAAGTGATGAAAACCTGGTAAACAAGCGTTACTTGTGATAAACCGCATTCTCCATCTTTGAGAATCCAATCAACCTTGCGTCCATTCTTTCTCCATTTGCCCCATTCAACCCATATCTATCCCACAAATAAACACTTGACAGTTACTTATCATGGCTTGGTACTCTCCTTATGGCCTTGTCAACCAAGGTTTTGTCCCATACCGTCTCCTCAATATGAGCCTAGCATAGGGTCTCTTGTCAGTGTCCATGGTCCGATTCCGTGAACTACATTGCCTCTGCGCTGTCACGTAGGCAAGGCCATTATTCTAATGCGCCCCCGAGGCTTCTATTTCTTCCATGGTCCCATTCATCCCCTTTCTTGTCTTCATTCTTGTTGTCTTTCTTCTAGTCCATCAATGGTCCATTAGGGTTTACCCCGAACTACGTTGCCTCTGTGTCATCACATAGGCAAGGCCATTTAGCAATGAGCCCCCGAGGCACTAGGTCAATCCCTTAGGGTCCGTCTCCCCAATAAGGATTGTGCAAATCTTCCCACCAAGCAAGCAAATGCAAGCAGAACCCATGCCTCAAGCAGAAATCTTGACTGTGAGTATCTTAACCTATCCAATGCAAAGCAAATACCCAAGGTCTTCTAAATTATTTTATGCAAATTAAGGCAAGAACTAAACACATATCAACGCAACTATGCTTTGTAGATCGGAAACATGGTTAACAATTCGAGTCTGAATTTTTGCTATCATACCTTCCTATGCTACTCGAGGATGCCAACAGCTAGAGATGCTATGATGGGGGGCATGATTACTTTCTTTGTTTGCTATTAGTGGATTAAACTTTAGTAATGTGAAGCCTTGTCTAAGGACATGATCGGCAAAAGATCATCGAGGACATCAAAGGTCTAAGATGAACGGGGGCAATCCTTGTTTGTTGAAATGCAAGAAGTACTCAGGTCATCTAGATTCAATTTTGACTAGATGCTTGTATTAACTTGCTAAATCACAATCCATGTAAGCGGTACTCTGGTCATCTCGGTTCAATTATACCTAGATGCTTGGCTTCACTTACAACATCTCAGAAAATGTACCAAAAACAAAATGCCCAATGATGAAATAAAGCACTCTAAAAGCAAAACATCCATCCTATATCCATATACACATCCATGCATCCATATCCCATACAATCCTCATTACCCAAACTATGCAGAGTAACAATATCAAACAAAGTTTCTAAGTCATTCTATCACAACCATTCTTCTATCTATCATGTCATTCTTGTGTCGATAGAGTACATTTGGACTTCACAAAAACAAAGCATATAGGAGCATATCGTATCATATGTAGGGCTAGTCATGAACGTGCTTAAGTCAGTAGCATGCCTAACACAATGCATTAGGTCATCCATATGTCAGCATCATATCGCATCTTAAAACACAGAAAATCACAAAACATAGCGAAGTGCATCACACACAAAGCTGCGTCATCACATAGAAATCATATTACATTTGCATACATTCAAAGCATTAGATCACATAGACATCCCATAACATCATACACAAAGCTGCATCATCACATAGAAATCCTGTTACATATGCGTACATTCGAAGCATTAAATCATATAGACATCATATAGCATCATATCAAAAAGCATCTCATATAGCATCAGATAGACCATCTAACTCTACACATACATCACATCATACAATAGAAGTAAATCATCATCTCATAACGCATGCAATAGATACACAAAGTTGCATCATCATATATACTATCATATAAAAGGTCCAAATGTACAATATCACCATCTCTCTCAAAAATCAAAGTGTCATATACAATATACATCCAAATGGACGGTGATACATGTCCCAAAATGTACAAAATCTGGTATGTGTCTATCCCTGCTGCTATGGGCCACCACTGCCAGCTCCTGACTGCTGGGGACCCATCACGGAAGCCCCTGACTGTGATGGACCTGCTCTATGAGTAGCCCTAGACTAACTCCTAACGCTCCCTGCCCTTTGACTCGATGCCACGGCACCATGGTATAATCCCCGGTAGTACTAAGCCTGTGACTATGCTCTGGCAAGCTCTGCCTATACCTATGCCAACTGCGTCTGTAACTAGCCTAACTGTGCCTGTGCCTGCTGCACCTGCCCAACCAGAAAAGAACTTGCTGCATCTGTCCCCATGGTGGCCACAGCAGTGTCCCGCTCTACACAGATAATACGTAACCGTGCATCTGCCATATCTCTCTCGCGAGTCAACCTAGCGATAACTGCTGCATCCGTCTCTCACCTACCATCGGCCCTCCTCAGCTGTGCCTGCAGCGCTCGCACCTATCTCCTCAGGCTGGCTATGGCCCTCTCATGCACCTCTGCCTGTACTGGCCCCTGTGCTGCCTCTGTCTGTACTGGCCCCTGTGCTGCCTCTACCTATCCTGGCCCCTATGGCTGGGGCACCTGCTGCTGTGGTACCTGCTAGGGTAGCGGCATCTGCGCCTGTTGAGGTATCTACTGCTGTGCCACATGTCCTGGCACTGCCTGCTCGGCCTGGCCTATCCTCCTCCGCTGTCTCGGCCTCTCTCCGGCTCTACCACCTCGTCCTTGTCCTCCTCTAACTCCCCTCTGACCTGGGCCAACCTATCCCTCCTCCTCTGAGTCTACCTCATCAATACGAGGCACGAGCATGCCGGGTCCTGAGTATCTCGGGAAAGGATGGGCAGTCATCCAATCCTCGTAATCCTATGTCACCCCTGCATCCGCTATCTCTGTCCGCATATCCCACGCCACATAGGGAGTCTGACGGAACTCTACTAGGGCCTCCTCATATGAAGCCATTGGCCCCCATCAGACCCTCTCTGCATGTGTCTGCGCAAAAAGTGCCTATCCCTGTGGCATGCCCTACCTCCTGCCAAACTGTCTCAACACTCGGCCCACCATCTGCCTCTCCAGTATATGTCGTGTACGGCCTATCAGCCACCTAGTCTGAAAGCAATACGGCAGCTCGTCTCCCTCGTCGTCCCATGGCTTGCAATCCAGATATGGTCGCCAGACGACCACATCTACCCCATCCAAGGTATGCCTCCAATACTCTAACTTCCCCAGCCTGTGCTGGGAAATCACTCCTGCATAGCCATAACTGTATGGCTCTCCTCGCTGCCTCGCGAAGACACATATTGGCCTAGTCACCGCTATGTGCTCCCACAGCCAAAACTGTAGCAGTAACACCCTAGCCGATAGACTCGTGCTGTGGTGGTACACCACCTGATGCATGTCGTGGTATAAGTGGGCCAGTACGGATCCTGCCCCATCCAATGGGGAACCCATGCGATCTCCTGTCGAGGCATACAACGCCCCTGATCAGTCCAGCCACAATCCCCGGGAAGTAGTCATAGCAGTCGTATATATCCTGCCACGGGATGACCTGTCCAACTAGCTCGGGATCATCGAACACTCGCTGACACTCGGCAAGTCCTGCATCCCGCTGTGTGTCATACTCTACTAACTCCCCTACCACGGGTAAGTGCAATATCCGGTAGACATCCTCCAGCATCACAGTTATCTCTCCAATAGGAAAGTGAAAGGTCCCATCCTCGCTATGAAATCTCTCCACAGAAGCTGTCAGCAATCCACGGTTCGCCCGCACCTTGGGCATGAAGCATACATAGTCTAAACCTATGGCACCAAGCGCCACTCTGTCAGTCTCTGTCAGCATGTATCTCTGCAATAGGGGCATAGGAAACGTCTCCCTCGACTGCAGTGTGTCTCGAATATCCTCCTGCAAGCAAGGAAGACAATGCGTCAGTCTCAAACGGCATATACCATACTCAACATACCTACTGAACTATATCAACTAAACCTAGCATTTCAAATTGATCAAAACAACACACTACATCTCTTGACTAGATTCCTATAATCTCGGAGACAGCTCATCGATTCTCGCGTCAAACAGGATGCTAATCGAATCAATTTGACTAAGTAATTTGCTATCCCAAGCAAATGTGCCACTACAGGTGGTAAAAGCGTCATTTTTTTATGTATGCGCCGCTAAAATCAACATATGCGCCGCTACAGTGCACATATGCGCAGCTTCAGTACATGCGCTACAGAACTTAGCATATGCGCCGCCCAATTATGAATGCGCCGCTAGATTCAGCATATGCGTGGCTTTAACGCATGCACGCGCTACATTAAACATATGCGCCGCTTAAATACGCATGCGCCGCCTAATTACACATGCGCAGCTTCAATGCATGTATGCGCCGTTTTCATGCATGTACCGCCGAAACCAGCATATGCGCCGCAAAATGACAAAAGCGCCGCTTCACGCAGCATATGCGTCGTTCTACATTTCGGTGCATATGTTTGACCTATTTTCTACATGCATTTATGACACCCTAAATCGACCCTAGGAGAAATTTTTCGAAGCACATACTGGGGGTCCTGCCTCTACTGGCCGCCTGAATCGACGGACTCGCTCGAATTGATGCTCCTCGCGTGGAATGTCTGCTGCTCTGGCTGCCATGCTGCTCCAAGTTGCTCTAAGCTCTCTCTATCCAATCCAGATCAAACAAGTGTACAAATGACTATTCTTGTGGACCCAGCTCCTATTTATAGCCTCCAAACCCTAATTCTGGCTAGGTGATGACTGTGACTTCTTCCCGCGCCCGTTTCTCCTCCCGTTTTCTTCCCGTTTCCCTGAAATGTGTCCTTTTTCCTCTTGCCTATCCTAACCCCTTCGTCTTCGTGAGATTGTCCGTCTCTGATTCTTTCGCCCTTTTCCTGTCCAATCTCCCGAGGGGGCATCCTATCGTCAGTAAGCTTGTACCAGGAGCAAACTGGGGCATGTATCACTATCAGACTATCGACTTCTTTGAAACAACGCTATAAACAACATTGCATCAAAGAGGGGCAAAATGTATACGCCTAAAAATGACATGATTCATCCTAAATAAATATTCTAAATATTTATTCCATTCTTCTACCAATTAAATAAATATTCTAAATTTATTTAATCGATTCACTGTTCCATAATTAAATAAAATCTATTTATTTAATTAAAATTCTTCTAAATGTCCTACACAATAAATTATTTAATTAATCTAAATTCCTCTATCCTAAGTTCTAAATTCAAAAATCCACCTCACCTTTACACCTCACCTTTTCCACCTCACCTTGTCCACCTCATTAGGTTGCACATGTAATTAAATATATTTATTATTTAATTACCTTATTTTCCCTCACCCACATGGCCTATTTCTTCTCAAATCAGGTGTTAGTTAACTAATCAATCAAAAGTGTTAACTAACCTGTCAATTGAGTCAATCCCTCAATCAATTTAGTCAGTTCCATAATCCACTCTTCTAACTAATCAATCAAGTCTGTTAACTGTTCAGTCAATGGAATTAACTCTCCAATCAATTTTGTCACATCCCCTCTTTCATGATGGAACTGGGACACTTGTCACATTTCTACTGGTTGCACATTCCTCAACCATCCTCAGCCGTTGATCTTCATATCTCCTCTCAACCGTTGATTCCCATTCTTCCAAGTCTATAAATGAAACCTCATTCTTCCATTCTGATCATCCAGGCTTTTGACATCGTTACTCTGCAGAAATATCACCAGTGCGCCTTTGGCACCCTTTTACCATCCACAAGCTTGAGATCACATACTTGCCTTGGAGCTCATCTTCATTGCATATCACCATAGCCATTTACCATCAACTTCCTACGAATAGCTAAAAGAGTGCACTCTCTGAGGGCTCCCTTCATCTGCAAAAGGACGGTTGTAATAGGCAAACAACAGAAGCATCGATTTCAGCGAAGGTTTGCTTTGTGTTATTCATTGCTATTTTCGTTCAATCTTTCTTGTTATCTCCTATTCTGTTGATGTTTGGGTTTTATTTAATTCATTTGATTGATCACCATTTTACCCTTACACTTTCCATTATTCTATTTTTAGATTGTATATGCACTACTTCTATTATACAAATTTATCATGCTTCATTGTTCTCTACATGCGTAGAAATATGAAAACGGCTACCCAAGCTACCATCCCTTGACACGCTTGCACTAATTTATTCCCTTCCCTAATTAATTAAATAAAATCAATTTATTTAATTAATTTAACAATTCTCCATAGTCCATAGTCTATAATTGATTAAATAAATGTTACAATTTATTTAATTGATTATCCTATCCTTTACCACTAAGCTAAATTAATTAAATAAAGTCCATTTATTTAATTAATCCACCTAGCCCATGACTAAACCTAGGCTAATTGAAAAAATATTATTTATTTAATTAGCTACCATGCCCTACCTAGCCCTTAGACCCAAATTAATTAAGTAAACCCTTAAATAATTTATGCCACTAATTAACCCATCTCCTAATTTCCAACAACCCTATTAATTAAGTTAATCACTTAATTAATTAGCTTAACCTCTCATTATCCCATCTCCCCACACTTGATTAAAAAATTAAAAAAGGGAGTCACATGTCTCTCCACCTCATATATCCTCATTCATGCAAGAGCATTATTTAAATA
The DNA here is from genome assembly GCA_027924645.1 of Cunninghamia lanceolata. Lineage (NCBI taxonomy): Eukaryota > Viridiplantae > Streptophyta > Pinopsida > Cupressales > Cupressaceae > Cunninghamia > Cunninghamia lanceolata. Next base: position 43,190,085 of record BSBN01000809.1, on the reverse strand, counting down.
ATAAATCTCACACATGTCTCCACCTCACCTTTCCAAATCCATGCATGTGTCAATTCTCATCCCATCATCCATAAAATCTAATTTTTAATTCACTGTCTCCCACACAAATGAATGTTTAATTCATTCATAAGTCATTATCTTAATTAATGCAAAGCCTTCCCAAGGTGGAATTTAAAATTTCAAAATATTGTGAGCCCTCCAATATTGATGATGCAACCCTAGTTTTGATTTCACTATGAAAACTCCACCCCTAGATCTCCATTTCAAACCTCTACCATTGATAAAAAAATCTTCCAAAAATCTATAAATACAAGCCATCTCCAAGCATTTTGCAACAAGTCTTCAAGCATCCAATTTATGCCAAAATCTTAACCAATTCTTCTCATCTCATTTCCAAATCCTTACCTTCACTTGTACTGGTTAGAGTAGAGCAATCCACATTCAGTTTGCATTAGGTATAGCTAGGAATTGCTTCTTGGGTGCATGCATTCCTCCACCTTATCAAGGAGAATGGAGTGTTGAAGATTTAAGGTATAATCATTATTTTTATCCTTTCTTTATGTTTTAAAGTCTTCTAACTTTCCATCATCTTCAACATGTATCTTGCTCTATTTTCAATCCTTTGTAGTGATAGTTTGGATTTTTTCCCTCCATAAAGTAGAAATATAAATATTTATGCGATCCCTAGCAAGTAATTATATTTTTTCGTATGGTATAAATTTCTACCTTAATATAATAATTATACGTTGGCAACATTTTCCCTCATGTTGACACATATGTGATTTATTATCACCTCCATTTTGATGCCTTTTTATGGCATGGAATTGTAAGTTGAATTTGAATTGGTTATGGTTGTTAAGTGGGCTAATATATAGTTGCAATTCTAATAGTAGGGTTGGTTTTAGGTCTAGCACGAGGGTTGCTTAGTGTGGTTTGGGTGTCGTGGAGGGTGACTCACTATTGCTTAGCTAAGTGAGGAATCCTTATCTAAAGGGAAACATGATAGACAAATAATGTAGGTTATGTTCGATTTACTTTTGGGTCTAGTTAAGTGGGTAAGTGCATATATATGGGAGCCAAAAAGTGGCTAAATCGTGTTTTAAGTCAAATTTAGAAAAAAAAATTATTACATAATTGATCATATAGTTGAGCCATAAAATGTTCATGTTATAACACAATCATATTACGTGTCAATGATACACTAGTATGTAACATGATCACATCACTTTGATACCTAATTTTTAAAAGTAGTCATGAACTCCTCCTATCCACTCTATTTTCCAACCATATCATGAATCTTAGTATAAGATAAGTGGGACTTATCAAACTTTGACTTCTCCAAGATTGCCACCTTTTGTATCAATTATAGTGTGCATTAGATGATGTAGAATTCTTCATTTTTTTCAATGTTTAAAATTAGGTTGAATTTTTCATGATATAATTAGATTGTTCCTCATATTTCAAATTTTACAACCCAGCATCTCACAATCCTCAAGTCAAGAAAAATGTCAAAGAAGAACATAAAGATGAAACCCTTGCAAATCTTGCAAAAGAAAAAATTGCTCAAGAAGATCCTACAGTTACTCCAAAAGAAAACAATAAATAAGAAACTACTGCAAACCTTCACACATTTCTTATGAATCTTCTAGACACACAACCAAAATTGCTAGGGATTCTTTAGGAAAAGCCCATCACATCCATATGTCACCTAATATCAACTCGTAGTCATTACTCGATCACTTGCATTAGCCACATAACCTTTACATCAACAAACAATGAAACCCTAGTTCTTGCCCTAGGTCACTTTACATCCATTACATTGCATTTTGTTGCATCATGTTTCAATCCTCAATCACCTAGTGTCATCCAAATCATATCATTATCATTGTCATTTAGTGCTTGTTGTGTTCTAATCTTATCAAAATCATTGAATTAATCAATGAGGCTTGATTGTATTTAAGGAAGTCTCAAGGATTATGCATTGACATAGAAAGTTCCAAAATATTCTTCAACACCACTAAGTCCCTTCATTATAGGTACAAATATCAAGTGAAGTCTCGTTAAATGTTCAAAATATTTGAAGACTACATGTTCAATCCCACAGAAAACGTTCAAATCTGTAACAAAAGGTCACTCTCACAAGTGTTACCTTGACCCTATAAACCAATTCTAAGAACAAAATAATCTAAATTTCATCATTCTTCTTCAAACATGTCAAATTTTAAGTATTTATGAACTATTATTCAAAATTTCAATCAAACAATAAATAACTAACTATCAATGAAAATCAATTGTATTATTTCATTCTTCTTAAATTTTATCATATAATATATAATATATTATAACTCTTAATTAGATTATATTAATTGTTATATTCCTTAAATTTAATTATTGTTTTTTTAATAAAATTTATAATCTCATTGTCCCCCGTTTTATGTTAACACATTGAACTAGCATTATTTTTATTTATCCTACTCATTGGCAAACATTGTATAGTTTGCTCATAAGTGAAATTTGCTTGGAAGGTCCTGCTCCTGCCCGATATTTCTGCTAACCCTCTGATGAGTTTTGATTTTTTATAATAATGCTTTGTACGCCATGATTTCTTTATTATTTTCCTGAATATACGGGTTGCATGAACGGGGAAAATTTGACTTGTCCACCACTGGATTGATTGCGTTATGTCAGCAATCACGATTTGAAGTGGACGTCCAAGCAAACTTTGTCAGACTTTGTTTCCACTCATTTCTCGGCATTTGATCATTTCACGGGACTGACGAATCCCTCTGCTTATTGGCGAACATTGAATAGTTTTTTCACACATCGTATTTCCTTGAAGGGTCATTCTCTTGTACAATCCTCGTCTGCGAAGTTTCCTGCTCCTGCTCGAAGTTTTGACGAAAGATATTATCTACTCTGTATGAGTATAATGTTTTGTACTCCGTGATTCTTTATTATTTTTGTTCTTTTCCTTTGCGGACCATACATCTGTCTCTCAATACAGAGATATTATTCCCGCTTTCTGTTTGTCGTATGATCTGCTTTTCATCAACGATCGCAATTTGAAGTAGAAGTCAGCACTCGGTAGTGACGTCCATTATTTTTTTCCACTCTTTTCTCGGTGTCTGACCATTTTGCGGGACTGACGAAATCCTCTGCTCGAAATCCCACGCGGAAATTATGGTTGCCGTGTCAAACAAGAAAATGCTGTGTCAATATTTCAAATTCACTGTGTAAATTGTCATTCAATTTCCGTCAGATTATTTATCATTCCAATTATTTCCACCATTGAATAGTTTGATCAGAAGACATAAATGTCGGTCATTATCTTTCCACAAATATTTGTCGTGCCACTGCCGAGTGCCGAACGCGAAAGGCGTTCCTGTCGATTGCGATCGCTGATAAAAAGCAGACCGTACTACATCCACAAAACAGGAATAGGGTAAAGGGTTTAATAGATGAGTATGAACATATACTAATAGTTGTACGTACAATTATAACAAAACAAGTAGTAAGAAATATATTATAAAAATTTAATAACAAATTTGTAATTATATTTTTTTATAAGTCATATTAAATAAACAATTACTATATGGTAATACATAAATTGATTGGTAATTAGTCGATAGGCTTTTATATGTGAACATTATAGTGCTCAGAATTCACACTGGAAAATTTCTAAAGTCATCGGATTCCTTCAACATCCTATGGGTGCAAGTGCTACTATATGTCTTGGTGCACATATTCCAATTTAACTTTTTTGGGTGTGTTTTTGGACAGCTCAGCAAAGACACAGTTGTTTAGGCTACATCTTGATACTCAAAACCCCCAACATTAGCTTTAAGCTCTTAATTCAAGTATAGAGATATGTTATTTTTTTTGAAAATTTGATGTATTGTTTAGGAGCTTGACATGCACGAAGTTAGTGTGCATGGGTATTGAAACCTCTCACCTATTCTCTATTTAAGAGAGAGATAAATGGCCTAGTCAAGAAAAATAAAAAATAATAAAGAAATCATGGGGTGCAAGTTAAAATGTTCCTTGTTCAAGGACCCCCTATATTCACAAAAATAATAAAGAAATCACAGAGTACAAAACAATAGTCATACTTAATTGTAATTATTGGTACTACTCAATTAACTAAAAGTTTTTCTTTTATGTTTTTATAAAATAAAATATATTTTTTTATTTGTTATTGAAAATAATTGAAATATATAATATGAATATTTTAAAAATAAATATAAAAAATATCATTCATATCAAATACTATTAACTGAATATTTTGAGTTTTTATTTAAATTTTTATATAGATCAAATAAATATTAATTGTGACTTTTTTTGAAACCATTGTAAAAATCACAAATGTTCATTGGTATTTAAGTGATTAGTATTATCTATTATCTAGGTGAAATGACTCCTCTATAATATCATGCATTTCTTTCTTCTTTTCATATTCCTATAATTATAATTTTATATTTTATTGTTATAATGATTTTTCATTTTTTGGAAAATAACAAAAGAATTACTATCATGATTGTGAGGGTTTTGAAGATTAGGGTTTTAATCTTTTCTTCATTCGTTCTTGGTAAGCATTAAAGAAACCTTTTGGAATTGTATTTGAAAGGTTTAAATTCTTCATTTGAATTATTTTACATTTGATTTTATAGTACTTTTATATAAATTATTGTGTTTGGTTTTGGGGGGATTTATAAACCCTATGATATATTTTATTTCTCATAGGCACTTTATAGATGAAGTCAGTCAAAACCATCAATCTTTTTATTTTTCTATTAGGAAAATTAATGGCAAAAACTTGGATGTCTTTTTGTTTAAGTGATAAAGGCAATGCACAAGCCAAAATATTGATATAATTATGAGATGTAAATACTACTTAAATTATTGGATGTTTAAACATAGTTTTGGCAATAGTGTCAAGGATTTCAGATTTATATTTACTTAAAATTTTAGAGTGTTCCAATATGTGAAAAGCAAGAAAATAAATAAGTTTTTTATAAGGTTTGCAAATGTTTGAGATATTACTATGCATATACAATCTTGTGTTGAATTATAAAAGAGTTGAAAACTATCTCATGTAATTTATTTATAATTACTTTTGACTCTCACTTTCATTAACATTTTTTTATATTGTGGACAACTCACTGTATTTTACTTTTTCTTCATTTCTCTTTATTTTGTTACATTTATGTACCATTTAAAATTTAAAATATCTCCCATTAAAAATATCAAAATAATTAAATTAATTTTTAAACATGTTTATCAACTTCTACATTTTTCTTCTTGAGAGACCATTATGAGAGGTATATACAGTTCTTAATATACTTCAATTTTCCTTTAAAGAAGTTTCATATTAATTAAGGGGAGAATTTTTCATAATTTACCAATGGAATGGTTTGGTTATTATGGCCACGTAAGAAAGATGAGATTTGCATTGAAAGGTAATACGATGAATGCTCTTCACATCGTAACAATTTATCCATGGCAAATTCCTAATGTTGTTAGGAAAAAGTCTGCATTTCCTTGTTGAGTACGTTAGACGACTACTCTTCATTGAGGAGAATTATAAATTGTACCCACAACTTGATTTAATATTGATGTATGCTTAGACACAGACTGTTTCGGTATCTATGCAGATTGAATGTTCAAAGCGTATTCGGAACGCTTTCTAGTTAGCCTTGGAGTCAACTCAAATCTTATCTTGACTTGACTTTAAAAGATTGAAGTCTACTTAGAAAGCTCTTTGTTGGCCATATAAAATAGAGCAACCTGACTTCCAAGAAATTATTCAGTGCTGAGCTGTAAGTGATAGCAATTATTCGAATGAGAAAACCTTCTAGTCAAAAGAAGACGGGCTTTCATAGACACACTTACCCAAGATAGCCCTTCCAAGAAAGGTAGTTTCCCCAATTATTTGACTTCCGCTTTAAAATAATACTTCTCACTTTATTATCTTCCTTTTTAATTTTTAATTGATTTATTTAATTATAAGAACAAATATCTATAAAATTGGGTCAGCATTTTAATATTTCTAAAGGCTGTGTATTCTATTATTTATATTTATTTAAAGGCTGTGTATTCTATTATTTATATTTATTTGATTAAAGTTTATAAAGATGAGAAATGTATATTTTGTATTTTTTAGATTAGTTATAATTAAATTTTTTAAATGTAATGATTAGAGTATAAGTGGTATGTTATAACAGAAAAAGTTGATAAATGATATAATCTTTCAATGAACTTAATTTTATTTGAATTCCAAATATTTAGATTTAATTTGTGTATCTTCCATTTCTTGACCTAAGTCATTTTTGTAGGTGAAATTTTGAACCTAATTTAGAACCATGATTGTTATTTTGACCCCTAAACTTTCAAATTCAAATTTCAAAATGGGTCCAAACCAACCCCATTCCTAATAATAATTACTTGTTCGGATGAACATAAAAGTATGATTTGCATGCTAACCTATTGTATAGAAAGGCAAACCTTGATTCAGTTTTAATGATCCAATCAATCCAAGTCAATCCATGCTAGAACTTGATTCAGTGCATCAATAGAGCATCACTATCACATCATCATCTTATATCAACATCTACTAAAATAAGGACATACTAGCACTTTGCAAGATTGCTTGGCATGTTTCTAATCCTTATTCATGTAAGGAAATGAGGGCATCTCAGAACGTATTTCTAAGAACAGTGGTGTCTTCGACAGATTTAAATTCTTTTCAATTGCTTCAAAAACACGCACAACTATGTCATTAAAGCGGAAACTGACATAGAACATTTCCAACATTGACCCTTAGAGGAAAGCACAAGCGAACATTAACCAGTTTCAACAGCAGAGACATTAAACATGAAAGATAGAATAGGAACACAAATTTACGTGGGGAAAACCCTTACGGGTAAAAACCCCACACTCCAAAAGCCCAGATCACCATTGTATTATTTAGCAACAGAAAAACAATTACAATACAAAACTGGCAATAAGCCTTTCATGAAGATTTACATCTTGCTTCATCTGAAGAATAATTGACAGCACAACCCTGCTCAGTTTTCTTCTGTACTTAGACCAGTCCTTCATATTGTTATCATGCCTCAAATCACATACAATATAGAACTTCAGTCTCTTGACTTTGATTGTTTCATCTCTCCTCAGTCCTTTTACATACAGTTAACATGCTGTGTGCAGCAACTGTATAAGACTTCACAGAAGAAGAAAACAACAGAGCTCACCAGATTAATCGCACCGTCCAACTCTCTCTCATTTCTATCGATTCCCCCTATTTCTTTTAGCAATCCAATCGACACCTCATGTAACTGACAGTTCGTTCCAACTGCCCAGCATCACTGTCATCCAACTGTCCAAACAGTCACTTCTAACCGTTCGCATAACAGTCAAACCGTTCTCATCCTCGTGAGATACTTTAGTCCCACATGCATCTAGTCGCGTTGAACACTCTAGTTTATATGCATGACCATACGTAAGATAATTGTCAGCACTTTTGCCGCCGACGGCGCCTGTCTAAACTCATCGATTAATAATCCAAACTATCAGCCACCACACCATCAATTACTCTGATGGTTCCATGTCCAACCGATACCAAGCCTTCACCCTTCATTGACCACATTCCTCTCGCCGATGCCATCTTCGCATATCGTTGAACCTATTGAACCATTGAACCTCTATGCGAGGTTCAACGGTTCAATAGAGTGATATCTTCAGCTCAGACGATGAAGCACTGAACCAATGAAAGAACCGTTGTACCAATGAACCTCTGAATCAAACCATTGAACCGATGATCAACCAAGGAACCCATGAACCATTGAACTGATGATGCTGAACCAAGGAACCAAAGAATAGCAATTGAACCAACAAACCCGATGAACCATTGAACCCGACAAACAGTTCAATAAGTCAGTTCGACGAAACAGTGAACCCAAAGAGTCAATTCCAACCCAATGAACAGTTCAAACTTTGCCGTTGAACCCAAGGAACCTTTGAGCTATTGAACCTGTAATCTGAGTCACTAGTACTCAACATTCTCCAACTTGACGAAGGAATTACAGGAAACCATCAATGTTCCATATCACAGAACCAAAGATGATACTGCCACCACCCCACTGTGCTCACAACCTTTTTACAGAAGCTCCATAACACCAACTTCAAAGCTGTCAGAACACAGCCAGAAACATTCTCCAAAAACAAGATAAACTATCAGCTAGAACAACAATCAGTAAACTGACTGAACCCATCCAACTGAACATAAAACCCACATGACTGAGAATAGCACACACAGCCAGTGCTAAAACATCCAATCACTCATACCTCAAGGTATGATCATCAGTAGACTCATGCCACGCCACCTGCATATACACCCATCAGATGCAAAAACAAGCTCTATGTGTCAACCAGTCAAAGAAGACCAAACACATCAAGAACTCCCACTGCATGGGTAATGCAGATCTGAAAAAGATCATGGCATACAAAATCCACCAATAGCATTACATAGAAAATGTAAACATCATGTATAACAAGGAAACATCCACCATGATATGCAAAAAACTGTAAATCAATAACCAGTACATCTCACCACTAGTCCAGAAACCTCTCAAGTTCTTCACACCCAACAATGAAAGAGATAACAGAACCTCCATGTCATCACCCAAAAGCATAAGTGAAAACACATGACCACAAACTAGTGATCACTTCAGCTCCAAACAAAACCTCAAAACAATGTAATGTGAAACACACCATCAGAGAAAATAACTGAGACCAAGAGAAACACTGCACATCATATACCTGTAGACAATCCTTCTACATACACCTCTGAATGCCAACTATGTCAAGTATGATCTCCTTCAAAACACCCCAAAGTGAACCAGCATAACAACACCCAAACAAACATTCAATCTCCAAGATCAACTAATATGGATGTAAGCCTCACAAACCAAAGAAGATCAAACTAATTCATTTCCCATTTCAGGAAATCAGCCCATTAACCATCTCCTAACAGTCCTCATCAATGAATGATATCTCTAAACTTAAATGCACAAGGAGATAATCATGCTATTCATCTCTCACAATGAATCCACCAGAACCATCAATGAGCAGTTCAAGATCCATATCTCTGGAAGAAGACATAAAACACCTGAGAGAAACAATGGTCAATACCTCTCAAGTCATAACACTGCCAAGAAGACCAAGAGTGGGGATGAGAATGCTCCTCCGGGGAAACCGAGTCTGTATGACTTCTCCAAGAGCAATCTCCTCTAGATCTTTTGTTGAATTCACATTCAACCAAGGTAAAGACGCCTCGACCTTCCTGCTACAAACTCTGAATAAGCATAACAAATACAATCTCACCTTATTCTCCATGTATCCATGAGTACCTTTGAACAATCACTTCATGCTGAACTCCAACTGCACCACTACAAACTATGAAGTAATCAAGCAAATGATAAATGTACTCAAACATAGAGAAGTAACCAGACCACTGTCAAAGATCCAATCTTCTGAATCAGGAACTTATCATGACATCATGATCTTACGATCTCCTTTAGGAGATTCCATGCTCCAGGTGAACATCACCATGGTCTCTAGATCAATGTATCATGCCAAAATTCAAAAGCAGAAATCATGATATGAAACAAACCAAAATTCTAAACCAACATCACCTGTCAAGCACCACCAACACCTCAGCCAAGAATTTCATGAATCCTCCATGACTCCAAGATGTTACTCATCCTCAAATAGTGCCCCTGCAAATGTGAAAGGACCCTTCTGTAGCCATAGGATCAAAGAGCTTCTCCTAGTAACATCTGCAACACTAAAGAAGATCATTCACCACTAAGTGATGAAATACACAGTCAATGCTAAAGCTCCCACTGAACTGTAACAACAGAGCTTTCCAAGCATCCTGACCAAACATCTCCTAATCTGAAAATCTTCCAGGTCCACAAATTAATATGTCCATGTGACTATAAAACCAAGTGACACCAAGATCTTCAAACCAAGGAAATAAACTATCACTGTCAATAGCTTACACAAACCTATGTATTCAAGCTATACATGACATCATGATACATTTACTACAAGTCTCCATAACCAACTATTCAGATACTCTACAATATCCATCCTCTCATCCCAAAACAGTCACACCAATGCACAAGTGACCACAGACAAGGCCAGCTAACAAATCTACATAAACACTGACATAACCTTGTGGATAAAGATAGTCCACATCTGAGTCATCTCACTGTAGCTTAATAGGTGATCAACCCACAAAACTACATAACTCGTAGATCCAACCAATATACCATGCAAACTCACTATCACACTGGAAACTGCAAAACTGAGATCTCAAGGAATAGATAACAATGTAGACAACATGACTCAAGCATCAAAAAATTTACTTTTCATTGATTCACCCAACATGTCCACAACCTGAGCACCATAGTCAAGAAACTAGAAGCATTACCATAGAAATGCTAAGTGTCATATCACATACCAGCACTCCCATGCAGAGAAAGCATTTCACCTCCTCACACCACGCACTGAGTATGCATGCAAAATTGCAACTATATCATCCAACAATCCCAAAAGCCAAGGTCTAGAAATAGCTTAACTGTAGCTTCACAAAACCACAAGTTTTTCTTTTGACCGTGTAAAACCTGCAAAACCACTATGTTTGAAAAACACCCATGCACATCCATACCCACTTCACATCTGGAAAACCCAAAGTCTGCAACACAAATTCCATAACAGCTAAACCAGAATAATGGATCATCATGAATATGCATAACCATAGATTTTAAGAAAAAACCTATAAAACCCCTCAAATCCAATAAATATGAATCTGAGCCATGCAAGTACAAAAATATCCATTTAAGGAAACAACAGTTCAAGAGCTTCAGGCCCACTTGTAGACCAATCTCTCAAACCACCAACATGCACATGCATCTGAGAGAATCAGGCTATTACAGAAGCTCTCAGATCATCTAATGATCAACTCCAAAGCCTACATGCAATTAGGGTAACAGAAAAATATGCCTTCCAGTACTAGGAACTAAATACCCAGCATAAGCACAATACTCCATGGCTGAGCAGTAACACAAACTTCTTCATATCATCAGAGAGCCTCTCACACAGACACCCAATATGAAAGTTACTGCAACAACACAACCACAAAGCATAATCCACCCCATACAACAGGATTAAATACTGTTAATTAAGAGCCTCAGGCCACATCATGACCAGCTCTAGTCTCTTCACCATCCTTCAAGCACTGCTGAAACAGAAACACAAGATCAACTGCCAGACTTTCACTCAAACAAGGATCAAACAAACAGACATTTCCTTTAGATTTTCTCAAGCCTGTCACACTAAGAAATCATCACAGAAGGAATACCCAGACCTTATACACCAGGAACTCTTACATGTAAACACATGCAGCACGCAAATGTACATATGTGAGCAACAAAGCATATCCCAGAAGAAGGCTCTGATACCACTTGTAAGGAAATGAGGGCATCTCAGAACGTATTTCTAAGAACAGTGGTGTCTTCGACAGATTTAAATTCTTTTCAATTGCTTCAAAAACACGCACAACTATGTCATTAAAGCGAAAACTGACATAGAACATTTCCAACATTGACCCTTAGAGGAAAGCACAAGCGAACATTAACCAGTTTCAACAGCAGAGACATTAAACATGAAAGATAGAATAGGAACACAAATTTACGTGGGGAAAACCCTTACGGGTAAAAACCCCACACTCCAAAAGCCCAGATCACCATTGTATTATTTAGCAACAGAAAAATAGTTACAATACAAAACTGGTAATAAGCCTTTCATGAAGATTTACATCTTGCTTCATTTGAAGAGTAATTGACAGCACAACCCTGCTCAGTTTTCTTCTGCACTTAGACCAGTCCTTCATATTGTTATCATGCCTCAAATCACATACAATATAGAACTTCAGTCTCTTGACTCTAATTGTTTCATCTCTCCTTAGTCCTTTTACATACAGTTAACATGCTGTGTGCAGCAACTGTATAAGACTTCACAGAAGAAGAAAACAACAGAGCTCACCAGATTAATCACACCGTCCAACTCTCTCTCATTTCTATCGATTCCCCCTATTTCTTTTAGCAATCCAATTGACACCTCATGTAACTGACAGTTCGTTCCAACTGCCCAGCATCGCTGTCATCCAACTGTCCAAACAGTCACTTCTAACCGTTCGCATAACAGTTAAACTGTTCTCATCCTCGTGAGATACTTTAGTCCCACATGCATCCAGTCGCGTTGAACACTCCGGTTTATATGCATGACCATACGTAATATAATTGTCGGCACTTTTGCCGCTGACGGCGCCCGTCTAACCCCATCGATTAATAATCCAAACTATCAGCCACCACACCATCAATTACTCTGATGGTTCCATGTCCAACCAATACCAAGCCTTCACCCTTCATCGACCACATTCCTCTCGCCGATGCCATCTTCGCATATCATTGAACCTATTGAACCATTAAACCTCTACGCGAGGTTCAACGGTTCAATAGAGTGATATCTTCAACTCAGACGATGAAGCACTGAACCAATGAAAGAACAGTTGTACCAATGAACCTCTGAACCAAACCATTGAACCGATGATCAACCAAGGAACCCATGAACCATTGAACCGATGATGCTGAACCAAGGAACCAAAGAATAGTGATTGAACCAACAAACCCGATGAACCATTGAACCCGACGAACAGTTCAACAAAACAGTTCAACGAGTCAGTTCGACAAAACAGTGAACCCAAAGAGTCAATTAAAACCCAATGAACAGTTCAAACTTTGCCGTTGAACCCAAGGAACCTTTGAGCTATTGAACCTGTAATCTGAGTCACTAGTACTCAACAATTCAAACCATTAAATTGGCCTTAGGGTTTGAATAAGAAGAATAAACCTTCCACAATAAACTATCATACTATCTATAGATAACACCATTTTTCAAATAGCAAAGGTGAATAGGTTGTTATAGGTCACGGGCATGTAGGTTGTATCCATATACTTGGAATGAAGCCTCACTTGTAAGGCATAGTTCTATGGCTACATAATTGAACTAGAACACAAAATCTATCATCTCGTAGTCTATTAGAGCAATACAACTCTAGATTTGATCGCATAGTGCTAGATTGGATCATTGAGCATAGTCTACAACAAAGTACTCAATTTTCACATCTAATGTTGAGTCCTTATTTCCTTTCTCATTATAAAAATTGTGTTGAATTGTTGCTATTGGAACTTGCCCCTAAATTGTATATATTTTTCCTAAGTGCTTCATGCTTCATAGTTGTCCTTGTTGCAAATCGGTGCCTAAGCGGGGTTGTCATTGATGTCAACATATCCTTGTTACCATTGATGTCAACATATCCTTGTCGCCATTGATGTCAACTGTATCCTATTTTATTGCCTGGTCAGAAGACTGAAATGTTGAGGATATTGAGAATATTAATGAAGATCTAAGTATGCGGACCATATGGTTGTGTAGAGGATTATCTGAAATAGCTCTAGTTAAGATTTGAGAGGTTCGCATAAAGATTTGAAGAAGTTATGGCCATCTGAGTAGAACCAGGTTTTGTAGTGTTAAGAAGAGACAGAGTGACAAGAAATTGGTCTGGATTGCTCCACAAATGAAACACTATGATCTATGGATCTAGAGACATGTTTGGGAAGTTAGTGTGTGTCATCAACTCAAGTGGTTCATGATTCGGAGGTCCGCAGGCAATCTTTCTAGTGTGACAGTCATGGCAAACAGTGTTCTTAAGGTACTGGATGAAGATGCAAGTGATTATGTTGATTTGAAGTAGTGCAGATGTTATTACTGAATTCAATGTGTTTGTGGAGGTCTCTAGATCGTGTGCTTGCTGTGTTGGAGGTCCGCATTAAAGATTGAGCTTGTTGTTGAAGATTTCTTCCTTGGTGTTGTTGTTTTTCCCAGTCTTGGCTGACCGGATGATTTAAGCGTGTTGTGGATGATCTTAGAGCAATTCTCTGGAGCGTGGCATATTGTTCGAGGAAGATTTAAGCCCCAGTCATGTTTGGCCGACGGTATAGTGACTCACATTAAGTCAAGCTGACCTTGATGTTTATTCTAAGGTTGATGAAGCGTATAAATACTTGTTGATGAGTTGTGGAAATGTGTCCTTGTGCAAAAATGATAAAATCATAAGAAAGGTATAGAGGCAGAGTAGAAGAGAGGAGAAGCAGAAGAACAAGAGTAGTAAAGGATGAAGAGATAGTGAAGAAGTGTTTGGGCGTAGAGCAAAAGTTTTTGTGAGCTTTTAATGAGACTAAACTAGACATGATGAAGATGCTATTTATCAGTTGATCTTTCTATATTAAACATAAATTCCTGTAGGCAGTGAGCCTCTTTTGAGCAGTGAGCTCTGGGCAGTGCGTCCGAAGGTAAGTGCCTTCCCATTTCTTTCAAGTACTTTTAACAAGGTACAAATCTTGTGGGTTAACTCCCACCGTGGTTTTCCCTTAACTAAGTTTTCACATTAAAAATATTGGTGTCAAGTGTGTTCATTTTGTTTCTGCTCATGTGTTGTTGATTCATGCTTTAAAGTTTACATCATTAATCTGTTTGTAAGTTGTGAAAGAAGATTAAAGTCAAAAAAGGTTAAATTTGTGGGACAACTGATTCACCCCCCCTCTCAATTGTCTGGTCTAATTCCAACAATTGGTATCAGAGTCAGGTTCCTCTAAAAGAAGCTTGACCGCTTGAGGAGATCCAAGATGTCGACTTACAAGAAGGAAAGTCTGAGATTTGATGGAACAAATTACTCCCTTTGGAAGGTACGCATGCAGTGTCATTTGCAATGTATGGGTGATGCATTTTGGTTGATAACTAAGGATGAGTATAAGATTCTAGAGAAAGGTGCTACAACTCTAGACGAACTTAACAATGTTGAATACAATATTTAAGCTAAAGAAGCATTGTTGAGTGCCCTGACTGATACAGAGATGACAAATGTCCTGGAATTCAAAACTGCTCATAAAATCTAGAAAAAGTTGGAAACTCTGTATGAAGGTCATAAACATGTCAAATGTGTCAAGCTACAGAGCCTGAAGGGTAAATACGAAAGGTTTATGATGAGTGAAGATGAAAACATTACTTCCTACATGAAGAAGGTAAATGAACTTGTGACTGGTATCAGGAGTGCTGGTGCAGTATTGGATGAATCAGAGATTGTTGCCAAAGTGCTTAGATCCTTACCTCCGACATACAAGAATAAAGTTGCTGCCATTAAAGAGATCAAGACTGTGAAAACTGTTACAAGGGATCAGTTGGTTGGTAAGCTTTCAACATTTGAATTGAGTGAGTTTGGTGATTCTCTTCCTAAGTCTGAATCTACATTTAAAGCCAGTATTCATGGAAAACAAAGATATGATCTGGGTGAAAGCTCTTCAAGAAGATCAAATAGATTTGACAAGACAAGGAAGGATCTTGAAGATGATGAAACTAAGTTTGATGAAATTGAAGCCCTTTTTGCCAAAAGATTGCTAAGAGGATCTAATAAGTATGAAGAAAAGTTGCCATTCAAATGTTTTGCTTGTAATAAGATTGGTCATTTTGCCTCAAGGTGTCTGGAGAGGGGTTCAAAGCCAAACCCTAATAGACCTAGAGTTCAGAAGAAATGCTACTATATCCAAGAAGCTGGTGAAGGAGTCACAGATGATGAATATGATCATGGAGGTTCCACTAAAAGTGACTGGGTGTTCATTTCTATCAAAGAAGAAGATCCGGTGCCTACTGAATCTACTAGTTGTGTAAATGTGGAAAGTGCCTTGGTTACTCAGGTTGTAGAAAAAGATGAATGGGTAATTGGCAGTGGATGTTCTCATCATATGACTGGTGATAAAAGTAAGTTTGTAAGCTTTGAAAAATATGAAGGTGGAATTGTGAAATTTGGAGACAACTCAGCTGGTAGAATCCATGGCAGAGATCCATCTCTTTTGATAGTAAGAATAACACTAATAATGTTTTGTATGTGGAAAGATTGAAGCATAATCTTCTTAGTGGTGGACAGTTGGTTGACAAGGGTTATGATCTTCGATTCAAGGACAGAAAATGTAGAATCTTGGAAAGTTTCAGAATTGAAATTGCATCTGGTACTTAGACCAAAGGTAACATCTTTCATTTAAGTAGTTCTAGGAAAAGTTGTTTGATTTCTCAGATTGATCAGAGTTGGCTATGGCATAGGAGAATGTGTCATGTGAATTTTGATAACATTGTCAAGATAAGTTCTACTCAAGCTATGAGAGATCTTCCAAAACTTGTGAAACCTGCTGATAGCATGTGTAGAGAATGTTAATTGGGTAAACAAAACAAAAATTTATTCAAGAGTAAAGAACAATTTTCAAGTGGACGGCTGGAACTTGTGCATATTGATCTATGTGGTCCTGCAAGAATTAGGAGTGTGCAAGGAGACATATATTTTGTGTTGCTGATTGATGATTACTCCCGGATGATGTGGGTAACCTTCTTGAAAGAAAAATCAGAAGCTCTTGACAAGTTCAAGGTGTTCAAGGTTATGGTGGAAATGAGATTGGTGAGAAAATAAAGTGTCTACGATCTGACAGAGGTGAATAATTTACCTCCGGTGAGTTTGATACATTCTGTGAAAAGCATGGAATAAAAAGATAGTTATCTGCTCCTAGGACTCCTCAGTTGAATGGAGTTGTGGAAAGAAAGAACCGGACCATTCAAGAAGCTGCTAGGACCATGATGATGGAAGCAAATGTTCCACAAGTCTATTGGAGAGAAGCTATGAGAGAATTGTTGAAAAAGTTTGGAATGGAAGATTCAAAACCAGTGATTACACCTATGGTAACTGGATGCAAGTTGAGTAAAGATGACGACTCCCCTAAGGCAAATCAGAAAAGGTATAGATCAATGATTGGAGGACTACTCTATCTGACTCAGACCAGACCTAATATCATGAATGCAGTTGGACTTGTTGCTAGATTTCAAGCTAATCCTAGAGAATCACATGTTGTAGCAATCAAAAGAATTTTTAGATATCTCAAAGGGACACTT
The DNA here is from genome assembly GCA_027924645.1 of Cunninghamia lanceolata. Taxonomy (NCBI): domain Eukaryota; kingdom Viridiplantae; phylum Streptophyta; class Pinopsida; order Cupressales; family Cupressaceae; genus Cunninghamia; species Cunninghamia lanceolata. Next base: position 43,172,970 of record BSBN01000809.1, on the reverse strand, counting down.
GATTATGGCTTATGGTATCCAAAGGATAATAACTTCACTCTTCATGCATACACAAATGCTGATTGGGCAGGAGATGTGGATGATAGGAAAAGTACTAGTGGTGGTGCATTCTTCTTGAGAAGGAGATTAATTTCTTGGATGAGCAAAAAACAAGAGGCAATATCTCTGTCTATTGCAGAGGCATAGTATATAGAAGTAGAAAATAATTGTACTCAAGTTCTATGGATGAAGCAAATTTTGAAAGACATCAGAATTGTGTTTGAGGAGCCTGTTACAATCTTCTGTGATAATTCAAGTGCAATAAGCATCTCAAAGAATCCGGTGTTGCATTCAAAGACAACGCATATATCAATCAAGTTTCACTTCTTAAGGGAGAAGGTTAATGACAATGAAGTTAGATTGGAGTTTGTTTCTTCAAAGGATCAGATTGTAGATATTTTCACTAAGCCTCTACCCAAGGATACTTTTGAGTATCTCAGAGAGAAGTTAGGGGTTATTACCCCTCCCGATCAGAACTAAGATGCACTAGGGTGCATCAGTTTAGTGGAATTCATAGTCATATCTTGTGATCCAGATTGATGTTAAGGAGATACTACTAAGGAGGAGTAGTCAGTATGCAAATTTTGGAGATCAATCTGAAACAAAAAGGGGGAGAAAAGATTGCAAATATGTGCCCTTTGCCATTAATGTCAAAGAGGGAGATAAGTCATGTGAAAAACTAGCTACTGGTAAAAGGGGGAGCTATAAGAGAAAGGGGGAGAAGTTCTTGTCTTGATGGTTAAATCAGCTTTTCACATCATATGTTGCCATCAATGACAAAGGGGGAGATTGTTGCAAATAGGTGCCTAAGCGGTGTTGTCATTGATGTCAACTGTATCCTATTTTATTACCTAGTTAGAAGACTAAAATGTTGAGGACATTGAGAAAATTAATGAAGATCTAAGTATGCAGACCATATGGCTGTGTAGAGGATTGTCTGAAGTAGCTCCAGTTAAGATTTGAGAGGTCCACATAAAGATTTGAAAAAGTTATGGCCATCTGAGTAGAACTAGCTTTTGCAGTGTTCATAAGAGACAAAGTGACAGGAAATTGGTCTGGATTGTTCTGCAAATGAAACAATATGATATGCGGATCTAGAGACATGTTTGGGAAGTCAGTGTGTGTCATCAACTCAAGTGGTTCATGGTTTGGAGGTCCACAAGCAATCTTTCTAGTGTGATAATCATGGCAGACAATGTTATTAAGGTACCAGATGAAGATGCAAGTGATTCTGTTGATTTGGAGTAGTGCGGATGTTATTACTGAATTCAATGTGCTTGTGGAGGTCTGTGGATCGTGTTCCTACTGTGTTGGAGGTCCGCATTGAAGACTGAGCTTGTTGTTGAAGATTTCTTCCTTGGTGTTGTTTTTCCCAGTCTTGGCCGACCGGATGATTCAAGCATGTTGCAGATGATCTTAGAGAAATTCTCTAGAGCGCAGCATATTGTTCAAGGAAGATTTAAGCCCCAGCCATGTTTGGCTGATGATATAGTGATTTGCATTAAGTCAAGCCAACCTTGATGTTTATCCCAAGGTTGATGAAGCGTATAAATATTTGTTGATGAGTTGTGGAAATGTGTCCTTGTGCAAAAATGATAAAATCATAAGAAAGGTACAGAGGTAGAGCAAAAGAGAGGAGAAGTAGAAGAACAAGAGTAGTAAAGGATGAAGTGATAGTGAAGAAGTGTTTGGGGGTAGAGTAGAAGTTTTTGTGAGCTTTCAATGAGACTGAACCAGACATGATGAAGATGCTATTTCTCAGTTGATCTTTCTGTATTACACATAAATTCTTTTAGGCAATGAGCCTCTTTTGAATAGTGAGCTCTGGGCAATGCACCCAAAGGCAAGTGTCTTCCCATTTCTTTCAAGTACTTTTGACAGGGTATGAATCTTGTGGGTTAACCCCATCATGGTTTTCCCTTAACCAGGTTTCCACGTTAAAATCTTGGTGTCAAGTGTGTTCATTTTGTTTCTGCTCATGTGTTGTTGATTCATGCTTTAAAGTTTACATCATTAATCTGTTTGTATGTTGTGAAAGAAGATTAAAGTTAGAAAAGGTTAAATTTGTGGGACAACTGATTCACCCCCCCTCTTAGTTGTCTAGCCTAATTCCAATAGTCCTTTGGCATTGTGTTAGCCCATCATAAATTGTCAATCTAAGAAGTCATAAATGTGTTATCTTTTTTGTGTCATGTTCTATGTTGCATTTTCATCCATTTAAATCCTTGTGTTGGGGTCTTCTTCTATGAAATTTCTAAGTCTAGGGAGTCTAGATATTCATTTTCTATCATTTTGTAGGTTTGTGGACTTCTCATAGACCTTTGCACCTTTAGTGAAGTCCTTTATACCCCTTATTTCCCACATCCCTACTTTCCTTCTCTAATTTGATAGATTGCATACCCCACTTGGATGTTCAAACTTTTCCCTTAATTTCACAAACACCTTTTCTCCACATTCTTCCTCAAAGAGCCAACTTCCTTTGTGGACTTACAGAACTCTCTCACACTTTCACACATTGTCCAAGTTTCCTTTCTTTCTCCACTTTCCCCCATTCCTGCATAGTCATCCCTCCTTCATCATTTCCAAAGTCATGGACTTCTTCTAGACTTCTTGTAAAGACCCACATACCAAAAACATGAAACACAGAAATATTACTTGAAGTAGAACAATTTTTTTGAGAGATTTATCAAAGCAATTAGGTGCTAAGGTTTTTCAATTATCATTGATGGTTTTAATCCTCACGCAATCCTGATGACCGAGTACTGGGAACATACTTCATTTCCCAGACTACCTACATACCCTATATCCACATGATCAAGGTACACAAGGATTTGTTACTTAGTGATATGTAGTTCTAGTTGTTCTATGTTTATGTAATTGTTTGAGTGGGTATGCAACCCTTTCTAGGGCCCAATTTCCCCAGACAGTTCTTCATCGACTGCCACCCACTCAGGTGAAATAGGGATGGAATTAATAAAAGGACACATAAAACACCTAAAGTGAATGTTTAACGTTTAAGTTTTGTTTATATGATAGGGTTTACCTAAATTCACATGTCCAAGAAATAATTCTTGTTCAATTCAACTAAGTGGTTTGGTTTGGAAGATTTCTCAAAACATTCTTGATCCCATTGCTCCAAAACACCTTGATCATAAAAACTATAATTACCAAGGTCAATCATATCCCTTCAATTAACAAGATTATAAATACTACCTGTAATAAAGATCTACCAATAATTTCTCTATCTACTAAAATTTAACTATGATAGAATAGAACTAGAACTTAGATATCATTTCCATAAGCACTAATTATATCCCTTTACTAATCCAAAGATTTAATCTTTTGCATAGGCACACCCAATTTGACCAACTAACAAGAAGCATTGGAAGGCATGGATAAGCGTTACATGATTGATAGATTCCTCTATAAATTTGACGTAGATAGATTGTTGTGTTTCATCTATTATAAGTAAAAAGGAAAAAGAAGTTTCAATGATTTTCAATATGTTATCATCCTATTATTCTTTCTTCAAGTACACTTAATATCAAGATGGATCTATTCCCACCAGGGGATAATAAATAAGAGGTTAATAATGACCAATTCAAATTACACTATGGTATGCAAGTAACAAAAAAGAAAATATATCCTTGATCCTAACCTTGATTTTCATTATCTACATCCTTGGTTTAAGTAAAGGCTACATGTTTATCCAGATACCATCCAAAAGATCATAAAAGAAGTTATCATGATTATAGATCTTAGTTATGTGATCGATGTTTAATCATCAATTAGGCAACAAACTTTGAAAATAAAGGTAGACTATCTATATGCATTCAGATTTAAGCAATGCTTTTGCAAGAACTTAAAGGCTTTTGAAATCTTCAAGCCTTAAGTGAATCAAATCACAAACTTGAATCGCTTCCAAGGCTTCAATTATTCTAATTAGGCTACAAAATTTGATAGGTCTACAAGTGGCTATGTGTTCACTCTATTTGGTGGTGCAATTAGTTGGATGTGTAAGAGACAACCTATAGTATCTCTTTTAACTACAAAATTAGAGTATATGGTTCCAACACATGCTTGCAATGGGGTAGTATGGCTATAGAGACTATGCTCAAGTATTGGTTTTATTAGTCAAAATATAATTATTGGATGTGACAATTAGAGTGTAATTTGTTTGACTAAGAACCTTATGTATCATGCTCATACTAAACACATTGATGTGTAGTATCATTTTATTTGTTAGATTGTTGAGGGTGGATAGGTCATGGCTCAAAAGGAAGACACTTTGGGGAATGTTGCCTAGTCACTCACTAAGGTAGTGAGCATAGAGAAATTATGTTGGTGCAAGGAGGCTATATATGAGACCTACCTCTCCTAGCCCTTGATTCATTCACTGTGTTCCCTATTGGGGCATTGCAATATAAATATCAACTAGGAAATTTTTGGGACTAGGGATGATATTCACCTTGCAATCCTTTTAAACTATATTATAATTTATTTATTTAAGAAAATTAATTATTAGTTCATATCCAAGAATCATGAAGACGGTCAACTTGGACATGCACATGAGTTTATGGATATTTATAATGAATTATAATTCTCTAGGTGACTTGGAATGCGTGTATGTGGCAGAATGTGGGAAGAAGGATTGTAAGGTATCATTCGACACTTGACATGAAGTGGTAGGGGATCTATGACTATTTATAGTGTTGTAAGACATTTAATAAGTATATATGATGTTGTAATATGCGTAAGAAAGCATCTATGATGATGTGTAATAAGTTGGCTTCCTTTTTTGGACTTGGAGAATTATTATTTTGTCATCTAGTAGACTATTTTTGTCTCCTAGTGAAGATGGACGACCAAGTTCATGAGAAAAGTCTTGAAGATTCTAGAAAGATGCTTGTAACTCCCATACACATTTAATGAGGTCTCTTTTGCATATTGACTACTTGACTCATGGTTTGAGTCCATTGTAGTAGAAACCATTTCTAGCTTCCTAGATTATATTTGCCTATATATATTAGAGCCATTAGATAGTAGTTTTCATGGCTTTTTATAGGTTATATTACTATTAGAATGCTACTATATTTAAGGGGGAAGTTGTGTTAATATACTCTACATTTGTGATTAATATAAACTTGTGCTTTCTTTGGTGGTGGATTTTTAAATACTTGAAAGGGTTTTCCCCATGCATATCAGTTTTCTTATGGTATTGCATGTTTTTAATTTTATTTCTATTTCCATACATGCTCTATCATGTAGATGAATTTGTAAACACTAAGGATCAATAGTTTTTATTGTATTTGTACCCAAACTATCAACAAGATAGAGGGTCCCCTTACCATTATACATTTCAAATTTTGGGGCTACAAACTCATAGGAAATGATTATGCCAAAATGTTATTACAAGCAAGAATATTGTTGGGATGAGGTTCCATTAACCTTGTAAATCCCAATATTGTATTTATTCCATTTTATTATTTATAATATGTAATTACCCATACGGGAATGAGGTAATTTCACTGACGGTGTTAATTCTGGACTTATCAAAGGTAATTATGGAGTGACATTTACAGTTGGCAATTGTAAAAATCATGAGTAAATCAGGGTAGGTGCCACCTTGGAGGAATCTTCTATTTTTAGCATGTATGATACACGTCATAATGTTGGTGAATGCATGTAAGAGAATCTATAACAACTACAAGTTGTCATAAGATTCTATGGTACTATGATGACATATGATAGATATTTAATAAGTGTAAGATGCTATGTTTAGCCCTAGGCACCCATCTTGGGAAGATACTTTCTAGAGAAATCTATGACAGTTATGACATGTCATAAGATGCTATAAGAGACCATATTTAGCCTTGGGCGCCCAACTTTGCATGGTTGATTTTGGACAAGTGGCATGAGCTTGTAAGTAGGCATTTAATGTTTGCGTGTTGGAGATTCTCGTGAGAGAAAGTGGACGCCTAGATTGAAGGGAAAACTCTTCTATAAGTAAATTTCTATGTAATTGTTGTAGTATGACATTTTTGTACATAGGTTCTACTGGAGAGAAGGTTGGAGAGAAGAAGGAAGTGCATGTATTATGTTATTCAGTTTTCGAAGATAATACAACTTGAGCCTATTTTCTTAGTGGAGTTTTTTACCCAAAAGGGTTTCTCCACATTATATCTTGTGTAATTCTTCTATGGTGTTTGTTCTTGTGTTGTGATTTGATTTTTGAATAAAATCTCTATAGATAATACACTATTTGAGATCATTAACATATTGAAATCATATTTCTATTTGAGTAGTTGTTGTCTTCATTTTCTAACATTTGGTATCAGAGCGTGGCTAACTTTGACTCTTGGGTGGTAGTGTGAAGGTTGTGTAGCTACAGTGGGAGATTTGGTTGTTTGTGTTTCTAAATCTAGAGTTGATATTATGACTGCATCCAGTGCTGCTTCAACCTCTCAATTGGACATTGAGAAGTTCAACAGTATGGGGTATGAGTTGTGGAAGCTTAAAATGGAGGATTTGCTGGAAGAAATAAACTAGTATTTGTCTATTCAAAAAGAGAAGAAGCTTGATGATGTGAGTCCATATGAATGGGAAAGGTTGGGGGCTGATGCAAAAAGTGGAAGTGTTTTTGCTATTTTTTTGAATTTGTCACATTTGGACTAAAAATTTAAAGCACTTACACAATGAATCTTGAAAAAAGTCAGTAATATGAAATTTAGTATTTTAAATCTAATTTCTAAATATGTAATTTTTTCAAAAACCTAGATGACAAAAATTTAATTTTGATAGGTATTTATAAAAATCACTTTTTAAAAGTTATTTTTTTACCATACCATGCACGTGTACGGACACCACTTTTTGACCTAAATGAAAGTATTATTCTAATTCCTTTTGGGAAAAGATACCTAACAACATGAAGATTAATGAGGATTTTTTTTTTGTAATTTTTTTCTGAATATTTTTTTTATTAAATTTTTATTGGCCCTAATTGCTATTTTTAATAATCAACATGTACGGATAGCATAATTGGACCTAAACTAAACATTTTTTGATTTTTTTTCATTGTGTAGAGAATTGTCTGAAGATTGATGTCATATAATTTTTTTTAAAAAAAATCAACCAAAAAAAGTTATTAAAAAATAAAAAAACTTGATATTTCAAGTTTATAGACCAGTTTGCTTAAAAATTAATTAAAAAATATCAAACATAAACCAATCTTAACAAAACTTATATATTTAGAAACTAGACATCGTGTTCTATAATGGGTTTTAATTTCGTAGATTAATTCATAAAAAAGGTCCATCAACTATATCATCAAAGTTTGACATTTCTCTTAAACTTGCCTTAGTTTTTTAGTTGCACATCAAAGGCTAAGGGTTGGGTTGCCAAGCCTTTCCCAAGCCTAAAACTAAGGCTGCATGTGGATTGGGAATTCAAATTTTAAAAAAATGCGTACGCGTTATGAAACACGTATGTGTTCCTAAAAGAAATGCATACGTGTTCTGAAGAAAAATGCGTATGCATTTTATAAACACGTACGCATTCTTAAGAAAAATGCATACACGTTATCTATTTGGCTGTTTGAAAAAAGAAACGCATACGCGTTACATAATGCATACACATTACATAATGTGTACGCATTTATAAAATAGAACGAGTACGCGTTTCTAATAGATCTATTCTTCCTTGATTTGGAAAAAACTAACTAAGCACTTTTTCCCTGCAACATTCTCTTTTTGCAGTACAGACCAAAAGTACCATTTTCTACATATTTTATTGCATTCTTGTCTTGTACAATCTCTTAATAGGTCATATTCTATTCAAATTTCTAGAAGAGAACTACAAATTGAATTTTCTGAAGTGGAATCAAGTACAAGGACTTTTTACAAGAAGATTTAGAAAAAAAGAGATTTTGAATGTATTCATGATGTTTTTGTACTTCAAAGTTTATAAAAGAAAAGATCTCCATATTATATAGTTTTATTTGAATATTTGAAGTAGGTGGCAATTAAAAAATACTTGTTAAGATTTATTTGTGTTTTTATCAAGAGGGTTTGCTAATCATGGGATCAAAGCAAAGACAAAGAAAAAGATGTAGAAAGTTAATGACACCTGAAGAAATTGAAGCAAATAGAGAAATGGAGGCAAAAAAACAAAGGGATAGAAAAGAAAGAATCCACCAAATGAAAAATTTGGAAGCATCTAGTTCCATGAATGTTGAAGAGGAAACCATGAAGGGTGAGATGAATGTAGATGATGCAAATGTGGAGATGGTGAATATGGAAGAAAATGCAATTATGGAGACAAACCCAACTATGCCTTCAACTTCAACTTTGAATGACACAAAAATAGCACATATGCAAACAACTTCATGTATGTCTTCAAATCCACCTCCCAATGATATAGAAAATGCACATATTGAAATAATTTATGCGGGTATGTCTTCAAACTCAAGTCTTGAAAATATTGATCTTATTTATTTATTTGAAGCTGGATACACCATTGATGGTATCAATAATTCTAGTTTTGAAACAATGCAAAAACAAAATAATGATGAAATCCCTCATATTGATGAAAATGAGAATGAAATCCCTTGTATGTTTGAAAATAAAAATGAAACCCCTTGCATGTTCAATGAAAATGAAACCACTTGTATGAATGAAAATGAAAACATTTTTTTACAACTGAAAGAGATGTGTTAGATAACCTTCCTGGTAAAGTTTCTTGGAGACAAATGAGAACTCATGGAAATAGATTATATAAAATATTTTTTTATAGAAAGAAATCAGGATTCCAATGTCAACTCATGATGCAATTGATGAAAATGTGGAAAATGCGAAAAGTGATGAAAAAATTAGGCATTTTTGTAAAACCGAAAAAGAAAGATGATTCAGTAGAACAAGTCACATTTAGTGTTGCCAATGCTATTGATTCTATAGGAAAGAAAAGTTGATCTAAAGATAAGAATGCAGCTCATCGTGCAATAACAACTGCTCTAGTTAATAAATCAACTTCAAATAAAAGAATGTTAAGTAAGATTAGTAAATATATAAAAGTAAATCCTAAAACTTTGATAAGAGCAGATAAAAGAAAAAAAAGTATTAAAAAAGATCCAATTAATCAATGTTGGAGTTTTAGTGGTAGACTCCCAAGGTCAGATATGAAATTAACTAATGAAATCAAATCTTTAATCAAAATTTTTTGGCATGATAATACAAGAGTATCACCTAATATTAGAGATGTTTTAAAATTAAGGGTGGGATCAAAAATATGTGACCCTCATCCAAAGCATCTATTAGATATAACTCAAACTGAATTATATAAATTTTTTTTAGATGATTCAATCTTACCAAATATTAGCATAAGTCAAAGATCATTCAAAAATGTAAACCTTGGTATGTTAGAATTAATAAACAACAAATCTCCTGTTGTTGTAAAACTCGTGTACAATTTTGTTATTATTATGATATTTTTTGTTATATACGTTGTACTTTGCATGCTAACCAAATTATGAAGGACATTTGTGATATTAATATGCCACCTGAAACAATCAAAGATTTTATAGCAGGTTTGTTTTGTGAACCCCTTAATGGAAACTTATTTTATTTAAATGCATGTATTTCTGGACAATGCAATAGATGTGGTAATTTTTCACTGTTACGAGAATGTATGCATGAAAGTAGTTTACATGAATTTGGACAACAATTAGTGGTTGTTAAAAAATTTAAAAATGTTGAATATTCTTTAAAAGATGAAAAAATTGAAAAACGTTGTGAGCTAATTGTGGAAAAATTCAGTGTGCATGCATTTATTAAAGAATTTAAAGATAAGATTGTACCTAAATATGTAATACACTCTCAAAATACTCATTGGCTTGATGGTCAATTTCATACATGTAAAAACACATTCCCAGTTGGAACTATATTGTCAGTTGTTGATTTTGCTGAAAACTATACTCTTAGTCCACAAGAAGAAATTCAATCACAATATTATAATTCAGTGCAAGTAGCCATATTTGTTCATATTGTATATAGACATGCAGATGATAGTAGAGAAGATAATAGAAAATTTTTGAGAGAGCACCATTTTTATGTGAGTGATAATCAATTACATTCACCTAAGTTTGTTCAATATTGTTTTGATACATTTTATAAAAATTTAAAAGAGAGAAATTCAAATGAGAGAACATCTCATATGGTTGGATAAGTGCACGGGTCAATTTAAGAATGGTAGAATATTTTATTGGTTATGTAGAGTTCATAAGGAAAATAATATCCAGCACATATGAAGTTTTTTTTAAGCTAGACATGGTAAAGGAGAACATGATGGAGCAAGTGCATGTGTGAAAAGAGCTCTTGCTAGAGAGAAACTAAAATTTGAGGATGCAGCAAAATTTAGAGATGCACGTGCAATTGTAGATTGGTGCAATGCAAAATTTTCTACAAGAACAAGTGACAACTCAATAATCAGATGCTTCTTTTGGTTAGTTGAAGAAAATGATATTCTTACTCAACAAGATTGTGAAACAATTAATGGATCTGCAAAATGACATTCGTTTAAGAGTTCCAATGCAAACACGTGGACAATATGGACAAGGGAGCTTGCATGTTTTTGTCAATTTTGTATTATAGGTGATTGGGAGGCGTGTGAAAATACATAATGGGTCGAAGAATAGCCTTAACACCTACATCGACACACAATCAACATGCAACGACAATTGAAGATAATCAACTGTTTGCATTAGATGATTATGATCGTGTTTCAGACCTTGTACAAGAAGGTACATTAAAAATTGAATTCAATTATATATGTATGCATTTTTATATGTGAATTAAACATATGTCACTCTTTATTGAATTAATTTTTTTTTCTGCAGGACATGTGTATGCTGTTGTTGTACCTGAGGGGAATGAAGAGGAGACGGAGTATTGGTTGGCTAGATGTGTTGAGAGAAAACATAATTTGGTACATCCTAGAGTGGATGATGACAACTTTGAGTGTCCAACTGGTACTGTGGTTGTTGTTGGCACCTGACTTCAAAAATATCTAATAAGAAAGAATGGATTGCTTGCATTTGAAGACTATGAAAGACACAAGAAGATTATACATTAATCACATTTGATTTTGGCAACCAATATAAAACTAGTTAGATATAAAGGGAGGCTTGCTAATAAAGTGTTATGGACACTTTCAATGGATGATCATCAGACAATCATAGGTGCATTAGAAAAAAGAGAGGATGCAGATGGTACAACGGAGTAAATAAATACAGGTAAGTATATAGTTGTATATATATATTTAAAAATTTATCGCATATACATGTCTATATATATGTTAGTCTCTAGTCTTTTACTAATTATAGTTTTAAATCATTTTTTGTTTTAGGTCTCCCAAAACTAGACGCATTACAAAAAAGAGAGGGCCCATGCATATATATTACAATGGAATTCAAATCTAGATATAGGTAACTATATATAGTTCTAGATACATTTAATTGATAGTCAAAATATAAAACTAAATAATTCATTGTCATTTTATAAAAAGTTTATAATTGATTTCATATCCCCATAATCCATTCTCTTAGGACCCCTTAAGCCATCCTCTTAGGACCCCTTAAGCCATATCTTCCTATCTACCCTTAATCTATCCTCTTGCACCCCCTTAAGTTACTCTCTTAATTTTACCCTTAAGCCATCCTCTTTGAACCCCTTAAGCCATATCCTCCTATCTACCCTTAATCTATCCTCTTGCATCCCCTTAAGTCACTCTCTTAATTTTCCTCTTAATCCATCCTCTTAGGACCCCTTAAGCCATATCCTCCTATCTACCCTTAATCGCTCCTCATATCCTAGGCTTTAGGTCCTATGGTTAAGGGTTGAGGATTTCTAGGGTTCATGAGATGATTAGAATAACTTGAATCTATTATAGGTTAAGGGTTAAGGGTTCATATCCTAGGCTTTAAGTCCTAGGGTTAAGGGTTAAGGGTTTATAGGGTTCACAAGATGGTTAGAATAACAAATCTATTATGGGTTAAGGGTTTAGGGTTCATCTCTTAACTCCTCTTAAGCCATCCTCTTAGGACCCCTTAAGCCATATCCTCTCATCTGAAACCCTTAATCCATCATCTTGCATCTCCTAGGCTTTAGGTCGTAGGGTTAATGAGATACAAAGAATATCAAATCTATATGGGTTAAGGGTTTAGGGTACATCTCTTAACTCTCCTTAAGACATCCACTTAGAATAACTAATCTATATCTAGGATTTCTAGGATTTGTAGGGTTCACGAGATGCATGACTCATATAATCTATATCTAGGATATCTAGCTTTAGTATGTATTGTTCTTTTCTTGTATGAATTATCTAGTTACATGACTCATATAAAATATAGTTTCTTTACTTACATTAATTATTTTTGCAGGTTCTCATCAAGTTGATCTACCATGATTGTCACTGTAAAAAAATTTCATCATATAAATTATGTAAATATCAATTTGTAGTCTTGAGCTAAAAGTGGACAAGCTTTAATTGTATTTATATGCACATATGTTTCAACATCAATATAGTTGTATTAAACATCAATATACATTATTTATGTTTGTTCGATGTATGAACTTCAATGAACTTATGAATCACTTTTTATATCTTGTTCCAATTTTATCTTATACAAATTGTCTCTTATAAACCACATTTTATAAAATTGTTCAATTGTATCTTATATATTTTATACGTGTCAAGTATAAGTTATGGTCATTACTAGTGTTAGGATAATTTAGCTTAAAGTACTTTTGCAAAGTCATCTAGTCCAGATTATTTCATAAGAAAGTATAGATCTCTAAGTCTTATATAATTAATATCTTGAGTCAAAGAATTGTAAATGATTGGTGTTAGATTTTGGAGAATACGATCTTCTTAGGAAGTCAACATTATATTGCATAATTAGTATTATACTAAATTTTTCTATCATTCTAAGATAGATGTTCTTCTACCTAAGTTCTACATGAAATCTTGTGTAAACCTAAGTATGAGACATTAGACCTTAGGTTTTTTCCTCCTCCTAGTAAGGGAGGAATTGCGACTTAAATCTAAGAATGGAAAAATACTTAGAGAGTTGGTGATTAGAGACTTAGAAGAAAATCTGATGTCAAACAAGGTGTCAAACTCAATCCCAAGGAGGCTTATTTCATAACAATGGGCTCAACTAAGCACTTCTACAAAATTCACAAGCAATCCTCTCAAGGCAATTTCCTATTTCAAGGACACAAAGTATGGGTTTCCAACTTCTCAAAGCCCAACACTGCTTCCAATGACTCTCTCTCACCTCAAGGTCTCAAATCAGACCAGACTTTACTATCATGGTGCTCCTGCACCGAAATCATAGGATTTATATTACTTGATAAAGTGTTTAGCTTAATTGGAGAATAGGTTCAATATGACGAAAAATGTTTTAGCTATTGACTCATATGCTTCATTATTGGATTGAATGGATAAAATGTTTGTCTTGTTATAAACTCCTTGTTCCTTTTAAGGTTCTTTTGCAATTGAAATATATGATGTTATTATGTCTGCAAGACTAAGAATTTGCTTAAGGGCCTATTATATGGTTTGTAGAACCTTGTTAATGAATGCATCTTTTGGATACATTGAATGATTGTTGCAATTACATAGATTTTTGTTTAGTGATTAATATTTGCTAGAACTGGAAAATAGTTAAAATTACCTACCCTTACTTTATTATGAATATGATCTAAACTGTAAGGAATGTATTAATTTGTCACCTAACCTTGTGATTTTAATGAAATTTGAAAGTTAATCATTTTAAGACATCTAAACTTCATTCAACAATGGCATGTTTAAAATATATATGCAATTTGATTCTAGATAAGAATTTATAGTGCATATTACTTGAAAATTAGATAAAATATGTGTGTGTGTGTGTGTGTGTGTGTGTGTGTGTGTGTGTGTGTGTGTGTGTGTGTGTGTGTGTGTGTGTGTGTGTGCATATAATCATCATAATGAACATAACATGTACGTGATCACATTCATAAACACAAGTTACATGATTATAATGTATATAATGTATGTAAAATGGTCCATGAAATAACATGCTCAAAATGTATATCTAAAGTATTAAATTAAGATATCTAAACTTCATTCAACAATGACATGTAAATATATATGCAATTTGATTCTAGATAAGAATTTATAGTGCACATTACTTGAAACTTAGATTTTATATATATATATATATATAATCATTATCATAATGAACATAACATGTATGTGAACACATTCATAAACACAAACATGATCATAATGTATATAATGTATGTGAAATGGTCCATGAAATAACATGTTCAAAATGTATATGTCAAGTGGCACACATATAAATAAAACTATCTATAGTCCATAAAATAAAACTATCTAAAGTCTATCAGGATGATCGGTCAAATCAAGTCTATCAGGACGATCAGTCAAATCAAGTCTATTAGGACCAACTGATTAAGCTACTAATTCCTAGATATTCAAATAAAGAAAACAATATAGATTAGAATTTATATTAACTCGAAAAAATCTTGATTTTAATTAAATATAGTAAATATAGTAAAAATGATTTTAAGTATATGCATAAATTACCATCTGATCATGTGAATTTACTAGCACATGTTGTTCAACAGGTGGTATAACTATCGATTGAGGACCAAATGATTGAGCTGCTAATTCCTGGATATTCAAATAAAGCAAACAATAGGTTAGAAAATATTAGTGATAAAAAATTATTTTAATTGAATTTAAATATATATTTAAAAGGCCTAAAAATTGTATAGGAGATTTAGTACAGTTTAGGACCTCGAATGAGATGGACTCATGCTCATGACCATGATCAGGAGCCTACCTGCCACCTATAAGGATACTTCTATCATCCTGCATAAAATAATCATAGTACATGTAGTGAGTTTTTAAAGCACATGTAAATTTCAAACTTAAATAAATTTTGAAAGCATGCACCTGAGATGACCCATGCATAAAAGTTGATGATGACTCAGGAGCGCTCGCTACACCTTGTGGTTGGTCAGTCGTGGGTATCGCATGACCTCCCTGCATAGATACAATATATCATAATTTCACACATGTGTACAAATTCAAATTAAATTAGATATGGACATAAATTAAAATATATATTGGTTTACCTGACCGTAAGGTGTGCCCATTTCTACAACTCTCAAAAAGCAAACACGATCATATTGAGAATTTGGCCTCCTCTGATCATGCATCTACACCAAACACTTCTTGAAAATTAATATTATATTATATATAATTTAATTTAATATTATTTACATGAATTTTGCACATTTCAAACAAATTAAAATATATGCCTTTCAAAAGATGTACATACCTGTGTAGGATGATCGTCAGCATATAGTAAGTCCATAAATGATTTTATCGTAGATACAGGTGGACCTACAGTGGATGCCTGAGTATGCCCATAGGATGAACCTCCATGCTCTCTATCGCCCACTTCAGTTGCCACATGGGTAGTCTGATGAATGAGATCTCCTGGGAGAGAACTCAATGCTCCTAATGTGGATAATATCATCTGCTGTTGATATGTAGCGGGAATACTAGGAGCTAGAGGAGCAACAATCGGTGGAATCAGAGCACGTCACTGAGGATCGACACGTGCTCCTAATCTATTTTGGGGCATGCCATGACCAACTCCCTGAAATGACCTCATATCAAAATAGTTGGGTTTTTGACCCAACTCAAACTCAGCCCATAACTTTCTCAAAAAATAAAGGGGCACCTCACAATTGCCATGTGGTGGGGTATCAAAGCCCATCCACCATCTGTCCCAAAAATGTACAGCTATCTATTGGTGCCTACACCATTTAATTGAAAGTCATTTTTTATTGGATGTAATTGGTTCGTTTGTATTGGGGTTAAAGAAATGTGCACAAATTGCTTCTTTGGTAATATGAAGGTCATGGATTTCTTTATAAGACAACCCATCTACATAAAATTATCTTCTCTCTTCTCTCCATCGATGGAAACTAACTAGGTCCACATCGATGGATCGAACATAGTCGACAACATTTTGCATCGAAGATGAAAATTGTGCTACATGGGGGGGAGGTTGGGCTCATTTTTTATCAAATTTATATTTTCTTGAATGACATTTAGGTTTGCATTTATGCTCTCTCTTAATTGATTTTGATCAATTTGAGGATGTGGGGGGTTAGGAGGTGGAGAGGGTGGAGGTGTGGGGTTTTGTGGTGGTGATACATTATGTGCAGGTGATGGTCCACATAAGGGGTTTCGGGATGGTCAATATGTATGAAATCCTCTATGGAAAACTCATTGGCTACAGTTATATTTGGCTCCATGTGATGAAAGGGCAACTGAATGTTAAACAATAAAAAAATGTATATCAACAAACTAATTAAATAATGTACACAATTTGAACTAAAAATCACATTGAACGTGGAAAAATTCAAAATACATGTCATTTGAAGACACATTCAATTTAAAACATTAAAAAATGCATCTAATGAAAATTTTGACTAATTTATGTCATAGAAAAAACAAACAATTTGAGCCTCCCCTTCATCCCATATTATTTGCTAATCACTTTCAAAAGGTCTTGGACAAAAATTAAAACACATATTTTTCTATATCAAGCATTTATATCAATCCAAAGAGTTAGAGCTGGAACCTAGATATTGAATGTCAAGTAAACATTTTATAAAGTTTAATACATGATTATCACAATACATTCAACCTATATGTATGATTATCATGTCCATCCATACACTAATTCCTAGGTTATCATTGTCTATTATGATCTAGCTTGTCTTTTATCCTAGTTTGGGTCCATGCTCACAAGGTTGACCTCACGAGCGTAACATTGTTCCACCCAACATCAAATTTAGAAATTCAAATTCATCCAAGTGAACCCCCCTTTACCTAGGACTTATTCATTGTCTTCGATCTTGTTTTCTATTAGAGGGTTAGTTAAGGAAAAGTGTCCTCATGGATTTAATCATACAACAACCTAGTAAATATATTTATAAATAGCAGGTGTCCCCTAGCTAATAGAAGGAGCATAGCAGAGCAATTTGGATCAGGCAAGTAGAAGGGTAGAAGTTTGTTTGAGCATAGGAATATTATGCAATAATTAACATGATCATCCTTTCTCTCTCGTCTAGGAAAATGCAACAATGGAGGAAAGAGGGTGAATTGGCTCCTTTTTTGTCAAACATTTATGGTTCCTTTGTATTGCATTCCTAATTGTTATCTAGGTAGAATGATAACAAGTGCATTGATTTATTTTGTGATTTGTATTTCATCCTAGACCTATCCTTTGTCCAATTGAGTTCTATGGGCCTACTCCTAAATCTTTGACTGATTCCATTGCTTCTACTTGATATGTTATCTCTATGTTGACTTAGTTGTATGTTCTAGGGCTTATTTTCTTTTGGTTGAATGCCAAAAGTCAAATAATTGTGTTGTCTTCCTTTTATGGTGTTTTTTTATATTGCTTTGTGGTCCTTGCCTCTTCCTCCTATTGTGGGGTACCTTATTTGCAACATCATTCCTCCCCATTTTGTGTTGGAACCACTCATCACTTGCTTTTCCTATAAGCTAATTTATAAGAACTTTACAATGCTTTCCAACCTTGTTTCTCCCTTTGTGGTCATCTTTCCTTTCTACAACAAGTAAGTTTGTTTTGTGGTGGTTCCAATTGATTTTATGAATTTTTTCCATGGATTTGTGGTGGATTGTGTCCCTCTTGGTGGTTCTTCCACTCTATATAAATGCCATAATTTCTTTAGTTCATTATAGAACATGTTTCCATCTTCCTAGTAGTCCATCCTTTCTCGTAATGGTTTATCTTTGGCCATTAGTAATTCTATCAATAAATTGGTGCTCAATATTTCCTATAGTCACTCATGTTCTTTCCATAACACTCATTGGGGTGATTTTTATCTTTGTGGTAGATTTTTAGCTCTTCGATAGTGAAATGTTAGTGGTGGATTTGTAGTGCCTTAATGATTTATTTGTCCAAGGTATTTTCTCATCATATTAGTGTGTTTGGCATATTTATGGTGTACGTTGGTTGTTGATGCTCTTATTGTCCATGTGGATGGTTATTATTCAAATAGCTTGTGAATATTTACCTACCCTTCTATCTATTACTCATCTCACCTACCATGGTCCTATGTTTCAAGTTCATGGTTTATTTTCAAATGTTTGAACACTTATGGTCAACCTAGTTGGTGGTTGGATTTTTCTTCATGACTTATTGGTTTGTTCTTGGTCTTTCTTGGGAGTTGGCATGTTGATAGTTACTTCATAGTTTTGATTCTATAGTTTTGAGCATAGGAATAAGTTTGTGAAAGTAGGAAGTTAGTTCAAAGTTTTGATTCTATACCTACCTATGATTTTGTTCTCTATTAAAGTATATTTAGTAGATATTTAACAAATAGCCTTCAAATTAGACTAAGAGATCACATTTCTCAAAGCTAAACATCAATGCATCAAAGACCCTTGTCAATTATATTCATCATTTAGTGATACAACTAAGCATGAATCTTGTCCTTATTTATTTTGTAATTATAACATTGACCAATTGTCAATTCTATACAATGTTAGTTACTTATATTCGTTTAGGATAATTATTTTCTTACGTGTATCCATTCTATTAAATTCTCATAGAAGTTAACCATATGGAATCTCTGTTTTCATTTTCATTAAATGGTAAACCTAATTGAGCTTACATGACATAGTTTTCTTCCTAATGTTTATTATTGACATTAGGGATTTCAAATCTACATTTATCTCTGAATACATCATACTATCATATCTAGCTTATTTAAGAATTGTGATAATTATTAATTATATACCTACTTAATTATAGGCCCTAAGAAGGGTTTTGTGGTTTAGGATTTTAGTTTTAGGTTTTGTGGTTTAAGTTTTAGGTTTTAGGGTTTATGGTTTAGGGTTTTAGGTTTAGGTTTTAGGGTTTAGGTCCTAAGGTTAAGTGTTAAGGGTTTTAGTTTTTAGGTCTAAGTTTTTTGGAACCTAGGGTTTAGAGTTTTGATTTGAAACTCTAGGTTTTGTGTGATTTACTTGATTAAATTAGTTAAATTAGGTATCAATTTTGTGGATTTCAATTTTGAATTTACGGTTTCTTGTTTACGTGATGATTTTGTTTGCAAATACAATTTAAAAACTATAAATTAAACAACCTAATTACAAACAAAAATAACAAACAGTAAACTACAATTACAAGTAAAAAATGCAACATATAAGACCAAAAAATTGTAGAATTTAACCAACCTAGAGGTCGTGGAGGTCACTTGCATCGAAGGGAGGAGGTGGCAATGAAATTTGTGCTGGTAAAGGGCCTGAAAAACACGTACCTGAATTGCTCTGTCATTGTTCCCCTCCTACAATATTGCTAGAAAAAATGAAATGATAGTCATTTATTTAAAAAATTAAATACCTTTTAGAAACGCATACGCGTTATAACATATACGCATTTAATAATGCATACATGTTATAATGCATATGTGTTTCTTGTTGCATACTCAAATCATAATGCATACCCATTTTGATTTAGCCTCGGGTACCCGTAGCTAAGCGTGTACACATTTTTTCAATAACGCGTACGCGTTTCCTATGATTTTTTTTTTTGGGTTGAAACTTCCCCTCTTCATGGACCCAAATTCTTGCTTTTACCCTTGGATAAGAAGGCACGGGGAACTATCTGACTATGTCTTGTAGATTTTATCCTATTGAATGTCTCAAAGGAAGAGATTGCACATAAACTTTAGACAAGATTAAGTGAGATTTATCAAGACAAGAGCATGATAAACAAGCTTTACTTAAAGCAGAAATTGTTTTCTATTAAGATGAAAGAGGGTGATTCTATTGCAAAGCATTTGAACAATATTAATTTTCTTTTGAGTCAACTTGATTTTGTAGATGCTGCAGTTGTAGAAGAAGATAAATGTATACTTTTACTTTGTTCTTTACCTAAATCTTGGGAGAATGCTATCCTTTCTATTATTGCTAACCTTGAAGATATAAAGTTGGATCATCTTGTTGCAACTTTGTTGGCACATGAGATGAGAAAGAAGACTTCTGAGGTTAACATTGAGGCTGTCAATGTGAGGCAAAGGTCCAAGGAAAGAGGACTGAAAGGAGATCAGAAAGGGGATAAAGACAAGTCTAAGGGTCGATCTAATATTTCTTGGAAAGAAGATTAGAGTTAAATGTTGGAATTGCAGAAAGAGGGGACATGTGAAAAAGGAGTTCATAAACCCAAAGAAATAGTGGCAGACCGCTTCTGAGAAGTCCTCTAATGTAGGTGAAGATGTTTTACTTTCTGCATGCAATATTGTTTCTAATGATCATTGGTTGGTTGACTTAGGATGCTCATATCATATGATCCTACATAAGGAATGGTTTTCCACATACGAAGAGTATGATGGAGGTAAAGTGTACCTTGGGGACAACTCTACATATCTGATAGTTGGGAAAGGCAAGGTGTTGTGTTTCAGTGATGGGAGGATTAAAACCCTCCTTGGTGTTTTGCATGTTCCTAGATTAGCTAGAAATTTGATTTCAATTTCGAAGTTGAATGATTTGGGAATGCATAGCCCACTAGATTTATAGGCATAGCCCACTAGATTTATGTTGTGTATTTTTTTATTGAGTACTGATGATGAACCTAGATCCTACAGGGAAACTATTCATGCAGATGGTAGTGAGGCTTGGCAGTCAGCCATGCAGGAGGAGATGATGGCTTTAGAATCTTGTAACACCTAAGATTTTGTTGGTTTACCCAAAGGAAGAAAGGCCATAGGTTACAAGTGGGTCTTCAAGAAGAAGTTTGGAGCAGATGGTTTATTGGAGAAGTATAAGGCTAGAATGGTAGCCAAGGGCTACTCCTAGAGAGAGAGAGTTGATTTCAGTGAAATTTTCTCTCTTGTTACTAAGTTAACTTCTATTAGATTTATTTTATCTATTGCTATAGATTTTGATTAGGAAATAGAGAAAATAGATGTTAAGACTGTGTTCTTGCATGGAGATCTTGAGGAAAAAATTTATATGCAACAACCTACAAGTTTTGAGGTAAAGCAAAAGAACATTGGGTTTGCAGGTTAAAGAGGTCTCTTTATGGTCTAAAACAGTCCCCCAGAATGTGGTACCAAAAGTTGGACTCATTTGTGTTGAAATTGGGTTTTGTTAGAAGCGAGGAGGATCACTGTGTTTACATTCGTTGTATTGATGATTCTATACTGATCATTGTATTGTATGTTGATGACATGTTTTTTTCAGCAATACTAAGGGTATGATCAATGAGCTGAAAGCCCAACTTTTAGGGGCATTCAATATGAAGGATCTTGGAGCTGTCAGGTATATTCTAGGTATGGAGATTAGGAAGGACAAAGTTAACAGAAAGCTTTAGTTATCACAAGGTAAGTATGTGAATACCATTTTACAGAGATTTAGTATGCAGGACTATAACCTAGTTAGAGTTCCTTTACCCATTGGTACTAAGCTTTCATTAGATATGTGTCCAAAGACTGAGGATGATTTTGAGGATATGTCTAATGTACCATATGCTAGTGATGTAGGGAGTTTGATGTATGCTATGGTTTGTGTTAAGGGAAAATTAGAGTAAACATGAATAATCAATATAGTATATTAGTAATACCAAAAACTCAATGAAATAATGAACAAAAGAGATCAATCAAACAATGAACAATACAAAGCAAACCTCTAATTCTCAGCTTCCATTGATCGCCTATCTCAAATGATCTTGTCTATGAATATGGCTCTCAGAAGGTGCACTTCCTTGCTATGATTCCAAGATGTCAATTGGGAACGACTATGATAGTTTCGCCATGAAGATGAGCTTCATAACAATGATAGTAGTGTGTAGTAACAAGTTTTATCGCAAGCAATGAAGGAATTGGTGCCAAAGGCGCGCTGTAATTCCTGTAGAGTAACAATACTAAAAGCTTGGATGAATGAAATAGAAGAATAGGGTTGAATTTAAAGACTTGCGAGAAAGAAGATATCAACGATATAGAAAGAATGAGAAGATCAATGGTAGAGAATAGTTGAGGAACATGTGCGAATAAGAAGAAGACAAGTGTCACATAAAAGATGTTTTATTTGAGTTAACTACTTTCTTTTCTAAAGATAAGATATGACTTCATAAATTAGAAGGCTTTTTTGTAATTTAAGAGATATTGATAAAAACAAGGTTGATTGAGTCAGTTAACTCAACTTGAGATTTGCTTTTGCATGATTTGAGAGAAATTAAATAATAAGTTATTTAATTTTGTGTGCATGAAGAAGAAGACTTATTTTTTAGAAGATTTGGAAGATATTTGAAGATAGAAAAGCAAATTAAATAAATAAATTTATTTAATTGTTGTGCATGATTTGGAAGAATAAATAAAATATTTGATTATATTTTATTTTTGGAGATTGAGAGAAATTAAATAATTTGATTTCATTTATATAAATTTGGAAGAATGATTTGAATCAAATTAAATAATTAAGAATTATTTAATTGTTTGGAAGAATTTAATTAAATAAAGGATTTAATTTAATTTTAACTTTAGAAGAGGTAATTAAATATTTTAATATTTAATTAACTTAGAGGACAGACGAAAGTGAGGGTATGCTATGGAATGGATGAAAAGAGTGACTGTAAGGTAAAATCTGATCTTAGAATCTTGAACAAGACTGAAATGGGTATCCAAAAATAGTAAAATTTTCCTCTCAAAGACTATGGAAGTACTCACTGTCACACATGCGCTGGAACAGATGTGCAGCATAAACTGGTAAATGTGCTAAAAGTTGATACATATGCACAATACTGGCAAATTTCAAATGCGTCGTAACAGGTGGTAAAAGTGCAGTAGGTCAGCACAGATGCATAGCAAGTCGGTACAAATGCACAGCAAAAAAGGATAAATGCGCCGCTCTGGTTTTTCAGTGTTTTTTACAAATTTTTGGCAATTTTTTTGATGTTTTTGGTATCTTTGGCTGCAAGAAGGTCTTTTTGATCTGATTTTCTTTTAGTTATGGCAAAAAGACACATCAAACACAAAGAATGTTTTCATGGTTTTTCATTTTTTTGTGATTTTTTTCTCTTTTTGGACTAAAGGAAAGCAAGTACAATCCTAGGTTTCAAAGGACAATATAAAACTAAATTCTCACTATCTCTAGTGAAGCATCTTCGGGAGGTGATAATCACCCTTCCCTACATCGGCTTATAGGGATTTTTGGCTACTAAGACAAAGGTATTTAATAAAGGCAACTGTTCAAGTGGTTATACATGTGGCAGTACTACTCTCCATTATGGAGTCTCCCAGCCTGCAAGGGTTGTGCCTTGGAGGGTTTTGGGGGAGGTTAGCTGTCAATATAACACAACTGCACTCGTTGTTTGAAGCTTTCGTTCCAAACACAATTTATTTATAGTGGATTGGTAGGGCTTAGCGTTTAGCTTGTTACCACTTAGGGTCATTCCTACTTAGATAGATGGTATCCAAAAGCAGGCCCCTCTAAAGGAAAAACACATGCAAAAATGATACGTCTGGCATTTTGGTCACCCAAGATAGGGGAGAGCATAGGCTTGGTATCATTCCCAAAACACAGAAGACAATGGCTCTTTTCTCCTAGTTAAAATGAGAAAAACTAGATGAGCTATCTACTTGGGCAAGCACAGATATTTGTTAACTTTGAAGTGATAACAAGATAGCAATGGTTCAATTTTACCCAGATAGCAATGATGTGTTCAATTTTACCCAGATAGCAGTGATTTGTTAACTTTGAAGTGATAACAAGATAGTAATGGTTCAATTTTACCCAGATAGCAATGAGTTTGTTAACTTTGAAGGATAGCAATATAGCAATGATTCAATGATATGCAAAATAGCAATGATTCAATTACCGCCTTCCTAGTTAAGACTATGTGAGATGTGCATGAGCATCCATTTACTTTCCTGTTAGAAATCGAAGTGTGAGTTAACAATTGCAACTATATGATTCTAAACCAGTACCTAGCCTAAAAATAGATCAAGAGTGTTCCTACAAAAATTCATTAGCATTAGCGAAAACTTCAAGGAAACCCTAAAAATCACTGCCTAGATCAGATGCACAGCTTCAGAGCTTGAATGCGCAGAAATAGAGCTTAGAAGCGCTGCAGTACATATGCGCTAAGACAGAGGTCAAAAGTGCAGGAAAATAGTATATATGCACCGAACTAACATATGCGTTGTATAAGAGGGTATATGCACCGGAATAGAGTCTGTATGCGCTGAAAGAATGTATGCACTAGAACAAGCAGCAAATGCATGTTAGGATGTGTCAGATGCGTGGTTTCCTCCTATGTACGACTTTCTAAAACACAAAAACTTAGTTTTTGGGTTAAAAATCAAGACTAGGCCCCACGGTGGGCGCCAAAAATGTTAAGAGAAAATTGGAGTAAACATGAATAATCAATATAGTATATCAATAATACCAAAAACTCAATGAAATAATGAACAAAAGAGATCAATCAAACAATGAACAATACAAAACAAACCTCCTTTAATTCTCAGCTTTCATTGATTGCCTATCTCAAATGATCTTGTCTATGAATATGGCCCTTAAAAGGTGCGCTTCCTTGCTATGATTCCAAGATGTCAATTGGGAACGGCTATGATAGTTTCGCCATGAAGATGAGCTTCATAACAATGATGGTAGTGTGTAGTAACAAGTTTGATCGCAAGCAATGAAAGAATTGGTGCCAAAGGTGCGCTGTAATTCCTGCAGAGTAACAATACTAAAAGCTTGGATGAATGAAATGGAACAATAGGGTTGAATTTATAGACTCGCAAGAAAGAAGATATCAATGGTATAGAAAGAATGAGAAGATCAATGGTTGAGAATAGTTGAGGAACGTGCGCGAATAAGAAGAAGACAAGTGTCACACAAAAGTTGTTTTGTTTGAGTTAACTACTTTCTTTTCTAAAGATAAGATATGACTTCATAAATTAGAAGGCTTTTTTGTAATTTAAGAGATATTGATAAAAATAAGGTTGATTGAGTCAGTTAACTCAACTTGAGATTTGCTTTTGCATGATTTGAGAGAAATTAAATAATAAATTATTTAATTTTGTGTGCGTGAAGAAGAAGACTTATTTTTAGAAGATTTGGAAGATATTTGAAGATAGAAAAGCAAATTAAATAAATAAATTTATTTAATTGTTGTGCATGATTTGGAAGAATAAATAAAATATTTGATTATATTTTATTTTTGGAGATTGAGAGAATTTAAATAAATTTGATTTGATTTATTTAAATTTGGAAGAATGATTTGAATCAAATTAGATAATTAAGAATTATTTAATTGTTTGGAAGAATTTAATTAAATAAAGGATTTAATTTAATTTTGACTTTAGAAGAGGTAATTAAATATTTTAATATTTAATTAACTTAGAGGAATATGAATCAAATAAATAAATTTGTTTATTTATTTATTGATAGAAGAATTAGAATGAAATAAATATTAAGAATATTTATTTAGACTAAATCGTGTCATTTTTAGGCGTATATATTTTGCCCCTCTTTGATGCAATGCAGTTTACGACATTGCTTCAAAGAATAAATAGTCTGATAATGATACATGTCTCAGTTTGCCCTTGGTACAGGTTATAACAATAGGATGCCCCCTCAGGAGATTGGATGGGAAGAAGGCAGAAGGCATGAGACGGACAATCTCACAAAGATGAAGGGAAAACTTGGTTAGGATTGAAGAAAATAGGATGCGTTTCTAAGAAACGGGAAGAAAACGGGAAGAAATGGGTGCGGGAAGTAGTCATAGTCACCACAAAGCCAATTTAGGGTTTGCATGCTATATATAGGAGCAAGGTCCACAAGACAAGTCATTTGCACACTTGGCTTTTGTTGGATTGTCTTTGAGAGCTTAGGAGAGCACAGAGCACAGAACAGTTAGCAGTAGGATGGATATTCCGTGTGAGGAGCACCGCTTTGAGTGAGTCTGATGATTCGACTGGCTAGCAGAGGTAGGACCCCTGGTATGTATCTCAAAAAACTTCACCTAGGGTCAATTTTGAGTGCATTAAATGCTAGGTAAAATTAGGCAAAACAAATGCACAAGATCCCAGTTCGGCATCTGACATGCGCAACTACACATCTGTCAATCTGCGGCACATGTAGGATATAAAGAGGCACATGCATGAAAGCTACGCATGCATAAGGAAGGTTGGTGCATGCATTATTTGGCGGCGCATGCAAGGTATGAGTCAGCGCATGCACTTGGGCAGTGCATATATGGTATGGGACGATGCATATATGAAATGCTGCGGTGCATACGAAAGAAGTGGTGCATTTGCTGAGAAATGGTGCATGTACCTTCTATTCTAGCGCATATGATATAGATAGTCAGTTTTACTTAACAAAATTGACTCAATTGGCACATGTTTGATGCGTCAATCGATAAGCTATCTCTGAGATTGCAGGAATCTAGTTAAGAGATGTAGTGTGCTATTTTGATCAATTTGATATGTTAAGTTAGTTGATATGATTCTATAGGTATGTTGAGCATGGTACTTGTAGCTTTAGGTTGACGCCTTGCTTTACATGCTTGCAGGAGGACATACGAGATACATTGATGTTGAGGGAGTAGTTTCCCTTGCCAATGTTGCAGCGCCACATGTTGACAGAGATAGATCGAGAGGCGCTCGGTGCAATGGGATTGGATTATGTGTGCTTTATACCTAAGGTTCGTGTGAACCACGGTTTACTGTTTGTAGCAGTGGAGAGGTTTCACATAAAGGATGGGATCTTTCACTTCCTGACTGGCAAGATGACGGTGACTCTGGAGGATGTATATAGGATACTACACTTGCTGATTCAGGGAGAGCTCATGGAGTATGATCCACAGCGGGATGCAGGACTCACAGAGTGTAGGCGGGTATTCAACGACCCTGAGCTGGACTGTCAGGTTATCTCCTGGCAGGATATACACGATTACTATGACTACTTCCCTGGGATAGTTGCAGGATTGATCAAAGGCATTGTATGCCCTGATAGGAGATCGCATGGGCTCCCGATTGGATGGGGACAGATCATGGAGAGGATTACCACAGAGGGCACCTGTTATGCTTGGGGTGTCTTTGTTTTGGCACACCTATACCATGATATGCATCAGGTGGTATACCACAGGGGTGTCAGTCTATCAGCATGTGTCTCACTGTTACAGTTTTGGTTGTGAGAGCATATCGTCATTACCAGACCGATATGTGTGTTCTCAAGATAGAGGGGAGAGCCCTACAACTATGGATACGTAGGAGTGATTTCCCAGCATAGACTGGGGAAGTTAGAGTACTGGAGGCATGCATTGGATGGGGTAGATGTGGTCGTTTGGTGACCATATCTAGACTGTGAGCTATGGGATGATGAGGTGGATGAGCTACCATACTGCTATTAGACTTAGTGGCTTATAGGCAGGATGCGGTTCATCCTGGAGAGATAAATTGTCAGAAGGGTTCAGAACCAGTTTGGGAGGAGATAGGGCATGCCATAGGGGCAGGCTCTATTTGCGCGGACACATGCAAAGAGGTTTAGATGGGGCCCAGTGGCATCCTACGAGGAGGCAGTGGTAGAGTTTCGACAAATTCCCTATATCGCATGACCCATGAGGAGAGAGATAGCAGATGCAGGGATGAGTCTAGATTTTAAGGATTGGTTTGCTGCTCACCCTTTTCCAAGGTACTCAGGGCTCAGAGAGCTAGTTCCTTGCATAGACGAGGAAGATTTAGATGACGAGGGCAGGGTTGGCAAGAGGAGGAGGAGAGGAGGACGGGGAGATGGAGGTAGAGGCAAAGGAGATGGTAGAGGAGATGGTGGAGGAGATGGCGGAGATGGGGGAGATGGAGGCAGACTCAGGCAGAGGAGGAGATCTGGGGAGGGATCCTCCCACCCTCAGCAGGTAGTGCAGCTGCAGGGTGCACAGTAGGGACAGATGCGGCCACCACAGTAGGTGGCGCAATAGCAGGTACCTCAGCCACAGGGGCAAGGACAAGCACAGGCCTCTCAGGATCCAGCATAGCTAGATGTCCAGGAGAGAGCCATGGCTATACTAAGAGGATAGATTAGGCATTTTAGGGCACAACTTAGGATGGCTGAGGCTCAGTGGGAGACAGATGTAGGTGTTATCTCGGGGCTCACGAGAGAGCGAGATGCGGCAGAGGCTAAGATACGAGCCATCCGAGTGGAGAGAGATACAACAGTAGCAACCCTTAGGACAGATGGGATGAGCACATTTTTGGTTGGGCAGGTTCAGCATGCATAGGTACAGTTTGCCTAGGCTCAGGCATAGTTAACACAGGTACAACCGTAGTTAGCGTAGGTATAGGGTGAGCTTGCCAGAGCATAGGCTCAAACGCAATACTACTGGGGGCTATACCATGGTGTTGTTCCAGTTGATCAGAGGGCTCTGAGCTACAGGAGCCAGTCCATGGCTTCGTAGAGAGTAGGTGGATCGTGGTTGGGAGCCTCTGTGATGGGCCCACAGCAATTTGGGGCCAGTAGAGGAGGGGAGACAGAGGATACTACTGGGAGGAGCAGTTCATAGTAGCAGCGTTAGCAGACACTTGCATAGAATTTGGCTCCAATGTACATACTTTTTGATGGCTCAAATAGCTGGACACGTGTATGTACCACTTTTCATATTTTGAGACATGTATCATTATCTTTTAGATGTATACACTGTATATGACATTGACTCAGAAATGTACCTTTTGATATTATACATTTTGGACATATTTTTGATATCTATATGATGATGCATCTATATTTGATGATCTCTATATGCAGTCATGTATGCTATATGTTATGGATGCATTTTTTTATTATATGATGTGATTCACATGTTTATCTAATGCAAACTTCAATGTTTATATGATGCTATGTGATCTTGTTTAATGCAAACTTAGATGCTTATGATGCTATATGATCTAATGCAGACTTAAATGTGCTTATGATGCTATGTGATCTAATGCAAACTTAGATGTACTTATGAGGCTATGTAATCTAATGCAGACTTAGATGTTTTACTTGATATGCCCCTAATGTGTAAATGCAAATGGTATCTATATGATTATGTAGTTTATGTGATGCACTTATCTATGTTTTTTTTTTGTTGACACTATGTGATGATTGCAAAAATGTATATGGATGACCTGATGCACTTATTATGTATGCAACTGATTTAATCATGTCAATGACTATCTCATGTGATATGATATGCAACTGTATGCTATGTTTTTGTGATGTCCAAATGTACTCTATCAACACAGAGATGACACAATGATAGACAGAAGATTGATTGAAGACTGACTCGATAGAAAGACTCACAAGCTTTAATTTGCATTGATACCTTGCATTGTTTGGATCCTTTATTGCATGGGATATGGATGTATGGATGTACAATGGATGTATGATGGATGCTTTTCTTTAGACATCTTGATGGTGCAATCATTTTGAAGTGCTTATTTCATCATTGGGCAATTTTTTTTGGTACTTTTTCTGAATGTTGTAAGTTAATACAAGCATCTAGGTATAATTGAACCTAGATGACCTGAGTATTGCTTACATGGAATTTGATTTAGCAAGTTAATACAAGTATCTAGGTATAATTGAACCTAGATGACCTAAGTATTGCATGCGTATCAACAAACAAGGATTGCCCCCTTTCATGTTTAAACCTTTGATGTCCTCAATGATCTTTTGCCAATCATGTCTTTAGACAAGGCATCACATTACTAAAGTTTAATCCACAAACAACAAACAAAGAAAAGAATCATACCCCCATCATAGCATCTCTAGCTTTTGGCATCCTTGAGTAGCATAGAAAGGCATGATAATAGAAATCAAGATGCCATAACTTAACCATGATTCCAATCCACAAAACATTCTTGCATTTGGATGTTTTTGTTTCTTGCCATAATTTAGGTAAAATCATTTAGAGTGCTTTAGGTACTTGCTTGCTTTGCCTTGGATAGGTGGATGTTTTGCGTCAAGATTTTTGCTTGAAAAGTGGGTTTTGCTTGCGCTTGCTTGCCTGGTGAAAGATTCCACAATCCTTATTGGTGAGACGGACCCTAAGGGACTAACCTAGTGCCTCGGGGGCTCATTGCTAAATGGCCTTGCCTACGTGACAACACAGAGGCAACGTAGTTCAGGGTAAACCCTAATGGACCTAAGACCTAGGTGATAGAAAGTGGCGCAGACTGAGAAGGACTAGACAAGGGATGGATGGGAAAGTGGAGCCTCGGGGGCACATTTGAAGAATGGTCTTGCCTATGTGATGACGCAGAGGCAACGTAGTTCATGGACTTGGACCATGTGGATACTAATGATAGACACTATGTAAGACTGATACTGTGGATAGGGTACTGGATAAAACCTTGGTTGACAAGGCAACAAAGAGATAGAGTATCAAACCTATAGAGTATCAAACCACGATAGGTTATCACTAGGTATTTTTATTATGGAACAGATATGGATCGAATGGGACATGAGTGAAGGAAGAATGGACACCAGGTGATTGGTTTCCCAAGGATGGAGGAAGCAGTTTATCACAAGTAATGCCTGTTTACCAAGTTTCCACCACTTGTTTTTATTTGCACGAAAGCTAGAAAGTATACATGACACCTGTTTGCCAGGTTTCCATCATGATACCTATCCAAGGTACCTGTTTGCCACGTTTTCACTAAAGGACGATTTTTTTGTATTTTATGTCTCCCTTACATTGGGGTTCTCTTAGGTATTAGAACTGGCAAAGATGCATGCTATTGATTGGGTCATCGAACAGCTCACCCTCTGATGTTGCTAACTAATATGCCCCTGATCCATAAGCTACTACGATCACATACGGCCCGAGCCAGTTGGGTTCAAATTTGCCTTTCTTTTCTCGATCCTGTTGATTGCGGGGGTTTTCTTTAAGTACTAGATCTCCAACTTTAAAGACTCTTAGGCGGACTCTGTGGTTGTAGCTTCGTGACATCATTTGTTGATATGCCTTGAGATGATTGAAGGCTTTCTATCTCCTTTCCTCTAGCAACTCTAATTCTTGCAATCTGGAAAGTCTGTACTCTTCATATGTTATGAAACCTTTTAACAACACCCTGAGAGATGTAACTTGGCCTCAATGGGGAGGATAGCTTCTAAGCCATAGATAAGGGCATAAGGGGTAACACTTGTGGGAGTGTGTATACTAGTTCTATAGGCCCGCAGAGCAAGATTGAGTTGGATGTGCCAATCACGGCCAGCATCATTGACTGTCTTCTTGAGGAGTTTCAAGATGGTCATGTTGGATGCTTCTGCTTGGCTATTACCTTGGGGGTAATAGGGTGTGGAGAAATGGTGTTGGATTTTGAATCAGTCACAGAGTTCTTGGACATCCTGGTTCTTGAAAGGTCTTCCGTTATCTGTGATAATGGATGAGGGAATTCCGTATCTACAGATGAGGTAGTTGAGGATGAATGAAGAGATTTGTTTACCTATGATGGTGGTGAGGGGGACGGCTTCAATCCACTTGGTAAAGTACTCAGTAGTGGTTATTATGAATTTGTGGCCGTTGGATGAGGGTGGGTGGATTTTTCATACAAGGTTGAGTCCCCATTGACAAAAGGGCCAAGGTGTCATTAAAGGTCTCAACTCTTGAGCTGGTGCATGTATCAAGTTTCTGTGTATCTGGCACTGCTTTCACTTCTTCACAAATTTATACGAATCTGTTTCCATGTTCAGCCAATAATAACCCAAACGCATGAGTTTCTTAGCTAAGGAAGGACCGCTAGAGTGTGTTCCATAGATCCCTTTGTGTACATCTTGTAAGTCAGTTTGGGATTCTTCTCGTTCTAAACAACGGAGTAAAGTACCATCTAGACCACGTCAGTATAGGGTGTTGGCAATAATGGTATAATGAGAGGTTTGGCATATAAAGGTTCGTCGTTGGTTTGAAGATAAGTCAGGTGGGAGGGTATTGTCCTTGAGGTAAGTGTAAACCTTACCATACCAAGGTGAATCAAATCCAACTAACAGGCATATGGAATGGGTTTCAGGAAGATCATAAGCTAGTTACTGAATTGATTCCACTAAGAACTTGTACCATGACTCATTCTCTGGGATTTTGAGGAGAGAGGAAATAGTTACCATGGCATCTGCTACTTTGTTTTCAATGTGAGGTATCTACTCAAAAGAGATGATCACAAAGCATTCCTTAAAGTCCTCGACCATTCGTTTGTATGGGAAAAGCTTCTCATCTTTGGTTTGGTAATCATCATTGACCTGATTGATCACTAGTTGAGAATCACCATAGACGTGTAGCTCTTTGATTTTCCACTCTATTGTCATTTTGAGGCCAATCATATTCTGCTATGTTGTTGGTGCATGGGAATAATAGATGATAAGACTTTAGTATGGTGTCACCTTGAGGAGTTACAAACAAGATTCCTACCCCTGATCCATGGTTTGTGTAGGACCCATCAAAGTAGAGTTTCCAAGAATGTGTTGATATATTGAATAAGGATTCATCTAGAAACTCAAATTGCATTGGTGTGGTGTCTTGTAGTGGTGCATCTGCTAACTGAACCGTAATGACTTGCCCCTTGATAGCATTTCTGCTTACATACTCAATGTCATATTCACTTAAGAGCATTACCCACTTGGCTAGGCGACCTGTTAGAGCTGTTTTGCTTAGTAGGTACTTCAGTTGATCTATTTTTGTAATAAGTTTGACTGGATGTGCTAGCATATAATGTCAGAATTTTTGGGAAGCAAAAACTACCGTAAGGCATGATCTTTCTATTTGAAAGTATTGCAACTCATAGCCCACCAATGTGCGACTGATGTAGTAGACAACTCTTTCTTTACCTTCATAATCTTGCTGTGCTAGAAGGGCCCCAAGAGCTATGGGTGTAGTAGATATGTAAAGTAATAGTGACTTCCCTTGGATAGGAGGCATGAGAATAGGTGGATTCATCAGATAGTCCTTCAGTTTTCTGAATGCCTCTTCACATTTCTCATCCCACCTAAATGGAATGTTCTTATGTAGGAGATGACTGAAGGGTTGACACTTGTCTGCCAGTTGTGATATGAACCTACGGATTGCTTGTAGCTTTCCTTGTAGAGATCTTAGTTGAGTAAGATTCTTGGGTGGTGGCATGTCCATAATAGCCTTGACTTTGGTAGGGTCCACCTCTATTCCATTTGCCAATACAATGAAACCTAAGAGCTTGCTTGAGGTGACTCCAAACACACATTTCTTTGGGTTCAACCTGACTTTGAATTATTCTAGTCTCTAAAATACTTTCTCTAACACATTCAGGTGTGATTCTCTTGTGAGTGACTTTGCAAGGATATCATCTACATAGTCTTCCATTGTGACATGCATCATATCATGGAATATAGTGGTCATAGCACGTTGATATGTGGCTCCTGCATTCTTTAGCCCAAATGGCATGACATTCCAGTAGAAAGTGCCTCATGGACAAGTAAAAGTTGTCTTATGCTGGTCTTCTAGTACTATCCTGATTTGATTGTATCCAGAGAAGCCATCCATGAGAGATAACATGGTATGCCCTACTGTTAAGTCGACTATGATATCTATATTTGGCAACGGAAAATCATCCTTGTGGCAAGCTTTGTTTAGATCTCTAAAATCATTGCATAGTCTGACTTGACCATCATGTTTAGATACCGGTACTATGTTGGAGACCCATTCTAGATAGTCTATAGCTCTGATGAACCCCACATCCATTAGTTTCTTGAGTTCTTTTACTAGCAATGTAATGTGTGGATGCATCTTTCTAAGCTTCTGTTTCACTGGTTTCACTCTTGGATCTAATGGAAGATGATGTAGAATCAGATCTAACCCTGGCATATCTGCATATGACCAAGAAAAATTGACTTGCTTTTTATTGAATAATGGTACAAACTTAGTCTTTTCTGGTCAGGTTAGAGACTTAGCAAAGTGAATGATCTTAGGTTGTTCCTCTGTTCCAATGTTAACAGGTTATGTAGGTTCCACAACAATCTAAGACTTCTCCTGGTGCATGTCATCAAGGAGAGTGTCAAGCCTTCCATCGTTAGGTGCCATAGTTGGGTTTTCACCATCGGATGCATCCTTTCTTTTTACTATTTTGGGATCTGACACTACCATAGATCGGTTTTCACCATCAGATCTAGTTTTTATTTTGATATTTTTGTGACTGGAAGGCTTGGCACCCTCTCCAAAATAAGCCAAGATATTAAGTTCAATGGCAAAGCCAGCTTTATGATCTCCTTTAGGTAGGTGGTCCCTAAGTTCCATATAGTCAATGTAGGCATCATCGTTTTGCAATATATCTAGTTGCGAAGTTCCTTGTAGATCCCAGTCAATAAGCTCAGGATGCATAAGGGGGAGGGAGTCAGAGGATAGATCTGATTTGTTGATAGTTTGAATGGATATGCTAGGAATATTGGTAGGGAGAGTGTTCAAGATGGTACTTTCCTCCAAATTGTTTATTGTGATAGAACTCGAACCTTCCTCAAAAATTGTATTCTCAGGGATAGGCAAATCACACTCTAATGGTCTATGTAGTAGCATTTGTCCCTCATGGTAGGGGCTATTATTTTGAATGGTGTCAACCTCTTTGTCATCATAGGAGTGCTCTGTCAGCTCATCCCACTCATACTCATTGGAATCTATGTCACTGTCCTCTTGAAGGGTATGGATCATTTCCACAAGACAAGCATTTGATTTAGCTTTATCCTTATCCTTATATCCTAGACCTTTTGTAGTTCTAGCCAATGAGGATGAAGAGGGTTGAATGGGTTCTATAATTCCTTCTTTTCTTAGGCCAATGGTGCCTTGTCCTTCATAACCTATTCTATGTAGGATAGACTCACCTCGCCCATAGATTTCCTTTGGGAGCTTAGGTGGTTCTTGTTGTGTGCTCTCTTCTTCTTCTGTGTAGAGCTATTGTAAGACATCTCTTTCCTCTGTTTCATCTGATAGGGTCCCCCATTTTACAAAGGGAGTTGTGGGAGGTGGAGTCACAGATGGCTTTGGAAAATGCTTGGGTCACCCAAAGGATCTAGGAGATAGAGGCAATTTGGCCAAGTTGAGGCTATGCTCGATGGATTATTCCCTACTCTTGTTTCTTTGATGGTAATTTTCTGCTCTTTGGGCTTGGATGAGGAAGCTTTGGAGGTAGAATCATGCTGTGGGGTAGGGGATCTAGATGCTCTATTGTTGGGTATGATGCAATCAGGTTTTGAGAGGATAGAGTTGCAATGTTGAAATGGGTCAAGATCACCTTGGATAGTGACTTTCTTGCCGTTATGAGGGAATTTTGTGCATTGGTGATAGGTAGAAGGCACAACTTTCATGGCATGAATCCATGGTCTACCTAGGAGAATATTATAGGCTAGCTCCCTATCTAGGACTTGGCACATAATGTCTTTTATCACCGGTCCCACTTGTATGGGTAATACCACTGTTCCTTTGGTGGTTCTCTCCTCTTCATCATAGGCTTTGATAGTACTCTTCTTCCTTGGATCAACTGCATTTTCAGAGAACCCCAATGTAAGGACTGGCTTGAGTGTACAAATATTTAAACTGGCTCCCCCATCAATGAGAACCCTTTTGATGTGGTGCTTATGGATGAAGGCGACGATATGTAAGGGGGTGTTATGAGGCTGAGACACTGAGAGGTCATCTTGTTCGGTAAATGATATGGTACTAGAGGAAGTGAGATTTCCTACCATGGCTTGAAACTTCTCTTGGGCCAAGTTAGTGGGTACAGTGGTTTCCACCAAGGCTTTATCAAGAATCTCTTTGTGGGAAGGAGATAGACACAACAACTCTAAGATAGAAATGTGGGCAGGAGTCTTCCGTAGTTGGTCTATGACACTATACTGATGGGAGTTGGACTAAGAAGGTGATGACCTTAAAGGGAGGGTATTCAACATGACCTTACCACTGTGGGTGATGATGTTGCAATCAGTTTTGTTGGGTCCTGATTGTTAGTTAGACGTAACCACATTGATTTGTGGGACATGCTCTGATATGCAATTGATGGTATAATCGAATGGCACACTTGCGTAATTAGCATTACTATTCCCATTATTCTAATTTTGCCTGTTGTGGTTATTGTTGTTGTTGCCGTTGTTATTGTTGCTGTTGTTGTTGTTATACAACCTATCGTGATTAAGAAGTGGATCTTTGTAAGCCACATGCGTCTCATTAGAAGTATGTTGTTGAGCACCTCCTTGAGTGTCCTCTTCCTCTATGATACTCACAAAAGTTGGTGTCTTTCCAATAGTGAGGTTTTATTTGAGGTTCATAATTGCTTGTTAGTAGTAGAGTGATTCATTGTTGGCCAATAGCTTCCTTAATGCAGATTCTTGGGACTCACCCAGCGGTGTGAACTTTTAGCTTGGATAGTTGTACCATGGTCTTGGCTCCCGAGAGAATGTTTTGTTGGGCGTAACATTGCTTTCCTCTCCTTTGAGAGTGAATATTGGTTGTTGTTTTGGAGCCACCACCTTGGCATCAACTACTCCATTGATGACATTTTTATTCTTAGTCCAAAACTTTGATTTTTCAATCGTGTAGTTGGAGGAGGTGTGTCCTTGTATAACTTTATTTGCTCCTTGGTGATCATAGCTTTCTTGATGAACAATCCCATTTCAATGACCTTCAAAAATGAGGTAGGGCATTGAATTTAGATTTGGTATCTTAGATCAGAGATGAGGTTGTTGACAAACATCTCCATTAATTGCTTCTCGAGTACATCATATGAGCATTTGCTTGCTAGTTGTCTCCACCTTTGTAGGAAGGAGGTGAATGATTCGCCACTCTTTTGCTTGGTATTGCATAGGTCAAGCATGGAGACTTCTAGTTCAATATTGTATGAGAAGTGCGTGTTGAATTTGTTGACTAACTCATCAAAAGTCTTGATGCCTGGTGGAAGCCGTGAGAACCACTCCATGGCTTGACTACCTAGAGATCTAGGGAATAGTCTCATTAAGAAAGTCTCATTGTGAGCTACTTTTATGCATGTAGCATTGAATTCCCTAATGTGATCTCTAGGGTCCCCTTTCCCTTTATATTTGTCAAACTTAGGAACTTCGAATCGAAAGAGGAATGGTACCATTTTCAAACTCTTATCAATGGGGTACGATGCAATATCTTCGAAGGAATATGTTTTAGTGTTTGTACCCGTCTTGAGATCCATCATTTGTTGCATTAGACCCTCGATTTGTTTCCTCATTTCTTCCATAGGTGTGTTTGAGTCTATGACTTTCTTTCCTTTGTCCTCACTGGTGTGGTGTTTATGATTATCCTCCACAGTCTCTTTGAGTTTGCTAAGATCGAAATCAGCGGGGAGCTTAAGTCCAAGATTTGAAAGATGAATAAAATACTTGTGAGGGTCCTCATGGAGTACTTTCTCTAGCAAGCATTGGAATTTCTGATCTTGGAGGTGTCCTTGATAATCTTCATGAGAGATTTCCTCATCACTGTCATGAGGGGTGACAATATGGTCAGATGACCCAACCATTTCAAGTTGCTTTTGGTACTAGAGATTTTGGCCAGATGTGGTGGAGACTGCTGAGGATAGGATACTTATGACAAGATTTGGACAAGGAACTCTCTCGATCAATGATTCTAACAAGTAAGACGACCGATACAAGATGATAGCCACTAGTAAGGGTACTCGATATCTGTCTTACTGTGTAGGGACTAGCCGTCCACCAAGACCACTAGCGAAGTTCTGTGACTTACTAGGGTTACTTGAATCCAAAATGATCTGAAAAAGGGGCCTATGCTAATTTGATATGGGATACTTTGACTTTGCCTAGGAAGACCTAGTAGAAGGTGGATGAGATGACCGATGAAAGAGAGGGTATGCTATGGAATGGATGAAAAGAGCGATTGCAAGGTGAAATCTGATCTCAGAATCTTGAACAAGACTGAAATGGGTATCCAAAAATGGTAAAATTTTCCTCTCAAAGACTATGGAAGTACTCACTATCACACATGTGCTGGAATAGATGTGCAGCATAAACTGGTAAATGCGTGAAAAGTTGATACAGATGCGCAATACTAGCAAATTTCAAATGTGTCGTAATAGGTGGTAAAAGCGCAGTAGGTCAGCACAGATGTGCAGCAAGTCGGTACAAATGCGCAGCAAAAAAGGATAAATGCGCAGCTCTGGTTTTTTAGTTTTTTTACAAATTTTTGGCAATTTTTCTAATGTTTTTGGTATCTTTGGCTGCAAGACGGTCTTTTTGATCTGATTTTCTTTTAGTTATGGCAAGAAGACACATCAAACACAAAGAATGTTTTCATGGTTTTTCATTTTTTTGTGATTTTTTTCTCTTTTTGGACTAAAGGAAAGCAAGTACAATCCTAGGTTTCAAAGGACAATATAAAACCAAATTCTCACTATCTGTAGTGAAGCATCTTCGAGAGGTGATAATCACCCTTCCCTGTACTGTCTTATAGGGGTTTTTGGCCACTAAGACAAAGGTATTTAATAAAGGCAACCGTTTGAGTGGTTATACATGCGGCAGGACTACTCTCCGTTATGGAGTCTCCCAGCCTACAAGGGTTGTGCCTTGGAGGGTTTTGGGGGAGGTTGGATGTCGATATAACACAACTGCACTCGTTGTTTGAAGCTTTCGCTCCAAACACAATTTATTTATAGTGGATTGGTAGGGCTTGGCATTTAGCCTATTACCACTTAGGGTCATTCCTACTTAGATAGACGGTATCCAAGAGTAGGCCCCTCTAAAGGAAAAATACATGCAAAAATGATACGTCTGGCATTTTGGTCACCCAAGATAGGGGAGAGCATAGGCTTGGTATCATTCCCAAAACATAGAAGACAATGGCTCTTTTCCCCTAGTTAAAATGAGAAAAACTAGATGAGTTATCTACTTGGGCAAGCATAGATATTTGTTAACTTTGAAGTGATAACAAGATAGCAATGGTTCAATTTTACCCAGATAGCAATGATGTGTTCAATTTTACCCAGATAGCAGTGATTTGTTAACTTTGAAGTGATAACAAGATAGAAATGGTTCAATTTTACCCAGATAGTAATGAGTTTGTTAACTTTGAAGGATAACAATATAGCAATGATTCAATGATATGCAAGATAGCAATGATTCAATTACCGCCTTCCTAGTTAAGACTATGTGAGATTTGCATGAGCATCCATTTACTTTCCCATTAGAAATTGAAGTGTGAGTTAACAATTGCAACTATATGATTCTAAACCAGTACCTAGCCTGTAAACAGATCAAGAGTGTTCCTAGAAAAAGACATTAGCATTAGCGAAAACTTCAAGGAAACCCTAAAAATCACTGTCTAGATCAGATGCGCAACTTTAGAGCTTGAATGTGTAGAAATAGAGCTCAGAAGCGTCACAGTACATATGCGCTAAGACAGAGGTCAAAAGCATAGGAAAATAGTATATATGCGTCGAACTGACATATGCGTTGTATGAGAGGGTATATGCGCCGGAACAGAGTCTGTATGAGTCGAAAGCATGTATGCGCCAGAACAGACAGCAAATGTGTGTTAGAATGTGTCAGATGTGCGGTTTCCTCCTATGTACGGCTTTCTAAAACACAAAAACTTAGTTTTTGGGTTAAAAATCAAGGCTAGGCTCCATGGTGGGCGCCAAAAATGTTAAGAGAAAATTGGAGTAAACATGAATAATCAATATAGTATATCAATAATACCAAAAACTCAATGAAATAATGAACAAAAGAGATCAATCAAACAATGAACAATACAAAGCAAACCTCCTTTAATTCTCAGCTTCCATTGATCGCCTATCTCAAATGTTCTTGTCTATGAATATGGCCCTTAGAAGGTGCGCTTCCTTGCTATGATTCCAAGATGTCAATTGGGAATGGCTATGATAGTTTCGCCATGAAGATGAGCTTCATAACAATGATGGTAGTGTGTAGTAACAAGTTTTATCGCAAGCAATGAAAGAATTGGTGCCAAAGGCGCACTGTAATTCCTGCAGAGTAACAATACTAAAAGCTTGGATGAATGAAATGGAAGAATAGGGTTGAATTTATAGACTTGCAAGAAAGAAGATATCAATGGTATAGAAAGAATGAGAAGATCAATGGTTGAGAATAGTTGAGGAACGTGTGTGAATAAGAAGAAGACAAGTGTCACACAAAAGCTGTTTTATTTGAGTTAACTACTTTCTTTTCTAAAGATAAGATATGACTTCATAAATTAGAAGGCTTTTTTCTAATTTAAGAGATATTGATAAAAACAAGGTTGATTGAGTCAGTTAACTCAACTTGAGATTTGCTTTTGCATGATTTGAGAGAAATTAAATAATAAATTATTTAATTTTGTGTGCATGAAGAAGAAGACTTATTTTTAGAAGATTTGGAAGATATTTGAAGATAGAAAAGCAAATTAAATAAATAAATTTATTTAATTATTGTGCATGATTTGGAAGAATAAATAAAATATTTGATTATATTTTATTTTTGGAGATTGAGAGAATTTAAATAATTTGATTTGATTTATTTAAATTTGGAAGAATGATTTGACTTAAATTAAATAATTAAGTATTATTTAATTGTTTGGAAGAATTTAATTAATAAAGGATTTTATTTAATTTTGACTTTAGTAGAGGTAATTAAATATTTTAATATTTAATTAAATTAGAGGAATATGAATCAACTAAATAAATTTGTTTATTTATTTATTGATTGAATAATTAGAATGAAATAAATATTAAGAATATTTATTTAGACTGAATTGTGTCATTTTTAGGCATATACAGTTTGTACTAGGCCAGATATTGCCCAAATAGTGGGAGTTTTGAACAGTTTTATGTCTAACCCTGGTAGACAACATTAGAATTATGTGAAGAGGGTACTTAAATATATTGTAGGTACTCCTGATTATTGTTTGGTTTTTTCTGGTATGGATAGTGCTGATAAATCTTTGGACATACATGGATTTGTTGATGTAGATTGGGCAGGTGACTTGGATAGTCAAAGGTCCACTAGTGGCTATGTGTTTACTCTATTTGGAGGAGCAGTGAGTTGGATGAGTAACGGGCAGCCCACAATTGCTTTGTCCACCACCGAAGCAAAGTATATGGATGCTACTCATGTCTCTAAGGAGGTAGTTTGGTTGAGGAGATTGTGTATAAGTATTAATTTTGATTGCAGGGTCATTCAGATTAGTTGTGATAGCTAGATTGCTATCTGTTTGGCCAAGAATCCTATGTATCATGCTCAAACTAAGCATGTTAATGCTCAGTATCATTTCATTTGAGAATTAGTTTCAATTGGATAGATTAAGCTGAAGAAGATAGACACTCAGGAGAATGTTGTAGATTCATTGACCAAACTTGTGAGTATAGAGAAATTTGTGTAGTGCAGAGAGGTCATGGGCCTTGTTTCTAGTGCCTGATTATTTTCATTTGATTTCCTATGGGTTGATTTAAAATGTATAATGTCAAGTGGGAGAATGTTGGGATGAGGTTCCATTAACCTTGTAAATCCCAATATTGTATTTATTCCATTTCAGTCTTTGTAATTTGTAATTACCCATAAGGGAATGATGTAGTTTGACCGGCAGTGGTAATTTTAGAGTTACCGGAGGTAATTATGGAGTGACATTTATGGTTGGCAATTGTAAAAATCATGAGTAAATGAGGGTAGGTGCCACCTTGGAGGAATATTCTATTTTTAGCATGTATGACATATGTCATAATGTTGGTGAATGCATGTAAGAGAATATATGACAACTGCAAGTTGTCATAAGATTCTATGACACTATGATGACATATGATGGATATTTAATAAGTGTAAGATGCTATGTTTATCTTTAGGCACCCATCTTGGGAAGATACTTTCTAGAGGAATCTATGACAGTTATGACGCGTCATAAGATGTTGTAAGAGGCCATATTTATCCTTGGACACCCAACTTTACATGGCTAACTTTGGACAAGTGGCATGAGCTTGTAAGAAGGCATTTAATGTTTGTATGTTGGAGATTCTCAAGAGAGAGAAAGTGGACACATAGATTGGAGGGAAAACTCTTATATAAGTAAATTGTCATGTAATTGTTGTAGTATGACAGATTTTTTGTACACAAGTTTTGCTAGAGTAAAAGTTGGAGAGAAGAAGAAAGTGCATGTATTATGTTATTCAGTTTTCGAAGATAATACAACTTGAGCCTCTTTTATTGGTGGAGTTTTTTACTCGAAAGGGTTTTCTCCAAATTATA
The DNA here is from genome assembly GCA_027924645.1 of Cunninghamia lanceolata. Taxonomy (NCBI): domain Eukaryota; kingdom Viridiplantae; phylum Streptophyta; class Pinopsida; order Cupressales; family Cupressaceae; genus Cunninghamia; species Cunninghamia lanceolata. Next base: position 43,130,553 of record BSBN01000809.1, on the reverse strand, counting down.
TTTTGTTTCATTTTTCTAAGATGTTTGTTCCTGTGTTGTGATTTGATTTCTGAATGCAATCTCTATAGATAATATATTGTTTAAGATCATTAACATATTGAAATCAGATTTCCATTTGAGTAGTTGTTGTTTTCAATTTATAACAAATATGTGAGGCCCACCCTAGTGTGTCTAAATTATGTACTCTTTTGGACCAATTATTAACATGACCATAAAACCAATCTTTTTCTAAGGATTGACATAGGAGAACGTCTTCCCTAGCAAGTTGACAACTCTCTAAAGGTATTCATAAAACTACTCTAAACTAATGATAAAACTACTCTAATTGGTTTTATGGTCATGCCAATGATAAAACTACTCTTTTGGACAAATTATTGACAGAATGTCTTGAATTATGTACTCTTTTTGGAACAATGCCAAGATAAAGGAAAAACTAGAAGGAAAAGAGTGAAATAAACACTTTTATCCTCTATAATACTCCTATTTATTTAGTTATAAGTTTCACACTAATTTCATCTAACCTAATATGAAGAAATATTCATATACACATTCTCTCTTGATATCACAATTGCATGTTTGAATTTGGAAGACGTGATAACAAGCACAATTTTGTCCAAGGGATAAAATTACACTTGCAATCTAGTCTAAGATAGGAAAACTAGTATAAATAAGGATGAATCTAGACCAATGGGACTAAAATGGATAAACGTTGATAGAATTGTTGAAATTTGTTAGCATATGCAAGAATAAGTTGAATTGAATATCAACATATATTGAAACAATGTCAAGATAAATGAAAACCTAGAAGGCAAAGGAGTGAAATATGCACATTTATCCTCTATAATAGTTAACTTTATTTAGTTCTAAGTTTCACACTAATTGTCTAATCTAATATGAAGAAATATATTACATTTACCTTCAAACAACATTTATAAAGAAAAAAGGGGGGAGGAAGGGCGGGTGCCACCTCACTTGAGGGGCGCTGGTCGATCAAGGCAGGGGTGATAGAGGGGTTGCCTGGTCAGTAGGATTAGTCAGACTTGGTTGACTTAGGGTGGTGATTAAAGCACTTGAATCAATCATGTTTGCACACAGATGATGGTGTGTGCAGAGTTTGGAAGGGACGGTTCACAAGCATGAGAGGAGATGGAGGATCGAGCGCAGGACAGAGAAAGGGATGGTTGAATAATGATTTAATAGGGAAGAGACTAGCCCCAATTCTCTGTGCAATAACACAGTGAAGAAGTGAGCTGGCATTAGGAGAGGTGCAGTTAAACACACATTTCAGCCATCATCAAGGAGACGGGCTGGTTGCTTATTTTATCTCGTAGGTTCTTCAACATTTCTTGTAGTTTGATTTATGGCTAAAGACCCCCCTCCTATCATTATCTATCATCTCCTTATGGATCAGCTAGTTTGTGACAGTATGGAATCGCCTATCTACCTATCTGGTAGGGTCAAGCAGATGGTGATTCTTAGAAAAATTACAAACCAAAGGCTGCAAAGGGTGCTTCAGTAGAATGATGCCTTTGTCATAGGGGTGAAAAAGCTTATCCTTGGAAAAGCTTTTGTCCTTGGAGGAGAGCAATATCATGTTGATTCAGACATCCCTTCCAGGGTGGTGGCTTCACTGTTGGAGGTGTTGACCACAAAGGAAGAGGTTAGAGAGTTGGTGCAGCGGATGTTCAAACAGACTATCTTGGAGGGGCTCGACGATGTTTTGGAAATGATGGAGAGAGGAGTTGGTTTGCCAAGTCTGAAGGATCTGAGCAAGGCCAATCATCTTGGGGTGGTGATAAAATATTTTCCCTTTATCTTAGACATCAAGGGTGCAGAATTAGTTGTTCACAGGAGCAAGGTGCGCAGAGGGAGAGATTTTCTTAAAAAAATGTTTAACATGACTCTGACCGAGGGCTTCGACTGGACCAGTGAGTTTAGAGACTTTCTCTTTGAGGAAGGTGAAATTTGACAGTTGATGGTTCCGGTTTGGTTTGTGCTTTGTCTGGTCTAGAGTCTATAATTATATGTGTGGTTATATCTGTTTATAATGCCTAGTTTGGTTTCTAGTTTCTGCGGCAGTATGGAGTCCTGTTTTATGCAGCGTTAGTCTTCTGGGGTCTGAACCAAAGAGGCCCTTTTTGGTGTTATAATATGTTTCAGTTCTTAGGGAGGGTAGTCAAATTTTAGCTCATGGAGCATACATGTAAACAGTTCTTTTTTGATATTTCAATATAATATAATATCTCTTATCTATATAAAAAAAAAAACATTTATAAAGAAAAAGAACCTTAAAAATTAACTTCCTTGTTTTTAAAATGATGTAGATGTTAAGAGCATAGTCTTTGAAAATATTAGTCCTTTCCTTAGCATGGTAACTATAGTGATGGATAATCTTTAACTAGTTATTATTATTGGTACTATCTAATAATCATGTTTTTAATCTATTTTATTTTCTTATTGTTAACAAAATAAAAGATGTACATTTTTTAAAGAAAATACATGAAAACATCAATTATCTCAAACACTAGTGACTAAACTTTTTATTTTTATTTCAACCTTCATGTAGATCAATAAAATATTAATTATGACTTTTCACATTATTGTCTAGTTGAAATGACTACTCCATAATATAACATTTATTCATTTCTTTTATATGTCTATCAAACCAATTTTGTATTTATCCATTGCATTCTCTAACACAATATTCTAATGGCCTTTAATTTTCCCTCAAGTAATACAAGAATCATCATCATGATTGTGAGTGTTTTGAAGATTAATAGTTTCATTTTTTCTAGCATTGTTTATGGTAAGCATCAAAGAAACTTTTTGAAAGATTTAAGTTCTTTGTTTGAATTATTTTACATTTGATTTTGTAGTATATTTATATGAATGTTTATTTGCACATTTGTTTTTTTGGGGATTTGTAAACCCTACAAAGTTATATTTTATTTGTAGTAAGCTATTTGCAAATAAAGTCACTCAAAAACATCAATATTTTCTTCTACTATGGAAAGTAATTTCAAAATCTTGAGTATTATTTTTGGCTAAGTTATATAAGCAACACACACATGGAAATATTTACATGGTTTTGAGAGGAAAAATACTACATAAATTATTAGATGTTTAAATATAATTTTGGTGCTAGTGTTGCTAAGTGATATAAGCAACACACATGAAAATATTTACATGGTTTTAAGTGGAAAAATACTACTTAAATTATTAGATGTTTAAATGGAATTTGACCTTTTATTTGCTTAACATTTTAGGTTGTAATTGTTTTTATGTGTGAAGAAAGTAATTTATGATTAAAAATACTAGTTTTAGTTCACTCATACATGTGAAAAGAAAGAAAATAAATAAATTCTCCACCAAATCTTACAATTTTTTACAAATGTTGTAGATATATCTATGTGTATATGATCATGTGCTCAATTATAAAAGATTTGAAAATCCATCTTTGGAAATTTTATCTATAATTTTTTTACTCACTTTTCATAACATATTTTATGTTTGCGTTCTCTTCATTTTTCATGATCTTTTTTTGCACTTACGTAGTAGTTAAAAATAAAAAATATCTCCCATAAAAATATTAAAAAATTATAACAAATAAAATTTTGGAGATAAATGCTTGTAAGCTCAATGGTAAACCTTATTGAAGCAATTACATAATAGATAATTCTCAGAGGTCCTTCTACGAAAACTATGAATTAATAATGAATATTATACTTTAGATCTTTTATATAAAATTATTTGAAGCTTTGATGTAATTACTGTTTTATTATATTTTAGTGATGAAATGAATGGATACAAAGTTCACCCTCAATTTTTATTTTTTAATAGATAATTTCCTTTTCTCACATAATAGTGATAAAAATGAAACTATTGTGCTTTTTAGCAACACGAACCTTTATTTATTTAATTACGTAAAAGTGATGATCTCTTAACTATTTAAATAGTTTGAACATTATTCAAAGAAAAACTCTTCAAGAGACCCTAAATGTTTAGGGTACCCTAACAAATACTATTTATGCCATACCAGTATTAGTAATTTGGATTACATTAGTTTTTTAATTAAAAAATCTACTTGCATATATTTATAAGTTTTAATATTTAAAAAACCAACACAATAGTAATTTACAAGCAATTAAAATAAATGTAGCTTTTAAAATATTATGCATCTAGAGTTTGAAGGGCCCTATGTAAAATGTTCACATTTTTCAAGAAACTTTTCAAATGATTTTAATAAATGATTTTAATGACTAAATCTCAAAATGTAAAGAAGAGACCCATTATTTTATTAATTATACATCAAATTCTTTTCTTAAATGCCCATACACTATTCATTCATTATTTCAATGATCATATCTTTCAAGATCAAAAGTAGAACCCACCCATTCCTACTCTTTCCAAGGAGTTGCATGGAAAAGAAAAATAATTATCTAAAGTGAATCAAATTTTCTATCAAGCATATTTTAGGGGATGTTGTACATGCACTCCAAGCTCTATGGAATGAATTTGTCCCTTACACATTCCAAAATTTAAATATGATGTGTTTAGTCTTTAGCTTGTAAATATATTCAAATGAGACAATTACCAAATCTTTGAAGGTAAGAGAAGTGGCTTTGAAATTAATATCAGATAGTAAATTTGGTGCATTGTAAATTTCTATTTATGTGAGTGATGGGATAAAATGGCCTTACAACTCATTGCCTTAGCATGCCTTTTTTTCTATTTTGGCCCACTATAGTACTCTACATTTCTGGTCACACAAGATTAAAGTCAAGAGCGATGCAACATAATGTTTCATCCAATAATTCATTGTAACTTTCTTTCATTGTTTGTAGTGTGACTAACAAACATTTCAACACACTTTTACAATATATTCCTAAATGATGTGTCACAACGCCTTTCATCTTACCTACCATTAACACACTTTCCTCAAGTATATACAACAACTACACTACTTTTTTTAACTATTAGATGGATAATCCATACCTAGTTATTATTATTATTGTCCAATTAACTAAAAGTTTTTAATTTTAATTTTATTTTTTATGGTTATAAATAAAATGTGTAATTTTTATTTTTTATGGTTATAAATAAAATGTGTAATTTTTATTTTTTATCTTTTTATGAAAATAATTGGAATACATAAATATGTATATTTTAAAAATAAAAATAAAAATATCATTTATCCTAAATATTATTAGCTAAAAATTTTAAGTTTTTATTATAGCTTTGATATAAATAAAAAAATATTAATTATGGTTTAATTTTACAAACCATTATAAAAATGACAAATATTTATTAGTATTTAGGTGATTATTATTGTCTAGATCAATTAACTACTCTGTAATATTATATTTCTTTCTTTGTTTCATATGATTATCAAAAGAATCCTATATTTTTTCTTTTTCTCTTACACATGATTCCAGTGACCTAGTGCTTGCTATCAAATAACACAAAAATCATTGCCCTAATTGCAAGGGTTTCGAAAATTAGGGTTTCAATTTTTATCTTCCTTTATTTTTAGTAAGCATAAGAAATTCCATTTGGAATTGCCTTTGAAAGCTTTAAATTATTCATTCAATTTATTTTACATTTCATTTTATGGTACTTTAATACACATATTTTTGTTTGTTTTTTAGGGGTTTGTAAACCGTAAAATGTTAAATTTTATTTGTCATGGATGCTCTGTAGATGAAGTCACTTAGAAACATCAATCCTTTTTAACTAAGGAAAGCAATTGAAAAAAAATGAGTGTCTTTTTTAGATAAGAAATACAAGTAATGCATAGATATAAATATTGACAAAATTTCGAGAGGTAAAATATTGCTTAAATTATTCAATGTTTAAATGTAGTTTGGTGGTGGTGTCAAGGATTTTGGCCTTATATTTACTGAAAATAAATAAATTCTCCATCAAAGATTGAAAATGTTGTAGATATTTCTATGCATATATTGTATTGAATTATAAAAGAGTTGAAAACCATCTCTTCCAATTTTATTTATAATTACTTCTTACTAGCATTTTCATTAGCATCTTTTCATATTGCGGGTGGTCGGCTCAAATGCTTTGCTTTGTCTTCATTTTTCTTGTTTTTTTTTGCACTTATGTACTAGTTAAAATCTAACAAATATCTCTTGTAGAAAAATTAATATATATAGAAAATAAAAGTTTGGATATAAATATGTGTAAGCTTGATGACAAACCCTACTCGAATGTTGACACATATTACAAGTAAGTACTTAGGAGTGATGAAATCGCTATCTCTTAGATGTCCTTTTGCCAAAACTAGAAATTAATAGTGAATATTATTTTTAGGTCTTTTATTTGAAGTTATTTGAAAGTTTGGCATAAGTATTGTTCTATTATACTTTATTAATGGATTTAATGAATGTGTACTCAAGCCTTAGTGGTTATTCCTATAAATGAATTTCATTTTCCCACGTAAAAGATGAAAAAAAAAAAGTTATCATAGTTCTTATAGTGATAGATATGTTATCATACTTCTTATAGTGATAGATATGTTCCACTTCTCCTTTAGCTAGTGTGGAATATAAACATCCTTATAATCACTACTTCAAATTGCATATGCTTTCAAAAATTCTAAGAAACTTAATAATTATAGAGAATTAATCTAGATATGATATTTTATTCATTGTAACTTTTATGTAACCCTAGTAGTTCTCGAAATAGTTAATTTTTCTTTTAATTTGTTATTAGTAATTATTGGAAAATACACAAATATATGTAACTAGCCTATTATGCTATTACAAATCAAGGATATCTCTATATATTACAACTATCTAATAGTAAGCATACTTACATTAATACAAATATATTTTACCTTTTTTTCTTTCTTTAATGATATGAAGGAATCACACAAGTTGGGACCCCATTTGTGAGGTCCTAATAATGTGGTCCCTACAACCTCTAGCCACATGAGTTGTATTTACTCATATAGCATTTGAAGCTGAGGATTCAAAATTATAACCATTATTCCTATCTTTCAATGGCTTAAGTGTTCGGTCTACACTCCACCATATCTATTTTCTTAATCAAACTACCAATACATAATTTAACCAATTAATCTAATTTTTAAACATGTTATAATTATAAAAATTAATCATTATACAACACTTATTTAATCAACATCTAAAGTTTTCTTTTAACAATCCCCTGTCTAAAGGTTTAAAGGATCCCTATCGCATGTAAATTTTTTAAATATACTTTCTTTTTATTTTAAAAATTCTCCAATTAATTGAGTAAGAGTGATGCAGACAAGACAAGAGAATCCAATGAAGGATTGTCCCATCATGCAGCCCAATCAACTTCTCTTATGTGCATTGTGATAACAACAATATTCATGCCTTCAAATTATCATAATCATGTGCTCAAAACTTCAAAGATTGAAACAAATTGTATATGCCAACATATCCTTATTAAATTTCAGCCTTAAGATTTTTGTTTGCCAAGATTACTCCTCTTCTCTTAGATGAAAATTAACTTTGATAATTTCCATCCATTAAGGATTTTTGTTTGTACCTTTGATTCCTTTAGTTGCAACAAAATAAATGTATATTAATCTCTTAAACTTGTAGCCCTTAAGTTCAAATAAATTGTGAATGTTGTAGCAATAATTTTAGCTATGAAGTAACACCATATCTTGAGAATTTCATAAAACATGAACAATAGAAAATACTTACAACCCAAATGTTTTTATGTAGCCAATTAAGATGGTAACACACATACATAACCTCCACAAATCCAACTATGAAATATCTCCAACAAACTTTCCAACTATCCACCTCCTCAAGCTTACAAATTCAAAAAAATTTCATCTAACAAGTCACCATGGACGTTCACCTTCTTTGCCTCATCAAAATGGATGTATTTCCCTTAGAGAATTATCTTCAGCATCACCCATGGATGTCCTCTTGATGACCTACAAAAATCAGAAATAAACTTGGGCTCCTCTCTTATTGTTCAATGTCTCTTTAGAGCCAAACTTCCATCTATTTATAATATCTCCTTTGCCAAGTTTCATCTTCCTCATTTGGGCTCCAATGACTCTTGGTATTCCTCTTCTTGCTTGGTGGTGTCCAACTTGGAGAAATGTGACTCTTGGGATTCCTTTGTTTCTTTCCTTCATGACTTGGGTGCTTGAAAACTCTTCATTGTCCAACTTTTGTCTTCTAGCATGTAGATGACTAGGATTTTGTCCATATGCAACTTGCCTTGTCTTTTCCTTGGAGAGTTGGAGAATTAAAATATTTATTTTATTTTCCCCAATCTTGGTGTATGTTGTTGATTAGAAACCTACAAGACAAACAAAAAGGGTAAAAGAAATAAAATATTTTTTTAGCTCATGCAAGATTGCTTGTCAGCCTGGATGCTCCTGCATCAAAGAGGAGAGTCATTTCATAATTTAGCAAAGGAATGGTTTGATTGTGTAGGCCACATAAGAAAGATACTAGCAGTTGCACATTATTTGTGTGAAATGGAGATCTACTGATAGACATATTTTTAGGGGAGGGAAGCCAATAATAAATGTTTGGAAGTTTATGTTATTACCTTGATTAAATTTTAGTTAATTAGTAAAGCATTGAGAAATCCCAAGACGATTGTGTATGAGTTTGAGACAGCATTTCTAATAGTGCACCGGGCAGAGACAATTTTCCTTGGTCCATTACATTTGGAGCAACATTTTTTTTAACCTCTATTTTAGTTGGATTTGTGTTGTGGTTACAGTCTAAGGTTGTTTCTCCTTTAGGACCGTTCAAGTCAGACTGATGGGGTTTTAGTATCAATACTTGTTTTGATATGAATAAATGCACTAGCTAACAGTTTTCCATAGGTTTTGCTTGGCCAAGGGAGTGGGTTCTTTCCAAATGAGTATATAAGAATTTAGAAACAAAAGGAAAGTGGGCCTGAACTTTAGCCATAGTGCCTTCTTTATTGTTGTTTTCTTCTTCGAAGAACTTTGGGAGCCCCTTAGTTTTTTAGTTCTGAAATTGTTTGGAACATTAGGATTACAGAGATGAATTCACCAAGGAACTTCTGCAATATTTTGATTCCATATATTTATAGGTTGTTTGCTAAGTAGCAATTGTGATACCCATAATGATGTTATTTTAATTATAGTCACAACCATACATGTGGTGTTGATGTATGAAGTATTTTAATAATGATACTATCATGATGTTAATTAAGGTATTACCATAGAAAAACCTATCATGTTGTTTATTGATCTATTGCAACAATTATACCTATCATGATGTTTTTTGAGATATCACCATAGTGATACCTATCATGATGTAATTTGAGATATACCTAAAGCTTGACCAATAGTGTTGTTAGTTGATGCATCACAACAATGATAACTATCATTTTTTATGTGTGATATAGTAACAATGATAACTATTATGACATTATTTTAGGTATATAGTATGTTGTTAATTGAGATTTTAGGCCCAAGAATGTAAATGCAAGAAAAATATTGATAAATAAAATGGACGGGATGATATTCAATGAAGTTCAAAACATTCATCCATTCTTGCATTGATCAAAATAAGATACAATGTACACATTTAACAATCTGAAAATGACTATTCAATTCATCTTCTAGATGACTATTTAGCTTCTAGTGTAGCTAGAAAATAGAAAAATACAAAAATTATCCTACTACTTCTAGTATTGTGTACATTATTGTTATATTCCCCCTTAATCCACAGGGGTAGAGATGAAGCCACTATTTGTGTTGTGCTTGAACTTGTTTATGGCACCTAATTTTCTTGATATGAACCTCTAATATTTTGCAAAAGGTTTTGCCTGAGTGATAGCGTGTTCCCTTCTATAATTTTTCAACAACCAAGATATTGAATTGGTAAAGACATAAATTTCTTTTCTCAAGTTAAGTAATCTATCCACAATGTTATATCCCATTTTGAGAGAGGAACACATCTATTTGTGGTGAAAATTTTCACCACCATTTTCTATTTTGAGTGATAAAATTTATAGAAGAAGGTTGTTTAACTTTTGTCTCTATCACTTTTATGAGTGAAAATTAGAGAACCCAAGATAATTATGCCCACAAGTAGTTTATAAGTGTGCCAGATACACCATGTGACTTGAAAACTAGATAAACCAAGTTAATTGTTCCCATGAGTAACCCAAAAGTGTGTTGAAGCATGTACAAGAATCAACCTAACTTTCTGTCAAGCTAAAAATGTGAACCACTTCCTATCCATAATGCCTACACAAAAAATAATTCTATGGTATAAAATCTATGTCAAAAATGAAATTAGATGATGATCTCACTCCATGTATAGTCATTAAAAACCAAAATGTAGTGTGTAATCTTAGTTTTTTAGGTGTTGAGTTGAATATTACTTGTTGAAATGTTGTAGTGATAGGAAACAAAATGCTGTAATTTTGTAATTCGATGAAATGATAAATCCTTAATGGACAATGTGATAAGTCTCCAAGTACCATGCTCGAAGAACTAAAAATCTAAATCTTGATGTTTCCCCAAGTACTATGCTCAAAGAACTCAGAATATAAATCTTGATGTTCCTCCAAGTACCATGCATAAAGAACTTGAACTCTAAATCCCAATGTTCCCCTTATAAGATGAGAGTAGAGAGTTTTTGCAAGGGTGCCCTAGAAAAAGAATAACATATACGAACCTATGTATGCACAACTTAATAATGCCCTCTCAGGTTTTCATCACGAGTCTGGACCACTAAGTCACCCTTTTAGGTTTTGAGCTTACAATTCAAGTGCAAAAGTATGCTCAATAAGAAATAATATCCACAACCTCAAATAATCTATACTGAGATGCATATCTAGCAATCTCAGTGTGCTCATTATCAATATCCCAATGGAAAATCATAGGTATAAAAAATCACAGCTCCTATCAACACCAAATAGATTCAGAGCATAATTATCCTCTATGGGAATTGAGTGTAACTCTACAACTATCTTAACTAGTTGGCACTCAATAGTACAAGTATCAACACCTATAATGCTTATATCATCATCAATCAGATTGACAACAATATCTACATCATGTGTAGACAATCTTAACAAGCTTTCATACCAATGCTCAATATTTATGTATTGTTGAGTTTATTATCAATTGGATTGGCAGCAACATTTGCATCAAGAGTAGATGATCCATCATCTAAAATGGTTGAATACATAGTCTCCTATAGGATTTTGACAAAAGGTGAATCTTAGTTTTCCATTTGGAATGATCTATCCATAAAAAAATACATATGCCTCATTAATTTATAGGTAGATTTCTGAAATTATCTTATTTTGTAGAATGTGTGTGTTAACTACATGATAGACCAGGATGTAGATCAAAACAATCACTAGTGGTATGGCCTTGACATACACAATGACAACATGTTTGACTTGATGGGTTCTATTGCAAGTTGATTTTGATTGATTGAGAACTTTTTAATTTTACAAGGCTAACCAACAGGTGAAGGCCCAACTTGAATATTGTTCTGAATACCTCCAGACACAAATTTGATAAGTTTGGAATATTTTGGTACATGAAAACTCACAACACATATATACCTATGAACAAAAATATATGGAAATTAAAACAAGATTTAAAGACAAATACAAAACCTTATTCCATATTTACTATGCACCTCCATTAGAGCAAGAAATAAAAATGAAATGAATAAAAATAATAAATTACCCAACTTTTGATTCCTATTGTACTGACACGGTAGATATGCTCAAAGTGATTGCAATGAGAAATGTGGATATTGACATTGACAACATAACATTACGAAAACATACGATGATGGAATGGGTTATGGGTGGTTAGATTATAGGCTTCCAAGAAAGGGAATCAACGGTAGAGATCTAATGATGGATGAACAATCTAGATCAAAGTAGTAAAGTGATTAGAGGATGGAGGGTGGAGAGTAATGGATAATATTTAATTGATTTTTTTAATTATGGGAGATAGTTATGAGATGAGTGGTGAGGAAATGAGAGAAATTTTTATTTCTTTTATTTATATTTTAGGTGGTTATGTGAGGGATTTAATTAAATTAATTAAATCATGTGGAAAAGGGATTGGGCCTAGGGGAAATGGATTAGGACCTGGACAACATTAGGAAATAATTAGGATAAATGATGGAAACCATGACTTGATAATTAAGTAAATAAAATTTAGGGAATAATCAGGATTGAAGAATTAATTAGGACAATTTAGGAACAATTTGATAGGATTTGGATGGTTTTAGGGATAATTAGGAGGATGTACAGATAAATTAGGATAATCAAGATCACTAAATAGGGAATCAAGGACTTCGAGATTAGGGTAATTACATGGATTAGCACCTTGTTATTTTTAAGTGTCTACATTTTTGCTCCCTCTTTGAGATGATGTTGTATATAGATTTGTAGGATGAAAAAGGATGGGGCTTACTAAAAAAAAGTAAGGAGTGATGCCCCCTCAAGAGACTAAGAGAGGTCAAAGAACCCAAGTAGGCTCTTGAAAAGAGGAAGGGGAAGAAATGACATTATGTCAATTAGCACAAGAAACCTAGTGTTTGATATGGCATTGATGTTATACACCAAGTTATAGAGACTAGGGTCAAAATGTGTCAAATGCATAAATAACTAACTCGCAAGCATACCAAAGAAGAGGATTCCCCACATAGCACAAGGCTTGTAATGACCTTGATTGATACTATGTGGAATAACTGACAAGCATGCATCACACAAAATGATAATACCATGCCCCATTAGAGACCATTCAAGACACACCAAGATATAAAGAGATAGAGGAAGAGGGAGATAGAGATAGAGATAGAGATAGAAACAGGGAAGAGAGAGAGAGAGAGAGAGAGAGAGAGAGAGAGAGAGAGAGAGAGAGAGAGAGAGAGGCTAAGCAACTACGAAGCCATAACACACTCATGTTATAATGTGAGCATGCTATATCTTGTTTGGACTAAAAAATGGGTTTGAACACTTTTTGGTCCCCCATCTTTCTGCATGCCCATAATACAATGTTAATTTAGAAAATTAAATGTGAAGAATAGAGCATTTGGCTGTGGGAACTATGATGAAGATTAAGCTGGATGCAACATATAATTTGTTCACCTTTGTAGCAAGAAATGAGTGCTCTCAGTATACCATTCACCTTAGAACCCGTCCAATCTCTAAATTCATTTAGGGTTGATTCCACATTATGTGGGATCAATCTTGCCCTTTGTATTATTGACTCAATGTGCATGTGAAAGTGATCTAAAACTTTAGGAAATGGTCTTGCTAATTGTGGATTACAAAAATTTGTTTCACCCAAAATTTTGATCTTTGTTGAAGTGTAAGTATTGGTGGTATTTAAAAATACTTTGGGGAAATTGCTAGACCGCAAGGGTTGTGTTCTCCTAGGTTGATCCCCTTGATTAAATCAACTTCATCATGGTTGTGTAGAAGATTGAAGACATGACCTAGATTGGTTTTATGCATAATTAGTTCCTTTTAGTGCTCCAAATGAAATGTTCCTAGATTGATTCTTCTCTTCCATGCCTAGGATTTTTGAATATGAATTGGATGTGAATGAATGCACATTGAATACCTTTAAAGACTAAGACATAGCAATTATTCACACAAATACATACCAAGTTGGCTTATAACAAGTAGTAGATTACTTGTGGGAGTAGGCATATGTGGGATTGATCTTGCCCTTGTATAATTAACTCAATGTGCATGTGAAAGTGATCTGAAACTTGAGGAAACAATCTTGCTAATTGTGGATTACAAAAATGGTGTCACCCAAAACTTTGATCTTTGTTGAAGTGTAAGTATTGGTGGTATTTAAAAATACTTTGGGGAAATTGCTAGACCACAAGGGTTATGTTCTCCTAGGTTGATCCCCTTGATTAGATCAACTTCATAACATGGTTGTGTAGAAGATTGAAGACACGACCTAGAATGGTTTGATCCATAATTAGTTCATTTTAGTGCTTCAAATGAAATGTTCCTAGATTGATTCTTATCTTCCATGCATAGGATTTTTTAATATGAATTGGATGTGAATGAATGCACATTGAATGCCTTTAAAGACCAAGGCATAGCAATTAATCACACAAATGCATGCCAAGTTGTCTTATAACAAGTAGTGGGTTACCTGTCAGAGTAGGCAAATTTTGAATTCAATTTTTTGAATTCTAAAGGTTAATTTCAATGGTGTGAGATCATTCTCGTACATCATGGGATTGACGCAAAACAAGGAACTACAAATTATTAATGTTGAGAACGAATGTCTAGGAGTGGGTGCAATAATAAGCATAAAAAATAATTGATGTATAGAAATATAGGCACTTCTGAATAAGATAAGGTCGAATATGTGTAAGTATATGTAAGTGAGAATGTGTGAATGAGTGACAAATGAACCTAACTTTACATATGTCTACACCATTTATCAATAAATAATTCTATCAAGGAATTCATCAAAATGGGCCCAAAACCATATGAGAATTGACATGGGTATGCAAACTTCACCATTACAATGCAATTCTAAATGAATTAAAAATTTTAAAATTGTACATCTTTTCTAAATTAAATAAATGAAACACATTATTTTTTTCTCAAATTAATTAATTTAATTTAATTATTCTTATTTTTAATTGATTTACTAAACTAAATTCATAAAATAAAATAAATATAATTTATTTATTTTAAATTAAAAAATTGATTCACAAATGAATCCCTAATAAATATAATAAATTAAATTAATTACCTAAACAATGATAAATACAATAGTGTTTGAAATGGAGAAATATAGAGGAAGATGATGATAAGACCTTCCCCTAACACACATAGAGTGTTTCATCGTAGTACACCATAACCCTAACCAAGAGCCAAATTGACCTTTCCGAGTTGTGAAGGGCCATCTACTTGTATTTCTTGATACATGAAATGATAATATAAGAAGCAAACAAATGACAATTGTTACTAGCTGAGACGAAGCTCATGACACTTGTTAATACATGCTATTCTTACATAACACAAAGTCTAGTTGGCTAACAAATGAAAATTGTTAATATGACGATGCATATAACCAACTCGTTTCAAAACACGTAGACAAGCGTTCAGCCACGTTAAACCCACGTGAACACATAGAAATTACCAAGTATGTTGAATAAACCTGCCGTGTTTTCAAGTGGTTTCCCCACCATAGTGAATTAGTTGCGGGAAAAAAAAAATAGTTTAGGGAAGATTTTGGAGCAAAAGCTCCCATAGCCTATTGGGCTTAAATATCCTTGTATGACTTGCTCCAGTTAAGACTTACATTGAAAATAAATACGATTAATGCTTTTCAAAGTGTTCCAAACCACTATTGGTTAAAGATGAAATAATAGTTTTCAAACAAAAGTTAATAATCAAAATTCACATCGTAATAATTGATGCAGTGGCAAATTCCAACATTAGCAGGAAAACGCCTGCATTTCCTTGTTGAATACGGTAAACAATGACTTGATTTAGCCTGCGGATTGAAAGTTGAGCGCATATTCGAAACGTTTTGTGGGTAACGACTTCAATCTTTTGGAGTCAAGTCAAGCTATTGTCGGCCACAACAAACAGAGAGATTTTCTTTATGGCAACTTGACTATTGTTAGAGATGAAGCGATAGTTTTCAAAAGTGGAACTTAAAAATTAGAGTTCAAATATTAGCCTTGTTGAATACGCAAACAACAACTAGATTTAAGCATTGATGTATCTGTAGAAATATAGAGTGTTTTGGTATATATTGACTGATCAGTGCGTATCCTAAGTGTTTTCTATGCGTAGAAACCTTAAGTGTTCCTTTTCAGCCACTATTGGCCATAGAAAATAGATGATAGAAGACAGAAGCCACAGAGCTTTCAAGATAGTAAGTCTTTTGAAGAAATTATTCAGTGTTGATGTGTAAGTGATAGCACTAATAACCTTTGGAGTTAAGAGAAAGACGGGCTTTGAAAGACACACTTACCCACAGCTACGATTGGCTTAGCTGTCAATATAGCAAAGCAAGATAGCCTTTCCACTAAGAGGGCAGTTGCCCCATTTAGTTGTTCGTCCACATAAAATGGTCATATAAAAATCAATTATTAGTATTTTTATTGAATAAAATGTTTCACCTCTTATTACAATTTTCATATTCTTTAAAAAAAATTAATAATAAACTTTATACAATTATGACGTATTAATGTATTAAAATTTGGATTCCAACTATAACAATTAATAATTATAGTGGCTTGAACCCATTGTAAAAAAGAACCCCTTTCATTATGCTTTGATGGATGTTCATACCCTCTTCCAAAGCTCCAATTTGAGCCAATTTGAATAGATGCAAGGATGACACTATCAAAGGTTGACGAGTCTATATTTACACTCAATTGCATTTACTTAAAAGTTGCTAAGGTCTTTTCAGCAAACCCATGTTGAGCATATCGTGCAATCATGGCATTTCGCGACATCACATTCCTTTGTAGCATTTTGTCAAACTATTCACATGCCTTGTCTACACTTTTAGATTTTGCATACATTTCTACTGGGACACTTGCAAGTACAAAATCTAACAAAAATCATGCTTTTGTTATGCTTTGATGGATATCTATACTTTATTCCAAAGCTCCCATTTTCACACATGCTACAAGTATGATTGGAAAGGTTGTAGAGGATTTTAAAGTTGCACAAACTTCCAAATGTGAAAGGGTTGCACAGGGGCTAAACTTAGTAGATGGTCAGTAAGTTGATCCCTCAATATAAGTTGGGCCGCTATAGTTAGTGTGTTGGTCATAATAACCATAGCACATGGTGCACAAATGCAACATACATTCAACAAGTTTAGTTGCTAGTACATTTTTTTCCCACCAACCTAAAAGGATCTGACATGTGTTTGATGGTTATGTTGAAGTTCAACTTTTTTTAATAGAAACTAGATAAATATCTAGAAAATATTTGCCTAAATAAAAAATCAAGATTTTCTATGGGTGAGGTGTTAGTATTCTTGTGTCTCCTTGGCAAAAAAAAATTGCAATAAGGTACCTTGTTAGTGTTATAGGTCTTGATCCTGGTTTAAAAGTTGTGAAAGGATAAATTTCTATAAAGCAATGAGAGCTTGTTAAATGTTGTCAAATGTTTTTTATGAGTTAAAAAAATGAGTCAAAAAAGGATGTCAAAAGTTGCTTGAAAACTTAAACCTTTTGAAATTACCTTAACTTTGCCAAACTACCTCGTACAAGATTTGGAGGGAATAATTTTTTAAAGATATATCATTTTTGACCAAGTCATAGGTTGAGGAAGTTGAGTTAAGTCAAGTCTTGAGTCTCTTAGATTGAGGGTTAGGTTAGTTTTAGGGTTCTTGAGTCTCTTGAGTTAGGTTTCCTACATTATGGCAAGTTTTCATGGAGATAACTTAGTTTTCCTATGCATGGCCCAAGGGAAGAAGGATGGATGATTTATATGGTATTTACATATTGTTCTCATATTTTCAAGCAAGTGAAATGATGCACGTTTCATATGGAGATCCCTGCAATGATTTATAAAAGACAGAGTAGAAAACAAAGTTCAGAGATCTGTAAGGGTTTTGGACAATATCAAGAAGGTATGAAGAACATTGTTTGATCTAGTGGGCAGGGGTATAACAGAAATATGCCAAGTCCATACAAAGAAGGTTTGAGTAGAAGATAATTTAAAGAGAGGAAGAAGGAGAGGTTTGTGAAGATCTACAACAGTCCACAGGTATGAACATTGCATTAGGGTCTGATAAGATTAATACATAACCCATTGAAATATCTTTGAACATTGACAAATCTATGGGTAATTAAGCATTGTCAAGTTTTAGGTTTAGTGAATCTTATGTGAACTTCTACATATTAAAAGTCATTTGGAGGCCAATCAAGTGTTCAAAGTCTATATTTTCTCTTTTAGACATGTATCTTTGCCATAGGCCTTTATTAAACCTTAAGAATCATGTCATTAACCCTAAGGTCTACACCAGTGTTTGGAGATTTACACAAAGGACAGTGATATCCTTAAGATATTGTGAGTTTTCATAGTGCCTATACGAACATAAAACCCTATAATCCTGCACAATTTTGAAACGAGGGTCACAGAGTAGTATAGGTCAATGACCATGCTTGTTATTGTTTAAACAAAACTCTCAAAGTTGTAAAGAACCTTTAAAAGATTAAAGAACCTTAAAAATATTCTTAAGGTCTGGATATTGTCAAGAGACTAAGACAATCAAGTTTGAATAGAGATACCTTGATAGGGATTTAAGAGATCTAGGTGAGGAAGGCAAAGCCAATAAAGACAGTGGTTCAGAGTCGGCATTGTGGAGCATTGTTAGAATAAAGAAATTTTAACCATATAAGACAAATAGTAGACGTTTATATGGAAAAATGCAAGGGTATACAAAAGACAGTATATAAAATGATCCAGGGACAATCATTTCTTTCAAGTAGTTTTATTGTTCCAAGATTGATTAGGGATCACCACAGTTAGAAGATCTAACAATTTGAGACAAAGGCATCACTACCCTTCATGACAAAGGAGTGTTGTTATGCCCTGCATAACCACCCCCACCTTTTTGGTCATGTTGGGAACCTCTTTTTATCCTTTTGTCATTTTCATTCATCTATTGGTCTTATGATGATCCTGGGATCATCTTTCATCTCTTAGTTTTCTAAGAGGGTTTGTGTTTTGCCTCAAAAACTTATGATTTTAGGCTTCTTTTGTTCAAGGTCAGGAGTTCTTTCACTCCCAAGCTTTCAGGTTCCCAGGCCCATTTTGGTTCCTAGGACTCAGTGAAGTGCTCATCCAATTGAGACCTCAGGCCCTGATTGGCCTTTAGGCCTCAGGGTTTCCAAGGTCTGTTGGACCCTTGGTCCCTTTTCCCTTTTCTTCCCTCATCCCTCAACCTTTTAGGTCTTGCCGAGATCGCGAGGCCCGGTCGGCCTTTTGGCCTTCTTTGCACAAGAACCAAAATCCCATTTCATCCCCATGCCCCGCCCACCTACCGCATTAATGGCGGTATGGTTTCATATTGTGGGGGTATTAAGGTTTTCAAAGCCTTTGCCTCATTTTTTATTTTTTGTTTTCTCTCTCTTGCCTGTTGAGCAACCCCTAATGCACATTAGGCCATTTAACAAAGATTGTTAAATGATTCAAAGGCAATTGAAGCAATTTATGTGCATGCGTACAAGGGTTTAGGTGTTTTCTACATCCTTCACATCCTTCGATGTTCTTCTTCTAGGGTTTCACGTCATAGGTAGGGTTTATATCCCTCCTTCTGTGTTTTGTTTTTTATTTTTGTTGCTTTGTTTTGGTTTTTGTTTTGTTTTGCTTCTTGTTTCCTATTTTAGGGTTTAAGTTTGAGTTGGATTAGGGTTTTAAATGCTTTAATTTAATGGTTTTTCCCACTTAGTTTGTAGTTAGGGTTATATGTTAGCAGTAGGATAAACAAATGAACCTGTTAAATAGTCAACTCAAAACATTTTTGGAAACATTGAGAAATTTGTTCAAATTCAGAAGAAATCCCATTTTATCCCTAAGCCCCAATTTTAAAACTAGTAGCAAAACACTAAGTGACAATGGCTCTAATCAGGACTTTGAGTCCCAATGGACCCTTTGGCCTCTGAAGCCCTTGTCCATCCACTCTCTGCAAGTGATAAATCTCACTAAAGTCCTTTTGGTACCTCGGGCCCCAAAAGGTCTTTTGACCTTAACTCATCAAAGACCAAAGTCTAACTTTCATCCCACTCCCCACAAGTGTCAAAATAACTAAGTCTTAAAGACCTTTCGAGACTTTGGGTCCCAAAAGGTTGTTTGACCCAAAGCCTTTATAAGTGCAAAAAAATGATTTCTATCTTGCGCCCTGCTAACTGTAAAGAAAGTCCATTTCGAGACTTCGAGCCCGTGAGGAATTTTGGGTCCACAAAAAGAAAAGTTCCAAAAACCAAATTCCTTCAAGCACCTCGCTTCTTGTAATACCTTTTAAATGCATAACCTAAAACCTAGTCGAGATCTGAAACCCAATTTGACTTTTGGTCCTTGTGAATGTTTTGAGCTCAAAGGCTAATTTTACCCCACTATTCCAAACTTGATTAGGAGGAAGGGCCCGGGGTCCATATTTGGACCATGGTCTAAATTTCCAACTTGGTCCTGTGGAGCTGCCAGAGCATAAAAACCATCTGAATGCTTAGAATTAAGGGTTCCTTTGGAATTTTGTTGGATTTGTATGTATACCTTTTGCTTGAATACAGGTCAAATAAATGTCTGACGGAGAGGCTTCTACCTATCAAAGAGAGGAAACTGTGTTTGATTCAAATAAGTGTGTAGAGGAAATCGAGCAAGATGCAGGAGAAGTAGGATCAAGACAACCATCACAAAAACAACCAAAGCAGCAAAGAAAGAACTACCACCAACAATGAAGTATCAGTTTCAAGGAGTCCCAAAAGATTCTAAGTTTAAAAGTGAACTTATGAACATTACAGACACAAAAATAAGTCACATAGACCTAGAGCTATTTAAACATGATACATTTGGGGATGATGTCACCCCACGAGCTAATAAGATCACACAATCTGGATTAGGGCATGTAGCAAGCTTCCCACTGACAGTTCAATGCCCTAAACGGATCCTCACTTTTCCCACTACTACAATCTTGAGGAGAGAAAATGCTTTGATTCAAGTGGAACCTATTGTTGGACATCACCCCTAAAATGACCAGACTAGTTTTTGACTTGCCAATACATGCTCAAGTGAATTTGTTGATAGTTGTTAAAGCTACCAAATTTTACAATCAAGATGTCACTAGAAACAAGGGGTATTTAATAAACATTGGATGTCGAAACCAAATAAGTCTACCTCCAAGGTGCCCTCTAAGTTAACAAGAGACGACTTTAATGGGGGGGTTTCTGATGTCATCACTCTATTGAGTAGAGCCTTTGGAAGAGAAGAATCTAGAACTTATGAAACATGGATGTTCTAGTTCATCTATTACACTATCAAAGTAGAGACCCAGCTAGACTGGGCAACTATTGTTTTAGACAACATACATGCATAGCTTATGTCAGTGGTGCAAACTAAGAAATTTTACATGACATCATACATCATTTGGCTGGCTACCAGAGTAGGCAATTTTCTTGGTTTAACCCCTATGGGAGTTTGAGGAGAAGCCCCAGGACAAAGAAAGACTTGGGAATACTATCCCCAACTAGAGCTAAAGGAAGTTGAAAAGCATTTCAAATGGGTTAATAATGCATTCTTATATGCAATCATTTTACAACTAACGGGTGATCCTACTTGGTGGATGTCAGAGAAAGCAATGGATCTTATCATGACCTGGGGGTAGTGGTTCGTCTAGTTTCCCAAGTCCACATACATCAAAATAGTTGGCTTTAAGAGAAACCCATTTTTGCTACAGATGCATTGTTGTGATAGGATTATTTTGATGGAATTCTCCCACTAGATCAGTGAGGTACATCTGAATATATCTAGGAAACACAAGTCAGGAAGGAGATATCCCTTTGAATTGGGTTTTTATGAATGTCCTTCTATTGTTGGAGCAAAGACAACTGCTAAAGAGCTTAATTATTTTAATTTAAAAGTATATGAGCCGAGGGAAGATTTTGACCCTATGGGCAAACTTAATTAGTTGTTCCCGTCAATGGACTTTAAGCATAAACATTCTTTGGAGGATTTTTGGGATAACTATCAAGATGATTTCAAAGTCAGGTAGAAGTAATGGACTAGACTCACTACCTTCCAAATGAGAGAATATAGCTTAAGTAATGACATACCAGAGGAGTTCTCTGATGATGGTGTGGTATTAGACCTTGTTTATCATTTAGATTCAGTAGACAAGAAGGAGTTGGATCCCATAAATTGGTCAGAAAAGGAGAAGAATTCCATCAGGGAATTCAGTGCTCATGTCATTAAAAGGAGCATGACTTGGTTGAATATAAGGCTATGAAATTTTGTGCTACCTGCTCCAAGATATAGAAAGAAAGATAAATATAAGGCTTCTTCTTTAGGATCACCAACTACAAAGAGGCAAAAAAATAGGCTAAGCCTCCTAAGACAACAAAGATTGGGGTTTATATTGATACTACTTCTCTTGAGGATGTTTTCAAAGTTGTTAATGGGAAATTTACTTAGTCTTCCATGATGCATAAAGAGGGAGCAACAAGGATAACATCTATCATAGGAGTTCGGCCATGTGCTCAGATTATTTCTTCCAAAGACACAATTGGGAAGTATCCAGGTGAAGGGGAACAAGTTGTTGAAACAGAAATACCACAAGACACATTTGGCACAATGGTGTTTCCTCCTTCTACCTCCAAACAACAACGTAAAACTGATAAATCCGAACAAGAACAACATGAACAGGACAAGACTAGAGAGGAGAAGGTCACAGAAAAAGAGATTCCATAGGAACGCCCCAATGAGGAGATGTTGGAAAAAGAGATATAGTCCTCAAAAAGAGGAGGAAGAACAAGTGGAAAAAGAAGAGGAAGTGGACAAAGCTCAAGATACAGTTGGGAATATTCCCTCTGGAGGAGAAGAAGAGTTAGGAGAAGAGCATGTGTTGACTCAGAAGGAGCAACAATAATTAATTGATGATGTTGAGAAATGAAATAAAGTTGATTCTTCTGAACAAATTGAGTCTTTAAAGACTACAAAAGATAAACTTCATAAGGAGAAGAAATAGGAAGCTAAAGAAGATGAGAAAGTTGATCAACAACAATAGATAATGCAAAATCTACCTGATCAATCCTTACAGGCTCCTACTTCAACCAATAATTGATAGAAATGAAGAGGCATTCCCTACTTCTATGTGTCTATATATACATACATACACACATGCACACACATATATAAATATATCTACATGTATATATTTATATATGTAATATATATGTATGTACATATATACATATAGATATATAGACATGCATGTACATATGTATGTATGTATGTGGGTAAGTGCAAGAAGATGGGGGGCCAAAAAGTGGCCAAAATAATTTCAAAAAAATTTAAGTCATAACACGAGTGCGTTATAACGCGCTCGCATTATGGCTTGGCAATGACAAGCCTTAGGCTCATCATTACTGAGCCATAATGTGAGCGTGTTATAACGCACTCGTGTTATGACCCAGTATAAATAAAAAAAGCAATTGAATTTCATTTCATTCTGATTTTCTCCTCTGCCCGCGGCTTCTAAACCCTCAAAAACGTGCTCGCGTTCTGCAAAACACCAATCAACATAAAAAGCTTATTGATTCGTTGCCAAAATGCCACCGCGACATCGAGCATGCCAAAGGGATGAGTTATCTTTATTTTTTTGTTTGAATTTCTTTCTAAATAGGTAGGTTTTTGTTGATTTTTGATGTATATTTCGTTAATTGTCAGGAAATGTTAATGTACCTCCTCCTCCTCCTCCTCCTCCTTCTCCTCCTTAAAATCTACAAAATCTTGAGGAGGAAATACCTACAGAACAACAACCTCCTCCATTCATTCCTTGACATGCCCCTGGAACACAAGATAATACAATGGGCCAAATTGAAAACAACAAAAAATAGATTGAAGATATAATTGTAAGGTTGAAATATCCTTCCACTTCAACCTTGCATAGGTCCACGCTTGCCGAATCTCTTGAGTCTATGTTATCAAATGTAAATTCAATTAGCAAGCAAATAACTAGTTGGACCGATAAAAAGAGAGAGTTTAGAGATTACTATATAGACAAGTTGTCATACCAAGATGTCAAAAAATTACAAATTACAAAATTAGACTTGTGTTCAATTTTCACAAACCCACAAACAAATCAACCTCCACCCATTACATGCAAGAGGTTCCCTATCCATTGGTGCAACAACCAAGTGATAAGGGACAACTTCGGGCAGAGGTGGTGGATGGTTTTTGACCATCCTCCATACAATAATAATGAGGTCCCACAATACTTTTTGAGGAAACTCTACTGCGAGTTTGTCCTCAACAAAGTGCCAAACTATTTTGATATGTGGGACTTCTAGGGTAGAGGTGGGGGCTTAGCACAAGATAGACCAGGGGCACGTCTTGACCCACAGCAGGTAGTGAGACAAGTAATCAGCAGACCAGCCCACGAGCATGTTTCTATCCCTTCCCTTGTGAAGGAGAGTGTTGAGGTCGATACACTGAGGTCGATTAGTGCCTTGACCCAGAGCATCATAGAGCATGTCGGTCCTGCAACACAGAGTGGGTTGGGAGATAGTACGAGGAGTAGGGTCCCACCGCATACTTGCTAGGCTTGTGGGTCAGCCTGTGGTTATGACCCCATGGACAATCAAGACGTAGGTGCACAGGCTACATCTACAGCTAAGCAGATGGTGATGACAGATACCCTCCTGAGTGAGACTTTCGGCCTTGATACTCAGGTAAATATTAGCAAGTTTATTGAATTTAATTTATTAAATTTCATTTTTGAAATACAAGATTAACTAATTTAAATTGATGATTTTAATAAAATTTCAGGGTCATAGCGTCGATGCAGTTTTCAGTGGTTCTCCACCTGCATTTTTCACTAGATCATCTACTGTCGAGGTATGTAACTAGTAAACAATTATAAATATTACATGTGAATAGCATCGTTATATGAATGGTATTCTAATTTCTGATTTTGGATGTTGAATAGGTTAATACTGTAGATTTCATGGCAACACCTGCCAATGGTGGTGGACTTGAAAGCTTTACGGAGGTAATAAAATAAATAGTTTAATGAATGAATTGTACTTACTAAATTTTTGTATGTGATTTGTGTGTTTTATTGTGTGTACTTCCATGTTTAGATGAACGTGTGTGTATGTTAGGAGCCATGATTTACATCACTATTATAGTTTTCGTAATTGAATAATGTTGTTTTATTTCCAGATGATGCAGGCTGCGGAGACACCTCCCCATGTTCATAGGGCAATGGAGCAAGGTGTGGCCTCTGTGATTCATAGCTCCATGGCATTGACAGGGGTATGAGGTAGATTAGTAAATTCAATTTACATTCATTGTTATAGTTGTCTATTTTTGAAAAATCAAAAGATTATTGATTTGAAGTTTAATTTCTATCTGGATGGTTTCTATAGGACATGACATCACCAAGGCCTATTCCTGCTACTGAGGCAAGCGAGGAGACAGATTATATGTTAGCGGTAAGTGATTATTTTGTTAAATGTTTCATTTTTTTATAACATGTAATTTCTATATATTAATATCTATACTTTTTATTGTAACAGGTAAAGGTGTAGGAAGAACTAAATAGGAGGAGTAGCCGTCAGGTTCGTAGTAGACCACCCACATGCATGTCTCCATCCCCTAGAAGATCAAAGGCTACTCGTGATTTATTCTCTTCACCAGCCAGAGGGGAATGACCTTTTATTGTGTTCCTTTGTTGTATGTCTATATGGCATTTGTGGACATATATTTTGTATTGTACATAGTTGACATTGTATGCCTATATGGCATTCTTGTAAGCCTATATGGCTATTTTGTATATATGTTATACTTATATCGACAGATATTGATGTATGCCTATATGGATATTTGGTTAATACAAATATTTTTTATTGATGGCATCCATACTTGCATTATAAATCCACTTTTGAATGGATATTTGTAGATGGCTACTTCAAATATTTAAAGTCCGATTGTATTACATAGGATGTTTGCATTTTCTTTGATAGGCTTGATAGGCCATGGATTACATGATGGTGTTTGATGGAAAAGTATGGTACTAGAAGACTCTAGTTCATTCTTAATAGGCTTGTGATTGATAATATCTTTGCATGATTACACTTGATCTTGGATCATGGGCATGTTTTTAGGATTTTGATTGCATTGTGGTGTTTGATGGATAGGCATGGTGTAAGATACCCAACTAGTTCTACAAAAATTTTTCCTTACTTAAACAATTTTACTTGCTATCAATTCATCAACTACTTCAACAACACAAAGATATACATCAAAGATAACTACTTGAATGAATCAACCTTAGAGCTGGGTACTTGTCTAGTTATTTGACTCAATCAACTTGCAATGTCTTATTACATGGATAATGCTTTCAATAGCATGAAGTTACAACTTATTCAATGGAGATACAAAAGAAAGGCCTTGAAGCCTTGATGTTTACAATGGCATCTACACTTGATCAACTCAATCAAACTCAATGATGTCAACTGAATGTCAACACCTCACAATATCACAAGGGAGTATCACCTTGCTTGTTGAGGGAGCATCACCCCAACACTTGAAACTCGCAGGCCTCAAGATCACAAGCTAAATAGCTTTGCAAAGAGAATTATGTCAAAATGATTAGATAACAAATGAATGAGAGGGCTCCTCCTTTTATAGGCCTTCCAAAGGCAATGAAGGCACATTTTTCAATGCACAAAGAGGAACCA
Source organism: Cunninghamia lanceolata (assembly GCA_027924645.1). Lineage (NCBI taxonomy): Eukaryota > Viridiplantae > Streptophyta > Pinopsida > Cupressales > Cupressaceae > Cunninghamia > Cunninghamia lanceolata. The sequence continues at coordinate 43,104,094 of BSBN01000809.1, read as the reverse complement.
AGGCACGTTTCCCAAAAAACATATACAAGGGAATATTCCATCTGATGACTCATTTTGAGTTGGCAAACTTATCCAGGGGCCCTAACACGGATCCAAATGCTACCCTTCTGACCAATGAGCATTTAGGTAATTGTAACAACCTTAACTCCTAGAGATCCTTAGGCGTAGATTTCTGACTTGGACACCAAGTTGAGGTGATCTCCTCCTGAAGTTGCACCTTGCCAACATTAGGTGCCTATTAGAGTTTATGGATGCTCTGGATTGTTTCCAAGAGTAGGCGCCCAAATGAGTTCTCTGGAACCCAGGTGTTGATTTCATGCATCATGAGTTCTAAGCGCCAATATGATGTCATAGTTGCAAGACTCTTAGGGTTAGGTGCCAACTGAAGGTAGTAGAGACCAGACTAGGTGCCATCCTAAGCTGGGCATTTCCTTGAGGTGGCAGAGACATGGATGAACATCTGGTGGGGTTTGATGACTCTATATTGACACTCAAATTCACTTAGGTGCAATATTAGTGTTCTTCTGACTAGGCGCCAGATAGGAGGATTCTTAGGGGTTTTGGTGCCTAGGTTACAACTTGTCAATTTATCAAAGAATCTTTGAAACACTTGACTTCCAAGGATTATCATCTTACCCTCTAATGGAGCGCCTTGTTCCAAAATTGGTCTTCGGGACTTGCATCTCTCTTAGGCGCATGTTTGGAGTAATGTCAATTGGTATCAACACCTATTATCTCAATTCACACTTGACATCAAACTTTTGAAGCTCTTTTACCCTAGCGCCTTTATCTTCTATCAAGCACCTAACATTCTGGAGGTGAATTCCATCTTAATCCAAGTCTTCAAGGTACTTCCAAGTTTAGGCACCAAAACGGGGTTATGGAGGAGCAGAACCACTCCTTAGGAGGATGACTGAACCCTAGGCGCCAATTTGAGGTTGCAAGAGCATAGGTATGCGCCAAGCAGAGTTTGATGCTCAAAACATTAACATTATTCAGTGAAATCCTTTTTTGACTCTAGGCGCCATTTGGAGGCTAGAAAGAGGGAAGTTGACACCAACTGCATTAGGCGCATTTCTGAGGTGATGGAGACCAATAAGTGTGCCTTGTCCTCTGGCTCTATTCCTTGTTAACTTTACAACTTAGATTATCTGAACAACACTGAGAATGCTTCCCTTCTTCCTAATACAAGTTGAAAGATCCACTGGGCACCATTTCAGGTGTCTGGAGAGATCATCAACCAAGGGCGCTAATAGAGCCTTTGGCAAATGGAAAGAGCGCCTTACTTAGATTTGATTTCTGGATGCCAAAATTGAGGAATTTTGTGCCTTGGCTAGGAGTTTCATATTTCAATCTTGATTATTCATCTAAGTGACTTTCCTTAGCTCCCAAGCCTTCAATCTATCCATTACCCCCTGCTAGGCGCTCAAACTAGAGTGTTAATGCCTTATGAAGGTTAGGTGCATTCTGAGGGTGGGGTAGGCAAGTGAGGGCGCCAAACCAGGCCTTGAGACTTCTCTCCTCATCAAAGGCTTTCAATCCTAGGCACCAGATCCAAGGAGTTCCAACCAACACATGCACCTAGTGCTGTGAGTTCACCCAAAGGACATCTTTAACTTGAAAACTTTCAATCTTCATCCATCTATGCTAGGCGCTCAATTAGAGGATCCCTAGAAACATGTATAGGCACCTTGAGGTTCTTAGGTGCTTAATTTGGATGATCCTTGTGCTAGGCGCTTAGTAAGGAAAACTGGAGTGAAATGGGCGCCTAGGCTCCCAAGCTTCCATACTTAGTCAAATTTTAGGGTTCTGACCTTATTCCTGCAAAACAAACAGATAGAGTTAGTCTGAAACCAATTCATTCCCTCATCATTTGGAATTAGCCTCCGGGAATGAGGAATAGGCTAATCCATTATACACTTGATGATCAAGCCAGGAACGGGGACATGATACATGGTACTAGGCTAATCATTTTGGGTTTTGCATGAGCCTCGGACAAGGTAATAGGCATAGGGTTTTTATCTTGCATAATGATTTTTTCAAACCAAGGGTCCATGATGGAAATGATTAAGGATGATAGAATGTTTAGATTTTGGACTTTGAGATGTTTATGGTTGTAAATGTTTATTGTTTGGACTCAAATTTTGTTAAATGGTTGTTTGAAAGAGGACACATCAAACACAACAATAAGATTGGTTTAAGTATGGATGCAAATGATGTTTACTAGTTTACTAATGTGATGATGTTTACTAATGTGATGATGATTACTAATGTGATGATGATTTTGCATGTTTTCAATGGTTGGGATCTACAAGTTATGCATTTTTTTGGGATGCACACCTCATTGATTGTAGTGGGATGACTTGAATGCATATTGCCTATATCCATGGGATGACTTTGTTATTTTTCCTTGTCTATGCTCATTTGCACATTAGTATGTTGCATTGGGATGAGAGGATGGATGTTGCTTTGATAGTGATGTGTATTCGTCACCTAGTGATGGATGATCTTATATAGTGGTTGGGTGTAATGGACAAACTCTTGGATTATGATTATTATTTGTAGTGAGAGTGCTTTGACATCTTGGCTACTATTTTTAGGAGATGGTTATCTTCATGTGGTTGTAGATGTTGATCCTTGGTTTAGAGGTGTTTGGTAGTGTGTCTTGGTGGACTCTTGATTCTAGATTAGAGTATTAGCATAATACAAGTTCTCTTGAGACTAAGATGTCTGTATTGGTGCATGTGATCTCCTAGGAGGAGATGTTAGATCATGATGTCATGTTTGGATACCTAATTTTGTAGTTGGAGTTTTGACAGTGGTCTTGTTGGTTCTCTTGGTATTGAGTACATTGGTCATGTGCTTGGGAGCTTCATGATAATGTGGTGTTGCATTTGGAGCTTAACATGGATTGATTGGTTGTAGGTTCTCATACATACTTCGAGACTTGGGTGAGGCTAGAGTTCTCCTGGGATTAGAGACAATTGTTGAGATGGTTACCCTTTAAAGGTTTTAGCAGGAAGACTCAAGTGCGCCTCCCTCAATGAAGTTCATTTTGTTAACTTAGTTCATCCTAGTGACTCAAGGGGTTGTTATATTCTTTAGGCGCAATCTTTCATAGACTAAAACATTCACTCCATGTTAAGGCACTCAAAGGAGGCTCTGGAGATGGAAAATGGTGCCTTAACTCACTTATGTAAATTTTGGACTTTTAGGCAATTGCAAGATGTCTTGGAGGGCTCAATTCTTCAAGGCGCCCATTTTGTTCACCACTTGTAGCATCACTTGTTCAAGGTGCATGTGTGATTTGGTGAAAAACAGGCGCCTAGACTGAATAGGCTTTCATCCTGACTTAATACACTGCCTCCTTCTAACGATTTTTGGGGCAGCAGAAAACCTTTCACCACGGGCAAATGCCTCAGAGCTATAAAAAACTGAGAGAGGTTATTGTAGAGGCACTCTACATGATCGCATTGCCTTAAACAAAATGTTTCTAAGTGACACAGTTTTTGAGTAACATCTCGTCAAAGATTGCTGCCTTTTTGCACTTTGGACTCTTCAGGGATATCGTCTGTACAATGTAGCTCTGACTGTTTCGACATGTTTGGGTGAAAAATAGGACCATGCCTAGCATAAATGTACCCATTCGGATGCATTGGACTAGTCAGTTTGGTCGCATCAGGAGCAGGACAAAAGTTACACCCCTTTGCAACTTTACACTGCCTCCTTCTGACGATTTTTGGGGCAGCAGAAAACCTTTCAGAGCTATAAAAAACTGAGAGAGGTTATTGTAGAGGCACTCTACATGATCATGTTGCCTTAGACGGAATGTTTCTAAGTGACGTGGTTTTCAAGTAACATCTCGTCAAAGATTGCTGCCTTTTTGCACTTTGGACTCTTCAGGGATATCGTCGGTACAATGTAGCTCTGACTATTTCGACATGTTTGGGTGAAAAACAGGACCATGCCTAGCGTAAATGTACCCATTTGGATGCGTTGGAACAGTCAGTTTGGTCACATCAGGAGCAGGACGAAAGTTACACCCCTTTGCAACTTTACACTGCCTCCTTCTGACGATTTTTGGGGCAGCTGAAAACCTTTCACCACGGGCAAATGCCTCAGAGCTATAAAAAACTGAGAGAAGTTATTGTAGAGGCACTCTACGTGATCGTGTTGCCTTAGACGAAATGTTTCTAAGTGACACAGTTTTTGAGTAACATCTCGTCAAAGATTGCTACCTTTTTGCACTTTGGACTCTTCAGGGATATCGTCGGTACAATGTAGCTCCGACTGTTTCGACATGTTTGGGTAAAAAATAGGACCATGCCTAGTGTACATGTACCCATTCAGATGCGTTGGAACAGTCAGTTTGGTCGCATCAGGAACAGGACGAAAGTTACACCCCTTTGCAACTTTACAGTGCCTCCTTCTGACGATTTTTGGGGCGGCAGAAAACCTTTCACCACAGGCAAATGCCTCAGAGCTATAAAAAACTGAGAGAGGTTATTGTAGAGGCACTCTATGTGATCACGTTGCCTTAGACGGAATGTTTCTAAGTGACACGGTTTTTATGTAACATCTCGTCAAAGATTGCTGCCTTTTTGCACTTTGGACTCTTCAGGGATATCATCGGTACAATGTAGCTCCGACTGTTTCAACATGTTTGGGTGAAAAATAGGACCATGCCTAGCGTAAATGTACCCATTTGGACGTGTTGGAACAGTCAGTTTGGTCGCATCAGGAGCAGGACAAAAGTTACACCCCTTTGCAACTTTACACTGCCTCCGTCTGACGATTTTTGGGGCAGCAGAAAACCTTTCACCACAGGCAAATGCCTCAGAGCTATAAAAAACTGAGAGAGGTTATTGTAGAGGCACTCTACGTGATCGTGTTACCTTAGATGGAATATTTCTAAGTGACACGGTTTTCAAGTAACATCTCGTCAAAGATTGCAGCCTTTTTGCACTTTGGACTCTTTAGGGATATCGTGGGTACAATGTAGCTCAGACTGTTCCGACATGTTTGGGTGAAAAACAGGACCATGCCTAGCATAAATGTACCCATTCGGACGCGTTGGAATAGTCAGTTTGGTCGCATCAGGAGCAGGAAAAAAGTTACACCCCTTTGCAACTTTACACTGCCTCCTTCTGACGATGTTTGGGGCAGCAAAAAACCTTTCACCACGGGCAAATGCCTCAGAGCTATAAAAAACTAAGAGAGGTTATTGTAGAGGCACTCTACATGATCGCGTTGCCTCAGACAGAATGTTTCTAAGTGATACAGTTTTTGAGTAACATCTCGTCAAAGATTGCAGCGTTTTTGCACTTTGGACTCTTTAGGGATATCGTGGGTACAATGTAGCTCGGACTGTTTCGACATGTTTGGGTGAAAAACATGACCATGCCTAGCGTAAATGTACCCATTTAGATGCATTGGAATAGTTAGTTTGGTCACATCAGGAGCAGGACAAAAGTTACACCCCTTTGCAACTTTACACTGCCTCCTTCTGACGATTTTTGAGGCAGCAGAAAACCTTTCACCACGAGAAAATGCCTCAGAGCTATAAAAAACTGAGAGAGGTTATTCTAGAGGTACTCTACATGATTGTGTTGCCTTAGACGGAATGTTTCTAAGTGACACGATTTTCAAGTAACATCTCATCAAAGATTGCAGCATTTTTGCACTTTGGACTCTTTAGGAATATCGTGGGTACAATGTAGCTCGGACTATTTCGACATGTTTGGGTGAAAAACATGACCATGCCTAGTGTAAATATACCCATTCAGACGCGTTGGAATAGTCAGTTTGGTCGCATCAGGAGTAGGACAAAAGTTACACCCCTTTGCAACTTTACACTGCCTCCTTCTGACAATTTTTGGGGCAGCAAAAAACCTTTCACCACGGGAAAATACCTCAGAGATATAAAAAACTGAGAGAGGTTATTGTAGAGGCACTTTACATGATTGCGTTGCCTCAGATGGAATGTTTCTAAGTGACACAGTTTTCAAGTAACATCTCATCAAAGATTGTAGCCTTTTTGCACTTTGGATTGTTCAGCGATATCGTCGGTACAATGTAGCTCAGACTGTTTCGACATGTTTGGGTAAAAAACAGGACCATGCCTAGCATAAATGTACCCATCCAGATGTGTTGGAACAATCAATTTGGTCACATCATGAGCAGGACACCAAAAATGCAAAAGTTGCTTTGTGCAACTTGACAACATTGACACTTTTTTGCAACATGACTCAAAGACTCAAACTGACCCCAAATGACTCAAAGTGACTTAAAATCACCTTGATTTTGGTGCCCAATGTACATTATAGAGGTCGATGCGCTCTTTATCATTCAAACATCTTAGCTGAGCGCATAGGAAAGGAAAAAGCTCTAAGTTTCATCATCATGAGCGCCTAATATCAAGAGACTTTAATGGCTCAAACCTTAGCATGGAGTCCTAAGGCGCATTTCATGTCTCCTTTCATCCAATTTGGTGCCCTTATGTAGATTTTTCAATTTGATTTGGTGCCCTATATGTGAAGGAAGATCTAAAGGCATGAAAGTGGATGTCATATTGCAAGAGTTTAGATCATCAAAATTGAAAGAAATAAGAAATGAGTTTGGTTGCATTAGGAGCAGGACACCAAAAATGCATAACATGATGTAAAAATGTGTACATATGTGTAAAAATGTAGGAGGAAATAAAAAAAGACAAACCTTACAAATTAATGTGCATACTTACAACTCAATATAACATAACTTTACAAAATCAATGTGAATACTTACAAATTAATCCAATGAACCATCCGGGTCTGCTCTACTCTTTATTGTGTCAAGTATTGCTTCATGGTCAGACTCACGCACCTTCCACAATATTTTGTTTAAAGGTCTACCCCGATACTTTATCAAATGAACATTGGATGCCACGACAAGGTTCGAGTAATGAAGAATCTTCCGATGCATGTCAAAGTTCTGAAATAGCCAAATATTAACACTCTTATGTGGGTACCTTCTAAGCCATGTTCTAGTAATAACCATTGATCTTGTAGGGTATTCGATGTTTTCTCCATCTGTAACAGGGGCCTCCAATTTCTTTTTGGCCTCAACACAATGACATAAGTAATAATCTGTTCCCTCTTCATTATCTTCATCTGCAATAATTGCATATACGTGCCCTACATTGATATGTGTAGCAAATTAGATGAAATTAGTCAACATTACAAAAACACTACAAAGTAAGATGACATTAGTTGGTTGAACTAGATGAAATTAGATGCATATACGTGCCCTATATTACCTGGTTGAACTAAATCTGATATGTGGTCAAAGTCAACTGACAATTCCATCTGTGTTAGTTCCAGTGTCGTCGAGGGTTGATACGTGTCAAGTGGGCTAAGATAACTAAACTGCCATTTGTCAACCCACTCCTTTGACTCGCACTCATCCCAAACTTGAATTGTACAGGAAGAACAAAAGCATGACATCTTTCATGTATGGATACTCCATGAACCTGCAATTGAGCTTCTGAAAGAGTGCATCTCATTTGATCATGTCAGTGTACAACAATCCTCATATGGTGCAATGTTAGTATCATCTATCAACCAAAAAAATCTACGAACTAAAGACTTACCTTCATTACCTGAACCCATGGAAGCATTACACCACTCGACAATCAATTTTGCATCTGTCAACTTTGCATTGTCTTTATACTTTAACTCTTCTCGTGCTATGGCTCTTTTGATACATGCTCCTACACCATCATGCTCCCCCTTTCCATGCCCGGCCTCACAAAAGTTCCACATATGTTGAATACCTGTAAAATTATGCCTCCTACTTAGCCAATAGAAATTTCGCGAGTTCTTGAATTGTGACGCACAGTTATCCGACCATATGATATGCTGACTGAACGATATGCCCCTTCTAGCCACTACTTTCTTTGCATTCTTAGCTTCTATCTCTTCCTGTGTTGGTTTAATTCTTGATCATTTCCTCGGCATGACGGAGAATTTGTCTATAGCATGATAAAGAGACCAATATTAGTTCCTAAGAAATGAATACAAGATAATAGTGGGATTGTATTTTTTTTATGTTGTAAGGATTTATTCTTGTATAGTTTGACATCATGGTATGTTAAGGTTTGTTTATTACACATAATTATTAAAGAGCCCAAGTGCAGAAAATATACATGGCATCATGTGAGATTGTAGGCTGCTTTCTTGATTGGGAATGTGTCTATTTTAAACATGTATGATAAAGCATGATAAAGTAATTCAATCTGAAATAAGGAAAATGTAAAGAACATGCATGTAAAGACTTGACATACCTAAAAAACAAAGATTTGAATGGAGAGAGTACCCAATTATGTAGTGTTTTTATCTTCTTGCATCAAACTCCTTGACAATTTGAGTTTTTCACCACTTGCTTCCTTTTCAGTGTTAAATTCCTAAAATTGAATCACAATTAACATTGCAACACTACAAAAATTGAAACTTGAATAGATATATATCAAACTTGGTGTGAAAACTATGTTATTTCCTCCTTCTCAAGTTGGCAAAGCAGAAAAGGTGGTGGAAAGATCATGCAAAGGTGGTATAATGTGTCAAATGTGCATGTGAACTTCCCAATAGCATGAAAGCACTTCTTTTTTGTTGGAGCACGCGTAGAATCAGTAAGAAAATAGAGCATGTGGGCCTGGATCATGGGGGTAACCACTTTTTTACCATTTCAATAGAAATACAAAATGCTCGCGAGTGCGTTATAACACGAGCACGTTATAACGTTCTCGCGCTATAACGCGCTCGCATTTTGTCTTGCTATAGTTTCATCACATCCTTTGCATTGATCACATCTTTTTCCTGCAAGGGCTTACCAGATGCTTCGCCATATGATAGGCATAACAATGAAGGGGCAAGCCCTCATAATCAAGTTCTTGATAGAAAATGCCCTCAACCCTCAACGTCAAACCCTAATCCCTTAACCCTTAACTCTGATCCCTCGACCCTCGACCCTCGACCCTCAACCCTCAATGTCAAATCCTAATCCCTCAACCCTCAACCCTATCCCTAAACCCTCAACCCTCAACGTCAAATCCTAATCCCTCAACCCTCAACCCTATCCCTAAACCCTCAACCCTCAACGTCAAATCCTAATCCCTCAACCCTAATCCATCATCCCTCAACTCTAATCCCTCATCCCTAAACCCTAAATGCTATCCATAATCCTACACCCTCAACAGACTCAATACTATACCTTAAACTCTAATCCCTTATCCCTAAACCCTCCAACCCTATCCCTAATCCTTACACCCTCCACACTCTACTTTAACACCAATCCCTTGAACCTCAACCCTATCCCTAAACCCTTGACCCTTGAACCTCAACCCTCAACCCTCAACGTCAAACCCTAATCCCTCAACCCTTAACTCTGATCCGTCAACCCTCAACACTATACCTTAAACCCTAATCCCTTCAACCTCAACCCTATCCCTAAACCCTTGACCCTCGAACCTCAACCCTCAACCCTCAACGTCAAACCCTCCAACCCTATCCCTAATCCTTATACCCTCCACACTCTACTTTAACCCTAATTCCTCGACCCTCGACCTTATCCCTAAACCCTTGACCCTCGAACCTCAACCCTCAACCCTCAACGTCAAACCCTAATCCCTCAACCCTTAACTCTGATCCCTCAATGCTCAACCCTATCCCTAAACCCTAAACCCTTAATCCTTAAACCTTCAACCCTAAATCCTATCCCTAATCCCTCTACCCTTAACAATTTAACCCTAACCTTGACATTAAATGCTAATCTGTCAACCCTAAACCCTAATCCTAAACCCTCAACCCTCAACCCTCAACACTATACCTTAAACCCTAATCCCTCAACCCTCAACCCTAAACCTTATCCCTAAACCCTAATCCCTCAACCCTCAACCCTAATCCCTCATCCATCAACTCTAATCCCTCATCCCTAAACCCTAAATGCTATCCCTATTCCTAAACCCTCAACAGACTCGATACTATACCTTAAACTCTAATCCCTTATCCCTAAACCCTCCAACCCTATCCCTAATCCTTATACCCTCCACACTCTACTTTAACCCTAATTCCTCGACCCTCAACCCTATCCCTAAACCCTTGACCCTCGAACCTCAACCCTCAACATCAAACCCTAATCCCTCAACCCTTAACTCTGATCCCTCGACCTTCAACCCTATCCCTAAACCCTCAACCCTCAACGTCAAATTCTAATCCCTCAACGCTTCACTCTAATCCCTCAACCCTCAACCCTACCCTGTCATCCGTCATCCCTCAACTCTAATCCCTCATTCCTAAACCCTAAACGCTATCCCTATTCCTAGACCCTCAACAGGCTCGATACTATACCTTAAACCCTAATCCCTCTACCCTCGACACTCTTATTTAACTCTAATCCCTTGACCATTAACCCTATCCCTCAACCTCAACCCTCAACCCTCAACGCTCAACTCTCAACATTAAACCCTAATTCATCAACCCTAAACCCTAATCCCTCAAACCTAAACCCTATCCCTAAACCATCAACCCTCAACACTATACCTTAAACCCTAATCCCTCAACCCTCAACCCTAAACCTTATCCCTAAACCCTAATCCCTCAACCCTCAACCCTAATCCCTCATCCCTCAACTCTAATCCCTCATCCCTAAACCCTAAATGCTATCCCTATTCCTAAACCCTCAACAGACTCGATACTTCACCTTAAACTCTAATCCCTTATCCCTAAACCCTCTAACCCTATCCCTAATCCTTATACCCTCCACACTCTACTTTAACCCTAATTCCTCGACCCTCAACCCTATCCCTAAACCCTTGACCCTCAAACCTCAACCCTCAACCCTCAACATCAAACCCTAATCCCTCAACCCTTAACTCTGATCCCTCAACCTTCAACCCTATCCCTAAACCCTCAACCCTCAACATCAAATTCTAATCCCTCAACCCTTCACTCTAATCCCTCAACCCTAAACCCTCAACACTATACCTTAAACCCTAATCCCTCAACCCTAACCCTAAACCTTGTCCCTAAACCCTAATCCCTCAACCCTCAACTCTATTCTGTCATCCGTCATCCCTCAACTCTAATCCCTCATTCCTAAACCCTAAACGCTATCCCTATTCCTAGACCCTCAACAAGCTCGATACTATACCTTAAACCCTAATCCCTCTACCCTCAACACTCTTATTTAACCCTAATCCCTTGACCATTAACCCTATCCCTCAACCTCAACCCTCAACCCTCAACACTCAACATTAAACCATAATTCATCAACCCTAAACCCTAATCCCTCAAACCTAAACCCTATCCCTAAACCATCAACCCTCAACACTATACCTTAAACCCTAATCCCTCAACCCTCAACCCTAAACCTTATCCCTAAACCCTAATCCCTCAACCCTCAACCCTAATCCCTCATCCCTCAACTCTAATCCCTCATCCCTAAACCCTAAATGCTATCCCTATTCCTAAACCCTCAACAGACTTGATACTATACCTTAAACTCTAATCCCTTATCCCTAAACCCTCCAACCCTATCCCTAATCCTTACACCATCCACACTCTACTTTAACCCTAATCCCTTCAACCTCAACCCTATCCCTAAACCCTTGACCCTCAAACCTCAACCCTCAACCCTCGACGTCAAACCCTAATCCCTCAACCCTTAACTCTGATCCCTCATCTCTCAACCCTAACCCTAAACCCTCAACCCTCAACGTCAAATCCTAATCCCTCAACCCTTCACTCTAATCCCTCAATCCTAAACCCTCAACACTATACCTTAAACCCTAATCCCTCAGCCCTCAACCCTAAACCTTATCCCTAAACCCTAATCCCTCAACCCTCAACCCTAATCCGTCATCCCTCAACTCTAATCCCTCATCCCTAAACCCTAAATGCTATCCCTATTCCTACACCCTCAACAGAATCGATACTATACCTTAAACCCTAATCCCTTATCCCTAAACCCTCCAACCCTATCCCTAATCCTTATACCCTCCACACTCTACTTTAACCCTAATTCCTCGACCCTCAACCCTATCCCTAAACCCTTGACCCTCGAACCTCAACCCTCAACCCTTAACTCTGATCCCTCGACCCTCAACACTATACCTTAAACCCTAATCCCTATCCCTCAACCCTTAACCCTTAAAACTTAAACCCTATCCCTACAACCTCAACACTTGACACTATATCTTAAGCCTTAAACCCTTATCCCTAAAGCCTCAACCCTCAATCCTTAAACCTTCAACCCTAAACCCTATCCCTAATCCCTCTACCCTCGACACTCTAACCCTAACCTTGACATTAAATGCTAATCCGTCAACCCTAAACCCTAATCCTAAACCCTCAACCCTCAACACTATACCTTAAACCCTAATCCCTCAACCCTCAACCCTAAACCTTATCCCTAAACCCTAATCCCTCAACCCTCAACCCTAATCCCTCATCCCTCAACTATAATCCCTCATCCCTAAACCCTAAATGCTATCCCTATTCCTAAACCCTCAACAGACTCGATACTATACCTTAAACCCTAATCCCTTATCCCTAAACCCTCTAACCCTATCCCTAATCCTTACACCCTCCACACTCTACTTCAACCCTAATCCCTCGACCCTAAACCCTTGACCCTTGAACCTCAACCCTCAACCCTCAATGTCAAACCCTAATCCCTCAACCCTTAACTCTGATCCCTCGACCCTCAACCCTATCCCTAAACCCTAAACCCTCAACCCTAATATGTCATCCCTCATCCCTAAACCCTAAACGCTATCCCTATTCCTAGACCCTCAACGGGCTAGATACTATACCTTAAACGCTAATCCCTTATCCCTAAACCCTCTAACTCTATCCCTTATCCCTTAACCCTCATGATTAATAGCCTTGAACGTAAAAAAATTTGAGGGGAACATAACGCGAGCGCGTTATAACACGCTCGCGTTATGTCAAACATGACAAACAACAGACTTGCAGGAAAGAAAAATGCAAGGCAAAACATAACGCGAGCGCGTTATAATGCGCTCACGTTATTTCTTGCTTTGGGAATCCCAAGCCTTGGGCTTGGGATTTGCTTTGGATTTCCAACCCAAAGGCTTGGAGTGCCTTATGAACAGTCACAGACGTGTTTTTCTATATTCTTCAAAATTTCACATAATTTCGTTCGTGCTAACCCTCAGATTTGCACGTGTTTCAAGGTCAAACAAATCGAACACATGGGTAATGTTAGGCTTTCACTTAACTATTTGACGATGTGATTTTTTTCACATTTTAACAATGTTAAGCCTTTCATCTTTAATTTCTTTTGTTTGTGTCTGTTTTTAGGCAAAAACCACTGTTTGGTCTTTTTTTCATTGTAAAATAACTATTCATTCAAATTTCAAAAAAAAAATATATTTAGAAACTAGACTCCATTCTACAAATATTAAAAAAATAAAAAAATGATTTTCAATTAGTTTTCAAAATTTATAGGGGTAGCATGGCCAAAATTCTATTTTTTAGGATGTGTCCACTTTGAAAATTAGTAAAAAATCAAATATTCATCAAAAAATTATCAAAAAAATCAGGCATAAACTACATGCTATTAGCTAATTTCTCACTAAAGCGATTTTAAAAATACCAAAAAAAAATTGACCTTTTGAGGGAGCCACAAAACATGCTATGTTATGTTTTTTTGACAGAAACAACACCAATTTCTGTGGCTCCCTCTTTGAACCCCTTAATCTATGCTATTTTCAAAACAAAATAGTATTTTAGAAAGTAGACTCGGAGCACTATGAACATTGTTTTGGTTGCATCTCCAAATTTTGAGTGTAACTATGCTCAATTTCTCATCCAAGGCCAGTATTTCCTGATTTCAGAAAAAAAAAAGTGGCCACTTAAGACCCCTTTTTGGCCCCCCATCTTCCTGCACTTACCCATGTGTGTATATGCACATACATGTATATATGTTAGTGTGAAAAGTGGTTTTACCTAACTAGTTTAACTCTTACCTAGTTGGTCCTATTCATACTAGTGCTTTAGCTCACTTAGAGATTTTTTTAATTTTAGTTGTTGGTCTCTTACAATGATTTAACAACTGAGCTTTTAAAACTGTAACTCAGAGATTGGACATCTAACCTAAGTAGTTGTCTTAATCACTATGGAGATGCATTTCACTTGTCAACCCAGGGACGTGAACTTGAAATGGGTCAGCACGATATGTGCACTAAGAACTTCCAAAGTAGTCACGTTCATTCTATAGCTAAGAAAGACATAATGTTGAAGATAAACTGCTAGAAAGGAAATAACAGGAATACTGAACATCAATCAATAGCTATTCTAGGATCAAGTACATGACAGAAAGTAAAAGTCTGGGCAAACAAACAGGAAACTACTCTATCTGCTTTGGCTACAGGAATAGACACAGAATATAATTCTAGTGGCTGTAGGAACATTCAATGCCAGATTTAACTAAATGCTTAACAGAAAATGTAACTAAACTAGAGGGTGGAATTCTCACCAAGTGGGCCCCCTTGGATGAGTATTCCCTAAGACAAATGTAAACTCAAAAATGCGAACTTACAACTTCATTTTATTCATTGGAAAAGATGAGTACAACTGAACATTATAACTGTATTACCATAAATTGGATAATGCAAGTACAATCTCTGAATAATCAACAACCCCTCAGAAGGAGAATCAGAGTCTTATTTATAGAAGGAAAACTACAAAACTAACTACCTAGTAGGGCGGTCAACTCCAATAGAATAGGAGGACGCCTCATTTGGAAAACATAGAAAGCGGAAAGGAGGCTACACATGCAGGGGAATCTGGTCAAGCGAGTTGCTTTAACACAGATCTAGCATAACAGTAACTCCTAAATTTGCTCAACAAGTATTTAAGATTAGTTACAAAACAGTTGTCTTCCCTCCATTTGACATTTGAACGATCACCATGTTTGAATTTTTATGGTAAGTGACCAACCAGCAAAATCTTTCTCTACTTTATGGATGCTGATTATATCTGCATAACAATATTAGTACACACAATAATTGCACATCCGTAACTACCTTGGAGTAATATTCATTAACCATATGTAAAATTAACATAGATAGTTCATATAGCATGTCTTTGTCATAAAAGAATATAAGGAATGACCTATGCTCAACAAGTTATAGCTTTGGGGCAATGATATAAAAAGATCAGAATTAAAGTACCAAAGTCCAAGATAACTACAGCAAGTGGATAATAAAGTTTAACAAAATTGAGTCATAAACTAGACTCATCACTCTCCCCAACCTAAGACTTTGCTAGTCCTCCAGCAGAGGAAGGGTTGTTCTTTTGCTTGGTTAATGCCCTAAAATTAGCAACTGCCAGTTGTCCTATATCAGTTTCTCTGGTGCGTGAGGTAGGATCCCAATAGAACCCTTGCTGCCTATCTAGCATGTTCCATCTTTGTCTCTCTTCAGCAATATCATACTGGTAAAATTTGTAATTTGGCACAGGCCACAATAGGATAGGTGGTTGAAAGATTAAGGGAAGCCAGAATTGTCCCTTTGTCCTCCCAATCTGTATATATCTATCCACTCTTTTACATGTTGCAGCATAATTCTGCAGAAAGTGAGGCTCTGCTTGGTTTAGCTCATCAAACAAACTATTCCACCTTTGTGTCAAATGTCCCTTCACAAATTCTCCAATAGTGTGTGCACTCTTCTCATATTCTTTGTAAGCTACTTCTCTTTCAGGGAGGATTCTGTTACCATAGCTTGGCCTATAAAGTATCCTATGCCAATCATTGAAAATGCTTCCTGGATTTCCAGATTCAGCTCTAATGGGCAATGGAGTGCTGAATTCTAATTGCTTATAAGCCCTGAACTATTGTCCCCAACTAATCTCATTTTGCATCCAGGACATAAATGCCCTCAACTGAACATCCCCAACATACAACAAGGGGTTCCACTCATGGTCTTGGGACACAGCAAAATTATGTAAATAGAATTCACACAACAATTTCTTTATTTCCGGAGGAACAATCCTATGAGCATTGAAAAATTCAAGAGGAGATTCAATGGAAGGGTTCAAACTAGAAACAATCCTTGCTAACTTAAAAGAGAGGTATCTTTCCTTTAAATGCAAAGTATAGACCCTCGGGGGAGTCCTGCATTCTAATACCTGCGGCACCAAAGCAGCCATATTATCCACTCTCTCTTTTAAAGTTGTAATTTCTGCATTCTTGTCTTTAATCTCTTCATCCTTCTTTTGAATTTCATCCTTTAATCTGTGTTTCTCCTTCTTCCATTCTTCTTCTCTCCTCTACATCTCATTCCACAAATTCATGGCTACCATGTGCATTGAAAAATTAGGAGGTCTATGTATTCCTACCAAAGGCTTTCCTGGCACAAATGGTTGATCTTCATGTAGCATAGGCTGCAGGGTTTCTGATTTCTCAGCCAATTCTAGCTGCAGGGTGTCTTGTTGTGCAGGAACTCCTATTTATCTTCGTGTTCTTGTCTCTCAATATGCTCAGCAGCGGCGGTAAGGTCTGCCAGAGTTACATCTTATCCTTCCTCAATTATGTCTTTTTCTACATCATTCACATGCCCCATTGGGGCCTCTGTATCCTCAACTGTCATTTCTTCAACCCTAGGGTTTGTCTACGTAGACACACGGGAGACAGGCTCAGCAGGTCTTGATTTACTAGAAGCACTCTCATGTTTGTCTTCATCTGCAGGAAGAACAGTGTCAGCCTTCTATTTGCTAGAGCGTAGCACCTGCCTTTCTCCAGTTTGCTTTTTGGTTTTACCCTTCTTGATTTTTGCCCTTCTCCTATGTGCCCTAGTTTGAATTAAACTACTAAGAGGAATATCCTCATTGTCAGAATCTGAAGAACTTTTTTTGTCTGCATGCTCTGCTTCAGAAGAGCTAATCTTAATAGCTTGTTTTGCTGCAGGAGGGTTTGCACTAGAAGTTGAAGTTCCCGGAGTAGCTTCAATAGAACACACCCTTCTCCTAGTTCTATGATGTTGTGGCACAACCACAGGTGGCAAATGACTAGGTCTTATTTGATCAATATTCAAAAAATCCTCCCAAGTCATATCGGACACATCATGCAAAGACTTTTCAACTACCAATTTGATTAAACAATGGTGAGAGACAGAATTAGGCCTACCTTTTTGGGTCTCGACGGCCATGATTGAGAGAAGGTGGTATAGCACGTTTGGTACATTCATTCTTCTCCCATGTCTCATATGATTCAGCAATTTGAAATGCACAGAATGAAGGTTCGACAGACGACCTTCACAAGTAATGTACTTCACCACATGGACAGCTACCTATTTCCACAGCTCAGGCAGAGAGGTTCTTTTGGCTCCCTGCTTGTCTATAGTCAATTGAGGATCACCAGGTTCTGTAAATTCAGCCCTAGCTGACCTGGCATCTTTGGCAACAGGGTAACCTTCGCCATCAACATGCAGACCTGTAACTTCTACAATTCTTTCCTCAGTAGCCAACACCTCCAACCCTCTTACCATGGCTTTACCATCAGACAATGTCTGAGCAAATTCTAACGCAACATTTTCATCAAAACCATTTAGCTTTAAGAAATAGTCCATCCATCGACAATTTCTAAATTCGGCCTGGCTAAGTGCATCCTGCAATAATACATCATGAACTGTAGGTTCATTCCGAATTAGTCCTCCTCCCATTGACTTAGCTGCCTGAGAACAATCGCACTGCAAAGTTTTTTTCTCTGCAAAAAGTTTTAAAACTAACTTCACCTTCCTGCAACCCTATTAAATTTTCAATAACTCATGCTATCTGTATTTTCCTTTTTGGCTTCTTTTCTTGGGAACACAAGACAAGGGTGGTATAGGGAGTAATGAATGATCAATGAAGGCTGTCATCTCACACTTGCGAGCCATCACCTTACTCAGAATTCAAATCATTCAATTTTAAAACTTTACTGGCATTTTGGCATCAAGCATATGGATGGACTGACATGTGGACATCATATTAACACTCCCTCCCCAACCTAAATTTGGGCATGTGTCCACACATGCGGAATGGCGATGCGTGACAGGACAAGGGAATAATGACATGCTATGAGAAATGTTGATATTAATGTACAATAATTAAATGAATGAACCACAAGATAATTAAGAGAGAATTATTAAAGTGTGCGTACCTTGATTCGTGGAAGATCGGTTGCAAAAATCATGGAGAAAGGAGCGGTTAATGCTTAAGAATTTTATTGAGCAATGAATGAACGTGGAGTGGGCTGAAGCGAGATGGGATGAAGTGTAATCAATACATGTGATGGAAGAGAGAAGAATGGATATGGGTGGGTGGATGGGCGAAGAAGTGAAAGAGTGGACTCCCACAAATGTGGAAGTCTTTATTATGACAAGTGTCGTACCTTGGTTAGCCAGAAGGAGGGACACTAGGTCCACTACCTTTGGCTGTAGGAAGTTTAGGAGTTGCATGCTGAGTGAATTGTTGCAGGAATTCTTCTTTGGAGGCTGGCTTGTGATATAACCTAAGTCGATGACCATTGACTAATAGCTTAAATCTGACAGGGTCAATAGTAGTAAGTTGAACAGCACCATTGGAAAAAACTTCAGCAACCTCATATGGTCCTAGCCACCTTGTCTATGATTTTCCTGCATTATCTTGATACCTTGAGTCATAAAGCAAAGCCCAGTCACCAGGCTGGAATTTATTATCTTTGATGTATTTGTCATGCCACATTATTCTCTGATTCTACACGACTTCCATATGATGTAAAGCTGCTTTTCTCATCTCATCCAAAGCATTGAGCTGCATGATTCTTTCTTTTTGTGCCTTAGATAGATCCATCCCCAAGTCAAGTGCAGTCTGAAGAGTTTTATGTTCAAATTCAATAGGCATCATGGTTGTTTTGCCATATAGTAACTCAAAAGGAGTAAAACCAGTAGTTGTTTTCCAAGTTGTCCTATAGGCCCAGACAGCTTCTGGCAACCTATTTGCCCAATCCTTCCTATGGACAGCCACAGTTTTGGTCAAAATGGCTTCTATTTCTCTATTAGTCACTTCAACTTGGGCATTAGCCTGAGGGTGATAAGGAGTAGATTTCTTGTGCCTTATGTTGTATTCCTGTACTAGTGTTGCAACTAGAGTTGAGGTGAATTGAGCTCCTTGATCAGTCACTAATTCTCTGGGAACTCCATACCGTGTAAAGATTTCCTCATAGAGAAATTCTGCAACCTTACTGTCTCTTGCATGCTTCATGGCCTTAACTTCTACCCATTTAGTTACATAATCAGTGCATACTAACATATAGGATTTACCATTAGATGGAGGATCAATGGGTCCTACAAAATCTAATCCCCACTTATCAAATGGAGTAATCACAAGCTGAGGATAAAGGGGCATCTCATCAGATTTTGTTGGCTATCCCATCCTTTGACAACTATCACATTTCTTGGTATATCTTGTTGCATCCTTGTATAGTGTAGGCTAGTAATAACCTACATTCAAAATCTTTATTGCTATTCGGTTTGCTACAAAATGTCCTCCACAAGGTTCATTGTGACAGGCATGCAAAATGTCATATGTTTCATCTTCTCTCACACATCTCCTCATGACATTGTCTGATCCAGTGTAGAACAAACATCCAGCAATCCATGAAAAAGGAAAAGATTTTTCAATGAGTACCCTTCTTTCCTTAGGAGAGAAGTGAGGAGGGACTCTTCCTATTACTAGGTAATTGGCTGTGTCAGCATACCAAGGTGTTTGCACTGTGAGTGAAAATAAATGTTCATCAGGAAAAGAGTCATCAATGGCTTGGTTATCTTCTGATGTAGTCATTCTTGAAAGAAAGTTTGTAACCACATTGGCCTTTCCTGGCTTATCCACAATAGTGATGTCAAATTCTTGCATTAACAACACCCATCTTGATAATCGACCAGATATGAGAGGTTTGTTCATGAGATACCTACTGGTTGCATGATCTGTGTGCACAAAGATTTGATAACCGGTTATGTAGTGCCTAAATTTATTAAGTGCATAGATGACTGATAGCATTTCCTTCTCTGTCACTGTATAGTTGAACTCAGCACCCTATAAATTTTTGCTAATAAAATAAATAGCATGCTCAATGACTCCTTTCTGGCCTAAAACTGCTCCTATGGCATAATATGATGCATCAGTATGAATGTGGAAAGGAAGTTCCCAATTGGGGCCTTTAAGTATAGGAGCATGGGTTAAGGCTACCTTTAAATCAGAAAATGCTTTGTCACAGTCTTCATTCCACTGAAATTCAGCATCATTTGTAAGAAGAGTATATAATGGGGATGCCATTTTGCTGAAATCTTTGATGAAACATCTACAATACCCTGCATGACCCAAGAAGCTTCTGACATCCCTTTGCTTTGTAGGAATGGGTAGATTGATGATGACTTCAATCTTTGTTGGGTCTACCTGTATTCCTTTTAGAGAAATGTAGTGGCCAAGTACTACTCCTTCCTGCATCATCATGAAGCACTTTGCACTATTTAAGGATAGGCTATGGTCTTCACATCTTTCCAGCACCTTGCCTAAGTTTGCTAATGCCTCTTCAAAAGTAGCACCATAAGTAGTGAAATCATCCATATAGATTTCCATACAATCATGTGAGATATCAAAAAATATGCTAATGACTGCTCTTTGGTAAGTTGCAAGTGCATTGCATAAGCCAAATGGAAGTACTAAGTAGGCATATGTCCCCCAAGGATAGGTAAATGTTGTTGTCTCTTGATCTTCAGGTGCAATCTGAATCTGATTGTAACCGCTGAATCCATCCAAAAAGGAAAAGTACTGCTTTCCTGCAAGTGAGTCCAATACTTGGTCTATGAAAGGAAGGGGAAAATGATCCTTTTTGGTGGCAGAATTTAATTCTCTATAATCAATACAGACTCTCCATTTTCCTCCCTTCTTGGGCACAAGAACCAGAGGGGACACCCATTGGCTATCTGAGATTGGGTAGATAAATCCTGCATCTAATAGCTTCTGTAATTCTTATTTGACAATTTCTCTTAGTGTAGGGTTGATTCTCCTTTGTGGTAGTCTTACTGGTGTACAATCTTCCTTTATGTAAATCCTATGGATGCATAATGTAGGATCCAATCCTTTCATGTCATGATAATCCCATGCAAAAGCATTTTTATGTTTCTTTAACAAATTTGTCAAGGACAACTGTTGTGCTTGAGTCAAGTTGCTATTAATATTGAGATATCTTTCTTCTAAAATTTCCACTTGAGTTGTGAAGTCAACCATAGTTACTTCATTAATGCTAGGTACCTTAATTTCTTGTGGAAGCAATGTATGTAACATACCTGATGCTACAGGAAAAATTGGAACAAGTATTCTTGCTGGATCAACAGAATGAGAGGATGATGCTTCCTCTACTTCACAATGATTTTGAATTATATTAGACAACACCTCCTCCTCTCCTTGAAGCTACAGGAAAGAACTTCTGCCTATCATCATAAGCTGCTCCACAGAATTAGCTTCCTCCGCCTCTTCACCAACATGAGGCCAAACAGGATTATCCATACCATGAGATGGCTGTGCAAGTGGGTAAAGAACAAGTGTTTTAGTGCTTCTCCCATCAGAGATGGTCATGTCTCATGACCAGCACCCAATATAAGCATCTGTTGTGGCTAACCATGACCTTCCCAAAACAATGGGGTATCCTCCCAATGTAGCTTTAGGAGAAAGTATCATGAAATCAACTGGATATTCCATGAGTCCAGGGATACCACAAGATCCTCGACTATCCCATCAGGTTTAATAGTAGAGCTATCAGCAAGCTACAGGACAGTAGGAGTTGGTCGTGTTAGTGCCTGCATAAATATTCAGGTTTCAAGCATTTAAATATGTAGGCACCTTCCCAAAAAATCCAAAAATTTCTAAGTCTTTTGGCCTTTGCAGTTGAGAAGTGCAAAAAAATTCAGTTGCATGTGTGTATCTTTGTATATACAAATGGGTTTGTATGTGCAAAAGAAAATATACATTGGCGGCATACAAACGAAACATACAAGGGTAAATGTACATCAAGACAGATGCAATGGTGAATGTATGTCCGACATACATTAGGAATGTACATTGCAGATATACAAAGGGGGCGCACATACATTCGCTACAGTGCAAAGATACAAGGGGTCTTGTATGTTCGGCAACATACAAAGCAGCAGGAGATACATTTGGTGGGACTTGCAGGTATACAAAGGAGATTGTATATGTTTCCAACATACAATCAAAACATGCAAAGGATATATGCAAGCGGTGGGCTCCACAAGGTGGTTGTATATGCATTCGCTTGTCGGTTTGCACATACAAAGGAAATTGCATGTATGTTCAAAGTATGTTCGCATGTACAAAAGGTAGATGCAAAGCGGATGCGATAGAAAGGTTAACTGCATTGGTGAAGTGGATGAAGTCTGCGGTTGTATGGTGGGCTTGTATGTTCCCAATGCACATTCGAACATAGAAGCAGAAGATACAAGTGAAACATACAAGCAGGAGTGGTCAACAAGTCAACAGTTTCAAATGCATGGTGGGGCCCGCAGGTTGTATGTTTCGCATTTGTATATGCCGACATACAGAGATTGAAGATGCAAGACTCAGATCTCAAAGTAGTTCCAATCTGCCTCATAATTATTTGAGATCTGTTGAATGTATATTGCATATTGTATGTCGCAATATACAAGGGGAATATGCAAAAGCGATATACAATCCGGATCCGATGGAGATTTCAAGCTGCTTCATAATGATTTGAGATCTGTGGGTTGTATAAAGTGCTTATATATGCCGATATACAAGCCAATGTGCAATGAAAAAGATACAAGCTAGATTTCAAAGGAGGTACATTCTATTTCATAATGATTTGAAGTCTGTGGCTTGTATGTATGTGTGTGTTGTATATCGCGGATATACAAAGGAGAGAGATACAAGCCGGACCTGAATAAGTTTTCAACCTATTTCATAAAGGTTTGGGGTCCACCTTGTATGTAAGGTGATTGTCTATGCTTTTGCATATACAAAGAGGCGAAAAGGGTAAAAATGCATGCTACGATGGAAAATTCAAAGTTGCAAAAGCATCTACGTGGCACATTCTCATTGGCCAACGACTTGCCTGTCTGTTTGAGCTGTAGATTTGGGAGATGCAGAGAAAGATCGACGGCTGTGTTTGAATGCAGGGTTTTCTTCACGATTACAGTGGCATTCTTGGCGGGAAGGTTTCCAGAGCACGCGATTTGCTGCGTTTCCGCAGGACACCAGTAGGTTGACCATTGATTGCAAAATTACAGAGGCATGGGTTGATGATGGACGTGCCACCTACCAGTTTTAAGAGAAAAATCCCCAAACGGCGGCACAGGGCTCGAGTCCAACTACTCCTCGCCTCTCCTTCTGCCTACTGCATTGATGTTTTGGGCACCATTTTGTGGTGCGCTGTATTTGGAAGATTTTTGAATTTTTCTCTGTAATTAATTGATGAGTACAAGTTTGTGCTTTATAAGCAAACTGTGTTACTCATTGGTGGTTGTTGAAAACTGGATAAATTTTGGTGCTGTGATAAGATGCAACTTCATTGGTGGCTCTGTTTTGGTTGTCTTGTGAGTTTATGAATCATATGTTGAATGTTTCATGCATAATATTACTGGTTTCATGTTGATTTATATGAGTAATGCTTCATTACATGTATTCTATTATTTGTCTCCAAATTGAATGTTTTCTTCTTCTGAATCTAAACAGCTAAGGGGTGTTTAAGATTCTAGGATATGGGTTTGCTATGTTGAATGCTTCATCTTTTACTTCTGCTCAAGCAGTAGATTAAATGTTCAGGGTTAAGTGTTGGGAAGAATATGTTGCAGTGAGGATGTCTGTAAGCAGAGATAACTGAATACTCAATTTTGGGGAGTATCTATAAGGCAGACACTACAAAACCCCCTTGAAACCCAGTTATTTATTTGAGTTTATGGTGATCATTCACATATGTATGTCTATTGACTTCGAGCCCTGAGATAGGCACCAGTCCAATCTTGTATTGAGGTTACAACCAAGGTCCCAGTTTTGTATCCAAATACAAAACATAAATTCATACTTCCAAAATGCAAACCTTTAGGACATTTAGAAGTAGTTTTAGGACCAAAATCCTCTGTCTCACAACTGAACATAAGCCCAAAGTTAGCCCCTCTGCACTTATTTTATAGTTTTGGTCTGCATATATGAGGATTTATCTACTTTGTCTCAATATCCCACCAAGTTAATAAGCACATTTCATGAATGTTGAATAGGGAATCCCCCCTTGGTTCTACAGAGCCTAAAGAAGAAGAGGAGATATTTATAGAGTCTATCTTCTATACTGTTGGCCCCTAGCCCGGATATCCTATTGATCAATGATGGCTACCTTGTAGGGGTAACTGGGAAACATCCAGTCCGATTGAACACTAACAGAAATGGCGACTCTGTTGGGGAGCTTTGTGTAAGAACCCTAGTTTAAAAGAAAATAATCCCTAGTTGTAGGTGGCGACTCCGAACAAATCTCCCAACTGGTAAAGTAAAAATTTGTATGCAAGGGAGAAGATCCCTGTGTAATTCTCTGTCTAAAGAATTACCCAGAAAAATGATGTACAAGAAAAAAGGGATTGTTCAAGCCAGTCAAGAGGGTTCTCCCAGAAGTAATGATAATATTCAAGATAATCTAGGGTCTTCAGAGCGGACAATACCTTATTTTTCAAACACTGAGGCTGAAATCCAAAATGTATATGAAAGACAACAAGGTGTTAATTTGAGAGTGAGATCAGAGGTGTTTCAGGAATGCCCCTTCTTAGATCCCCCTGATAGATTTGAAGAAACTAAATCCCCAAGGGATGATGATGATGACCAATATGGAAAGGGACCATCCTCTTCTATGCCCAAAGATGAACAATTAGTTGAAGAAATCAAAAGCTTAAGAGTTGAATTAGAATATTTACAAGCTATGAAGATTAGAGATGATATGAGATAAAAAGTACAAGCTCTAAGAACTACTCAACATGATGCAGTCCCCACCCTTGATAATGCAAATGTCTTGAGAAACCAGCATAGAAATGAAATACAGTATCAACAGAATGATCAGAGACAGAATGTAAACAATGTTAGGGTACCATTAAATAATGTGAGAAATTAGAATGCAAATAGAAATGCCGATGTTAATCAGTTTGGTAGATAGCCTATGCAGCTAGACAGATTCAGGCAGCTTGTTTTTTATGGTATTCCTGGCTACCCTAATCCCATTGACAAACATGTGAGGCCGCAGGTGCCAAAGTTTTCAAGAAACAATGTTGTGTCAGGGGAAGATCATATAAAAGCCTTTCAGAATGTCATGGACAACTTTGAGGTTGAACATGAAGATGTGTTTATGAAGTTGTTTATGCAGTCCTTGGTTGATGAAGCTAGAGAATGGTATAAAGGCCTACCTGACCGAAGTATCTCATCATGGGATGATTTCAGGAGGATCTTTAAAGAACAATATGGTGACAAAAATGACCCAAGCTTTTTTGTAAATGAATTCACTAGTATCACTAAGGGGTCAAATGAGCAGGTTGCAGATTTTAATGTTAGATTCACTAAAGTGTTGAACAAATTGCCACCTCACATAAGACCTAATGAACCAATGTGCATGGTGCTGTACATAAATGCTTTTGATGCCAAAATAGCCTATGGATTAAGAGATAAGGGTCCTACTAGCCTCAAGGATGCTTTCAGGATTGCAACAAATATTGAAAATAATAGGAAAGCATCTGGTAAGACAAACAGAAGGGATGATGTGAAGATTTTGCAAAATCCAAATAAGCCTCAAAGTACTCAAGGTAATGGATCTACTTTTGAGGATAAACTAGATAAATTGACAACTGTTGTTAAGGACTTAAGTTATAGACTTGCTAAAAATGAAAAGGGAATAGGTCTTGACAGGCAGGTTTACCAAAGACAAGAAAAGAGACCATCATTGCATGATATGCCATATAACACTAATTGGCATAATGGTAAACCCATTCTCCCACATAACAGCAACACAAATCAAAGAGCCCAGAATGCAAGGGAAACTCTGGATCCTTTGAAGAAGGCTGTTAATATTGTTGATGACACCCCATGGTACATAATATGTCAGATGCCTCATTCGCAATCACAATGTATGATTGCTCAGTCTCTGTATAATAATGTTGTTACCTGTGATGAATGCAATGAGCCACATTGTATGGAGGATGATAATGTAAATATGTTGTCCACAAATAGGGAGTACTCTTCCTATGATGCAGATGAAAATACGAGTTATGGGACTCAGGTTTGCCAGCAGTTTCCCTGTGATGAAGATGATGAAGATAATTATGCGTATGCTCAGGACTCACACATTTTTCTAAATAACTTGAGGTGACCTTCTGATGAGGAAATTAGAGCTCTCATAGCCGCAACAGTAGCTCGAGTCAAAAGCAATTATAATCTTAGAGGTAAAGCTCAGGTAAGTGACCCACGTCAACCAGAAAGCACCTTTGTAAATCAACCAGTGCATAATCATAAGAAGGTTGAACCACAAAAGACGCAATGGAACAATAATAAGAACTCTAAGCAAAAACTAGGTCATGATTCTCAAGGACCAGAAAATAAAACTCCCCAAAGCGAGGATCAAAATAAGGATTCTCAGGTCCTGGATAACAAATAGAGGGCCGCTAAGATTAAAGCTGGATCAGCTCAGGATAAAAGTAAAACCATGGCTCAGGCTACAACTGTTATACAAAATTATGCTCCCTTTGACATAACTCAAGTTTTATCCCAGGTGAAGATCTCTATTCCATTGATGGAAATGATGAAAGTTGAGGAAATCAGGAATAAGGCACTGTCCTTAATTTCAAGAGTAGCTTGTCAGGCTAAGCAAAATGTTGAGGGTTAAGGTAAGAAACAGGCCTTATGTATTGAAGAGGATGAGGTTCCTGAAGTTTATCTAGGGGTGACCATGAAAAAATGCCCTTCATAGGTTGAGCCGTTTTATGTCTCCCTTGTTAATGGAAAAACAATCAAGAATTGTATGCTTGATTCTGGAGCATCAACAAATATTATGCCTCTGGCTATCATGCAACAAGCTGGATTGAAGATAGATAAAGCATGTGGAAAATGCTATGCAATGGATGCTAGGGAGGTACCAGTTATTGGAATCATGAAGGATGTCGATTTTAGATTAGCAGCATATTCAGAGAAAACATACAGAATGAACATAACAGTGGTTGACATAAAGCCACAATATGGTATGTTGTTGTCAAGAAGATGGGCAGCATTGATTGGAGGAAGTATGTAGTTAGATCTATCATATGCCATGATTCCAATGAATGGTAAAGACGTCAAACTGGTCAGAGAAGAAAGGTCATCAGAAACAGTCGAGGATCAAGATTCAGAGGAACATGTCTATTTTGTGGATACTGACTATGAGAACTTCAAAGTTGTCTCAGGTGATCAAGGAGGTAAAAGGAAAGACATTTGCATTCAAGAGCTAGACCAACAGGGTCTATGGACTATGTATTTCGATGGAGCTTGTTCAAAGGAGGGCTCTGGTGCTAGAGTTGTGTTTTTGTCTCCAGCTGGTAAGCTTCTAAAGTTCTCTTTTTTGTTAAAGTTTGCCTGCACTAATAATATTGTAGAATATGAAGCACTGTTGCTAGGATTGAATGTTGCTCTAAAGCATGGAATTAAGATGATAAAAGTATTTGGAGATTCAGAATTAATTGTTTCCCAGGTTAGAGATAGATATGCTTCAAAGAATAAAAGGTTAAAACAGTATAAGCATGTTGTGTGGGATACAATTGAATTGTTTGATGCATTTTCAATAAATTGGATAGAGAGATCAAAAAATGTCATGGCAGATTTTTTAGCTAATGTGGCCATAAGGCCAGATGATATTACTCTGTCTGATATTACAAATGTTGAGGTTAAAATTAGACCTGCAGTACCAGAAAATATATGCAGTTGGCATCTATTTGATGATAATAAAGATTTGTTGAGATTCCTACACTGCATAGATGAATATGAGAATCAAGAGATTGATTTTTAGAATTTTGTAGAATTTGTGGATGGAAAAGAAACTCTTTTGGGGAAAGAAATAAATCATCTCAAAACAAATAAAATCCCCAGAGGGCTAGTTGCTTTAGAGAGAGCATTTGA
Organism: Cunninghamia lanceolata; assembly: GCA_027924645.1. Taxonomy (NCBI): domain Eukaryota; kingdom Viridiplantae; phylum Streptophyta; class Pinopsida; order Cupressales; family Cupressaceae; genus Cunninghamia; species Cunninghamia lanceolata. The sequence goes on along the minus strand of BSBN01000809.1, from coordinate 43,075,871 downwards.
CAATAGAGACCAGTTTGTTACAAAGGCATCTCCTACAAATAAGAATGATTTGGAGGAGATAAACTTGGGGACATCTCATGCCCCCAAAAGGGTATACATTGGCAAGCAGCTCAAGCCACACATCAGGAACATGTTGATAGCATTATTGAAGAAATATAAGCATGTCTTTGCCTGGTCATATGAGGACCTAAAAGCTTATAGAGAGGATTTATTCCAGCATGAGATCCCATTGAAGCCTGGAGCTAAGCCATTCAGACATAAACAAAGACCTATCAATCCAACTCTGGCTCCAAAAATGCAAGAAGAGCTTATGAAGCTTAGGGAGGCTAGAATAATTGTGCCTATCAGACATTCAACCTGGGTGTCCAATCTTGTCCCAGTCAGAAAGAAAAATGGTGACATAAGACTTTGTGTTGACTTTAGAAATTTGAATATGTCTTCTTTGAAGGATAATTATCCATTGCCCAAATGGAGGCTATGTTGCAGAAGGTAACTGGTTGTGAGATTGTATCCATGATGGATGGATTCTCAGGATACAATCAGGTAAAGGTAAAAGAATCTAAACAATACAAGACTGCCTTTACCACTCCATGGGGAACCTATGTATATGTAAGAATGCCATTTGGACTAACAAATGCAGGTGCTACATTTCAAAGAGCTATGGATGTTGCTTTTGCAGGATTGATTGACTCAATTCTGGCTATGTATCAAGACGATTTAACTACCTATTCAAAAAAGGAGGAGCAACATTGCATGCATCTTGAACAAATTTTTGTTAGAGCATTGGAATATGGCATTTCACTTAACCCAAAGAAGTGCACTTTTGGGGTAATAGAAGGAAGATTATTGAGACACATTGTTTCCAAGGATGGAGTTAGGATTGATCCTGAAAGGGTTGCTGCAATTGACAAAATTTAGATCCCTAAAACTGTGAAAGGCATTCAGTCTTTCTTTGGGAAAATTAATTTTGTTAGAAGGTTTATTCCCAATTTTGCAGAGGTTCCAAAGGATATCTCTAAAATGTTGAAGAAAGGTGCAAATGTCAAATGGGAAAGTGAAGCAACTAAATCATTTCAGAACATCAAAGAAGATATAAAGATGGCTCCTGTATTAAGATCTCTTAATTTTTCTAGGCCACGTCAATTGTTCTCATTTGCTTCTTTTCATACTATTGCTGCGTGTTTATTGTAGAAAAATGAGGATGGTTTTGAACAACCTATTGCTTTCTTTAGCATGTCATTGCAGGCAGCTAAACTGAAATATGATATCATGGAAAAGCAGGCATATGCATTAGTTAGAGCAGTCAAGATCTTCAGGCCATATTTAGTAGGCTCTCAGATAGTTGCATATGTTCCCCATGCAGCAGTTAAAGATATTTTTACTCAGCAGGAAGTGACAGGAAGAAGATGTAGGTGGATAAACAAGTTGCAAGAGTTCAACATTGAGATACAAATCACAAAACTGGTAAGGGGATAGGGTTTGGCTAAGATGATGACATGGTCAAATTTGGAAGCATGCTAGGTGAATGTAGTTCAGAATGAAATTGTTAATATGTCAAAATCTAAATGGTACAAGGACATTATATATTACTTGCAGAATTTGAATTGTCCTTCCTACTTCAGTGATAGTCAGAAAAGGACCTTGAAACTACGTGCTATCAAATATATAATTGTTCAAGAAGAATTGTATTGGAAGAATCCTGATGGTGTCCTACTTAGGTGTGTAGATGAGAACCAGCTACATATATTTTAAGTGACATGCACAAGGGAGTGTTTGGTGGACATTACACTGTTAAGACAATAGCCCACAAAATTCTTAGAGCAAGCTATTGGTGGCCTACCCTTTTCTCAGATGTACAAAAGATGGTAAGAAAGTGTGATCCCTGTCAAAGGTTCTCAGAAAAACTGAAGTATGAAGGTGCATTACCCCTTAGAACTGTAACTGTGGAGGCTCCATTTTAGCAATGGGGAATCAATTTTATAGGGGAAATTTCAGAAAAATCAAGTGGACATAGTTGGATTTTGGTTGCTACTGATTATTTTACCAAATGGGTTGAAGCAATTCCAACTAAAAAGGCTACAAGCAGGGTGGTGATGGATTTTATTTTGGAACACATTATTATCAGATTTGGAGTGCCAGTCACAATGGTCACAGATAATGCCATGTGCTTCAGATCAGGTGAATTTGTTGATTTTTGCAACAAATATGGGATTAATTTGTCATATGCATCACCATATCATCCACAGGGAAATGGTCAAGTAGAGTCAAGTAACAAAAGCCTCATGAAAGTCATCAAAAGGATGGTGGATGAGAACAAAAAGGCATGGGATTCAAAGTTAAAGATGGCATTACGAGCTGACCAGATAACAATGAAGATAGCAATTGGAAGGTCACCTTTTGAGCTAGTGTATGGTGCAGCAGCTAGGTTACTTGTGAATAATCTCTTGCCAATCTATAGATTCATACAAGAAAATGATGAAGAGATTGAAGACTCAATGAATGAAAGGATAAATCAGCTAATCGCATTGGATGAAACCAAAAGAGAAGCACAGAAGACAAATATCAAGATACAACAGAAGGTAAAATATTTGTTTGATAAAAGGGCTGTAGAAAGAAAGTTTCAGATAAGTGACTTGGTCCTTGTTTGAAATGCAAAGAGCCAGGATAAGGGTAAGCATAATAAATTTGAGCCGCTATGGATGGGCCCATATCAAATCAGCAATATTCATGGAGAAGATTCCTACTTTCTCCAGGCCCTAAATGGTGAATTACTAGAACTGTCTGTGCATGGTTAGTTCCTAAAGCCCTATTTTTCATAAATGATTATCCTGTGTGCACATTGTAAATTAGGTGTAAATAGTCTGTGCGTGCCTTGTATAGTCGTTGATGTTTTGTGTTTTGCTTGGTCTATCCCGGAGTGGTTTGGTTCTCACTGCAGCCTTGTGCCTGCACGTCCCTAGTCGAAGCCAATGTTAGTGCCTACATAAACATTTAGGTTTCAAGCATTTAAACATGCAGGCACCTTCCCAAAAAATCCAAAAATTTCTAATTCTTTTGGCCTTTGCAGTTGAGAAGTGCAAAAAAATTTAGTTGCATGCGTGTATCTTTGTATATACAAAGGGGTTTGTATGTGCAAAAGAAAATATACATTAGTGGCATACAAACGAAACATACAAGGGTAAATGTACATCAAAATAGATGCAATGGTGAATGTATGTCCGACATACATTAGGAATGTACATTGCAGATATACAAAGGGGGCGCGCATACATTCGCTACAGTGCAAAGATACAAGGGGTCTTGTATGTTCGGCAACATACAAAGCAGTAGGAGATACATTTGGTGGGACCCGCAGGTATACAAAGGAGATTGTATATGTTCCCAACATACAATCGAAACATGCAAAGGATATATGCAAGCGGTGGGCTCCACAAGGTGGTTGTATATGCATTCACTTGTCAGTTTACACATACAAAGGAAATTGCATGTATGTTCAAAGTATGTTCGCATATACAAAAGGCAAATGCAAAGTGGATGCGATAGAAAGGTTAACTGCATTGGTGAAGTGGATGAAGTCCGCGGTTGTATGGTGGGCTTGTATGTTCCCAATGCACATTCAAACATACAAGCAGAAGATACAAGTGAAACATACAAGCAAGAGTGGTCAACAGTCAACAGTTTCAAATGCATGGTGGGGCCCGCAGGTTGTATGTTTCGCATTTGTATATGCCGACATATAGAGATTGAAGATGCAAGACCCAGATCTCAAAGTAGTTCAAATCTACCTCATAATTATTTGAGATCCGCTGAATGTATATTGCATGTTGTATGTCGCAATATACAAGGGGAATATGCAAAAGCGATATACAATCCGGATCCGATGGAGATTTCAAGCTGCTTCATAATGAATTGAGATTTGTGGGTTGTATAAAGTGCTTGTATATGCCGATATACAAGCCGATGTGCAATGAAAAAGATACAAGCCAGATTTCAAAAGGAGGTACATTCTGTTTCATAATGATTTGAAGTCCGTGGCTTGTATGTATGTGTGTGTTGTATATCGCGGATATACAAAGGAGAGAGATACAAGCCAGACCTGAATAAGTTTTCAACCTGTTTCATAAAAGTTTGGGGTCCGCGTTGTATGTAAGGTGATTGTATATGATTTTGCATATACAAAGGGGCAAAAAGGGTAAAAATGCATGCTGCGATGGAAAAGTCAAAGTTGCAAAAGCATCTATGTGGCACATTCTCATTGGCCAATGACTTGCCTGTCTGTTTGAGCTGTAGATTTGGGAGATGCAGAGAAAGATCGATAGATGTGTTCGAATGCAAGGTTTTCTTCACGATTGCAGTGGCGTTCTTGGTAGGAAAGTTTCCAGAGCACGTGGTTTGTTGCGTTTTTACAGGACACCGGTAGGTTGACCATTGATTGCAAAATTACAGAGGCATGGGTTGATGATGGACGTGCCACCTACCAGTTTTAAGAGAAAAATCCCCAAATAGCGGCACAGGGCTCAAGTCCAATTACTCCTCACCTCTCCTTCTGCCTGTTGCATTGATGTTTTGGGTGCCATTTTGTGGTGCGCTGTATCTGGCAGATTTTTGAATTTTGCTCTGTAATTAATTGATGAGTACAGGTTCGTGCTTTATAAACAGACTGTGTTACTCATTGGTGGTTGTTGAAAACTAGATAAATTTTGGTGTTGTGATAAGATGCAACTTCATTGGTGGCTCTGTTTTGGTTGTCTTGTGAGTTTATGAATCATATGTTGAATGTTTCATGCATAATCTTACTAGTTTCATGTTGATTTATATGAGTAATGCTTCATTGCATGTATTCTGTTATTTGTCTCCAAATTGAATGTTTTCTTCTTCTGAATCTAAACAGCTAAGGGGTGTTTAAGATTCTAGGATATAGGTTTGCTATGTTGAATGCTTAATCTTTTACTTCTGCTCAAGCAGTAGATTAAATGTTCAGGGTTAAGTGTTGGGAAGAATATGTTGCAGTGAGGATGTATGTAAGCAGAGATAACTGAATACTCAATTTTGGGGAGTATCTATAAGGCAGACACTACAAAACCCCCTTGAAACCCAGTTATTTATTTGAGTTTATGGTGATCATTCACATATGTATGTCTATTAACTCTGAACCCTGAGATAGGCACCAGTCCAATCTTGTATTGAGGTTACAACCAAGGTCCTAGTTTGCATCCAAATACAAAACATAAATTCATACTTCCAAAATACAAACCTTTAGGACATTTAGAAGTAGTTTTAGGACCAAAATCCTCTATCTCACAACTGAACATAAGCCCAAAGTTAACCCCTCTGCACTTATTTTACAGTTTTGGTCTGCATATATGAGGATTTATCTGCTTTGTCTCAATATCCCACCAAGTTAATAAGCACATTTCATGGATGTTGAATAGGGAATCCCCCCCTTGGTTCTGCAGAGCCTAAAGAAGAAGAGGAGATATTTATAGAGTCTATCTCCTGTACTATTGGTCCCTGGCCCAGATATCCTATTGATCAATTATGGCTACCTTGTAGGGGTAACTGGGAAACATCCAGTCGGATTGAGCACTAACAGGTCGCATTGTTACAACATTCAGTTGCTGCAGGATATCCTTTGTCATTACATTTATGGCTGCTCCAAGATCAATCAGAGCATTTCTGATTTGGATTCCATTTATAATAACTCCTACCACAGGACTTCCTGGATCATTATATTTGGGAACAATCACTTTTCCAAGCATGATGTTAGCCAACTGTCCCGCCAGATGAACCATAGTGGGGTCTTTCCTTTTTATGCCTAGCTTCTTAAGGCATGCTTCTTTAATTACTTTGCCATATATAGGAACATCTTTTTATGGCTTGAAATAGAGGGATCTTGACACATACATGTTTCATTTACTCTAGAATATCAAAGGTGGGTTCATTTTCTACTACCTTTTCTTTCATAGTTTCTAACCTTTGTAGAAATGGTGGTTCTTGGGGAGTCTATTTGACTGTCATTGGTTTAGGATTTTTAGGTACATTTGATTGAATGGGGGTTTTGTTAGGTTCCACTTCTTCCTCAGAAAGCTCAGTAATGACAGGTCTTGAAGGAGTTGCCAAGGTAGTTCCTGAACGTAGATGTATATCACTTACATTCATAGCATATGCAGGGAATTGATTTGGATCAACAAAATATACTGGCTGTTGATGTGGTCTATTATTTCAGTTAGGTGAGGGTTGAGCTGGTAACTGAGTAGGTTTAGGTGTATTTGAATTGGAGCTAGTAGGTGGAGGCATTATAGCAGGTTGTTGGGGCTGAGGAGGTGACTGCATGTAATTAGTGGTCTGATTTGGCCATTGTTGTCCTCCTCTCCATTGAGATGTTTGCTGCCAATTTCCTGGAGGTGACTGCCAATTCCACAGAGGCTGCTACCACTAAGGTGCAGGGTTTTGGTAATTTAACCAAGTATTTTGAGGGTCGTTCCAAGGTTGAGGTGGATATCCTCCATAACTAGATGGAAATGGTTGTTGCCATTGGTTACCAAATGCATAAGTATTAAAATGTGGTCTAGCATATGATAATGGATCTGGTGACATACCTTATCTTGGAGCCCATGGCCTCCTTTGTGCAACATAGAAGACTTGATACTCTTCAACTTGTATTGGCTTGAACTCAGGTGGCATCTGCTTGCTATCAAGGTTAGCTACTAGCTTGCATCTGCAGTCCCTCTTCCTCTGTCTACAATGAGGACAATATTCGGCCAACATTGCCTCAGCCTCTTCATGCTTCTTCTTTGCCTGGAGTGTGTCCAACTAGGTGGCCATATTATTTATAATATCTTGCTTAAAATCAAATAGCAAGTGGCTTATCTCCATCCTTGAAACTCCATTGGTAAAGGCTTTGCCCATAAGGGAATGGTAACCTCTTCCTTTCTTCATGGCTGCTCTAGAACAATTCTGGCACAATTTCTTAATATCATCCCAAGACACTTGGGTAATATCTCCTCCTCCCATTAAATCCAAGGCATCCGTGCAATGCTCACTTATTCCCCTGAGGAAGAGCAGTTTCTGAGGGTCCTCAGTGAGTGCATGATGGGGAGACTTTTGTAAACAAAATAGGAACCTTGAGATGTAATCCTCCAAACTTTCATCTTCTTTCTACTGCATTCTGAAAACATCATTTCCTCTCATATCCCCACTCCTACAGTAGTCTTTATATTTCTCAAGAAATTTATCTTTTATTTCTTCCCAGGTATTGACAACATCACTACCTAGACTCATAAACCACCTTAATGTAGCCTCTTTCATGGTAGTAGGAAACAACTTAAGTTTATGAGCATCAGTAGTGTAGTCATAGCTTCTGCAGAGGATATCAAATTCAAACAAGAAGGTATTTGGGTCCTCTGTTGCAAGGCCATAGAACTTGGGGAGAGCTGAAGCAGGTATGTTCTTGAGATTATCCACTTCATTTTGAAGAGCAATCAGAAATGGAAACGTTGGTTGATTAGGTACATTTTGGGCAGCCATGACTGCTTGACCTATTATCAAGGCAAATGGATTTTCAACTAGGTTTGGGGTATCTCATTCTTTAGAGGATATTTCAGAACTATTCAAATCAGGGAATGCATCAAGGAAAGGATTGACTTCCGCTTCTTCTGCTGGGTAAGTTGAATCATTAGGAAGGAATCTCCCTAAAGCATCTCTTCTCCTACCTCTATGCATGCAATATACTTAGTATCAGCCACTTCTCACACAAAAAATGTTGATGGGATGTAGATGGTTTCTTCCTAACTAAAAACACATTTTAAGGGAAAAAAACGCAAGGAATAATACTAAAGATGACTCCAAAGATCTTCTTAGTTTGACACCATCCCCAGCAATGGCGCCAAAAATGTTGGTCTCTTACAATGATTTAACAACTGAGCTCTTAAAACTGTAACTCAGAGATTAGACATCTAACCTGAGTAGCTGTCTTAATCACTATGGAGATGCATTTCACTTGTCAACCCAAGGACGTGAACTTGAAATGGGTCAGCATGATATGTGCACTAAGAACTTCCAAAGTAGCCACGTTCATTCGATAGCTAAGAAAGACATAATGCTAAAGATAAACTGCTAGAAAGGAAATAACAGGAATGTTGAACATCAATCAACAGCTATTCTAGGATCAAGTACATGACAAAAAGTAAAAGTATAGGCAAACAAACGAGAAACTACTCTATCTGCTTTGGCTGCAGGAACAGACACATAATAGAATTCTAGTGGCTATAGGAACATTCAATGCCAGATTTAACTAAATGCTTAACAGAAAATGTAACTAAACTAGAGGGTGGAATTCTCACCAAGTGGGCCCCCTTGGATGAGTATTCCCTAAGACAAATGTAAACTCAGAAATGTGAACTTACAACTTCATTTTATTCATTGGAAAAGATGAGTACAACTGAACATTATAACTGTATTATCAAAAACTAGATAATGCAAGTACAATCTCTGAATAATCAACAACCCTTCAGAAGGAGCATCAAAGTCTTATTTATAGAAGGAAAACTACAAAACTAACTACCTAGTAGGGCGGTCAACTCCAATAGAATAGGAGGAGGCCTCATTATGGAAAACATAGAAAGTGGAAAGGAGGTTATGCATGCGGGGAAATATGGTCAAGTGAGTTGCTTTAATGCAGATCTAGCATAACAGAAACTCCTATAGTTGCTCAACAAGTATTTAAGATTAGTTACAAAGCGGTTGTCTTCCCTCCATTTGACATTTGAACGATCACCATGTTTGACTTTTTATGGTAAGCGACCAACCAACAGAATCTTCCTCTACTTTATGGATGCTGATTATATCTGTATAACAATATTAGTACACACAATAATTGCACATTCGTAACTACCTTGGAGTAATATTCATTAACCATATGTAAAATTAACATAGATAGTTCATATAGCATGTCTTTGTCATAAAAGAATATAAGGAATGACCTATGCTCAACAAGTTATAGCTTTGGGGCAATGATATAAAAAGATCAGAATTAAAGTACCAAAGTCCAAGATAACTACAGCAAGTGGATAATAAATTTTAACAAAATTGAGTCATAAACTAGACTCGTCATTAGTCTCACCTCATGTGTCCACTATGTGTCCTCACACTTGTCCCAAGTGTTTCCACATGTGTTACTGCATTGGAGGGGTAGCCAGTCATTTAGTCCTACCTTCCTTCTTTATCACCCTTATTTTTATATGCAAGGGATTATATGTACATTTTACACATTATATGAGTATTGACATTATAGCTTATTTTGTCTTAATCTCTTTGTAGAATGTTATTTGGTTGTGTAGGGATCCTTCAACTATTGGGAGTCTCTTGGTGACTCTGACATGATATCGAAGATATGAATTTGCAATCCCCTTCTCTTATTTGATGGATTTTCATCAAATAATTTCATATGATGCATCTTGGAGAAAAAATGACCCCGATGTTGCATTTGAAAGGCCCAAAAATGTATAGATAAACAATAAACTCAGTAGGGTTTGGGTATAGTGTTGTATAAAGGTTTTTGGGAGGGCTTTATTGAAGCCATACAAAAATGCATACCATCTATATGGATCCATACATATAGACAATTTTATGCCTATTATACCATCATACTATTATTGTAGCACCTCTACATCACCTCGTATCGATCTTGAATAGGCTTTTGTACAATTTGGGGGCATTATTTTTAATTTTAAAAATATTATTTTTTTGTTTAGGGTACAATCCCAATGTAGGGATTATGCCTACACTCGAATGAGTTGTCATGGGGAACTCATCCCCCAATCACACCTAGCCCCTCAGGGGCTTAATTCAACACTGTTGCTAAGATCAATGCACCTTAAACCTGTTACTAACCTATCAACCCCACCACCCGACCTCCGTGTCATCTACATCACTACGGAGGGCTCTACTACCCACCCACTACCCTCTTGCCACCTTCACCAAGATTACCCTAGTAGTGTTTCTTGGGGCTCTTTCTTTCACTCTCAAAGGGGGGATTCCTTTTGGGGGCATAACTTTCGCCCATGATACATAAAATTTTTGACTTCTTATAGGTGTTAAAAAGCTCTTTCTGAGAAATTTGTCATGGTGCAAGTCTTTTTTCTTTATTTTTTTACTATAATTGTTGTTTGTAGATCCAATTTTATTTTTATAGGGAATATCTTTTGCCCATGACATAAAAAATTAGACTTTTTTTTTTCAAATTTATTAGAAAATCATAACGATTTTTCTTGTAATATTAGAAATTTAGTTTGGCAAGCCTTTTTTTAATTATGAATCAACATGTGTTATAAATGGTTCATCCAAGCTTTTTCTTTGTAAAATTTGCATTCAATGCACCTTGTAATGTTTTGGGTGGGTTATAAGGCACAATTTTAGTGCACATTTATCTTTTTTAATGTAGTCATAATAGTTGAATCTAGGATAATTAAACCTTTAATTCCACATAATTCACAACAATCTAAGGCAAAATCAACTTCAAGTCATGAGAATCCCTTGCACATGAAGCTAAAATCAAATAAGTAATTCACTCCCTCTTCCAAATCTAGTGAGTCTCCCTCCAGGACAACAAAGAATTCAAGGGATAATTACATATTTTGTGGCAAATGGGACATGTTGAATCTCATTATTTCATGCCATTATAAGTATTTTTTAGATTTATAAATGCACTGAAATAAAGTGAAACACTTGTATTTTGTGTTTTAGGAATTCTTGCACATCATATTGTGTCATTCTTGTACTCACACTATTTTGTAAAGTGCCATGGGGGGTTTGTTGTGTGAGTGTCTTGTTATTTTCCATCACAACCTTGTCTACCCTCATGACAGTGTAGATTGTTCTTGCACCATGAGAGTGTGTCTTAATCCCACACACCCTTTTCAATTGCACATACATCATTTTAGACCTGATGTTGCTTCATCATTTCTTTGCACTACATTGTGACATAATTTCAATGGATCTACCATACCTCTTCCTTGTTAGCTTGATATTATGGGGGCTATCATATGGTTTATGCTAATGCTTCCATAAGTCCATTAGAGTAATGTAATCACCTTCAGGTCATGAGCATCCCTCCAACTTGAAGCATAATTTAAATAAGCAATTCACTCCATCTTCCAAATGTGATGAGTCTCCCTCCATGACCATGAAGAATTCAGGGGATAATTTCTTTCTCCCTAAGTATCACAAGTAAGTGGGGGTGTTAGTGCGAAAACTAGTTTTACCTAAATAGTTCAACTCCTACCTAGTTGGTCCTATTCACACTAGTGCTTAAGCTCACTTAGAGACCTTTACTTTTTACTCTCACCTCATGTGCAGTACATGTGTCCTCACACTTGTCTCAAGTGTGCCCACATGTGTTACCACATTAGAGGAGTAGTCAATCATTTAGTCATGCCTTCCTTCTTCCTCACCCTTACATTTATATGCAAGGGTTTTGATGTAGGAGCATCCAAAGGTGTAGAGCAATCTTGCATCACCAAAAAACTATTTTCTTTTCTATTTCTTTCAATTTTGGTTTTTACAGATACCTATTTCCTTGAATAATGATTCAAAACCTTCAAAGTTTAAAAAAAGGCTAAGAATACCAGGACTTACTATTTTTAGTAACCCTATATCAGAGAAGTGGTTGGGCCCAAAATTTTCCCCAAAGCTTCAAAATAGTCAAATAAACATTCTTGGTAAATTTCATCCGAAGATCATGTCTAGATTTCAAGTTATTAAAGTTTTCATTTTGAGGTTCTTGAAAAATAATTCTGGAATTAAATTTGAAGCACTTAGACATCCCTAAATGGCCCAAAAGTTGTCATAAGTAGTGAAGATGATTATATCTTGATATATATTTTCACAATATTTCCAACGCATCAAATAGTTTGTCAATCAGTCACCTGGTTCAAAAGTTATGGCTCCTAGAAGTTACACTTGTGTTCAAAATTCACAAGGTTCAAAATTCTTTCTTGGGTGGGAAAAAGGGACAATTGGGTTCATTTTAGAACCCAAATGGGATTTATACATTTCAAAGCAAGCTGACATTGGGGAAATTACACTAAGTGGTGTTGATGTGTATTTATAGGGCCTATTTTTAATAGTTCTAGAGGTAGCAGTGAGAAGAGGAGTTATTGGCATGTTCTATTCATATGAATAAGGTCACTTGGTAGATATCGAAAGATAGCTCTAGAAGGCTCTATAAGTCAGATATTTCTATTGTAAGACAAGCCATATTGTTGTAATAAGAGGGCATATGACCCTGGGAATTGTATCATATTTGTAGCCTTTTACAGGCAAGTTAATGACGAAATTATGAAACAACTTATAGTTTTCTTAACTAATATTTCTTGAGATCTTGTTCTTGTCTATTTGAAATCTATAAATTGATGTTGTATGTGTTTTGGGTGTAATCCACCCTCATCAGGTTTCTATGTAACTTTTTCACACACTAAATGAGTATTGACATGATAGCTTGTTTTTTCTTAATCTCTTTGTAGAAGGTTATTCTGTTTTGTAGGGATCCTTCAACTCCTATTTGGTGACTCCAATAATTTATACACATATATACATACATACATATTTATGTATGCATGTATACACGCACACACAAGTAAAACCTAAAAAATGTACTCTTATGGGTAGATATTTGCATATATAGATTGTAATCTTGTCAATATGGAAATAAACAATTAACTTGATTGGGTGATAAAATTGTGATAATTCATGTTCATGTCTTAGAGTTTAAATAATGTTGAAGCATCTCATAGATTTGCAAGGTAGTTTCTAGAAGGTCTACCAAAAAGGCTCTCTTGGGAGAAATATTAAAAAGGAATTATAAAAATGTTACCAAAAGAAGGGGATCGAAGGAACATCAAGAATTAGAGGCCTATAACAATGTTGAATGTATCACATAAAATGTTGGCTAAAGCACTAGCATTGAGATTGACCAAAATTCTCCCAAAGATTATAAATTATACCCAAATAGGGTTTATAAATGGTAGGTACATACTGAAAAACTTGGTCACTAGTTGGGAAGCTTTGCAGTGGGCCAAAGATATAGGACAAAATGGGGGGATATTGTTGTTAGACTTTGAAAAAACCTATGACAGAGTTGAATGGTCATTTGTAATTGTAATTTTGAATGCAATGGGATTTCCTAATTAATTTTATGACATGCTAAAGATTCTATTCAAGGATGCTAATGCTCAAATAGATATAAATGGATCATTAACAGAGGCTTTTGACATGGAAAGGTCAATCAGACAGGGTTATCCATTAGCACTAGCGTTGTTTGTATTTACTGTTGATGCAATGCATTATTTATTAAGAATAGATACAATCAATGGCAAGGTGAAAGGAATTGAACTACTGAATAAAGAGATGATGTCGAACATACAGTTCACAGATGAAACAACACTTTTCCCTATACTAGAGAAGGATAATTTAGAACATATGTTTGAAAGGTTGCAAATGTTCTATTTAGCTTCTGGTGCTAAGATCTCTAATTAAAAATCCATACTATTAGGCTGGAATGAAGAACTTTTGAAGTGGTTGAAATATTTCCACTAGCAATGGGGAGGGTGCATAAACAGGTAAGGTTTCTAGGTATCCCATTTGCAGTTGAACCTTCATTAAAGAGCATGTGAGAATGGATTTATTCCAAAATTGAGAAAAAACTAAAAAGATGGAACAAGTACTTATCTTTCACTGGAAGAATCTAGGTTTGTCAAAAGATATTATCTGCATACTCTATCTACTTTGCTTCGGCTTGGGTAGCTTCATGCTATCAAGTGGAAGAAATTCAAAAGACTATAGGAAATTATTTATGGTTTGATGGTAAGGGGCAAAAAAGAGGCATATGGTCAAATGGTAATGGTGTTGCTTGGGTAAGGAAAAGGGGGGTTTAGGGTTGAAGGACATGAAAATCCAAGGAGCAATGTTTGCTACTAAATGGATTGTTAAGGCCTTGGAGCGAGAGGAACCTTGGAAAATTCTAGTGAGAAGGAATATTCAAGAGGCAATTCCAATGAAGGCTAGAAAACGAACTAACTTGGATCCATTTAATATCATTTTTAGAAATTTTAAAGTTAGACCTAAGGGTTATGTGGTATTCTACATCATTTGGAAGGTTTGGAAAATAGTAAGAGAGTTACTTTTAGATAATAGAGCTATTAATGAAAGTAGTAAGAAAATATGTAGCAGCAGATCTGTTTGGTGGAACATTAAACACAAAGTGAAACATTTGGCTTTATTAAAAGGCTATTCTGTAGCAAGATAGAAAAAAATATGTATCACAAAGTTATAACATATTTTCAGTAATGATTGTTTACAAAGTTGGTCCCAGTTAAAAATAAAATTTGATTTACCAGATTCTAATAAAAGAACTTATTCTATAATTGTTAAAAATATGGAAAAAATGCGAAAAACATGTTAAGATGATTAGTAATGGAAAATTTGTTAAGGAGCTCAAATGGAAGGATGGAATTGTAATAAATAGAATAAAACCAAAATAGTTGTGTAACATGTTGATTGACTCCTATGAGATGTATGGACACGTCAAACAAGCTTGGGAATTGGGATTAGACAATAAAGAATGGTCAAGAACCTTAAAGTCTTATTGGTCAAAATTCATTGAACCTAAAAAATGCTTTATAAATGGTGTCTGTTACTGAAAAAGTTAGTCATTAGCAGTCCTAATAGATTATGTGATCTTTTTAACTATGTTGAGTCATGTGAACATGTTTTTTAGTGTATTTTTGCTAAGGTCATGTGGGGGATATTTATGGGGAATATTGTGGGTTGGGACCATAATAAAAAAATTACATGGAAATAAATTCTGTGGTTTTTGTAAATGGTCTAAGTAGTAAAAATAATAATTTTTGGCTTGCATTATCAACTGAGATCCTATGGTTTTTGTAGAAAAGAATGAATGAAAATTTCTTCCAGGGCAAATGGAGAGAACTTACTGAGTCTATTAGTAGACTCACAATATCTAAAATTGTGAAACAAGTGGCAATGACATTGGAATTACCAATAGAAAGGTTCATGAAAACTATGGATGAAGGATTGGTTAGCAGAATTTTGGCCACACAACTTGAGAAAGATAGACAATAAATTTCATAAGGAGCATTTAAATTTCTAGAACAAGTACAACAAGCAGCAATAGTGGGAAATGAGAAGGGATGAAGAATTAAAGTATTTAGAAATTTCCTTTCAAAATTTTGATGATCAAGGTGAAACTACAACATACAAAGTGTCTCCACCAGTGGGAACTTTCAAAGGAATAGATTCATACAAAGAAAGTAATAATAGGGAGTATATTGAAACAAACTCTAAAAGGAAGGATAACAGGACAAAAGAAATGGGATCTAACATGGTACAGGTGGATGATTGTAACAGAGATCGAACTATAGAAGAGGAGCAAGAGAGGGGTACAGACAAGGAAAATGAAAATGAGGAGGGATAGTGAAAATATGAGTGGTATATAGCAAAGTGTAGATCAATACAAAGAAAATGGAAATAGTCCTTGATATTATATTTTTATAAAAATTGGTTAAAAAAGAGAAAAAAATTTAGAATATAGATAGATGTGATGTAATAGTGTGGTAGATCCACAACTGTATGCTATATGTATTTGTATATTTTGCTCTAGGATAGTAGGATAAGGCATAATATGCCAATTTTGATGTAACTAAACTTGATATTTGTAATAGATTTGCAATTTAAAAAAAGTCTTCCTACAAATTTGATTCTCTACAAGAGTCTTAAACTCTTTAAAATGATTGGAGACTTTAGATTTACTTCTAAGGAAATATACCCATGTCCCACTATAGTCATCAATGAGAGATACATACTATATAGATTTAGAAATTAAAGAAGCATTAATAGGACCAAATACATCATAATCAATAAAGTCCAAAACCCCAAAAGATTTATGAGAACAAGAGTAAAACTAAGTGGGGTTCTATTTTCCATCTACACAATGCTCACAAAAAATTAAATTCAAGGTTACAATCATTTAACCCTTCTACAAGGTTTTCCTTTTTCAAGATCCTTAGACCCTTTTCACATATGTGGCCCATCCTCCGATGCCATAACATTGTCTTCTCTACTAGTAGCTTGGTCTCTAAAGCAAGATAACCCTTAGGTACCTAGAAAACATGACCAACAAAAGTGGATGAAACACTCCTCTTTGCTAGTGGTTCCAATGGTGAAGGTGAAGATTCTATAGATCTCTTCACTACAAGAATATAAGAAAAATTGCATTGAATTGTGCATGCATCTAGCTAAAATAGAGTTCCTACACAAACACCCTTAGCAAGCACCATATCTCCTCCCACCATCTTGTACCCTCCATTTAAAAAAACAACTTGCATACTCAAATAACTAATCTTACTTATATATAAAGTAGGTTATGTGATGAATTGATTATATGTAGTACACTGTTGATCCCCTTCACTAGTCCATCAAGGAATCAAATCAAGACTTGGATTCGGCAGCCAATAATATTTGGATGAAATTCATCTCCAAGGTACACCTCCCCAACATCATATTCTTTATATATTGAGAACCAACCCTAATGTCAGGTCATGTGGAAGGAAGCACTAGAGTCTATCAACCACACACCTTTTGGTGCATTTGTTGCCAAGGCTCAAAAAGGCATCACCATCATCCTAGGAGGACTTCTTCAACTCATCATCAGAATAATTATTTTTTAGTTTATCCTCCCTATGGTCTCTTCTAAAATGCATATCTTGCTACAACTCTAACATTTAGCTTTGGTCTTACTAGTAGATTTGGATCTCCCACAAGTTTTTGATCCATACTTATGTTGCTTCTTATCCTACTTCTTGCCTTTCTCTTTTTTTCTTCCATGAATAGATAGGGGCTCCTTAATAGATTTAGAAGCTATCCTTTACATCTACTCTAATAGGAATGATGTCACCATCTTATCCATTTTGAACTTGGTAGTAGTGTTCCTAATGCCCATAACAAGGTGATCATATGAATCTAGCAAATAACATATGAAATTCATGCAGTGATGTCCTCCTCCGTCTTTACTCCAATGGATTTCAATTGGATCAAATCATATTGAAATAATTTGGGTGCATAGCCACATACCACCATCCTCCATCTTGAGTGTGTACAACTTCTTTCTAAAGGAAAACATATTTATCAAGGATTTAGCCTAGAAAATTCTCACAACTTGTTCCAAAGAGGCAAAGTAGTGGTTCCTTCATGAACATTCAACAATATAGAAAATTATCCTCTAATGAGACCCTTTTCTTTTCTATCCAATATGTCCCTATCTTATTATTTCATCACAATAGATTTGGATCTAGGTATTATAACCCATATATCTATCCATGAGCATATCCTCTATCTTGAGCTTCTAAACCCCAAACTTGGTGCCTAAGAATATTTTCATTTCTATTCTTTATGTGCTTGCCATTATTTCTATAACAATCTCTCCTTCTATAGAGACTCCCCTCAATTTGAGATTAGTACAAAAAACCTTGTCCTTAACACCTAGAATATGCTGTGATTAGGCTCTAATATCAAATCAAAGGAAGAAACAATATGCAAAAAAATCCCCACACTAATCTATGAGAGGAGGTATGTGTAAAAATTAAATGATCTTTATAGTTACAAGAAGAATACACATAAAACATAAACATTATACCACAACACAAAGGTTTATTTGGGGAAAACCCTTTTGTTTGGAAAACCCATAAGAACGCATGATCGACAAAGCCGAAAACTAGCATCAAATCTAAGTGAAAGCAATAAAATTTCAATACATAAACTATGCACAAGATGAGTACAAATAGTGAGAGAGGTTGAGTTGACTTAGAAGTCGACTTCAACACTCAACTAGAGGTGGAAGAAGGTTTTCACCAAGTGGCATAAGAGTGGTGACAGATATCTTGGAGAGTTGTGTCATACTCTCCAAGTTGCCACACAACCCACCTAAGTAGGCTTACAACACGTGTATTTTACCCATGTGAGGTAAAATATACACTAACACAGAGGAGATGGTGTGTGGGCATGTGTGGATGTTGAAGATGTAAAGCCTCTACAGCCATGGCACCAGAAAGTGTGTCTCCTCCCCTGCCGTCTCCTCCTTGACGCCACTAAACCTGTTGAACAGCACGACCCTCTCACCTTCATTCACCGTGTACAATGTAGAGGAGGGGTAGAGGTTGGGCTAGATCTTTCTTCTATCTTGCCTCATACTCCGATACATGGCCTTGCTACTGCAAACCAACGCTCACCAAATACGTCTCCCTTGCATGATGAGCAGGGACTCTCATGGCCATGCCCAAATACTCTGCTTGCAATGGTGTGAGAAGGAATGAAGGTCTATTCAAGCCCTCCAAACAGGCACAGATCGAGGTCTCCTCCACACCGAATGCGAAAAAACCATTAGCGGAAAACACAAGCGGGAAACCTTCAAAGAAATTGCTAAAAGAATGGTGGTGTTGTTGACTCAAGCGAGGCCTGTTCTGATGAGATTATCGTGGACCTCCATGAGGGGTTTTACAGCCTCTTCTAATAGGCATTGTCAACCTTCTAGTAGGTCGTTTTCACCCTTTGCACAAGTGCCTTGGGGATGGCACTCTCCACCTCACACTTGCTCTCTGTAAAAACCTACATAAGGATAGGCCACCTATATGAGGTGTGCTTTCAAGACCTCAAGCTGGCCTTTGCCCCAGTCCCCACACACGACACAAAAAATGGATAAAGAAAATACAATTTTGATGCAAAACAATCTATTACCGCCACAATCTTTAACAAGGATATATCTCCACACGCTGAGTAGAAAATCAGCCTCATTCCAAATGCATCACATGAAATGTAAATTTTCCCAGCAAATTGGGCTTCCACACAAACAAAATCTAGAACACAAAATGCCTCAAAAAGGGCTAGAAAATGAGCTTAGATTAGCTCTGACACCATGTAAGAATGCATGATCAACAAACCCAAAAACTAGCATCAACTATGAGTGAAAGCAATAAAATTGCAATATATAAACTATGCACAAGATGAGTACAAATAGTGAGAGAGGCTGAGTCGACTCATAAGTTGACTTCAACACTCAACTAGAGGTGGAAAAAGGTTTCCACCAAGTGGCATAACAGTGGCAACACATATCTTGGAGATTTGTGTCAAACTCTCCAAGTCACCACACAACCCACCTAAGTAGGCTTACGACACATGTATTTTGCCCATGTGAGATAAAATATACACTAACATCCCACACTCCAAAGTATGATCCAATTGCATTATTAGCAACAAAAGTTACAATACAATCTCAGGGACATGCCCTTATAAGAGTATCACCAACATACAACTTGGAGCAATTTTAGAAACCTCACAATACCTACAAGACAACCAAACAACCCAAGCCACACTCCATTTACAAGCACCAATAAATAGGAAAATCCTAAACAACAAACCGTGAGTGGTTTCAAGAAACCATGGGACAAAAAAAAAAACCCAAATTCTAATTCCCAAGTTGGTCATGGTCTTCCAAGTTATTTTAAGAAGATGCTCTTAAAGTTATCATATGTAACTCCCTAATTTGGATGCCCAAGTTTGACTTATTCAACTCATTCAAAGACACTTGTTTACTTATCATAATGCTATTAAAGATTACAATGTAACTCCCTTCTTACATGCTCTTATCGTAATAAGAATCTGTCACAAGTGATCCCTATTTTATAATGTCATGATAACACAAGATGCTCCTACAACTTCTTACTTACTTCCTTAGATGCCGACATGTGGTAAAGAGTGCCACCTAAAAGTGGGATGCCACACTCCTCGGGTGAGTAAAAAATATAAAATAATTAATAAATATGAACATTAAGAATGCAAGGTTGAGACACCTTTTCCCAACATTAAATGGTTGTAGTCACATGGATTTAATATGTGTAGTTTGAACTAAAGGATCAAGTTTCAACATAATGAAATTAGTTATTAAGGGATAATAGTTCCTTGAGTAAATATGTTGACATGTAAGAGGATCATCTAGAAATCCTTACATGTATAAGATAATTTGATGAAGAGGTTAATTCCTTCATTTGATATGGCATAAGAATTGGTTGAAATTTAATGCATATAATTACATTGATGTTTTTGAAATAACAATATGAATGAAGTGCTTGTTATTGAATTATTTTCAATTAGATTTCAAAATCTTCTACCTAAGATTTATTTAACCTTGGTATATGACACCATGTGGGTGGTAGTCATAGATAATGTTGTTCGAGGATTATAGGTAACCTATAAGGAGATGTATATACCTGTAATATAAAATAAAATAGATTTTGAATATTATGGGTTGAAAGTATACTTTAAAAATAACCTCTTAAATATTTTATAAAATTTCTAACAAATCTACTATAAAGAAGTGTGATATCATAGATGATTTTTTTCTTATTGAAAATCAATTTTTGGAGTGATCGATAATATTTTTCCTAAGTACCATTTTTTTGCAATTAAGATTTTAAGCTTTTGTAATAAATATGTAATTTTTATGGTGGCTCAAAGTATAAATTTCTCATCATTTAAAGAATAATAAAAACTTAAGTCCAAAGACTTGATTGCATCATTCAACATATTTTTAAGTAGGCAAAATTTGACAATAATAATTGATAAGGATTTAAGTGATCTAGAGTGACAATCAATTGATAGGTTATCAAATAAAACTCAATTAACACACCAAATAAATTAAAATAAATATTATAAATATATATCTATAATAAATAAATATATATCTATAATATACAATTTTATTCTTTACAATTACATATTACAAATTAAATTAATTATTAAAACAATAATACTAAAACAAGTTGAAGCCCACCTTGTGCTTATATATAATTCCATAGTATATTCAAAAATAACCTTTCTACTAGAAAAGCTAAAATCAAGAGACATATCAAATTACATATATTACCTCCGTGAGAAATTTCTAGCTAGCCTCGTGCTTATAAATTTGTACTAGCCAATACTAATAATAAAAATATTTATACTATGTATCTACTTTAATCTATTCCCTCCCATACACCAATCAACACCTAAAATTATAGCATCATATAAACTGAAGACTCTCTTTCTCACCCTGCTATTGAAAGTCAATACTCCAATCACAATAGAGAATCCCAAACCATAACTCAATCCAAGTGCCACTGCCCACCCTTTCATTTCAGCATCTAAATTCTCTACTTCACCACTTTTATCAATATTTGTGTAGTTGTCATAGCCAGAAGAGTTGTTGCAGACTGTTGTATTGGTAAATGGAATCCCACTTAGCTTAGCATTACCTAAGTAGAACGACTCCCCAAAGGTTAGAAACTGCCCTCCGTGGGGTACTTTTCCATTGTAAGATAAATTCAAGAACTCCTTGCCATTCAACTTGTTTACCGAGAGGTCCAGAGACTCTAGCTGCTCCATGCTTCCCAATGTTTTTGGGATTTGGCCACTGAGATGATTCCTTGAAAGGTTTAGGGCTATCAGACCTTTAAGGGATCCCATTTTGAGAGGAATGCTCCCCGATAAATTGTTGTTTGAAAGATCAATACATTTGAGAATGAAAAGAACTTTGACAAACTCAACATCCCAACCTTTCCAGGAAATTGTAATCTGATTTGTATATACCGAACCATATCCACTGTCTTCTTCTAGATGGCTTGAATTACTCTATGATGCATTGACCATTGCAAGCAAGTTTGAAAGGTTGGTTGGAATAGGTCCTAAAAGGTTGTTGCCAGAAAGGTCCAGAATTTGAAGATTTGGAAGGCCAATTACCTCAGGTGGAACACTGCCTTGAAATTGGTTGGACCTCAACACCAACACGTGCAGTTGTGATAGCTTTCCAATCCAGTGGGGGATGGTGCCTTCCAAATTATTATTTCCCAAATCCAATACTTGCAGAGATCAGCATTTTACAATGGATAAGGGAATAACTCCTTTCAAATGATTTCCATTGAGCTTCAATGTATGAATCCCTTTCAGGTTTCCCCATTCTGCTGGCATTTTACCTTCCAGATGATTTTTTACCAAATCTATAACATTGAGAAAAGAATAATTCCTGGTTAAATGAGGAGGAATCACAATACTTAGTGTATTTTTTGAAAGGTCAAGAAGCTCCAAAGTTGAATTGCAGATAGAATCTGGAATGGCTCCACTGAGATTATTCTTCAACAACAATAACAGCCGTGTATTTTGAAGATGTACACCAATATCAATAGGAATAGAACCATTAAAATGATTCATCGACAGGTCCAGCACCTCAGCACCAGCAGGAGGAAGAGGAAGAGCACCTTCTAAGCTATTATTGTGCAAATCTAGATAGTTAAGATACTTCGGTGTTATTCTAGACGGCAATGAACCTATTAATTGATTACAACTAAGGTTCAAATAATCAAGACTGGGTAAGTTCCATATCCAGGATGGAATATCTGTTTTGATACTATTAGCGGATAGGTCCAGGTCTTCCAAGTCATATTGGTTCACAAGAAATGATGGAATTCTATCTAAATTGCAAGTAGCTAGTCCCAAAGAAGAAAGCTCAAACTGTGGAATCCATGTCGAATCAATGCTCACAGTTAAGTGATTGTAAGAAAGATACAGGTTTTCAAGCCTGGTGAGATTATTCAATAGAGAATGAGAAATGGAGCCGCTTAAACAGATGGAGTCGAGCCAAAGGGTTCCTAAGTTAACAAGATTAAAAATTGTGGATGGAATTGTACCATTCAATTGGTTGGCATAAAGGCCAAGATGAACAAGCGAAGAAAGTGAGCCCAAGTAAGGTGGGATTACCCCTGTCAACTTGTTGTTGGACAATTCCAAGTAAACAAGTTTAGAGAGATTGACGATGGAGAGAGGAATCTCACCTTCGATGTTATTAAATGACAGATCAAGATGTTGCAAGGACAACATATTCCCTATACCAGATGGAATCTCACCTTCAATTATGGTTTCACTTAGAACAAGACTCTCCAAGGATGAGATATTCCCTATAGCAGATGGAATCTCACCTTCAACGTTGGTACCTGACAAATCAAGACTCTCCAAGGATGGCATATTCCCTATAGCAGATGGAATTTCTCCCTTCACAGTTGTCCATGAAAGATCAATCCTGGTTAGCAACAAAGACTTTTGTTGTCCAATGAAAGAAACATCTCTTCCAAGATTCTCATTGAAAGAGAGATCAAGTGAGAGCAAGTGGGCAGTCACATTTTCAAACCAAGCTGGTATTTGCGCTGACAAATAATTGCCCGAAAGGTGGAGATGGAGGAGAGAGGTGAGGTTGAGAAGGGATTTGGGAATTGGTCCGCTAAGGCCACACCTAGAAATGCTGATTTGTTGAAGGTTGGATAGACTGCCAATAGCTTCACCCCACTATTTGGTTACAGAGACATTCGCTCGATCAAGAGATAAGTATTCCAAGCTCACCAGATTTGATAAGCTTTCCAAACTTACATAAAATTCAATTACCTCATGTACATATGAGGAGTCAAGATAAGTGAATCTTACATAACCAGCATCTGACAAGTCAAGAAAAGTGAGTCTCTTCAACTTTCCAATATGGGGAGGAGTGAAATTACCGTGGAAGAAGTTGTGACTGAGATCGAAGTGCTACAGCTGTACAAGTTGAAACAAAGATGAACTGATCTGACCTTCCAAATAGTATCCACTCAAATCCAGTCGAGAAACATGACCTGTACGGGAGTTACATGTTGAAATGACACTTTTTCGACCCATGTGCACATAACGCGCCCTACAGGGAAATGTATAAGTGCCCAGAAGTTGAAAGAATAGCTTTAAGCTCTTTGGTCACATACGGAGAAACCCAAAAAAAATCGTCAAAATCCGATATGTCTAGCTATGAGCTTGACGTGTGCGAAGTTATGGTGGGCGGCTATTGGCCCCTCTCCCCTAGTGATTTACAAATAAAATTCTTCTTTACGTAAAACATTTATGAAATTTTTTTATAAAACTTTAACTTACGGTCTTCAAAATTTTAAGGATGTTGTCAAAGTAGATTATGCTAATAAAATAAATATCCTTAAGTATTACACATATCTATGTATGTAAAAAAACAAATATATTAAAAAATATAAAATTAAATTAAATAGTTAAATTTGTATTTATAAATTAATATTTAACTTTTTAATTTAAAAATTATAAAGAATTTTAATTTCAAAAGAAATTTGTTTGTAAAATATTAATTTTAATAATTGTTATCATATTCTAGGTTTTAATATTTTCATACTTTCTCATAGATCCTTCATTAAAAATGTTAATGTCAATGCTTGATAAGCAAATATAAATAATATTTTTTATGTCCAAAAAAATAATTATTAAGTCAAAATCCCTTGTTAATGGGGTAATTGTTTGAAAAGATGTTTGAAATTATGGATCTTGGTCAAAACATTGAGGGCTTTCTCAAGTTCAATTTTTAATGAAGTTTTTAGGGACAACCTTGGCTTAGCAAGTGCTAACGTGGTGTTAAGGGATTATGAGGCTTTCTTTGTAAAAGGTTCTTCTCTTTTCCTTGGCCATAAGACAATTAATGAGGTTGAGTGGAATGTTGTAGTTATAGGGCTTGCTTTAGCTTCTTTGGTTAATTGTAAGTACATAGTGGTTGAATGTCACTCCTTGAATGTTATTGAAGGGTTGATGAAAGCATCATGCTTGAGTTGGAAGAATTTCTAGTATACAAAGGAAGTTCTTTGCCTTTTGTCTTCTTTATTGTCGAGTCATTACTACAAGGGAATAAGGTGGTAGACCCATTAGCTAATGTTGGACTAGATTATGCTCCATTTTTAGCCTTCTATTGTGATAGTTTTGATACCTAGCTTGCTATCAATGAACATTTTAATTTTTTTACCTCCATAAAGTGGAAATATAAATATTTATGCAATCCCCGGTAGGTATTTATTTTTTAGTATGGTATAGATTTCTCCCTTATTATACTCATAATAGGTTGGAAAATTTTCTCCTTCATGTTGGCATATGTGTGATTTATTATCACCTCCACTTTGATGCCTTTTTATTACATGGGATTGCATGTTGAATTTTGCATTAATTATGGTTATCAAGTGGGCTACTTATGCTTGCAATTAGATAAATGGTAGGGTTGGTTTCAGGGCTAGCATGAGGGCTAGTTATGTGGCCTTGGTGTGTTGGAGGATGACTCTCTATTGCTCAGTGAAGTGAGCAATTTTCATCTCGAGGGAAAAGTGAGACAAACAACTTTGTAGGTTATGTTCAATTTATTTTTGGGTCTGTTTAAGTGGGTAAGGTCATGGAGATGGGGGCCAAAAATGGTTAAAATTATGATTTTAGACAAAATGTGATTGCATTATGGATCAAATAGTCAAGCCATAAAATTTTCATGTTATAACACAATCATATTATGTGTTAATGATACACAAATATGTAACATGATTGCATTATTTTGATACAAAATTTTTTAAAATAGTCACAAATTCCTTCTCTCCACTCTATTTTCCAACCATATCATGAATCTTAGTATAACACAAGTGGGACTTATCAAATTTTGACCTCTCCAAGATAGCCACTTTTTGAATCACCATGTGCACTAGATGAGGTTGAATTCTTCCTTTTTTTGGTTTCATTGTTTTAAATTATAGGTTGAATTTTTTATGTTATAATTTGCTCCTTATATTTCAAATTTTGCAACCCAACATCTCAAAATTCTCAAGTCAAGAAAAATGTGGAAGAAGAACATAAGGATTTAAACCTTGCAAATCTTACAAAAAAAAATTGCACAAGAAAATCCTATAGATACTCCAGAAGAAAACAATACACAAGAAAATGCTACAAACCCTCACATTTCTTATGAATCCTCCAGACACACAACAAAACTTACTAGGGATTCTTTAGGATAAGCTCACCACATCCATATGTCACAAGGGATCAACTTGTAGTTATTAGTCAATCACTTACATCAACCACATCAACCTTTGCATCAACCAACAATGAAACCATAGTTCTTGCACTATCTCACTCATACATCCATTACATTTCATTTTGTTGCATCAAGTTTCAAGCCTAGATCACCTAGTGTCATCACAATCATATCATTGTCATCATCATTTAGTGTTTGTTATCTTCCAATCTTATCAAAATTGTTGAATTAATCAACGAGGCTTGATTATAATCAAGGAAGTCTCAAGGATTACCCATTCACAAAGAAAGTTCCAACAATGTTCTTCAACACCACTAAGTTCGTTCATTATAGATACAAATATCAATTGAATCTTTGTTGCGTGTATAAAATATCTAAAGACCACAAGTTCAATCGGAGAGAAAAAGTTCAAATCCACAATAAAAAGATAACTCTCATAACTATAGTTTTAACCCTATAGATGAATTCTAAAAACAAATTAATCTAAACTTCATTGTTCTACTTCCAACACATCGAAATTTAAAAAATTCTAAACTATTATTCAAAATTTTAATTAAACAATAAATATCTATTATTCAAAATTTTAATCAAACAATAAATATCTATCAACTACTTCCATGAACGGGGAAAATTTTAACTTGTACCGCGTGATTTTTCTATTATTTTTGTAATTTTTCATTGCGCACCATAGATCTGTCTGTTAGAACGGAGATATTATTCCTGTTTTGTGGATGTCAGCCATCGCAATTAGAAGTGACGTCCAAGCAAATTCTGTCCACTTATTTCTCGGCGTCTGACCATTTAGCAGGACTGACAAATTCCTCTGCTTGAAAGCCCACCCGGAGATTATGGTTGCCGTGTCAAACAAGGAAATGGCCGTGTAAGTCATTACATAATTTCTGTTAGATTCATTATCATTCCAATTGTTTCCATCGTTGATCAGCAATGAATAGTTTTGATCACAAGACTTAAAATCTCTTCCATTTCTTTTGCACTACGACATGTCACAAAACAGGAAATATTCTTTATTGTAAGAGAGGAATGGATGGCCCACATGGGAAAAATACAAAAATTAGCAGTTGCGCGGAGTTTATGTGTTTGTCAATAAGTTATGAGCAATGTAAAGAATACATTTTGGAATAAAATATAGAAAAAAATAATATTTATATTAATACGTGAGACAATAACAATGGTGTTTTGTTTTTGCAATGTACAGTAAATATTTTTTACTTACATTTAAAATATCAATCTTCAAAAAGGAAGGACTTTCATAAAGACCAATAGTTGGTAAAGATAGAGTAGAAGAATAATAATCGTAAAAGAGGTGGTGTTGGATAACAAATGCATGAAATAAAGAAACTTCAAAAGTTTGAGAAACAATGTAGTTATTTCAATAACTAGCAATCACACCTTAGTGTGCAATGGGTATGCCAAGATAGCATGTAGATAAAAGTAATTAGTGGTAGAAGACATGAAGTGAGAGCATTACAGAGAAAAAGGGGGGAAATGGCAAACTAAGCAAGGGTAGAAGAATTATAAGAGTTGGTAAGGGACGTCAAGGAAAGAATGTTGGAGATGGAAAATATTTGACAATTAGACATAGACTCAAGTAATGATGAAGCACCTGTGGATGACGGTGATGAGTGTCCAGTAGAGAGGAGAATGCAAAGGGCTATATCCAAAATAGGTGGTGGCTCACAAGAAAGCATCACGTGTTATGCAAGAAGCTTATGCCTATAAAAGCTAGTCGATTGGGTTATAGAGTTAGAGAAGTACATCCAGTATGAAGTGGTTAAGGATTCCGGGAGAGAAATAATTGCACATTGAACATTGAAATTTCTTGATAATAGAGCATACATTTTTGTTGTTGGTGAATGGTTGTTGTCCATCCATCATGTGAACATTGAAAGAATTTAGTGATACGTGTTGTTGTCTTGCATTAGAAAAGAGTAAATTAAATATGTTGACATGCATGCAAGTAAAGTTGTTTTTGAATAGTAGTGGGTAAAAGCAGGTGTACAATTAAAGTTATTTTTTTATTCAGTCAATTATTTGCAAGTGATAGTGCCCTTAACTGGTCCTCTTCTTGTTTCCCAAGCATGTTGAGCCCATCTAGTTGAAATGGTAGGCCTAGGTACAAACTTGACAAGATTTGTCATTCATCAGAACTATCTTCTTGCATTGCATCTCCACAGTTAGAAGGAGTTCATCATTAGTGTATGTCAATGCATCTAGAGATGTACGGTGGAAATTTCATGGATGGTAGTTGTTTGAAATTCTTTCCCAATGGGTTGTAATATCTTTCTCTAATGAACCTATATCATTATGAATGTTTTTGAATGGTTGGTATAGCAGTAGCACTCAAACAAATGCTTGTAAATATTGATCATCTGTTGCTAGGATGGTGGTGAAACAAGGGGAGATTCGAACAATAGCCAATGTTAAGCATTATTTTCTATTTGTTGAACTTCCGAGATCTTGCAAGCGTCCATTTTTTAGCCACTTCAATAAACAACATTTTTTTCCAATTGTATTAATCATGTCGTGTATGAATCATTGAAGCTTGGAGACAAGATGTTGCTATTGTTAGAGATAGCTACACTTTAGCATGCAATGGGTACACTAAAGAGGTCTTAAAGGTTAATTATCAATTATTTAAAAAAAAAATATGTTTACTTAAGTGTCGTTGCTAATGGACACATGGGTGAAAGTTCAAAACTATGTCACTTTTATAAAGAAAATGGCCAACACTGATATAATTTTTTAACTTGAATCACTACAAAGTGGTGTATATGTTTTGAATTTTAAAATTGATGTAAACTAATAAAATGTAGATTTTTTAGTGTATTTTATGTTTGTATTTTTTAAAATTAAAAAATTTATTTAAATGTAGTATTTTATAAAATTGACACTATAATTTTGATGCTAATAAAATGCTGAAAAATAAGGTTGAATGGGATGTCACACTTTATATGTAAATTTTATTTATTTTCAAGTTCTATAATTTTTGTGTATCCATAACTCAAAATTTTAGTGCATGGATTAATTTTTGACCAATATGATTAATATATATTTTTAAATAAATCTTGGAAGTTGCATTTAATGAAAACACATTGTTTTGATGGGACGTCAACTTTTGTCTTATGCCAATCATCATAAACTCCTAGGATCGTAAACTTGGGGGCTTGATTGCCACTCAATTTCAATGACATTTTATGGCTTCTATGATCCTACGTGTTTGCAACCTTAGAAACCTAAGCTTGGGGGCTTAATCACCCCTCAATCTTGGTGGAATTCTTTGGGCTTCTATGTCTTGTGTGTTTGAATCCATCATTTAGTATGAGTTTGAACGTAAATTCATACCCACACTAAAGTGGGGGCTAAATGTTATAGATTAAAATGTGTACACCACAATTTTACACCTAGTTTAGCACCAGGGTGGACCTAAAATGTTTACACTTGTTAATTAGAACCTATTATAACATCTTTTGAGCATTAAGCATGTAACTCTTGATCCTAGTCCACAAAATTTAGAAAAGTAATTATAAGGTGGGGCTAAGCACAATTTAAGTACCTTATCCCAAAAGTTTGGGGCTAAGGGACCAGGGTGCCCAAGCGCCCTTGTCCCCTTTTTAGCCCTAGCCTAATTAGTGGTTTCTCAGCTTGGGACCTCTTAAATGATTCCCAATGTCAGGTTCATGTGGTTTAATTCTCTGGAAATCAACGAGAATGCATATAAAAGTAAGTTACTCTATTCATTTGAACATCTAAGCAATCTAGACATTCTTGCACTCTCTTCTTCTCTCTTATGCTCTCTACTATTCATTAAAGATCTCTATTGTGGATTATTGTTGTGGCACTAACATATTGCAGGTCTTGTGAAGATCTTCCTACTTCTTTGGGCTACACCAACTTCTTGAGTAAAGTTGTGATGCTGCATCAAGCATGCTAGGGTTTCCATGATCATGGTGATTTCTTTCCTTCATTCTTTATTCTAGCATTCCATTCTACTTTAGATTTGCCTCTACCCTCCTAGGGCATGCACTCGTTATCTATCATCTTTGCTATTGTGGAGGTGGAAACACCATTCATGAAGCTTGATTGAGGCAAGCTCCTAAATAGCACCCAACCATTTTCCTTATTATGTGTGTGCAAGTTAGATCTGGAGGAATTGCCAGAAGACAAGTTGCAGAGAGCAGAAGCACAGGAAGGCAAAGAGATTGGAAACATCAGTTTTTGTGAACTCTAATCAGGGTCTAGGGCACCCACCCTTGTCCTGGGTATTTCCCCCCCAGATTCATGTTCTAACTTGATCCCTAATCCTTGTTGTTCGTTTGGCTTATGGGTTTTTGCTTCCGATAGCCTGTTTTACTCTAATCTTTGTCAACTAGGGTTTCATGTCCTTTCTCTAGCTTGATTGATTGGATTTGGTTGATTTCTTCTCTATACAACAAAAGGGCAGAGCTCATGTAGTTTGGCTATCCTTCTTGGGTAGAAGCTAAGCTCGGCTTATGTCCTAATGTTTTGTAGAAGAGGGTTTGACCTAGTTTGATCTATTGAGCTAGTCTCTCTTTTCTACATAACACATTTGTGGTGCCCTAGCTGACTTATTCGAAGATAGTAAAGTAGAAATCAAAGATACCATAACTTTCATAAATGAAGGGGAGTTGTTTAAATCCTTTCACAATAAAGCTTAGGGGCATATTATTGTGTGCAATGGTTGGAGGTTTGATATCCATAAGGTTGTGCCCCCTAATCATTTTATAGACCCTAATTTAGTCAAATGGACTGATAGGAGATACAATCCTAGGGATCACGGTATATATGATTGTAAGGGAAACTAAATATTTACCATCAACAATGCTTTATTTCAAAGGGTTTTCCTTCTAAACCCTCAAGCCTATGCTCCCTTGGATTTGAAAGTGTTAGCCATCGAGTATAACAAAAACATGCTTAGCTATAGAGCTAAATGGTTACCAAATTTTAGAGAGAGCACTCAAAGGTAGAGACCTAAGCCAATTATGGAATTTGGGATGGAGACATTAGCTGGGAGGGCATATGTCCATTACTTCAGAGAAACTTATGAGGCAATGTGCCAACTTATGGGAATCTATGTAATCCAAATGATATCAAACGGTGCTCTAGTATTTGCTAGCCACATTCAAAGCATGCACATCAATACCCTCTATGACTATACTAGTTTCTTAACTACGCATTTGAGAGATGATCTAAAAGCTATAAAGAAAAATGGACCAATGACGCCGTTCAAGTGGTATTCTCTTTTGTTCTACATTTATTTATATGTTGGTGCTAACATTGGGGCTCTGAATTGGAGGTCCAAGTGTATTCTAATGGTAATACGACGGGACCTTGCTAGCTTGTGCAATTGTGGACTCCCCGTTTGAACAATTTTGATTCCAAGTCCAACTTTTGTGTTTTTGAAGACTTTTTCATAGGTCCTATTCTTAGCAAATTGGGTTGCAATAGGCCCATATGCCCCCATGATTTTTATGATTTCCTTAGGCCTCTAAAGAGTGCAAAAAACCCTAAGGGGTTACATAATTGGTGTGATTAATTCCTTCATAATGGATATACCATTATTAGGATGTTTGGATCCCCTTACATGCCACATAAGTTGCCATCCAAGCTCCCTACTAGATTTGCATATTTGGAAGCCTTGTGGCAAACGGTTGCTACAAATCATTTCTATTTTAAGAAGTATAAGAGAAAGAGCATGCTTCCATCCCAGGTCAAAGTCTCTAACTTTACAATAAAAGGAGTTGAAGGTTATGATAGGCATGATGGCATGATTAGTAGGTACGGCCTGGAGCATGATGTAATAAGACAATATGATCCTAAGAGTAATATAAATGAATCTAGAAGATAGTTGAAAATGTCTGATTATGAACACTGGTATGATGAACATGAGGATCTTATTAGAAGCTGCAAGGATGAGAAGGAACAAAGGGATAGAAGGACAATCTAGTTCAGAGTTAAGAGTGTTGAGACTAAAAAGTTGTAGCTTGATCCTTGTAACTTCAAAGGATTCTACATGGATATTGTTAACCCTATTCAAAGGATGTAAGCCCTAGAGGATAATTGGGTTGACCTACAGACTTTTCCAAGATTGAAGTTTCCCAGATCCTCACTCATAAGTTACTCAAGGAAGTGGAGCATTTGAAGCTTCCTCTTCAAGGGGAACCCAATAGGTGAGAGATGTTGTGGATGCCAAGTTAAAAGGAAAAGGAATACTAATAGAAGGGTCCTCTAGAGTGCCATCATCAGAGCAATTGGTAATTGAAATTCTAGAGTTCCTAGTGCATCCAAAAACCACAAGTGATGATGACACTACTGACCTTGGGAGTGAAGAAATCATTAGAGTTGTTAATTCCATTGAGCACTCATGGAGAATACAAGCCACTACACTAGATGCTATTACGTTCTTAAGTGGTTTAAAGGGTGATGCAATGGTTAATGATGTAAGAATCAAGGCTTGTGAGGTATTTATGGAATATCATCAAAATTAATGAATTCAAAAACTTTGTGCTAAAAATGAAGACTTATGTCCTAAGAGACATATAAGCCAAATAGGATTTTGCAAAGGCCCTGGTTACAATCCAGAGGCAAAGGGTAGTGATTCTACATTCAATGTCAATTGTGAGCACATCACTCTTGAATAGACTAGAAGATTGGTAAGAGAGTGGTTGCTTGTTGCTACCAAGGTGGGACATTGTGTCAGCTTTGACCTTTGACACATTAAGAAGAAATGCAGAGGCAGTTGATGTTTTCACTGATATTGAGCAAACAAGAAATTTTATGCAGGCTTTGCTTTCTACCCCAATGAGAATACACTAGCACTATGGATGATTTCCCTTGAACATGATAAGTCAGTTATCCACGACAATCCCCAAGGTTTAATTGGATCTTTAATAGTGAAAGGGTAGTTGATACCCTTGCCCCTAAATTTGTAGCTTTGATTGTGCACACTACACAATTCAGTGAGGTCATGACCAGAAATTGTTGAAAGATTATGACATGTTGTCTCAAGATAACATAAGACTGTACTAGGAGTTAAAAAATAAGATTAGAAAGGTATATGCAATAGATCAGAGTGATGGCCTCAAATGTCTTAGTTCCTCAATTACAAATTGTTCAAACAAATGATATAGCTTAGGATGAGAGGACATTGGAGATAAAGATTGAAACCCTGCAAGGAGAGGTCCAGCATACAATCCACAAAGTTAGGCAAAACATTGAGGACCTTGTCAAAGGAATCTTGAGAGCCAGACTTGTCAACCTATTAAGAGTATCTGATGACTTCTAGGAATGCCACACGCACATGAGGAGTGCTAATGAGCGTATGAACAAGGTGACTCCAAAGTTGAAGGATTTGACTATGAAGTGGATTCCTCAGACCTCAATCATGAAAATTATTTTAAAAAATGCTAAGTAAAACCCTGATAGCCCCAAGCTCATTGGTGAAATCTTTGAGATGACATGCCTTCTCAAAGAAGTGTTAGAATTCACAAATATGTTGCAAGTGTCTTTGAAGCAAAAGGAAGTAGAGAATAAGAATTTAATCTCCCTTGGCTTGCCAAATGTAATAGATGCAAGGGCCAAGTCAAAGACATTGACACGTGGAATTTTGGTTTCGACGATTTAATTCCTTTTTGGTTAAACCCCATTCTCCAAGATAACAAGATTGACCCTCTATGAGTCAGTGACCAGGTGTACAAAGCAATAGCACTTGAAAGTGGGATCAACAACTTCACCAAAAGGGTCAAGGTCCTATTGGATGCCAGATATGACACTAGTGTGAATAAAATCAAAGGTATATGGGAAATTGTGTGGTCGTCAAATGAGGAATTTGACAGTTGGATAGAGAAGTTTGCGCAAGAGTATTGATGATGCATCAAGTCTTTTCAATCCTTACTTTTCTACATCCACATATTATGGAATGTGCCAACACCCACTTTGTATGAATAACAAATTTTAATGCTGAGAAAAAATTCATGACATTTCCCTTTGTTAAACTAAAGTTTTGCCTTTTTGGTATATGATTACAGATTTGCCTCAAGGCATGCATTAATGTCAAGCATGTTGCCTTTCTTGTTTGGGTTTGTTTCAAGGTCATCCTTTTCCTACCTTTTTAAATATTTTCAATATATAGAAGTGATCGAAATGGTTATGTTCATCCAATTTGTTGTAAACATGAAGTTTCTAAGTGTTCTAGCTAGCCATGATAAGGGAGGATCTAGAAAGAGCTTTAATCTCTATTTGTTTTTGCATTTTGTGTCCATGTGTTTTTTTGGCTCTCCCTTCTCTTCTAGGAGTTTTAGTTGTTCAAACTATTTGAATTCTTCTAAAACGATCTCTCGAGATGAGAATCTTTGGCTAGAGTCATGGGTTGCATGTTAGCAAAACCTTACAATGTGTGGTCTGCATAACAATGTTTATCACAAGCAGACTTATCAAGGAGGGCTTAACAAGTTTTTTCCTCTCTGCGTGTTGTATTACATTGCCTTCCCAGTAATAGGGTGGTGGATTGTCAAGCCTTAGAGGATGGGGTAGAATATTCCATAAGCCACCCATGATTCATTTCAAAACCTTCTTAGCTAGGAAGCTGGAAAAATGTTTGTTATTATTACTGCTTCACTACATCCTCAACCTGTAGATCCTATTTGTGTTCCTCCTTTGACCTTGTGCTCTTAGTTGGTGGTGTATAGACTTGATGATGGCCATGAAAATGGTGCTGCTGTGACCTTGCAATCTTCTTTTTAGTGGGTATGCGACATGGAGTTGAGCTCAAAAGGTTATGATAGGGTTCACGCACTTGATTCCTCTCTAATGTCTCACCTGACACCCTATAACATGCAAACCCTCACATCGAGAAATTAGGCTCATTGCAAATATTGTTATGAACACAAACTGCTTCACAACAACTTATTGTATCAAGAACTGACAAGTGTTAATCATCCGAGTGAGATGAGAATTCTTCTTATTTGTTCGAGGACTTTTGGGAGGGAATTTGTGTCTTGTGTGGTGTAAGAACTTTCAATAGAAACTAAAGGGGTTTGCAAGCCATATTTGTAATGTTCATTGTGTGTGAGATGTAATGCGAGTTTTTTGAAAATCAATGCAATGATAATTCTTTATTTGTCTTTCAAGACTATCTCGTGCTTTACTGAGTTATAATTCTATGGAATTTACTTTCATTCAATTCTTGTTAAAGTTATGTTAGTTGGTTATTCAAAAAATACCATAAATTTTCATGTTGAACGTTGTGTTTCTCATGGCATCTTCCATATTTAGTGACAAATTTTTTTCTTAGCAAGAGGGATTACTAAGTAGAGTCCTAAAATTTGAATAGGGAATTTGTGGAGGATCTTTATATAATATGATAGGATATCTTTCAAAGGTCACCTAAACTATTAGCGTATTAAAGGAATTAATTACACTGAAATGTTTTATTTGACTCTATACCCAACATTTTAAGGCATCGGTCATTTAACTCCCAGATTTCCATGATTTCCAAATTTGATATCCTTAGCAATGATAATTTAAATAACTTATGAAGTTTGTACCAATGAGCTTTGTAGTGTAATGTCGAATTGCTTATATATTTTGCAAGTGTTCATGGTTCTTTTCTATTTTGATTTTCCTCTTTGGACTTTCAATTGACTAACCAATTTGGACTAGTGATAGTAAATTGGGTCCAGCATTGTGTTGTTAAAGCCTAGTCTAGAAGTGAGAAACCTTTCCAAAGAAGTGGTACTTCGATTTATCTTTTGCACCTGCTAATACTAGTGAAAAATTTCGAGAAAAATTGTTGGGAATACCCCCTCAGTCTAACAAAGCTTGAAGTAGGAGAGAGGGGCTGTCTCTAATGTGTTTCTCAATTATTCGTGGTGTGTTCAATTGTTTGTCCTTCCTGATGTTACAAAGTTTGACAATCCCTGGAGTGTTTGTTAAGAGGATGTTTATAGTACAAGCCAAGTCATGGTCTAAAATAGGAAAAGACCCCAACACCCCCATCACACACTAAACTTCCATTACCATATCTTTACATTGGGGTCCAACATGCCTTTTGCCCTTACACCAAGTATGCTTTCATTGGCATATCCTTATATTTAGTGGCATCATGCCTTCCCCATTATACATTGCACCTTTATAGTTATATCTTAAACTTAGGGGCATCATGCTTTCCCCCACCTTGTTCACTCATTGTTGACATAAATTTAGCATTTACCATACAATGGGAGCACCATGCCTTCCCCCCTTATACATTGTGTCTTCACTAAGACACTTTTTCGTTGTGGGCATCATGCCTTCCCTCTTGCATATCATTGCTCTACATTTACATTGGGGGCATAATGTCTTCCCCTCCTTGACATTACAGACCTACATTGCTTTGTCATCCTTATACATTGGAGGCATTATGTCTTCTACCCCCACCCTTGCACATTACCTTGCTCCTACCTAAATCCACTAGGGACCTATCGCCTTACCTATACCAATATGTGCTCTTGTCTTGGATGTCACATTAAGGTCATATAACTTTCTAGCATCTTATGCACTTAGACAGTTGTTCCTGGCCATGAAGGACCACATCACCATTTTTACTTGCCCGTGCTAGGGGCAACCGACATTCCTTGATGTTATCTCCAACCTATGTGTTGGCCATTCTATTACCATTCGAGATGTTTACATGGTCATTACATGATGTACTAATTTACAGTAAGTATTTTACATGCTTAAATGCTTGCATTTACTCTTCATGTACCCTTTGTCCATCTACAATCAAATGGCATCTTACAATACAATTGATTATAGAGGGGCATATCCTATCACTAACACTTTTGTGCCAAGTGTTGGCAAACAATTACAAGTGCCTATAGAAACTCATCTTCAATACATGACATACAGTGTGCTTCATGCCCCCATATCCCATTGACCACTCAGTGAGGAGGATCATTACCATTTTTCAACACAATCATAATTGGTCTAACTCCATCTCCACATCTCTTTATGTCTCCTTTATGATTACTTGTAGTATTCAAATAACAGTTGCTCTTTTTTATGCTTTCCTCATAGACCATACTCATAGAATGTTTTTACTTTGTTTTGTAGGTTCCCATGGAGAATACTTTCCCTATACCTTGCAAGGTCCATTACTTTATATGAACCCCTTGTGATATCCTTTGGTGTTTGAATATTTATTTTATATGCATGTTTGTGAGTGCTACATACTTTTAGATGCATAATCATTTCAAGATTCACATGCAACTCAAAGTGGGGGCAAAATGCAATGCTAGATTTACATTACCCATATCATTTTCCATTTAGATTTATGCTCATTTTGAGGAGAGGGCTTTGATACATTGACATATTGACAAATGACATAATTTAGTTCAAAGTCAGGGTACTTGCCCTATGCCACCTACTTATCCATTACACACATTCATATACACCTATCCCTTACTCAATCCATATGTCCACACATCCGCATACATTCACCTCATAAATACATTTATAATGCACATATTTTGATGTACCATGTTCCACACCTGGATCCACCTACTTTTTGGTCCCAAACTCAACCCTTTTAAAATTTAAAATTTGAATTTAGTTATCCTTCCCTCCGAGAGCCAACTAAACACAAGTTTGCATGATTTAATGCTATGTGCTTGAATTTGCATTCATTGCATTCATTTTCACATCCTACATCTTCAGATCTATACTCACATATCATTCACATTACAACACTTCAATTGGTGCAGCAAAAAGAATCTTGATCTGCACGAGTATTCTAAGAACATATACATGTTTGAAGAGTGTTGTTTTCAATTTTGTATACATTTTTGCGATTTGACCTAGGAGAACATGTCCCCTTGTAACATAACGACAACCATTCCAAGGTATTTCTAAAAACCATCAATCTTCAAATATCACAAAAGGCAAAAGAAGAGTTGTGCAAGTTGCTAGATCAAATCTGCAAGCCTGGACTCAACCCCATACAGGGCAAATAGAATATTTTGATCCCAAGGCGAGTAACAGATTGTCATGATCCTTCCCAAATATTGAGGTGTTAAGATTTCAGAGCCATACCAGATTGCATTCATTCTTTAGTCATAGAGCTGAAGTACATTTATTTTCTATTTATTTTTCACATTGAATTATTACTATATTCAAAAATACATATACCTCAGCTTCTTACATTAATCGATCTAAGTTAATTTATGCTTAATTGTATGCATCTTATTAGTTTAGCTTAAATCACACTTGAGAAAAGTTTAATTTCCTTCCCAATCCCTAACATAACTAGGCATCAACATTAACCAAATACACCTTCACGCATTACATCTGAATTTAAGTTTAGTAACAGCAGACATAACAAAATGCTAAAAGGCCTGGTAGTGAATAGTATAAAGCTGAGACATGATGTCCATTTGTAAAGATGAGCA
The DNA here is from genome assembly GCA_027924645.1 of Cunninghamia lanceolata. Classification (NCBI taxonomy): domain Eukaryota; kingdom Viridiplantae; phylum Streptophyta; class Pinopsida; order Cupressales; family Cupressaceae; genus Cunninghamia; species Cunninghamia lanceolata. The sequence continues at coordinate 43,037,435 of BSBN01000809.1, read as the reverse complement.
CTACATGATAATGATCACAATTGTAAGAAATAATCAACAGAAGAGCAGTAGGCTGAAAGCATCCACTTGAGTGCGCTTATAATCTTGAAAAATAGTAAAGATCCTTGAGATTCTTTATCAACCATAGACAAATAAACGAGGCTAAGGTGAAAATTTGGTATCTCTTACCAAGGATATATGTTATTTAGTGCACTTTATTTTCAAGATGGCATTGCAGTAGATCAAGCCACAATCAAATCTATTCTAGATTTATACAGTTAGAAATTAGAATGTTACAAGTGAATTTAGGGGACAGATATTAGCCAATCTCTGTGGAAGTGATATCTACACTAAAGTGAGGTATAAAAGACTTGAAATATGACGTCAGAGAAAATTATGGGCTTTGTTCTTTTCAAAAAATCTACTTCAAGAATGATGAACTCCACTAGATGATAATCGTAGAAGCGCACAAGGCTGTTGTTTTGCACGTTAAGAAATAACACACTCGAGGTAGTTCTGTTGACTGGGAATTGAGATAGGTATAATCACTATGTAGAAGGCTGCGTAGACAAGGGAAAATGCAAAATATTGGCATCGTAGCAATTATAAGAGAATATTTCCATAGGTGTAAGTATTGTTAAGGATTTCTCAATCAACTGCATAGATGTTTTTAACAATTGCTAGTGAGCTATCTCACCCATGATTAGAGGGACAATTGGTGAGGGATAACAGATCTCATATTAGGTGTAAGTAGAAATTAGCATGGAAGGACAAATGTAAATAAATTACAATTGAATCAGCTTTAAATGATATAAAATAATTTTAATTTAATTAATGGTTTTATTTGATTAGCAAGAGGATAAACAGACGTGTATCATTGTATGATATACAAAATGTTAAAAATGTTTACTCGTTCTGCTGCAAGAGCAAATAATGGCATGTACATTTTTAAATGATTAAATAAACCAGAACCTTTCATCCAATAGACTGCTACTTGACACAATAATCAACAAAATATGATTAAATATGGAAAGCAGACATGTTATCCACACTAAATGTTAAAAGATTTTATTCATTGTGCAAATCTGATTCAAATAAATAACCAAACAGGATTTGGTTCTTCCCTATTTGATCAACTTTTGGTTCCTTGATACCATTTTACGGATAGCCTCTACTAGCTCCTCTTTAATCATAAAAAGTATTGCAGCTGCAAGTACACTCTGCACTATCTTTGTGCTCATGCCCTTATAAAGCCCAGACAACCCTTCATGGTGAATCACCTTTGCAATGGCATCCAAAGTTCCTGGCATGATAGTCTAAGCACTCAGAATATATGATATAACCAACTTTCTCATTTTCCCGTTCATATAAACCTTCAATTAAAATGTATATATGTTCAAGAGTTGGGACAAAAACAAAAAGACGTGATAAATGCAAACCTGTATATTGATGTGCTTTATCACTACCAGTTTGCTGTTTTGCCTGGAGCCTTGACTGCAAAAGAGATGCATGTAGGAGAGAATTGAGACCATGTATCAAATGCCACATAATGCATTTGCAAAGATTGCAATGCTGTTCAAGGCAATAAAGACACAAAAAAATTACCTTAACAACCAATAGAGGATATGTTATGACAGTCGCGCCAAGTTTTGCAAGTGCTCCAAGCAAGAAAATCTACTTGAATGCAACAAAAATTTGTGAATGTCTAGGCTTTGTATCAACATATATTAAACCAGTTGGTAATTATATTTCTCAAATAATACATGCATATAATCAGTAAAGAGAAAATTATTACCTCCACAGCACTTATGCTCTGGAGGCCTGGCTTGTTCAAGGCACGTTTAACTCTAAGGCGCTTTAATAAAGTCTCATAAAGCATAAACTGAATGGATGGATTGCTCACCTGTTCAGGCATTAAAAAAAGACTTCATTGTACAACCGTTTTTTCTATGATAGTCACACAAAACATATCAGGAAGCCTGTTAGTAACAAGCCAGTGTTGTATACTAAAAATTTTCTAAACTGACCATGATAAGTGTTGGCATAACTCCTTTCCAGAATCCCATAAGTCCTGCTTCATCATAAACATCTTGTACCTGAAAAATAAATGCAATCTCACTCAATATAGAATTACATACGAAACATAAACAGCATTTATTGAGGAAAGATAACTCATTTGAGATTTTTCAGATTTCTGTTATAAATCTAGTAGATGCTATTTTGAATCACGTTTGTCCAAATAGTCTAAGAATACAATCAAGCCAAAACAGGAAAACTACAATCCTAAGTTGGCGAGTATGCCCTCAGCAGGCCCCCATATCTGTACCAAATAGGTCCAGGTCCAGATGCATCCCAGGTATGTCCCAGCTACGCCAAAGGCATACGTGTGGCATACCAAGTCACCTGGGCAGCACCCTAGGCAAACTACCCTCAGTTCTCCACAGATAAAATGTCATGCCCCCGAAATAGGAATGTAAATCATAAATCAAACACTTACTTATGGCCAACTTCATCATATAAAAATTACCGTATAAATATATGTGTGATGTTGATACGATCAAGGCATAAATGAGGTGCGATCTGGATATGGAACAATTTATCATGTGATGAGAAGTAATATGATAAAGTATGAGTGAAAGGGCAGCGATCATATGATGTGATTAGTTTATGAGTGGATTTATTAAGAGCAGCAATTTGATAATGAAAAGAACAATGATCATCATATGAATGAGATGCAGCGATTAAAGATTGAAAAGGGCGTGCGATTATGAAGAATGTGTTAAGTGGTGTGATTTATAAAGATGTGATTAGAAACCAAAAGGTGGCCGACCTTCATGCCTTAAGCGCCTTTGTAAAAAGCCTAACACAAAACAAACGATGATGCTAAGACAAATGCAGCGACTTTATTATGTAAGGAACAGCAAAGATATTTAAGGTGCAGCAATTATAATTAATAGCAGCGATTATCATTTGTTAAGGCAGCAATTAATTATGAGGAGACACGTCCATTGTGTAGAGTGGTGTCTCTCATAAGGCATCACATTTCTTAATGAGGAAAAGGATCGTATAAATAGAAGATCAAATGATGAATGGAAGGATATTCAGAAATGAGATAAAAACAAATACAATTGGAATCAATAATCAATCAGTGAATCATTGAATACTACAACAGACATTCGATCTGCAGAATCGTATTTATTAATTCAGTCATATAGATTGTTAAAGACAGCAAAGGAATACATTACAAATCTTGAACTGAACTAGAGTTCAATAAGAATCATTATTATATATACAGGTCAGATCACTATCGACTGTTAATTATCTTACTTATTGCATATCACTGTCATATATATATAAATTAAGGCCCACCAGTCAAAGAAGAATGGTGAGGAGACTGTTTGGAGGGAACCCTGCAATGCCTCCCTAAGTGACTGTTTGGAGGGAGAACTGTTGACACCTTGCCATGCCTCCCTGAGGGGACTGTATGGAGGGAGAATTGTTGACACCCTGCCATGCCTCCCTGAGGGACTGTTTGGAGGGAGAACTGTTAACACCATAGTTCCACGGAGTTTCGGGGACGGGGACGGGGGGACGGGGGGGGGCGCGTTTCCGAGACGGGGGGGCGGGGGGCCTAAATTTGGGGACGGCGGGGGACGGCGGGGGGACGGCGGCGGGGGGGTGGTGGGGGAGCGGTGCACTGAAATACATATAATACTTGAAAAATTAGTTATAAAAAGATGTATAACTATAGATGCATAGACAAGGCACGTGAACTGTTTGACAGAATGCCTCAGAGAAATATGTCTCCCATACAAGTTTCTTACAAGATTTTGGCCTGTTTGTGTTGTAGAGGCACTTTTGTGGTTAAGCTGATGCATAGAAATTGAGTCTTGACATATCAAATTTTCTGAAATGTTTTGCTTGAGAGGCTTTATGCAAACAAGTGTTAAGCTCACTTGAAAGTTGAAATGCATTCTAATTTTTGTCAAACAGTTCACACTTCACAACGTGCCTTGTAAGTTGTCTATGCTTCCACATTTTGCATACATGTCTATGCTTCCACATTTTGCATACATGTCTCATTGTCTAGTCTCATCGACAAAGACTCAAGAGTCCTAGGATATCCGATATGCACAAGCCATAAAACTTGAAATGAAATGTTAAAAATGCATATGATAAAGTTAGGTTTTTATTTTTGATGATAAAAAAAATGATTAAAAAATTAATTTTGGGGGACGTCAAGAAGTCTCCCCGATGGGAGACGTTTGGGGGGCGGCGGGGGTGCGGCGGGGGGGCGTTTCGGCGGCGTCCCCCCGTCCCAGGGGGGCTGATTTTTTGGGGGGACGCGTCCCCGTGGAACTAGGGTTAGCACCCTGCCATGCCTCCCTGCACCATCCACTTCTATGACTGGATTTGTAAACCAAGTTAGTTGCATAGTAATGTATATGTAATCTCTCTATATTGATATTGTTTATAAATTTGAATGCAAGGAAATCTTATCTAACCCTAATGGTTAAAGATGTATATTTGTATATCCATATTTTGTATATGTTTTCCTATGTTATGATTGCAGAACTCAAGTACAAGAATTATGCAATTTTGAAGATATTCTAAATGGTAAATCATAAAACCCTAAACCTAATTCGTGGCAATTGAATTTTCTAGGGCAATTTAAGTAAGGGACATTACATAAAAAGCCGCAGAAAACCCTTTTTTTTTACTTTTTTTAAATAAAAACCCCCCTAAAATGAAAATTTAAAATACCTATAAAGTAAATACACACCTTAAAACCATAGTTACAGGACTCACAGAGACTCGATGAGTCCCTAGGCAGGTGATCCAAAACGAGTCCCAGGGACTCGAGAACTGGGTACCTAGTGACTCTGGTCAAACTTGCTGAATCTACCAGACTCACCGGACCTGGTGAGTCCCAACAGGCAGACTCGGCCACATCAACTAAAAAATAAAACAAAACAAACATAAAGACTTAAAACAAAAAGTCTTAAAATGATCTCTCACACCCTAAAAGCACATTCATTTTGTTTTCAAGCACAAGGAGGAGAAAATTAGTTTTGTGGCAAAAAATACATGCCACTAGAGGAAAAATTAGCACAGGTTGAGCAAGAAACGGCGATTGAACACCGTTTGGGCAAGTTTGTAGCAGCCCTTGGTGCATCTAAAGGAGCCTACGGAGAATTTCAAAGAACCCACGATTGATTTAGAGCAGCCTACCATCGATTTGGAGCAAATTTGAGGAGGTATTTTTGTATTTTAAGTTTCTTTTTTCTTTCACTTTAGGTGAATGGAACAAACAACAAACCCTAGCTGTTTTTGCAAACCCTAACTGTTTTTAGTTTTTTATGATTTTTTATTTTAATTTAATTAAAAACTGTAAAATTTGTTAATTTATTTTCTATTTATATCTTATTGCAACATACTTTAAGTTTAAATTTATAAGTTGTTCGAAATTCCCAATCACAATGTCAACCCCAATTAGAAAGGATCCTTGTTGGAAACATGCCATCCCTGGGACAAAGAAAAGGGAGGTAACTTGTTCCGATTGCAAGACAAAATTGCTTGGAGGAGAAGTTAACTGATTGAAGTATTACCTTGCCCAAATACCATGCCGAGATGCTAAACCTTGCAACATACTTTTACATTTATAAATTGTTTCAAATTTCCAATCACAGTGTCAACCCCAATTAGAAGGATCCTTGTTGGAAACATGCCATCCATGGGACAAAGAAAGGGGAGGTAGCTTGTTCCCATTGCAAGACAAAATTGCTTGGGGGAGACATTAACCTGTTGAAGTATCACCTTGCCCAAATACCATGCCGAGATGCTAAACCTTGCAACATACTTTTACATTTATAAATTGTTTCAAATTTCCAATCACAATGTAAACTCCAATTAAAAGGATCCTTGTTGGAAACATGCCATCCATGGGACAAAGAAAGGGGAGGTAACTTGTTCCCATTGCAAGACAAAATTGCTTGGGGGAGACATTAACCTGTTGAAGTATCACCTTGCCCAAATACCATGTTGAGATGCTAAACCATGCCCAAAAGCACCTCCTAAAATTATACGAGAAGTGCAAAGCCAATTAGAGAGCTTTGAGCAACAAAAAAAAACTAAAAAAGAAGCAAAGAGAAGAGATGGCAGCCATTGGTGCAGAGTCTTCTTCTTCCATTCCTCCATTTCCTAGATCTTCTAGTAGTGGTAGTTGTAGTGGCAGTGGCAGCGGCAGCGGCAATATTGGGCTTAGAGTTCGTGGATCTAATTTATATTCATTTATTATACCATGCACTACTCTGTTTACTGCCTACTGGTTCGGAATAGAAAATACAAAATAAACAGAGTATGCATAGAAAGTAAATATAACAACATTATAACATCTTACTCATTGTCTGCCACAACACAACTGATATGTATATTATATGCAAATATGATCTCATACAATGTGATAGGCAATTCCGCACAAGTGTTGTCCAGATTACAATGACATACAAAGTATATAAAGGTAGTCGGCAATTGGTCAGCAATGCCAACCGCTCACAACCAACTACAACTAACCACAACTGTCAAGAGGACAACTAACCTCTTCGGCACACCCAACCCAAAAAGCAATACAATAGAATTATTCAAAATTGCCTATTTACATACTCCAGATGCCCAACCATCACTTGAAAGCATGGGTTGGAACAAGGACAAACATGATGTAGCAAAAAGTGCAATTGGAGACTTCTAGTTCTATTGTACCATTCCATTTCATGCAGCTAGGTAATTAATTTTTTTTGTTTTAAAATATATAATTTGATTTGTTTCTAATTTTTGCATTTAAGGGTTTGTAGACTTTAAAGTTACACTCTCAATTTTGAAATACTTATTTTGTTTATTTTATTTGTTTTACTTTTAGGTCTCCTTATTGGCAAAACATGGTAGATGCCAACACTATTTGTGGAGCAAAGTTCAAAGCCCCTAATGATGAGATAAAGGGCTCCACTTTGATTCAAGGTGGCTGATGTGAAAGCCATAATCGATAAGCAACGTGACATATGGAAGAAGGTTGCACCATCATGACTGATGGTTGGACCGATAAAAGAAATAGAACATTGTTGAATTTCCTTGTTTCTTCCTCAGGTGATTGTACTTCTTGAAATCCATTGGTTTACTAATTAAGATTTATAATTTCTATTTTACTGAATCACTAATTTTGTTTCTTTCTCAGGTGGCACAATTTTGTTGAAATCCATTGATGCTTCAAGAAACAAAAAAAATGTTGAATTCCTTTGTGAGGCTTTGGAGGGAGTCTTGACCAAGGTGCGTGAGGAGAATGTGATGCAAATAGTTATAGATAAGGCAGCAAATTATGTTGTTGCAAGTAGACTTCTCATGGATAAGCACCCATCTTTATTCTAGACTTCTTGTGTACCTTGACCTCATATTGATGGATCTTGGCAAGATTCCATGGATCAAAGCATGTGTGGAGCATGCTAAAAATATTTGTAAATACATAAATAATCATATTGGAGTCCTCAAACTAATGCAATAACCACCCTAATTTCTTTTTGAAATTTTCAACCCATGCTCTAGTAGTGGTCCCCCCTAAGCCATCAAAATATGGTAGTCATTTTACTTACTTTCTACTGGAGCTCCTGATTTTGCTGCCTACCACCTCTGTTGAGTCGGTGTTTCATCCTTAAATCAGAATACTCCCGAAAAGTCATTTTAGCTCGGAACTCCTCACTGGAAGCCCGCCAATCCCTCAAAATCACATCCTGGAACTCGAGCTGTGTAGGCTTTGGTTCAGGTACATTGTTCCTGGGTGCAAAAGCGGGTATACCGGGTTTATCACCAGCTATATACTGTGTAGCCCCTCTGTTATTAACTGATGCTTCTACCTCATTTCTCCTGTCATCATTATCCATGTATATTTACCTATCACCATTGTTCCTGTCACCAAGTTTTCTGTCACCATTATTATTCTGGTTCCTATTGTTGTTAGTGATGTTACCAGGATTCCCGAGAAAATGGTTGGTCATCATCTGTATCATTTGATTAAAGTTTTGTTGCATCTCTCTCTGACCCCTGGCCAAATCATTCAGAATGTCTCGGGTGCTAGGTTCTTCATGGACTCTATCACCCATTTCCTCTACTGGTACCACTACTGTACCTTCACCTGCAAAAGGATCTATATGCGAAGGTATCTCAAGATCTAGTTGTGACCAATTCCGTCTAAGGTAATATTGGTGAGTCCCCGGCTGCATCACTCAATACCTGATCTACATGTTCAAAATAACCTCACAAGATGGCAAGATTTTATGCTCTGGTACCACTGTAGTGAGCTGCCCCGGTTTGTTCTTTTAGATTATTTATATTATGTTATTTTTATTATTTTTGTGGTCTTTCAGAACTAGACAAAAGTTGCAGAAGGGGGTTTTTGTTTTGCATGTATTTGTTTGCCAGATAACAATGTAATATATTGCATATAACAAATACCCAGAAAAACTATGATAGATTTGCACAAAGTAACAGTGACCCAATTCATAAAATCACACGAAATGAATTATTATCACATACCCATGTGTATTTCTTCAACTCAATAACATTGTTGTACATGACCCAACAACATGAGCATCTGGCAATCACCCAAAATCATCAAACAACAATTGTTCTTTGACAATCAATGGATGTCAATGAGATACAATGCCAAAGCAACCAAATACATCAAATATTGAACATAAAGATAGATATATCATGTCTCTTGAGGACCCACGACCCAAGCATGTTGGTACGGCCTACTGTGAATGTTGTTACAGTGATCTGCAGCCTCAAATCTGTCCCAAACTCCTCAATAAACCTTCACACATTTCCCTCTAATGCTGGTGCCTCCAGATGGGTGAAAAAACAATGAAACATTCAACAAAGAGCTCCCTAAACAGTACGGCCAGGTCTGATCCTGTACGGCCAGCAAGGGTTTGTATTGACAGCCCCAAAATCACATCAAATCTCATTCCAATTCATGGCTAAAGTTTGCAATGCATTCTTTGATGGTCTCCCATAATTATCATGCCAAATAAGTTAGGATATATCCATGAAAAACCCTTTACGACAACCTACATTCAACCAATGAAGCACAATGCAAACACTAAGTGTATTTGTCTTTTCGAACACCCTTGGATGATTTTTCACACCTACGCAATGCTATTACTAATGGAAGTTTTCATTCCCAACAGCCATGGTTTCGAAATTTCTCCAAAACCCTCAAACTCTTTGCAGAGCCAAAGCCAAAGCAAGATGAATAATCAACGCATACCAAATGAATTACCTTTTTTCCTTTTTATTTCCTCTAAGGGGTCGATTTACTTTTGGAGGGAATATTTTATTTGAAGTCACTTATAATAATTCCCAAGGTGGGCGCCCAACTCCGTGACTATAGTGACTTTAATAATATTTCATATTTGACACTTGACCATTATAACCCAAACTCCAATATTAAATAGACATTAATAATTTACGAACTTTAAAATGGAGGCCCAAATGATCTTAAAATCCAAAGATCTAAAAACCGTTGGAAAGGCCTCGCCGAGACGCTTCATCTTCAATACTGAAAATCCCAAAATGGACAGAAACCCTAACTTGCCAAAAATAGTAAGTTCAGGCCTAAGCAACCAAATCCACCCCAAAAAGTGCCAAACTGAAAATCACACCGAAACCATGCCAACATCCACTCAAATACTGACAAACCCATCCAAGTCATCGCCAACAGTGGTTCCCTAACCAGGGTAGTTAGTCTATGGGAACACAATAATAGACTAACTCTATCTAGAGTAGGGGACATTACAATTCGCCCTCCCCAAGATTGCTTGCCTCAAGCAACTCAGATCTAGATGCAACAGAATCTGCTCACTCTCCCAAGTAGCATCCTCAACTGGCAGGTTCTTCCACTTACTAGATATTCTCTGATTACCCTCCTTCGCAAAGTGCGTTCTCTGGTATCAACGATGGCCTCAGGTATTAAGATCAACTTTCCCTCTTCATCAAGAGGAGGTAACTTTGTTGAAGGGACCACATTGGGTCCTAACACCTTCTTGAGGCGAGACACATGGAAAACATTGTGCACCCTACTACCTGCAGACAACTCTAACTCATAAGCTACCTCTCCAACTCTCCTGGAGATCTTGAAAGGTCCGTAGTACCGTGGCTTTAATTTCTCTGCACCACTCTTCTTGAGAGTGGACTGTCTGTACGGTTGCAGCATCAAATACACCATGTCATCAACCTCAAAAGAGCACTCAGTCCTGTGTTGATCTGCGTACTGCTTCTACTGGTTTTGCGCCTTTTGGATGTTTTCTCTCAAGGACCTCATGATATCCTGACTCTCTTGCAGAAGGTCTCTGGCCTTAGGTACTCTGTTATCTCCAAATAACAAATCCACAAAGCTCGAAGCCTCGTACCCATAGAGTGCCATGAATGGTGACATCTAAATGGACATGTGATAAGTGGTGTTATGACAGTAATCACCCAAATGTAGCCACTTTACCCATGCCTTTTGCTGCCCTGCTATATAATTTCTGAGGTATCCTTCCACCCATTTGTTGACTATCTCCGTCTGACCATCAGTCTGTGGGTGGTAACTAGTGTTGGTGGTGAGCTCTGTCCCACTCAACTTGAAGAGCTCTTGCCAAAAATTACTCAGGAACCTGTTGTCCCCGTCACTCACTATACCTCGTGGCAACCCATGAAGCCGAAATACCTCTCTAAAAAACAGCTATGCTACCTGAGCTATGGTGAAGGTGGTCGGAATAGCAAAGAAGTGTGCAAACTTTGTCAATCTGTCCACCACCACGAAGATGCGGTCCCTACCTTGGACCTTGGGCAAGCCCGTGATAAAGTCCATCGAGATACTTGTTGTGACCAAATCACACATCGCCCCATTGCAAATGGGGACCCCCCTTTTTTTTGAGCTCCTGTGCTTTGCATTGAGTCTTGGATGATGTCTTTTTCATGATGAAGTCAGTATTGTTGAGTTTATAACTTTGTGGTGGATGCCATAGTCCCCTGATGTCCTGATATCCTGGTGTATGTTCTAAGATCCTGAAAATGACTAAGTCTGATATCTTGAAAATCCTGAACATTAGCTAAGTCTGAAATTTGGTGGATCCCTCAAAATCTAGAATCTACATGTTAAATCCGGTGCATCCGAGACCTATCTCAAACATCCTAAAACGTATATTGAAAAATATTTAAAGTATAAGAAACTTATACTTAAATATATTTTTCAATATACCTAACCCTGGGGGACTTCCATTTTTAGGCGCAAATTTGCTCTAATTAGTTAGGCGCATTTCTCCACTTGTAGTGACTCAAAATTGCGCCTACAATTCAAGGCACGTTTCATCATCCAAACAACCTTAAATTTGCGCCTTGACATGAAATGAGCGTAAGCGCTTACATAAGATGGCGCCTTGATTGAAATTGATGTCAGAAAGCCTTAAGCTTTGAAAATTTGCAAGAAAATGACTCTAACAGTCAAGGCGCAAATCCACTCATGAACAGACTCAAATGTGCACCTAAGGCAGAGACCCAAAAAGAGTGCCTAGTGTTGGAAGTCTCAAAATGACTAGAATTTACTAAGGAAGTCTAGGCGCCTATTGTCACTTGTAACATCACAAAAGTGCGCCTAGGAGGAAGGAGATTCAACATCAAGAACAAGGCGCACTTTTGTGTTTAAACAACCCCATTTTGGCGCCTTGAAGCTAAATGCATGAAAATCATGAGGATGAGCACCTAGGGATGAGATAGTCTTCATAGGAGTTTAAACAAGAGCATCATCAATATGCACCTTGGTAGAGAGACTTGAGATCATCATCAAATGCCCAAAACAAGCCAAAATATTTGTCTCCAATCTAGGCGCAAATTCTAGCTCCTCTCAACTCAAATTTGCGCCCAAGCTGAAGCAAACTTTCATCTATTTCTAAGCGCCCATTGACACCTATTCCACTATCAAATTGCGCCTTAGGGTGAGAAGGCATGAAACAATGTTGAAAGGTCTTTTTACTTGTACAAATGAACATCCATGAGCATCCACATGAGTCTAAAGAGATCAAATTCACTAAGCAAACTAAGGCGCACTCTTCAGTCTATACAACATTGAATGGGCGCCTTAAATCATACCAATCCACCTTAAGATTTGAGCGCCTTGAGGACAAGCATTTTTAGTCATCATCAATTGTTTAAAATCACAAAATGACAAGTATGAAACCACCAAATCCTAGGCGCACTTCTATTCCTCTGCAAACCAAAATGAGTGCCTAGGAGGAGATTGCATAAAATGGAACATTAAATGAGTGCCTTCAAGGTAAAGGGTTTGAAACTGTCATAATTGGCGTCTAATGATGAAGTGTTCTCTTGAAAGTTTAAACAAGTGATTGAAACCATTAAAATGCCAAAAAGAAGCTAAGTCAAGGAAGTTAGGCGCACAACCATGTTTTTGCTGCTCAAATCAGCACCTAACTTAGAGAGGTATAATTCATTAACATCTCAGTCAGCGCCTTTATGAAGAGCCTCAAGTTAGCAATCATGAATTGAGCCTAAGGTGAAGGAGGATCCTATAAGCATTTGAGTATGAAATTGCAATTGATGAATGACAAGAAGCAAGAAGGCACATATTTCAATCCAAATCAACGCCTAAGATAAGGTAAGCATTTGAGCATCAAATCAGATACCTAAACATGAGTGAGGAATCATTGAAGGTTAAACGACAAGCTTGGAGAGATTAAGGCGCCAATTCCTATTGGTTTCACCTTCAAAGGGCGCCTAAGAACATAAGGGTCTTAGAGTTTGAAAACATGTGTTAAAATCATTAAAAAAATAGCCTACAAGTTTAGGCGCACTTTCCTACTCCTAGCAGCTCCAAATTGCGCCTTAGGAAGAATGCATGAGTTTGCATTAGGTAACGAGCGCTTGAGAAATAGGGTCTTCCTAAGTCGTTTTCAATTGTTTGAGAGTGTTAAAATAACAAGTACTAAGTCATATGAGTTAGGCGCTCTTTTGACTTCTTGCAAACCTAAAGGAGCGCCTAGGAGGAAACTACATAGGATGACACTTTTGACTGGGTTCCTTGACGAAGAAAACCATTCTAAGACATTTACAATTGATTGAGATCATCAAAATGACAAATTTAAGGCCAAAAGAATCTAGGCGCACTTTTGCACTTCTACAACACTAGATGTGCACCTAGATTGGAAAAGGGTTATTTACATGTTTTAAAGTGATTTCTTTGTGTTATAGAGTGATTGATATTGTTTCTCTATGTTGCAGGAGTGTTGGTGAAGCTAAGGAGTCATCTCAAGAGCAAGCGCCTGAATCACCTTCAAGTTGCAAAGGAAACACCACTTCCAAGGGTCACTTCAAGTACACTTCCTCAGTTGCATCATGTTTGAAGACATTCATCTATAAAGCTTCAAGTTCTTTCAACTTCAAGTCTTTGAAGAGTCTCCTACTCCATGTTATCAATGAAGCATCGTCATCTACTCTACTTCATAGCATCATCATCATCTACTCTACTTTCCAGGAAGTATCATCAAGGAAGATCATTCATATACCCTGCAAGAAAAGAAATATCCTAAAGTTAGTCAAATGAAGCAACATGTATCATACTCATCCAGTTTACAAGAAGATGAACAAGGTAAGATCAACAAAGGTACATCCCAAACATACAAGTTCAAAGTAATCATGTTCGAAAACATCATACAAATGATGCAATTTGGGAATATGCTGAGGTGGCACCTACGTGGCATTGTGCTTCGTCATCACCAATCATAGTTCGCCACATCATTCAACAAGCAAGAAGCCAAAGAGGAAGTCCATGTGGAAGATGCTCTAAAAGATTCCATCTTATCCTTATCTTCTTGGAAAACGTGCCTTCATTGCCTCTCTTATGTGCTAAAAATAGCAAGTTGTAACTACCTGCTAAGATGGCATGATCTGGACCCTTGGCTATCTGAATTAATCTTAGCCATTCATTGTAATTTTGGACCTCTATATAAAGGCCTTGTTGCCTCATTTGTAAAATCATCATATAGTAGTTAGAAATTAGCTAGTAGTAGGGTAGAGTAGGAAGAGACTCTCGAAATTCTCTGAGAGTACTGAAAGTTGTAAATATTTCTCAAGATTAATGCAAAGACATTGGAGCTTATTTGGTGTTAAGTGTTGTCTTGTGAAATGGCATGGTTTCTTGTATCTTGATTGAATGGAGAGATGTTTCTAAGTAGATTAGAGCTCATTGATGTAATGCATGTTGTATTGAATATTTGATCAACTCCTAGCTCATGTTTTTGACATTTATCGTTGGTGAAGTGTTGTGTAAAGCTAGTCTGAGCTTCATTATAATTTGCTTAAGTTCGATTGTGGATGCTTGTTTGAGTTGCGTCGTTTAATGGGTGTTCATATGAGCCTTCATAATTTGAAAACCTTTCGCTATCTTTAGGAGATTGCACCAACTTCATGTAGTTGTAGGCATCCTTGGCGAAGTGGAGTTAAGTTAATTAAGGAGTTTGTCTATTCTTGCATCATCATTGCTTCATTGACCTTAGATTAGTTTCCTTAAACCTTCATCTTTTTCCTTTTCTTTATCGTTGAGACATTGTACATACATCATTCACATTGAAAGGAGAGAGAAGCTAAATGAGGTATGAAGAAGTCTGCATAAGTCCCTTTGTGATTATCAGCAAGATCACATCAAATCACTAAGTTTATCCACTATAAATCCTAAATAAGGAACCTTGAAGTTGTCTCATTGGATCACATAGCTTAGCCTTTGAGAGACTTTACTCAAGAGAGAGTGGGATACTTAGTGTTTTACTCTATTGTTGAGTTGTCTAAAAACAATCATCAACAATACTATATGTTGTGACGTTTGCACACATTGCCCCATTGCAAATGGGGACCCACCTTTTCCGCTTTCTGTTGTAGGTGTGCTTTAAGGTTTAACTTTTCTCTGAGTTTGTATGTCTGGGAGTGTTGTTTTGTCCAAGTCTGGCCAAATTCTTGCTAAAGAATCCCTATGCCTTCATCCTGATGCATGTCCCTGGAATCCTGAAGTTGACTAAGTCTGATGTCCTGAAACCCTAAAAACTGACTAAGTCTGAAATCTCGTGGATCCTCAAAAATCTAGAATCTACATGTTAAATCTCATGGATCCAAGACCTATCTCAAACATCCCAAAAGTATATTTCAATATCTAAACATATTCTTAAATATATTTTGAAATATACATGATTCCAGGTAGTGAAAAATGGCTTAAGTGAAAAAAGTGGAAATTCCAACCACAGTTGGAAAATGCGCCCTAAAGAAGTGGAAATTCCACTCACCCATGGAATTGTGCCCAAAATCGGGATTTCCACTCACATGTGGAAATTGCGCTTTTTCTTGGAAGCTAAAAATGATTGAAAATTTCACTATTTCTCCTCCGAGAATTGGTTGATGATTGAAGATTTTGGCATTTTTGGGTTAGCATGATGAGATTTCATTGAAAAGCTTGGTAAATCATCTTTTTGCCAAAATCGCATTTTCCATGCACCTATGGAATTTGCGCCTAGGATGAGTGGGTATTCAAACCTTGAAGTTTCTCCAATGACTTAGTGAAAACACATTCAAATCTTATGAAGGAGGCTTAAAATCATTTGACAAGTCCTTAGTGGAAAACACCATCTTGGAAGAGGTCGCAAATTTGCTCAAGACATAGAAAGATCGCAAATTCCATGCTCATAAGGAAAATGCACCTTGCATGAAATTTCAATGTTTCCTTATGAAAAATCAAAAGATCAAAATTGACTTGAAAGCATCCTTCAAATACATTGAGTCCATCAAAAAATCCTTTGAAAAGTAAAAGTCGCAAATGTTAGCTCATCATGGAAAGTTTGCAAATTCCACCTTCACAAGGAAATTGTGCCACTTGCATTCATCTACCTTGTATAAAACTTCGCCAACTCCCTAAGAAAAAAATCACAATTTCAAGGGGTAAGTGGAAGTTGCATTCAAATCACTAAGGAAACCTTGAAGTTTTGTGAAGGAATAAGAAAATCAATGCAAAGGAAAACAAACATCATGAAAAAGTCGCAATTTCCAAAGGTATAAGGAAAATGCGCCAATCCAAGGGTGAGTAAAAATTGTGAAATCCTCAAGAGCCATGAATTTGCAAAATCCAAGACCCACTAATAATTGCGACTTAGAGTTATCCTTGGCATCATTGAATTTGCAACTAAGAAATCCACGCCAAGGGAGCTTTAGAGTTTTAAAGAAGCAAAGATATCAAGTCATAAAATTTGCAAAATCCAAGCTCATGAGGAGAATGCGCCAAACTTCGAGAATACCATGCTCACAAGGAAAGTGTGACACCTCCTAAATTTGCCTTATTTCCAACGAAATTCGCCAAACATTGACTCAAGTCAGCCTTAGGGAGTTTAGACAAAGCAAAAAAAAATCATTATTTAGTGAGGCCGACCTGCCTATAAGGAAGTGAGTTGAAGGCGCTATAAATAGAGGTGTTGAGTGATCACTTTCATATCAAATCCAAACTGGAAAAAGCAGATTTTAAGAGCAGAAGCAGCGCCTAAGGAGCAGAATTTCTTCATTAGCAAGGGTGAATTTAGTGGAAGGAAGAAGAATCAAAGTTCTATTTCATCATGCTTTTCCTTGCCTCATGATCTATTAGTTGATATTTTGTGATATTCAATTAATAGCTTTCAATTTCTCACATGTATTAATGAACTTGACTTGATGTTATCAAATAATATGACTTGTCAATTTTCATTTTGCAGATATTGGAGAGTCCGGAGGCGAGCTATGCATAGGAGCATCCAGAGGATCAAGGTATCATCAAGCTCATCCACCTTGCATCCAAAGAAGGCATCGTCACTGGAACGGAGAAAGAACATTGCACTTCATCGAGACATCATCAAGTTCACCATCATCCTACTTCCAAAGGAGAATTTCATCGTCGAAGAGAGAAGAACTTCATCATCTTGCAAGTTCTACCATCCAAGCATCCAGAAGATTATTTCCATGTTCCATGGTCAAGAGCCTTCCACATCATCAAGAGCAAACATCATAAGATCTACTCCAAGAATTCATGCCCAAGTCATCTCCTCTACTTCAACGTCCAAAGCAAGAATCCTATACAAGCATCACAAGACAAGTTAGTCGAATGAGCAAGATTATCAAGAAAATCCACAAATTACAAGAATGCAAATACAAGGAGTGAAGAATAGGGACAAGTTCCCAAATTCCACAATTGAGAAGAAATAGTTCCAGAGAAGTGAAAATTCAAGTTCAAAGACTCATCCAAGAAAGAAGATAAAATTTGGGAATAGCATCAAGAAATTAAAAATCCATAAATTTGTTCAAGAAATGCTCAAGTGGCGTCTATACATCATCGATCAGTCAAAATTCGCCATGTCACATGTCCATGTTCAATGTACCTGCAACAAAGTCCAAGAGAAGGATGGCGCCCTATCTAGAAGATTCCCAGAGATTCCAACATGTCATGCTTATCACCTTGGGAAACGTGCCTTCATTGCCTTTGGGTTTTTATGTACACGAATTGTGTCAACTTTTACTTTTTACTAAAAATAGTTGGTTGTTGTAACTAATTGCTAATGTGGCAAAATCTTGGCCATCGGTTGCTCAGTGGATCTTGGTCCTTCATTGTATTTTGAGGACTATAAAAAGGCTTATTCGCCTCATTTGTAAGGGGGATTATTAGAAGATACATTAGATTGCAGTAGTTGTAGGAGTAGAGTAGAGGAAGCTCTTCGAAAGTTGTTGGAGAGAACTTGAAATTGTTGTAATCACTTCCAAGATTAATAGATTTTTCATTGAAGCTTGGTGACAATTGTGTTGTTTTGGAACATAGCATGGTTTCTTATTTCTCGAAGATGATTGAGATGTGTTTCCAAGTAGAGTAGAATAAGATTAGAAAGTTCATTGATATAGTGAATGCATTGTGAAGATATCTAATGAATTCCTAGGTTCATACTTTTGATGATTTGTCGCTAGCAAGTCATTGTGCAAAGTTAGCCTGAACCTCAACTTATTGCAATAGTTCAGTAGTTGATGCTTGTCTGAGTTGCGCCGGCTGTGGGTACTCAAATGTGTGTTTGCAATATGAAAATCCTCAGTCATCCTTGGGAGATTGCACTTGTTCTACGTAATTGTTGAATTCATCATGGCGAAGTGCAGTTTGTTATGAAGGAATTTGTCTATCTTGGCATCATTCATTGTCTCATTGTCCTTAGAAGTAGAGTAGATTCTCTCTAAACCCTTGACCTTTTTGCATTTTCTTTGTAGAGTGGAATTAGGAGGTTTCTTTCCATGAAAAGGAGTAATAAGTCGAGTGAGTGAAGAAGTAAATTCAGCGTAAGTCCCTTTGTGTTAACAGCAAATCACATCATACATATACTGAGTCTATATCCAACGTATTGTCAAGACCTGACATATGGAACCTTGGAGTTGTCTCACTAGATCACATAGTTTAGCCTTTGAGAGACTTTGTTCAAGATAGGATAGAATGCCTTGGTATTTTATTTTGAGTTTGCATGTGCATAAAAAAACACATCAACACTATCCCACTTCCTCTCAGGAATGGGTAGGGGCTACAATAAACCCCCAGGGAAAGGTTGCCCATGTTTGTTCTACTAACATATCAGGCACTCCCTCACATACTTCAGTACTTTGGTTTTGAGGCCCTTCCAAGTAAAGCGCTCTCTCACCTGCAAGTATGTTTTGAAATATCCTGGATGTCCAACCATAGGCAAGTCATGAAAAGCCCTCAAAATCTTCTGCTTCATATCCGACCCTGGCACCAAAAGAATCTTGTCCTTGTAAATGATCAAGTCATTTACAACTGAATATCTATCATCTCTGATAGTGCCATCAATAATCCCAAAAGCCCACTTGTCCTTTGCATACTCTGCAGAAATCAATTCCCTCCAATCCTCTGCAATCTCCCCCAAGGCACACAAGTGAGGTCTTCTAGATAAGGCGTCAGCAACTATGTTCTTTCCCTTGACATAAACTATGTCGAAGTCGTAACCCTGTAGTTTACTGACCCATTTCTGCTGCCTGTCATTAAGGTCTTTCTGTCCAAGGAAATGTTTCAAGTTGTTATGATCCGTTTTAACCACAAACTTACTCCCCACTAGGTACTGCCTGAACTTAGCCAAAGCATGCATTATGGCTAACATCTCCTTGTCATAAATGTTGTAGCTCCTTTCTACACCCCTCAACTTCTTGCTCTCAAATGCAATGGGGTGTTTATCTTGCATCAAAACCACACCAATGCCTTCCCCTGAGGCATCACATTGGAGCTCAAAAGGCCTGCTAAAATCTAGAATGGCCAACACCGGGCAAGTACTCATCAACTCCTTAAATCTGTCAAAGCATTGTTGAGCAACACTAGACCAATCAAAGGCACCCTTCCAAGTCAAATTTGTAAGGGGGGCAGTTGATTGTGAAAAACCCCTCACAAAGCGGCAGTAGTATCCACATAAGCCAAGGAATCCCTTAAGCTGAGAGAGATTCTTTGGTGGTGGCCAATCAATAATAGCCTGGATCTTCTCTGGATCCACTCTAACACTTCTAGCACTGATGATGTGTCCCAAGTATAACAACTCGGTCATACCAAACTCACACTTCGACATTTTGGCGTATAGAGACTCACTCTCAAGTATGCTCAAAACAATCTCTATGTGCTTTAGGTGCTCCTCCCAAGTCCTGTTGTATATGATTATATCATCAAAGAATATGAGCACAAACCTCCTCAACTGCTCTCTAAACATCATGTTCATATAGGACTCGAAAGTGGCTGGCGCATTGGTCAAACCAAAAGGCATGACCAAGAACTCGAAATGCCCATAATGGCATCTGAATGTTGTCTTCTCTACATCCTCCTCCTTGACCTGTATCTGATGATAACCGGATCTCAAATCAATCTTCGAGAAGTAGCATGCCCCGTGCAACTCATCGATGAGCTCATCAATGCAGGGGATGGGGTACCTATTTTTGATAGTCTTTTTGTTCAACTCCCTGTAATCTATACACATCCTGAGGGTACCATCCTTCTTTACCAGGACAACAGAAGAATCGAAAGGACTCTTGCTCTACCTAACGTGACCCATTTCGAGAAGCTCCTTATTAGCTTTCTCGATCTCATCCTTGTACCTTTTTGGATGTCGGTACGATGTAGTGATAACGGGTTTGGCACCCTCCTTGAGCTCAATGACATGCTCAATTCCCCTATCAAGGGGTCTACCAGGTGGTATATCACTAAACACTTTGGTGTGTTTAGTCAATAAGGCCTGAATGTCTGGAGGATACTCGTGCTTCTGCTGCTCAGTAACCGCTAGCATCACCATCACTTCTACTGCCACTAAACCTGATCATGGCGTATCATCCGCTCCATCCTTTTAAGAGAGACAACTCTCAAACCACCATCCTACAAACCTCTGAGCTCATGTCTCTTCCCGTTCACCTCAAACTCCATTTCCATGGTACACAAGTTGAGGGTGAACTCCCCAATGTCATGGAGCCATCTCATTCCCAACACCACATCCATCTCACCCATGCTAACCACATAAAAATTTGACTGGCAAAAATAATCATTTAACTGAATGGTTAGTGTTTACCGCAATATGGTGTGTTTCACAGAATATGAAGTAAACAGAATTAAGTAGTATAGTGCATAACACAGAGCATGAAATTATAACAGCATTGCACAGAATAAAGCATTGTTCCCATTCATTGAATATATCAGTATTACACTACAATGTTACAATGATGTGGGGTCGCCCCGACTACAAAGTATTAAGCCAATATATAACTTGGCCAAGGTTGGTTGAGATACCAACCGTTGGCAACGACTCTATAACTATCCAATCGTCAGGGTTAATTCCCGATAACACTCCTAACATAACAACACTAATTAATTTATGATTATTTACTTGGCCGACTACGGCCGACTACAATTATGACCGACTACATCATCCCCCCCACAAAATTAGTCGTCTTCCGGACGACAAAAAACCATCAAGTGACATTAAGTAAGCTTTTGCCGACAACAATGCTGAAGTACGAGCTGTGTAAAAATAGAACCAACACATTTGGAACCCCTACCGACGACAAAAAACCAAGGGACCCAATCTGATAGCACACTGAATGCTGCGAATGTTGCACCCCATTGCTCACTGGATCAAGATAGTACTGATTTGATGGGGGTTTGGGGGCAACGCCCCCAACGGGGTCGAGGGGCAGCACCCCTCGCGGGGGTTTGGGGGCAGCGCCCCCAACGGGGGTCTGGGGGCAGCGCCCCCAGTGGGGTCGAGGGGCAGCGCACATCATTTTTCTAACAAAATCAAACACTCGTCTACAATCTTCTTGCCCTTGTCCATCATCCAATTTTTCTGACAATTCCGATGCTGGGTATTTGAGTGCCAAAGTGCCGATACCAAGCCGGGGACCTTCATTGCGCACATCAAATTTCTAACAAAATCAAACACTCATCTGCAATCTTCTTGCCCTTGTCCATCATCCAATTTTTCTGACAATTCTGATGCTAGGTATTTGAGTGCCAAAGTGCCGATACCAAGCCGATGCTGAGCCGATGCTTTCTTTTCCCCCGACGGTCGACATCGAGAATGCCAAGTACGGATGAAAATGCCAAGTCCAAACTGACAATTATGGCTTAGTATGGGCCCTCTTTAAATGCTAAGTACGGCCAAGTACGGCCTTCTTATATATTTTAACTGCTAGCCGTACGTTCTGCTGCTGGCCGTACGGCGTGGCCGTACGTTGTACGACTAGCGTACGGCGTACAACCAGGCTGTACGTCGTACGACTTGAAATTTTTTTTAATTTTTTTTAAATTTTTTAATTTTTTTCCCAGCCGTACGGCCTGCCTTAATTTTTTTTTTCATCATTTTTTTTTTTTAACTTTTTTCCAATTTTTTCCGACATTTTATTTTTTTCATCTTTTCCATGTCAAACTGACTCTGATTTGTCTATTTTTCTCCGACGGGTTCCACGTTCGATCTACAACTCCGACTGGAATTGTTGTCTTCAAAAAAATTAAACTATCTGACTTTTGAACATTATTTTTTTTCTGTTGATTGTCACCGATCGCCAAAACATTGCAAGTCGATGGAAATACTCTATAGTCTTTATTCTTTCTATATGGTCTCTTTCTGGCCGGAGTTTTCAATGTCGTGTTCCCGTCGTTAGTTTCATCACCCTGTTTCACCTTGTTTGCCAATGGCTCCTCATACCTGATCACCTTGTCTAGTTCAAATTTATGTGCAAGTGTATTATTTATCTTCGCTTCACCCTCTGTATATTCTTTCTGTGCCTCTCCTGGTCGACTTGTCTCTGCCACTATTTGCTCTGTTACTTTCGGCTGATTATTGCCTTCCTCCCCTTTGTCACTCATTACTGGTTCCTTCTTACCAAGTGGTCAAGTGTTTGCCAATCCATCAAGTGCTTCATTCGTGAACAATGTTTCACTCGTCGGCCTAGAGTTGCCCAGACTTTCACTCGTCGGCCTAGAGTTGCCCAGACTTTCATTCGTCGGCCGAGAGTTGCCGAGTGTTTCACTCTTCGACCGAGTTTTGCCAAGAATTGCACTGCCATGACTTGCATTGCCAGGACTTGCACTACGAGGACTTGCATTGTTCATCGGAGAGCTCTCGCCGACTTCTTTTATTGAAATCATGTTGCATTGTGGCGGAAAAAACTCGTAGTCTTCCATCTGCCAATGGAATAGCTCGCTGAATGAATTTGTCTCGTCTTCTGAGCATTCCTGTAATTTCAGCACCCCTTCATCATCGGGCTCCATCGGCCCTTTCCCACTTTCTGTCGAGTCCCCTCCATCCGAGTCAGAATCTGAGGCCAACTCTTCACTAACGGTTTGCGTCCTCAAGTCAATGACAAACTTCTTATGTCTATTTTCTATAGACAGAGTGTTTTTCTTCCAGTTGTGGTTGGCCTTGGCGGCTATTAGCCATCCTCGGCCGAGTAATGCATCGTATGATGCATTCTATGCTGTTATGACTACAAAATTTAACAAAAATTGCTGGGTACTGATTCTTACTTTTTGAGCCATTAGCACTCCCAACGCCTTGATCCCGTGCTGGTCGGCTCCCACTAACTGGAAGTTTTGTGGCCATAGAGTAGGCTTCCCGAGGCTTTTTCAGGTTTCTTCCGGTAATACATTTACTCCAGATCCCCCGTCGACTATTGTATTTGTCAAATTTCTCCCAAGTATTTCCATATGCACTACGGCCGGTTTCTTCCCGGTGTCAACCGCTAGCAACCTCGAGTCGAGTACTTGTTCTCCCGTTGGCGGTGGTTCCACTATAACATCTTCTGTTGTGTGGGCTTCGTCTGCGTGCGAGTTACCTTCTATTACCTTGGATAGTGCTACTTTTAACTGAGGTAAGCTCTGGAGGAGGTCCGCCAATTTGATTGGTACGGTAGTTTGCATTACTTGACTTGCTATGTTCTTATCTGATTCCGATCGTAGGGTTGCAATTACCTTCTTGTCTGAGTTCCTCCGTTCGGTTTTCATGGCAGCTTCTACTTCCTTTCGTGCCTCACGGAGTCTTTCTTTTTCCGTACGGGGATCTGGATAAGTGGCCTTTTTCCACTGTGCTCGGGTGATAGCAAGGATTTCTTCATTATTTTCCTTGAGATTGATAAGGTTTACCCCTTTCTGCTTCGGACAGTCTTTTTCTTCGTGGTCACCAGGCCCACACCACTTGCACATGCATTTATTGTGTTCTGATTGTTGTTCGGGCATTCTCTTGCAAAGTGTCCCCACTCATTGCACTGCCGGCACTGTATCATAGGTCGCCCTTTGCTGTCGTACTGCAATCTGTTTCTCGGACTTCTATTGCTTTGGTAACCTCCAGGGGATGCATGGCTATTGTACTGGGGCTTTGGTGGTGTGTTCGGTGGTGTTGACGGTTCTCCTTGAGTGAACAGTACTTGCGTACCCCTTGCTTTCAGATTGTATGGGCATTCCTTGATGGAATGTCCCATCACTTGGCAGATATCACAAAACAATTTTTTTGGACAATTTGCCTTTGTATGACCTTCCCCCTTGCAATCTGTACACCACAGTTCTCCGGCTTCCCTCATACTCTCCTTGTCGGCCTTCAGTTCTTTCATCATTCTCATCATGTCCTTCCTAAGTGCTTGCACGGTCTTGGACTCACTGTCACTGTTGTCATCCGTACTCTCCTCGTCGTCCGTCTTCTTTTTCCCTCGGAAGGATATTTTATTTTCACTCTCTATATCCATCGCTCGATTGTAGGCTTCATCGTATGATGACGGAGGCACTATTTTCATTTTGTTTCTCAGCGATGGGCGCAACCCTTCGATGAACCATCGCTTCTTCAGCCCATCGGCTGGCTGAGTCTCCAGTTTTCCCAACAATTCTTTCAGTCTCCGGTTGTAGGTTCGCACGTTCTCGTGCTTCCCTTGCTTCGTACTATAGATCTCCGCTACAATTTCACTGTCATCCCTCAGGAGTTTGAATTCGTCTTGGAATGCCTTCTTAAGTAATCTCCATGATGCCCTATGTGCTTGGTCCAACTCTGGGTACCAGTCGATGGCACTATCTCTTAGTGTCGCTGGAAATGCTTTCGGCCAGTAGTCCACATCATCTTGCCCATTGGCTATCCAAACCGTCTCGCACGTCTTACAGTGTCGTACTGGATCTTCTGACCCATTCCCCGTAAACTTTGGCAGCTTTTGCCTCTCTCCTGGTGGAGTCACCATCCTTCCTCGATGCCCTCCTTGTGCGTTGGACCTGACTGGACTGGTTCTCTCGCAACGTCCAGGTGCGTCACTTGCACTCTCGGCCACGTTCGAGTCTTTCCCGCGTCCTCTGTCGGCGTCCTCTACACCTCGAGTCTCCTCGGGTTCGTTCCGGTACTCCCTTTGCCCTGGGGTCTTAGGCTCAGATCTTCCAACTCTCGGCCCTTCGTCGTCCGATATGGATAACTCTCCGATGCGGCGTATGCTATTTTCAATTTCTTCTGCTAATTCATTTTCATTCCCTTTTTCTTTATTTGTCAGCGGTGTCTTGAAAATTCCTTCGTCGGTTCCGTCGACGAGGTTTTGGTGCAACTCTGTATATTGATTTATTTCATGACGATGTTCATTGGCAATTTGTCTCAGTCTTTTCCTTCGTTCTTCTTGTTCCTTTAATCTCAATGATCTTCGTGTTTTTTCCTCTGGTGTTTCATGCCCACTTGGTACTTGGTTCTTATCCTTATTGAGTTGTATGGGCATTAATTGCTACTCGAGTGAGATGGTCGACCTCTTGGTTGACGTGCATTTGATCCCAGATGACCGACTAAGGGATCTCTCGCCCCTGGTTACACCCGACAGTTTGCTTGTTTCTGACGATGCCACTTGTCCGATGGTTTCCGACGGAGTCGTCGATAGCCAACTTGTCATCGATAGCCAACTTGTCATTTGATGGTCTCAACTTGTCATCAACTTGTCATCCGATGGCATCGGACACTCAACTTGTCATCCGATGGGCTCAACTTGTCATCTGATGGCATCGAACACTCAACTTGTCATCGACTTGTCACCCGATGGCATCGGACGACTCAACTTGTCATCGACTTGTCACCCGATGGCATCGGATGACTTAACTTGTCATCGACTTGTCACCCTCGACCCATTTTCGAACTGGCAACGGCGCCAAATGTTTACCGCGATATGGTGTGTTTCACAGAATATGAAGTAAACAGAATTAAGTAGTATAGTGCATAACACAGAGCATGAAATTATAACAGCATTGCACAGAATAAAGCATTGTTCCCATTCATTGAATATATCAGTATTACACTACAATGTTACAATGCTGTGGGGTCGCCCCGACTACAAAGTATTAAGCCAATATATAACTTGGCCAAGGTTGGTTGAGATACCAACCGTTGGCAACAACTCTATAACTATCCAATCGTCAGGGTTAATTCCCGATAACACTCCTAACATAACAACACTAATTAATTTATGATTATTTACTTGGCCGACTACGGCCGACTATAATTATAACCGACTACAGTTAGGTTGGGTATTCTCCTGGTACAAGTGAGAACAAATCTGTCTGCCACTCTCACCTTGAATCCTTCAAACTCTTCTTTTTTGAGTCTGTCATATCCCTTAATAGTTCGAGGATTTCCAATTAAAGATTGGGAAAGAAAATTATTTGCTATCTCCTCTCCTCTAGATTATTTTTATAACTTAGTCAAAATTCATGCTTATAGAATAAGACAAAATTGGGAAAAAGACAAAATTAGAATAAGACAAATTGTTATGACTCGGCACTAGAAACAAATAATATTAATAAAAGGAATTAAGGCAAGCTCCATAAGGTTTCGAATGACTCTTGCCACCGATCACCTTAAATAAATATCATTAATTATAATTGGATTCTATGAAGAGACATCAAGTTTCATTCGCTGCTTTTCATTTGCCAAATCTTTGTATAAAGGAACCCAAGAAGCATTCGAAGTAGGGCAGAAATAATATACAAGAAATCGTACCAAGGACAGTACGAACAACAGAATTATTAAGTTTATACTTCAGGGACAGCAGACACAAAGGAGTCCCTTATCAATATTTACAAAGCTTATACCAAGACTGCAAACTGGATTTGCACAGCAAGTAAGTCTCTTATCATTTTCTAATTATCGCTGATCTCTCATCACCGCAAGTAAGTCTCTTATCATTTTCTAATTATCACTGATCTCTCATCACTGCCGTATAGGTACGGACAACATAGTGCCCTTTGTTTCTGTCATTATCATATATAAACTTCTATGATAGTAATCAGACTTGCAAGAAGCTTTCATTTACATATGCATCTATGCTATTAATCAGATTTGTATGCCATTTTCATTCACATAGGATATGTAGACTATTATGCAGAATAAGCATGCATCCAATATGCAATATTTCATGAAGTATCTCTATAATCAATGATGCATAATAAAATGTAATTTACCAACCTCATATGAGAGATAGGAGGATAAATACCAAGAGGCCACATGGATAAAATTATGGCTTTGTCACATGAGGTATAAGGTACCCATGATGCAAAGATTAATCATCACATAGAGGCCTTGTCACATGAGGTATAAGGTACCCATAGTGCAAGGATAGTGATGCATAGGCCTTGGATACTTGATGTAAGGCATCATAAGAGTGCCAAGGAGTCTCAAGAGGCCTTGACTCTAAGGTATTAAGGATACCATATTGAGTCTAAGGATAGAGACAATAGAGCCCCATAGTGGATAACGGTACTCACCTCCGGTCTCCCATAGGATGTTAGTAAATGGCATTTAAATTAGTAGATTTGCAATTTGTATTGATGAAGATCATACATCATATGAAATGTCATGATAAGATATGCAAGGCATATTGAAGTTGATCATGAAAGTAACATGTGAAATGTTAATGATATGCAAGGCATATGAATGAGATTAACTTGTGAAATGAGAATGAAAGATAATGTGCATTAAAAGCAATCATAAAAAATAGCAATGATGACATGCATTGAAAGTAGCTATGAATTCATAATAGTGATATGCATAGAAATTGATCATAGATGAATAATAGTAATTGACATAGTAATGTATATTGATAGAAATCAATGATGAACTGTTAAATTAATCATAGAAATGATAAAGAAATGTTCTATGTATGAATTATATATGTTGGCCTTAAATGAAAATAGACTAATGTTCCTTTGTTGCAAGTTGAAATTTGTGAACCATGTAAGAGGAATCTTGACTTGGAAGAAGGGGACATTACAGAGTCCCCTTTTTGCAACCAAGCCTTCATCTATAAAATTATGAGTAGCACCAGTGTCTAATAAGGTAATCACTCTCTGCCCACCAAGTACTCCTCGAATCCTGATTGACCCCTCTCTGAATGCTAGAGAGATGTGCTGTGGGTGAAACGGTTTCCTCTTCCTTTTCTGGTGCCTCGGATGACCCGTTTGAACCTGTGTCACTGGCTTCTGATTGCTGATCTGATTCCACTAACTCACCGACAGAAAAGTATTCTAATTGTTTTGCTCTTCCTTGGGCAACACACTTGTGCTTAGGATTCCATGGCTCTCGACAGTGAAAACATAGTTTCTATCTCCTGAGATCATTAAGCTGATCATTATCCAACTTGGGAGAACTTTTGTGTTGTTGTCCAGGGTCTTTTTGGAAGTGTCTTCTATCATTGTCTTTCTTATGCATGAATCCCTTAGACTGAAATTTACTCTTCCATGTGGATGATTCCATATCATGTGCCTTTTTCATGGCCTCTTGAAGAGATGATGGATTAAGACCCTTTATCCAACCTCGCAAGGGATCGGATAGTCCACCTATGAAAAGGATCATCGGCCTGCATTTTGAAATGTCGGAGACCATCACAGACAACTCCTAGAAATCCGTAATGTACGTGTCTATTGAACCCACTTGTTTGAGTTGAGCTACTCCTTGAACTGCAGCTCCAGGTCCTTTTTATCAAACCTGTGGATTAATCTTGTAGTGAACTCGACCTACAAAGTAATCTGATCATGGCCGAAAGTAGTCTTGCCATTGCTCCACCATTTGTGTGCGCTACTCTCCAAGTGAAAAGCGGAGTAAGTGATTGCATCTTCTTCAGGCATAGGGTTGATCTGAAGATAACTATCCAGTTTTTGAACCCACGCTCTAGCAGTGGTCCTCCCTGAGCCATCAAAATATGGTAGTCATTTTACTTACTTTCTTCTAGAGCCCCTGATTTTGCTACCTAGCACCTCTGTTGGGTCAGTGTTTCATCCTTAAATCAGAATACTCCTGGAAAGTCATTTCAGCTCAGAACTCCTCAATGGAAGCCCACCAATCCCTCAAAATCACATCCTGGAACTCGAGTTGTGTAGGCTTTGGTTCAGGTACATTGTTCCTAGGTACAAAAGCAGGTATACCGGGTCTATCACCAGTTGTATACTGTGTAGCCCCTCTGTTATTAACTGATGCTTCTACCTCATTTCTCCTGTCATCATCATCCCTGTATCTGTACCTATCACCATTGTTCCTGTCACCAAGGTTTCTATCACCATTATTATTCCGATTCCTATCATTGTTGTTGTTGTTGTTACCAGGATTCCCGAGAAAATGATTGATCATCTGTATCATTTGATTAAAGTTTTGTTGCATCTCTCTCTAACCCCTAGCCCAATCATTCAGAATGTCTCCGGTGCTAGGTTCTTCACGGACTCTATCACCTATTTCCTCTACTGGTACCACTATTGTACCTTCATCTGCAAAAGGATCTATATGCGGAGGTATCCCAAGATCTGGTTGTTACCTGTTCCGTTTAAGGTAATATTGGTGAGTCTCCAACTGCATCACTCAATACCTGATCTGCATGTTCAAAATAACCACACAAGATGGCAAGATTTTCTGCTCTGAAAACACTGTAGTGAGCTACCCCTGTTTGTTCTTTTAGATTATTTTTATTATTTTTGTGGTCTTTCAGAACTAGATAGAAGTTGCAGAAGGGGGTTTTTGTTTTGCATGTATTTGTTTGCCAGATAACAATGTAATATATTGCATATAACAAATACCCAGAAAAACTATGATAGATTTGCACAAAGTAACAGTGACCCAGTTCATAAAATCACACAAAATGAAATATCATCACATACCCATTTGTATTTCTTCAACTTGATAACACTACTGTACATGACCCAGCAACATGAGCATCTGGCAATCACCCAAAATCATCAAACAACAATTGTTCTTTGACAATCAATGGATGTCAATGAGATACAATGCCAAAGCAACCAAATACATCAAATATTGAGTATAAAGATAGATATATCATGTCTCTTGAGGACCCATGACCCAAGCATGCTGGTACGACATGCTCTGAATGCTGTTACAGTGATTTGCAGCCTCAAATCTGTCCCAAACTCCTCAATAAACCTTCACACATTTCCCTCTAATGTTGACGCCTCCAACTGGGTGAAAAAACAATGAAACATTCAACAAAGAGCTCCCTAAACAGTACGGCCAGGTCTGATCCTGTACGGCCAGCAAGGGTTTGTATTGACAGCCCCAAAATCACATCAAATCTCATTCCAATTCATGGCTAAAGTTTGCAATGCATTCTTTGATGGTCTCCCATAATTATCATGCCAAATAAGTTAGGATATATCCATAAAAAACCCTCTGTGACAACCTGCATTCAACCAATGAAGCACAATGCAAACATTGAGTGTATTTGCCTCTTCGAGCACCCTTGGATGATCTTTCACACCTACGGAATACTGTTACTGATGGAAGTTTCCGTTCCCAACAGCCATGGTTTCGAAATTTCTCCAAAACCCTCAAACTCTTTGCACAGTCAAAGCCAAAGCAAGATGAATAATCAATGCATACCAAATGAATTACCTTTTTTCCTTTTTATTTCCTCTAAGGGGTCGATTTACTTTTGGAGGGAATATTTTATTTTAAGTCACTTTTAATAATTCCCAAGGTGGGCGCCCAACTCCATGACTATAGTGACTTTAATAATATTTCATATTTGACACTGGACCATTATAACCCAAAATACAATATTAAATAGACATTTATAATTTACATACTTTAAAACGGAGGCCCAAATGATCTCGAAATCTAGTGATCTAAAGACCGTTGGAAAGGCCTCACCAAGACGCTTCATCTCCAACACTGAAAATCCAGAAACAGACAAATACCCTAGCTTGCCAAAAATAGTAAGTCCGGGCCTAAGCAACCAAATCCACCCCAAAAAGTGCCAAACTAAAAATCACATTGAAACCATGCCAACATCCACTCAAATACTGACAAACCCATCCAAGTCATCGCCAACAATGGTTCCCTAACCAGGCTAGTTAGGCTACAGGAACACAGTAATAGACTAACTCTATCTAGAGTAGGGGACATTACACTAGAAGGTATGGTTGGAGGTAAAACTTCTAACTTCACTATTGTTGCAGATCTGATACACTGTAGCGGCACTAATGAAAACCCAAACGACAGTCCAAAAATCACTCATAAAACCCCAAACACCATGAAGTTCACCTCCAAACCCACTCACACTGCAAAAACATCCTTGGGCACCACCAAACAAGGTAATAAATGTAAGAAATGTGGGGCAATTTGCACTCCCAAATCCTCACGTCCCTTCTAGATGAGGTGTGGCATGTACCAATAGTACGGCCTGCTAAACACTCCCTTTCTACTGCTCAAAACTGCACTAAACAACACCAAATTATACTTTCAGTCCTTGCGTCTGGGATACAGGTGTTTTTCAGACCAGCAACTAATTTTCACCAAGAAATTCCAACGCCAAACACTAGTACGACCTACTAGAAGTACGGCCCACCTGTATAAATGGTACGGCCACATCAAGTCTTCATTTCTTGCATCAAACACTGCAAAATCTCCAATATCAAACATCAAACCATAAACTCCCAAAATACTAAGCTCAAAACACATCAAATATGTCCATTTTCAACAGCAACACAAATAACTACACTTGCAGCACAGTTGTGATCTCAGGATGAAATCATCGTATCCAACTAGGAGGGCTTCCGTCCTCGAAACTAGGATTTCTAGAGGGTTTTCGTCCTCGAGAAATAAGAAGGAACTCAAGTCCTCTCACAGAGCAATAAGAAAATTTCAAAATGATAGAATAACCTCTAAAATGAGCTCAAGACCCCTTTATATAAGCACTTATTAGGGCAACATAGGAGGGAATAAAATAATAATTTCACTTTTTCCTTCAAATTCTTCTCAAAGAAATAAAATAAACCTTTTAATTTGCTCATTTAAGTCACTTTATAACCCACATGCCTAGCGCCCCCTTTCTGCACACTAAAAAGTTACTTTATTTAAATAATAATAACGTTGTCAACTAAAAAATATAAAGTAAAGTTACTTTATGACAACTTAAATAATTATTTAAATCAATTTTCCCTTATAACATCCAATTAGCCTATGGGAAAACATAGGAAAATAGGCTAATGGGAACTGAACACCTTACGGGCGAGAAGGGGGCATTACACCTAATGAGGAAATTCACAGAGGAGTTAGCTCGTCCTGTAATAACCCGGTTTGCAACAAATTTTATCACATTGCAATCCTTACTTCAATCAAAGGCAGCTTTGAGGTGCATGTTTGTTAGTGACTGATCTTCATCATCATATGCTAAGATCAATGCAGAGGTTGATGTGGTTGATTGGATTTTTGATGAGCATGGCTTCTAGATTCCAGCGAAGGAGATCGTAAAGGTAAATCTCCATTATATTTTTGTTCATTTTTGTTCATGTTTCCATTTTATAATTTATTTGTTTATTTTTGTTCACACTTATGTCTAAGTTACTGGTTCGGCCCTACAGACCTGTCGGTGCTGGTCCGATCCGTCCCGGATCCGGGTTCGATTCTCGCGGGTGTTCGGACAAGGTTTGAAAAAGGCTCTGTGGGTTCGACCGGTATGACAGCAAACGAATTTTTGATGAATTTCCTTGTGTTTTTTTGTTTCCACTACGAATCCGACGGATTTTTGGTATTTTTTCCTCACATTTTTAATTATTTCATGCATTTGGCCGCATAACCACAGCTTCTTCACCCACTCATGTTGGCAATTTTTGCACCTTTGCTCCTAATATGGTATAAATCGTTGAGGCTCAACATGCTGGATTTACATATGAAGATTCATAGTCCGTTTTTGCCGTGAAGGTTGAACCCATGGATTGGGCAAATGATTTATATTTATATTTATATTTATATTAACATGAATATAAAATATAAATAGGGCAAAGGATTTAGATTTATATCAATATGGCAAAGGCTAATGATAGTATAACGATAGGGCAAAGGATAACGATATTCCAAAATACTAT
Organism: Cunninghamia lanceolata; assembly: GCA_027924645.1. Classification (NCBI taxonomy): domain Eukaryota; kingdom Viridiplantae; phylum Streptophyta; class Pinopsida; order Cupressales; family Cupressaceae; genus Cunninghamia; species Cunninghamia lanceolata. The sequence continues at coordinate 43,004,473 of BSBN01000809.1, read as the reverse complement.
CTAATACGATATGGCAAAGGATTTATATTTAATATTTATGTATTTTTATATTTTTTATTTATATAATATATTAATATATAATTATAATTTTTATTTTTTATTTATATTTATACAAATGGATATTAGATATTAATATTAATATATTTTTATTTCTATTTTTATATATTTTATATTTCATATATATATTTTATATTTTATAATTTATATTTTATTTTTATATTTATATAAATGGATATTAGATATTAATATTAATATATTTATATTTATATTTTTATGTAATATGTATTTTTATATTATATATGTTTTAATTTACTATATTTATTTATTATTAAATTATTTATCAAAGAAGAGCCTTATATATATAATTTTTATATGCTTTTGTATGGACGAACCCACACCCAAAAAAAATTTTGACTGAACCCGCGAACCCAAACCCAAACTAGTACCAGAACCGGTAACTTAGACTTATGTTAATGTTTCACAATAATTGCAATTCACAGAGCCTTTAGTTGTTCTCCTACAAGTTGTTGATGGGGAGAAGCCCGCAATGGGCTACATATATGAGGGCATGGATAGGGCCAAGGAGGCTATTAGATCCATTTATGTTGGGGATGAGGATAAGTATCATCCCATATGGAACATCATTGATCGATGATGGCACCTTCAGCTTCACAAGCCCTTACATGCAACTACCTATTTCCTAAATCTAACATTCCAATTCCACCCAGATTTCAAAGCCAATGAGAGTTTTGAGTGGGCTCTACACAATCATAGAGCGGAAAGCACCTGATCCTCAACTTGGAGCATAAATAATCACTAAGATTGAGATCTTCAAACTTGCACAAGAGATATGCAAGGCAACTTGAACGAGATTGCAGCCAAGTAAAAATCTATTAAAAGCATAATTTAAGTTTAAAAATTAAAACTTTTCCCTTTTTTTACGTTAATATTGAAACTCAAAGATAGACAATGAGATTGACTTTTTTTCCTTCTCATTTGAGACACATGGTGGGAAAGGTTTGGTGCTAAGGTGCCAAATCTTCAAAAGATTGCAGTTCGCATCTTGAGCCAACCATATAGTGGTTCAAGGTGCAAGCACAATTGGAGTATGTTTCAACACATACACTCCAAGAAGCACAATAGATTGTCAGTGCAAAGGTTGAATGATCTTGTCTATATTCATTACAACCTTCACCTCCATCACAAACAAATTTTAGGCGTTGACTTATCTCCTATCACTCTAGAGGAGGTCTATCCACAATCAGATTGAATCACCAAGGTTGAGAATCTCATCTTCAACAATGAGGACCTTGCATGGGTTGATCAGGTGGATCAAGGGGCAAAGGCAGTAGCCATGGCAAGGGAGGAGGATAAAGCACAAGCAAACCCCTTGAATGTTGGTGGCAATGGCACTAAGAGAGGCAAATATCATGGTTGCATCATCATCACAGACCTATCTTAGACACCCACACAGGACTTGTCGTGATCTTGGGATGCAGGCTCCTCTAAGCCATAGACTAATAGTTTTAATTTTGATATTTGTTTTAATGCCATGGATTTCATAATCCATGAGTTTTGTGAGTTTTGTATACATTTGACAATATTTATAATTTATATATCTAACAATGTTATTTCCTTCACCTAAAATCCGCTTTTATACTCATGTGATCGATGTATACTTGCGTATATGATCAAAGTAGGTTCTATTTGATTAGTTTATTGTGTCTTTAAAGTTTATTTATTAAAGGGTGCATGAAACAAGTATTAAATCCTTACAAAATCTCTATATTTCATAGTTTTTTCAATTTGCCAAGTCTTGGCCGAGTCTCAATGCTAAGTTCAAGTTTGGGTCAGAATTCAGCTCGTTGAGTCCAAGCCAAGTTCAAGTCTTGCAACACTACTTAAAACATAACACAAAATCAAAAACAATCTTTCATTCTAAACTTGCCCAAACTTATTTTTTTCATGAGCAAAGGCAATTGGTTTTTTTAGTGGTGAAGGATTGCAAAGGCACGAAGGAGCATTTCACAAGTGTCAGGCAATCAAATAGCTTGCACCAAGGAGAATCCCATTTCCTATGTTGATTGGCCAAGCAACATATAGATACATTTTTGGGACACCATGTATCATCCACTCCCTCGACTTGGTGATGTAGCAGATTGGCACAAAGATAGAGTGAGTGAAAGAAATGTACACCAAGGCTGAGGAGGTTCCAATGTTCATGACCAACCATCATATGTCACAAGCCATATTCAGCTCCTTCTCCATGTTGAAGTTGTTGAAGGTAAGTTTACAAAAGTTCAATATTTTTTTAATTTACCTTAAGTTTACAATAAAATTTTAATTATATGACATCATCTACTTTTTAAAATTTTATTTTTTTCTTTTTTACACATTATTAGGTTGTTGGGACTCAATTCACATCACACACAATTGTCTTGAGAAAATTAATGAAGGTGTAAAAGGCACTTATCACCATGGTAATTAGCAACCTTTGGAGTGTGTGGAGATAATCAAATTAAGAGCACACAAAAAGTCAAATCATTAATCCTAGACAATGATTAGTGGGCTCATGTGGACTATATCTTGAGTTTCACCAAACCCATTATGAGAATGATCAAGATTGCTGATACGAATCAGCCATGTTTGGAAGAAATATACGATGGCATGGACTCCACGATTGAAAAATATAGTACATAATAGCAACCAAGGAGAATTATTCTAGAGAAACTTGTTTCAAAAGGGTGCAAACAATCTTGTTGATTGTTGGAACAAGATGACCATACCCTTTCATTGTCTCCCAAATATTAAAGCATTGAGATACTTTACTTGCCAAAGAAAGTGGCACCATATAGAGATGTAGAAGTTGCTAATGGGTATAAGGCCTACATTTCGAAGAATCTTCCCACATCCAAATGTGGAGGATATTATTGTGGGTGAGTTTGGCAGCTTCATAATGTCAAAGAATCACAATCTTAGCACTCTTCAAGAAAAGTACAAGAATGCACTCATACATGGTCATACCTCAATGGGCTCAATGAGCAAGGTTCTATGTGTACTTGAAACCTCTTGCAATCAAAGTTCTATCATAGGCAAGCATTTTTTATTATTTAACATTCATACTCTTCTTTTGCAGTATATATTATGTTTTATAATTACAAATGTTGTATTGACTTTGTCTCCAATTTCAACAAATTGTGAATTATTCGACCGAGCAGAACTAGAATACATACTCCTGCAGTAATGTTAAACACAACCAATTGGTTGCAAAAAAAGTAGAAGAGTTGGTCTCTGTGCATTCCAACTTGCATCTATTGTCATATAAGCAAATTAAATACAAGGAAGGGGAGACAAAGAATTAGAATGTAACCCCTAAGTGTGCTAACTTGGATGCATCTATTGCACAGCTTGCCATAGTCTCTTTAGAGGATGAAGGGACTTGTTGATGATGTTTTTGGACAACACAACAATAGAGTAAAACACTAAGTCTCTCACTCTCTCTTGAATAAAGCTCTCCAAAGGCTAAGCTATGTGATCCAATGAAGTAACTTCAAGGTTCCTTTTCTTATGATTCGCGAGGGATTAACTCAGTGACTTGATGTGATATTGCTGATTATCGCAAAGGGACTTACACAATTGTTCTAACAACTTGATTGTTTCACTCGCTAAAGGCAAACACTTGAAATTCCTAAGTACTACAACTTTCAGCGTATGATATAGCAATGGAGTTCTTGATCCTAATTTCTACTGATGATAGATAAAAAAAGATAAAGGTTTAGGAAACTACTCTAATCCTAGATGCAAGAAACAATTATTGATTAGGTGAAATCAACCAACTCTACTTTGCCAAGTTAAACAACTACACAAGGTTGATGCAATCTTCTAGGATGATGTAAGATGTTCAAATCACTTATGTTCATGAATGTTCAACAAACACAGATAATCGAAGTTAAGTTCACTTTGGTCAAACTAACCATACACTGCAACTTGCAAGCCGCAAATCACAAATGGTATGAACATATAGATTCCACCACGAAGCAATAACAATCACTTTCATCAACTAACATAACACTTAAAAGAAAACTTAATCTAACTTAACACTCGCTTGAAAGAATCGGAAACCATGCGACACTTAGAAACATAGAGAGAATCACCAAACAATGAATCTTATATTATCTCAAAGAGTTCTTGCAACAATTTTCCAGAGTCTTCAACCTTACAAATGAGAGCAAAAGGAGCCCTTACATAGGCTTCAAGAATACATGAATGGCTAAGATCGATTGGCAAAGCCAATGGACCAGATGATGCCACCTAAGCAGGCGGTTACAACAAACTACTATTTTTAGCATTAAAAAAAAAACAAAGGCACGTTTTCCAAGAAGATAAGGATGACACATCATATCTTATGAAGAATCTCCATGTGAGGTGCCCCTAGTAGTACTATGAAGTGCAATGAATCTGGACACCACTTGAGCAACATCTCCCATAGGTACACTTGTTGCATCATTAATGGATCCTTCTGCAATTGTCACATCTGACTCATGGATGCCAAGTGTCTTCTCCCAGTCAGATATCCAAGACTTGTTTGCTCCAAGATTGAAGGCAAGTGTGAATATATTATCCAGCTATTCTTCATCAACACTATCCTTCTGAAAGTAGAATGCCTTGACTTGCTGCTTTATGTTCTCAATGGTGATTTCTCCATATGGATTGCATATTGTTGTCAATGAAGTGTGTACATGATTTTGTGTTCTTAGAAGAACACTTCTTATTCTAGACATATCTACTTCAATCTTCTCAACTAGTTGCCCCTTGTTGTGAAAAGAGAAATGCCAAGTAGTGAAATCATGTGAAGTACCTTGATCAATCACCTTATCTCAAACTAGATCCTCTATCGAAGCTTCCATCAAATTCTTGAGGTGTGGCATATACTATTCCTTGATGGGTTTAAACTCAACACATATCTTCAATAAAGATTGAACTCTATCCTTGAGGCTAAGGATTCTATCATAGACTCGCACAATTTCCTCAAGATAGGTGTAGGCTTTCTCTTCTATTTTCTCTATCCAACCCTTCATTAGGTGAGAAGATGCTCTCATATCTTCAACTTGTGATACTGTTTCTTGTGAAAGAATGGATGGAGGTACTAGAGTGGCTTCCTTCTGTCGGATGGGTTCATGACTTGTTGAATGTATTGCCTCAATGTATTGAAGTCTTGCTCCACCTTTTGCTTAGCTTCTCTTTCTTGTCTTAGCATCATTCTTATACTATTGATTGATTCTTGAAGTTCTTCTACTTGTTCCCCTGTAATTGGCCCCATATCAACAGTAGTCATATTGTAGTCCTCAGGTGCCATATCTTCCAGATTCTTCTCAACTCTAGGAATAGCTACATGTATTTCCCTATTTCCAGAAGCATCTTGAGTGATTTTTGAAAAGATAGTTGCTTTCTTCTTTTGATCATTCTTCTGTGCACCCATAAGCAACTCTTCTACCGGAGTAGGCTGATAAGTTTCTATGACTGTGTTCTCTTTAATTCTCTCTTTCAACCAAGATGGAAATGAGGAAAGATCCTGTTGTCTTTGTGCTTGTTTGTATTGTATATGTACTACATCTTCATCGGATTCTCTTTGTCCTTCTATTTCTTGATTAGCAACATCATCATCTTCTATCTCAACAGTCGGACTTGAATGATCTCTTCGGATGGAGCTGCCATAGTCTCTTCTACTACTTCAACTTCTGGTACTGGAACATTAGCATTTGAAGTACCTTCTTGCAAACTAGATGAAGCAGATAGGTTGTTCTTCTTCTTTGCTCTTTGACTTGACTCTCCTTGCTCATGACTAGGTCTTTTCCTTTTTCTGGGTTGATTATCACCTTTATCACTTCCACTGTGTTCAAGTCCACTATGTGAGCGCACATTTTGTGCACTATGATGCCCTGGTTCTTCTTCATCCATCTTCTCATATGTAAGAATATGTCCATCATTCACTTCTTGTAACAATTGATTTGCACATGCTTTTGCATAGCTAAGATTGGCTCCAATTCTTCTTCAGTTATATCTCGCTTTGACCAATCAACTGTATATGGCAAATCCTTTATCTTCTCCAATTCATCTATCAATATAGTCTCATCTTCCATAAACTGATCTGGAATTCGGAGTACCTTTGATGCTCTTACCAGATCCCATGTAAGTCTTGAACACTTGAATGTTCGAAGATCATCTTCATCCTTTGCATTTGCCCAGTGATCTTCTAATTGCATGACATGTTTATATTCTCTATTATATTTCCAGCAAACTTTGAAAGGATCAAAATTAAGCCTTCTAGTACCATGGGTTTGTAGATGATATGCTTGAAGCTCCGTTTCAGAATACTCAGTTGCGGCCAATGACGGACACTCAAGGTTTTGCCCAAGAACTAGTGGAAACTGGATTCCTCCTTTCTTCTTTAACTTTTGCATCCTGATGAGTTCTAGGAGTTGCCTTGAAACCTCTAACATCACCATCCTATTAGTTGGATATCTCGGTAACCTGTATGGATAGGATGTGCAACCTTGGACCCTTATATATGTATATCTCTCGTGTTGTTTATACCAATGTCCATATGCCCCAATGAATTCCCTTGCAGCATTTGACAATCTCTTGTGGAACTCTCCTCGCAATCTCTTCAATATGAACATAGCAAAGGCATCATTGAATCTCATATAGTGATTGATGTTCTTGAGATGCAACTGAGGGTAACATTGATGTGACAAGTACTTATCCGGTCCAATTCCAACTTCTCCTTTTTTAGTCAAACCTGGATAAACTTCATTCCTTGCTAGAAGATATACTATATAAGAACTCATATGGAATGATTTAGTACTTGAGAAATTAATGAGTTGCTCATGCATGCTTTGACTAATGAGTCCAACCCAATCATTATTTTTCCTTTGAGAACCAACTTGATGAAAGAATACATCCAAGACTGAAATGTTGCTGATTGAGGCATACCTGTTACCCTATTAAGGAACATGATCAAGTAACCAATCTCCGGATGAAAATCTGATGTATGAAACTGTGGACGATTATTAGCATTTATCTTCATTGACAGGTTCATCATCCACTCCTTCATTTCTTGCAATCTGTTATTTGAATCAGCATCATACTCTTGTTGGCCCTGGTGTATGGAGATGTCGATCATCCTATCCTTGGTTGGGATGTTAAATGTGTCTTCAATTGCTTCCTTTTGCAAGTAGGCTAACACTGTTCCATCCTTAGCCACTATTTGTCTAGTATTCTTGTCATACTTCTTAACACATTCTATAATCATCTCTTGACATGGTAGAACTAGCAGAAAGCAGGCAGCTTCAACGACTCCACTCTTCGCAATGGTTCTAGCAAAACTACTTCCGGTAGGCTCTCGAAGTACACTTTTGATGTCCTCTAAACTGTTGTTGCCCATGTTCGTGTCGCCAACATTCGTCCATCGTGAGACAAGCTTGGACTCTGGAACTCTTCCTTTGGCATCCATGTGAATTCTTGTTTGTCTCTCCTTGGATGTCATCGCCATGATCCTACAAGACATAGACATGAATAGGTAACTCCAAATACCAATGATCAAACAAATTACTTCAGCGTCCTAAATGCATTGAAATCTGATTTTTCAAGGATCTAAAAAATGGAATTTCACAAGAAGATTATGACTTTATCATTATAGTTTACTATCCTCTATGCAAAAAATTATCAACACTTAAACAATTTTCTCCTTAAAATTAATAAGCCTGCTGAAAATGAAAGAAAAACCAGAATATTACCTACAAATCAGACTTAGAAATGGACTGATTTGGATGAAGACCTTCAAAATTTGATCAAAATCAGACTTGACAAAATCAGACTTGTCTTTTGCTAAGATTCACTTTTACTTCTGCTCCTTGAGGCGAATTTGATGCTGAATGAATGATAAAATGAAAAGCAAAGGCAGATATATATACACTTTGCATCAACAATTGAAATTCCTCCCTAGGCTGACCTGAATTAATGCAAAAAAAACATTTAATTTATCAATTTTTTATCCCTTATGGTGCGAATTTCAATGTCTTGGGTCTTGGCTTAGAAAATTCAAATTTTTGCAAGGGCGCATTGGTTGATGACTTAGACTTTTTCTTGGTTTTGGCGCAGCAGATGGATGTTTTGAATCCTCCAGTTATTGGCGCATTGGATGGCAACCTTGATCTCCCTTATAACTCCCTCAAATGGGCACCTTGGTTAGAGCACATGGGATCCATGTTTTGTTCTCCGCTTGAAAAGGCCTTAAAACTTATACTAATCCTCATTTACCCTGGTCGCAATAGTTGAAGATTTCAATCTCTCTAAAACCCTTTACAAAACTTGCATTTGACTTCATCCTAAGGTGGTCGCATTGGTTAAGGCGCATTAGATTAGCATTTTGAATCCTCTTAAAATGTTTAATAAAATGTGCAATCTATACCACTTCTCCAAGCGCACTAGATAAGGGTTTCATCCTCCGGTTGAATTTTGTCTTGAAAACTTGAATTGAGCCATCATATCAAGGTGTGGCGCAATGGTTGAGGATTTGCTCTCTTCTTGAAAAGTGATGCTCTAGTCGGAGCGCATTGATTGAAGATCTTATGCTCCTCTAACATTATCACTTTGCCTTTCTTCTTCTCAAAATGGCGCTCTAGATGAAGCGCACCACATCAACATGTTGATTATTGCTTTAAAATCACTCAAATTTATCCACCTTTGAGCGTCTTAGCTCTTAATTTTGGATCCTCTGGAAATGCTCTAAAAGTTGCCATCTCCACCCCCTTCAAGCGCATTGGACAAGGCGCAATAGATCAAGGTTTTGATTTCTCATTAAAAGTTCATTTCTCATTAAAAGTTATATTCTCACAAGGGAGTAGCGCTCTGGATGAGGCGCATTAGATCTTGATCTCGATTCCTTATCTTGAAACTTGCAATTCGTCCATCAAACAAACCTTTTACCTTGGTCGCATTGGATGAGCATTTTGATGCTTGGATAAAATGTCTTCTAAAATCATCATTATCTCTTGACAAGGCGCATCACATAGGGCGCATTGGATCAGAATTTTGAATCCCCTTTGAAGCTTCACTCAAAAGTTTAACCTTGATTCCCTGCAGATGGCGCTTTGGTTCGAGACTTAGATTTTTGCTTGAGATTTGTTCTTGAAATTCACCACTCTACACCCTCATTCCTTGACGCATTGGATGCATATTTTAATCCTTGTCTACTTTTTCTCAAGTTGGCGCTCTAGACAAGGCGCATTGGTTGAACATTTCGAATCCTGATAGAAAGGTGTCATAAAACTTGAATCTGACTTCTTCCACAAGGTGGCGCATTGGATGAGGATTTTGGATCCTCTTGAAATCTTAGCCACTTTGCACTTGTCAACACCTTACAACTTCGTATTTTCAAACACCATATATCGCGGAGCAATCACCTTAAATGTTCATGAAGAAGTCCAATTCTATCTCAGTTCAATCATGCCATGCTTCAATCAAATGATGCCATAACATTGGAGCCTAGATGCGAGTGATAACCATGATGAATGTTGAGGCGGTCTCCTCCTTGTCTCAAAACAGGGTTGAAGCAGAGCTCTAAAAAAACTCAATCTAATCTAAGGCAAAAAAAGAGGGGGTCCTCATTTGCAATGGGGCAATGTATGATTTGGTCACAATAGGACTCCTACATAGAATATGGCTAGTGGGAGTGGCACTATGGTTACTTGTGACTCAAATGAATGATGACTTTGATGATCTCGATGAAGAGAAAGCTGAAGATTATTGATTGTAATTTGTATTGATTTGACATTTGACGTTGAATTATCAATTATCTTTATCACTATCAACTATGTTTTCAATTCTGTTTTTTTAGGGAAATTATGGGTGTTTTTATATATTTATATAGTACAGCCATACCAAACCTAGGGAAAAAATGTCATACTAGCAAACCCAAATCCCATCCTTGTACCCAACCTCGTACCCAAACCAGCAGCTTTGCTCTAATCCATAAAGATCAGCTAAACTAAAATATTTTAAATGTATTAATTTTCAGAGCTTCATACAAATAATAATATTGCTTGCATTCTACTTTTCTTCAATAAAACATTACAAATATATGAGTTACATCTCCTACTTTACAGGAGAACCTCCTATAACCACTTCTATTTAGATGAGTTGTTTTAACAACTCATAAAACAAACCTCAACAGATTACATTTGTAATAGCTACGTGAGTTGTGTTAACAACTCACATTATTAACTTATGTGAACACTAACAATAAATTTCCCAACATTCCCCCCCTTAGTGTGAACATGGTAAAAACTCACACCTTTCAACTGCAGTTAGCCCAACTCTTGCGGCTCATGATCTTGATTCAAACGAAAGGCACCTCTCATCAACCTTTCATGGTTTTCACACAAGTTTACCATAGACACGAAGAGGAACACTCATTTGTTCCCCTCATATGGTTTTTTGGATCACCACTAACCCTTTCAAGATCAATGAACTGCATTACACTAGTGCTTTTGTTTAGTACAATATTTTACACTAGGAGGTTACATGAGAAAATAACACACATGCATAGAAATAGCTATTGTTGTAGATCATTGCCACTTGATCTCCAACAATATAGGAAATTTTCATTGCCACTAGAGATGGAATATTGGTGTTATATCCCCCCCATGATGTGAAATTTCTAATTATTAGAACAATAGAAACACACACCACAATAGAAAACAAAATGCCACCAAAGCTGATAAGCGGCCCCATCGTTGGTGACTAATGAGAGGACGCTGAGTGTCCTCCTTCCTCCTTCCTCCTTGCCTCCTGCCTCCAAGATTGAATTTATTTAGAACACATATTCTTCACCACTATGACAAGATATCTCTTCATCATTGACATAGTCTTCCCAATCTGTTTCTTCAGCCAAGAAAGCATTTTGATCTAGTTTGTCATCTAGTAGATCATGTGCCCTCTTCTTACAATTCAAAATCACATGTCCTATTTCATTACAATAGAAGCATTTTATTTTTCCTTTTGAAGGAAAACGTTAGGATTTGTACTTTCCCTTTCTTAAAAGTGAACTTACTTTGTTATGTACATATAAGACTTCTTCAGATTCTGAGTGTTCATTACGGTCAAGTAGAGTAGAGATTACTCCTTCAAGACTAATATTTACCTTGCTTAATGTAAACACCATACTGGACATATTCTTAGGCAAACTATTCAAAAGTATTGCTTTGGCATCTTCATCCTTTACTTTCTCATTAATCCCAGCTAACTGATTTAGTAGGGAGTGAAACTTACTTATATGATCTGCCATTTTTGTATCTTTATCCATCTTTAATCCATACAATCTCTGCTTCAATGCCATCTTGGCACTTTCTGCTTCAGATCCAAAAAGCTTGTTTAATGACTCCCAAATCTCTTTTGCAAACTTGGCGAAATCCACATGGTGTAGGTATGCATCTGAAAGTCCAAGACCAATCAAAGCTATTGCTCTTTGATCCTTTGTAATCCATTTTGTGATTCCATCAGCATCAGTTGGCTTTGATGTAACTCCACTCACCACATCCCATAGATCCTTTTCAATAAGGATCAACTGTAACTTGATTTGCCAAGTATGGAAGTCCTTACCTTCGAATTTCTCAATAAAACTTAATTTATCCATGATATCCTCCACAAACTTTTACTTCGACCTAACACAGAATAATTTCTCTGCCTCTTTCCACATCTTCACTTACTCAAAATTGAAAATAGAAACACTAATAGAAGGCCGATAATTGCCTACAGGACTCGATCCCAGGAATGAGGAAGATGCACCATTCAAAAAACAACTATTCGATCCAATACAAACTTAAAAAGAACTTTGCTTTCCCGCCAGGCTTTACTTCGCTGGCTTTGATACCATATTAATTTTCAGAGCTTCATACAAATAATAATATTGCTTGCATTCTGCTTTTCTTCAATAAAACATTACAAATATATAAGAGTTACATCTCCTACTTTACAGGAGAACCTCCTATAACAACTATTTAGATGAGTTGCTTTAACTAACTTTTAACAACTCATAAAACAAACCTCAACAGATTACATATTACATTTGTAATAGTTACGTGAGTTGTGTTAACAACTCACATTATTAACTTATGTGAACACTAACAATAAATTTCCCATCAAAATGTATCCTTGGCATATTTGGACCTACATGGTATATAAACTATTAAATCTAACCTTTACACCTTACGGGTAAACATAAATAAAATGACTATTAACTAAAGAATTATAACATTATCATGATAGCTAACTATCAGTAGAGTCCATCTACAAGACAACCAGGAAATGGGAGATGGGCACATGTTCCCCTTGCAATATCTACTTAAATCATTATACATATGCTAAATGAAAAAGAATATCAATACCACATGTGCTGTTCCAAAATGATGAACTTCTGTCAACTGTGGTACAAATATATCAGTTGTAGAAGTTGCTGGAATCTCAGTAATTGGATGTGTAGGATTCTCATCCTTCGCATGCAAATGTCTCTTCTGTACTTTTGAATGTGTCTGTAAGGAATCAGGATTACAAATCAAAATATAATAAATGCAAGGACAAATTGTTTTAACATTTTAACTATAAAAAAAATGTAGGCATTATGGGATATAAAGAAACTTGAAGCGGATAACAGATTAAAATGGAATAAAATTCGCATTTCCTACCTGCATGCGTGTGACAACAACCCATATTGGATTTGTCAACAATACATTCAAACACCTATACAGAAAAACAGTATAATAAACTTATTGCTTTTTCCACATTCAAACCTGTAATGACAATAACAATGATGCTCAAAAATTTAAAATCCATGTATTGGGCACCATACCCTATTATATACGGGAATTGAAATACCCACCCAGAAAATGCTGCAACAAGAAGAGAAGAAAGCATTCCAACTGATCCATCACCTGTACCATTTTTTCTTCGGTCAAGAGCAATTTTCTCTGCCTTGCTTCGAAAGATCTGATAAAAATAATAGTAGATACCCTGCACAACAATACAACCAACTACATGTTTAACATCTGACATAATTGACTGTCAAAATATTCCTCCAATCCAGGCTCAAGAAAATGCCAATGTGATTTTGAATAAAGACTTACCCTATCAATCTGTTATAAAGAACAATCCATTTACTGTTGACACTAAGTGTATGGAAGTAGGAAGAGGAAATTGTGTTATAACTTGCTGAATATCATACATCTATGTTTTGAAGCTTGAATATGACAGTACAAGTAGTCGTCTACTATGCAATAATAATATCAGGAGTTTTGTTGTTTGTCAACTTACAACTGTATTTAATCAGCTGAACATTTAGAACCTATTTTAACTGATGCTTTATCTAGGTTTAGCCTGTTGAAAGTAAGGAATACTGAGAGGGGGGGGTGAATCAGTATTCCACAAAACCACTTCTTGAATTGTTTATTGATCCAATTTCCAAAATTAATAACATGAAAATAGAACAAGCATAAGAACAACAACCATAAAGACATAATACATAGACACCAGGATTTTTACGTGGAAAACCCAAAAAGGGAAAAACCACGGTGAGTGTTAGCTGACAATATATTATGATAGCACAATACCGAATTATAAGAAGGCTCACTGCCCTATGAAGAAGTGGTCACTGCACAAAGGCTCACTGCCAAGAGAAAAGAGGATAGAAGAAGGATTGGCTCACTGCCAAAAGATGAACTGATGTAAATGCATCTATCATATGCTGGATCACAGTTCCATTGAAGGTTCAATACACAGATTCAAAGGTCTTCATTTATTCTGCCCTGATTCTCAACTTAACTACATATACTTTGTTTTTTGCCCTTGTTCACTTTTTCGACTCTGCACTCTGCTTATAATCCTTCACACTTTGAATTCACATACCACACTCACTTTGCTTCTTCCACAATACCTTAATCCATCAAGTATTTATATCCGCAACAAGATTCATCTCATAATTAGGTCGGCAAGCCAGACATGAAGCATGTATACAATGTATTTTACCTTGTCAGCTTGATCATGTGTACAAACAATAATGCGGACCCAGACAATCATTGAATAGTCTTCAAAATAGTCAGCACCAAACATACAACCACTTAGATTTATTATTCAAGCAATATACCTTCTCCGCATAATGATCTATCTGCCTATCCGCTTGTCTCTTAAGAACATACTTGACTCAGTTCATCTATCACACCAAAACTCTCACTGCAGACCACAGGAGATTCAAGGATTCATAACCAACATACATTCTTGACATCTTAGCATACCTTCAGAACCGCAAGACAAAATATGCAACTGCGGAGAAATGCAGACCTTTTTTCTCAGGGACTGTGCACTGTTCCTATCTTAATTTTGTTCACCCATACTTAAACCAATCACAACTTGACTTCTGAAAATCATCAGGACTTGCAATCTTGAACATAGCACCTTCAAACAATTCTGAACAACATACCTGAACTGCATACCTTGATCATCAACTGCGGATGAATACCACTTGAGTCTTTGCTACTAACTCTATGATGTCAATACTTAGCCATTCTACCTTAGTCTTTTGTGTCCAAACCAGAACCTTGTATGCAGACTATTCCAAGTTGAGTTCCCAATCATCCTTAGCTCTATCAAGCTCTGTTTGCCTTGTTGCCACCAATGATAACATTACCCAATCAGCAGTGTCTCTTGACTATGTTGCCAACATAGCCAACATTCCTACTACCACCAACAAGGGAGAGGGAAACAAGAGAACTGGACCCTAAAAACACTAAGTCTACATGGTCAAACACAAGCCCTGCACAAAACGAGTAGGTGTCTTCTGATTGGTAATAGTGTCAGAGTTCTATTGAATTTCAACTTGCAACAGTAGGTAATCACAAACATGTAAAGCCTATTTAAAAGTAAGACTTATTTAGGTTTTGCCAAGCTTCCTACTAGCTCCAGCAGGAGGAAACAGGCAAGCTTGGCCCTATAAAAAACATGGTCAAACTACAATCTCTGCATCTTCTTAAGGCTGTCCATGTACAGCAAATATGGAATCAATCTCTAAGAATCAAACTTTGTGACAGCAAAGATGGAATCAACATAACTTGCAAAGCTGCTTACCTAAGAGCTAAGAGCCAAATCTCCATGAGCAAAGATGAGATTAACATAATTAGCCGATAGGCTATTAGTGGGAGCTTTTTGCTCCCGGAAAAATCGGACGCGGAAATTGTCGGACGCCGGAAATCGTCCGACATCGGGAAATCGTCCGACTGCTTTATTCATGGAATACTGTCATTGGAGTTTGTGCACGGGATGGGTTTTATGAGAAGGCTATTGAACTGTATAATTAGATGCAGGCTTCAGGTGTCTAGCCAGACGTTTTCACTTTTCCTTTTGTTTTTAAGGCTTGTGCCGGTTTGGGGGATTTGGAACAGGGTAGGAAGATTCATAGTTGTATTGACGGAAGTAGGTTTGAATCTGATGTTTTTGTTGGGAATGCACTGGTTGATATGTATGCAAAATGCAGATGTATTGAGGATGCGCGCCGAGTGTTTGACAGAATGCCTCAAAGAGATTCAGTATCATGGAATGCCATGATTGCGGGTTATGCACAGAGTGGTAATCACGGGGCTAAGGCTCTCGATTTTTTGCAAGAAATGGTGTTGGCAGGTGTGGAGCTGGGTTCGATCATGATTTTGAGTGCTCTTCGTGCATGCTCAGAATTGACTATTATGCAACAGGGTAAGAAGATCCATTGTTATGTTATGAGAATGGGTTTGGAATTCGCAGTAGAGAATGCAATTATGGGTATGTATGTGAGGTGTGGGAGTATTGAGAAAGCGCAATGAGTTGACAGAACGTTGCAGAGAAGTACTGTTGCATGGACTACCATGATTGCAGGGTATATTGAAGATGGACAGAGTGGTATGGCCTTGAAACTCTCTAGACATATGCAAGTAATGGGTGTGGATGCAGATTCTGTCACAATTTCAAGTATTCTACCTGCATGTGCCCTCTTTGAAGCTCTAAAACATGGAAAAGAGATCCATGAATTTTCAATTAGCAGCGGGCTTGATTCTAATGCTTTTGTAGAGAGTGCCCTTATTGATATGTATGCCAAATACGGGTGTATAAAGGATGCACGCCTTGTGTTTAATAAAATATATGGAGGAGATGTAGTGACATGGAATGCCATGATTGCAGGGTATGCTATGCATGGATATATCAATGATGCAATCAAACTCTTTGGCCAAATGCAAGATACAGATATAAAGCCCAACCACACTACCTTTACTGCTCTTCTCTCTGCTGGAGTTCGGGACGAGAGAAAAAGTTCTGAAATTCAATAGCAGTGTGCAAATAGTATTGCAGAACACCGGGATTATTTCAATACAGAACCATCCCATACACCTTCATGGCCATAATTTGTCTTGTGGGGCAAGGCTTTGGAAACTATAATTCCCAAACGGATCCCACAAACTTCAAGCTGGTAGATCATCAGTTGTTGAGCACAGTCGGACTTCCTACTGGTGGTTGGGCAGCCATTAGATTTATAGCCGACAATCCAGGTAAGCTAGTTTATACTGTAAGTACTTATTTTTATTTTAACAGTGTCTCTTTTATGTATATACACCCACTCTGGAATCTAAATTTGTTTATATTGCTACATAACAAGAGTTTGGTTGATGAATTGCCATTTTGAGTCTCACTCCGAATTGGGCTTTGATACCGTATTTCTTACGAAGGACGGACCGGGAAATTTGGACACATTGCCACCTCCTCCAAGGGACCTACCCAAATGCTAGATGCATCTCTTCATAGATCCCACCGCTCTAATAAAAGAGACCCGATTTCAATACAAAGTCATAATTATGATAGCCATTTTGTAGGAGCCCTCACTCAATTTATGTTCTTTTAATAGAGAAAAAGAAAGTTTGTACCAATGCAAGTGAGTTAAAAAAACTAGCTTGACATATAAAATTAAGCATAGGGTAAATGTGGTTGGCCTTACAACGGTCTACTTCGGTTATTTTAAGTCACTCTCCATTAAACATTTTAATTTACCATTCTTTTGTATTTAAATATTATTTTTTATTAACATATATAATAGTAAATTGTTTCTAATCAAAAATTTGTATTTTGTTTTAAGTATATATAATTAATTGTTTTTATTTTAATGAGAATGTTTTGATATATTAATATATAGACAAACAATATAATTTTGTGTAAAGCTTGTCCCTTACTCTCTGCTATTCATCTATTCCATTGGACATCTTTCTACACACCTACCACTTACCCCTTTCTATCACATTCACACACCCTTATACGTTCGCCCTATCCATTCATTTATTACTCTTTTGCTCACATGATTTCAATGCACACACTATTTCTTGCCCTTTTTAATCCAAAAACTAATTCATGGTGTTGTCATCATTGTCATGGTCTCATCCCACCCTAAATAAAAGATTTAGATTCAAATTTGACCAACTTTCCACATTTGCCATTCCTTCCTAGCACTAACTAAATATGTAAGCATTATCCAGTGGACATGCTGTAAAATTGACCAATAGTCGAAATTAAATTAATTACTATTTACATGAGACTTACTAATCACATGTTTGTGTAATATGTTGATATGTCCTTGTATTTGAAGACATTCAATGTACTCATTTCTCCCAATTAGAAAATCAATTCTTCAATGACTCTAGAGAGCAATTAATAGCGACACATTTTGATTTAGTGCCATTAAAAATGTAAGGAATCTACATCTTAGGCACTTGCGTACTATTTTTTATATTGTTCAATTTAGTAGACTCACTTGTTTCAAATCATGAAATCTTTATGTTAATACTGTAGAACAACAACATTCGTTGTCTATTTGTTTCAAAATCACAATAAGAAATTTTGAAAAATTACATAGCGCAGGAAGACTGAGATAGAATAAGGATCACAAAAATTGCCAAATGGCCAAAAGGATTAAAATGATAGGAGAGTTTTTGCAAAATGTCGTAGTGATAGTAAAATTGGCAAAATGACAAAGATATTTGTAAACTAGGGTACACTTTACATATGATTTAATGATTTATGCTACTTGCAAGACAGGAAAATTTGAAGGCGGTTTGCAGCTCCTTGCAAGAATGAAAGAAGAGGGAATTAGGCATTTGAGTGGTACTTATACTCAAAGCACATTTGTTTCTAATTTAGGAGAGTGGAAATAATCCTAGCTTGGATTCCAGTAACTATGAAAGTTTGATCAGGGCTTGTAGCAATGTAGGAAGAGAGAAAGAGGCATATGGGCTTTTTATGGAAATGAAATCCAAGGGTTTGGAACTTCTGGATGGTCAGCTGTGCAAAGAGGTTTTAAAGAACCATGGTGTTGGGCAGGAAACTTAGTTTAGCATTGTTTTTGAAATCATTCTGGTGGGCATAGTGTAAATTGAGGTCACATGATTTGCCTTGTTGTGGAATCCATGAAGGTATGCATCTAATTCCATACCGTAAAAGATAAAACTGTGTCATTTACATAATGACTTTGGGTTCAATGCATGTATGTATACATATATGTTTGGAAATTTCTGCATCGAATAAGAATGCTGAGAACGTGAAAATCCAAACGTTGAGGTTTGCTTCTTGCATGGGATAGGATGACTTTAGGGTTTACTTATGCCAGAATTTCCAGTTAAGAGAAGAATAGCCACACAACTCTCTGATTATTTGTAAACTCTCTTTTATAACACATATTGCACACTCATATTCATCTTATGCAAGTTGTCTCCCAAATGAATACATTTAGACTCCCTTGCATGTAATTTCATCTAACCAAAAAATAATACAAGCTATCTGCCTAATTCCATTCCCAGTAAAGGCTATTGGCCTAATTCCATGCCCTGACTGATGCTTGTTACTTGCATATTTATACCTTTAAAAACTGACACTGCATATTTTATTCAATGTTTTTGTTTTGTCTATCTGGATCCTTGATTCTATAGTTGCTGCCAAGTTACCATGCTATATAGCGTGGATACTTCCATATAGAATGCACACAAATCTGTAACAACAAATGAAAAAAATGTGCTCCTATTGATAGACCCTATCGGCTATTCCGTTGCGCATAAATTTTGTGCAACTGCTAGTAATTAAAGGATGTTGACCCACAGGTCAATAGATAACCTACACAAGCAAAGATAAAAACAACATAGTATGCCCATCAAGAATAATCAGTGCCACAGACATAATCCAAGAAGAGTCAACGATCAAGTAATGCTCCAGCAACTCTGAAGCTACCATACTCATTGAAGACTGTCAAACCATGAATCAAGAAGTTTCAATACAAGTGCTCATAACAAGCCATAATCAAGAATGCTTTTCCTATCATGAACCCATGACACAAGAAGCAAGTAATATATGTGCTTCATAATAAGGAAATACATGCAACAAGAAGCAAATCTTCTCCATGAAGGAAAATGATGTAGATTATAATCACGCATACCCGGATGTCCAATGTCATGTTCGATCCATAGGACACTCTTCAAACCAGAATTAACCTCTAAGTCCATAGAAACTCACTCTTGGAATCATCAAACACAGCAAGATGCTCCAGTCCCTAGAAGTAATATTCAAGTTAATCAAACCTGGAAAATGGCATTTTTTTTGTTTCTATGTTTCTTTCAAGTGCCATAATCCATAGTGCAACACTATACCCACAATCTTGGTGCATGAATTGTCTCCTCAGCATCCTCCACGTCACTTATTGCCTTAGCTCTCCAAACTTTAAGCTCTCAATGTGAAGTCGACAAATGCCCCCACATGCTCAATGATCAATTAATGCCCCAAACAAGGTGCATATACTCCATAGTACCATACTATGGCATAAACATCAAGATGTGCCACAAGAAGCAAAGCACTCCAAATCAAAGCTAATTAAGATAATACATTCCAACACATATATAACAAGAAAACAATCAATTGTGCCAAAATTCACATGTAGGCATATAGAGGCACTTCACAAAAAACATATCTTTGAGCCGGCTTCCATCTCTCTCCATCAACAAGGACAAGAGAGTGGTCAAAGCAACAGTGAAAACATAGCAAATTTGAGTCCAGATGAACACCTTATAAGACTGGCCCAACCTCCATAGGACAATACATGTCAACAGCGGCCATCCAAATCAATAATGAATTGGAAGATCAATGGTGAGAGCCAAGAGGCCCCATTGGTCCCACTGCTAAGGTTTCTAACCTATATGACATCCTCAAACATGGGCTTAGATATATCCAAACGCCAACATCAATCCTTCCACAATTGACCCTTGCAACAAGTGTTGAGCCATAATTTAAATCTTTGCTCTTTTTGATAAAAGGAAACTCATATTAAAGAGAATTTTTAAAGAAGAGGGAGATTTTTAATCTTGGCAACCTTCGTTGGGATTATAAATCAGCTGAAGAAGCCTAGTTTAAAGTTCTACGAGCCGAGTTGTAGAAAATGTTGTAGAAACAGGGCAGCTAACTACTACAAATCTGCCATTGGGTAGTTGTGGATAACATTATATACTTTGAGATTGACAATATGTACAATGAAACAAGAACAACCAATGGTAAACTTCAAAAGAAGAGAGCAACTATTTATTCCCTGAGCAATGACAGCCATCTGGAAAGTGGAAATGGTCATCTTCTAGAACAATTCGCCATGGGTTGATAATCATGGAAGGCCAACCAGAGGCTACTTGCCAATTAGCTCCATGCAAACCTGCCATGTTTGAGTTCTCTCCTCGATTATTATGACACTTTGGAGAGGCTGAGAGTGCAGCCTAATCTTGGATAATCTCCACCATCTAGCATTGTGCATTCTCTGGCAACAAGGAGTTGATTGGTTGGAGAGTATGTTCATTGTTGTCAATGATTGCATTGAGCCAATCGATATAGTTGTTCATGGAATTCATCCCCTCCTGTTGCTTTTTCACAACATGGAGAAGGCAAAGCAAGCTCATTTCCATATATGGGTTGTGAGTACAAGCTTCACGCAGGTAGTTGCTCTGATTGCAGATGGCTTCAACAATTTCTATAAGGATGACAAGAAGGTTTGGATCAGCCTTCATTGCAGGTTCAGCTGAATGTGTAAAAGGATTTTTGAACAAACCCAACTTTGGTGTGATCTAAGTTAGTAAAAGTGCATAAATTGAAAAGCCATGAGTGGCACTGAAGGCCAGGGAGGGGCCATATGGGGGGGAAGGAGTCAGCAGGTTTAAGGATAGCCCCAAACTAGAGAGAGCCATATTGAGAGTAACCGTACCCAGGTTGCCGCGAGATTGCACGAATAGTGGATATGGAGAGATGCCTGATGTGTATGGTTAGGAAACTGATTTAGATAAATAGGGGGTGGTTTATCAGCTTCTCTATTTAGATTAAAGTCCAATGAGGGATTTTTAATAGAAATGACAACCAAAGGGCGCGACTGAGGTGTTACTTATGAAGCACGGGCAAGTTCTTCATCTTCCAAAGGAATGGCCTGGGGAGAACTGGTAATGGGAGTGCATCCTCTTTTCTCCTTTGTTATTTTCCAATGTGTTCCCCCTTATAAACTTGGAACTTTAAAGGATTATATGCCTTCTGCTTACTTCTGATTCTACCCTGGGGCTTATTTATAAGAATGGTTAAGGTTCTAGTACTTCTTCTAAGGTTCATTGCAGCAGCAAAAACAAGATTCAGAGTAAGGCAGACAAGGACATGAATGACAGATTCTTAGTAATCTGGCACAAATTGTAGAAACAGAGAGTTTAGAATAGATGGAAATTGTTAAAATTCATTTATGAAACATGAGATTGGTAGTTTTGAAGCTTAAAAGTTTTTGTTAGTGTCAACAGGGTATATTACCTAATTGGTTCCACGTTGGGTCCTATTCACACTTGTCAAGTTTACTTAGGGCATACTTAGGGTACACTTAGGATACTTATCAATTTGTGTCTCAAGTCATACGATTAAGACACTTGTCATAATCTTATGTTGTCCTATGTTTCACCTTGGCCTATATAACCAAGGGCTTCTCATTGTAAATTCATATCATGTACATGTTGTATGCATATTGCATCCTTTGATAGAATAGAATTATTCTCTCATGTTGGGCCTCTCTTGTGCTTTCATTGAAACTCCTAGATCTTGGGTGGCTACCTTCATAGCCAAATCTTGCATGGTATAGAGCATTCTATACCAACTCTTACAATTTTTGGGGGGAGTTGAATGGAGATATGATGTAGAATTGCTTATGGAGAGGTGCTGTGGTGATTCGTATGCCTGTGTAGAGCAGCTTCAGATTGCTAGCTAATAAATATCTTATCAGACCCCTAATCAACTAGAATTGATGTCATATCCCGATATTACAGCATCATTTAAATTAAAGATTTAACAAGATAGAGAAGCCGTTTTTTATGATGGTCATATATATAATAATATTTAATATATAATGTTATATAATAATATTATTTATTTAAAATATAATGTACTTATTGTAAATAATAAATATATAGCATCATTATTATTATTAATTATCATTATAAGTATAATATATTATTATTATACAGTAATATAATAATCAATATAAATATAATATTAATGATGATGTTATATAATATAAATTATTGAATATAATATATAATATATATTATGAAAAATATAATTATTATTATAACTATAAATATATTTAAATATATAAAATATTCTAAGGCAGCGGTGATAATATAAGACAAGCAATGCATATGTATTAAATGTTAAGAGAATTCAAAGATAAATGCTGATAAGACAAATAATTAAGAGTTAACAAATAGTTATCATGAAACGAAAAGGCAAAGGATAAACCCCTTGACCCATCGCAGCCTATAGAAAGATATATATTATGTAAAGAAAAGGCATTGGGCAGCATGGAATCTATAATATCCTCATCACCGATCATGGAATAGGAAGGGCTCTCCCTAAAGCCAGCGAACAAATAAAAAGGAAGTGATCAATATGGATCAGAAGGAGAGAAGTCTGCTACAGCAGAGATAAAGAATTGGCAAGTCCTTATACCAGGGATGTCATAACTATGTTTCTTTAACAAGCACTGATAATAATATTGATTATGTATCTCAGATTATGATGTTTTGTGAAATATGACTTACGTATCGAAATTGAATAAGCACCGTAGTTATTGAATTATAGAATGAGACTGTTGTAAATAAGTATAGTTCTGTATAAATAACATACTGTTATGAATAAGGTATATAAAGATAATAAATTATCATTATATCAAAAGAATATCGCTAATAATGCTTATAGCAAAAAAACAATTATTATAAATAATAGAATGCACACAATGGAAGGCATATGAGATAGACAAGGATCATCATCCAATAATGAATCACATATATAGATATGATATGAAATGTCTATCATATAGTTACATTGTATTATGTGAAGAATGTATGGCCATCATGATGTAAATGCCAAGAATGATATAATTATGAAGCACTATGTATAAATATTGATGATGACTTGGAAATCATAGGATTTTTGCCATATCCAAAAGGAGGATTAGCCTCTTTATTAATCATCTCACCATCCTAGGTGTATGGGTAAGTTAGGAGAATATATTGGACCTAGGTAACCCCAAGAAGATGAAGTACCTCCGGGTGTGAGGTGAAGTCTCTTGGGCCAAGTGTCGAAGTACCTCCAGGTGTGAGGTGAAGCCTTGGGCCTATGGTATGATGAGCTCATCAATGTGATTTGTGCCCTACGGTAGGTGACTCTCCAAGATGAGGTGGGAAGTCTTTGGAGCCGATTGGTGAGGTGGGAAGCCATCGGGCCTTCGTATGGGATGGTTAGTGTCTCCTTAACGAACCATGCCTATGGAGTTAGAGATAGATTAATGATAGGGCGACATATGATCCTTCCGAAGATAGCACTTGAGGCCTATGAAAATGAGTATGAGTATGAAAATGGATATGAATAAAATATGAATATGAATGTGAATATGAATATGATTATGAACAATATGACTATGGATAATATGAATCTGATTATGACTAACATGAATAAGAATATGACTATGAATATGAATTATGTGATATGGATTTATATTAATTATGATATGAAACATAAAATTTGGAGTACTAATGTTCTCTTTTTGTGAGATGAAATTGTGCAAGGTTGAGAACAATTTGAGCTTACTAGAAGGGGACATTACAATTGAGTCCATTTAAAATTTGCCTGAGGGCATGCAATTAGACAAATATATCATGTCTTATTTTCCTCTGACCTGTTGATGCACTGCAGGGAGAATGTCACAAGGAATGTGCTGGTGTAAATAATGTGCTGGTACAGAAAAAACCTTAACAGTAACAAAGACAGGATAGTTGACGAAGGTCCTCAAAGTTTAATGTAAAATAAGGTGGCCTTCAAATGTACTGTGAAGATGGATTAGTGGAATGGATTAAGGTGTCTGTTGCACAAAGAATGTTAGTAGTGAGTGGTGAGGATGGATGTGGCATTGCAAAGTGTGTAGGTGTGGAGGCATAGAATGAGATGTGGGGGGTATGGTGGCTACTATAAACAGAAGCATAAGCAATGGGGAGCACATAAGGTGGTGACGCCTTTGGCTGTTCAAAACAGCCTAAGTGCATACTAACAATTAATTAAAAAATGTAAGGAATGTCAACCAGGTGGGGAGAACGAGAAGGTAGATAAGGGTCACAATAATGACTTGGGTATACGGCAAGGGGATCGCGGGGGATGTGGTTAGGGAATGAAAGGGATTTAGTGATTTGTTAGGGAATAGGGTAGATGGGAATCTAGGAATAGGCATAGGAATGTTTTTAAGAAAATGATGAGTAACAGTGAACATATTTAATAATATTTATAATTTTTCTTTTTGTCATTTTTCAAATACTCCTCCCTCCTCTTTGTTTAGTTATGTTTTTTCTCAGAATTTGCCTCTAGGCAGGAAGGGCGACTTCTTTTGGCCATGCCCAGATTTAAACTTTGCCATCTGGAAGGAGGTTGATGGCGTGCTTAGCTAGTGCATTAGCAATGTGGTTGCCATCCCATTTTTTATGCCAAATTTG
This sequence comes from Cunninghamia lanceolata, assembly GCA_027924645.1. Classification (NCBI taxonomy): domain Eukaryota; kingdom Viridiplantae; phylum Streptophyta; class Pinopsida; order Cupressales; family Cupressaceae; genus Cunninghamia; species Cunninghamia lanceolata. The sequence goes on along the minus strand of BSBN01000809.1, from coordinate 42,979,328 downwards.
GACCATACCACAGTGCCACAAATGGTCTATTAAGGTGCTCATTGGACTGAGGAGCGAACAATGGAGACTTGTTAATTGATTGGCTGGGAAGAGAAGTCCTTGCTGTAGGATTTGAGTGATGAGATGTGAATCGCATTCTAGTATAATGTTACTAAACTTGCACCAGAGTGCTATTTTAACTCCCTCTAGACAATCTAACAATTCAGCCATTTAATTAATTTGTGTGCCAACCTCTTTGACAAATGCAAACAAATGCCTCATGTGTGATCTCAAACTATGCCATCGATACCTACTTGTTCTGGATTATTTTTGGATGTTCTATCAAAGTTGACTTTGACCCAATCTGTCAGTGGAACAATCCATTTAACCGCAGGATGTATTGATTGCCAGATATCTTTGTAGTGAAAAGGAATGTGCCATAATCAGACAACAGGGGCATCCATCATATTTGCCAAAGGCATGTAAACCTGCTAAACATTGAAAAGAATTATTACTGTCATTTGCTTTGACAGTGGCAATGGTTTGCCAAGGGTGACAATGCTCACCATTGAAGAGGCGATTATCTTTCCCTTTCCATATTTGTCGCATTACAAAACCTAGAACAATCATTTTGAGACTATGTGGCATATCTATTCCGAGGGAAGCCCCTTTCTTGCACACTGGCTAGACATTGTTGGCATTAACAAGTTTTGTGTGAAACAACACAGCCAATATGTACAGGTTGATTGTGTGAGTGGATAGTGGAGTAGAAGGTGGTCCAACATTTCTTTAAGTTAAAGACAATTTGAACATCCGGAAGGTCTATAGAAGCCTCTTTTTTGCAAGGTTGTCAGATCTAAGGAGTTTATGGTGAAGAATGATCCATAAGAATTTTATTTTATTTTTAGGCTAACAAGAGTAATGCCAAAAATAATTCCATTTAACTGCTTGCTGATTTGGATAGTTGAGATGGAGACAGTATGCTGAGGCCACTATGCAACAACCTGTGGGTGTATGCGGCCATATCCATTTATCTTTTTTTCTAGTCAACCATGTATGTTGACTATGCAGTTCCTGTTGCAATTAGTTTGATGATTTCAAAGGAAGGTTAGGGGTTGTAAGCAGTAGGATGAAATCCTAATTTGTTAGGTTTGGGGTATTAGAGCAGCAATAATCAGCAACAATGATTTTGCCTTGAGCTTGAAAGAAGAGTTGTAATGGCATCCATTGTTCTTTTAAATGGTGTCAGGTTATTCCAGCTATCTTCTTAAAATATAACAATCAACTCATCACTGATTTTCCATGTTATGCCTTCTCAAAGAGTGTGCATTCCCTATAACTTATAAGATGAACTTGGGTGTGGCTGCAAATGGAGTTTTCGAATCTAGTCAGATCTGGCAATCATACTGTTCTGCAAGTGTTTTTCTTGTATAATAGCTGACCAGAAGATGTTGGGCAAGCATTCAAGGTCCCAAGCAGCTCTTGGGGTCAAAACCTGGTAGAAAGAAAGGAAATTCTAAATGCCCGTTCTTCCTTCAGATTTTAGCTGACAGATGAATTTCCATGCAATGAAAGGAAATTTAAGAGTTATCACCATTCCTTGCCAAAGAAACGCCCTTTGAACAGATTACGCTAGTTGGATGCATCCTACAAACAAAAGCCATTTGTGGGTTCAGTGAGAAATGCTTGATACAGCCTGGAGTTGGTGGCCTCCCATAGTGTTTAGTACAGAGGAAAGCCTAAATAAGTCATTGGGAGCTTAACTTCATTAAGATGAAGCAAACTGAGTATCTGCCATTTTCATTGGTTATGAATATTGAAGAACAGGATGCAAAATTTGGTTGCATTTATTTGCTATCTTGAGGCCATTCCATAAAGCTGGAGAGAGTTCTAAAGTTGCTTGATTTCAGCCAGCATGATAGTGGAATAAATGATGGCATCATCAACAAAATGCAAATTGCCATATCGCAGTCCAATGTCAATGGCAAGGATGCCATGTATTTGATTGGCAGCTTCCAAGGCATTCATTAACAGGCAAAATTTTCCACTCATTAAGATGAACAAATAAGGACTAAGACAATCCCATTGCTTGAGTCCACAGTTTGAATGAATCTGCTGTGTGAAATGACCATCATGGAAACCTGGAAAGTTGGAGTTTGAATGCAGGAGGCAATCCATTTAATGATATGCTCATTGAATCCCATACAATGAACAGTTTTGGTGAGAAGATGTAATGTCCCCATTTAGATGAGCATCAGTTCGCAGAGGGTTTAGCCTATTCTTGGCTCTCGTAGGCTAATACGGTTTGATTGGAGGGTCTTCTTGGAAGTTACCCGATCAGCGGTTGGCTTTCTTTCATGGATTTGGTGATTATATGGAGGTTCTACTATGTTATTACAAATGTTTCTAATTTGGGAAACCTCATGTTACGTTTTGACATTATGTTTTGCACTTTATATATTTTAATGTTATATTATAATATTATAATAAAGTGCAAATATAAAGTATATCTTTTATCCCACATTGACAAGAAAGTGTGTGAGCTTCCCCAAGAAAAGAATAAAAGGATCTTATGGGCTCATTCTTGGACATGAAGAATTGGATATTTGACTGAAGTTTGTTTGGTGGTGAGTCCAGCTAGGGTTCTGCCATTTTTCCAGCCATTGGGAACAAAAACTCCCAATTGGTTATGCAATTTTGAGGTTGTGAAATATCAGCTGAATTATTGCTTCATTGTGGGCTTCACTTCAGGGGTCCAATCTGTGCTACATTGGAGGATTTACATATTTTTAATTAGAGTTTATTTTCAGTCATTGGAAGGGTTTTCTAAGGTCTGCAATTTTACATCAGTCTACTGTTATGGGGTTTGAACAGCCTATGTGAGACATGGATATTTGCTCATTGTGTACTGCTAAAGCATCAAATCGTTCTCGTATTTGAGCAATCAATTCCTTTTGCAGAGACAATCATTTCAAGGGCAAATTGGAGGAGGTTCAAGGCTGCAATTAATTAATTTTGAGGACTGATATACTACGGCAAGGGTGTCATTGGCAAGACATCTTTGTTCATATCTCATCATTGAAACATCCTATGGTTCTGGGCATTGTTGCATTTTGATCCTTTGGTCCTACCGATCATTTCAGGTGCTAAGAAGTGGAGTTTTATTGCTGCATTTATTTATCTAAAATATTGTCAAGCAAGGGTAGGGGTGACTACACACAGAGGGACTATTTCACCATTTTTAGTGGGGTTTCATCATCAACAAGTGTTGCTTCAATATCTCAGGCATATTGACTATGCGTATTAGGTTCCTTAATGTTTTGTTAGAGTATTTGCATTGTTAAGTCAATTTGCATTAGGTGCTGCTGTAGATGAACATTTATATAAGATTGGCATTGTATTGGGATTTCAATGTAAGTCAAGAGTATTGGCTAGTTATATCAGCATTGTACTAGAGATTGCGTTCAATTAAGAAGGGGAAATTTGTATGCCAATTATTTGATGTAATGCTTATATTGATCGAGCTCTAGATTATCATATGAGTATGCATGCCAAATGTTTGTGAAAATGCCTATTGGCTGAAGGTGGTTGTTTGTAACTTTGTATAGTGATTTGCATATTTCGTCAAGAGCCTTTGCTTGCCAAGTGTTTGCATAAATGCCTAGTGGCTGTGGGTGTATATTAGCTATATTGGGATGCATGGAAAGTGTTTGTCTTAATGTCAACTAGCTGTACTAGTTAAATACAGTCACTTGTATGTATGCCAAAGGTCTGAAACAGCTAGTATATCATTTCTATAACAACCTTGCATTGTTAGAAGCATTCAATAACATCATTAGCAGCCTATGAACTCAAAGAAGACAATCAGAAAATTCATAACAGGTTCAGACTTTGTATACCAAGTGTTTGACAATATTCCTTGAGCTTTATATCAGCATATTGAGTTCAAAAGTGGCCAGGGATATTACAGAAGACTCCAATTGCGTCTGCATAAGGCTTTGGAGATCTCTAATATGATCATTATTCTTTGTTGTTTCCAAGAATGTAAGGAGTGCACCAATTCCTATACTACTCTTATGTTATAGAAAATGTGGCATCCTGGGACAAAAGTTGATTGAGAGATTGAGATAATCCTTTGCACAAATGTTTGATTCTTAAGGTAATGACTTGGAGATGATTTTGTAGGTCATATTGCATAAATCAATAGGCCAAAATTCCTCTAACTTATTTTCTTTGATTTTTTGGGGGACCAAAATAAGATGGGTGATGTTTATCTCTTTAATAGGGTTTGATGTTTGTGAGATTCTTCCGCAGCCTCAAGGAGATTTGATTTGCACATCTCCCAAAACGTCTGATAAAAAGGAGTTGTGAATCCATTTGGTCTTACGGATTTGTTGGCATGGAAAGAGAGGACTATTCCCAGAAGCTCCTCCTTACAATCAAAAACTGTTAATTGTTCCTTGTGCATCTCTATGAGAAGTAGATGAATGTTGTGAAGGGTATTTTACTGGCCACTTGATATGTCTCCATCATCTAGTGGGGTTGTTAAGATATGTTGGTAGTAGTTAGTTGCATAATCTTTGATATCCACTTGGTTCTAATAATCTGTCCATCTCAGGTTTGAATGCTACCAATGGAGTTCAATGTAATGTGTCGTACCTGTTTGTATTTTTTTAAAATATTTATTGTGTGATTTTTATTCAATTTTGTGTGTTCTTTCAAATAGACAGAAGATGCAGAAGTGGGTTTTATGTTTTCCTGCAGATGTAGTGCCGGAGCACACGATGTATTACATATAGTAGAAACCCAGAAAATATACAATGAATCTGAAGAAACTAAAGACAACCCAGATAGTAAAATAACCAGGAAACAATTACTATCACATACCCATATGAAAATATGCAACTTGGTACGGCCGCCAGAAATGGACCAGCAAGTGGGTATCGTTGGAAATGCATCAAATCTCCATAGAATGTCACAAATGACTCATACAAAATATAAGAGTAACAACTGAAGCACTAAACACCTCTCAAAGACCATGAATGAGTAGTAGAAGCAAAGAGGAAAGCTTCCCTACAATACCCACGTCCCTCCTTGACATGGTACGGCCATGGCTGTTGTGTGTGCTTGCAAACAGCACTGAAACTACTCTAAATCCTCTGCAAAACTAATGGGAAGTAATTGCTACAGCTAGGCGACTAGCTATCCAATGGTTTCAGCCCCAAATAACACTCCAAAACTCCTCTTTATGCAGTATGGCCAAGCTTGGATAGTACGGCCAGCAATATGGAAAGGTACAGCAGCAAGGAACTACTTCAAACACTCTGATTTCTGCCTTCTATACCATCCATTATCAACTTATAACAGCAACAGAAAAAGATCTTTCACTCAACACAAGAAACAACCTCAAATGTCTCCATTTCAGCACATATGTGAATGCCGAATACATCCACCTTCAATGGCACCACTGGGTGGTCTTTCACACCTGTGGGATACCATCACTAATAGAGGTTTCCGTCTCCAATAGCCTAATGCAAATTCTCAAACTCCAGAAACCCCAGCAAAGCTCTCACAAGAAAATATCAAAACATAGCATAAAAACCAAAATGAGCTCCAAGTGACTTTTTATCTTCCTCCAAGATAGGCGTTGGGCAATTAGGAGGGAAATTAACATTTTAATTTCACTTTATGTCTCCTAGGAATGGGCGCCCAAGGTCAAGACATAAGCTTAAGTCTTTATTTCATTAATTTCACTTTTTCCTGCAAATATAATAAAGTCCATATTAATATAAATTAATAAATCTTCGGACTTTAAAATAAGTATGAAGACGGTGTCGGAAATCACTGATCTTTAGCTCACCAGAAAGGTCTCGACGAAACGCATATGACCCAACTCTGAAAATCACGAACCAACACAGTACCCGAACTTACTAAAAATAGTAAGTAACGACCAAGAGCCCACTGAACCAACCACGAGGGTGCCAACTGGATCCACTGAATGCGAACCATGACTCCCTCATTGACAAGGACCTCCAGAGCCAACTAACCACAGTTCCCTAACCAAACTACTAGCCCACGGGAACTCCATGATGGACTAACCATGTGTCTAGAAGGGGACATTACATTCAAATATCAACTTTTGAGAATAGAAGCATGAAAAAAAATTATATTGATATCCCCTTTTCTGATCCTCAAGGAGAGGAATGAGTCCTTGATCTTGGATTGCTGTTTGAGCTTGCTCAAGCTGTTGTTTAATGGTCCTAAATTGAGAGAAGACATTGCCAAAAGTGGTTTTGTTATAATCTTTGATTTTCTGCCTCATGTACTTAAGCTATTTTACAAATCTGTGTATAGTTTTTCCATGGATCACAGAAGATACTTCCATCAATGGCTGATGCAATTTCTCAAATCGGCATGTGATAACCACATTTTGATTTGTTCAAATCTGAAAACCATTGATCTTTTATGGATAAAAAGGATAGCAATGGATAGCATGATTGGCCACCAATCTGATTGAGTGGTCTTATTGACAAAGCATTTGATATGATAATGGATACGAACCCAGTCCTTTGTTAGGAAAGTTCTTTCCAATTTTTTAGCAATGTATTGGAGACCTTAATGACAGTTGCAACAGTTTTGTGGTTGAATCTTGTACTACCCTTTTCTTTCATCTAGATCATGCATGGTGTTAAAATTCCCCATAATAATCCCATACCAAGATTGCTGAGATCCAATCTGAGTTGTGTGAGCAGCAGAATCCTTTGATTACCAATGTGTGGAATGCGAAGCTTTAGAATGTGGATATCATAATGGAATTCATAAGTAAAAATCCAACAGAAGGTCCTATCAATATCTTTGGAAACCAATCATGATATTTGGATGGGACCCTAGTTTTTGAGAGTGGAAACTGAATAATTTGCTTAGGTCCTCAAATTCCAGAGAACTTGTAAGCTTCTTGCAATAAAAAAATCTAACTGCTTGGTTTTAATTAAATATTTGAGAAAAATACATTTGTTAAGGGAGTCCAATCCCCTTACGTTCCAGGGCATAAGCTTCATTGAGTAACTGGATCTAATAAGTCCGTTTGCTGCTCTGATTGTTCCAGCTGCAGCCTGCGATTATTGCTCTGCGGCATTGATTTTTATGCTAATTTCTGTATATCTATATCATTTTCCATATTTAACATGTCACTTGTGGATTTCCCCTTCTTTTTGGTAGAGTGCATGGAAGTAGAATTGATTTAAAATTGGATCCTTCTTTTCTAAGGAATGGGAAATTTTAGATTTGGTACAAGTATTAATTTAAGCAATAATTGCTGGCAATTGAAATGGCAGTGAGGATGTTTTCTAACTGAACTAGTGAAGATGGGCCTCACTGATATGCTGATGAGAGGGGGGTGCAGATCTGAGAAGTTTGACCCGCTACGAATGCAGCAGTGACCATCTTGAAGTTTTGATTGACAGTTCTGTAGATGTGCATTGAGCTTGCTGCTGTTATTAGGCCTAACTCTAGGAAGTGGTGGTATTATGAGGACACACACAGGCCGGATGACCAAACTCGTGACAGCTTTGACATCCAAAAAGGTATTTTTGTAATCAATCAATTGATCCCATTTAGTATCATCTAAATCTAAGATAATCCTATCTGGCAATAGATTATCGAGATCTATATTGATGCATATGCGGACATAGTTCAGGATCAGATGTCGAGAATGAGTATAATCTTTGATGCTGTTACATTTTCTCCATTGCTGCTCCAATTTTCCTGAAAGAGTTTTTAAGCCGGTACTCATGGAGAACAAAAGAAATACTGACCCAAACATGGAACTATACTTGGTAGGTCTTATGTAGGGTTGAAGATGGGAAACCAGTGTTTCATGAAGAGGCCAAATTTGTTTAAGCACAAGCCTCCTTGGAAGATAGATCTCATTATTGTTGGGAAAGAAGATGGTCAAAAAGTAGCCCTTTGGCATCAGTAAGATATGGATTGCTCTAGATGAATTCCAACTTAGCTGGATTCAAGCTTGAGGATCTTTCAACCTAGGTACCATAGGGTTCAAGATGGGAAACTAGTGTTTCATTAAGAGGTGAGATTTGTTTAAGAACTGTTGTATCCAATCCGAAACTCAATTGTGATACATGAAACTCCTTCGTCGTCAGTAAATCACCATTTGTGTGTCAAAATTATGTAGTCAAAAGTCGTCATTTTTTCAGCCAAGTCAAATTGTCATGTCAAAATCCAAAAAAAATGTCAAATTGCCTAATGGTTGTAGTTTGTCCGTCAATTTTGAATCTAATTTATTAATTTATAATTAATAATTTAATATTATTATTTATTAATAATTTTAAAATTATTTAAAAATTTGTTAATAATATTAATTTTTAATTAATAATTATTTAATAATATTATTGTTTAAATATTAAAAATTACAAAATATGTATTTTAATAATATTTATTATTAATTAATGATTATCATTAAAAATTAAAAGTTCAAATTTTAAAATAGAAAAAAAAAATTAAAAAAAAAAGTCAAAAAAGTCAGTGGCCACAAAAGGAAGAAAAAGTCAAAAAGTAAAAGTTTTAAAAAGGTGAAGTGTGCCTAAAACAAGTGTGAACTAGGCGCACATTGTAAGAGTTGGTATAGAATCCTCTAATACCAAGCAAGATTTGGCTATGGAGATAGCCATCCAAGATCTAGGAGCTTCAATGAAAGCACAAGAGAGACCCAAAATGAAAGAATAGTTCTATTCTATCTAAGGATGCAAATATACACAATGAATTCATGAATCATGAATTAATGAGATTACAATGAGAAAACCTTGATTATATAGACCAAGTTGAGACATAAGACAACATAAGATTATGACATGTGTCTTAATCTTATGACTTGAGATATAAAGTGAAAATGCCCTAAGAAAGCCCTAAGTAAACTAAGTAACTAGGTGTGAAAAGGACCGAAGAGTGAAACACTCAAACTAGCTAGTGAAATAACCCTGATCGCACCAACACCCCCACTTAAGTGCAATTTAGGGAGAATGTAAAAAGACACAAAAATACAAAGATGGTTCCTCGCTACAAGACCTAATGAGGTACCCATGTACAAAACAATCTCTCACAAACGAAGAAAACAAGAAATCCCATAGGAAAAAACTCCTTTCCGAAAGAAAGAAAAACATAAAAGATGCTCTTTAATGTATGAGAAGGATAAAACCCCATGTGAGGAAAAAATCCCCCCATAAAAGAGAAGAAGAGAGACTATGTAGGCCCCCTCCACCCAATGTAGAATCTCCTGCAATAATGGTGGGTGCTCGACACTAGATGCTAAAGATGGTTCATCATCTTCTTCTTCAAAGTTAGAGACACAGAACGGGCAAGCACTTGTTGTAGTTAAAAATTCTAAGTCAAGGAGATGGCTCCTTGATTCTAGAGCATCACATCATATGGCTTCATCACAGAGTATGTTCTCTTTATTTGAGTCTTGTTCTACATCACATATCCTAATGGTTAAGAACACGTATATGTGTGTTTGTGGGAAAAGATCTATTGACATGGGCGAGGGATCCTTCAATGATGTCCTTTGTGTTCCTTCAATGTCAAACAATCTCCTTTCTATCTATCAAATCACACATAGTGGGACAGGGAAGAGTGTTGAGTTCACACCAGATTCTATGGTTATTTGAGATTTGCATAGCGAAAACATTGTTGCGGTTGGGGAGGTAGATCATCAATTGAGTGTACACCTTCTCACATTTTGCTTCTGGTGTTCCTTCAGTTGATGTTCACTTACGCATCTAGTGGGGACACTTTTGAGAAGATATAATATGGTCATTTGAATCTTGGTGTTCTTTCATCAACTGAGGTTCTAGAGACGTGCTAACATTCCATCTCTTCCTTCTTCAAAGCTCAATGATGCTTTGGATGAAGCTTCCAATGATTCATTGCAGCGAGATCCCACGCATCGTCTTCCAAATACAACTACTTGGGATGAGTACTTGATAGACATTTTAGGTTTGTTTTGTGAGTCCCATCTTGCAGGTTTGGAGGAAACCATTTAGGATATTCAAAATTATCAACACACATTTTATGCAAGCCTTACATTTTATAAAAGGTGTGGTCAATGTAGGAAATCCATGCTTTATTCAAGCACACATCTAAGTTGCTTTTGATTTTTTTAATAAATTGCAGAAACGTTTGCCAAAGTGCACCTAAATGCACTTTATACATGACTTTGTAAGTTCTAAAAACTATTGTTGGATGCTAAAAAGCACCCTTGTGGTCTCTTCATTAACATTTTGATAATTTTGAAAAGTGCAATCAACACGACCAAAGCGCGCTTTGATATGAGCAATATCATAATCATATATTTTTTAATAGTAATAATTTATTATTATTTATTAGTAATTACTATTATTAAAAAAATAATTGATATTTTCAGAAAAAGAAGAGAGAGAGAGAGAGAGAGAGACGCTGCAACAATTTTTTTAAAAAGCAAAGAGAATGTCTATGAAGAAGCCAGCATCTATTATTCACAAGCAAATTCATTTTGTTGTTCATGAGCAAATACAGTGTATTTCTTGAATTTTAAAAGGTTCAAGGACTGATTCCAAGCATCATGACGAAGATTTTTCAACTATAGTAGCAACAGTTAAAGATTTTTAGAGATTCGAATCATAAGAAAAATCATTTTCAGCAATGAAGTTGCACAAAGGATTCAATGTCTAGTTTTAGTGATCAAGCTAAGGAGAAGGTAATTTTTGAAAAGAGTGAATGAGAAGATGTTCATATTCAGGCAGGATCTTCATCGAATAATCAAACTTTTGAAAATTTCAAGGGTTTGCCAAAACTTTGCCAACAATGAAAGTGTCAAAGTGAATTTTCAAGGCTTCCCCAAAAGGTTTCAAATTTGAGTCGTCAAGGTTCATTGAATATTCAAACTTTTAGAGTTTTCGTCAAAGGGTTTGTCAGACTTCGTCGGAACAAAGGAAAGCATCGTCAAATTAGAATCATCTAGAGCTGCCTTCCAGAAGTCTATTTTTAGCCCATGCTAAAAATAGCTCATCATCATGCAAGAGACATGAGCTTTTAAGGGATAATTGCAATCATTTTAAATGTCAATTGACCTAGTAGTCAAATTAGAATTAGTGGACATGATATTTTTTAATAAAACTTGCACATCATGCAAACGGTCGTAGTTAGGGTAAAACTGCAATCAATTTATTTCATTTATTTTCATGCGCTTTGTAAACAATATAAATTAGTGCCTTTTTGCACTTAGTTTCAGAGATCAATAGTAATTCTCATGCCTACATTAAGCTAAGATTGCTTTTCATTGAGTATTTAGTGTTATTGTGAATTTGTTATCCATTCTTTAGAATTTATTAAGCTTATATTGCTTTTAATTACTATTGAATGGTTTTGTCATATGTGCTAAAGTAGATTAAATTGCTCCTTCCAAACTTGCAAGCTTTGTATTGCAAGTCTATTCGAAGTTGGAAATCATGGCTTTATATCAATTCCTTTAATTAATTTATTATTTACCAAAGCGTTTGTGTCATTATGTTTAAACCTATTCAATCCATGTGTTCTTGAGTTATCCAACCTCTCATTTTAGCTGAACAATGCAAGTGTCTAGCTATAAGATTTGTTTTAAGTCAAAAAACATAAAACCCTTTGCCTAATGTTGAAAGAGTGTTTCAGCCTTCTACACTAGGCAAACCCAAAATGATACACATCTAAATTTTATTCAACATGAACATGAACCACCCCAAAAATCATTGTAAAAATTGTAAATTGTAAGTACATATTGTCCAATTTTAGGTTAGTTTTATTTTACAAGGAGCTTCCCCTTCTAATTCAAAAAGCAATTCTATTGCACATCTGTTTCATTTTGTGTCACACTGAAAGGTGTGAATTAAAACGCTAACAAGAACAATAGACATCCGTGGAAGAGTCGATCTCATTCTTGTTCTGGGGAGAAGACTGTCAAAAAGTAGTCCTTTGGCATCAATAAGGTATTGATTGTCCTATTAAACTATAGTTAGTTTCTTATAATGGTCACTTATGCTTATCTTGTTTTCTGTTTGCTTTATGCATTTCTTCGTTGTTTGCTTTATATAGCCTGTTGTCTATTCTTAGACATTGTTTCCTTTATATAGAGCTTCTGCTCTCCTTTGTAAATATACATTTTGTAATATATTCAATGATATTCAATAGTAAATCTTTCATGTATTTCTATAACATGGTATCAGAGCCATTCCCTCCCTGGCATTGGTTTTGATCGCGAGTCTTTTTCAACGGGCGGATCTGTCTTGGACGCATGGATTTTTGGCGTTGGTTTATCTCCATCTGAAATTTCCTGTCGGCGGTCGCGATTTGTAATTGGCTTCTTTTTTCCGAACAGAGTCTTCTTTTCCTACAGTTCAGCCGCTGTGTGTTTTCTGGCGATAACGACTCTACCTGGTCACATAGCCGCATATTCCTTTGGAGGCTCGTTGATTCTTTATTGCAGACGTTGTAAGAACCTTCAAACAGTTTCATATACTGTTGCGTCTAACCTAAAGCCCCTGTCATGAGATTCCTTCTGGCAATTCAACGGATCCTCTGTATTCTTTCCTCGGATTTTTATTGCTTTCAATCAGCCGTCGCGGTCTTCTTAGCTGCGATTTTCTTGGCGGTTTCTTTCTTCACCATTTGTGATCGGGTTTTCAAGACTCTGTGTTATGGGCGTGTATTAAGTATGTTGGAGCACTGTTTGTCTCTAGATCACGACGAGTGTTTTCTCATGCTTTTTTTTCCTTTGTCGTGAGTCGGCAGTCTTTGGTGAAGTATTGAAGTTTGACCTTTTTAAAGATGTATTCACTAAATTTCAGTGATCTATTTGCTCACGGCACCCATTTTTGGCGTGATTCGCTTAAATACTAGCTATTTTTGTCTTCAACTTCTGGTCAACTCTTTGACCCAGGTCATATCGCATCCTAGCCAGACCATGTCAGACCTCTGTAGATATTTGTTTCTCTTTGTCTCTGTTGTGACCTAATCACACATCGCCCCATTGCAAATGGGACCCCCTTTTTTTGGCTCCAATGCTTTGCTTAAGTCTTAGATGATGTGTTAGATTTATGTCATGATGAAGTCAGTGGTTGTTCTTTAATCTAAGGGGAGTTTTCTGTCGAGTTTCTATTCAAGAGTCATTTGATTTCATTCTGGGATGTTTCTGAGAGCCTGAAAATGACTAAGTCTGATATCCTGAAAATCCTAAAAATTGGCTAAGTCTGAAATCTGGTGGATCCCTCAAAATCTAGAATCTACATGTTAAATCCGGTGGATCTGAGACCTATCTCAAACATCCTAAAAGGTATATTGAAAAATATTTAAAGTATATGAAATTCAATCTTAAATATATTTTTCAATATACCTTATCTTGGGGACTTCCATTTCCTAGGCGCGAATTTGTTCCAAAAAGCTAGGCGCATTTTCACCTATTTGCAAACCTAAATTAGCGCGATTAAGATTGAAATATGCGCCTAAGGATGTGCGCCTTGAGCAAGGAGAGGTTAAAACTTATGGCGCCTTGATAGGATAAGCTTCGCTTGGATATCCCTGATGATTTGAATCCCTCAAAACTTGAAGAATCCTCAACTTAGTTAGGCGCATTTTTGCACCTCTAAAGTCACCTTTGAGTGCCTTCACTTAGAAAGGATGTTTTGAAATATAAAGAAGTGCGCCTTAAGGGAGGTGATTCATTTTGACCCTCAAAGTTGATCAAACACATCAAATTGAACATCATAATGGTAGGCGCTACTTTCCTCATGTACCACCTCAAAGTGCGCCTAAGGAGGAGTTTGCTTAAATTCAAGAGTTTTAAGGAGTGATAAATGTTGAGACTTCCTTTTGAGCTAATATATAGGCTTGAATTGATAAAACTTGAAGGAACTAGTCTACGTCAATGCGCCATTCTACACTTGGAAGACCCTAAAATTGCGCCTTGCAAAAGGGCACTTAAAACCTTGACATTTGATCATTTTGAAAGCAAGGTGTATGATGAACTAGCCTAAAACTCCTTAAGTTGAAATGAAATCTCTCTCCAAGTAGCTAGGCGCCAATTTCCTCTGTGTAACCTCAAGTATGTGCCTAGGAGGAAATCCACTTGAATATACAAGCTTTGAGAGTTGTTGGCTTGGGTGAAGTCTTTAAGAACATCTACAAGGTTTGAACACATAAAAGGTGAAGGAAACACTCATTTATGTCTAGGCGCAAATTCTTGCCTCTATAGTCACTTTTGGCGCCTAGGAATGCCAAGTGTTTGAAGTCACCCAATCTAGCCTAGTGATAGGAACTTGAAGTCATGAAATGCTAATCAAAGAGCCCCTACGTCTAGGCGCATCTTACCACTAGTAATAACCTAAAATTGCGCCTAGAGGTGAGAATGGTCATCTTAAGTAAGCTAGGTGCACTTTCTTGTCTTTACATACCTGTTTTAGTGCCTAGTAGACATGAGGCTTGAAAGTAAAGTCTTGAAACTTTAAGAATAGGCGCCCTAATGAAGTAGTCTTTGAGGGTCCAAGCATGAGTTTGAAAGTGTTGAAATGGTAAAGAAAATAGGCTAAGTTCATCTAGGCGCACATTGTCACTTGAGCAACCCTCAACTAGCGCCTAGCCTTGTGAAGGCAAGAATCAAGGATAAAAGACCTCACCTTGTTAAAGTGGAAAGTTGTAATCATCAGTATGAGTTTGAAAGGTCAAAGAATAAGCTAAGTTAAAGTGAGGCACACTTTTCCACTCTTATCACCTAGATTGGCGCCTCAAAGAAACCTCACAAATCTACATCATTGAATAGGTGCCTTGAAGGAAATAATCACTCTAAGTTATCTTTAATTGTTAAAATCATCAAAATGACAAATTTAAGGCCAAAAGGATCTAGGCGCATTTTTACTCCTCTGCAACCTAAATGAGCGCCTAGGAAGAAATTACATGAGATAGCACTTTTGAGTGGATTCCTTGAGAAATATGATCATTCTATGTCATCTCCCATTGCTTGAAATCATTAAAATATCAAAAGTAAAGTCAATTTGATGATAGGTGCACTTTGCCTCTTTGTAGACCCAGATTGGCGCCTTAAGAACACCTGAATTTGCATCTTTAAATGGGCGTCTAGAGAAGAAGGATCACTTTAAGACATGTTCAATCGTTTGGAATCATAAAAGTAGCAAATAAAGCCCAATTTGATCAGGGCACCCTTTCACTTCCATGCCAACCTAGATTTGCGCCCTGGAAAAAATCACATTAAACTTCACCCTTGATTGAGCGCCTTGAGAGGAGGGATCATTTTAAGCCATTACAATTGTTTTAAATCATTTAAAATGACAAGTATGAAGCTATCTTGTGCTAGGCGCCCTTTGCTCCTCCAGACACCTAGATATGCGCCTAGACTTGAGACAAGTTATTTAGATGTTTAAAGATGATTCCTTTGTGTTATAAAATGTTTATCATAAGGATTGATGTGTTTTTTAGTTTGTATTGCAGGAAGATTGAAGGAAAAGAAGTATCACAGAGGTAGGAGCAAGAGCTTGGAGTCACCTTCAAGCGAGGAGTGAGGATAGAAGGCCACTATTAAGGAAGAATCATCATGTAGCTGCTCCAAAGGAACCTTTCACCAATATTAATGACATCAAGTTCAACATCTATCCATCAAGCTTCAAGTATCAATTGGCTTCTTCATCAATCATCACTTCGGGGTCAACATGGCAAGTGTACTACTTCATCTTCATCATCAACAAATATTTTAAAGACATCCGTCAAGCTTCAAGTTCCTCTGGTACAT
This sequence comes from Cunninghamia lanceolata, assembly GCA_027924645.1. NCBI lineage: Eukaryota > Viridiplantae > Streptophyta > Pinopsida > Cupressales > Cupressaceae > Cunninghamia > Cunninghamia lanceolata. Next base: position 42,963,529 of record BSBN01000809.1, on the reverse strand, counting down.
TCAAGTCTCCTTGAGAAGTCATCTACTCCACATGTAAAGGTGTTATCATCAATATCTACTCTCTATATGAAGTATCATCAAGGAAGATCATTCATATACCCTGCAAGAAGAAGAAATATCCTAGAGTTAGTCAAATGAATCAACATATATCATACACATCCAGTTTAGAAGAAGATGAACAAGGCAAAGTCAATGAAGATACATCCCAAACATTCAAATTCAAAGCAATCATGTTCGAAGACATCACACAAATGATGCAATTTGGGAATAGGCTGAGGTGGCACCTATGTGACAAATGCATATCATCATTCAATCACAGTTCGCCACATCGCCTAACTACATTCAATGTATCTACAACAAGCAAGAACCCAATGAGGATGCCCATGTGGAAGATGCTCCAAAGATTCCATTTCATCCTTATCTTCTTGGAAAATGTACCTTCATTGCCTCTCTTATGTACTAAAAATAGCAAGTTGTTGTAACTAACTGTTGAGATGGCACGATCCTGGCCCTTGGCTATCTGGATTGATCCTAGCCATTCATTGTAATTCTGGACCTCTATATAAAGGCCTTGTTGCCTCATTTGTAAAATATCAGAATATAGTTAGGCAGTAGATCAGAGTAGAGTAGAAGAGACTCTCGAAATTCTCTAAGAGTGCTTGGAGATTGTTGTAAATATTTCTCAAGATTAATGCAAAGACATTGGAGCTTGTTTGATGTTAAGTGTTGTCTTGTGGAATGACATGGTTTCTTGTATCTTGATGAAGTGGAGAAATGTTTCTAAATAGATTAGAAGTAGATTAGAGCTCATTGATGTGATGTATGTATGTATTGGATATTTGATCAATTCCTAGCTCATGCTTTTGACATTCATCATTGGTGAAGTGTTGTGTAAAGCTAGTCTGAGCTTCATTATAATTTGCTTAAGTTCGGTTGTGGATGCTCATTTGAGCTACACCGTCTAATGGGTGCTTATATGAGCTTTCATGATTTGAAAACCTTTCGCTATCCTTAGGAGATTGCACCAACTTCATGTAGTTGTAGGCACCCTTGGCGAAGTAGAGTTAGGTTAATTAAGGAGTTTGTCTATTCATGCATCATCATTGCTTCATTCACCTTAGATTAGTTTCTCTAAACCTTTATCTTTTTTCTTTTCTTTATTATTGACGCATTGTACATATATGATCCACACTAAAAGGAGAAATAAACTGAATGAAGTAAAAAGAAGTCTGCGTAAGTCCCTTTGTGATTACCAGCAAGATCACATGTATTCACTGAGTTTATCCATCGCAAATCATAAGTAAGGAACCTTGAAGTTACTTCATTGGATCACACAGCTTAGCCTTTGAAGAACTTTATTCAAGAGAGAGTGGGATACTTAGTGTTTTACTCTATTGTTGAGTTGTCTAAAAACAATCATCAACAGTCTCAAAATCCGTGCTCGGGTTTGTGAGCCAGTTCTCTTGTCTCGATATTTGTGTTGTCTTTGTGTTTATCCTCCAGCATCTTGTTTTTCGTGTCTTGAAAAATATAAAGATGGCGTCTCCTATCAAACACATTGAGCAAAAGGAGCATGCGCCCTACACTTTTATGGCCAAGCAACTTGCAAATTCTGTCAAAATTTATGCCTGGTACATTGACTCAGGTGCCTCTCGCCATTTCACACATCGACGAGACTAGTTCACAGCGTATATGCCATTCAAAGATTCTGTCATTTTTGGAGGAGGCGAAGAGTATACCGTTGTCGGCAAAGGCAATGTCCAAATTCAGTCTGGTGGGAGAAATTTAATATTTCTCGACATATACTTCGTACCTGGCATGGAGCTAAATCTTCCCTCTGTTAGTCAGATCATGCGACACTCACCTCATCTAGATGTTGTCTTCAGCATGCACTCATGCCGTATAGTGGATCGTGAGACACGCATCACTGTTGCTCAGGCTCTTGAGGATCATGGTCTATATAGACTAGTGGATTCTGATGATTCTCCAGAATAAGCTTTGGCAGCAAGGAGCACGTCCCTCAGTAAACTCTGGCATCAGCGTTATGGGCATCTCAACATGCACTATCTCTCTCAGTTAGCTCGGGAGAGTCTAGTTGGCGGTCTTCTAGAAATTCAGGCTCAACTTCCTGGCATCTGCGACGCCTGTCAAGCTGGTAAACAACATCGGACTCCATTTCCTACTGGTGACAAATGGAGAGCTTCCAAGGTTTTGCAATTGGTTCACGCTGATGTATGTGGGCCAATGAATACTCCGTCAGTTACTGGGTGCAGATATTTTCTTCTTTTTGTTGATGATTTCAGCAGAAAGATGTGGGTGTATTTCGTAAAACGGAAATCCGATGTGCTTAGTACATTTCAGCAGTTCAAAGCCTTGGTGGAAAAAGAATCAGGTTGTTCTCTCATCTCTCTTCGATCTGATAATGGAGGGGAGTTTTGCTCCTCCAACTTCACTCAGTTCTGTGCTGCACATGGCATCAAACGTCAGCTTACTACACCTTACACACCTCAACAGAATGGTGTTGTTGAGCGTCGCAATCGCACTATTACAGAGATGGCACGTTCTTTGTTAGAACATAGAGGTGTTCCTAAGAAGTTATCAGCTGAAGCAGTCTACATTGTTGTCTATCTTCTAAACCAATCACCCACCTACGCTGTCAGAAAAATGACTCCTGAGCAAGCCTAGTCTGGACGTCAGCCTCGCGTCAACCATCTGAAAATTTTTGGCTCCACTGCTCATGTTTGGATTCCAAATGCCAAGTGCACTAAAATGGACGCCAAAAGCCAGAAACTCATGTTCACGGGGTACAATGAAAATCATAAGGCTTACAGACTGATTGATGTAGATATTGATCGTCTCATATTCAGTCGTAATGTAGTTGTTGATGAGACTACTAGGCCCTTTCTGCTATCTCCTTCCTCTACTCATACTGAGGATCAGCCTTTGGAGGCTTCAGACTTTAGTGTTCACATTCCTTTTGCTCCACCTGATGGGAGGGTTCCTGTAGTTTTGCCCACATCACAGCATGGTATTCTACCACCCACCCCTCCTTAGGATATTCTGGATCCTCCTGATCTTGTTCCTACCTCTCCTGGTGATACCAATACACCTCCTTCAGATATTGGTTCATCTGCTCTCTGGCCTAAATGGTGGGCCAAAACAATTGGTGATCTTCACGATAATGAACTCATCGAGGGTAGATCTGCTCGGAAGAAGAGCAAGCAACAAAATAATGTCAATTTTGCTCTCATGGCAAACCTTTACAGCATTTCAGAACCTCAAACATATTCTAGGCCAAAGGTGTACCTGAATGGAAAAAGGCTATGGATGCTGAGACCAAAGCCTTCTGAAGAACAATACTTGGGTTCTTTTTGATCTCCCTCCTGCGACGAAGCCCATTGGATGCAAATGGGTCTACAAAGTCAAATACAAGGCTGATGGGACTCTCGACAAATATAAGGCTAAGTTGGTCGCCAAAGGATACTCCCAAAAAGAAGGTGTTGACTATGAGGAGACCTTTGCTCCTACAGCCAAAATGAGTACCATTAGGCTTGTTCTTGCTTTGGCAGCCCAATTTGGGTGGAAAGTCCATCAAATGGATGTTAAGAGTGCCTTCCTCAACGGTGATTTACAGGAAGAAGTCTACATGACGCAACCTCCTGGCTTCAAGGTTGCGGGCAAAGAACACCAGGTGTGCAAATTGGTAAAAGCTCTTTATGGCCTCAAAAAGGCTCTAAGGGCATGGTACATCAAGATTGATAAGTACCTCGTGGATCGTGGTTTTCAAAGGAGCCCCTTAGACTCCAATCTATATGTCCAACAATATGTTGATGATAGTCTTTACATTGTTATCTATGTCGATGATCTAATTATCACTAGCAGCTCTGAGCAGTTGATTCAGGGGATCAAACACGATCTCAATCAAACTTTTGACATGACCAATTTGGGACTCCTACATTATTTCCTAGGTATTGGGGTTTGGCAGCATCCTGACCGCATCTTCATCTCTCAGTCAAAGTATGCATGCGGTTTGCTAGACAAATTTCGGATGGCAAACTACAAACCTGCTTCTACGCCCATGGAAAAAGGGCTGAAACTCTCAGCTAATTCCGACTCTCCTGTAGAGAATGAATCCACATTTAGGCAATTAGTGGGCAGTCTCATCTATCTTCCTACCACTCGACCTGATCTTAGTTTTGCAGTCAGCTAAATCTCTCGTTTCATGACAGCTCCTAAAGCTGAACATTGGGTTGCAGCAAAGCATGTGTTGAGATATGTGCAAGGTACTTCTGACTTTGGCATTCTATATGGCCGATGTGCAGACCCTCAGCTGATTGGTTTTACAGATTCAGATTGGGCAGGATCGATTGATGACAGAAAGTCTACCTCTTGGTATATTTTCAGTTTGGGAACAGGTGCCATCACATGGACTAGCAAGAAGCAGCAGGCAGTGGCTCTCTCCTCGACAAAAGCCGAATATCGGGGAGCTGTTAAAACAGCCTATGAAGCAGTTTGGCTTCGACGGATGCTTTCAAACATGCAAATGTCTCCTACCGGGCCTTCACCCTTGTATTGTGACAATCAAGCGGTATTGAAACTTGCCAAAAATTCTATCTTTCATGAACGGACAAAACATGTTGACCTTCATTGTCACTTCATTAGCCAACTAGTTGAAGACGGATCTGTTGTGTTGCAGTATGTTCCTACAGAAGACCAGACTGCAGATATTCTTACCAAATCTCTGAGCCCAGATAAGTTTGTCAAATTTCGGGACAATCTTGGTCTAGTTGACAGATCGACCATTATGGGAGGATATTAAACTACGGTTAGTTTCTTATAATGGTCGCTTATGCTTATCTTGTTTTTTGTTTGCTTTATGCGTTTCTTCGTTGTTTGCTTTATACAGCCTATTGTCTATTCTTAGACATTGTTTCCTTTATATAGAGCTTCTGCTCTCCTTTGTAAATATACATTCTGTAATATATTCAATGATATTCAATAGTAAATCTTTCATGTATTTCTATAACATGTCCCAGATGGATTACAACTTGCCTAGTTTCAAGCTTTGAGAGTCTTTGGATCTGGGAAGGCACCCATGAATCTTCAAACAAATTTTGTCTTTGACAGTCCATAGTCTTTGTTCCATTTTACCCTCTATAAAAGAATCGGGATGGGATCACCATTCTCAGGTAGCAGCCATTTTTAGGGGGAGTGGGGCACAATGATTTCATTGGGGAGGATTGTGCATGCTATTGCAGGAAAGATTTCAGTTCAAACTATTTTCGGGAGATGAAGCATTGTTCAGAACCTAGCTGTAGTTTAGATTTGTCAAGGGACATGATGCAGGAGAGGAGGCCATGACATCCTCCTTGGGGTGGTCAAAAGAATGGCTGAACATGGTTATAGATCTGGGGATAGATGTAGGGAAACTGAGGACAAAAAGCAGATCTGCTTTATTAAAGGCATTAGAATGAGAATCTCAGTACATGGTCCATAGAATGATAACACCATAAAGTTGTTAAGAACACATAAAGATTGCTTTCACAGGGAACTTTTTGAAATACAATCCAAAACCCAGCACCTCCAACTAATTATTACATATATGTCTGCAAAGGATGCCAAGTCTCACACTGATTTGAAATCCCTTGTAAACGATTAAAGTCACATAAAACCCACCCAAAAACATGTTTGACAATTCAACTATAGGCTAACTAGGATGAGAATCCTAACTAAATGCTGACCCGATTGGATTATGAGTTAACTCCCTTGATCCGATGTGATTAAGTTAACTCACAAGATGAATTTAATGAACTTAGTCATCTAATTTGACATTGAGTTAAATTAGGGAGTGAATTAGGGTGCTAACCAAGACTGACTTCTAGTTCAACTATCTGAGGTAAATATTATGAATTATCCACATTTACAAGTTAATTATTTACATAATCAAATAATCAAACCTAAGCTACCTAGCTAAAATAACGTAAACTTAGAATAATAAGGAGTAAAATGTTATACACCAATAGGCCCTACATCTTAAATCTATAAAAAATCTAAAATTGGACTGAATATCAATATTGAAATTAGGAAATTCGGAATTCCATTTTTTTTGTCTTCATAAGGACTAAATTCTAAAACTTACAAATGAGAATCTTATAGGTTATTTGAACAAGGAAACCAACACCAAAATCTAAAAAAAGAACAAAGAAAGAACTTTATCATAATCCAAATTGCAGTTCTAGATCGCACATAAGATAAAAAGAATGTTTCCTAAGAAGTTATGAGCACCAATTTAGATCTAATAACCTCCAATGGCAGTAAGAGACTTCATTTGGCCAAGAACTAGACTTGGACACCATCAGATCCTACACTGGTCTTACGACAGTAATAGAAGATCATGCTAGCAGTTCTCATTTGCCAAAGCTTTTCTGGAAAAACTTCATAGAATCCATTTTTAAGCTTTTGTGCACTATTTCTCTCTAAGCAGTGATCTAGGCCTAAAACAGCATTATTTTTGTGCCTCTATCTTTTGCTTTGGTCATTATCTACTTCTTTCCCTTATGGGAATCCTCCCCCCCAAATTTTTATATTTGCACTAACATTTTATGACAAAAGAAAATGTTGTTGCTCCTAAGTGTTTGTATTTCTTAATTAGTGGTATTTGATTGACATGAATCAAAAAGTAGTGGACAGCTGGAACTGCTGCACGTGGCAGATAGCAATGAATTAAAAGTTGAGGGGACAACTGCAAGAGCTGTAAAAGGTAGATAGCATGAATTAAAAGTCAGTATACAGAAAATTCAAAATAGCTATAAAGATGGGTATAAATTAGAAGTAGGTAGACATCTACAAATATTCAACATAATTGTAATATTTTTAGCCCAGATATATAGATAGTTCTCTTATACAAATAGAAAACCCAAGAAATAGTCATATCATCTAGTCTACTAGCAAAGAAGTTTTCTTGTACTTTGGGGAATGATATGTTCATAGATAGCAATGTGAGATAATCTCTTCTAAGCTGTCAGTCTATGCAAATCATGAGAGCAAAAGTTCAAGGCAATTTCTATCCTTTTCTCTCAACTATAATTGTTGTTATGTATATGATCTGAAAATATTACGAGTCCTTTTGCACAATCTTCAGCTTTATAATAAGTCTAATATAGCATTTCATGCAACAATTTTATCAGTGTTTACCTTCATTTATGCTTTCATTTCTTTAGTCATTTAATTTTTGTCTTAGTCATTTTTTCAATTTCTAGGGGTCATTTCTACCCTGGAACTTTTCTCATGATACTGGATGTAGTTTGGAGTCCCACCAACTTAATTTGGTCACTCGTGGACATTGATATAATTTCTTTCTTTCTTTGTAATAGCTAATAGTTACTCTCTCTTTTCTCCTTATTTTTTTTACATTTTACTTGTGGCAAAAAAAATTAGAGTTACTTCTTCCCCCTTTACTCTTTAAGGGGATGCAACTTTAATAAGTAAGAACAGCACAACTACAGCATGCTTAGTGCTCACAGGAGGGAACTACAAAAGACTGTTATAACTCTAGTATTGAATGACTTTCACTTAAATAATTACCACAAGAAACTGGCTAGAAATATTGCACACTCTTCAGGTGTCATAGCATAAAACAAGTACCATAAACTACTGAACTAATGTTGTTGGGGTGTGAGTACCCAACCTTATTTAAGGCACATGCAAGATGCAATCGCAGCCGGTATGTGGGTGCCCTTTTTGTACTTGAGTCACACCAGGTGAAACAAAGCACACCCCTCGCACCTGGGTGCATTTCACATTAATTTCCAATGGACCCCTATTAACATTTTCAAAATATATATATATATAACAAAAACTACAAAATGCATTAAACTTTTAAAGGAATTAATAAAAGACTAAAAAGTCAATGCATAAAAGAGCAAAACTTAACCATCATTTTATCATTACTTTTCATTGTTAAAAACTTCAGCATTATTATTTTATCTCTCCAACACCTGGACTTCTTATTTTACTCCAGTGTTGCGTTTTTGTTTCCTCTGCTCACACTTTCAGGTACAATTAAGACAACTATTTTTCCAACTTCTATGTGACACCAAAAGGCTTTTTTAATAATTTGTGAGATAATTATAAAACTGCCACTATTAAAAGCAATTTAACAAAACCTATGGACTAATTATAAAGAGTCCATAGAAAGGATGTGTACAACCAGAAAAGCTAAGAGTGGAAAAACTAGAGCTAAGAGTGGACTAATTACAAGGAGTCCGTGGGAAGGACTTTTACGAAAAAAGAAGAGAAAACATGAGGGGCAAAGAAACTAGAGCTAAGAGTTTGTAGAGCAGAGTTTTTTCAACATTTTTTAATTTCCTGTCAGCTTAAACATAGAAAGTGCATATCTTTAGAGGCCAGGGCATCAATGAAGACACCGGCATTTTGTTGGTTGGTAAGCAGGAGCAGCCATGTTTCATCCATCAAATTAGGGTAGATTCCAATTATATCCAACTGCCTCCCCTTCTGTGTCATGTCCCCATAAATTTTAGTGGATCGATTATGTGCAAATGACATTAAAATCCATACTAATATTGAAAATCGAATATATTTACAATTTTACAAATATAATATTATAGACTAAATATTATAAAATATAGTATAATATATTTATTTAATTATAAATATTATAATAATATAAATATAATATTATATAATAATATTAATACTATTATTATGTAATAATAAATTCTAAATATGAAAGAATCGTGGAAAGCAACGATTCATAGTAAGTGTAAGGTAGCAGCTGCCTTAGACAAATCATAGCTGGAAATGGTTAGTAGGAATAAAACGGCGCCTTGTATAAGACAAAAACAAGTAAACAAAAGACTTCACATTACTTGCAAAAGGGATCGATTAAAGTAGACAATAATTATAGGAAAACAACGATTATAAGATAAGAACGATTCAAAGGAGGGCGCCGATTAGGTAAAGGTAGCGACTATTGATAGAGGCCGCCAGTCAAAGTACAAAAGGGGAGTCGCTTGGGCATTTGTCTAAAAGGCATCTATTCATCCTCAAGCATCGATTAAGGGAGGATGAGTAAAAGAAGACTAGCAGATTCACAGGCTCTTGTAAGATTCCTTACTTAGTTTTAATGTTTAAAATTCCTCAGTCAAATATAATCATATTGCACCTTGCCTATATAAATCATTCCTGACATATTCCTCCTAGATAGCACCAAGCTGGACATAGATATTTAACACTGTTACTGGACATTGGATTTGGGAATTATGAATGACTGTAGACCATTATATTTTACAAATTCAAATAATGTCTGATCGACATGCATATGCGATTGATATCTGAATCCCTCACATTGTTAATGGTAACGAACTACAGCTGACCCACGACTGTATTGCATTACACAATGAATCGAATGAACATGATGAACAGATGATAATAGTTATTGTTTAATTTGACTCTGCACTCTGACATGCGCTCATACGAAACTGCATAGATATATATATATTAAATTAAACTGAATTATAGGCGGCATTAATCTGTATGGTATGATGAATGAATTGTAAACACCAATCTTGATATATTTACTTCTGCACTCTGATATATCTCATGCTGAATTATATACTACTGTTGGACTTGTTTCATAGTAATAAAGGCAAAATTGTAAATGAATCAATAAAGACTGCATATTTTGAAATTGTCTGGAAACTGCCTGTATTCTGTTTATCCAGCCAGGAGGGGTGAATCATAACCTAAGTAGATTGCCTAAAAACCCCACCCAGATTTCCACCCCACAGGCCCAAACCAAGGGTTGGGCATTCTGCCCCACAGGCCCGAGGCAAGGGTTGGGTCAAGGAGGGGTGGGGGTCCCACATAGGATTATGCCCCATAGGCCCGTGACAAGGGATTGGGCAATAGGACAGTGGTAGGCCTTAGGCTACTTAAGGATTTATGATTCCCCTCCCCTGATGAGCTGAGTAAATCTTCTTTCATATGTGTTTCAATCTGCAAGTATGATTAAGTTGGATTGCTGGATACTAAATATTAAAAATAACATGTAGCAATATGGACTTGAATGTACATGTTGGTGCAGGTACCATTTCAAGAAGACACTTGGGGTAGAAGTAAACTATTCAGTCCAAGATTATATAATTAAAGAGAGCATTTATAAGAGGAGAAACCCTAAACCTAATCCACCAGCGAATTCTAGGGCAAACCGGGTAAGGGACATTACATTCTGTTATGCACAGGTGTTGGAGTTCCACCTCTTATTGGATGGAACCAAAATCAACCATTGGAAAATTCATCGCATTGACAGCCCTTTTTACAGCAAGTTATTGTTTATTGTGATGGATTACCTAGCTCGCTCCCTTTTTACTTTGTCATTGGTGAAGAGCTTCTCTATGGATTCTGTTCTATTCAGGAGGATTTGGTAGCTGTGTCTCAGTAGCCTTAGGCATTCAACTTGTTTGTTCAGGCAATCTTGTATTGCTAATGCTATTGTCTCTTAGGCACTGCTCATTTGTGACAAGCAAATTCATGCATCTTTTCTGCATATCTGGCTCTAGTCCCTTTGCTTCCATTGTACGGGAAACCTCTACAGATCATCATTTACATTTGCCAAGGCAATGTGAACGGAAGTTTCATTGGACTTGGGTTTTTTAGCAAAGAGTGGGATGGATTCTTCGGGGATCGTTGCAGCCAGATGGCTATGGGTGCAGCTTTCAGGAAGTTCTTTATGCCAACAGAGATGAACAGGGTTTAAGGTTCTTTCAGCAGTTTGTTCAATAATGGTTATCTTAGGGGTGGGGAGTGGGGATTTCAGACATAACCCATGGAGGAGAGATAAGAAAACTAAGATTCAAAGTTTTTCGCTGTGAAAAGTGCACCCGCAGACAGAACCTTAGTGGGCTGGTTGGTACAAGAAGGCATACACAATTTAGGAAAAGGAAAAGCAGATTTAAATGGGTAGTTACCATTCCTCATCAAGAGAGAATTCTATGCAGTCCAAGATAGGCAATGGAAAATTCATTGGATTCGTTGAGTCATTGTTCTGGCCTTACTCATCTAGAATGATGGCCCGTGCTCATTTATTTTGGTGCCTTCATAAGCTGTATTTGCAATTACAGGATTTCGACTTTCCATTGTCTTGCTGCACTTCAGGATGCCTTCATAGCATGTATTCCATGTTCTTTGCAAGGGCCGTACTTTTTTGTTTGCTGTAGGTAGTCATCTCCTTGTCTCACATTTCATGAGCACTTGTACGCTGTTTCTGGGCTTTTGTGAGTAATTGCATGCTGTTCATGAACTGTTTATGGGCACTTTGAGGGCACTTGTAAGTTGTTTGTGCACAATTTATGGCATGTTATGCTGTGTTTTCTATATGAAAATTTGTTGCTCATTGTGCATCCTCTGTTTTTCAAAGCCAAGAGGAGAAAAAGCAGAATTTAGTACTTTGTTATTTTTATTTTTTTAAATGTAAGTTTGTAAAATCCTTATTTAAGTTATAACTTATACATTGACAATTTTCTAGATCATATGGTTTTTATAGTTAATTTTCATAATTTTCACTTTATTAATCTTTGGTTGTTTTATCTTGTTAGATTAGTATGATAACATTTTAATTTTGTTTTCTTTTAATTATTTAAATTTATCTCAATGATACAATGGACACACACCCAAGGTCTAGGATAAGTCCCAGACATCTTGGGGATAGGGATGAAACGTCCCCCCTCCCCTATTCCATCCTGCAGGAAAAAAGGGGATGTCCCTATGATATGGGAATGCCCCCTTTATTCTAAAACGCCACAAAGATGCCCCGCTGTCCCCAAGACATTATAGGATGTCCTTAACAACTATCAACACTTTAGAAAAACTTCCCAAAAAAAATTATCTACAAAATCAACAAGATATGCAAAATCAAACTAAAATCAGTAATTACTTTTAACAGATTACAAAGGTAGATGATTATAACGTTGAGGTGAGCAAACATACCCTATAAAGCCTCCAAATATAGAATCTTATCTTGGTTGATTCTTAGATGCTTCTTAAATTCACTAGTATACTCTGAGAATTCCACCATTTGCTGATGGAGAAATGGTAAGTGGTTTCATGCAATGTGTGAATAAGATATATACAAATGGTGAGGAAGCAAATAATATCAAAGAACAGTTTGTCTGCTTTGTTTGTGGATGTGATGAATTTGCATCCATGGATGCAAAGAATCATTTGGGCATGCAGGATCCTATTAATTGCTGTATACTCTGTAGTATTTGTGCTGATGATGAGCCTAGAGAGCACAGAGGTTTGCCATACATTTGATTTCTCAAGAGGCCAGTATGTCTGTTTGTGAGAGGAACTGAGCACCAATCATTTTATTGCCAATATGAAGAGAAACCATCTAGAATCTAAGAGAGCAGAGAACTTGGTTTTCATCTATAGGTCTTCAATTGATATCATTGAGATTCTTGCTACAAAGAGGGGCCTTCTAGGTAATGAATGTGGAACCTAGGGACACTCATTTAGATGAGGAGATTGTTGCAAGATGGACTCACTGAGTAGAGTAATATTTATGAACCTCCACAAGCTGAAACAAATGTCAAGCTTGAGCAGTTGCTTGAGGAATTGATGCATCACGATGATTTAGACAAGGATCTCTCCACTATAGATGCTACAAATCCACCTCCAGCATAGCCTTCTTTCACTTGTCTTGTGTCATATGACACCAGATAATTTTGTAATTTTGACTTACATGTAGTTACCAGTCAAAGTCAGATTTTCAACACCTTCAGATTGGCGCATGACAAATATTGATGTTGTAATTTTGAGTAGTTAATAGCCAGAAATAGATCTTCAGCAGTTTGGATATTTTTTTGAGACTGGCTCATAAATTGTGACATATATTGATTTTTTATTATATTACATAATGAGATTATAATTTAGTTTATTTCTGCTTCAATTATGAATCAAAAAAAAAACATGACAATCTCATGATTTGGAACTTTTAAGTTTTATGATCTCATGTTTTAATTTTCTGTTTTCTACTTTTATGTTTAATGATTCATTGATTTGGTTCTTATGTTGTAGTGCACCCAAGTTTTGGGTTTCCACACCTTGTGTACCACTGCACCCTTGGACACTTTGCATACTATACTCATATACCCAAGTTTTGGAAATTTGTTCCAGGGGCTACATACCTGCACCCATGTCACCTTACTACTAACTAACAACAAAGTTGCATGTACAAAGTAATATTCCACCATAAAATGCCTAGCTTGAAGTTAGGACCTTAAATATTTACCAACACTTTTATATCATTATTTCTTTGTTGAATTGATTTAAACTAGCTAGCTGAAGTAAATTTTATTTGTTTAAGCTTTAAGGGATTGATTGCATGGGATGGCTTCCAGTTCTCTGCTAAGCACAAGGGACAACAAGAAGAGAAATGCCAAGAGCCCTCTGCTAAACAGGGAAAGGGCTTCCCCCTCTCCAATAGTCCCCTGCAAGGGATGACAACTAGGCAATGTTTCTACCACATCCTCTGTTGCCATCCCCAAAGGAAACATGGATACTAGTCCCCTGCTCACAGCAATGATCATCTATGCAATAATATGGCAACCCTAATATAGACGAATACCATATTGAGTAGATTAATGGAAACTAAAAAATCCACCACCATAAATATGCTTGTTGCAGAACCAGTAGAAATCAAGTCCATTTTTTCTTGTTCTTCTCTTTTTTGTATTTACTTGAGTATGACAATCTACTTTAAGTCTTTAACCAATTAAAATTTTCAAAGAACGTTTTCAAATACCTGAGATGCTGCTGTACCCACCAAAGAAGGCAGAAGCCCACCATACAATCTACACCAACCTTCATCCCTAATAACCTGCACAAGAAATTATGCACAAATAATGGGCGAAACAGCACTCAAATGTTGTGTCACGTGCCCACCTTTCTCCAACATGAAACATAAGATAATTTTTAGTCTCAACTAATATGCATATTACATAATGTTTCATTACATACATAATATACAGTTAACTCCATTACAATTTCAATTACACCCTGATACATCATAATAATAAAAACAGCACAGAATACACATTTTTATAGCTGTTCATTATTTCTAGCAATGTGAGCTTTGGAAACAAGATCAAAGAGGGAATATAACCTGGCACATTTGACGCAGAGTTCCATGGTGCTTTTCGAGCTGTTTTTCAGATATACTCTCCAAATCCTCATCTGAAGCCTTTTTTAGTTTCCTCTCAGTATGTTGTCTTGTATTAACCTGCTCTTCAATGGTGGTGTATGTAAATAGGGGAAAAGCATGTAATAATTAAAACATGAAGTTAAAATATAGACCACCTTATACAAACCAGTGTAATGGGTATTCAAAATACAGATGCTAATAGTCAAATATAACTAAAATTCGATTTGATCCAGTGGGTTATGGTGTAATGGCAATGAGGCACATTTGTAAGAAGTTGAACCAGTTCAAATCCATATCACAGGAATAAGATCACCCATAACCCCAATGAAGGTTGTCCCTAAGGCTCACCAAAAATTTACCTAGCCATAAAACATATTAATTTGCTAAAAAACATCACATTCAAAATTGGTGTAATTAGAGTTATGATCTTCCCTAATGTGGGGGTTTCTAAATAGTCAATTCAGAAGGTAACTAGCCCCCAACTAAGCAGAAATGGATGTAACTGGTCCCCATCTAAGCAGAGAACGATAACACTGAACTCCAATGGCACTTCAAAAGCAATCCAAGTCCTGCTAATCCAATAATGCGGTATTTGGTTGGATTGGATACCTAATCCAATAATATCACTGAAGCTATTGGGATCCACCAAGGCCTATGGTGGGCTAATTGCTACTATCTACATTATGTTTAGGTGGAAACCAACTCCATACTCCTAGTGTCCTGTCCCAAATTGGGCTTCCATCTCTCCTCAAAAAATCAACACCTTCAGAACCTGGTTAACGAAATACGCATTTCCCTTGGAAGTTCATTTCTGAACTTTAAAGTTTCCCATACCCCATGTGAGCATAGTGCTGCTGCAAATCATTTAGCCAAGCCAATTTCCAACATACCAGAGAGGAAAACACCAATCAGGATCATCAATACTATACAGCTGAATTCTACAGCTACTTAGAGGGAATTGATCCATAAGGAAAGTATTAATGGATAGGATGGAATTTAATTATTTAAGTCTTATATGGGGCCTAATGCAATTTCACATTTTAAAGTCCCTACATAAATTCATTTACCCTAGTAATAGGAAAGGACAGGTCACTGCTGATTATTTTGCCACTCACATCCCCTTATATCATCATTTTTCCTCCAACATTTCATATGACTGTTTATCCAGTTTTCCCCATCTCACCTTCATGTCAAGCCTCATTTTCTACTGATTTTTGAAATGATGTTCTATAGATGAATTTTTTTAGCTTCCCTAGGTGTGAACACATTTCCCTTGACTCTTTCACCATTTCTGGTTTTGTTTTCGCTCTGCATTTTGCTTTACTATACCCTGCCTCAAACTAAACTACTAGTATGACAAGTGATACTCCAGTTGCTAAAATAACAAGTTCCTCTACTGAAAAGAAAATGGAGGAATGGGAGGGCAACCAGAAGCTTAAATTTGATAACCCAGAGCTTGAGCAGCTTAAGCAATTGAAAAACAGAGGCAAGGCCCTGGCTGAGGCTGATATTGAGTTTGGATTAGAGGGCATAAAATGGCAGTACTTCTCAGACGATAGCACAATCCGAACAAGGAACAAAGTCTTCACCAGGCTGCCATTATCAATGAGACAACTAAGTTTATCTCCATAGGGACTAATAAATTCTTGGGAGATAAAATTGAAGCTCGTAAAGACAGGAAAAAGAGGTCGGAGGGGCAGCTTAAAGATGATCCAGCAGGAACTGATGCAGATCCACAAGCTCTCCCATGGTCGCCCAGCCCTTGCTGGTACTGCTTCTAAAGATGAGTCTAATTTTACTACTTATATTCATGCTATTACTGTTGCTCATCATGGATTTTCTGAATTTGCCAAACTGGGATGTTTTGTAAAGCCTAGGGACAAGCAGAAAGGATGACAGGAACTTACCTACAAAATATCATCAAACTGAAACAATAACATGAGAAAAAGAACACAGTGCTTGGAAATAGCTGCAAATATGCTTCGAAATGTCCCATACTATGAAGACTGATGTTACATGGCTGACTCATATGGAGTATTAAAGTTTAAATTTAATAAACAACTTTTGTTGAGAGGCCGACCCCCCCTCTAAATAGAGCGCTCACTATATAATGAAAAAAAATTGTCTTATTCATATATTATAATGTGGTGCGGTTATTAAAAGGAAGAGATGTGATTAATATACTTGGAGGGGTGCGATTTGTTTGTGTTTGAAGAGGTGTACATTTAAAAAGGCAATGAAAATATATTTTCAGTTTTGATCTACAGCAGCAATCTTAGGGAAGGGATGTGACTCCCTTTAAGATGATATTAAAAGAGAATCGCCACAACATATGAAGGCAGGGATATCATCTGAATATTGAGAAGATGAAGAGCTGAGTAAGTGCAGAAAAAGAATGAAGTGTGGAAGGACATATGCAGCAGCATATGAAGATGATGTACAGATATGTATGATGAACAAGTACAGATATTTATGCAGAGATATATGTTTGACAAGATACATATGCAAGAATCTAAAAGGGGAATACAATGAAGATCATTCGGAGTTAGAGCAGAACTAGTACAGAGATAAATATAAAAGAGCAGAAACAAAATATAAAGGCAGACAGGAATATATAACAGCAGATATATATAAATATATATATTTATAACTATGGACAGCAGAGACATTCTTTATAACAGCAGAGGTACATATACCGCTCAAGGAAGCATAAATCATTCATCAAGGAAGCAAGCAATAAGAAGAAGAAAATATATTTTTAGCAGAGATAAATCTGCAGAAAACAGATCAGTAGTGATATATATATAACCACAGAGAATTACTTATTGCAGCCATTCTATCATGATATAACTATTATGATAAAATAGCTAGTTTAATGGTCACTTGTCTCCCTGCTTTTCTCCTATTAGATAGGTTTTATTCCATCTTTAGTTATTTCCTTTATGCTTTGCCTTGTTAACTGTAGCTTTTGCTTTATGCAAGCTATCAGTCTTATTTTAGTATGTTCCCTCTCTTTATAAAGAGCTTTCGCTCTCTGATGTATGATCTGAACATTTTTCAATAAACTCTCATAGTTTCTGTAACATGGTATCAGAGCCATGTTCGAACCTGATTAGTTCGATCTTATGGGTTCTTTGCTGTTCGCCATTGAAAGTTTGTTCGTGGGTTGTATATTTCTCTTCCCGCTTGTTCTTTGACGTCGGTTTAAGGGCATCTCTACAAATCCAAAGATCATTCGCAATTTCTCAAGGTGTGGTCGCAGGGTCATGATTTTTTTTGGAGGTCGCGGGTTTATAGTCTTTGTGTTTTGAGGTTCTAGCGGGCTTTGACGTTGATAATCTGGGTATACTCGCAAAACGTTGGTTGCCATTGACCATTTCATTGGTCACATCTATTTCCTCATTCTGAAACATCGACATTCTTTTCTTTGACGGGTTTTTTCGCGGCCTCTGGAGTTTCCATTGACAACTCTCATGGCCATTTCTGTGGCGATTTTGTTCTGAAAATCGTGCCTTTTTCGCGATTTTGATCTGTAATTCTTGTATTTTGTCTACTCATGATTTACAAGATTTATTTTGTGTCTTTCGCGTTTTTTCCTTTCTACGGCGGCTTCTTTATGGAGATCAGCGGACTTTCTCTGTGTTTGTGGGCGTCGCTTCTTCATTTCCGCACGATGCCTAGGTCGTTGCCTATGGTATCTGTAATCGTATTTTCTGGAGAGGTAGAGGATCTGCTGAATTGTTATTAGGTAGTGGTTTTTACCGGCGTCTTCCTTCCTCTGTCGTGATTTATTGTGCTTGAGCTATTTCTGTTGAACGTGGTTCTTGGTTCAAATCTTTGCGGTTTGCAATCTCCTTTCTTAGCTTGTGTTTATATGAGGTCGTTGTTCTTAAAACTCTCTATTTGATAGCCTTTGGAGCTGGTCTATTGGTGTTTGGAGCATATTTGTTGTGAGTCAATCCCCAGCTTCAACGTTCATCTCAACTCCTTTATGACCAACGGATAGCATCTGCAAAACTCGGGATTCAAGTTTCTGATATACGTGCCTATTCTGTTGCATAGATCTGATATACGGGATTGGAGATTCTTGGGTGCCACCTGTATTGCGCCTGGTCGGCAGAAATGTTTTCAAGCACTTTTTGATCACTGTTTTAAGAGATTTATGATTTTTAATCTGATTGTTTTTGCTAGTAGTTCTGTCAGAAGTGTTGAGCAAGCAGTCCGTGATCACATTTGCATCAGCAGACATGCAGAAGTTCGTTTTATTTTTGAAATCTGTGCTCAGATGTTCTAAGCCTTTGATATCCATACTCTCGAGATCTGTGCTGTAAAATCCGTGTTTCAAATTTATCTCGAGATCCGTACCTTGAAGTCTATGTTCACGACTGTTGAGTCAGCTTATTCCGTGTTTTCAGAATCTATATCTATGTAAGGATTTTCTGTTTGTTGTCTGTGACGTCTATCTGCTTCCGTTTATGTGCCCACTGCTTAAAATTCGTTTTTTCATGTCTCGAAAAATGTGAAGCATGGCGTCTTTGACCAACATTCTGTTGGAGAGCAGTCAGAGATTCAACGGCAAGAATTACAACACCTGGAAGCAACGGATGATGACTATTTTTGAGTATCGGTGTTTGGACAAAATTATTCTGGGCACAACTACACGTCCTCCAGTGGCGGGTAAGGATCGGGATAGATTCGATGAAAAAAATCGTGAAGCGGTAATGCTTATCAAGCTATCGATCACCAATGATCAACGGCCACAGGTTCCGTCTAGGAAAACAGCAAAAGAAATTTGGGAATCACTGAAGGACCTTCATGAAACCTCTAACAAAAGTCGAGCATTCTTTCTCAAGAACATGCTCTTCTCGATGATGATGGATGATCAGATGTCTCTACAGGAGCATCTCACAAAAATCAAGAACATCCGTGATCAGTTGACGGCGATTGGTCAAAAGATGGTGTAGACAGCAAATTAGTTAAGTGAATAAATAACGTAATAAGATGTAATTAGTTGTCGGTACCAACCGACGGGTCGGGTAGTTTGGAGTCGGTACCAACGGTTGGCATCACAACCAACCTTGGCGATGAGTATTTAGAGCGTCAATACATCGTAGTCGGGGCATCGGTGATTCGACAATAGGTGATATGCGGACATTGGAGTCATAATGAAATATGTATGTTATTGTTATGAACATTGTAATGTTTCCTGTGAATCAATGATGAATACGATGGTCTATTCTGAGTAATTCTGTTATGTTCGAATGATGAACTATACTACTTATTTCCGTTTACTTCATACTCTGTGAAACACACCATATTGCGGTAAACATTTGGCGCCGTTGCCAGTTCGAAAACGGGTCGAAGGTGACAAGTCAACGACAAGTTGAGTCGTCCGAGGCCATCGGGTGACAAGTCGATGACAAGTTGAGTCGTCCGAGGCCATCGGATGACAAGTTGAGTCGTCGGAGACCATCGGATGACAAGTTGAGTCGTTGGAGACCATCGGATGACAAGTTGGCTATCAATGACAAGTTGAGTCGTCCGAGGCCATTGAGTGACAAGTCAATGACAAGTTGAGTCGTCCATGACAAGTTGAGTCGTCCGAGGCCATCGGGTGACAAGTCGATGACAAGTTGAGTCGTCCGAGGCCATCGGGTGACAAGTCGATGACAAGTTGAGTCGTCCGAGGCCATCGGATGACAAGTTGAGTCGTCGGAAACCATCAAACAAGTGGCATCGTCAGAAACAAGCAAATCGTCGGGTGTAACCAGGGTCGAAAAAAACACAATGAAGATGGCGTCGTGATGGGGTAGCCGACCAAAGAGCCAGTACAAACAAACAAGGATTGTGAAGATGCTCTGACAGAAGACCTTGCAGTTTGTGGGAAAACTCGTTGAAGGACCACGTACGGAGGGAGGCTCTCAGGCGAGAGATCCCTCAGTCGGTCATCTGGGATCAAGTGCACGTCAACCAAGAGGTCGACCATCTCCTCACCCGAGTAGCAATTAATGCCCATACAACTCAATAAGGATAAGAACCGAGTACCAAGTGGGCATGAAACACCAGAGGAAAGAACACAAAGATCATTGAGATTAAAGGAACAAGAAGAACGAAGGAAAACACTGAGACAAATTGTCAATGAACATTATCATGCCAACGAAGGAATTTTCAAGACACCGCTGACAAATAAAGAAAAAGGGAATGAAAATGAATTGATAGAAGAAATTGAAAACAGCATACGCCGCATCGGAGAGTTATCCATATCGGATGACGAAGGGCCGAGAGTTGGAAGATCTGAGCCTAAGACCCCAGGGCAGAGGGAGTATTAGAACGAACCCGAGGAGACTCAAGGTGTAGAGGACGCTGACGGAGGACACGGGGAAGACTCGAATGTGGCCGAGAGTCCAAGTGTCGCACCGAGACGTTGCGAGAGAACCAGTCCAGTCAGGTCCAACGCACAAGGAGGGCATTGGGGAAGGATGGTGACTCTGCCAGCCGAGAGGCAGAAGCTGCCAAAATTTACGGGAAATGGGTCAGAAGATCCAGTACGACACTGTAAGACGTGCGAGACGATTTGGATAGCCAATGGGCAAGATGATGTGGACTACTGGCTGAAAGCATTTCCAGAGACACTGAGAGATAGTGCCATCGACCAATACACAGAGTTGGCCCAAGCACACAGGGCATCATGGAGATTACTTAATAAGGCATTTCAAGACGAATTCAAACTTCTGAGGGATGACAGTGAAATTGTAGCGGAGATCTACAGTACGAAGCAAGGGAAGCACGAGAACGTGCGAACCTACAACCAGAGACTGAAAGAATTGTTGGGAAAACTGGAAGGGTTGCATCCATCGCTAAGAAAGAAAATGAAAGTCATGCCTCCGTCATCATACGATGAAGCGTACAATCAAGCGATGGATATAGAGAGTGAAAATAAAATATCCTTCCAAGGGAAAAGGAAGACAGACGACGAGGATAGTACGGATGACAATAGCGACAGTGAGTCCAAGACCGTGCAAGCACTCAAGAAGGACATGATGAGAATGATGAAAGAACTGAAGGCCGACAAGGAGAGTATGAGGGAAGCCGGAGAACTGTGGTGTACAGATTGCAAGGGGGAAGGTCATACAAAGGCAAATTGTCCGAAAAAATTGTTTTGTGATATCCGCCAAGTGATGGGACATTCCATCAAGGAATGCCCATACAATCTGAAAGCAAGGTGTACGCAAGTACTCTTCACTCAAGGAGAACCGTCAACACCGCCGAACACACCACCAAAGCCCCAGTACAATAGCCATGCATCCCCTGGAGGTTACCAAAGCAATTGAAGTCCGAGAAATAGATTGCAGTATGACAGCAAGGGGCGACCGATGATACAGTGTCGGCAATGCAACGAGTGGGGGCACTTTGCAAGAGAATGCCCGAACAACAATCAGAAGACAATAAATGCATTATGCAAGTGGTGTGGGCCTAGAGATCACAAAGAAAAAGATTGCCCGAAGCAAAAAGGGGTGAACCTATTCAGTTTCAAGGAGAATGATGAAGAGATCCTGGCGGTTACCCGAGCACAATGGAAAAAGGCGACGTATCCAGATCCCCGAACCGAGGAGAGACTTCAGGAGGCTAGGAAAGAAGTAGAGATGGCAATGGAAACGGAAGGAAAGAATAGAAGAACAACTACCGTACGACCAGAGTCGGACAAAAGTATCGTGAATCAGGTGTTGCAAACCACTGTATCGGTCAAGATAGCGGATCTTCTACAGAGCATGCCGCAACTGAGGGTGGCAATCTCAAAGGCGATGGAAAGGAACTCAAAAAGGCAAACAAAGGATGAAGATGTCATAGTGGAGCCACCGCTGGAAGGAGAACAAGTCGTCGATCCGAGACTGTTGGCCATTAACAATGGCAAGAATCCAACTATCGTACACATGGAAATCGGTGGATGTCACCTGACGAACACAATAATCAAGGGTGGATCAGGAGTGAATGTGCTGATAGAAGATACGTGGAAGTGCTTGGGGAAACCTACACTATGGCCACAAAATTTCCAGTTATTGGGAGTAGACCAGCACAAAATTAAAGCGCTGGGAGTGCTAATGGCTCAGAAAGTAAGGATTGGCACCCAACTCTTTCGATTAAACTTTGTAGTCATAACAGCACAAAATGCGTCTTACGATGCATTACTCGGTCGAGGGTGGCTAATAGCCGCCAAGACCAACCATAACTGGAAAAAGAACACATTGTCAATAGAAAACAAAGGTAAGAAGATTGTCATAGATCTAAGACACGGGCTATAAGTGAGGAACTAGCATCGGATTTCGATTCAGACGGAGGGGAGTGAGTTGGCAGAGGGCCAATGGAACCTGATGAGGAAGGAGTATTAAAATTGCAAGAATGTTCTGAGGATGAAACTAATTCCTTTAGTGGGCTCTTCCACTGGCAGATGGAAGATTACGAGTTCTTTCAACTGGAATGTAATATGATTTCAATAAAAGAAGTCGGCGAGAGCTCTCCGATAAACAATGCAAGTCCTCATAGTGCAAGTCCTGGCAATGCAAGTCATGGCAGTGCAATTCTTGGCAAAACTCAGTCGAAGAGTGAAACACTCGGCAATGGTGAAACTCTCGGCAACTCCCAGCCGACGAATGAAAGTCTGGGCAACTCTAGGCCGACGATTGAAAGTCTGGGCAACTCTAGGCCGATGAGTGAAATATTGTTCACGAATGAAGCACTTGATGGATTCACAAACACTCGACCACTTGGCAAGAGGGAACCAGTAATGAGTGACAAAGGGGAGGAAGGTAATAATCAGCCGGAAGTAACAGAGCAAATAGTGGACCAAGAACAGACAAGTCGACCAAGAGAGGCACAGAAAGAATATACAGAGGATGATGCCAAGATAGATGATGCACTTGCACATAAAGTTGAACCAGACAAGGTGATCAGGTATGAAGAGCCATTCGCAAGCAAGGTGAATCAGAGTGATGGAACTAACGACGGGAACCCAGTATTGGAAGCACCAGCCAGAAAGAGACCATACAGAAGGAATAAGGACTATAGAGTATTTCCATCGACTTGAAATGTTTTGGCGATTGGTGACAATCAACAAAAAAAAATAATGTTCAAAATTCAAATAGTTTATTTTTTTCGAAGACAACAATTCCAGTCGGAGTTGCAGATCGAACGTGGACCCTGTCAGGAAAATATAGACAAATCAGATTCAGTTTGACATGGAAAAGACGAAAAAAATAAAATGTCGGGAGTACCAAAAAAAATTGAAGGCAG
Source organism: Cunninghamia lanceolata (assembly GCA_027924645.1). Taxonomy (NCBI): domain Eukaryota; kingdom Viridiplantae; phylum Streptophyta; class Pinopsida; order Cupressales; family Cupressaceae; genus Cunninghamia; species Cunninghamia lanceolata. The sequence continues at coordinate 42,940,017 of BSBN01000809.1, read as the reverse complement.
TCCGTACGACGTACGACCTGGGCAAAAAAAATTTCAAAAAAAAAATTCAAAAAAAATCCATACGACGTACGACCTAGGCCGTACAACGTACGTACCCACCACTTCAACCTCATAAAAGGCCATCTCGAACCCCGAGCACTTAGTTATAGTGTTGGACAGAAATTTTTTTATTTTTTCCTCTTGGAGTGCAAAGGGTAAGCATCCAGTCAGGAAAACATGGACAGAGGAAAGAAGATTGCATCCTACAAGCCGAAGATTGCATCGGAGAAGGAAAAAACCAAGTGCCGATACAGGAATGGAAGCCATTACCTGGGAAAGTCTGACGAGAAATGAGTGCAAGCAAGGGTGAAGGCAGCAAGAGAGCGAGAGCTAGTGGCCCAACACCAGCTGTGGCAAAGGACCGAGGAAACAAGGAAGCTACAGGCACAGTAGCGATCAGCCACCCCAACCTCCTCAGTACATCCAGGGACGTCCTTCCAACCTCCCCACTCTCAGTAGGATGTTTTTGAGTTTCTGTCATAATTTTGTTGTTTTGATGTAAATGTCGTCTGGAAGACGACCAATTTTGAGGGGGGGATAGATGTAGACAGCAAATTAGTTAAGTGAATAAATAACATAATAAGATGTAATTAGTTGTCGGTACCAACTGATAGGTCGGGTAGTTTGGAGTCGGTACCAACGGTTGGCATCACAACCAACCTTGGCAATGAGTATTTAAAGTGTCAATACATCGTAGTCGGGGCATCGGCGATTTGACAATAGTTGATATGCGGACATTGGAGTCATAATGAAATATGTATGCTACTGTTATGAACATTGTAATGTTTCCTATGAATCAATGATGAATACGATGGTCTATTCTGAGTAATTCTGTTATGTTCGTATGATGCACTATACTACTACTTATTTCCGTTTACTTCATATTCTGTGAAACACACCATATTGCGGTAAACAGAGGGAAGAAGATATGGTAGTGATCACTCTGAAAAGTCTACCATCATCTTATGAGCACTTTATTGAAACTCTTAACATTACTTCATCTAATGTTAGTTTGACGTTTCCCGATCTGTGCAACAAACTCTTGCAGCAGGATCGATGGAAACAATAGTTTGGTAGTAGTGCTTCTTCCTCCTCCTCAGAACAGGCATTTACTACCAAGTCCTTCCAGCAGTATCAGGGCACTAATCAACCCTCTCAGCAATTCAATCAGGGTCAGTCACAGGGCCCATCCAAAAAATACAACATCCAATGCAATTACTCTCACAAGTTTGGGCATATAAAAAAGAATTGCCGGAAACGCTTGGCTGTTGAGCAGTCCAAGTCTAAAGCTTCAACTCCATCAGCACACGTCGCAGAGCATACTGAGCAAGAGTCTACTTTCTACGCCTTCTAGGCCAATCTCCTCTGCCTGTTTTTTTCAGTTGCTCGTGGACCAGCCTATCTCTGTTTCTATTGTCTCCATTCAGGGGGGGCAATTCTGTTTTAGTTTGTACAGTGACCATTAAGGGGGGGTATTATGATAAAATAGCTAGTTTAATGGTCACTCGTCTCCCTGCTTTTCTCCTATTAGATAGGTTTTATTCCATCTTTAGTTATTTCCTTTTTGCTTTGCCTTGTTAACTGTAGCTTTTGCTTTATGCAAGCTATCAGTCTTATTTTAGTATGTTCCCTCTCTTTATAAAGAGCTTTCGCTCTCTGATGTATGATCTGAACATTTTTCAATAAACTCTCATAGTTTCTGTAACAATAACTCTATCATCCTCTCATTCTATTAATCATTCTATAATTCGATTATTCTATCCTTCTATGATTCTATCATTCTAGTACTGAATCAATCAAATAGCGAATATCTGAGATATCAATCAACCATCAAAGAAAGCTATCTTCATTGGAAGGAAGTCATATAAGAATCAAGTAAAAGGAAATATATCAAATATATATATATATATATATTGACTATACAAGAAGTGTTAACAGCAAAGAAGGATATATTACAACCCTTTAACCAAACTTGAAATCCATCACGAGGTACTTATGACCCAACGAGTCATCACATTCGATATGAATGTGAAATGCATATTAAGGGACAAGCACCAGTGTTGGTCCCTTCATCAAGTAGCCCACCCCAAGTTGGATGGACGGGTGTTTCTGTCACTTGTGGGCCAACTGGGGAATTATCCGGGATGGATGTACCCACCCCTGGGCTTGGTTAAGGTGTACCAGGCTCCCGGCGGACTATATGCTTTCTCATAGAGTTTCATTATATGGTTGACCATTGGGAATAACGCTAAAATGATTATATGTCTGCGCTGTGAATTACGTGTATGCTTCGTGTATGGTATGTATACTTTGTGCTTGTTAATATATGTATTGAATTAAAAATAATGATTGTGCTATGATGATTTGATCTCATTATTTATGTTATAAAGTATTGATCTCATTATTAATTATGCTGTGATATACTGTCATGTCCCCTCTTGAGCTCTGTCCAGCAGAGACTTGAGAGTTGGCCCATCATCCGAGTTCCCGTAGGTCAGCAGAGTGGTTAGGGGACCTATCCAAAGGCAGTGGAGCTTGGTAGGGAGCTTTACAAGCCTTTCCAGACAGTTTGCGACAGTTTCCTATTTTTTAGGAAGGGTTCCTATTTTTTAGGGTTTGACCGAGAGTTCACCAGGAGGCATTAGGGGACCTCCAGGAGTATTTTGGGAGTTTTGGTCTCAGTCCCTATTTTTTAGGAGGTATCCCTAAATTATAGGGAGGCACTGTCAGTTAGCCTGCCATGTGGCGACATCCCCTGTGGCGCAGGCTACAGCAGTTTTCAGTTCAGATTGGCCAGGTGATAGACTTGGAATAATTATTGAATATTAAAGTGTGGCTTTAATATTTAATAAAAATAAATTAAAGTGATTAATAATATCACTTTGTAATAAGAATTTACTAAAGGGACCCCCCCTCCTAGTTAACACATGTGTTAAAAGGTGGACATTTCATTCATGAGAAGTTGGGCCCTCAACTTGGGCGCCCAACTTGGGAGTCTTTTAATAAAGAAAAGAATCATTAAATGATTCTTTTTTTATGCCCCTTTAACCCTAAAAGTGGACGCCCACCTTGGGAAAAGAATAAAGTGCTTTGGAAGTGCTTTTGGAGGCATCTTTTACATTTCATTTTGAAGCTTCATTGCAGATCTGAACTCTGAGGAAGAGGGCAGTAGCATATGGTCTCTCGGGAATGGAAACTCTCAGGGATTTTGGTGAATTGGACAACAACCCAGTTCATGCTTGTGGGAGGCCTACTCTGGGTCTTCTTTTGTGCATCATTGGACAGTTTCTAGGGCATTCTATTGCAGATATAAGCTTGCAGCAGTACTAAATCAGCATTATTCTACATATCCATCGTTTTCAGTTGCATGCATAGCCTCTTCTAGGCCAATACTATCTTTGTATGCAAGTGGGGTTGCAAACCAGGCTTTACATTGAATATAAAATACAGATCTGATGGGTATGTTCCTCAAATTCTTAGCTGGTGTTTTTCTATCATTTAATATTTATTTTTAGTTCATTTTTATATGAGATTGCAGCTGCATGTATATCTATTTGCTATCTTGGCAAATACACATTTCAAGAAAACCGAAACCCCTTCTGCATCTCCTCTCTAGTCTGAAAGAAAACAAAAAAATTAATAAAAATCATAAAACAAATAAAATCACAAAAACAAATACTTCATTTCAGCAAAGGGATCCATCAGGGATCTTTCAGTGGTATCAGAGCTCTTGACCTGCTAGCCTGTGGGGTTCAGAGATTTGTTTTTCTATGCATACGGACAGGTATTATACACGCAGGAGAGCCCAAAACGAGCTTGGGGTTGGTATGGCAGAGGAACCAACTATGGCAGAAGAACAGATGAATGTCAGGAGGAATTAGGATGATGAAGAGAGAGAAATGATGAGAACCCTCATCAACACTCAGCCTAGGATTGCTCAAACCCTAGACAGGATACAGGATGCCTTGGACCGGTTGGAGTTAGATAGAGGCAGACGGAGCAGATCAGTATCTATGGCAGGGAGTCAGCGTAGTCACAGGTCACACACATCAGCCAGGAGCTCCCATCATTCCCCTAGGCGTGGACAGGCCAGGGATAGACCCTTACTTCCTCAGTTTGCACCAAGTGAACGACCAGCACAGGTAGAGCCACCAGAGGTGGAATTTCAGGATTCAGTCATGGCAGCTACAGCTGAGTGGAGAACCCTACCCCCTGAGGTCAGGGATGTCTTTCCTTTTCCACAGTACTATGCACAGCGCAGAGATTCTGCCAAGTTTAGAGGAGACCGAGGCACTAGACCACAGCAGCAGAATTATGACCTCAGTAGAGCTACTGGGAAGATCACATTGGCTACATATGATGGTACGGGAAGTACGAGTGCACGCGCTTGGGTGCACAAGCTGGACATATATTTATCCTTGAGACCCATGCCAGAGCGTGAGGCTATTCAGTTCTTACATTTAGATGGGGTTGCCTACGATTGGTGGCATCATGGATTGGTCACCCAAGATCATGCCCTGATTCATTCCTATGCGGAGTTCACTGAACGACTCATTACCCAATTTGACCGTAAGGATACAGAACTCTACTATAGGGAGTTGGCACATCTTAGACAGACTGGACAGGCTGAAGCATATGTTAATGAGTTCCAGCGTATTGCAGTTATGGTACCTGATATGCCCCAGAGGCGTAGCGTGATGTTATTCATTGAGGGATTGCAGGATAGGCTTAAGGGATTGGTACGTGCCTTCCAGCCGGCCACTCTTAAGGACGCCATTGATGTGACCTTGAGACTGGACACCCCTCCTACTTATCAGTCAGATAAGAGGCCATTCAGGGAATCACAGCCTCCTCAAAAGGCCAATACTTCACAGTTTAGAGATGGACAGTCAGCTAGACCTCCTAGGATGGATCAGGAGTCACGGAACGATTTGAGGAGGAAGAAATTATGCTTTTCCTGCAAGGAGCCTTGGGAGCCCGGACACCGCTGTATGGGTAAGGGCAGGGTTCACTTGATTGAGGTCACATCTGAGCTGGGGGATGAAGAGATACCAGACACTGATATTGAGGACAGCCCTGAGGAGGTTATTCAGGAGCAACCCCAGCTAGAGATAGATATCCCTGAGTCAGTGGCGGCAGCCAAGGTGACTATGGCTACACTATCCAGCTACCCCAAATTCCATGCCTTTCGGTTGAAAGGTACATTACAAGGACAGCGAGTCATGAGCTTGGTCGACACAGGAGCCACACATAATTTTATTGATCAGAAATTGGTTGAGAGGCGTGGATTACAGTCTGAGGTGTTCGAGGGTTTTGGAGTTAAGGTTACAGATGGTGCACTGTTGGGTTGTACTAGGAGGATCTCACAACTCAGCATTCAGATGGGGGATTTTACCTTGACGGATGACTTTTATATCCTACCCTTAGAAGATTATGATGTGATTTTGGGTATGCAGTGGTTACAGGGCATTGGGAGATATATTATTGATCACCACCGCATGCAGTTAGAGTTCCTATCTAGTGGAAAGAAGGTGATCTTGAGGGCAGCATCTGACGGTGGGCCTAAGGAGGTATCTTCTCGCAGGATGGAGTTTATTATTAGACATGACGATGTGATCTGGGCCACACGTTGTTTTGTGAAATCCAAGACACCTACTCCTCAGGATGGTAGAGCATTTCATGTTGACATTCAGTCGGTGATGGATCGGCATGGCCGAGTATTTGGTGACATACCTCTTGGTGTACCTCCGGATAGAGGTTTTGAGCATGGGATAGAGATGGAGGATGGAGCTAAGCCAGTGATCACCACTCCGTATCATCATCCTAGAGCATACAAGGATGAGATTGAGAAGACTATTCATGAGCTGTTAGACATGGGCTTCATTCGCCCCAGTTCTAGCCCCTTTGCTTCTTGTGTAGTACTGGTTAAGAAGAAGGATGGGACTCTACGGATGTGTATAGATTACAGGGCCTTGAACAAGAAGACAATCAAGAACAGATACCCTATTCCACGCATTGATGAGTTGTTGGATGAGCTTCATGGAGCCATCTACTTCTCTAAGATTGATCTCCGTTCAGGCTATCATCAGATTCGTGTACGAGCAGAGGATGTACACAAGACCGCCTTCCATTGTCACTATGGGCATTATGAGTTCCTGGTGATGCCTTTTGGCCTTACCAATGCCCCCGCCACTTTCCAGTCATGTATGAACCATCTCTTCAACAAACAGTTGAGGAAATCGGTTCTAGTGTTCTTTGACGATATTCTGATCTACAGTCATACTTGGGAGGACCATCTCAGACATGTTGAGGAGGTACTTAGCATTATGGAGAGTCAGTCTCTATTTGCTAAGTTGTCCAAATGTGAGTTTGGACTTAGAGAGGTCTTATATCTAGGTCATGTGATCAGTGCTGATGGGGTGAAGGTGCACGAGGAGAAAATTCAGGCAATTCGAGATTGGCCCCGCCCTCGGAACATTACTGAGTTACGTGGGTTCCTTGGTCTATGTGCTTATTACAGGCGATTTGTGAGGGGTTTCTCTCAGTTGGCAGCTCCCTTGACAGACCTCACAAAGAAAGGGGCTTTCAGATGGACAGAACAGGCACAGGGAGTCTTTGATAGGCTCAAGGAGGTTATGAGCACTTGCCCAGTTTTAGCACTCCCTGACTTCTCGCAGCCTTTTGTACTTGAGTGTGATGCTTCCGGTTTGGGCATAGGAGCGGTTTTGATGCAGAACCGACACCCCATTGCTTTTGAGAGTCGGAAGCTGCGGGATAATGAGAGGTTGTATTCTACATATGATAAGGAAATGTTGGCTATTATGCATGCACTAGCCAAGTTCAGACAGTATCTTGTTGGCAGCAAATTCGTGGTGAGAACAGACCACAACAGTTTGAAATATTTCCTTGATCAGACAAAGCTCAATGATCATCAGCAAAAATGGGTGAGCAAGATTCAGGCTTATGATTTTGACATCGAATTCATAAAGGGGAAGAATAACACTGTGGCTGATGCACTTTCTAGAAAACCATCACTCACTGCCCTATGTTTGTTGAGCGAGATTTCAGCAGATTGGAAGGCCCAACTTCTAGTTGAGTACTCCAAAAATCAGCATGCTTGCGAGGTCATGGATGGATTGGTGTTGGATGATAGGTACACTGTGGTAGATGAAGTCATCTACTACAAGGGAAGGGTGTATCTGGTTCCTGGTTCTCAGTTGAAGAAACAAATTCTGCATGCTTACCATGATACTCCGACAGCAGGGCACCCAGGGTATGGTAAGACCTACAGAGCAGTTCGGAAGAGATTCTCTTGGAAGGGTCTCAAGGCTGATATCTTACGTCATGTTCGCGAGTGTATGACATGCCAGTAGAATAAGTCTGAGCATACTTTTCTTGCTGGTTTATTGCAGCCCTTACCTATACCGGAACAGAAGTGGTTAGGAATCTCCATGGATTTCATTACAAGTCTTCCTCGGGTGCAAGGGAAAGACTGTATCTACGTTGTAGTAGACCGGTTGACTAAATACGCCCACTTCTTCCCTATTGCAGCTGATTTCATAGCATCTCAGGTGGTGGAGTTATTTTTCAGAGAGGTATTTCGGCTCCACGGTCTCCCCAAGACCATCGTGAGTGACAGGGATAGTAGGTTCATGAGTTCTTTCTGGCAAGAACTTTTTAGGCTCACAGGTACGGAGTTGACACCTAGTACCAGCTACCACCCACAGACAGATGGGCAGACCGAGATTGTTAATAAGTGGGTTGAGGGGTATTTGCGCAGCTATGTGTCAGGACAGTAGAAGGCATGGGTGCGTTGGCTGTATTTAGGAGAGTATTGTTATAATACTACACACCATATGTCTATTGCTATGACACCTTTCAGAGCCCTCTACGGTTACAAGGCATTATCTTTTGTTGATATGGCTGTGAGCGACAGCAGAGTTCCCTTGGCACAGGATTGGTTACAGGAGAACCAGGATATCATGAGATCTCTCAGGGAGAATCTGCAGCAGGCACAGAATCAGCAGAAGGTCTACGCTGATCGACATACGATTGAGAGAGTATTTGAGGTGGATGACATGGTTTTCTTGCAGTTGCAACCTTACCGACAGAGCACCCTTAAAAAGGGTGGAGCTGAGAAGCTCAAGCCTCGCTTCTACGGACCATATCGGATTCTCAGACGTGTGGGAGAGGTTGCTTATGAGATTGAGTTACCACCTGACAGCAGGATTCATAATGTGTTCCACGTATCTTGCCTAAAAAAGGCACTGGGGCAACATATTGTGGCATCTCCCGTTCTACCTCTCTTGGATGAAGAAGGTAAGCTGACTCTGGTTCCTGAGGAGATCTTGGAGGAGAGGGAACGACGGTTGAGAAGTAGGGTGATTCGGGAGTACTTGATTCGTTGGAGAGGTCTTCCTATAGAGGACGCCACCTGGGAGGGAGAGTCCATTTTACAGCATCCAGCTTTGCAGTTGCTTGTGGGCAAGCATCTCTGAGAGGGGAGGACTGTCATGTCCCCTCTTTAGCTCTGTCTAGCAGAGACTTGAGAGTTGGCCTATCATTCGGGTTCCCGTAGGTCAGCAGAGTGGTTAGGGGACCTATCCAGAGGCAGTGGAGCTTGGTAGGGAGCTTTACAGGCCTTTCCAGACAGTTTGCGACAGTTTCCTATTTTTTAGGAAGGGTTCCTATTTTTTAGGGTTTGACCGAGAGTTGACCAGGAGGCATCAGGGGACCTCCAGGAGCATTTTGGGAGTTTTGGTCTCAGTTCTTATTTTTTAGGAGTTATTCCTAAATTATAGGGAGGCACTGTCAGTTAGCCTGCCATGTGGCGACATCACCTGTGGCGCGGGCTACAGCAGTTTTCAGTTCAGATTGGCCAGGTGATGGACTTGGAATAATTATTGAATATTAAAGTGTGGCTTTAATATTTAATAAAAATAAATTAAAGTGATTAATAATATCACTTTGTAATAAGAATTTAATAAAGGGACCCCTCCTCCTAGTTAACACATGTTGTGTTAAAAGGTGGACATTTCATTCATGAGAAGTTGGGCCCTCAACTTGGGCGCCCAACTTGGGAGTCTTTTAATAAAGAAAAGAATCATTAAATGATTCTTTTTTGATACCACTTTAACCCTAAAAGTGGACGCCCACCTTGGGAAAAGAATAAAGTGCTTTGGAAGTGCTTTTGGAGGCATCTTTTTACATTTCATTTGAAGCTTCATTGCAAATCTGAACTCTGAGGAAGATGGCAGCAGCACATGGTCTCTTGGGAACGGAAACTCTCAGGGATTTTGGTGAATTGGACGACAACCCAGTTCATGCTTGTGGGAGGCCTACTCTGGGTCTTCTTTTGTGCATCATTGGACAGTTTCTACGGCATTCTATTGCAGATATAAGCTTGCAGCAGTACTAAATCAACATTATTCTACATATCCATCATTTTCAGTTGCATGCATAGCCTCTTCTAGGCCAATACTATCTTTGTATGCAAGTGGGGTTGCAAACCAGGCTTTACATTGAATATAAAATACAGATCTGCTGGGTATGTGCCTCAAATTCTTAGCTGGTGTTTTTCTATCATTTAATATTTATTTTTAGTTCATTTTTATATGAGATTGCAGTTGCATGTATATCTATTTGCTATCTTGGCAAATACACATTTCAAGAAAACCGAAACCCCTTCTGCATCTCCTCTCTAGTCTGAAAGAAAACAAAAAAATTAATAAAAATCATAAAACAAATAAAATCACAAAAACAAATACTTCATTTCAGCAAAGGGATCCATCAGGGATCTTTCATATATGAGTTTCATATATGAATGATAGATGAATTTAATATGAATGATGCTATGAATTGAATATTATCTTCATTTATCGATCTTTAATATTCCTAATGTCCCTTTCTAGTGATTATTATTGTGTGCAGGTAAAGAAATCAGGAATATCCTAAAAGAGAGCATTACATGCTTATATTCATGAATTTGGAACGAGTATTGCAGGACTCTTCAAGGGGGAAACCTCCTTACGAGCAAAGCTCCAATACAAAATATGATTCCAAGATGATCTTCTCTTCATTACAATACCAATATATAAGCATCACAATAAGTGACTTATGAGGTACAACCCATGTGGGATAATCCACACACTTAATATGAACTTATTACACTGTTATAGTTTCATGGGATAAATTCACACAATGTAAAAGTAACTAAATAACTAAAATTTGATTATTAAAATGATCATAACAATAATAAAAGGTCATGACATAAAGGTCCTAACATGCTTTCCCCTTTGGAAAGTCTTGTCCTCAATGCTTGAACTATTGATATTGTGTTGAAACTAATGGAGAGGTTTCCAAGTTGCATCTTCCAATTGCAACCCTCGCCACTGGACCAAAACATCAATGATGGTGTGTTTGCAAAGGTGGCACAAACGGTGGCCCAAAATATCTTCAAGTTCAAGGATGATGGAACCTTTGTCATCCACTTCGAGAATCGGTGACTAAATGTTAACATGATGTCCAAGGACCTTCAAACAAGAGACGTGGAAAACAAGATGTATCTTGGAGAACGAAGGGAGATCCAACTTGTAGGCAACTTCACCAACCTGCTATAGTATTCAGAAAGGTCCATAGCATTTTGGTGCTAATTTATGTCTCCCTATGAGCTTCAGGGATGTCTACTTATATGGCTGAAAGTGCAAATAGACCAAGTCCCCTTCAGTCAATGTGTGCTTCGAATGGTGTTGATATGTCTATTGTTTCATACAGTTCTAAGCCAATGATGTCCTGTCCACTCCACTGGGATAAAATGAAATATTATTTTAATATACTAAAAGTGTTTTTAAACACTATATTATAAGAATATAATTATATTAAAATAATAATAATATTAATATTATTAATGATTAAAACATAAAGGTTTTTAAATTCATTTTAGGTCTGGTCGCCGTTGTTGGTGGGAGTATTTTCAAATCAGGTCAGCTTCTTTTGGATTTTCTTTCCAAACAGGGTATAAAGAAGGTTTGATCTTTCATATAAAGGCATGCGATTTGGTATTTTGACACTGTTGTTTGCAAACTACAAGCTTGAGACGAAAACCTTAAGAGTGTAGTTTCTCAGGTCTTGTGGCGAACTGGCAAGGAGGAAGAACTTCAATCATATTCCAGACACTGTCCAGAAGACACATCACTGTTCATTTCTAGCAGGGCGAATTAAGCTACATCATCTGCCAGGTGAGATCCTTTGCAGCCGTGCCTCCTGTTCAATTCATTCACCAAAGCCAATCGGGATCTTGGCTAGGCACACAAGAGTACAGCAATTTTGAGTAAGCTTTTGCTGGGTGTCAGCGACACTAGCAAAGAGTAATTCCAGACAGGCTGAGGGTTTGAGGTCTGCCCTAGGCAAACTGAATTCTGAAGGGTAATTTATACAAACAGGGATATCACTTGGGAATCAAGAGTACATTTTCAGTCCCCAACACCACACAACGCCATTCATACCGCCTCCTGGAAAAGCATTTGAGCTGGAAATGCCTATCGTCCCGAGAGCGTTGGACCAGCAACAACAAGATCATCCTAGTTCACCTAGATCTGGGTACAAATTGCAATTTAATCTTGTAAGTCAACGCATAGAACAACTAGAGCTGTAATTGAATTGATAAGTTGTATCTCTGTGAGAGTTTATGCCTACAAGGCACTCATTTTCTGTTGAACTAAAGTAAGCAATTAACTTCAGTAAACATAAATTAACATATATATAAGTTGGATGTTGAGCTATATCTTCTTGAATCCGGATTACTCTAAGACCTAAGTATACAGTGTTTAAGTCTGTGGTATATCCAAAACAAAACTGGTTAAAATAAACTAACTGTATTGACAAAACAAACCTAAGAGTGTTGATTGAGGCAAACAAGGCAGATTAGGGCAGTTTACACCAAGGAGCATTACAGTGGTATCAAAGCAGGTTGTCCTGCCAGCCCGAGGGTGTATTTAGTGTATGTAGCTAAGCCAAAGGGATCAGCAAGCTCTGGAGAGAGAGAGAGAGAGAGAGAGCATCACAGCAGGTTGGATTTGGAATTGGAGGCAGAGGTAAGAAGAAGATGGCAGATTGGGATCATAATTGGAGAGCTTTCATGCAACTGCAACAGCAAATGGCAAAACAGCAAGAACAAACAACACAAATACTCCTCCAAATGTTCCAAAACATGAATAATCCTAACAGATCTGCACAAAATAATGGAGCAAAAGGTAGTAATACAAATCAGAATGGAGTTGAAATTCACACAAATAACAAGGCTCCGATTGGAACAACACCCCGTCCCACACAGCCCACGTTTTTGCCTAGAGTGGAGCTACCCCAAGAAGAAGAGGAACCAATTTCAATAATAAATAATTTCAATGCCTACATAGATGAGTATTCGAGGCTTGATCCGGATGTTAGACGCAATATCCCATTCATACAATTCCATAATGCTAGGTATGGATCGAGGGGAAGGCAACCTATGCAACAGGGCAGCAGAGACTATAGTAGAGATTGAGTAAGTTGACACTTCCAACTTTTGATGGTTCGGAGAAGGTCGCTGCAAGAGCTTAGGTTCAAAAATTGGACACATAGCTCTCCCTTAGCCCTATGACAAAACATGAAGCTATCAAGTTTGGCATTCTTCATTTGGATGGTATTGCACATGAGTGGTGGCATCATGGAATTATCATACAAGGGCATCAACATATTGTGACATATTCTGATTTTACACAAAGGCTCATAGATAGATTTGATAGGAAGAATCTAGAGATGCATTTTAGAGAATTGACACGATTGAGGCAAAATGGTTCAGTAGAGGATTATGTAGCAGAATTTCAAAGGGTTTTAGTCATGGTGTCAAATGTTACTGAGAGAAGACTCATGTTCTTGTTTGTTGAGGGATTGATAGAGTGACTCCAAGGTTTAGTTAGCGCTTTTGAGCCTACATCTCTACAAGACGCGATTCAAAGGGCATTAAGATTGGAGGTTACTACAACCAAGAACAAGTTCAACCCTAAGAATGCACCCACGGAGCAGCATAAGAAAGATCCTTTCACCAATGGCACTACCTCGTAAACCAAACAAGGAAGAAGAAACTAAGAATGAGCTTCAGAGGAAGAAGTTGTTCTTTCCCTGTAGAGAGCCATGGGAGCCAGGACATAGATACTTGGGAAGAGGGAAAATACACTACATAGAGGTTTGGCCCAAAGAAGATCCGGAGATAGAGGGAACCAAGCCTAAGGTGATGACTGAGGAGATAAGAGTTCGAAAGGAAAGAAGGGACAATTTCAGGAGGCACCCTTGCTACTCTTTCCAGAGCAACCAAGTACCATGTGTTTAGAGTTTGGGGAGTTTTCCAGAGTCACAAGGTGACACTGCTGATTGATAGCGAGGCCACTCATAATTTCAAGATGTGGATTTGGTTTCCAAAAAATGTTTGGATGTGGAGGAGTTTGATGGGTCTAATGTTATGCTTGTAGACGGCTACATTATTCCTTATAGGGTCATATACAACAGCCCAACTTATCCTTGGGAATGTATAAAGTTAAGGATGATTTCTACGTTGTGAGATTGGGCGAAACAGACATAGTCTCAGGTGTGCAATGGTTGCACTCACTTGGAGGAATAAACTACCAAACAATGGAGTTCCAATTCAAAGCGGAAGGGAAGGATGTGATACTTCGAGGCATTACGAATGGAGCCCCAAGTGTGGCTGAAATGAAAAGAATGGAAATGAGTGTTTGGAAAAACCAAGCCACTCAATGCATGGAGACATTCAAGGAATCCCTTCAAGGTAAGATCCTCCACTATGATAATGTTTGGTCCATTTTAAATATGTTCACGATAGCACACCTAAGAGGGACACCATATGAGGCATCGGGAAAAAAGGATCTTTTGAGGAAGAATCGTCATCTTAGCATGGCTGTTTGGGATTTTGGAGAAAAGAACTTTAATGCAGGAGGTACAATGAGTGTTGTCTTTCATCTCAGTACTGCTGTTATCTATTTTCTCAGCCTTTCCCATCCCTTTGGGACAGCCATAAAGAAGTTGAAGATGCATTTTCCACATTTAGTCTTTAATGAGGTATTTGGGAATGATGCAAGAAGGTTTCCAGCCATGATATCTTTATTTCTGAGCAAAGAAAGGCAAGGTGACAGCCATGACAAGATGTTGCAGCTGATTATATCATTTTTAGACAGCATTAAACCAGCAAGTGCTGATGAGTTTTATTGGTCTAATAAGGGGACAGCTTGGGATAGTGCGGTCAGAAATCAGAAATTCTCCGTTAAACTTCATAACAACATTCCGGGAGAGGTGACTGCACATGAATCTGAAGCTTACACATATGATGATGAGGTCATTAAGGAAGCAAGGACAATGAGGAAGCCGGAATTAGTGAGTATTACTGCTAAAGAGGATAGTTTTTTCCTCATTGTTGAATTTACAGGAGCAATGCCCAGGATCGATGAGCAATTTAATTTTGTAAGTCAGTGCATAGAACAGCTAGAGCTGTAATTGAATTGATAATTTGTATCTCTGTGAGAGTTTATACCTGCAAGGCACTCATTTTCTGCTGAACTGGGATAAGCAATTAACTTCAGTAAATAGAAATTAACATATATGTAAGTTGGATGTAGAGCTATATCTTCTTGAATCTGGATTACTTTACGATCTGAGTATACAGTGTTTAAGTCTGTGGTATATCCAAAACAGAACTGGTTAAAATAAACTAACTGTATTGACAAAACAAATCTGAGAGTGTTGATTGATGCAAACAGGGCATTTTACATCAGGGATCATTAAAAAGGCTCAGTTGTCCTTGTGAGTTTAGAGGAGATATTCCCTATGGCTTAAAGTTGAATCGATGGTCTAACCTTGGAACTACTTGGAAGGGTAGGATATGAGATGGTGGACGTTGCCATACACAACTTCATATGGCATCATCTTGGTAGAAGAATGATGAGAGGTGGTGTACCACCATTCCGCAAGGGCTAGCCATTTAGACCAATGAGTCTGTTGTTCCAAAGCAAAGCAGTGTAAATAAGTCTCCAAGCAATATTAACTATTTCTAACTGACTATCAACTTGCAGGTGATATGTCAAACTCATTTTCAATTGTGTTCCTTGTTGCTTGAACAATTCTTGCCAAAAGTTGCTAGTGAAGGTGAAGTCACAATAACAGACAATGGAAGTGGGCATTCCATGGAGGCAGAAGATTTGGTCAAGGAAGATTTGGACAATAGTAGAGGCTTTATAAGTATGGGCCAATGAACAAAACAAACATACTTAAAAGACGATCAACCACCACAAAAATGACCAATTTGTTGCCTTAGGCAACCCCTCAATAAAATTTACTTAAAAAGACAATCAACCACCACAAAAATTATCAATTTGTTGCCTTAGACAACCCCTCAATAAAATCCATGGAAATGTCTGTCAATACTACAGTTGGAATTGGCAATGGTTGTAGAGCACCTAGAGTCTTGATGATTTCTCCTTTGTGGCATTGGCACATATCACATTTTGCAACAAATATGGGCCAATGAACATACTTAAAAGACGATCAACCACCAAAAAAATGACCAATTTGTCACCTTAGGCAACCCCTCAATAAAATCCATAAAAATGTCTACCCATACTCCAATTGGAATTGGCAACGGTTGCAAAGTGCCTAGAGTCTTGACGATTTCTCCTTTGTGGCATTAGCATGTATCACATTTTGGAACAAATTTTTTATATCAATTTTCATACCAACCCAAAAGCTGGTTTGTTTTGTTCTTTCATACGACTTCAAGAAACCTAGATGCCTTGCAAAAGGGGCAACATGTAATTCCTGTATCAATTTGTCCCAAAGAGCAAATTCGTAGAAATTACAATTCACCCTTTGTAAAACACATATTCACCAATATTACATGTCCTCAATTTCCTTGGGATCAACCTTAACACCTTCAACTAAGACAATATGGTCGAGGTATTCCACCTCCCATTGTACCAAAAAAACACTTGGAGCCTTTCGCAAGGAACTGATTTGTTAATAGTATTTGCAAGATCTAGTCCAAGTGAGTGAAATGTTCTTCCCACATCTTGTTGTAGAAAAGAATGTCATCGAGCAAGACCTATATAAATTTCCAAAGGAATGTCCAGAAAAATTGGTTCATCAAACTTTGGAATGTGGATGGTGCATTTGTAAGGCCAAAGTACATCACCAAAAATTCAGAACGGCCCTCATGAGTGCAGAAAGTTGTTTTAGGGATATCTTCATCCCGTAAGTGAATTTAATGGTTGCAAAATCATTAATAGAGCTTGGAGAAGAAATAGGCCCCATGCAACTCATCTAACAATCCATCAATGACAAGGATGGGGAACTTGTCCTTGATAGTATTTTTATTAAGCTCGCAAAAGTCCACACAACCACCATGAGCCATCTTTTTTGTAGACCAAGAGCACCATGGACAAATAAGGACTATCACTTAGCTTAAAGTGCCCTAGCATCAAGCTATTCTTGGACCATCTTCTCAATTTCAATTTTCTACATAGGGGTGGGCAAATGTTTACTTGTTGACTTCCTGGAATTAACTGGATGGCACGATTTTGTGAGCATTGAGGCAATAACCCTTGAAGTGCTACAAATATCTATGAATGCTTGTCAAGAAATAATTACAAGTATGGAGATTCAATTGAGTCAATCATTGTTGTCATTTGCACAACACAAAGTTGAACCACAACTCTTTAAGGCCCTGTTGTCTCTCAGATTTGCACCCTTGCTGAGTTGTTAAACTTGGCAATCTGGTGAAACATGGGATCTTTCCAGGTCTGTGGGTCACCTGTGATGGAAAGAACCTCCGGAGAAGGCCCGCTTCCTGTTGATACTCCACCTATACTGCTTATACTAAAGTCTTTGCAGAGAAAAGGGTAAGAATGATTGCATAAAAATGAAACCTACTATCTAAGGTGATGCACCAAAAGATCATCAAAAAATACACAGGAACTGACACACTACAGAACCAATAATAATAAGAATCCCTTACACAACCCAACAAATCATAATCCTTGCATCATTACTTTGTAAGGAGGCTGAATAACAATAGTCCTGCAAAGGAGAAAGAGGTTTTCTCACTACCCAAAAATGATTGTTATTCCTTGCACATCTCACAACCTGCAAAAATATGTATCCCTGCATAAAGGCACCAACATGAAATACAGCTCCAAGGACAAAGAACATCACAAAGATCTGCACTAACACTGAGGACACACAATATCAGAAGAAATGGGAAGGTATGAACTGCTTATTATGTAATGTCCCTGTGCGCAGGTGATGTGCCCCGACGGCCACGAATGTCCGTAGTGGAATGTCGCCCTCAGACGCTTCGATGGGGAGGTCTAGCCCCCACCCTTAACACCCTGGGAATGCCGCCCTAACCTCCAGGCCGTCTTTTGGTGTAGTGGTTATGCCTTTAAATGATCTTTTAAGGCCACTGACATAAGTCAAATCTGTGTAATAACTCCCCTGCAGCATAAATATCTGATATTTTCCCAATAAATGACATAAATACACATTTTCTGCATTTAATTAACATTTGACTAAGAGGTTTATAATTACACCACCTTAGTAAATGTTTTACAATTCAAAATTATACAAACCTATGTAGAAAATAATGACATTTATGACAATCATTTAATTCCCTGATTTTGCATGATTTAGGGACCAATTAAATGTCGTAAAAAGACGACAAAGTAATTAAAGAGACTTACTTTGTCGTTTGTGATAAATTGCCTAATGTTGCCATCTTTGCATTTTTATTACAAACGATAAAGTAATTCATAAATAATTACTTTGTCGTTTGTTTACAACATCTAATCTGTTCCAAAACTATGCAAAAACGACATAAAAAACATCGTAACTCCTAGGCGAAATAACATGACTCATCACATCTGCATCATATCTCGCGTCTCATAGCATTATAACAAAAAGTTATCACAACTCCTAGCCATTCATGCGTTCACACATATCCATCATCATATCTCGAGGTTCAATGCAACACATTTGAAAAATGACCCTTATGCCTCCCTGAACCATTACAATGCCTTAGCTTCCACTTCACCCACCTTGCACTCATAATAAAACATACCTTAGCAAAACATACCCTCGGCCATGTGTTTCTCCAATACATTTTTGACTTTGGAAAAGATAAAAGGCAGAATTATATGCCACGGCCCCCTCTTGCATTTGTTAGGTTCTAAAGACTTCCAAGTCTTTACCACGGGCTACCAAGGGATAGAAATGAGTTTTTTGCAAAAAACAAAGTCAAAGAAGGCAAAAAAAATGAAAAGCTCATTCGAGCTACAACAAAAGGAGGGGGTTTCGAAAACCCTAAGCATCATTTTCATTTTACTTCTCATTCCTTCCTTTCACGCTTTGACGCCACGCCGCCATGAGGGTTTGGTAGGCAGAGATGGACGATTTTTTTTTGGAGTTAGCAGGTCGATTCTGAGAGTAAAACACAGGGTAAGCGATTCTTACTGAGGTTTTGGACCTTTTCTTCATTTGAAAATGATTTTGGGCCTCTGAGGCCGCGAATTTCTTACTGGTTTTGACGCATTTCCTGTGGTTTTCTGGGCCGACCATCTGCATCTGTTTTGTCTGTAATGGAGCTGCCATGACTAGGGTTTGTAGAGGAAAAAACTCCAGATTTCTAACATAGCACTTGGCAGAAACAACAGGTAAGTCCTTCTCCTGTCAAACCTTCTCCATTTTTCTGAGTTTTCACTTATGAATTTCGCTGCCTGGGGCTGATTTCTTGAGGCATTTTTGAGTAATTGTTGTTTGAAAAGAAATGAAAACCTTGTATTTTTCCTTGTTGACTATTGTACGTTCTGGAGGCTTGAAAACTCTATTATTTGTTATTCTTGGCGAGTTCTGTGTATCTTGCTTGAAAAACTGCATTATTTTGACTCAAAAGAACCCCAATTACACACAAACTTGCAAAAGTGACACTCCTATGCATTTTGTTCTTAAAAAAAACTGTATTTTTCAGTTTGATGGCTGTAGTGAGGTTGAAAAACTCCATTTTTCTGTTATTTTCAGAGGATTCTGTAAGCATTTTGTTCTTGAAAAAAACTGTATTTTTCCTTTTCATCGTTGTAACAAGATGCTTAAAAACTCCATCTTTTTCTATGTCCTGCTATTAGCTGAACTCTGGCTCGACAGAAAACTTATTAAATGACAAAAAATTGTAAAAGAGAACAACTCTGTGCATTTTGAATTCGAAAATCTGTATTTTCTATTGTGTTGCTCTGACAGAAAACTTGAAAGAACTTCATTTTCTGAATTTGCTTGCATATTTTCGCCTTGCTGAAGCGCGATTTGAGGGGCTTTTGTGTATATTTGTGTTTACATGAGCTTGAAAGCTCTCTACTTCTCTGTAGAGATTGAACATAGCCTGATGCTACTCCTGTAGTTTTGGACTTGAACTTCTATTCTATAGCAGCGTAAATATAATTGTAGTCCTTCATTTGATTTGCATTGTTATTGCACCAATTATAGCTTATGACTCTTCATGAGGTCTTTTGTAGTCATTATGGGCATGGAATGAACACTTTGCTTTCAGATCTTCTGCTAATCTCTTTATTCTGTGACAGCATAATGCAAACTTTATACCATTCTATTGATGCTCTACACTTTCATTGTATTACCTGTAGCTTCATGCATCTTCTTGAGATTTATGAGATGAATCCTCTTGATGTCATCTCTGATGTGGCATCAATTGTATAGGATACTCTCTTGTGTTCTTATTATCTCCTCTCCATAACTCTATTACAATCATATTTGGCATGCTTAAAACTCTTGGGATTGTATTTTTGTGGCACCCATGACTATGACTATCTTGAAATGTTTGGACCTTTCCTCTGACAGTGATGCTACTAACTTGATTAGGCTGTTCCAAGTAGTCTTTAAGCTGATACAGATATGATCTTGGGTTAAACAGTCATATTACTCTGTGCTCATAGTTGTTCATACCTTGTAGTTTGACCTCTGCAAACCTAAAACAACTTGTTGCTTCCTCTGTCACATTGTAGTCTATTTGTCTTCTTTTTGTGCACAGTCATTTAACTGCCCATCTTGTTCTGAATTTGCTGCTCCATCTGAGTGTGTTTTGCTAATTATAAAATGTCTCTCTAAACCTTTGAAAATCATTGTTGTACTGTCCGGGATACAAATCACCTATCTCCTGCTGTCAAGCTTTGCATGCATTCACCTCTATTATCAAAACATTCTCTTCATTTCGCAAGGTTTGTTGAGGTCTAAACTCATTAGACTCCTGGAAAGCATGCCGATGCCTCTTTAGTGCCTTGCTAATGTTTCATGTATACTTGTCAAATGTTATTGTTCAAGGATGTATCATAATCTAGACTGTCATGTTGTTGTTCAGGCTACTCCTACCCTTATTTATGCATGTTAAATCACTGAGAACAGCAGCTACAATATGCTCTTGTGGCAGCAGCAATTCTCACCACTGTGCTTAATGATGACTTTCTGAAGTATGTGTGCATAGATCTTGGTGTTGGATGAATACAGACCTCCTTTCTTTACTCACACATACTGATAGGCATGTAGACAGTGAATCTTATTTTATTCTGAGCATTACATGATTTATACAGAGAACTGAAATACGGACTGTATTTGCTTCTGTATATTTCGCCTTCAGATACCTAATACTCCTCTGTAGCTAACTTCTATCACTGTATCCTATTGTTGATCTCTCACATGTATTTAACATGCTTCATTAGTGTTTTAATATCTTTGTTGTTGGCTGTCCTTCCTGCAAAACCTCTTAGACCAATGATGACTGTTTTTAAACTAAGTTTTTTTTTTAAACCATTGAAGGCTGCCTCTTTCTTTAATGTGACAATCCCCTTCAAATGCTTCTATGAAGTCTTCCTTTGTCACAATCTATGCTATAAGATCCTTTTGCTGTCAAGATGATGTAACTTCCTTGTTTGCCTTGTGTTCACCGTCCATGTGGAATGGTGACTGTTAGTCTTAATTTCCTACACTTTTAGTGACTGTCCCTAATGGTCTATCAAATCTTCTGTTGGTTGCTCTTTGACTAATCTGCCTCTAACTGGACTGCCTTAGATTTAGAGGTGTTCTGTTGTTTACAAGACTGAGCATACTACATGATTGTTGTCCATTTATTATGACAGTCAGCTGTTCCATACATGCTATGACAGCACTTATTGCTGTTCATCTCTTTATATAAGCTCTCTTACTGTTGATGATTGTTGTTCCATCATACTTTGCTGCTCCATTGTGCCTTGATGTCCTAAAGTGCTTGGATTTTCCTGATTGTTTGCTGTCTTACCATGACTGAAACCTCTTGAAAGCTGTGATCAGCCTTCTGAATATGCTCCTTGAGCTGTGCCTTCGCATTTGTATATTGCTTCTGAAATGTTCTATAAGGATTATGAGCTGGGCTCAACCCTTGTGGGAGCCACATTTCCTCCACTCATAATGTAATTGATGAATCAAACAAAAACATAGATACATTTGTATCTGCACATGAAGCAAACATGTTAAGAAAAACAAGGACTTGCAATCGATATACTTAATTTGTCTTCTCAAAAGTTTCTATGACACTAACTAGTTTACTCCATCTGAAAAAACAAATTGTATATTTATAGATGTATATCATATGATGTATGATGCCTCGTCATTGCTCTAACATCAGTTTTCCAAAATTTATACAAATAACTAGGGGTAGCAAGGAGACAACAGCTGGATGCGGGACACGCAGACAATCTAGGACGACACAAGACACGGCAACAGCATGAAGGCTCGTTATTCAGGCAATGACGAGTCACCCTATCTCATATGCATACTCGTCTTTTAGTTCTTTTATAAATGTATAGTTTGTCTTTTTCATTTTGCAAAGAAACAGTTAGTCTCACAGCTTGTGTGAGACCTTATACACTTATTTTTTCAATACAAATTGCTGATCTTTTAAAAGATTTGTACAATCTCTTAAGTTTGAAAATCATCTGAATGCAACAATACAATTTAATCTCAATTTGTATCAAATATGTACACGAATATAACGCAACAGAAATATATGTACCTTTTCCTCTTCAAAAACAGGCCCTTTAGGGTATTTGTTGTCCATTAGCAGAGAATTGCAACATTAGTTCGACGAAATTCCATAGGATGGTTCCCAATGTGCAAAGCTGCTGACCGCCCAAAACTGTCACACCCACCTAACAAAAGTGTGAACATGTCAAATTGTAGAGTGTAATCCCCCAATGAACCCTAATATTGCAACATTTTTATTTACAAGCCAATGTGCCTCCAATGGCTATCATCAGCTCAAATTTGTTGCAAGGATAGACATCACAAGTTGCTTGATTGGCCACCCAAGGGTCAATAAGCGTATGCGTGTTGCCAAAACTAATGAAGATGGTTAAGTGATACCCTTTAAAGTAGCCCAACACCTTCATTGATGATCCCAGCTAAAGCATGCACAAAAATTTTAGGGTCGAATCATCAATTGGACTTCTCTCTGAGTTGTTCCTTAATGGGACTGTCTTCTAAAGTCTCCAATGTGTCAGACAATGAAGGCACCTCAACATCTAGGAGATAGAGTTTTTGTTTGGTGCATTTCTAACCTGAACCACTATTGCAAGAAAAAAACAAGACAAAAAAAGCTTAGTACCCCCACTACTTTCACCACTTTCTAATCACCAAGATCCCATAAGGTTAAGGTGAAAGGCAAAGCATACAACAGGTAGTTACAACAAGCCACTAAAATCTTGTTGTTGCAAAACATGGGCTTAGAAAATTGTTATATGCTGCCCTGTTCTGCTGTAATTCTTTTTTTATGTCTTTTAGTGTGTTTTTGTATTTTTTATTAATGTGGTCTTTCAGACTAGACAGAAGTTGCAGAAGGGGTTTCAGTTTTGGAATTGCATGTGTGTTTTTGAGAAAGATCTTGCCATAAAAACATGAAATAATTGATGAACAATCAACTAGGAATAAAAATGAACACATTGCAAACTTGGAAACACATACCCAAATGTTTTTTTTTGCATCTTTTTCCATTTCTGAGTTCGCTACTACAAATTTTGAGTTGACAAGAAAGGAAGATCAATAATTTCTAGAATCATACAGCAAAATGAAGAATACCCAGAAGTGCATATGTTATTCCAACCTCATGGCAGCCACTTTGCATCAATACCCATATGCTAAAACTGATTTATGTGAGCACTCATGTCAAACCCTAGCTGGAACTGAAAATTGCAACAACACCCAATAACTCAAATCTACAAAACTCAACTACCCAGATGGATTATTTGCAACACAACATCAAAATCCATCACCACTCAAACATGCACACCAAAATACCAACATGCTAGCCAAATCTCTAATACCCAGATGGATTATTTGCAACACAACATCAAAATCCATCACTCCTCAAACATGCAAGCCAAAAATCTCCAATAAAACCTTGTTGTCATAAACCTGCAAATTGAACATTTCAAACCCTTCCCATGGCTGCCACAACGATGAACCAGCAATATCAACACAAATACTAAACAATTTAATGCAACTGTGAATCCTAAGATGAATTCACCAAGTGGGTTGATCTGGGTTTTCGTCCAAATAGCCAAAACCTCTAGGGTTTTCGTCCTAGGGTTTACTGAACCTGCAAGCCAAAGCTCTCAAGCTCTCAAGGAAAAGTTTCTTTCAAAATAACATATCAAGAATGAATCCTCATTGCACTTTTTCTTCCTTTTATATTTATTTTCCCTTTCGAAAGTAATACTTTATTTTATTCCTCTTTTAATTTACTTTTCCCCTCAAAAGTGACCTTACTTTATAATTTGTCATTGACATCATTATAATGTCACTTAATATCCTTATTGGCACCCCATTTGGCATAATAATCAAATACTTTATGACATTAATATATTAAATGCACACTTGACCCCTTATATCCCCTTTAATCATAAAGATATTTAATTTAATTAATTATATCAAAGTCAATGCTAGATTAGACTTAATTAATTAAATTAAATCATTGAACTCCATTAAATGTCAAATATCAAACCAACAACTGATCCTACCAACTTCCCGGATATAACCGTGGTGCCTTCTAACCATCCAGTTGACTTTCCATAAATAGTATGGACCCAAATGTCCAAGTGACTTGCTAAACATAGTAAGTGTGTATAAAATGAGCCTGAAAGACCTCTAGAAGGCAAACCACAAATAAACTGATGCACTAAGAAGGAGAGTACTGAAATATACACCCAAAGGGTCAGCTGAATCACCCTGAATCACCCTCAAAGGGCCCCCTAATCGCCACATTAGCCTACGGGGAGCCAATGATAATAGGCTAATCCTCCAAACTCTAATGCTCACGAAAATGGGGACATTACAAAAATGCTCTAGTACCAATTGATAAGAACTTATCTACAAAATATTATCAAACAAAAACAATAACATGAAGAAAACAACACAGTGCTTGGAAAATAGTTGCAAATATGATTATATCCATGACTCTAGAACAACTACTGCAGGCCTCTTCGAGGGACAACCTCCTTATGAGTACAGCTCCAATGCAAAATATGATTCCAAGATGATCTTCTCTTCATTACAACATCAATATATAAGCATCACAAAAATGACTTATAAGGCACAACCGATGTGGGATAAATCCACACAGCTACTACAAACTCGTTACACTATTACAACCTCATGCAATGCATGTGCAATAAATCCACACAATGTAATATTAACTAAATAACCAAACTGCAATTATTTAAATGCTCATAACAAAAATAAAATGTTAGCACATAAGGGTCCTAAAAAATGGATGTCGAAAGTGAAGTGAATGTACTGTTCAGGTTTTGATGGACAAGGTTAAACTAATGGAGAAGATGACTGCTCTTACAATCTAACCAAAAACCTCGCTAGTCTCCAAAGGGGGAAGGCTAAGGCTACTTGCCTGCAATCACTCAAAGATGAAATGGCAATTTTAAAAACTTGGACATGACGGTATATTCCCGACTCTTTTAATGCGATATAGCAGATTGTGACTAAGGGCCCACACCACAGGAGCCATGTGGAGATCAAGGTCAAAATCGCCAATTACATGGGTCTAGGAGTTGGCAGGCCCCTGAACCAAAGGTGATGAGTTTCATAGAAAGCGATGTTCATATCCACAGAATTGCCAGATGGATAGGTATTGGTTTCTTTGTAGGTTGAAGGATTGATGAAACACAATTTTGGATTAAATGTTACCTTCGGAGACTTCTAACAAAGCTGTATAGTTGAGGAAGGGTCCTTAAGGTTTTTCCTTTTCTGTGTAGTTTAATCTTAGAGTTTTAGTTAGCACTACTATTAGATATTATTCTGCTGCTAATGCTCTTGTTAGTGTCACTTTTAATTCTTTTATGGTCTCAACGGATCTTTACTGTGGCCCTAATGGAGAACTTGTATAACCCATCTGGATCTGGGCATTCTAGTAACAGAAGGATGAAGCAGAGTGTTATCACGCTGCAAATCTTGGGTTGCTTGAAATTTTTACTCTTTTCACTATACATAGAGTAGCAATCTAAATAAATTTTTAAAACTCTGACCTGAAATTAGGCATCAATTCAATAATTACTATTCATACAGATATCTATCAAAAAAAAAAAATTCATACAGATGAAAATTTGGTTTGAAAACATAGAAAATCTTGATTAACTAGTCATTATTCTATAACCTAAAGTGCGGGTCCTTGCACAAGCATAAGGGCAAAAATAGAATATCTGATTTCGCCGCGTTCACATCCTTTAACGTTGTTCATGAAATGGGCACATATGACAAATAGATCAAAAATATAAAACCCGAATCCGGAAACGAAAACACAAATTTTAGAAATTCAAATACAAAAAAACATTATTTCTCAAAACCGAAATATCTGAATATGGAAACGGATAGAAAATAAAATGAAATAAGTAGAACTGACTTACAGTTTGCAAAGGGTATGTGATCAGCTGCGCCACAATCCCTCCCGCAGCGCCAGCCAAGCCATTGATCAAAGCCTCCGACATTCTGTCAATTATCAGAACATACGAAACCTCTAAAATTAATCTTTTCGGAAATTGGGTATTTTGACCCTTCTGAATTTTACTATTTTAAGATCGCCTAGGGCCATGCATTGCATGGCACACCGGAGTTTTCCGAGTGCCAAAAGATACGCGCCAATTGCCAGAAATTTCAATTTTTCGGTCAATTGACACCAACGCTCTGGTCGCGACACTGATTGGTGATCAAACGCACGCTGCCAATTGACCCACTAAGCAAGCGCAGTATTAGGACTCTATAACTCCATCAATTGACGGACCCACTTACTGCTTCACATTGTCAAACGACAGGGACCATGATGAAATGAATCTCGATCAGCCCGTGCCTCCGGCCAAATCTCTGCTGCCGCTAAATGACGGGAAAAATGGATTTCAGGCTACACCAGCAAATACAGATACTAGAGCAATGTATGAGAACTTCCGATGGAAATTTTGACAGAGACCTTTAACGGGAAAGCAACAGATCGCCTGCGCAAACTTAATCCAGACAGAATCACCGGTGATCATAATAAATTTGATGTAAATTCTGTCTCCTATTAAATAATTTTTTCGTCAATCAATCGTGTGCGGACGGAGAAAATTTGATTTGAATCCCTGGACTTCTCCCAGCAAATTGTTTTTGAATTGAAAAAAAAAACACAAAGGGAAACTTTTGTAAGAAAAATATAAAGTAAAGAAAAAGAATTGGGAGGGAAAGGGAAGAAAGGAATATCCAAAACAGAATATATTGGAGTCTGGCTTTTACGTGACATAACAAAATTATCCTCAGCCTGGCTTTTGTAGTTTAGTCAGATTTAGGAGCGTGACGTGTCTTACAACGTCGCATCATGGAGTGGCTTTTTATTTCATTGCCCATTCTATACAATAAACACATGCTCAAATGCTTCTTTCTAAGAGTACCTTTTGATGTGTATTTATTTCAACTTTTCTAAACTTTTATTTCAACTAGCATGAATGAATGAAGGTTTTTAATAATGTCTATGGTGTAAAGAGATACCGACCAAGCTGTCTTCACAAATGGTATCAAAACAGTACTTTTTTGTTGATCTTTTTTTCCTTCAGAGTTGTGAATCTTAATCAAAAGATCAAAGTATTGGACTGGAGAAGGTAAATAATAACATTATTTATAAAAGCAAATATTGTTGATGTACTCCAAAGTATTGTCTATGTAACATTTTAAATGCACATTTGACCCTATTTTTAATTAATTGAAATTTAGAATATAATATGATTTTGACTTACTTATATGAAGACAATAAAGTGGTCTTGTGGGTCTTATTAGGACAAAGGGTCCTATTTTTCACTATCTCCACCTCTCTTATCACCCTCCCTAGCCAACTTTGTCATTAGGGGCTCCCTTTGTAACATCCTTCAATTTTAGTCCCTTTGAGATTATATGTGATTCTATTATATGGTGATTGATCATGGTTTATTGTTTCATATTGTGTGCAAATTGTCCATTTAATCTATGGTGAATGATACATAGTCTCAAGGTTAATGGTTAGTTAACATAGTTTATCATTTAGGTGATGATTATATTATTATCATTATTATTGATGCTTAATAATGTTACTAAGGATCTTGTGGAGAGATTATTATTGGGTTCTAAGTACAAAATGTGGAAAAAGTGAACTAGGTCATGGCATTGAAGGATTATGAGATCATCCAATTGTGTAAGCAAATTAATAAGAGAGCAGCGAAGTTTCTACCAAAATGTTCATGAATAGTCGTGTTTTAATTTGTTGTGTTTGTTTAGTTTTAGCAACAATGTTGATAATATAATAACTTTATAATAATCTTGAAATTTGTCAATTTTTTGGTTTAAGTTAAAGTTGACTATTTAAAAAATTATAATAAGTTTTTTATTATGGGAATTAATTCTTGTAAAAAAAATATAATAAGTTTTTGGTATCATTTAGATTAAATTATTGAAAATATTTCATTAAAAACTAATTATTAGAGCTAACAATTAATGGTGTGACTATGTTAACAAAACCTATTAAAGAATTGACATATAAAAATAATTACACCAGAGGAGTGATCCAATGGCATTAAGGTAGATAAAAACAAAATAGAGCCCACATAGTTTTTTTTAGCCTAAATAGTTTATTAAATCAATGAAGAGAGAAGTTTAATTGGTAAGGGCACTATACAACGATTTTTTTTGTTTTTTCTTGCCAAATGAATTTATGAAATGATACAATGTTGTTATTATTTATAAATTATAATTTATTTAATATTCTTATTGCATATACAAATATTTGAAAACTAAGGTTAAATTATTAAATAAATTAATATAATATTCTTATTGCATATACAAATATTTGAAAACCAAGGCTAAATTATTAAATAAATTAATATTAACAACAGAGTTAGGGTTCTTCAATCTTTAAAAGCCACAAAGAAAATAAATATTTAGTTTAATGACCTTTGTTTTAGATTTTTACTATGGGGATTAATTGCTTTAAAAAATTATAATAAGTTTTTTACTAATGAGAATTAATTCTTGT
The DNA here is from genome assembly GCA_027924645.1 of Cunninghamia lanceolata. Lineage (NCBI taxonomy): Eukaryota > Viridiplantae > Streptophyta > Pinopsida > Cupressales > Cupressaceae > Cunninghamia > Cunninghamia lanceolata. The sequence continues at coordinate 42,911,315 of BSBN01000809.1, read as the reverse complement.
AAAAAAATATAATAAGTTTTTGGTATCATTTAGATTAAATTATTGAAAATATTTCATTAAAAATTATTAAAAACTAAGAATTAATTAGCAAATAAAAACTTTATTTTAGTTTAATGAAAGTAAACAAATATGCAACTACACATGATTGATATGCAAATATAAAAGTACTAGTTCCCCGTTATTTCTAAATAAAAAAATCATTGATTAAATGATACATTACGCCCATAATAAGTCTCTTTCAAAACATATAGAAGTGCAAGGTTTAAACAAAGACACGATTTTAAACAAGTGCCACATTACCTGCTTTGTAATGTTGTAATTATAGTATGTGTTTTAATTGTAATTATAGTTGTGTTTTAGTTTTAAGTTTTTAATTCATTAGGTAAACTTCAAATTTACTTTTTGTCAAACCAACAAAATAGTTATTATTTATAATTATAATATTAATTATATTATTAATATTTATTATAACACTTAGATATTATTTTAATTGATATTATAGTATTATAATATAGTATAATATTTATTTATTTTTTGTATGTAAGCAAATATATTGTATTATATAAAAATCTGAAAAAACACCAGGAGGCCTATGATCAGTTTGACATGCATAACTAAAACCAAAATGTCTTGCTAACCTATAACCCATAGCATATGATCGCGCAGGGTCTAGCATATAGCCCTCTCTATTCACAAAAAAGCCAGGCAGGGCTTGACCACTTCCCCTTTTACCAACATAATAGAGCTATGACTTTACCAATATAGTATTTACATAATATCATTGCAAAACAGGGAGAGATTACAGAGGCCATTCACATGAAACCCAGATTGGAGGCAAGGGTTCAAAATTTTGTTACCCACTCAATGTTACCACCCGTCAACTCCATCTGTAGCTATTTTTTAAGAAAGCTTATCCCATCCTCCACCTGCTCTCTATGAGCCAAGAGAGCCATTCATTTCAAATCTAGAATGAAGGGATAGCACCTGATTATCTCATCCGGGTCATTGAGGAGATGGAAGTCTATCGGTTGTGGTATTCCCATCCCTATAGAGGTTGCTTTGATGATGTCCTTCAAGACCACGATTAAGTTCTCCTTGAAAAGCTTTCTGAATAATTATTCTGCAACTTCTTTGGGAGTGCCAGCATCTAAGACTGTTGCAAGGAAACGAGAAGCTATGGTGGTGTCTACCCTGAAAAACTTGCCACCTTCCACGAAGCTCCTGCCAAGGATGATCTTAACTACAACTAGGTTTATGTCATCATTTACCTGAAGAACTCACTTCAGTCTATGACCTGTATCTACCCCTTTAAACACCAGTTGTCTGACTACCCTTTCCAATTGAATCGGGGTATCCATACCCAAACACACCATTCCTTCAGTCGCTATGCGGGCCACAAATCTGGTTATGTTCGCCATTGGAGGGAGAGATGAGACAATGGAAATGGACTTTGCTAAATTAGCAAAAATAAGAACATATATCAATTACTCTTTCTCGACCCTTCAAATAATGAAGTTTCTAGATAGTGATGCCAATCGAAGGCTAGATTGCCTTCTCATTATTGCCCTGCCGATATGAGGTGGTGAAGGCAAATATACTTATTGAAGCGACAGTGATGTGATGTTTCTTTACGCAAAAAATCCCATCAACTAGCCCCTAGGCCAGGAGGGAATGACTTGCCATGTGTTCAAATATTACCACCGTGTCCTTTGATCCTTCCCCATGCTGGCAAGGTGATCCCCTAGACCTTCCACAGCTCTTTGTGTGGAAGGTCTCCCACCCTACCTCCCACATAATATAGTATAATTTATTAATTGGTAATATTTGACTTAATTTTCTTCTTAGAATAAATATTTGTTGTATAGACAAATTAGATTCAAATAATGTTAAACAAATAATTTGTTTAAAGCTAATATAAATATTATAACAAAATTGCAATATTTATACTTTATAAAAAAAGTTAGTTTAAATATTAATGAAATAGTATAATTAATTTTGATTGATAATAAACAATGTTTATATTATAAATATGATAATAATATTACTATTATTACATTATTCTCATATTATAATATTTTTATATAGTATTATATTATATTTTTAAAAATCTGAGCCAATGACAAGATTGATGATTGATTTTTCAATAATATTTGTTAAAATATTTTCATATAGACTTAGGAAAAATTTAATATTTGTTTAACATTTAAAAAAATACCCTTGTCATTGGTTTATTCAACAAATATTTGCATATAGATTTAGGAAAAATTTAATATTTGTTTAACGTTTAAAAAATACTCTCTTGTCATTGGTTTATTTTGGCCACTCCCTTTCCATAAGCCAATATTATGGCCATTATTGTAATGGATGCATTGCCCTTATTGAGTAAAAGTTTTCTGGCAATTAGATTAAAGAAAATTTATTTTTCAAATATGTTTTGTTATAATATTTGCATTTATACAATAGCAATAGCAAAATATTTTTTAAATAGAAAAAACTATTTCAGTTCTCATTAGTTGCAAAAAGAATTATTTGTTTGAGTAGGGGCGACCATAGGTTATAGGGGCTGCATTATTAGGACCTGGCAAAGGGTGAAATGTTTAATATCTTTAAAAGATAGACATTCATGGAAATAATTTTTAAGGAAATGGAGGAGAATTTATTTTTCCTTTGCATAAACAATTTGCCAAAGAGATAAAATTAAAAATAATAAAAAAATCTACACAAATGGCCATGAATAGTCATGTTTTAATTTGTTGTGTTTGCTTATTGTTAGCAACAATGTTGATAATATAATAACTTTATAATAATCTTGAAATTTGTCAATTTTTTTGTTTAAGTTAGAGTTGACTATTTAAAAAATTATAACTAGCATATCTATATTTAAAAAATATATCTAAAATACGCCAGAGAAATCCTTCTCGAGGCCCCTATTCCACCTATGTGTAGTAAATTGATTAAAAAATAGGCGCCTTGAGAAGGATATCTATGCGCATAATTTAGATATATTTTTTAAATATAGACATGCTAGTTTTGTAAAAATAAATATATTAAATTTATTATGCCAAAAAAATTATTAAATTGATGACTCTATACTAAAATCTATAAAATATAATGCACTTACCATTGAAATGAGATTGTTGAATATACTTTGCTCCTTATTTCATGATAAAATATAGTTTAATAAAATTTAATTTAAATTTAATTTATTTATAAAAATAAAGTGTCACTATATTTTATTAGAGTTTCATTTTGTTTTCTGCACAATCAATTAATAAGTTATTTTATTAGGGTTTTATCATATAAATAAAGAGGAGCAAAGTATATTCAACAATGGGAGAAGTTATATTTTATAGATTTTACTATGGAGGCATCAATTTAATTTAAGTTAATTTTCTACATAATAAAATTTAATTTATTTCTTTTTCACTGGCTCATGTTTTATAAAAATAGTGTCATAAAGTAATATTTTTAACATTATATTATATTAGGGTTTTGTTTATTACATATACAATAATGTTACACTCACCAATAATATAAAAAAACCTCTATAAAATGTAGCCAAAAAATCTTGCTTAATGTATATATGTTTTGATTAATGCAAAAACTACAAACTTTGGGTTAGTTGTTTACATGTATTTTTAAAATAATAAAGTTTTAATCTATATTAAAAATAAAAGGATTAGTTAATAAAAGCCTAGCTAAATACAAAAAAAATTAAACCCTAGCTAAATTAAATTGCATATTATACAACACAAAATTTTAATAAATAACTCTTTTAATAGTAACTAAAGTTTACACAAAACAAAACAAAATGCACAGATTTATTTTTTATGCATACATGATTAACACCATTATTCCAACTAAATCACATGAGTAAGTATCAAGCCAGTTCATGGAGATGAGTGCCCTGTCCAATCTGACTTGTATGAGGTTTTCCCCAATTCTTTGGTTAGACTAGGTGAACTTGGCTCCCTTAAGGTCGAGATCTAACAAAGCTTCATCATTAACAAAGTCCATCAGATCCATTCGGGAGTCTAGGGGCACCTGAGACCCACCCATATTCTCATCATCTCTGAGCACAGATTTGAAGTCTCCTATGACAAGCCATTTTGACTCAGGATTCATCCTTCTGAAAACACCAAGTCTTTGCCATAGTTTCTTTCTGGCATTCTTATTATTAGGGGCATAGATGTTAGAGACAACCCAGGCAGTTTCATCTTTTTTATCAACAAACTTGGTAACGACCTGGTTAGAGTTCGCCAAAATAGGGTATCCAGTAACCACTTTAGGGTTCCAAAGAGTGGTCACCCCACCGGAGGCTCCCTCAGAGTTACTTCCTTGAAGGCCGCAGTCAACAAAGAATATGTTCTTGCTTAATTCCAGTTTCTTAATCTACATTTTGGTTTCTTGAATAAGCAGAATATCTGGCTTCAGGTCCCGGATTAAATTAGATAGGAGGTCATGTTTATGACTGTTATTTAGCCCCCTTATGTTCCAAGAAAGGATCTTCATGATAAACAAGAGACGCATTGCGTCAGGTTCCTACCGATCAGAAGTTGTTAGAAAAAGGAACAGAAGAGTGGATGCAGTGCTTTGTTTGGTGAAAGATGGGATGATGTAATTGCGACTTCATGGAATGCAATGATTCCATTTGGAAATATTGTTGGAAAGTACTAAGCAATGACAATAATGTTATTCATGTTGGGCAGTTTTTGTCACTTTTGGGTCTTGTGGAGACGTCTTCCACAAATTTAATCCAACAATCTTCTTAGCTATTGATAGCTAATGTGCAATGAAGATCAAGAGGACTTTCAAGTGACTCTTTTTTCATTGCTGTGAGAAAAAGTGATTGCCCATCTTAGGCAGGTTGTTGAAGCTTCCTAAACAATCCCTTACAACTAGTCCTCATTTTTCCATGTGCTTACAGAGATGAATTCCTTTATAATCTAATCTGAATCCTGTATCTAATGTCTGTGAACATGAAGCAAAGATAGCTGCAGTCTCTTGCCCAAAAGCAATTATAGGTTCATTTAATTTATTTGACATGATCTTAGTTGCATAGAATGCTACGAATATATTATTTGTTACAACCTAATTTTAATTTTTTCCCAAGTAAGCAGCTTAGTTCCTTATTGAAAATATAACTAACAAAAAATGATTGTGTGGACTGTTTACATATTATCCCTAAAGAAATAAGGTGATATACATTATGTTGTAAGTCAAAGCTTTTAGATCTTTGTTTACACACCTCGAGGCCTTTATGCTAGAAAGACTCATGGTTATAGTAATTATAGTAATTTCAACCAAGAATGGCAAACGGGGGTTTGCCAACCTAGAAATTTCTTGTTCATGCCGCTGAACTATAGAGTAAAATGGGTAGAAAGGACACTACAGTGAATTAAAAGGTTCGTGTTCATAATTTGGCAGCAAAAAGGAAAGCTTATCAAGAAGATGCTATAATGATCTAGCCACTTTCAGATACTAAAAGTGAACGTGACATATAGGCAATTAGAGGGGTAAACAAACAAAAAGCTCTCATTTCTTTAGTGAACACTTAAAAATGATTGGGCTTTTTGTACATTATTATGACAGTCTTATTTCCTTCTGGGAGCCAATTGCATCAGCATATTAGAGATACAATCTGGCTATTGATCTATAGGTTAAACTGATTAGTTTTAGGTTATCAAGGAGCAACGTTATCCAAGCACAATGCAACAGCTACATTCATACTCAATATGAGGAGTTGCATTTGAATAAATGAAGTCTATGAGGCACCTTATTTTCAAAGTACTTAAGGCGAATTTGGCAAATTCATGATTCCAATGCAATTAAGTATCATGTGAACTATATATCTTAGGTATCTAAAGATTTTTCCAATAATAGTATTTCAACATATAATAGATGCTATTTTAATTTCATAAGTTGAACTTGATATTTAACCAGCTTCCTTCAATGATTTTGGAACACTTAGAACTGGACGCTATTTTTTGTAGAACTAGCAGTGGTGGGATTGTATATTATTTACCATACATGGAAGAGAATGTACTACATAACCTGGGCTATACAGTTTGCACATTTCATACTCTATGATATGGGGTTGATACTACTTTCTGGGAGAGCTCTTAAGGTGCTCTATTTTGGCAGAATGATACATTAAATCATGATAATTGGAAGTAGATCGAAGGCTTGTTCAATAGATCCTGGAGATCGGTAAAATTTAGTATGATTTAGTATGATCTTTTTCGCCTTCATGGTTTGATGGATTTCCATACGTTGTTGAAAAGCGCCTATTTTGACAGAGGCTGGGAGGATGATGGTGAAGGTTGCAGGATTTGGCTTTAAACCTGCAAACAGTTCACGAGCTTTTTCTATGCTTCCACATTTTGCATACTTGTCTACTTGCAAATAGTTGACGAGCTTCAGTAATGGCTTCAAAACAAAAGGTAAGAACCTAGTTCAAATCCTGGTTGGTCTATACAAAATGACACGGCTCTGACTGAAGGGATATCCTTCACTAGTGGCATCGAAGCAAAAAGAGACCACCATAACATAAATTTACAAAACCAAAAAGGTGACTCAGTACGATGGCATCAAAGCAAGAGGTGACTGCCAAAACGATAATTTACCAAACAAAATATAAACAGTATAGTGGCATCAGAGCAAGAGGTGACTGCCACAACAGAAATTTACGAAACAAAAAAGTTGACCACGCAAAAGGTGACTGCCACAACAGGAATTTACCAAATAAAAAGCAAACAGAATAGAAAGAACCAAGGGAGAATTGTCATTTAAAAAACATAAGTGGAATGAATGGACATCCAAAGTCGATGCCCAGAGGCCCAACGTCAAACCCCATTTGATAAACTAAACTATTGAAAATCAGAGGCTTAGGTCCAAAGCCTTGGAAACATAATGACATGCTTAAACTAGGTAAAGCATCGCATCCATTCAAAGCCCAGTAGACATAATGAAGTGTAGAAATTGAATAAAATACAACATCAACACACTGGGTGTGGTGTATACCCATCCAATGGGCCAGGTGCGAGTCCCAAAGTGTGGCAATACGAGATGCCCCTGAGTTGTGGCAATAAGAAACAAAACCCTGATGTGCTGGATGGTGTGGATTCATTCCATTCTGTTTGGAACAAAACTACACGGTGGATATATATAGAGAGAGAATTCTTGTATAATTATAAACAATTAATTGGAAATCACAGAATCTATATATTCAACATTCTTGTATAATTATTAACAATTAATTGAAATCAGAGAAACTATACATGGAAATTTTTAATCAATCAATATATATATATGTATATAGCATAGAAACTTTCATATAATTATAAACAATTAATTGAAAATCATAGAATCTATTTATTCAAAATTCTCGTATAATTATTAACAATTAATTGAAATCATAGATATTGTATGAAAATTTTCAATCAATCAATATATATAGGTATATATCATAGAAAATTTCATATAATTATAAGCAAGTAATCACCTCAAGACACACTCAGTAGACATTTAAGAGTTCTTTAAGCCCAAAGTTTTCCCTGAAAAGGTTCTCAACTTCTGTGCTGAGCCTACTGAGACATTGATAGAAAGTGGGTGTCTGAGAAAATGAGGGCTTTCAAAGCATACGGAAATTGGGGAAATCTAAGGGCATTTATTTAGGTGAGAAATAGGATTAATTTTAGAAATGGAAGTAGTGGAACTAGTATATGAGTGGGATGTATGAAGAATGTGCATGGTGACGGTGTTACAACAACAAAAAGAGTAACATGGGCATCTATTGGATAATAAAATACGAGGGAGTTTTATTATTGGGCCTGCTTAGGTTCATGCTTTGGGTCCCTGGCATGACATCTGTAATTTGTTCTTTTGCAATCCTGGTTACTGCTTTATTCATTGTACTCCACTTTGTCTTAATATAAAAAACATTTGAATGGAGGATTTGTAAATGTCCACTTCAAAAGTTCAAAAATCTTCAAGGATACTATGATGAATCAAATGTCGTACCCATTTTGTTTCTTCCCTCCACGCATTCCTTCAATAAGAAGGGCAACGATTACAAAAAACCAGAGTCACAAAGGTAGGTGGAGGCAAAGCATCTTAAGGATATGGGAATTGTAGTTAGTCATTAGAGGAGTCAATCCATTCACAGGTTCAAGAGATTGGATAAAGAATCGTGGTAAACCTGTCAGAGGTGGAATTCCTATAGTCTCACTTCTGCTTACCCAGCACGACATTTTGCCTATCTAGTTGGCATTAGCTTGAAGAAGAAGATGTCATTGGATGAGACAGATGGAGAATGCTGTAGAAACACCAGTAGTAGCAGCAGGAAGTTTTTATCAGTAGGTGCTCTTGGGGTAATGGGTTTGGATGATCTCTGAAATGGTTTCTATGAGACAATTTCTATCTGATGTTTGGCAATATCTACATGAATTTGGACAGGAGGCAAGTGATGCAACCTGGTTACTCTAGCATAAACTATCATAGCTGCTGGATAGACCATCTGATCTCCTTCATTATCACAATATTTCATTGATGAGACACTGTGTCTACTTGAACAGAGGAAAAGCATTCATATCTGAAAAGAAAGACACAGAAACTAAGAATTTGTAGTACAATTACATGGACTCCGTTTGTGGAAACAGACAACATGAAAGAAATATTTTGTAGAAATAATTTAGTAATTGACAGCAATGAAAAGAAGCAGAGGGAAAAGAAAATAAACATGGAACTAGTGATTGCAGGAGATACGGGGAAACAAAAATTATGCTTTAATTCAGTTTGGTGTCAAGGTGTATAATATATATGAAACACAAATATTGTTTTTAAATTGTTCAGAGTAGGTGTTGTATTGAAACAAGAAACTGTAGCCGTATAGACGCTGACAGATGGCATAATCATTATCAAAAGTCTTATATAAGAAGTATAGATAACATCTCGTTGATTCAAAAAGCCTGCTGTGTGATTTTATCCTTCATCTAGTACCTGTAATATGGATAGAACAGTAGTTGTTAGTATATTGTTTTTGTAGTAGATAAGTAGGTCTAAGTAGCATTAATATGCAAATAATGAATAAATAATTTGTTAAAGAGATAGCACATTGTTGGGCAACAAATTATTTTTGTTTGATGTAATTATTATTTAGATAACAATGATGAAGTGGAGTATGAGTGTACCTTTGCATGGAATGTGTTGATTATTCTTGAAGGCAAGTTGCATTGATGATGAGGTTGTTTTGATTTAATGTGAATTGGCCCTTCTCAAAGAAGTCTCATAACATGAAGACAATTGCCTATTTATCTGCAATATACTTGTCATATGTGACATTTTGGAGGGCTGGAAGAAGAACTTGGATGATAGAATTGTCAGAAAAACACTGAATTGTTTGATTGTTGTCAGTTGTGATGGTAGTTTTTAGGTAAAGAGAGTATATATATGTGACATCTTCATGACATTTGATACAATGAGTTGTTTGGTCCTACAAGGCTCCATGGTTATCAAACTTATAATTGCATTGTGGATAGACTGTGTGGAAAGGAGTGGAAAAAGCATTAGCTACTTTTAAGGTTCCGTGGACATGCAAGACATGTTTAATTTTCATTGGCTTAGGGATGTATCTTTTACTATATAAATTCATTAACTAAATAAATTCAAGAGTTTAGAATTAATTACCTCAAATGTTGAATGCAATAAAGTGTTTAGATGATCCAAGGTTCTTCTATCATTTAATTTACCAATATATGTTGCTTGGCATGTTCATAGTATCTTGTCCTTTGCATCCATTCTTTTGACAATGTTTTTGAATAGCATTGTGGGGAATTCATTTTGCCTCATTTCATCTTCAATTGCAAAGAAATGGCTGGCCAAACTTGTATGCAGTTGCACCTAATTTTTGTGTTGTCAAGATTGTTAGCAGTTTTGATTTATCGAAAGAAATATGTGGTAAAATAGAAATTGTTAATAATTTGCAATAAAGAGATGATAATATATTTTTACCTGTGTTTTGTCAAATATGTGGTGAAATAGAAATTGTTAATAATTTGCAATAAAGAGATGATAATATATTTTTACCTGTGCTTTGTCAAATTCAGAATCGCCATCCTTCATATCAACAAGGCAATGAAGTGCTATTTTTTTCGTGCCAGTGACCAATGCGCCTATGGTGCCAGTAGCATATGCATCTGTGTTTGCAACAAATTGTTTAATAGTGGTGCTTGGTATAAAATTATACTCTTGACAAAGCCTTGGTATGATCTCAATAGTGGATGTATTATTTAGCACCAGGATGCAATCACAGTCACCTCGATCATAGTATGTTTTTGGAGCAATTTGAAAGATAGATATGGATATTGTTGATCCTAGTATTATTTTTCTTTCATGTTGGATGACAAGATCGCCAGTTATATTTAAGGTGATAGTCATTTCAGCTTTAGCATTTGTCAAGTTTGCACGAAAAACTTCATGTGTCTTGTTAGCTTTGTCTAATGTAGCTCTGAATGTTACAATGACATCACCTTCAAAGGTGTTCCCTGCTTTATGAGCATTCAAATCTTCAATCGAAATTGGAGTTGAACTTTTAATCTTTGATCTGCAAGAGAGAAGATAAAATTAGTTTAAGCTTAAAAATTTGAATTAGCAAAAGCTAGAAACAAATAAATAATATCATTTACCTCTTTGATGTTTGCTCATCGTTGGTTTGCACTTGTTTTTTTGGCCTTTTAGTATTATCCATTGTTTACTGTATATTTGGATCCATAAATCATTTGCAAAGATAAGTGTAAGTATAATTATATTATGGTAATTCTTAGATGGCATGATGGTCAAAGTTGAAGATGAAAAGTAATAAAGATTATGAATCAATATTTAAAAATGTACATAGTAGGGAATTTAAGAATGTTGTAATAAGTGAATAATAAAGAATTGTAAAAAATAGATGAAATGAAATGCTAGTGACATTATCAAGGAATAGAAATTATTTGTAGTAGGTAGCGGAATTTTTTTGTTTTCACATTTTATTTGAATTTAATTTTTGAATTATGAATGTGATTCTATTTCTAGTATGTTTAGTGACATATTGAAGAGGTTTCGGTCCTGCTAAAAGGTTCAAATTCTATGAAGGTTGCCAAATGGTCACTCTAATATGCTTTTGACTTGTAAACACGAAATGTTTCTTGATATGGATTAGACCATACATGGTCAATCATTGGTCTTGATAGTGATTGGGATTCGTTTAATAGAAATTGCATGTTGTGGTTTTGCATATGTTCCAAAAGTTGTTTTCTTTTGTTACTTTGTGTAGACACGTCAATGTTGAAATCTCCTACAATGAACATAATCTTTTGTGTATCTATACATGAAAACACTTGTTTGGTGATGGTTATGATTTCTGTCAAAGAGGCATTTGGTCTTGCATATAGATTACATATGTTAATGTCATTGTTAATGAAACATATTGTTGTTGTCATGGCTTCCACATTTGTTGCTGTATGTTGCATTGTTTTAGAGATGATATGTTTTTCCTAGTTAAATATGATATGCCATGTATATTGTATGTCGAGTAACAATTGAAATGTTCAAATAGGTTGTTGGAATTATTGAGCTGCATATGTATTTATTGTAGACACAAAATATCAAATGCCATTATATCAATTTCACTGATCATGTCTTCTATATGTAGACGTAGGTTGTGAGTATTCAATGTACACAATAGTAGTTGTGAACTAGTCTTGTGTTTGGTATGTTCATTGCCATTGTGCTGTTGATTTTAGACAGGACATTTCAAGGACTTTTTTTTTTAATTTTTTAATTTTGTTTCACAAGAGGCTTTAACAAGAATAATGTCTGAATTGTTTTTGTTCGGGAAAGTGTTGTATATGTTAATCCATGCTGCCTTACGCTGGTCGGATCAAACGCCAAACCATGCATTGTGAGGCCCTAAGATCTATGTATGGTTCTAGCACAGGCTAGCTGAATTGGAAATTGCTTCCTAATGGTTATTGTTTTGTTGTTTGAAATTTATTGAATTGGCCTAGGGATGCAAAGTATAGGTGTCCATTCTTTGTCAATAGTATTGCTATAGCACTGTGCTAGTTTTGCACATTGACGGTGGCCAATTTTCAGGTCATCAAATTTGATCCAAACAATGTCAAGGTCATTGGATTTGGTGTATGCTTGAAATGTCCCATCTGATCCATTGATGAGTCCATCTTGTGTATCATAACTTTTGGCATAGATTTCTACAAGCATATTTGGTTTCAAAAGTATTTGAAATGGCAAAAATGTTGTATGATTATAGAGATGGATTCCATTGTAATTTTCATCATGTTCATCAATTGCATTCAATATAGTTAGCTCTCCGACAACCATTGATAACATTTTTTGGTTGTGTGCATCAACATCTTTCCTTCTGTAAAAAAGAAAAGGGAATGTTGGGTCCATAGGAGGTGAGCGTAAGAAATTTTGATTCAAATATTTTATGTCATTATTTGTTTGTGAACCTACACGTATTCTATTGAGTATTGTAATAAACTTTTCATCTTTTTGTTGCATAGTCAATTGCAGTTCATAGTATTTTATGTTGTCTTTCCAAAAGTTGATGGCATTAGTTCAGTTAGTGTTGGTGTATTTTTGAAAACAACTGAATTAGGTACAGGTTGTGCTTGGTACAAATCACCACAAAAGATTGTATCAAGATTTCCAAAGTATGTAGTAGGCGTTTGCATAATATCTCTTAATCACTTGTCAATGTAACACAAAAATGATGCACCAACTAATGAAACTTCGTCTACTAAGAGGACACACAATTGTTGATAATGCTTTGACATTCTATCTAGCATTTCAATGTTCAATGGAACAACTTCTGATTTGTTGAAAGGTATGTGGAAAGCTGAGTGCAATGTTACTCCACCTATGTTGTATGCTGCTTTTCCTGTATAAGCAACTATTAGACCTTTTGGTTTGTCTGGATCGCTATCAATGGAGTTATTATATATGCGAAGAAGAGATTGAAATATTGCTTTTGCAGTGAATGTTTTTCCAGTTCTTGCTCCACCTGTTAGGAACAAGTGTATTGGAGTTTTGTTATTTTTTGTTTTTTTAAACACAATGTCTTTGACAATTGCTTGTTGTTCGTTATTTAACATTCGCCTCAACTTGAAATATTCGGCATTGTCCATGACATGGGGGTGTTTTGCAATTTCAAATGCATTAGGAAAATAATTTTTTGATTTGTTATGCTTTAATGTCTCAAAATATTGTTCTATGTTGTATGATTCTTTGTATGGGTTTTCATTTGAAATGATTGAGTCGTTGTGAATGTGATTATTTTTAGAATTGATCTCATCGATGGCTTTGTCAATATCATCCCATTTAGAATTGATGTTGTAATTGTATTTGATACGATTTGCATTAATTGTGTTTTCATGAAATGAGTAAGCATGATGCCATGTATCAAAACCATACTTCAATGTTGTTTCATTTATTGTAAAGGGCACATAAAGTAGCAACTGTTCTCTACAATAATTTTTCAAGTCAAGATGTTTGTTGAAATTGATAAAACGTATAATGGAGGAGTGGGATTTTATTGCATGCAAATAAAACATCTCTCTAAAATAAATAAATAAATTTATATGATACGAGGTCTAGATTTACTTAGATCTAATCCTTCATAAGGAAAGGAGATTCATCAATTACAGAGGATCTCCTAAAAATTTATGTTACATTCCCTCATGTGACAAATATATATAGAGTTTATGTTTGCTATTGTTACAACTGTTCTCAAGAGAAATGAGTTGTGCGAGAATAAAACTAGCAATTGGACCCATAGGTTCAATGGGCAGGGTGAAAACTTTATAAAGAAATTATAGAATTTGTTAGATATTTTTTATTATCTAGCAATTGGACCCATAGGTTCAATGGGCAGGCTGAAAACTTTATAAAGAAATTATAGAATTTGTTAGATATTTTTTATTATCTATTATGAGTTATTTAATCTACTAAATTATTTTATCATTTCTTATTGAAATTTATCACATTAACTATTGTCTTCTTTCACTTATATTATTAAAAAAAAAATTATATTGAGATAACAAACATAGTTGGGTAAAATTATTATTATGTCGTAAAATTATTATCATGTCAATTACTTTACATTCACTCCCTATGGGAAATCACTTATCCCTATAATCATTTAAAAAATATAATTTTGAAAATTATAGTTCACCTTATAATTAACTTGTCTATATTGTATATGTATATGTAGTAAATTAATTATGTGAGATACAACTTATATATAATATTATGTACATAAGGCATAACTATATTTTTCTATTAAATAAATACTAAGATGGCTCATAATCATTTTTATAAGTATGTATTTGATATATGAAATTGAATGGAACTCTACTTCATGATAATTTTACTAATTTGTATAATCAATAATTTAATATGCGTTTTATTAATGATATATAATTCATTATATTATTTCATTAATATTTAAAATATTAAAGTTATAAATAATATATATACAATGAATCAAAATTAAATAATACATTAATATGAATATTATATTAATATAAATATTACAATTTTGTTATAATATTTGCAAAAATATTATTTGTTTAACATTAAAAAAACTCTAGTTAAGAATTTTTTAATACATTTGAATAATAATAAGAATTATACATTAATTATTACTATATATTACTTCTTAATACCATTCATAATTACCCTTTTAACATAAACTAAATATCTAATACCATTTGAATAACAACAACACTTATTATTGCAGGTTTAGTTTTGCTTTATTCTTTTGGTATACAACTATATTACTCTGTTCAATAATGTCATGCCTCCTTTGGTTTGTCCACGTGGGAACATTTGCTTTATAGTGTTCTTTTATACGAGATTAGACCATTCCCAACACTATAATGATTACATATAAAAGCCTATTGGCTAATTTAAAATTCCCGGCCTACCAGAAAGCATTTTAAACACTACAATTGTCAACGTCACATGTAAAACACCGTTCGAGATTCTACGCAACCGAGGAAAACGGAGTTTGTTGTTCATACCCATTGCCTAATAAGTCAAAAATGCAACCATTTTATACTAATAATTGTCCAAGATGTGATCATAAATTTCCCCGTGTTGGAATATGCAAATAAGTAAAGAGTTAGAATGAGGACCGGATTTGATGGGTAGAAAAATAAAATTAAAAATTAACAATTTATCAATTGTCAAAAGGTAATTTTTTTGTTTTTAATCATTTATGACATTTTGAAAAACAATCAATAGACAAGATTGATTTTACGGTAGTCCTTTCAATCCAGACCCTTCATCTATATAATTCAGCATGTGCTGCTCACATAGGAAGCCTAATAAAATAAAAATAAAGAAAGATTTTATTGTTATATGTATATGTTATTTTTTTTTAAGAATAAAGATTGTGAGGCGGGTAGGCGGCGACTTTCCCACGGCCTCCTTGGCCGCTTCCCACAGCCATGGGGGCGGCCAAAAGGTAGCGTAACAAAATATTATAAAAAGATTTTTTTAAAAAAATAAATAAATAAATAAAATAAAACATAAAAATAAAATAAAATGCCTTCTTAATATTATAATTTTTTTTTTACTATCTACATGTATTTAGTCATTTCTGTTTAATATGGATCTGCATGTAGCATGTCTCTATTACACAAGCCTATATATATATATATAGTTAAATGTTTTAAATACAATAATAAATTTATATATACCTAGAGTTTAGATAAGTTTAATGTTACAACTAATATGTTAACATATATACAAGGATCATACAAGGATTTGGATCCGTTTAGATATAATCTACATATATACATACAATAAATTTTGTATAAACAAAGTTAGATTGTAGGTCATTATAAAAGAAGGTAATTCCCATTACATACCCTATAGTTTTTCTATAGTTACATAGTAAGACCCATACATCTGAGTTTCCTAATAATATTTAGTTCAAATATATATACAAGTCTTATAAGTCTTGAAAATTAATTTGGTTCAAAACATGGATATAAAAAGAGTCCCTTGATTAAATAAATTAAAATAAATAAATATATAACTAATTTAAATTTTTTAATGAATTAGTATTAATTCTATTATTTTGTATAAAGATAATAATACATTATATTAAAAAATAGCAAAATTCACATTTTGTCATGCCTGTGACAAGCCCACTTGTATGCTAGCCATACAAGTGGGTTAACAATAGAATTTCTAGTCAAATATTTGACAATAGAGTATGAAATATCAAATTTTAAAATTTGTTCTTGCCGAATAGGGTAGTTACTCTTTGATAATCAATCTCCCTAAAACAAGAATTGGTGAGTTAGGATCTAGCATAACCCATCAAGTAACTAAGTTTAAAAGATTCATATAACAAGAGCTTCCACCATACTAACTTAATCTATCCATATCAATCATAATAATAATAACCAAATTTACCTACACCTAAATAAATAAGATGGTTACAGTATGCAATTGTTACTAAAGTACAATCAACTAACATAATACTAAACCATAATAATAATTTTAATAAATAAGAATTATCCTTTTAAATAAATCATAAATACAAGAGAACATAAGTTAATTTGTTCAAGAAATTAAAAGAAACTATATCATCTTTTTTTTTAATTAATTAAAAAAAATGCACTCCAAATAAATATATCTCGATTGCTATATATCTTATTTATTTATATTTGAATAAATTACCATTAAAAAATTCAAAGCTTACATTAACTAGAATAATGGTAAAACCATTAGTAAAACAAAATGTTAGTAAATTTATCTTTTTCACATTCATATAAAAAATAATATATATTAATTGATAATGAATAGAAGATTATTACAATATAATTGATATTTAATTTAATACAATATAATTGCTAATTGATAATTAATATTTGTTTTATTACAATATAATTATTTACATAAACTACTCTCTAAAATGGAAGGTTTCATACATCTCACTTAATTGCCATAAGATATATAAGTTGATAAAACTATATTAACAACTTTCATTAACTCTTTTAAGGGGATTATACCATATTCATTAAATAAATAAAATAAAATAAAACAACTAAAACATGAAACAACTCATAATTTTAATAACACATAAACATCACTACAATTCAAAATAGAATCTTCTAAAAACAATTCTTTTTTTCCTACCTCTCCAATTTTCACTTCCATAATACTCTTTGCAAGCATACCCATTCTATTTTTTTTTTTCTTTCTTTACCATTTCCATGGTTTTGTGCAATTGTGCAAGTACATGGATTGTGGATGTGCAAGCACAGGGATTTTGGTTTTGCATGTGCAAGAGATGGATTGGATCTAAGGAAGGAGGCTACAAAGTTTCATCATGTATTGAAATATTTATTGAATTTGATTCATTTTAAATTTTATTCACTTAAAAGAATCCAATAAGAGAAGACTCAGCATGAATTATACAAAATTATATATATATAAAATCTAAAACAAAGGAAAATTGGACACCTTGTGGATAGCTCGTAATAGCATTGAAATTTTCTAAATTTCAGTTGAGGATTTTTTGTGTTTAAGAATTAAATATATAGCCTATCAAGATTGACTGTTGGTGGAGATGAACGATGGAGTTGGTTGGAGGTCTCCATGACTCACCATATGCAAGGATACATGGAGGCTCATCCTCCATGGAACCTTTCCCAAAGAGGACACTTGGAGGTTGTCCATTGTCTGGTGCCACATTATAAGTAAATTCAATATGTCACTTGTCTGCAACAGCCTGAGTATGATATTCTACATGTTTGACACGTTTGAATCCATCACCACCTGGACAAAGAATTGAAAAGAACAGTAAAAAGATTTTTGTTTCAGAATGCTGGCAAAGGTAAAATTGTTGGGTTTGGTACCTATTTTTTTCATTTGATTTAATAAAACTAGGGCCTCCTCTAGGGGTCCATGTTTGCAGTAAGCTACCATCATGGAGGTCCATGAGAAGCTGCACTTGGCATACATGGTGACTAGTGCATACTGTACCATTTTATTTGGAATAAAACCCTGGTCGTTCATGTGAGTGTGGAGCTATTTCCCCTGTGCGAAAGCTTTTCTGTTAATGCAGGAGTGGAAAAAAGAGGCGTATATGAAGGGGTCTACTACACGATGGTCCTCGTGATGTAAGTGTTGCATGGCTTCTTTGAGACGACCTTGCTTGCAAATGTTTCTGATGTCTTGCTCTGAACAATGGCGGTTGGATTTACTGCACATTCTTACATGCCCAAAGCCAAAATTTAATTGATTTCTTACTGACGCCATTGCAATTTTGCTCCCAGTAAAGTGAACTAGAGGAAGAGCTCCACAAGGCCAAGGAAAACCAGACACTCATTTGCGCTAGGTTTGCAATTGGGTTCTGAGCTCTTTCTTTACTTAAAGCTTGACTCCTCGCTACACTACAACTCGCAACAAAAAAACTTATAGTAGTAGTAAGAATGCTTTAGGTCACATATTTTTGACTTTAATGTTTAAAGTGGTTAAGCAAACCCTAAGAAACCTGCCAGACAAATCAAAACAAAATGAGGTGTGTTGTTTTGACAAAGAAATTTCCAAATCACAGATCTTTGTTAGGGCTTTGCCATATTGTTTCTTTTTATATATATAAAGTTTTGGAGATTAAACATGTCAACCTTGACAATAAACTTTTTGAGTATTTTCAGAGACCATCCCACGTGACTATGATGGAGGAGGAGCTTGATTCGTAGAACCTTCTCCAGGTACACATTTTTCATTGCCCTTTTCTTTGTTGGTGGTCATATGGCAATAACTTAGCTTCCCTTTGGTCATATGGGTTACATTTTCTCTCTAATTTTAAAGCCCTCCATCGTAAATTCTTATCGCTTTATTCTGCACAACAAGTTGATGAATCAGGTGGCTTCCATATTGTTTTGGTAAATGTAAAATTGCATACCCAATTGCCCTCATTTACTAATTAGGGTTTTTTTCAAAGCCCCCTTTGAGAAATTAGTCTTCACTTATTGATGACGTTGTCTCTGCACGTGTCTCTACAATGAATTTATGAATTGGTTGTCTTTACCAAACAAAATACAAATAGTATAGTGGCATCAAAGCAAGAGGTGACTGCCACAACGGAAATTTACCAAACAAAAAAGTTGACCGCCACAACAAGAATTTACCAAACAAAAAGCAAACAATATAGAAAGAACTAAGGGAGAATTTCCATTTAAAAAACCTAAGTGGAATGAATGGACATCCAAAGCCGATGCCCAGAGGCCCAATGTCAAACCCCATTTGACAAACTAAATTGTTGAAAATCAGAGGCTTAGGTCCAAAGCCCAGGAAACATAATGACATGCTTAAACTAGGTAAAGCATCGCATCCATTCAAAGCCCTATAGACATAATGAAGTGTAGAAATTGAATAAAATACAACATCTAACACACTGGGTGTGGTGTATACCCATCCACCAAGCAAAATCACACGCAAAGACAAACACAATCAAATTGACAAAAACCAAAAATTTCAATAAAATATAAATAGTAGTTGGGTTTTGCTTACTGTTTATAAAGAGCAAGGGAAAACTAACAGCACACTTTTCTTCTAGAAACATGAAACCAGGAAAAACACAAGATTTACATACCGTTTTTCTCGACTGCTGCTATCTATCCAGATCTTCAACGCTATCTCCACTGCTCAACTGTTGTTTAACATAATGATAAGTTCCATATATGCATTGAATCCCATATATCCTTTCACATCATAGCAAATAGGCATTAATCAGTAAGATTTTATCACAGATACGCCAATACGGCAATCTGCAAATCTGCACCCAAATTCAATAGCTATTAAGTATATTAAGTACCATTTATCAGTTGGATGAATTAAAAAAAATATTTGTGACATTATTTTTATTTTTATTTTTTAAATATTGTTTTTCCTCCTTACTGTTGCTAATTTAAACCAATAGGGAAAAAGGAAAATAGCATTTGTACAATTACTTAAAATAAAAAATAAATTTCAACTATAGGATTTTCCTAGAAAATTTTTAATTATGTCTCATCATTGGTTGAGATAAATGATAAATTGCATTGAGCCAATGCAATAGTAACCTCCCTACAGCAGGAACTAACAAGAGTTTGTGCTCTTGGAGCATAGGTCCATGAGGGGTTTTTGCATCCCTCCTGCTATCTCTTTCTCTAATAGCACTCGCTGAAGGTCTCCCTGGCCTCCTCTTTTCCATTCCAAAATTAGCATTGGAAGAGCTCCTGGTTGCTACACCGCCATGGGGGGGGGGGGGGGGTAGCAGATTTTTTCTTCTTTCTTCCCTTGACTTCCACAAAGGGCATTTCCTCCATCAAACTGTCCTCGGCAAACTCCATGAGTTGCTTGGGAGAGCAAGGATCATCCTCTCCCATAGGAGCAAGGGGGTCATTGTTATTTGAATCAGGGCACACTTCGGAGATCCCGGCGCAGAGATAGGTTCCTTGCACCTGGGTTCTTCATTTTTTTCAAATGATCTGGGCACTCTCCAATGATCCCAACACTGAAACTCGAGGTTCCTCACTCCTGGGGACAAACGGGATAATCGCTCGTTGCTCTTGGACTATAGCTTCAGCAAGAGAATCCTCCTTTAAGGCTTCCTCTTTCTAGATATGGGTTTTCCCCATGTCGTTTTCTTGCTTTTCCTTCCATACCTTTTGGTTAGATCTTCCTTTCTTAGAAGGATAATTTTTCACCCAGTGGCCTGTTGTTTTGCAGAGAAAACACGCAAAAGGAATTGATTCAAACTCAATAGCCTACTCCCAAACACCAAGTTTAGAGTTGATCTTGATGGATGAAGGCAAGTTCATGGTTTGGTTCACCAGCACACAAATCCTAGCATAAACTAGCCTCTTCCTTGAAACAGTGACATGATCAACCGTCAGCAGGTTGCCAAAAGCACTAGCCAGGCCCTTAAAAACTTCTTCATCCTAGAACTCCATAGGTAGACTTGGGAATCTAACCCACACAGGGGCTACATTGAAAGTAGTTTTCGCTGCATCAAAGCTGGGTTCCCACCTTCTCAAAGCTAGCGTAGAATTCTTGATAACCCATGGGCCCCCAGCCGTGGTGCAAAGCAGATCTTCTTCACACAAGAAGGAAAAGGAGAAGAACCCCTTCTAAAAAGCTACTATGTCGACTTGAACTTTTAGAGCCCATTTCTGACGAGCCAAATATCTCACAATTTCAACATTAGGTCTGGGACCCAAAAACTTACCTACCAACGATAAATCCATATGAGAAATGCCGTTATCCACCACACTATCAGGAACTGATAAGGAGAACTTGCCTGAACCTAGTTCAGAGGAGTAGAACAAAGGCGAGGCAGAGCTTTTCCCTTTAGGCCGCAACCTAAAAAGCAAATTCCACGAGTTTGAGTCCACCTTCGGAAAGGCCTTCTTAGGGTCGACCTCTTTAGGCTCCTTGGGGGACTCCACCCCCGATGTACCACTGGGGTCAGGAGGTCTAATCTCTGCTTCCAAGGAGAATAGACAACCCACAAGCGCCAGAAGAACCATCGTCACTTGGGCCCTCATCAGAACCTTCTCCGTCCGCAATACTGTCACCAACAGTCAGGTAACCATCAGTAAGACCGCTAGAGACCAACTTCATGTCTTCCACCTTACCTGCACCTACTACCGCCTTCCCTTCACTTCTACCATTGCCATTTTTCAAAAAAACCTTTCCCGCCTGCTCTCCCTTCCCTGCCATTTTCCTGTTTTATGTTGATTGCTTCAAGTGTTGGATTGCTCTGCAAGTGCTGCAAGATGTTGGAACATGCATAAACCAAACATGAGCTTGTTGTGGTGTTAGTATTAGTCTTTTAAGTGACTTTGATGTTTGTCTAAAAACTTACCAGGAGGTTTGAATTTGGGTTGTTGGCTCTACAGGCTGAAGCCCCACCATTTCACCACAAAGTCTCCCCTCTTGGAGGGTAAGCAAGCTCAATTTTTGACATGATAGAGGGCAACCCTACAGGGTTAAACATTGGTTGTTGGCACTACAGGCAAGAACCCCCACCATTTCACCAAGGGGTCATCCCCAAAAAACTTACTAGGAGGTTTGAATTTGGGTTGTTGGATCTACAGGCCTAAGCCCCACCATTTCACCACAAAGTCTCCCCTCTTGGAAGGTAAGCAACCTTAATTTTTGACATGGCAGAGGGCGACCTCGTGGGGTTTGAACCTTGGTTGTTGTCACTACAGGCAAGAAGCCCCACCAATTCACTAAAGGGTCATCCCCTTTCCATTTTTGACCATTTCTGACCAGGTTAGGGTCTGACTATTTCCTAATTGTTCTCTATGGACAAAAGGGGCAAGCAGAAGAAATTTCCCTTCAGGTTTGAAAAGATGTGGCTGCGTCGCCCAAAGTTAAAGGAAAAGATCAAAGAATGGTGGAACATCAAGGTGGAAGGCACAACCATGTACAGGTTGGCCAAGAAGCTACAAAACGTCAAGAGGAATGTGCAAAAATGGGACAGATCTACCTTCGGTCAAATCTTGAAGGAGGAGACTGTGAAAGGTGAGTTGAATAGGGTCCAAAAAGAAATCTAAAAAGAAGGTATGACTCTTGAAACCAGGAAATCTGAGATTGACCTCCTCAACTCCCTCCATAAGATTGTCTCTAAAGAGGAAGACTTTTGGAAACAAAGATCTAGAGCTATCTGACTGAAAAGTGGAGATCATAACTCAAAATTTTTCCACTTGACTACTCTGAAGAATAGAGCGGCTAACAGAATCAAGGAAATCTCTTTGAAGAGCAAGATTATCTCGGATGAAGGTGATATTCAGAAGGAAGCCAAGATTTTCTACTCCTCTCTTCTAAATGTTGAAGTTCACCTTTGGATCTTTTTATGGAAAACACTTTACTTCAAGTTATTCCCAATGTGGTGGACGACAACGACAATAAGATCATGACCAAAATCCATTCTGAGCATGAAATCAAAGGGGTTGTCTTCTCCTTTGATGGTAACAAGGCTCTTGGGCCTAATGGCTTCCCCCATTTCTTCTTCCAAACCTTTTGGGAGATTGTAGCCAAAGACACTTGCAATGCTACTAAAGAATTTTTTGGAAGCAAAAGGTTGCTTAAAGAACTCAACTCCACCTTTCTTGTCCTCATCTCGAAGAAGACTAGTGCCAACACCTTTGCAGATTTTTGACCTATCAGTCTATGCAATTCGATTTTCAAGATCATCTCGAAAGTGATGGCTTGTAGACTCCAAATCCTTCTCCGCGTTTGATTTCGGTGCAATAGAGTGTTTTTGTTCTGGGCAGACAAATTCTTGACTCTATCATTTCAGTTTAGGAGAACTTTCATTCCCTGGGTATGAACAAAAAGGAGGGCTTCCTTCTTAAGCTTAACCTCATGAAAGCTTCCTTCTTAAGAGTTGAATGGAAATTTCTTACCAGTGTTTTGAGGAAGCTTTGTTTCAATGAGAAATCCCTTTAGCTTATCCAGCAACTTTTCCTTTCTCCTAAGTTCTCTGTCCTGGTCAATGGTTCTCCATCGGGCTTTTTTGTCAGCTTTAGAGGGTTGAGACAAGGGGATCCCATCTTACCCTTCTTGTTTATTATCATGGTGGAAGTCCTGGGTAGAAATATCCAGAGAGAGGTTCTTCAAGGGAGATTCAAAGG
This sequence comes from Cunninghamia lanceolata, assembly GCA_027924645.1. NCBI lineage: Eukaryota > Viridiplantae > Streptophyta > Pinopsida > Cupressales > Cupressaceae > Cunninghamia > Cunninghamia lanceolata. The sequence goes on along the minus strand of BSBN01000809.1, from coordinate 42,887,601 downwards.
TCTTTGCCCTTATTCACTTGGACCCTCCTGCTTTCACCAACAATTTGTCGATGATACTATCATTATGGGTGAAGCCTCTGTCAAGGAAGCTCGCAAGGTGAGGAATATTCTACAGAATTATGAAGAGGCTTTGAGTCAGAAAATCAGTCTGCCTAAGAGTTTGATTTTCTTCTTCAACACTCTGAAACCTAGGCAACAAAAGATAGCTCGCATTTTGTAATGCAAAGTTGAGTCCCTTCCTTCCATCTATCTTGGGTTACCTCTTTTTGAGAAAAAGAATCCCTGATTGGTAGAGTATGGTTGACAAATTTCATTCCAAATTGGTAGGCTGGAAGGGAGCAACCCTGAGCCAAGCGGGCAAAATTCAGCAGATCAAGGTTCCCTCCAAAATCTACCTATTTATTCTATGTCCCTGTTTAAAATTCCTGCCAAAATCAGAGATAGAATTGAACAAATCCAAAAAAGGTTTCTCTAGTCTGGAACTGAGGTGAAGAAGAGAATACCGCTAGTTGCGTGGGATTCAGTTTGCAAGCCTAAAATCTTTGGGGGTCTTGGTCTAAGAAAAATCAAGGACTTCAACTTTTCTCTCTTGGCGGCCAATGCCTGGAGCTTGATGACGGAGAAGAAAGAATGGACGGAAATCGTGAACAATAAATATCTGCATGGTTTCAATAACTTTAGGGAAGCGCTGGATTGTCCTAACTTGCCAAAGGGATCTGAAATATGGAAAAATATCTCTTAGTCTAGGGAAATTATCAGAAAAGGTCTTTATGGAAGATTGGGGATTGTAGCAAGGTGGTCTTTTGGAAGGATCGATGGTTAGGGGATTGCCCTCTCAGCAAGCAGGAATGGGCGAGCCCTTTTGAAGATATGTGTACCTCCACATGCGGCTCCAAGGTTAGGGATTACATTAACAAAGGCAAATGGAAAAACTTCTTGACTGATTGGCATATGGTTGAGTTCCAGAATAGGTTGAATGTTATTCATATCCCCCTTGGAAGAAAAGAAGACCAACTCATTTGGTAGGCTACCTCTTCAGGGCATTACTCAGTGGCTTCGGGGTTCAAAGAACTTACTCCTGCAGTGAATGATCCTCCCTTTCAGGCTAGATTGTGGGATGACAAACTTATTCCTAAAATCAATATCTTCTTTTGGTTGCTGGCTCAAGACAGGGTGCTTACGCTGGATAACCTGTGTAAAAGGGGCTTCTCTCTTGTCAACAAATGCCCCTTATGCCTCAAGAATTCAGAAGACTCCTTCCATCTAGTCCTTTCCTACCCTTTTTCTCTTGAGCTCTAGAACAAGGTTCTTTCCTTATGGAATCTTAGGTGGACCTTCCCTAACTCCACCAAGAAGCTGGTCTCTCAATGGATTTGCCCTATCTCTAACCCTACTCTTAGATTTCTCTGTTCCCTGAGTTTCCCTCACATTGCTTGGAGCCTCTGGAAGGAGAGGAATAATAGAATCTTCAGATATAGTTGCTTAACTCCTGAAAACTTGATTTATAAAGTGGTCAGGAGCATCAAGGAGAATTTCAAAGCCAGGATTGAAGAACAACTTTCTCATGATAAAAGAATAGAGGTTTCCCCGACGAAGAGCATCATATCTAAGAACTAGGACATCACGGAACATATTTCTAAACCCTTTAAAAATATGAAACATTCCAGAGGGAAAGTGGTGTAGAAATTGCCTCCGGAAGAGTGGATCAAAATCAACTTTGACGGGGCAGCTAAAGGTAATCCTGGAGCTGCAGGTAGTGGGGGAGTGATAAGAGATAATCTTGGTAGGTTTATAATGATAGTGGCACTCCCTCTAGGTACCCAGACAAACCACTATGCCGAAGTTGCGGCTACCTATCACACTATTGCTCTGGCGCATGCTAAGGGTCATAGAAAAGTTTGGGTGGAGGGTGACTCTAATAACATCATCAACTAACTTAAGAACACCACTAAACCAAGTTGGTCTATTGCAACCTTAATTGAAGATGCTATCATGTTGTTGGGAACCTTTGAAGCTGTTGGGTGAATATTTTGTCTTTAACTAACTGAAGGCAAAATGGTTATATCAACCACAGTACAATGAGATAAATCTCTCCTCTCAGTAAGGGGAGGTTCCCTATCAATTCTTACAACTTTATTTTAAACTAAAAACTAACTTGGGGGTGAGATCATATCATCCATTTCTCTTTTTTCAAAAATGATGCTTACAATATATAATGATTTCAACAAAACTGATACAATGCCAAAAACTATAAGTTACCACAAAATCCACGGGAATGCAAAGTCTTCCATTACTTTGTTCACCAACGGAAAATAAAATGATTTGAAGTAGAGTGCAGCCCAAAGTCTTCACTATACGCGAAGATGAGATAAATAGATAAAGATAACAACTTGCAGCACAAAGTCTTCAAGCTATTTTCCATTCACGAACACAACACAATTCTCACAAATGATTTTATAGCTCAAAGTCTATTAAAATCAGATTTAGAATACTCTCTTAATCACTTTGAAATAAACCCTCCCACTCAATTACTTATCAAAGATAATATGATAGCAAAGACATAAGAACAATTCTATCATAAAACAAATCACTCCAAGACAAAGATTGGAATTTAACTTGCTTTCTTGTATTGATAAATATTTGAAAATTGATTTACACAAATAAGCACAAAGTCTCAACTTGCTTCTCAATTCGGCAGAGTTTTTCTACAATAGATAAAAGATAGATATTTACAAAAGAGGCCCTCTTTATTTATAGGGAGAGGCCTTGAGAAAATTTAGGAAAAAACCTAACTACTTTGACTTATTCAAAAATAGGAGTCCTTAATGACTTGGGACTTCCTATATTTTTATATGTAATTACATATGAAAAAAGTACATGTAAAAATGTCCAAAATTGTTTTGAAAGTACATTTGAAAAACGGAAAATAAACTAAGGAAAAAAACTGCTTCAATTTGTGTCGCCACTTTTCCTCATGTGACCATCATACATAGTGAAAGCCGCTTGCATCCCAATGCTATCTAGGTTAACCATGTTCCTGAAGATCATCTTGGCTCTCACTATGGCATCTCTCACTGTAGTGACTGATTTTGCATGACCAGTTAACTTAGTTTTCAGATTATCCAAAGTTAATTGGTTGTCCAAAATATTGTCCACAGAAGTCATTGAAAATGTTTTATATTCAAACTCTTTCTGGAACATATCTTCAAATTCCTGAACCATTTCTTCTTATCAATGAACTCAGGATCCAACCTGATTATCACATTACCACTAGCATCCACCACAACTCTAATATCTTTATTATAGAAATGGGCACACTGAAGAACAAATTCTGTGTTGTGAGCTGCCACTGGGAAAGATGACACCAGATGAATATTACTATCAATTATCTTCTTCATCATAGCACCGGGGTTGCTTGACTTGGTCCTTTCTACAAACTCAGCCATGTCTACATGACCAATCTCTGTATCTCTAATGTCATCAACATTAGAAGTGACTGAGGTGATTGGGAAAACACCTTGATATTTGTACTTCATTGCTTTTGATTTCTTCGGGGACAACTCAGTCATCTGGATGAGCTATCACCAAAAGAATGTTGATGAAGAATGAAGATCTATAGAAGAAACTGCAACAAAAATCATGATCATGCAATTAGGGGAAATATTGGCAATCTGGGAAAATTGCATGTTGATGATCATGACAATGGAGATGCGCTTGAAAAGGGGCTATAGTGTGAGCAAGCCAAAAATCAGAGGAAAGCGGGCTCGAAAAATTAAAAATGAAAATTTTCCAGAGTTAGGAAAATCTGGGAGAATGTTTGCATGGGTGGCAAAATTTGTTGCCCTTGCATATGAGGGGTTTTATATCTGCATCAGCGGCAAAATCCCCTGCCACTGCATGTGGTTAGAAAAAACTTGGTGTCAGAGTGGCGAAATTTGCCGCTACTGCAGGTAATCAAGAAATTCACCAAGTTTATGTTAAAGCGGCAAAATTTGCCGCTACCGCATATGAGGTAGATTTTTGTAGTGGTGTTCAAGCGGTGAATTTCACTGACGCTGCATAGGACAGAGATTCAAGATTTTGTGTAAGGGCAGCGGATTTTGCCGCCCATACACTTTCATCTAAAAGTTTAGGAAATACATTAGCGGCGTGTATCGCTGACTATACATAGGGTAGGGTCGCAAGGGTTTTGGTGTGGGAGCGGCGGATATCGCCACCAATACACCTAAACTTTTGGTAAATGTTAAGGGGTTAGTGGCTAAAACAACCGACACTCATACAGATGTAAAACCTAGGGCATGTAAAGGTTTTACCCATTCTGAAAACATGTTTGACATGAAAAATGAAACAAAATTGAAACACACAACGACGACCTCAAAAAGGAAAACAAATCAATTAACAAAGACTCGTAACAAAAATCAAACAAAACAACAAAAAAATACAAACCATAATATTAACGGAAACCCTAAGAAAGAAAAGGAAATGATTAAAGGATTTACCTGTTCAAACGGTTGAAAGCCTAAATTCGATGACGAGGAGTTCGATCAAATCCTAGCTTGGCGTGATCAATCGGTGTGAGGGGAGTCCAAAGATTGGCTAGGCAGGTAAGAAATGAAATGACAAAATAAACTAAAGAAAACGTATTTAAAACTCAAAAATATGCCTTTAACGGGTGGCACGAGTGGCCATTAATGGTACTCCAAGATCAAGATCCCGAAGATCTTGTTCGGGCGGCAAAATCAGCCGACCCGCATAGGTGTCAACAAACATGCAAAGGCGGTGTTATTCGCCAACAGTGCATATAAACATTGGAGAAATATGTAACGGCAGAAAAAAGTGCCGCCTTTACATATGTAAAGAGAAACATATGTAGAAGCGGTAAAAAATGCTGTCATTACATATGCAACAAAGAAACAAAAGGAGACATGTAAGAGCAGCAAAAAATGCCGCCATTACATATCAAAACTAAAAAATTTACTAACTCTTGAAAATGGCTAAAATTGACATTTTAATCAATTTACGACTTAAACAATCTTCACAAATATCGAGAAACCGATTCGAGGAGATGTCGCAAACTAGTTTAGAATGTCAAACGACTTCGCACGGGATCCAGATAATCTCATCTCGATTTACGACCTTAGATTGTAGATCATGAAACAGACAAGTTTCGTGGGGGTTGTCTACAAAAACGAGCGTAGCTGGTTTTGAGAACAACAGAAGCTACCCACATATCTCACATATATCATGAGGGGAACAAGGTGGCGGATGCCTTTGCCAACCTAGGTGTTAAAAACCATTCTAAACACATATGGGATGAATTGAATTTAATCTTGAGCAATGTTAAAGAGTTGATTGCTAATGATTGTTCCCATGGTACGAAGCTTGAGATTCTTTAAAGAGATCATCATGATCTCGAAGGGTTCGCAGGCCTCTTCTCTCCATATTAATCATCTCACATGGTTGGAAAAACAACAAGTTTGTTTTTCTATTTCTCATTCTTGTCTTCACTTCAGTCTGTAGAGAGTGTGGTTTCTTCACGAGCTTGAATTCCAACATGGGAGGAGATAGGAACAAGGTTGAATTGTCTTCTTTTAGGCAGAAGCAGAAGGTCTAGAATATATTGGAGGCTGGAGGGTTCACTCCGTTTATGGAAAAACTTCATGGAGCTGACCCTACTATGACTGCTCTATTTGTCAAAGGTTTCAAGAACAAGAAGGTTATAGTGTATGGTTGGGATTTAGCCATTACTGAGGACCTTATTGCCATGGTGATGGGCCTATCCACCAGAGGGAAGAAGTTCTTCCGCGAGAGGAAACAAAGTGATGAAGCCCTTAATAATTTCTTCAAAGGCAACGAAAGGGACAAGCTGGTTAAGTTTCTGACGGGCGGGTATAATCGTCTATCCATCAAACCCATATGGGCTGAAGTTGCCGAAGTGATAATGAGATATGTTACACTGGATAGGAGGTATATTGCCATCTATAATTACCACTTCAACTTGCTCAATCACTTCCACCATGGTATGTTTGTTTCTTTTCCCTTCTACCTACTTTCTTCTCTAGAGTTTGGTATAAAAGAAAACTGCAAAAACCCTAAGCTCCCAATTCTGCATGAGAGCCTCATTTTGCTTATCATGGAGCACATGAAGAGTAACACCCCTAAAAAGGGCTAAAAGAAAAACACAGTGCTAAGAAAAAGGTATGTGTGGTGTCAAGTGAAGAGGAGTCTGACTCTGATGATGAGGAGTGGAGAATGGAAGATGAAGAGAAGGAAAGTGAGGCGGAGTCCTCTAAAAAGAGGAGAACTTAGAAGAGGGAAGTAAACATCTCTTGGTCTGAAGGGTTTAACACAGGTGAGGATTTTGATACATCTGTCAAGGAGATAATAGACAAGAAGGCAATGCCTTCAAGGAGCAAAATCCCCACTCCTGCGAAGAAACACAAAAAACCCATTGAGAAAGATATTGAGGATGAGGGGGTTGTTCTGGGTGTTGGTTTTGCTTCTCAGAAACAGGGGACCAAGTCGAAGCAAGGGAATCGGGAGAAGCTGTCTAAGAAGGTTAATGAGAGGGGGGTGGATACACAAGGCAAGACAATGCAAATCCCTGACCCTTGTGTTGGCCTCAAATTTCTTGAAATTAATGATTCTTCGAGCAACCTTCCCAAGGAATTTGACGACTTGCTAGCCCAGGCAAAAAATAGAGACCAGGTTGAGGAGGTTTTCGAATTGGTTACAAATGCTATTAATTCACAACATAAAATGACAAAGTGGTTCTTCCTTGAAATAAATAGAATCAATATTAAGCTCCAGATAATGCAGGAAAGCTTGGGGAGAGGAAACAACACTACAGTTGAGCAGGACACTTTAATTTTCAAAAATTGGGAGGCTATTCCTCAAATGGAGGAAATGGAACGTGAACTGAGCAGGATGAGAGAAGAATTTAACACTAGGGTCTAGTACCTGGAGGAGAAAATCATTGAGGTGAACAACAATTTAGAAAAAATCATGAACATCAACAAGATTACCATATAGAATAGCCTCGATGGGATGAGAGTGCTGACCGAGAAGTTGCAGGAGCTTAGGAAAGAGCAGTTCAAGGATTTTAAAGCTGAGGATATCCTGAATGTTGAAGATCTAGGTGTTCATGACAAGGGTGAAGGAAATAAAAATGCTGGTAAACAGGTGGCTACTGAAGATGCAAGTGGACCCTCAACCCGGACCAGGGGGAGAAACAAAAAGCAATTTGAAGTTGAAAAGCAAGAGCTCATTGACTTTACCAAAATGCATGAGGTATTTTATGAACAGGAATTAGAAGCTGCTGAGACACTCAAGAAGATGAACTAGTTTAGTTTTGTTTGTTCTCTTTTTTGGCTACGCTTTCTATGCTTTAGTTATTTTGGTAGCTTATAGTTAATTGTTGGTTGGCATATTGCTTTTTGTTTGCTTCCTTTTGTAAAGGGTTTCGGGGTCCCCTTTAAAACCTGTTTGACCATATTAATCAACAACACCATTATTCCAGCAAATTATGAAATTCATACTTGTGATTTTCGTTGATTCTTGATTTTGCCGCTTCTTTTTATTTTTTGGCTTTGTAATTAGTGATTTTATTTTTGGTTATTTTTTGAGACTTTCAAACATTTATGTTTTATATATGTTTTAATTATTAATGTTGCATTTGTCGGCTATTAATTTTTTTTAATGTTTTAAAAGTTGTTTTTCTTAACACGCTCATGCCATTTTACCCCATGCTGTCGTTGTAGTTACGCCAGAAGTTTTTTTACTATGGGAATTAATTCTTATAAAAAAATACAAGTTTTTGGTATCATTTAGATTAAATTATTGAAAATATTTCATTACAAACTAATTATTAGAGCTAACAATTAATGGTGTGAGTGTGTTAACAAAACCTATTAAAGACTCGACATATAAAAATAATTACACTAGAGGAGTGATCCAGTGGCATTAAGGTACATAAAAACAAAATAGAGCCGACATAGTTTTTTTTAGCCTAGATAGTTTATTAAATCAATGAAGTGAGAAGTTTAATTTGCCAAATGAATTTATGAAGCAATACAATGCTGTTATTATTTCTAGAAGGTTAGATTAGACATTGAGTATTATTATTGCACTTACAGTGCACCTTAAATTATGCAACGTATAAATTATAATTTGTTTAATATTCTTATTGCATAAACAAATCTTTGAAAATCAAGGCTAAATTATTAAATAAATTAATATTAACAACAGGGTTAGGGTTCTTCAATCTTTAAAAGCCACAAAAAAAATATTTAGTTTAATGACCTTTGTTTTAGATTTTTAATATGGGAATTAATTGCTTTAAAAAATTATAATAAACTTTTTACTATGGGAATTAATTCTTGTAAAAAAATATAAGTTTTTGGTATCATTTAGATTAAATTATTGAAAACATTTCATTAAAAACTAATTATAAGAACTTGTTATCTCTGAAAGTTGCACCCTACTAGTTTGTAAAAAATCGGTACTCTAGAGGAACATGGAAACACTCCTATGGCTGTGGGTCACCTAGAAACTGGAGTGAATCTCCACAGAAGGCTAACTTCCTAAACTTTGTATCACCTAAGACTAACTACTCTATGGTCTTGACAAGGAAAAGGGTAAGAGAGATATGCACTGAAACTAAAAATAACTCTAAAAAGTGATACAACTAACTTAATGAGGAACATGAAAATTCCAAATTTAAACACTTGTTACAATGACTGAAAAGATTCTTGCACAACCTATCACTTCTACTTCTGCATAAATATTTCACAAGCAGGTTTGTGTATGCATAATTCTTAAGAGGAAAAGATGATTTCACACTTAAAGATAAAACACACTTAAAACACAACTTGCAACCTGCATTAGTATTTTTTGCATAAAAGGCTTTAAATCCTAAGACAAAACCTAAGAGGAAATAAAACTTACTTCACAAATAACTCTATCAAATCAGTTGATAAGCACAAAGATGCATAAGACAAGTAGGGACAAACTCCAATCAATGGCATTCAAGGTCTCCACTGTATTCCATATCATGTAAACTGGTAAAATGAGTTATAAACTATCAAAATTTGAGCAAGGATTGCAAAATCACAAGTCTCCAAAAATTGCATAATTAGAACTCCATACAAATGAGTCAAAAGATTGACTATATCCATCAGCTCCATCCTAAAATCCATTAAAAGAGGAACTGAAAATAGTTGAGGTCGGATACAACAGAAAAGCCCTAAATCTAGTACCTAAATCTGCTCCAAAAGAGGTCACAATGAGTGAAAAAGTCCAATATGACTTGGTCCAACATGATGACACATGAAAACCACTCCTAAAAGATTCCAAAGACAATAAAAACCCCCTAGATACTCTCCAACACTCAACTCAACCACTAACTACCTCTATGACTTATTCAAAACACTCATCTCAAAGGCAACTTAGTAGCTATATATTTGGCATGTGTCTGCCAACCTCCTCCATTCTCCTATATACTTGGCATATACCAAGGCATGACAAGGTCGCTTAAACTTTACATGTGCTTTACAATCTCTTTTGCATCTAAGGATAACAATAAACTATAAATGGTTTGTAACTCCACCATTTAAATTTAAATGTTTTACATTCTATGTTTATGCAAAAGAAATAAAATATCTAAAACCAACGTGTTGATCCTAATGTGCAAGGGAATAAAGCAATGCAAAAGTCTTAAAAAGACTTATATTCTACATCATAGCATATCACAATGCATTTAACCAAGTGCTAGGCACAAGATATTCCAAGTCTTGACCATGGGCTAAAAGGAAATGTAACAAAATAAAAATAAAGGTGATCAAAAAGCCCATCGGGCTCTTGAGGTTGAAACCCTAATAGGCAAAAAGGCAACTTTGTGTATTGTCCCTTTCTAGCAAGCCAAAATTTTTGCAACCTTGCAAACAATTTCAACTTATAAAAGAGCACATTAGTATACAAATCATTTCATCATGTTCACATAAAGTGCTTAACAATAATAAACTCTATCTATTTCATATCCTTACTAGTCATATATCCATGTTCATGATCTATCTTATATCATTAATCACACATAAGTCATGGACATACCTCGGGGAGAATGTTCATGATCCTTCCCATTAATCAGATCACTCACCTAATATGAGAGGGTGGATTAAGGATTCCAAGACCCATGGCCGTAGACCCAAGGCTTCGCCTCATGATCCAGAGGTACTTCACACTTGGCTCGGAGGGGCTTAAAGCCAACTCGAGGTTCACGTATCGTTAGGCCATTAATATTATCTAGGTCCTACGCAACCATAGGGTCAAGAACTTCATGCTACACCTAGCAATACTTCATTCTTACCCTAGGTTTAAGAGCTTCATGCTACACCCGACAATACTTCGCTCTTAGCTGTGAGGGGAAATAACTTGCCAGCTCGAGTGCTAGACACTAGATCCCCTCTAACCACCAATCTCATACTTATAAGGTGTGTAGGTGGATTAAGGGGAAGGCTACTAATCCTAGCCTGGTACTCCATGGTCATGTTAATTGCTCCTAAAGGATGATTTCATAATCAATAGCTTTATAGAACATATTTATTATTCTAGGCATCATGCCTTTCATTTAGAAATTCACTTTTTTTTGGATATTCAATAATTACTAGTATATTGATATTTCTCTTGAATGCATAATTCATTTGTTGTTCATTCTATTATTATTGATCCTTTCTAATATGAGATCATTAGAGCTTTCTAACATTCAATGGATTGTTCAGAACATTCATAACCCTTATGAAATGCATCTATTATTATTTTTATATTAATTAACATTCCTAATAAAGACCTTCATCTATGTCATAATTATAATCTTAATGTCCATTTAATCATATTATTATTCACATTTATGCAGAATGAAAGTAATATATATTCAATCATTATTATGTTTTAATAGCAGACTTCCCTTTCCATGCTCTACCATTACACTAGAAACTATGTTAATTTATTTTTTAGTGTGTAATGAGGTGTACTTGCTATTTGAGGAATGCCACTGCCTTTTGGAGTTCCAACGATATGTTGTTCTTCCTGTTTGCTGCTTTGTTATCTTCTTTTCATTCGATTCAGATCTGCTTCAAATGACCTGTGCAATGTCGAATGGTCCCAAACACTGATCGCCTCTTCTCAAGTTATGAATGCTACCAATTTGGATGCTAATTGAAATACAAAGTGAGTGAATCTCCAGCTTAAATCTGCCTTCTAGAGAATGTCGAGTGATATGAAACAAATCTTCAACCACAATTTATGATGCCAATGATTGCTAACTCTTATAGTTGAAACCACTGTCACAATGAGATAGAACGATTTTTAGATGTCCCGATTCACTGTCTCGACAATCCTTCAGTAGCAATCCATCACCCTAGATATACCAATATGACGCTTAGGTATGACACAACTTGTTCTAACCATAATCTTAGTTCATCTATGATGTCTGAAGTATAAAATGTGTTGTTATTTTCCACTGATGCCCCTTGTCCCATGGCCCATGGGCCTATTTAAACTTGTGAAGGGTTGGGAGTTGATAAGGCACAACAATTCCTATTCGTTGCCTATCCTTCCCTTTTTATTGATTAATTAATAATAATTTTTATCTCTTTATTACTGTTATCTCTCATATTTGCACCCTTGCTGCTATTGTAAAACTTTAGCAATTTGGAGAAACATGGGAATGATCTCGAAGTGTGGGACCTTGCGAAATGAGATCAGACCTCCGGAGAAGGCCGGCTTCCTCTTTCTAAGCCTATTACTTAGAGAAATGCATCTAAACCTAGTGCTAATGCTTGCTGGGAAAAGGGGTAGAAGGAATGCCGAAATGAAATAAGTGATACACCAGATTTAAATGTGTTTGGCTGCAACTGAATCGACACAGTAATAATCTCATAGCTGGAAAGACTTACACAGACTCATATTGATTCTAATAGAGGTCAAGACAGAATAATGGAGGAATGAAAGGGACCGCTTTGTCCACAATACATAGCCTACACTAATCCAAAGAATAGACACAATGCTAAAATCATAAAAGAGAGGCAAAATACCAGTTTATATTGATTATAGAGGCCAAGTAGCCATTATAAAATAGCCCAGAAGAACCACCAACAACATTACATATGTTTTTCATGTATATATATCATTTTACATTTTTGACCTCAGTCGGTTACAATCAATTCATCCCCTGGGCACAGTCAGGAAAATATCTGCCTCTGAAGGGACGTCTACCTGCAAGAATTCATGGCATAAAATATCTGGAACAGGGGCAGATGGAAGATATTTTGAATCTTCAATGTAAGCTGTTGAATCATCAATCTGCACCCATAAATGCCACAAATATCTGCATCTGCATATGTCAAATTGGTCGCTGAAACGTCCAGTCGATCCAGCATGCAAATCCATATCCAAATTTTGAAAGTGCAAAACATCCTCCTCAAAGCCTGCCAGATGAAAGAGGAGGCAAAAATAAGCATATTTGCCTCTTGAAGCATGTTGAAATTTGCTAGAATGAGGGAGATACAGGCGGTCAAAGTTATGGTCAACTGCATCTATATATCGCTTTGCATATGCGACTTGAATCGCCATCTGAATGACCCTTTGAAATTGCCTTTGCATATGCAAAGCACTTTGTATGTATTGGGCTGTCAGGGTGACCTCCAGTTGAGTCTCCAATATGCAAAGTCTTGCCGAAATGTTCATTGTATGTGTTTTTTGCTTTCGGCATTTAAACGGCCTTTGAAATCACCTTTGTATATTCATTTGTATATGCATGTGCCTGCATACAAATGCGGGTCTTTACCTTTTGAATCGGCCTTTGTATCACTCCTGACACATGGCACCACCTGGTTGGTTGTTGAGTTGATCCTGTGACCTATCGCTGAACAATGCATCCTTCATCAGCCATCGGAAAAACCTTAAAATGAACTGCCAATACATATTGTCTCACCGAAATCCCTTGTATGTCTTTTTTTTGTATATGCGATTGTATATGAAATACAATTGCATATACATACAATGCGGAACTCTGGAGACTATCAACTAGAATGAAACCTTAGAATAGGTTCAGCTTGTATGTTTTCCCTTTGTATATTGGCCTTGTATATCGCATATACAATGCGAACATACAAGCAAAACTACATACAATCGTACTTGTACATTGCAAACACGCGTCTGACCTTTGTATGTTACCTTTGTATATTCCCTTGTATGTCCAAACATACAACGCAAACATACAAACAAAGATGCAAACAAACACTTGTGCCTTTATCAACCAGAATGCATATTCACTTCGGGTCCGGGCCTTGTATCTCAGGAATGTATATCCCTTGTATATGCGATTGTATGTGAGATACAATCGCATATACATGCAATTGGTGGACCCCACCTTTGTATAACCTCTTTTGCGTATTTCCTTGCATGTGCACTTTGTATATACCCCTTGCATATGCAAAATCATTGGTTGTTAAGGAGACCTCGGAATGAGCCGCCGATGTGCAAGGTTTTGCCGATGACACCTTTGTATATGCTTTACATCTCTATCGGCCTATTAGCGGGACAACAAACTGAGCCACCAATATACATTGTCATGCCGAAAATCCCTTGTATGTCTACCCCTCGTATATTTCACTTGTATTTCGCTGATGTACATCATGCCTTTGTATCTTGGCCTTTGTATAAGCACTTGTATATCGCACACATACAATATACAAACAAAACCATATGCATATCTCTTTGCACCTGATCTTTGCATCTGACCTTTGTATATGCCTTTGTATATGCAAACATACAACTATGAATGTATATGCGAATATACATTCAAAAATGCATACATAAATACTAAGCATGGAACTGAGAAACCCTACGATGGAAAATACTCGAAGCTAAAAGATTTTTGGGTTTTTCTGGGTTTTTGGCAAATATCTTCAGGTGAGATTTTGAGATTTTTTGGCAAGGCAGAGCATGAGTTTTTGAAGGATTTAAGCCTTTTCTCCTTCTATTTAGGCTTTCTCTGACCAGATTTCTCTGATAGGAGGGAAACAAAATATTTTGTGGTTAAGCAAAATATGACAACAGCTTTGGCGACCTCTCAGGGATGTTTGCCTGCTAAATAAATTGATTAGTGGCCTTATACATCCATTGGGCATGGAGTCAAAAAAGACTACAACAAGAAAAGAGGAGCTGGAAAACTGAGCAAGCTACTAAGCCAAAACAAAAACAATAAGCAAGCATGTATCTCCTAATGAGTATACAACAAAGTGCAAGGGAACTTATTGAAAGGAAACCTAAAACTAAAATAAAACCTACTCTAATCCTAAACTAACCAGTCAAGGGTAAGCTTAAACAAAGCCATTAACTGGTTCTTGAAAGTAACTGCCCCTCCTTAATAACTTACAGTATTTTTTACGCATGTGGGCAGTTAAAAAGAGGTGAGGGGGGAATGGGCATATGACAAATTGATAAAACAACCCCCACAAAATAGAGATAAACTCACCTATCCACCTGGACTGATTGCTGATGCGGCTAACTTGTGGTGAATAAATGGGTTGATCCCACTCATTTGGATGCTCAACTTCATGCTTAGAGGTAAGCATGACAAGTGGTGACGCCTCTTGATGTGTCTCCAGCTGGGCTAGATGCCTAATTGGGCATCCCCTTGAAGTGACATGCAAATCATCATGTTTGATCTCATTCCATTCCCTCTCTTCTTGCTGGTCTGAATACTCCATTTGCAGTGTAAGATTTCTTTCATCCAAAGATGTTTCACCTTCTATCTCAATTTCAATCAAATGTAGAAAAGTTGGTTCACATGAATGAAATGGAGGAATGTCTGCCTCTTTATTTTCATCTACATATCCAGGTAATTCATCAAACAACAAAGCTAAATCCTGAGATTCAACCTCTATTTCCTTCCCCAAAACATGTTCAACCCGATCTTGTCTGCCATCTAAGTTTGACAGAAAGGATTCAAGACCATTCCAAAATGAGTCCTCATCAAAACTTTCCTGGTCTTTTGACAAAAGGGGAATGTTCCTTACCTCATGAACCATCCTTTCCTCATGCTCGTTCTCATCTTTCAGCTGCTCCAAGACTTGATTATCACATTGATTGTCTTCTGTCAGCAACTCATCAGATTGTTTAACCCTTTCTTGTTCATTCGGCTCGATAAAAGAAGGGAGTTCATCGAATAAAAACATGAAATCATTGCCTTTGATATCTTTTTCAAGCTTCTCAACCTACTGCCTTGACTGATCATGCTTAGCCTCAACCTGCAACAATTTGTCATTATTTTCAGTGTTCTCTTGTTGCTACATATCCACAACTAGCTACTCGTTGTCTTCATCCTCAACATAATCAGGTAGCTCATGAAGCAAGGTAGCATCATCCACTTTTAGAGTGACCCTAGCAATCTTTTCCCCTATGCCTCCATCCTTTGACTACAACTTTTCTGGATTTTGGTTAAGTTGCCTTTGTAGCTGAAGGTTTTCCCCATGCACTTTCTGCATTTCAACCTTATTTGCTTGATCAGATGCATGAGAAAGGGCTTCAAAAGAACCAAAGTCTAGAGGACTCAATCCCTTATTTGGGTTAACGGTACTCATAGGTGCAATAGGTTCAAACAATTCTATCTTTGTGAGTGTAGGAATAAACTGCTCCTTATTAGTTTTATCCTCTTCCACCTCCTCTTTTGGCTCATCTTTCCAACTATCTTGGTAGACAATAGGTCCACCCTTGAGGATTGAAAAAGCATCTGGGAAAGAGGCCTAAATGTCTTCTTGAATTTCTTGGAGGGGAGAGGGTTCTGGACAAATTTGTTCCCGAGGAGTGATAATCTGAGTTTGCACAGGAACAGGGGCTTGTGGAGGGATATAGGCTTTGAAGCCTGGGAACTTGTGGAGTCTAGGTTGCTCTTGGTTATGAATTGGTTGTTGGGACTTTATGGTGAGCTTGGATTCTACAACTGTTTCCTCTCCCTTATTTTGAATTGGTATGAGAGGATTGGCCTTTACAAGGTTTGGTACTTTGTAACCAGGATGCTTGGTCCAAGAAGGCTGCCATGATAGAGAAGTTTGAGCCACTTTCATAGATTCACTTTGGTTCAAAAGATGGACTTGTTTGAAGCTAGGAACAGGCTCCTGTGAAGGTTGAGGGCCTCTAAAATTTGGGATTTTAAAACTGGGAAGTAGTTTTGGAGGTGCAGATGGATTAACCTACCTGAAGCTTGGAATCTTAAATTTTGGGGCTTCTTCCGCAACAGGATGAATGGGTGTGAAAGGGAGAGGATGTTTGAAACTGGGAAAGGAGGGGATTGCTTGGACCACCAGTCTCATCTGTTGCTCTTGAGCTGCCATCCTTATAGCAAGGTTTTCCTGAAAAAACACCCTCTTGTGCCTCTCGCTGCCAGTCACGTTTTAGCATTTCTATAAATTCATCAGCCTCCTCCTTTAGATTTAGGTACAACTTCTTGAGACCATATAAGCTTATGATGCTAAGGTCATAAAACCATTGAGGCCTACTGTACCCTGCTTCTCTTTTTTCATTGTCCAAAAGTCTGTCAAGCTTCAGGAAACTACTCATGAGCTCATTGAAAGCATCAATATTCTCAAGGGCAACAACTTGAGTCAGATTAGGAGGGTAGTTGCATTGGTTAGGATCAAAGTAGTCTTCTTGGGGTTGATAATAAGCATTATTAGGCTGCCAAGAAGACTGAATCAGGGTGGGAGGGAGGTAAGCATCATGAGAATACTGATATTCTACAATGACAGGGCTGTATGGCATAAAATTAGAGACATTTGGGCCTGGTATTGCTGATATGGGGGCCAATAGCCTGTATCTGGATTAGGGGTGGGGGAATAGCCATGATTCCCATAAAATTTTGACATTTTATAGCATCTAAATGCTAGATAATCATAAAAATGTCAGAATTTAGAGCAAAATAGGTCTGCAACCAAAGAGAAACTGGACACATACCAGAGAGGGAGTCACCTGGTGATTGAGATGTTTTTAGAAGCTGAATAGACCAGGAAAACCACCAAAATCCTAATCCTTGATGAAATTTTAGGTGCTTGGGCTGCTGAAACCAACTGATTCTTTCAGTAGAGTCACCATGGTGTTGTTTGTATTGCCTCCAAAGGCTAGTAATACTAGGAGAAACACCAAATCTCTTAGTACTTTGATGAGAAGTTCATCAAACTAGTCCCACCGGGCGTGCCAAAAACTTTTATCTCTCAGATTTGCACCCTTGTTGCTGTTATAAAACTTTAGCAGTCTGGAGAAACATGGGAATGATCTCAAAGTGTGGGACCTTGCGAAATCAGATCAGACCTCCGGAGAAGGCCGGATTCCTCTTTCTAAGCCTATTGCTTAGAGAAATGCATCTAAACCTAGTGCTAATGCTTGCTGGGAAAAGGGGTAGAAGGAATGCCGAAATGAAATAAGTGATACACCAGATTTAAATGTGTTTGGTTGCAACTGAATCGACACAGTAATAATCTTACAGCTGGAAAGACTTACATAACTTATATTGATTCTAACAGAGGTCAAGATAGAATAATGGAGGAATGAAAGGGACTGCTTTGTCCACAATACACAGCCTACACTAATCCAAAGAACAGACACAGTGCTAAAATCATAAAAGAGAGGCAAAATACCAATTTATATTGATTATAGAGGCCAAGTAGCCATTACAAAATAGCCAAGAAGAACCACCAACAACAATGATGGGGAGCCTCAGTCGGTAAGACTTCCACCGTCGGCCACCTTGTTTGTTCTCTCGATATGTTGATATACCAACTTAGTATATGCTTGGCGTGACTTGCTATTACTGGTGGACTAAAGTTTCTTTACTCTGATTTCATCGTTACAACTGGTCACCATTTGTATCTGACGAAAGATACATTCTCAACATGCTTTTGCGATATGCATTCGCAATATACATTCGGTGAAATGATACGAAACTTACGCCGATGCTAGTGTCTTTAGTGGGACTCTTGTCATCAGTGAATGCCCATACACTTAGGCCGATGCGTCGATGGACTTACGACTCATCGGTGTGACGAATACCTTTGGCCAAACCCTAAGGTCTCTTGCTACCAGCCAATTCCTCCTGATGAATCTCCATTGGTAACACCTGTCTCTTATCACCCCGATAAGAATCTTAGACCGTGACTTCCGTTCAACAAGTTGAACCTTTCTTCAGCCAGACTACCCTTGTCACTCTGAGCGAGGAATGCTTTTCTGATGGCCTCTGTCTCATCGATAACAACTCCAACTCCTCCAATCCAAAATAGGAAACAAATGAATATTGTACAATGAAGCCATTCCACTGATTTTGATAGAAATCTCACAAGTGGAATGCTTCATATCGACATATTGCAACAATGGAAAGCACATAATGGAAAAGAAATCTACAACTATGCAAATTTGTATTTACAAAGAACGAAAAACAAATTGACGACACAAAATAGTTTGATTTCTCCTTATCACAATGCACAATTACATTCAGCTCTTCTTCAATCTGATTACCACAATTATAATGCTTAATTCTGTTCATTTCCCTAGTTTTATAAACTCGCCAGAGGAACACCAACCCTATTCCAAGTGGCTGGGAGAACGATTCCAAGCGGCTGGGAGAAACTAACTGATTTCCAAGCGGTTGGGAGACCAACTTTCTAACCACTAACAATTGACAACCGTGACCTAAGTCCCTTGGGACTTACAAAAATGAACCTAGATACAAACAAAAAAGACATGCATTGGTCAAATAGACCTTATTACAACAGAAATAGGATTTTCTAAGCAAAACATAAATTTAAATGCCTCATGGAGGCCACCTTGTGTTAGGTGCTCCTACACCAAACAATACATCTATTTTTCATGTATATATATCATTTTACATTTTTGACCTCAGTCGGTTACAATCAATTCGTCCCCTGGGCACAGTCAGGAAAATATCTGCCTCTAAAGGGATGTCTACCTGCAAGAATTCATGGCATAAAATATCTAGAATAGGGACAGATGGAATATATTTTGAATCTTCAATGTAAGCTACTGAATCATCAATCTACACCATAAATGCCACAAATATCTACATCTGCATATGTCAAATTGGTCGCTAAAACGTCCAGTTGATCCAGCATGTAAATCTAGATCCAAAATTTGAAAGTGCAAAAAATCCTCCTCAAAGCTTGCCTAATGAAAGAGAAGGCAAAAATAAGCATATTTGCCTCTCGAAGCATGTTAAAATTTGTCAGAATGAGGGAGATACAGGCGGTCAAAGTTATGGTCAACTACATCTATATATCACTTTGCATATCCGACTTGAATCGCCATCTGAATGACCCTTTGAAACTGCCTTTGCATATGCAAATCGCTTTGTATGTATCGGGTTGTCGGGCCGACCTCTAGTTGAGTCTCGGATATGCAAAGTCTTGTCGAAATGTTCATTGTATGTGTTTTTTGCTTTCGGCATTTAAACGGCCTTTGAAATCGCCTTTGTATATTCATTTGTATATGCATGTGCCTACATACAAACGTGGGTCTTTACCTTTTGAATCGGCCTTTGTATCGCTCCTGACACGTGGCACCACCTGGTTGGTTGCTGAGTTGAGCCTGGGACCTATCGCTGAACAATGCATCCTCCATCGGCCGTCGGAAAAACCTTCAAATGAACCGCCGATACATATTGTCTCACTGAAATCCCTTGTATGTCTTTTTTTGTATATGTGATTGTATATGAGATACAATCACATATACATACAATGTGGAACTTAGGAGACTATCAACTAGAATGAAACCTTAGAATAGGTCTGGCTTGTATGTTTTCCCTTTGTATATCGGCCTTGTATATCGCATATACAATGTGAACATACAAGCAAAACTACATACAATCGCGCTTGTACATTGCAAACATGTGTCTGACCTTTGTATATTCCCTTGTATGTCCAAACATACAACGCGAACATACAAACAAAGATGCAAACAAACACTTGTGCCTTTATCAACCAGAATGCATATTCACTTCGGGTTCGGGCTTTGTATCTCAGGAATGTATATCCCTTGTATATGCGATTGTATGTGAGATACACTCGCATATACATGCAATTGGTGTACCCCACCTTTGTATAACCTCTTTTGTGTATTTCCTTGCATGTGCACTTTGTATATACCCCTTGCATATGCAAAATCATCAGTTGTCGGGGAGACCTCGGAATGAGCCACCGATGTGCAAGGTTTTGCCGATGACACCTTTGTATATGCTTTACATCTCTATCGGCCTATCGGCGGGACCACAAATTGAGCCACCGATATACATTGTCACGCCGAAAATCCCTTTAATGTCTGCCCCTCCTTGTATATTTCACTTGTATTTCGTCGATGTACATCCTGCCTTTGTATCTTGGCCTTTGTATAAGCACTTGTATATCGCACACATACAATATACAAACAAAACCGTATGCATATCCCTTTGCACCTGATCTTTGCATCAGACCTTTGTATATGCCTTTATATATGCAAACATACAACTGTGAATGTATATGCGACTATACATTCAAAAATGCATACGCAAATACTAAGCATGGAATTGAGAAACCCTACGATGGAAAATACTCGAAGCTAAAAGATTTTTGGGTTTTTCTGGGTTTTTGGCAAAGATCTTCAGGTGAGATTTTTAGATTTTTTGGCAAGGCAGAGCATGAGTTTTTGAAGGATTTAAGCCTTTTCTCCTTCTATTTAGGCTTTCTCTAACCGGATTTCTCTGATAGGAGGGAAACAAAATATTTTGTGGTTAAGCAAAATGTGACAACAATTACATGGGATCGGTGCTTCCAAAAGCCCGATTTAATAATAATATGTATCAAATTACTTTTTAATCATTATTATTACATGCTTCTTATAATATTAAAATTAGTAATATTTATAATAGTAATTGCTTTATAATTCATATTTATTATAATATAGTAATATGATATCTATTAATATTTATCTTGCTTTATCCCTTATGGGGTGTGAGCCTTCATTACAACTTTCAAATAGGATCCTAATATTAATTTATAATATTTGCTTATATTAATAATATTTATTATTTAATTCATAATCTTTATTATTATTTTATATTTATATTTAGATAATTATAATCATAATATTATCACTTGATAATTATGATTATTACTATTATTAAAATATTCATATAATGATAATATTATCATTTCAAATTGATATTTTACGAATGTACTTTTGTCATTTTCTTTATCACGATGTTTAAAGCTTTAATTTAAACAATGCCTAATATGGGGGCATGACAGGCCTCCCCTCTTGAGATTGCTTGTCCTCAAGCAATCACAACGATTTCTTTCATTATTTTGCACCTTTTTATGCCTATGTGTTGAGACGAAATCGTGGTTTAGATTGAACACGCTTTAGTGAAGAGAGTTTGATTGTGCTTCCATGAAAGAGAATTTGTGATTTAAAGAGCTTGTGTTTGAATAATAACGATGGGATGCAAGTATCATAGATTAAGAAAGTTTGAGAGTATTGAGATCCTAAGATTGCAATGAATGATGAAAATATCTTGAAATTTTGGAGAGATGGATGCAATGATGTTGTAGAGGAGGAGGTAAATTTGTTTCTCATGTGAGACCTTGATTATTGAGCAAGTTATAGATCACTGAATGATGATAAGATGACATTGAGAATGATCTGGGGAATTTGTGGGTTATGGACCCATAATATAACTTAGTATCAGTTTTATGTCACTTAAATCAAGAGAAGAACTCAAAGAGATTCTTGGAAGAATTGATCAAAATTGAATTTGGTTTATGGGTCATTCACAGGATGGCAGGATGACTGCTTTGATACCACTGTAATGTCACTTTATAGCAAGCCAAAATTTTTGCAACCTTGCAAACAATTTCAACTTGTAAAAGAGCACATTAGTATACAAATCATTTCATCATGTTCACATAAAGTGCTTAACAATAATAAACTCTATCTATTTCATATCCTTTCTAGTCATATATCCATGTTCATGGTCTATCTTATATCATTAATCACACATAAGTCATGGACATACCTTGGCGAGGACGTTTGTGATCCTTCCCATTAATCAGACCACTCACCTAATATGAGAGGGTGGATTAAGGATTCCAAGACCCACGGCCATAGGCCGAAGGCTTCGCCTCATGATCCGGAGGTACTTCACACTTGGCTCAGAGGGGCTTAAAGCCAACTCAAGGTTCACTCATTAATATTATCTAGGTCCTATGCAACCATAGGGTCAAGAACTTCATGCTACACTTGGCAATACTTTGTTCTTACCCTAGGTCTAAGAGCTTCATGCTACACCCGGCAATACTTCAGTCTTAGATCTGAGGGGCAATGACTTGCCAGCTCGAGTGCTAGACACTAGATTCCCTCTAACCACCAATCTCATACTTATAAGGTGTGTAAGTGGATTAAGGGGAAGGCTACTAATCCTAGCCCGGTACTCCATGGTCATGTTAATTTCTCCTGAAGGATAATTTCATAATCATTATCTTTATAGAACATATTTATTATTCTAGGCATCATGTCATTCATTTAGAAATTCACTTTTTTTTTGGATATTCAATAATTACTAGTATATTGATATTTCTCTTGAATGCATAATTCATTTGTTATTCATTCTATTATTATTGATCCTTTCTAATATGAGATCATTAGAGCTTTCTAACATTCAATGGATTGTTTAGAACATTCATAACCCTTGTGAAATGCATCTATTATTATTCTTATATTAATTAACATTCCTAATAAAGACCTTCATCTATGTCATAATTATAATCTTAATGTCCATTTAATCATATTATTATTCACATTTATGCAGAATGAAAGTAATAAATATTCAGTCATTATTATGTTTTAACAGCAGACTTCCCTTTCCATGCTCTACCATTACACTACAAACTATGTCAATTTATTTTTTAGTGTGTAATGATGCGTACTTGCTGATTAAGGAATGCCGTTGCCTTTTGGAGTTCCAACGATCTGTTGTTCTTCCTGTTTGTTGCTTTGTTATCTTCTTTTCATTCGATTCAGATTTGCTGCGAATGACCAGTGCAATACCGAATGGTCCCAAACACTGATCGCCTCTTCTCAAGTTATGAACGCTACCAATTTGGATGCTAATTGAAATACAAAGTGAGCAAATCTCCAACTTAAATCTGCCTTCCAGAGAATGTCGAGTGATATGAAATGAATCTTCAACGACGATTTATGATGCCAATGATTGTTAACTCTTATAGTTGAAACCACTGTCACAATGAGATAGAATGGTTTTTAGATGTCCCGAGTCACTGTCTTGACAATCCTTCAGTAGTAATCTGTCACCCTAGATATACCAATACGGCACTTAGGTATGACACAACTTGTTCTAACCATAATCTTAGTTCATCTACGATGTCTGAAGAGTAAAATGTGTTGTTATTTTCCACCAATACCCCTTGTCCCATGGCCCACGGACCTATTTAAACTTGTGAAGGGTTGGGAGTTGATAAGGCACAGTGATTCCTATTCGCTGTTTATCCTTCCCTTTTTATTATTTAATTAATAATAATTTTTATCACTTTATCACATGGGATTGGTGCTTCCCAAAGCCTGATTTAATAATAATATGTATCAAATTACTTTTTAATCATTATTATTACATGCTTCTTATAATATTAAAATTAGTAATATTTATAATAGTAATTAATTCATATTTATTATAATATAGTAATATGGTATCTATTAATATTTATCTTGCTTTATCCCTTATCGGGTGTGAGCCTTCATTACGGCTTTCAAATAGGATCCTAATATTAATTTATAATTGTTGTCATATTTTGCTTAACCACAAAATATTCTATTTCCCTCCTTCTATCAGAGAAATCCGGTCAGAGAAAGCCTAAATAGAAGGAGAAAAGACTTAAATCCTTCAAATACTCATGTTATGCCTTGTGAAAAACCCCAAAAATCTTTCTTGGAGAATCCTTGCAGAAAACCTAGAAAAACCCAGAAATATTTTGTCCTCATGTGCCTTCCATTGCAGATAATTCTCAGTTTTATACTTAGTCAGTTACATATGCATATACAATTGTATGTTTTGTTGTATGTTCACATTGTATGTTCGCATATACAAGAGAATATACAAGGCAGATATACAAAGGGAGGATGCAAGGCAAATGATACAAGTGTTTTCAGCGTGACATAACTATCGGCGGCTCATTCTAAGGTCTCCCTGACGGCCGATGAATTTGTATATGCAAAGGGCCCATACAAAGTCAATGTGCAAAGGTCGATATACAAAGGTGCTTGCATATCGGGCGATTGTATCTTATATACAATCACATATACAAGTAGCAAATAAAGGACATACAAAGGTTGGGGCCCGCCAAATGTATGTATATGCGATTGTATCTTGGCACATACAATCGCATATACAATGACATATGCATTCTTGATATACAAGGCTTGGACCAGAAGGAACATGCAGTTTGGTTTATAAAGGCAAGTGATTGTATACATCTTTTGTTTGTATGTTCGCATTTGTATGTTCAAATATACAAAGGCAATATGCAAGGTCACATACAAAGGGGAGGTACAAGTTCAAATGAATGTTTGTATGCAAGTGTTTGCATGTAGTTTTCCTTTGTATATTTCGCATTGTATATGCAATATACAAACGTTAGATACAACGGTGACATACAACCCAGACGCGACTGTAAAATCAAATGCAGCTGATAATCATTTTGGGTTCCATAGTTTGTATAGTTGAAGTGCATGTATGTGCTGATATGCAAAAGGTAGAGATGCAAAGGCCGGACCTGTTCTAGAGTTCCAATATAGTTGATAATCTCCTGAGTTCCGCATTGTATACATAGTTGATTATATCTCATATACAATCGATATACAAAGGTCATATACAAGGGATTTTCGGTGAGATTTAGTGCATCGGTGACTCTATTTTTGGTCTTTCCGACGGTCAATGGAGAATGCAATGTTCAGCGATGGGTCTTGAGCTCAACTCAGTGGCAAATCAGGTGGTGCCATGTGTCAGGGCCGATTCAAAAAGTAAAGGCCTGCGATTGTATGTTTGTAATTATATCTTTGCACATACATTCACATATACAAAGGGAGATTCAAAGATATACCAAAAGCAGATACAAAGGCAATTTCAAAGGTTGTTTAAATATCAAAAGCAAAAAGCACATACAATGAACATTTCGGCAAGACTTTGCCTATCGGTGACTCAGCAGGAGGTCTCCTCGACAGCCTGATACATACAAAGCAGCTTGCATATCCAAAGGCACATTCAAAGGGTCATTCAGATGACGATTCAAGTCACATATGCAAAGTGATATACATATGGAGTTTGACCGCAACTTTGACCACCCATATCTCCATCGTTCTAGCGAATCAACATGCTTCGAAAGGCAAAAGTACTTATTTTTGCCTCCTCTTTCATTTGGTGGGTTTTTGAGGAGGATATTTTCACTTTCAAAGTTTGGATCTGGATTTGCATGTTGGATCGACTAGATGTTTCAGCGACCAGTTTGAGATATGCAAATGCAGATATTTGTTGCATTTATGGGTACAGGTTGATGATTCAACAACTTACATTAAAAACTCAAAATATCTTCCATCTGCCTCTGCTCTAGATATTTTTATGCCATGAATTCTTGCAGGTGGACATCCCTTCAGATGTAGATATTTTCCTGATACAGCCCATGGGGCAATTTTATTGTAACCGACTTAGGTCAAATTGTAAATGCTATATATGCATAAGCTTGAGATGTAAAAAAGGTTGGAATTTTTTAGCATTCTATCTTTCTGTTTCCAAATAGAACTTTTCCTCTATTGTAACTATGTCTTCTTATTGAATATATGCAAGTTATTTTTACCTCTTTCACTAATTTTTAGTTTAGTGTGAATCTGCATGTGATTGTCTGTGAACATCTTTGTTCCTTTCAATCATTTTGTTTCTTACCTCTACTAGAATCATCTAAATCTGTGTATATCTACTTGCTATATCAAGTTGTGATGTGCATTTTCTCAGTTCTATTAAGATTCGTTTATTTAGCTTGGTGAATCACCCTTTATTTTCAAGTTTTCCTGTTCCATCTTTCATTTCAAAAGCATTCCTTCTCCCTTTTCCTCTGCAAATTTAGTAGATTTTAGGTGATAACCAGTTAAGGAAGCCGGCCTTCTCCGGAGGTTCTTTCCAAACACAGGTGACCCACAGACCTTGGAAAGATCCCGTGTTTCTCCAGATTGCTAAAGTTTTATAACTGCAGCAAGGGTGCAAATTTGAGAGACAATAATAATATTTGCTTATATTAATAATATTTATTATTTAATTCATAAGGTTTATTATTATTTTATATTTATATTTAGATAATTATAATCATAATATTATCAATTGATAATTATGATTATTACTATTATTAAAATATTCATATAATGATAATATTATTATTGATATTTTACGAATGTGCTTTCACTGTTTTCTTTATCATGATGTTTAAATCTTTAATTTGAACAATGCCTAATATGGGGGCATGACACTTTGACACTTCATTCACATTTTGCATCTTTTCATTTTTTTCCATTTTTGCTCGCCGCCATGGAGGGTTTGCACTGTAACTTCCTGTAGATGTCTTCTACTATTTTTGAAAGATTTCTCACTGTATTTCATGCTAAAAGGCTCCAAAAAGCCACAGGTAAGTTCAAAGCTTTACTTCTCTGATGCCAAAATTGCAAGTTTATGTTGTTTCTGTTGTTGTTTTGCAAAATATATGATAGATACATCATTTACTATCATTATGCGACCATGTAAACTATATTCCATGTACAAATGACTGTATTTTCTGACAAAAGCTGCTACAAAAAATAGCAAGATTTATCATTTCTATATAAAAACACTTCTCTGTGTATAATATCCCTATACCTAGCCTTTACTGTTGAAATACTGAGAAACAAGGGTTTATTTCACTAGGGTTTGATTTGTAAAACCCTACAATCCTCTTTTTTGTGAACAACCACGACATATTATAGCTGTCATTGCTCTAAAAAAGATTAAAGACACTCAGAAATCTCACTCTTTCTCTAGCAGTGAAGAAATAATGTTATTTCTCTGGATCTATCTTAGGGTTTAAATGAAACAAACCCTCATTCTATTTTATTTCCTTTGTATCTTTGCTCCTGTAGCTTCATCTCTGTATATTTGTATCATTTTGAGCATGTGCTCCTATAGTTAGTTCATTACTGCTTTAAAACTTTATGGGTTCTCTCCATTTTGAACAAATGCATTTTGTACTGCCCTTTGACCATGCTTTTGATAGCTGCTATAGGATCTTTGACAAGAAATATTCAAGGTGATGACCCTACTAGGGTTTTTGTGTATTCACTATCTAGGATCTGCATGCTAAGATCACAATATTGTCACAGTATTAACTGTTCTTTTCATAGCAGTGATGCTTTTAACTGTACTTGGAGATCCCTCTACATACTGGTAGCTTCTTTTGTAAGCATACTGACAAAACACTAAAGTTGAAATGTACCTCATGTCTTTTGCATCAATAGTTCATTTGTTCTGTAGCAGTAAATCATTGGTAAAGCAGTCTATTTTGTCTTAGATTTGTAAGAAAATTATCTTTGATCATAATCCATAGTGATGTTACTCAGAAATGCATGTTATTCTATATTTTGCAAATCACTTCTGTATAACATGCTTTTGATAAAAATTCCTTTCCATTATTTGTAGCATCATGCTTTGATATGCTTAGCACATATACTCATAAAGGTTTAACAGATACAACTCTTTGCTTCTGTATCAGATGCATTTCCTGTTATCTCTTCTGCTGCTATTTTAGCAACCACATCTTGATGTTCTTGATGCACTTATCACAGTGTTGCATCCTTTAATTTAGAGTGTTTCAGGACTAGATGTATGGAAATATTCCTCTATCACAGTCCTTTGCTGTAAGATATGTTTCAATTAATGATGACAGATCTTTGTATTATGATAGAATGCATATGATATCATACTATCATAATATGTGATAGTCATATAGGTCTGTCCCAAAAGACTGTTGCTCCAAATACATCTGCCTTCTATTTCGTGTGATATTAGATATGGCACCAATTGCATAAGATACTTTCTAGCTTCTTATGATCTCTTCTCCATTATAGTGTAGCAGGCACACTTTGATTGTTGACTATCCATAATCATGACTATCCTTGAATGTATGGGCTGTCTCTCATTGATTATAATGCTATCCTTAATGATAGTTTACAAATGCATGACACTATAAATGCTCATGAGACTGTCTCTGGAAATAAAATCATGTTGTTCTTATTAGATGTTATATCTATAGATTATGTTTGTCATGAGTAGCTACAGGATGGCTTTTGCACTTCATTTTCTATAATTGTATCTCTTTCTTTTATACTATTTGAAAGCATTAATGTTTCTCAATTAGACATGATGGGCTTAACCCTCGTGGGAGCCTATTTAACCCCACATGCTAAAATCAAATGAGTGTTAAATGACACCTGTATCTGTACATGAAACAAACATGTTAGGAAAAACAAGGCATGTGATTGATATTCTTGATTATCTTGTTGCTTCCTCGAAGGTTCACATGATATTAACTGGTTTTTTGCATCTGAAAGTCAAACTATATATTTGTAGATGTATATCATATGATATATGATGCCCTGTCATTTCTCTAACATCAGTTTTCAAAATTTTATGCAGGTAACTAGGGGTAGCACGGAGACAACAGCTGAGTGCATGACAAGTGGACAACACAGGATGACACCAGACATGACAAATAGAACCAAGAGTCATCATTTAGGTAATGATGAGTCACCCTATCTCATATGCATATTTATCTCTTTATTTTTCTACAAATGTAGAGTTTGTCTTTTCACTTGCAATGAAACAGTTAGTCTCATGGCTTGTGTGAGACCTTATACATTTATTTTATCAATAAGATTACTTGTTCCTAAAAAGATTTGTACAATCCTTTCTATGTTATCTACATTTGCATAAATGCAATCTAGTATAATGTAATCTTCTGATTTTATTTATGCACATGCATGTAATATAACAAAAGAATAAAAATGTACCTTTCTCCTCCATTTAATCACAAAAGCTCTACCTAATTGAGCCGTTAGCAAAAATAGGTAACATTTTTGGCGACATCAGCTATATGTTTGCCTGCTAAACATCAGACCAATTGCCTAGACCTTATCCATTGGGCATGGAGTCACTCAGAGACTTCTAAAACACTTGGGCAAAAAGATTTTTGACTTCTGCAACTCAGCAGGACAAAGTGAAAGACACCTGAAAACCTAAACAAAAACAAAATGTAGAAAAGCAACTATCTAATTGTGCTAAACAACACTTAGGGAAAACACAAAGCATCTAGACTATGGTGCAGCAGTACTTATTGAAAGCAAGAAACCTAACCTACTATTCACAAAGGCAGATCATACCTCAAAATACCTTTTCAGGTGTATCCCATTAACTGGGATAGGCAAGTTTTCTCTATCCATGTTTGATAACTAGAATGCATTATGCTCCTTGCATTTAGTGATGATAAATGGGCCACTCCACATGCTATCAAACTTAGAGTGTTTTCCTGGCCTGCTTTTCAGTTCATCCCATTTAAGCACAATGTTACCTACTCTAAAAAATTTTGGAGTGGCTTTTTTATCAAATACTCTTTTTGTTTGAAGCTAATGATTCTCCATATCTTTCATTGCCTTATCTCTTACTTCTTCTAACTCCATGAGTTGAGCATATCTAACAGCCATTGGATCTTCCTCTTCAAACATTTCCAGTTGATTCATGATGTCAAGAGCTGGCACCTCAACATATAGAGGCAGTCTTGCCTCTTTTCCATAAACTAGCATATATGGAGAGTTCCTAATAGACCTTTTGGGAGTTATTCTATCTGCCCATAGAGTAGATTTCAGCTTGGTGCGCCAGGTCCTCTGGTTATCTTCCATAGTTCTTTTGATAATCCTTATCAGGTTCTTGTTGTAGGAGTCCAAACAACACTGAGAGGGGGGGGGGGGTGAATCAGTGTTGTGTAGATTTTTTCAACTTATTATAACTTTTAATTTACAAGACTCAGAAAGAGAAAGTCATCAATGAACTATTACACATATATGTACAAGATTGATAATGAAAGTTATGAGCAGGACCATATAGAGATAAATCTTAACATAGAAGCAAAAACACACAGAAGCATATCATTAACACAAGAATTACTGGAGTGGAAAACCCTCTCTGGGTAGAAAAACCACTCAAAACTGCCTCACTGGCTTAACTGGAAAACATGCCTCACTGGCTACAATATGTATCTAGGAGCACCAACTCCTTATGGAGCACCAACTCTAATACCAAACAGAAGTACCCACTTCCAACACTGATATATCTTATTGGTAAACAACTAGGTCTCACTGACCAACAAGCCTTACTGGCTAATACAAGGCCTCACTGGCATAAACAATTACCATCATAAAACTCTGTATGCAAGAATTGATTGCTATTCAATCTGATTTGCACCATTCAAGTCAACTCATCTGCAACATATATTTTATCATTTCAATCCTCTGACATTTTATTCTTGAATCATCTAATTCACCTTTGCATGTTGATCTGCACAACATCACTCACATATGTCTGTCAAATGGTCATTCTATTCAAGTTCAATCCTACATCCGGATACACTCAACAATACTGCATATTCATCTATGTTTCATCAATGTCTATTTATATATTTGCATCAATGCACCTGAAATGTCCTTTCACCTTCAAAACATATTTTCATTATCCTCTACTTTGCATAATAATTTTCATCTATAAAAAAATTTTCTGTATAAATCTTTTCTTCAATTTTGATCTTTCATCTTCCCTTCAATTTTTTCAATGAAGCTTCATATTCCTGCAAAAAAAAAAAAAAATTCTCTGATAGCAAACAAAAAAACAATAAATCTTCAATATGTTGCCTCTCAAATCATGTTGCCCTTATGAGGATTTTAAAAATATCTTCCATATTTTCAATCATATCATACAAAAAATCTTCAATAAACCTTTAATCTTCCTTGATAAGAAAATAAAATACTTCTTCACTATCTTCAAATCCCCTCTTTAGATTTCCTCTGTATGAAGACAAGAAAAAATAAAATCATCTTAACACTTAAAAAATCTTCCACAAAAATTTGTTCCAAAATCTCTTCATATTCCTCTGACCCTTATCAAAACACCTGCATATAATGTTCACATTTTTCTGGATCATTGTCTTCACCATTGCATAAAAAATTTATGTTCATTTTCTGTGCAAAATGATCCTTCAAAAAATCTTTTAAAACTTATCATGAGAAAAACTTAAAACAATCTTCCCAAAAAAATCTTCTAAGAAAAAATCTCTTCTTAAAAAAACCTTCTTATTGCCTTTCTGCCACGACATTAGGAAGTGGTTCTTCACAAAAATAACTTCTAAACTCAACTATAGAAATATCAAAAATTTCCTTTCTAATCGGGCAAAAGATAGCAATTAAAAAGCAAATAGACTGCAGTTATAAAAAGTGACGTTCTAGTGACCGTCAAAAGGCAAGCTGCATAGAAGAGGAATCAACTTTAAAATACCACCGTTGGATAGAGATATCACGCCCTTCACAGATTCAAACTAAACCTTAGATTTAGGTTTTGGCGCCCATGCGCTTATTACTCCACCGATGTTACCGGTCAGCTAGAGAGAGGGGCCGGTAACTATCATGACTTGAGGACCCTCCAAACGGTTCTATTTGAGTTATAAACCTGCTATTGAAAGTCATCAATCGTTTAAAACAAAAAGTGCAAGTCCCACTTAGACGGGTAGAGAAGAATATATTTTAGATACATAACAATTATCTTCTAAGCCTCCAACTTCAACCATACCTCCTTCTTGCATAGTATATAAACTTCCACTTTATTTCATGAACCAAGACTAATAGCTAAAATATCAACCATGCTTTACCAACTGAACATTATGAACCAACATTACTTTGACCATCGGTGACAATACATATGAACTAGTATAACTCCTGTGATCACTTCTATCAATCCTTGATATAGAGTATGCCACACAAAATGAAACCAATCCTTATTGTAGAGAAAGTCAGACAACATGATGAAGGCTACTAAGATCAAATGATCAAGTCACTACCACTACAAGTCATCTGTAAAGATCATGACAAAAACAACACAACCTCCACTGAAGTAATATTGAAGATCCTACCATATCAAATGTATACCAAACTACACATGAAACCAATCCTTATTGTAGAGAATGCCAAACCCACCAAGCATTTGAACTTCTGCATTACTCTAAATTTCTTGAGATCAACTCACAATTGAAGACTATGATATTAGATAAGATCAAAGCAATGCTAACAACTTTATTGCAACAAATGTCATGAGATGAGCACATCTTGAGAAGACCAAAATGCCAAACAAGAACAACTGTCTCCAACACTAACAAGTTAGCATTACAAACACTATATTGTCTCTGCATATGTCATTTATATCAACTTGAGTTTTGTAATCAAGGAACCTTATCACTAACTCCAACTGATATCTACATCTGTATAGATTACTTCAAACAAAGATCATTTCATTGCATGAGTTGATTACAAAACTTTACCATATGATAACAGAAAGAACACACAAGATGATGTAAACACTACACAGGATGATGTGAACTCCTGGTCCTCCTGATTTCCTGCAACAACTATGGCAACTTTACATCATCAACTGAACAAGCTTTTGACATCAATGACAACTCTTACCATCAATCTCCCCCTTTGTCATTGATGACAAAACTTTATGATGCAATTTATCTTTTCTCCCCCTTTTTGACATCTAATGACAAAGACTATTATCTCCCCCTAAGAAAATAACTCCACTGAAAGATGTTAAAGCTTGATCATCACAAACTTTCAAAACAAACAGTTCTTCTTCAATCAGCAATCTTTTTGATCTGAAATAACAAATCTCCAAGATCTCCCATGTGTTAAAGTTTACAAACAAATCACTACTCAGACATACCATTGGTAAACACTGACAAGACTAATCAACATAACTCAACTCAACTCAGCACTGATCCACTTCCTGAATTAGTCCTGAAGCAACATATCAACCTAAAGTATACCATCCAATTACTGACATTCAACCTTCTATGCTAAGAAAAAACATGGCACTATCAAACATCTTTTTGAACATTACCATCTGGTATTGCTGATTCAAAACATACCTTTAACTTCCTCTAATGAAATACAAGATATCACCATCAATATCATAGCTTAAAGAACTCTGTCTGAAACATATTAGAGAAGAAGATCATCAATAAACCATATTAATGATGATAATCATCAAAAAAAACTTGTCAACTTATCACATCAATAACACTTCCAAAAGAGCATGACTTGACCACCATCTTCTTTTGAAACTAACTCCAATCCACCTGAAAGCTACAATTCTCATGCAAAACATATGCCATAAAAACATTACACAACAAGGTAGTTGATATGACCATCAAATTGACTTCTTTGATATGAACTATCATCCTGCAACCAAACTATTCTGACACCTTTTCTGACATGACAAAGACTGAAGACCATCTTGCTGTTCCTGCACATCTTTTTACAACACACTGTCAAATCTGATATAACCACATCTACAAACAATAAGAACTCTTGCCTCTTGACTAAAACAAGATATTATTGTAACAACACTTTCCAAAACACTTTGGATTGCAATACCATGACAATTCAATCTTTGTAATCAGAATTATTAACAATTTGTGCATTTGAACTCCTGAAACACCTTTTCAATATCTTGAAAGCATAATAAGCCAATGAACACCTGTATCACTGTCATACACTAAACATCAACTATCAGCATAGCAAGAATGATAGACAGACAAGATCATTATATCAAATGATCTCCTTCTTGAAACTTCTTGGGGTTAACTGATATAACATTTGATACCTCCCCCTCACATTATGCTATATGTTATGCAACACATGAAATGACTTGTGCAAGATGCAGAAGCTTGGGATTTACCTTCTCATGACTCTATTTTTGCTTCCACACTTTTACATGTTCTTTCTTTCTCCAAACTTTTTCTGCCTCTTTCCATTTCCAACCTATCAAATTAGATGATGCTTTTCTGCAACTATGAGCTTTATGACCAAAAGATTTGCAATTATAACAAACTATGTTATAATCATAACCAAATGACTGATAGTACCTTTTTGACATCTCCTAAGCAATTATGTTATGCTTCCATGCAGATTCATTCATTCTATTCATTTTGCAGTTCCTTTGAATATGTCCAACATTATTACACTTGTAACAAATAATATCAGTGTTCCTTCTGCAATTAACTAATTTGTGCCCAAATTGATTACAAGTATAACAATAACCATTAAAAGAATAGTTATACCTGTACATGTATGCTTGTCTAACAGGAGCATTTCTTCTGAAATTTCTTCTTCTTTGATTATGCATTTTGTTTTCAATGGCAGCATTCAAATCAATCTTCTTTCTGGGAGTCTCTCTAGCTTTTGAACATTCTCCTTCTTCAAAACCAAGTCCAGTAGTGTCTCCATATAGTTTTTGTTTACCAAGCATCTTATTTAACCTACTTGTGCTCTCTTCAAATTTTAGATTCTTTTCTAATTGCTTCTTAACATCCTCAAGATTTTTTCTCAAAGAAACTATTTCTCCTTCAAGTTTTTGGTAATCAACTGATTTAGCTTCCAATTCAACCTTTGTTATATCAACAATCCTCTTAGCTTCCTGAATCTCCATCTTCAGACTAATAATTAATTTATCTGATTCACTAACTTGATTCCTCAAATCCATAATCAGACTTCTAGTATCTTCAAGGTCAGATAGTGCTTTGTCTTTTAAATCTCTTTCTTGCTGCAATTGCAACATTAATTTCTTGTTCTCCTTCTTATAATTCTTGAGTTCAGTTAGAGCATATACGAACTCTCCTTCCAGATCAATCTCACAGTCTTGTTCATCATCTTCTTGATCATCATCACTTGTGATGTTAACTTCTTCTAAATTTGATTGGGATTGAACTTCAACTCCTTCATTTGAAAGTCTCTTTTCATTGCTACTTTCTTCACACACCAGAGTGTCCCCTTCTTTATCATTATCTTGATAAATTCTTTTCAATCTCCTCCAGATATCTTGAGCTGTAACACAATCCATAACTTTACAAATAACACCATTAGACAGAGCAGATAATATAGCCTTCTTTGCAATATCATTATATTCAAGAACTTCTTTGTTATTTGCAGAATTACCATTCTCAATTGACATTAATACATCATATCCTAAGGAGGATAAATATACTTGCATTCTAACATACCAAACTAAAAAATTTGAACCATCAAACTGAGGAACATCTGAAACCTTTTCTTTTAAGATAATATCAGACTCAACATGGAGAACATCTTTATTTATATCAACATCTAGATTTGATATGAATGATGTCTTTTGTGTCTTTTGACCAGAATGAATCTTAACATTTCTCATGTTTTAATTTCTCCTGCACTTACCCATTGAACTCCACACACAGGACCTACCCAAGCTGATTAAGCTGCAAGAGGGAAACTAGCTCTGATACCAATTGTAGGAGTCCAAACAACACTGAGAGGGGGGGGTGAATCAGTGTTGTGTAGATTTTTTCAACTTATTATAACTTTTAATTTACAAGACTCAAAAAGAGAAAGTCATCAATGAACTATTACACATATATGTACAAGATTGATAATGAAAGTTATGAGCAGGACCATATAGAGATAAATCTTAACATAGAAGCAAAAACACACATAGAAGCATATCATTAACAAAAGAATTACTGGAGTGGAAAACCCTCTCTGGGTAGAAAAACCACTCAAAACTGCCTCATTGGCTTAACTGGAAAACATGCCTCAATGGCTACAATATGTATCTAGGAGCACCAACTCTAATACCAAACAAAAGCACGCACTTCCAACACTGATATATCTTACTGGTAAACAACTAGGTCTCACTAACCAACAAGCCTTACTGGCTAATACAAGACCTCACTGGCATAAACAATTACCATCATAAAACTCTGTATGCAAGAATTGATTGCTATTCAATATGATTTGCACCATTCAAGTCAACTCATCTGCAACATATATTTTATCATTTCAATCCTCTGACATTTTATTCTTGAATCATCTAATTCACCTTTGCATGTTGATCTGCACAACATCACTCACATATGTCTGTCAAATGGTCATTCTATTCAAGTTCAATCCTACATCCGGATACACTCAACAATACTGCATATTCATCTATGTTTCATCAATGTCTATTTATATATTTGCATCAATGCACCTGAAATGTCCTTTCACCTTCAAAACATATTTTCATTATCCTCTACTTTGCATAATAATTTTCATCTATAAAAAAATTTTCTGTATAAATCTTTTCTTCAATTTTGATCTTTCATCTTCCCTTCAATTTTTTCAATGAAGCTTCATATTCCTGCAAAAAAAAAAAAAATTTCTCTGATAGCAAACAAAAAAACAATAAATCTTCAATATGTTGCCTCTCAAATCATGTTGCCCTTATGAGGATTTTAAAAATATCTTCCATATTTTCAATCATATCATACAAAAAATCTTCAATAAACCTTTAATCTTCCTTGATAAGAAAATAAAATACTTCTTCACTATCTTCAAATCCCCTCTTTAGATTTCCTCTGTATGAAGACAAGAAAAAATAAAATCATCTTAACACTTAAAAAATCTTCCACAAAAATTTGTTCCAAAATCTCTTTATATTCCTCTGACCCTTATCAAAACACCTGCATATAATGTTCACATTTTTCTGGATCATTGTCTTCACCATTGCATAAAAAATTTATGTTCATTTTCTGTGCAAAATGATCCTTCAAAAAATCTTTTAAAACTTATCATGAGAAAAACTTAAAACAATCTTCCCAAAAAAATCTTCTAAGAAAAAATCTCTTCTTAAAAAAACCTTCTTATTGCCTTTCTGCCACGACATTAGGAAGTGGTTCTTCACAAAAATAACTTCTAAACTCAACTATAGAAATATCAAAAATTTCCTTTCTAATCGGGCAAAAGATAGCAATTAAAAAGCAAATAGATTGCAGTTATAAAAAGTGACGTTCTAGTGACCGTCAAAAGGCAAGCTGCATAGAAGAGGAATCAACTTTAAAATACCACCGTTGGATAGAGATATCGCGCCCTTCACAGATTCAAACTAAACCTTAGATTTAGATTTTGGCGCCCATGCGCTTATTACTCCACCGATGTTACCGGTCAGCTAGAGAGAGGGGCCGGTAACTATCATGACTTGAGGACCCTCCAAACGGTTCTATTTGAGTTATAACTTCTGCATTACTCTGAATTTCTTGAGATCAACTCACAATTGAAGACTATGATATTAGATAAGATCAAAGCAATGCTAACAACTTTATTGCAACAAATGTCATGAGATGAGCACATCCTGAGAAAACCAAAATGCCAAACAAGAACAACTGTCTCCAACACTAACAAGTTAGCATTACAAACACTATATTGTCTCTGCATATGTCATTTATATCAACTTGAGTTTTGTAATCAAAGAACCTTATCACTAACTCCAACTGATATCTACATCTGTATAGATTACTTCAAACAAAGATCATTTCATTGCATGAGTTGATTACAAAACTTTACCATATGATAATAGAAAGAACACACAAGATGATGTAAACACTACACAGGATGATGTGAACTCCTGGTCCTCCTGATTTCCTGCAACAACTATGGCAACTTTACATCATCAACTGAACAAGCTTTTGACATCAATGACAACTCTTACCATCACTTGTTTGTTGATTCTGCCAAACCATTACCCTGAGGGTAATAATTTGATGATGTATTTAAATGAATGCCATTCTTTACAGCCCAGTCACTTACTCTCAATCCAACAAAGGCTAAAGCATTGTCTGAAATGATTGATTCAAGAACTCCAAATCTGGTTACTAAATAATAATAAAAGTTTAAGACAACACTTTCATTGGCTTCTTTCAAAGCCACTGCTTTAGTCCACCTTGTGAAATAATTTGTTGCTGTGAGTACCCACCTATGACCTACACTGGATGGTGGGTTAATGGAACCTATAAAATCAATGTACCATCTCATAAAGGGCACTTGAATTGGCTGTAGAGGTAAAGCTGGCAGCCTCTTTTTGCCTACAAAAATGGCACATCCATGGACATCTCTGAATAAGCTGGGCCAATAATAGCTAGCTCTCATTATCTTCTAGGCAGTTGTTCTTGGGGCAAAATGATCCCCGGCTGTTCCATCATGGAACTCATGAAGCACTTTATCAACTTGGTCATTATCAATGCATCTTAAAAGTACACCATTCAGATCCTTTCTAAAAAGAACATTATTGACCAAAACATAAGGAATAGACTATAGTCTGAAATACCTCCTTTTGGCTCTGTCTAAACCCATTGGGCACTCACCAGTTTGCAGAAAATGAGTCATATCCTTAACCCAACTTGCTCCAACAGCTGTAGTATCATTTTGAGGCTCATCTTTAGTAACTAGAACTACTTCTTCCTTTTCTGTTTCATCTTTAGACCTAGTAGCAAGCTATTCACTAAGCCCTCTTCCCCTGACAAGCTTAGTTATCTTGATATCCACGTCATACTTCATGACTTTAGTAATCCACCCAGCCCTCTTTTCATTCACATCCTTGCTCAACAGAAAATCTTTCACACCAGGGTGAGCAACCATTAAATGCACTCTATTGTTAGAAACAAGATGTCTAAACTTCTTTAAACTCTTAACAACTACAAGGACATGCTTTTCAATAAAATTGTACCTTTGTTCATAATCTTGTAAGCCTTGACTAAAGAAAGCAATGGGCTGTTCAAAACCTTCATTCTGTTGTTGTACTAGAATTGCAGGAATGGCGTCTATACTACCATAAGCATACAAAATGAAATGTTTTGATAAATCAGGATTTACCAATGTTGGTGTTGTTGATAATTCTTCTTTTATGGATTCAAAACTGATCTTAGCTTCTTTTGTCTAGCTGAAAACTGCATTTTTCTTTAACATAGAAGTTAGTGGCTTCAACAAGTTTGCAATATTAGGTATAAATCTTTGCAGAAAATTAATTCTGCCTATAAAACTTTGCAGTCCTTTCTTGTGGCTGGGTAAAGGCAACTCTAAAATAGCATTCACTCTTTCTGTATCAATGGTAACCCCTTGTTTTGACACAACATGTCTTAACAGCTTACCTTCATGGACAACAAAAATGCATTTTTTGGGATTGAGAGATATACCAAATTATCTACATCTCTCAAACACTTGTCTTAAATGTGATAGATGATTATCTGCATTCTTGGAGAACACTATGATGTCATCAAGGTACACAAGTACCAACTTATAAAGCAGACCCTTAAAGGCCATATCCATAGCCCTCTAAAAAGTGGAACCAGCATTAGATAAGCCAAAAGGCATTCTTTTATAGGCCATAGTGCCCCATTTTGTGGTAAAAGTAGTCTTAAGTTGAGCTTCCTCCTTGACTAAGACTTGATTATAACCTGAATAGCCATCAAGTAAAGAAAATCTTTCTAAACTAGCCACTACTTGCAGAATCTGTTCCATTGAGGGCAACAGGTAGTGATCCTTCAAAGAAGCTCTATTAAGGTCTCTAAAGTCAACACATAGCCTAATTTCTCCATTCTTTTTCCTTACAGGAACTAGATTGGAGACCCAGGATGTATGCTTGACCAGAAAAATAATATTTCCCTCAATCAGCTTGGTTAATTCTTTAATCATTAAAGGCTCAAGTTTTGGGTTTAAAGGCCTCTATTTCTACCTTACAAGTTTTGCATTTGACTTTAATTCTATTGTATGTTGGGAAATTTGGGGATCAAATCCCTTTAAATATAAATAATCCCAAGCAAGTATATCTTCAAATTCTTGGCAAAGAGTAATAAATGCTTTCCTATATTTAGGTGAACAAATCTTACCAATTTTAAGGAGCTTACCTTTGAAAATTTCTAGCTCCTCATAATGTTCTTCTTTGACCTGCATGCTGGTCTTGTTCCTTTTTAGTTGATCATCAGTGCCAAAGATAGATTCTAAGGTGACTAATCCCTTGGGCAGCTTGTTAGTTCTTAAGTGAATGACTTGTTCATCATATTGCTGCTAAAGCTTGCCTTGATTCACTATAGAAAATTCATCTTCCTCTAACAGAAAACGTAACACCTGCTCATCGCTTTCAAACACTTGCCAATGAATGCTATTGTTAGGGATAGAAGGTCTAGCAACAATCTTTACATATGGCTGTACTTTTTCCCTTTGAATATCACTAGGAATATCAAATTGAGCCCCTACTGTAGCTAACCTATCTGCATGCTTATTCTGACTCCTAGGAATAGAAACCAGATTAAAGGCATCAAACTCCTTAATCATGTCCCACACTCTATGTTTGTAGGACTTTAAAACATCATTTTTAGTAACATGCAGCCCTTTCACCTGATTTACAATAAGCTCACTATCACCATATACCTACAAGCAACCAATCTTCCTCTTTCTTGCCCACTGCAAACCTTGAATCGAACCTTCATATTCAGGAGTATTGTTAGTGCATGAGAAAGCAAAATGGAAAGTAGAATAATATCTATCACCTTGTGGGGACATGAGCATTGCACCCCCACCAGCTCCATTTCTACTCCTAGAACCGTCAAAGTACATTTTCCATAACTCATTTTGCTGTCCCACTTGCAGTTCTACACTTTTTTCAAGGTTTAGCATAACTACCTCAGGTTCATGCAGCATATAAATACCCAAACTAGCTTCCTGAATGTAATCATTAGGGTTGTCTACAACATTTTCTACAGCCCACTCATTTAAAAGTATTTCTGGGACACTTTCAACCTGTAATTCTTGAGCAGCAGCTAGCTCACTATCATCAAAAATAGTGCAATTGGCATTAACTGCACTTGGCACATAAGGCTCGATGTGATCCTTGGCAAGCATCTCAGATTTTATAGTCACTTTTGTTCCATATCTGGTCCTAAAAAACATGTGGGACTAATCTGAAGACAAATACCCTCCTATATTGGCAGTGAACTGCCTTGATAAACACATGGCAAAATTAGATGTGTTAGGCTGAGGAACTGCAACATTTTGTACCATTAATGCCTGGTTGATGACTCCATTTGAGCAGGTAGCTTGACTGTGTGGCTAATTGCAAGGAAAACACCAATCATACTCTGCTGCAAGGTTATTTTAAACAGGGACAAGATCTCTGATTGCATTAATTGGTGTAGGATTATAAGGCTGAAAAGGCCTTGGGTTTACATTCTACCTTGCACCTTGGTAATTTCCTTGGTATGGTGGTCTATTTGCTTGATATGGTTGATTTTGACCTTAATTTTGTGGCTGATATGGCTATCTATTTTGGGATTGTTGCTTCTTTAGGTTCACCAGTTCATTTCCAAAAGTTTGAAGTATGTTTTCAATCTTTTGTTGGCTATTTTTAATCTCTTTTAGCTCTTGTGATGAGCTGGAAACAACAGCCTCAGGATTAACAGCAGTTGGCAATGCTGCAATAGTAGGTGTAGGGGAAAAAGAGGGAATTTGCAATGGCATAGAAGGCTGGATTTCTAGAAAAATAGGCATTGGCGGTCTGGGCACTATGTTTCCAGCCTGAATTAGGCTATTTTTTTCTCTAATTGCTATTTCATAAGTATCTGGTAGACTAGTACCTCCCATTGATTGTATCATAACTGAAATATCACTATTAAGAGCTTTCAAATAGTACAAAAAGACATTCTGATGAGGGTCTTATCATGACCAGAATTCTGTCCCATATTTTCTAAAAATAGAAGTTGAAGTCCATCATTTGCTCCTGAGGAGCTCTTTTTATTGTGGTCAGTTGTTTAACCAGTGATAAGTTATCAGACTTATCTTGAAATTGTTTATTCAGTTTGGCACCTAAGTCATCCCAAGTTCCAATGGTTTGCATTGGTAAACTCCTAAACTACTGCAGGGTTTTTCCTTTCAGTGAGGTAGCTAGTAGCTTGATGGCTACATTTTCTTGGGTTACATGATGAACTCCACAGAGAAGCCACGTCTCTAATGTGCTCAATTGGGGTAGTTTGATCCTCCCCTGTGAAAAAAGGTAAACTTTTCAAGGCTGCCATGGGTATATCATCATGCTGTGTTAAATTCAATGGCCTGCCCCCATTAAATGCCACAAATGGTTGATTCCTTGCCATTGGAATAGCTGGAGGTGGATTTTCTTAGACTGGTACAGGAGATACAGGTATTGCTGGTCTAAAACTTGGTGGAGTTGACTGAACTCTCTTTGAAACTGGAGTTCTTTTCATAGTTCTGCTTTGTCTTCTAGATGGAGACAATTGTAAGTAATCAAAAGAAATCAAACTTTGAGTTTGTATCCTTTTCATAAAAGTAAAACAACACTAGTTTACTTGTTCTATTCTTAGTGAGAGTCACCAGATATGCCAGAAAAACACCTCTTAAAGGCTGAAATATGCTGGCTACATATCAAAACCAACAAAGTTTTAAAAAACTAAAACTGTCTTGATTTGATAGTCCCACCGGGCGTGCCAAAAACTGTTATCTCTGAAAGTTGCACCCTACCAATTTACCGAAAATTGGTACTGTAGAGGAACATGGAAACACTCCTATGGTTGTGGGTCACCTAGAAATTGGACTGAATATCTAGAGAAGGCTGGCTTCCTAAACTTTGTATCACCTAAGACTGACTACTCTATGGTCTTGACAAGGAAAAGGGTAAGAGAGATATGCACTAAAATTGAAAACAACTCTAAAGGGTGATACACCTAACTTAATGAGGAGCATGAAAATACCAGATTTAAACACTTGTTACAATGATTGAAAAGATTCTTGCACAACCTATCACTTCTACTTTTGCATAAATATTTCACAAGTAGGTTTGTGTATGCAGAATTCTTAAGAGGAAAAGATGATTTCACACTTAAAGATAAAACACACTTAAAACACAACTTACAACCTGCATTAGTATTTTCTGCATAAAAGGCTCTAAATCCTAAGACAATTGCTAAGAGGAAATAAAAATTACTTCACATATAACTCTATCAAATCAGTTGATAAGCACAAAGATGCATAAGACAAGTAGGGACAAACTCCAAGCAATGGCATTCAAGGTCTGCACTATATTCCATATCAAGTAAA
Source organism: Cunninghamia lanceolata (assembly GCA_027924645.1). NCBI lineage: Eukaryota > Viridiplantae > Streptophyta > Pinopsida > Cupressales > Cupressaceae > Cunninghamia > Cunninghamia lanceolata. The sequence goes on along the minus strand of BSBN01000809.1, from coordinate 42,844,215 downwards.
GTGGTAAAATGAGTTACAATCTATCAAAATTTGAGTAAGGATTGCAAAATCATAAGTCTCTAAAAATTGCATAATCAGAACTCCGTACAAATGAGTCAAAAGATTGACTATATCCATCAGCTCCCTCCTAAAATCTATCAAAAGAGGAACTAAAAATAGTTGGGGTCGGATACAACAGAAAAGCGCCAAATCTAGCACCTAAATCTACTCCGAAAGAGGTCACAATGAGTGAAAAAGCCCAACATGACTTGGTCCAACATGATGACACATGAAAACCACTCTTAAAAGATTCCAAAGACAATAAAAACCCCCTAGATGCTCTCCAACACTCAACTCAACCACTAACTGCCTCTATGACTTATTCAAAACACTCATCTCTAAGGCAACTTAGTAGCTATATATTTGGCATGTGTCTGCCAACTCCTCCATTCTCCTATATACTTGGCATATACCAAGGCATGACAAGGTCACTTAAACTTTACATGTGCTTTACAATCTCTTTTGAATTTAAGGATAACAATAAACTATAAATGGTTTATAACTCCACCATTTAAATTTAAATGTTTTACATTCTATGTTTATGCAAAAGAAATAAAATATCTAACACCAACGTGCTAATCCTAATGTGCATGGGAATAAAGCAATGAAAAAGTCTTAAAAAGACTTATATGCCACATCATAGCATATCACAATGCATTTAAACGAGTGCTAGGCACAAGATATTCCAAGTCTTGACCATGGGCTAAAAGGAAATGTAACAAAATAAAAAGAAAGGTGATCAAAAAGCCCATCAGGCTCTTAGGGTTGAAACCCTAATAGGCAAAAAGGCAACTTTGACACTTCATTCACATTTTCTATCTTTTCATTTTTTTTCATTTTTGCTCGCCGCCATGGAGGGTTTGCACTGCAACTTCTTGTAGATGTCTTCTACTATTTTTGAAAGGTTTCTCACTATATTTCATGCTGAAAGGCTCCAAAAAGCCATAGGTAAGTTCAAAGATTTACTTCTTTGACGCCAAATTGCAAGTTTATGTTGTTTCTGCTGTTGTTTTGCAAAATATATGATAGATACATCATTTCCTGTCATTATGCAACCATGTAAACTATATTCCATGCACAAATGACTGTATTCTTTGACAAAAGTAGCTACAGAAAATAGCAAGATTTATCATTTCTGTATAAAAACACTTCTTTGTGTATAATATCCCTATACTTGGCTTTTGCTGTTGAAATACTGAGAAACAAGGGTTTATTTCACTAGGGTTTGATCTATAAAACCCTACAATCCTAATTTTTTGTGAACAACCATGACATATTATAGCTCTCATTGCTCTAAAAAAGATTAAAGACACTCAGAAAGCTCACTCTTTCTCTAGCAGTGAAGAAATAATGTTATTTCTCTAGATCTATCTTAGGGTTTAAATGAAACAAACCCTCATTCTATTTTATTTCCTTTGTATCTTTGCTCCTGTAGCTTCATCTCTGTATATTTGTATCATTTTGAGCATGTGCTCCTGTAGCTAGTTGATTATTGGTTTAAAACTTCATGGGTTCTCTCCATTTTGAACAAATGCATTTTGTACTGCCCTTTGACCATGCTTTTGATAGCTGCTATAGAATCTTTGATAGGAAATATTCAAGGTGATGACCCTGCTGGGTTTTTGTGTATTCACTATCTAGGATCTGCATGCTAAGATCACAATGTTCTCACAGTATTAATTGTTCTTTTCATAGTAGTGATGCTTTTAACTGTACTTGGAGATCCCTCTACATACTGGTAGCTTCTTTTGTAAGCATACTGACAAAACACTAAAGTTGAAATGTACCTCATGTCTTTTGCATCAATAGTTCATTTGTTCTGTAGCAGTAAATCACTGGTAAAGCAGTCTATTTTGTCTTAGATCTGTAAGAAAATTGTCTTTGATCATTATACATAGTGATGTTACTCAGAAATGCATGGTATTCTATATTTTGCAAATCACTTTTGTATAACATGCTTTTGATAAAAATTCCTTTCCATTATTTGTAGCATCATGCTTTGATATGCTTAGCACATATACTCATAAAGGTTTAATAGATACAACTCTTTGCTTCTGTATTAGATGCATGTCCTGTTATCTCTTCTACTGCTATTTTAGCAACCACATCTTGATGTTCCTAATGCACTTATCATAGTGTTGCATCCTTCAATTTAGAGTGTTTTAGGACTAGATGTATGGCAATTTTCCTCTATCACAGTCCTTTGTTGTAAGATATGTTTCAATTAATGATCACAGATCTTTGTATTATGATAGAATACTTATGATATCATACTATCATAACATGTGATATTCATACATGTCTATCCCAAAAGACTGTTGCTCCAAATACATCTGTCTTCTGTTTCGTGTGATATTAGATATGGCACCAATTGCATAAGATACTTTCTAGCTTTCATATGATCTCTTCTCCATTACACTGTAGCAGGCACACTTTGATTACTGACTGTCCATAATCATGACTGTCCTTGAATGTATGGGCAATCTCTCATTGATTGTAATGATGTCCTTAATGATAGTTTACAAATGCATGACACTATAAATGCTCATGAGATTGTCTCTGGAAATAAAATCATGTTGTTCTTATCAGATGTTATATCTATAGATTATGTTTGTCATGAGCAGCTACAGGATGGCTTTTGCACTTCATTTTCTGTAATTGTATCTCTTTCTTTTATACTATTTGAAAGCATTGATGTTTCTCAATTAGACATGCTAGGCTCAACCCTCGTGGGAGCCCATTTAACCCCACATGCTGAAATCAAATGAGTGTTAAATGACACCTGTATCTGTACATGAAACAAACATGTTAGGAAAATAAGGCATGTGATTGATATTCTTGATTATCTTATTGCTTCCTCAAAGGTTCACGTGATATTAACTGGTTTTCTACATTTGAAAGTCAAACTGCATATTTATAGATGTATATCATATGATATATGATGCCCCGTCATTGCTCTAACATCAGTTTTCAAAATTTTATGCAGGTAACTAGGGGCAACAAGGAGACAACAGGTGAGTGCATGACAAGTGGACAACATGGGATGACACCAGACACGACAAACAGGACCGAGACTCGTCATTCAGGCAATGACGAGTCACCCTATCTCATATGCATATTTATCTCTTTATTTTTCTATAAGTGTATAGTTTGTCTTTTCACTTGTAATGAAACAATTAGTCTCATGGCTTGTGTGAGACCTTATACATTTATTTTATCAATAAGATTACTTGTTTCTGAAAAAGATTTGTACAATCCTTTCTATGTTATCTACATTTGCATAAATGCAATCCAGTATAATGTAATCTTCTAATTTTATTTATGCACATGCATGTAATGTAACAAAAGAATAAAAATGTACCTTTCTCCTCCATTTAATCACAAAAGCTCTACCTGATTGAGCTGTTAGCGAAAATAGGTAACAAAACTAACAATTAATTAGCAAAGAAAAAGAAAAACTTTATTTTAGTTTAATGAAAGTAAACAAATATGCAACTACACATGATTGATATGCAAATATAAAAGTACTAGTTCCCCGTTATTTCTAAACAAAAAAAATCGTTGATGAAATGATACATTATGGTTGATAATAAGTCTCTTTCAAAACATGCCGATAAGGGCATGGTTCGGTGGTTAAGTCGCTCGATTGTAGTGGGAGCCACCATAGTTCAAACCTCCACTAGGCCAAAAGGCTCGCAGGCTTTACACCTTCGCTGGGCCAACGAGCTCGTAGGTTTGAAGTGTTCTTGCTAGGGGATGAGGTCCCCCGTGTTGTGGCCTCATCGATTCATTGCTCTGGGCAAAAGCATTTGCGTGGAGCCGGAGGGCGTGTCGTACCAGCATCGTCGGTCACATTAAAAACTTTATAGTATGTGCTTTAGTTGTGTTTTAGTTTTAATTTTTTAATTCATTAGGTAAACTTCAAATTTACTTTTTGTCAAACCAACAAAATGGTTATTATTTATAGTTATAATATTAATTATATTATTAATATTTATTATAACACTTAGATATATTATTTTAATTGATATTATAGTATTTTTTTTTTATGCATAATCGAAAGTATCTCAAAAAAGTATAATATTAATTATAATATTTGACTTAATTTTCTTCTTAGAATAAATATTTGTTGTATAGAGAAATTATAATATTTATAGTATACTTTATAATTTTTTTTAGTTTAAATATTAATGAAATAGTATAATTAATTATTGATTGATAATAAACAATGTTTATATTATAAATATGATAATAATATATTTATATTATTACATTATTCTAATATTTTTATATAGTATTATATTATATTTTTGTTTTTATATAATATTATATTATATTTTTAAAAATCTGAGCCAATGACAAGATTGATGATTGATTTTTCAATAATATTTGTTAAAAAAATACTCTCTTGTCATTGGTTTATTCAACAAAACATTGCATATAGATTTAGGAAAAATTTAATATTTGTTTAACATTTAAAAAATACTCTTTTGTTGTGGGCGGATGGGTGGGAGTCCTTCCACACAATTCGTTGTGGGAGTACCTTTTGATGCGTATTTATTTCAACTTTTCCCAACTTATTTTCAACTAGCATGAATAAATGAAGGTTTTTAATAATGTCTATGGGACAAATAGATACCAACCAAGCTGCCTATCACAAATGTTGTCCAAACGACACTTTCTTGTTGACCTCTTTTTCCTTAATCTGATCTTTTGTTGTGAATCTTAATCAAAAGATCAAAGTTTGGAACTTGGAAGATAAATAATAATATTATTTATAAAAGCAAATATTGTTGATGTACTTCAAAGTATTGTCTATGTAACATTTTAAATGCACATTTGACCTTGTTTTTAATTAATTGAAATTTAGAATATAATATGATTTTGACTTACTTATATGAAGACAATAAAGTGGTCTTATGGGTCTTAATAGGAAAAAGGGACCTATTTTTCACTATCTCCACCCCTCTTATCACCCTCCCTAGCCAACTTAGTTATTAGGGGCTCCTTTTGTAACATCCTTCACTTTTAGTCTCTTTGAGATTATATGTGATTCTATTATATGGTGATTGATCATGGTTTATTGTTTCATATTGTGTGCAAATTGTCGATTTAATCTATGGTGGATGATACGTGGTCTAAGGTTAAAGGTTAATTAACATAGTTAATCATTTAGGTGATGATTATATTATTATCATTATTATTGATGCTTAATAATGTTACTAAGGATCTTGTGGAGAGATTATTTGTAGTACCCCTCACCTTGTCGTCTGTCTGATGGATAGTTGCTTATTAGATTTTGACATTTTGACAGTATCTTAGATTATCTGATGATGGATCACTTGTTGTCTTGATTAATTCATTATGGAACTAATCATTATGGTATTAGTTGTGGATATCGGATCCTGCTATTTCATGCTTTACAATTGATAAGTGAACCAGATGTTTCGGATGTTGTGATTGCTATATTTGATGGTGAGACATTGATTGTTTTATGTTGTTGATAAGTAATTAGAAATCTTATTTAAATGTAGTGCTTTATTTATACAGGAACGCGAATGGGACAGTGTCATATTACTCGCTCTTGAGTACCCTACCCCACTGCGATTTCCATTCACTAGACGACTGCATGTGGATATATATATATATCTTGTTATGTTTAACCGTGTATTTGCTGCAGGATGCAGGTACTAGGCACCGACTCCACCTGATTTACTAGGTTTGAGCGTGCCTTCGCCAATGGAATAGTTGTTTGGAGTTACATAAGGTCCCATGCCCTAAACCATCTCTGCGATGAGGATGAGCATTGCGTCTAGTTACCCTGCTAGTTGAGGTTGGTTGGGAAGTGAGTTCACCTTGTGTTTCCAATTTATGGTCAGTTGGTGTCGTTAAGGTTTAGTCGTGTGATTAAATGATTAGGTAGGCATTTTATTTGATTTGGCTTGATGCCTTGGTTAATTTAGGTACTTGAACACAATAATAAATATATATAAATAAACTACAGTTGCAAAAATTTATATATATATATATTTATAATGTTAATTTAATAATAATAATAATAATAATGTGTAAATATTGTTAACCATGCTTTGAATTAATTAAATCAAACTATTTTGGATTAATAAATTTGAAGTTAGTTCGGGGACGTGAAAGTTAGTTTTTCTTCCCGTAAATTGGTTACCAAAATATTTCTTTTAAAAAGGGGGATTTTTGCTTGGAGAGGGGGGTTCGAAAATCGGGAGAAAGGAAAAAGTTGGAATGGTTGGCAAATTAACCCGGGTATGTCTTGAATCTTGATTCTCTTCTCTTTGTACCTATAGTATTTAAAAAGTATTGGTGCACCATGTTATCATCATTTGATCGATTAATGATATATAGAAAACACCTTAACCTTATGTATTTTTCATTCTCTGTGCCCACATTTTGTGCATATCCTGCAATGATGCATCCCATGTGATGATGTCTCATTGAGATGATTCACAAAAACTATGTTGCGCATTCCCTGGAATGACATCCTCTTGAGGCGTTCTGTCAAACTGTGCACATACCTTCTTAACGTTTCTAGCTTTCTTACATATGTATACCTACCATACTTAGGCATTGAGCATGGTTATGTTTACATCTTTACCATATTGGTACCTTCTTTCGGTATCGTCTCTTCCATGCAATGGCATGATGCTATGAGATACATATAACTGATTTGATTGCCATAAAAATGGTGAGTTTGAATGAGTATAGAAATAAAAATATAAACTCTCTATTATCTTATCGATATGACATCACTTCGTGGCCTTCTAACATCAAATAGTTTCCGTGCCTGGTATATGCTTCTACATTTTGCACACTTCTCTGCCAGGGTGGATGCAACCACAACTTCTGACAAAACTCTTTTATCCTTGCGCTTGATGATGCCTTTACCCCATTCCCAAACTCCACACTGATCGGGGGCTAGGAGGATGTTGGCAGATGCTGTGAAATTAGTGTTAAATCTGCCAATTGGATTGCTTGAAAGTTCTAGCGCCTTCTCAACTGATCTATTTTGTGCATACACTAAAATCTGCTCATCGCTCTTGCCAAAAGCTTCTCCAGTCTTTGCAACAAACCCATTTTTTTGTGCAGACGTTGTTATCTTTTGACAGTGCGGATTCTTGAGAGTTTCCATAACTTGGCAATAAGTTCATTTGTGCATTCTGCAATTATTGCGTCCCATTAGAAGACAAAACTGTTTGTGCAAACAACGTAATTGTCTACAAATATCACTCCCTGCTCAACCAGCCGGATTTGTATGATGCTTTATCTCGCAACTGTAGCATTAGGTTTAGGATTCGTAGGCAAACAATAGGGTTAAAATGTTCATATTTCAAAATATTTAAATACTTAGATTATTACGAAGTTAGATTTGCTTTGTAAAATGTCATTTATAACATGTTACGAAGTTAGGGTATTATTAAGGCTTTCACTTCCATTTTATGCCGATATGATATGCAACAACTAACCTCTCTCGGCTTAAATGGTCAAACAGCCAATAACAATTTTACACCTCAGTCACAACAAAAGCCGTATATAATTATCTTATTTAAAACCTAAGGTTAGTGCACATAGCAGTTAGACAAAAGTAATGTACCACCTTCATTGTCTCTTAGTCCTTCGTAAATGCAATGATTAATAGGATTATGTGACAGTTTTAGTTGCTATAGTAGGAAAAATAATAGTTATAGTTATACATCCTTGTATTATTGTGAATCATCCAATTTGAATGAGTGTCTATTTAGGGTATTTAGAGTAATCACTGTATATTAATAACTTTCTTCCCGTGAAATCTTGTGGCTTTATCGTATCAATTAATGTTAGTTTATTTTTCTTTGGGTGAAAGATATTTACTATCCAATGATCCATGAATTTTATAGTTCAAATAACATTATTATTATTAGGTTTGTTTTTTTACCATAGCGGTTGATAGATAGATGCTTATTTTATGAAGAAATTATAATAGTAAATTCTTTGGATAAGTTAATTTATTAGGGTATGGATTTATAAAATAGGTATTTTTGTATTGCTTTTAGAATTAGATTAATCGGTCAAATTTATGGGAGAGATGATCTAGATGGTGTTGTTAGGAGAATGAGAGTGTCGGAATTAAATAGTAAGATTGTATTAAGTGATTCCCTTTTTTATGAATGAAATGTTGTTAATTATTTAGTAATTTATCATTTGAAACAAAATGAAGAATATTTAATAAGTAGTTGTAATATATTAATTTGATTGTTGCATTTAATTAGTTGTTTAAAAGAGTTAATGTTATTCATAGTTGTTTTTCGTTTGCATTGAACTAAGTAGGGTTTGTAGTTTTAACTCTGGTACTTAATCATACTGCATGAGTTAAGAGGTTCTGTTGTCGTAAGTGTCGAGTTGTGAATGACCATTCTAGGGGCTTAGTATGTCGTAGTTGAGTACATGCGACATATGGATAGGTGTTTTAACTTTGTGGTGTTATAACGATCTTGTGGTTTTAGTTGGTATAAAGTTTAATGAAGTATGAGTTAAATTGTTAATGTGTTTTGCAAAGCAATATTCTCCAGATGAGGTATCTTACCACTTGTGATTTTATTGTAGCCGTTTTGTCGTAATCGTCGCATGGAGAGACCTGTGAATCCTATAGGTCCAGTAACATGCGTCGCTTTGGACAATGATTTAAGAGTTGCCTTATGAGTATGTTTGGTGTATAAGTGGGATACCACCTTGCCGTGATCATATGTATCTGTAGGAGGATGTTATCTGTCTTGCTTGATGGTTAAGGCTTACTAGGTGTAGCAAGGAGGGTGGCTTTCAATGTGGGGCCAGCACCCAAAAGTGGTCCCCAGGGTAACCCATTGAAAGTGGATTAATCAAGTGATAACCTAAAATGAACTAGGGGGGTTAAGGGTAGATTTCACATTAAACAAGATAAATGGATTCCTCTCCCATGGCCTGTAGTGCTCGTTTAGACTAAGGATGGGTAGAGAAGGCCTAGTCGGCAAGATTGACTTCCTTGTCCTCACGAAGGGAAGGTCAATTCCGCATGTGTCACCCTATGGGGCCGGAGTCTAGTGAGAGACTACCAGGGTAACCATAGATGGGGGCCGGAGTCTAGTGAGAGACTGCCAGGGTAACCCATGCTAGGACCGTGTGATGACACTCTCCCTACTACAACCTAGCATTCCTTGTATGGTCTCTCCACATGTGTTATGTGTCGTCTTTGGAAGTTGTGTTGTGTTGGTTGTCTTGTGTCGTATTGGAATTTGATCATCCTTTGTTCATGTTGTAATTGTCTACCTGACTGTTGTTGTCGTTGGGACCTCATGTTAACTCCTAGCTCGGGGGGTGAACCTTAGGGTTCCACATGGTCGGGTGGAAGAGCTATCTTATCCATTGGTTATTCCTTGTCGAAGTTCTTGCGCAGAAAAGGATTATCTTAGTTTCAGACAATTGTACTTGTACCAGTTAAAGAAGATAATTGTGTACCTAACTTGTGTACCAGATCATTCTTAATGTATGTAATTTGATGTAGACAGAAGATGTCAATGATGTAATGATGTAACTATGTGTAAGGAAAAAAACATTGCAGTTGTGTATTTGGTCATGAAGATTATATTTTTGATGACATGCAATGAATTTGAATATGTTATTTAATCCTGCATTGGTTTCAGATCAGATACTGATATGTGTTATTATGTTGGTTAATGTATAAGTAATGCATCCTTGAATCCTTAGAGAACATGTTGCAGTTTAATGGAGTAATTAGTTAAGTTAACATTGCTTGTTATCTTATTTTAAAAAAAAAAAAAAAAAAAAATCCTGTTTTCTATAGCGTAAATGTATATTTCTCTAAGGTGTTCAGGGCAGGGCGTTACATTATTATTGTGTTCCAAGTACAAAATGTGGAAAAGGTGAACTAGGTCATGGCATTAAAGGATTATGAGATCATCCAATTGTGTAAGCAAATTAATAATAAGTCAAAGTAAAATAATTAACTAATAGAAAATAAATAATTAGTGTTTAATTATTTAATTGATGTTTGGAAATTTATATAATTAATAACAATAAATAATCATGGTGATAAATTATTTATTCAATGCATAGATTTTAATTTATTAATTAATTATCTAGTTAGATAATTATGATTTCTAATATTTATAGAAATAAAATTTTAAGTAATTTAGTGTTTCAATTATTTTATTTTGGATATTTTAGTTTTTTTTAAAGAGATAGTGTTTTAGCAATTTTAATATAATTGTTTGATATAAATTCCTTTGAATACATACAAGTTATAAATAAGATTTAGAATTAAATAATTTAATAAATTCAACTATTAAAATTGTAGATACCTAAAATTGGTCATCCTTCATCACATCCTTAATTCATCTCTATTCATCCCCATTCAACCCTAATCATCCCTTATTCATCCCAATTCATCCTCAAACTCCTCTAAACCATCATTAATCATCTCTAGATAGCCCCAAATCACTATTTCTACCACATTGACTGAATAAACACATATTTAGATAGTTAATTAACCAATTCCCCTTCAATCCATGATTTTACAATCTTTTATTTTTAAAATCATTATTCATGTACTATCACTATTCATTTGTACCTGCATTGATACCTAGCCCTAGCCAAAATGATTTATTAATCATTTATTCATCTCTACCTATAGTCCAAACATTAGATAAATTTAATTTATCTATTGTCCCCTTTCCCCGTCCCATGAATTAAATAAATATTTATATTTATTTAATTCCTATTTTCTACACTTTTGATTAGGCCACCTAAACCTAATTAACTAACTTAATATCCCACTTGCACAACCTAAATCCTAATCTAACCTTGGTCAAATACTCTCCATTCCCCCAAATGTACAAAGGTATTGGCCTCTTGTACATGTCCACATGGCCTTCTTACAAAAGGCATGGTCAAGGACCCATGTATAGAGGTCCTTTTGTCCTCCATCCACTATTCATCCAATTTTAAATTGGGCATGTACCCATGCTTCCAATTTAAAATTCAAATCAAAGCCACCTCATCCTTTTTCCTCCAATTTTAAATTGATCATGTACCCATGCTTCCCAATTTAAAATTCCAATCAAATCTAACCCATACCTCCCATCTACCAAGACAATCTCATCCATCCATCTTCCCAAGGTTAAATCTCAACCCTTCATCCTTCCTTGATCCAAGGACATCCCTTCTCATCCAATCTCGTCATGACACTTGTCTGTAATGAAATAACTTGCACAATAGAAGAAGATGATATGAAATATGCTGCAAATACTTGATAATAACTGAGAATAATAGGCCACTTCGAGGGGGCAAACCTCCAAATATCTCCAATGAGAACACAATTCACCATATGATGATGAAATAAGACTCACATCCTCCTATATATACCTAATTATGCTTAGGCCGAATAGACACACCCCTATATAAGCCCTAGGCCGACATAACTACCTAAATAATAATATAATAATGATAACATGACTTAATTAGGAGTTAAGATAGCCACAAGTTGACTATTCATAACCTGATGTACACCAATATTAAGGGCATAGCATGACCCTCTCTTCAAAGAAGCATTGTCCTCAATGCTAATCAAGTGTGGATTATTTTGAATGAACTCCTCGTCCTCCCATGTGGCCTCTTCAACTGATAAATTCTTCCATTGAATGAGATACTCATTGAGAGTTCTATTCCTCAACTTCTTCGTGCGTGTTTGATGAATGCACTCTAGTTCCAAAATGATTCTTCCTTCTTCATCGAGCTCTGGTAGTACTGTTTGAGTAGGAATATTATGCCCAATTACCTTCTTCAAACAAGAAACATGAAAAACTGGATGTATCTTTGTTGTTGGTGGCAACTCTAGCTTGTAGGCAACACTACCGATCTTTTGCATGATTTGGTATGGCCCATAATACCTTGGAGACAACTTATTATTCTTTTTTTGTTGCTTCGGTGAGATTTGCTTATAAGGCTGCAATCTCAAGAAGACCCAATCCCTAACTTCAAAACTTCTTTCACTACGATGTTGGTCCGCCTGTTGTTTCATTCAATTTTTTGCCATGACTAAATTCTCCTTGAGTCCTGCAAGTACCTATTGTTGATGAAGCATGTGGTCCTCTACTGCCTGAACTCTTGGTGACACCTTTAATGATGATGTGATGGAAGGAGGATGATATCCATAAAGTGCCAAAAATGGAGATATTTTTGATGAGCTATGAAAAGAAGTGTTATACCATCATTCTGCAAGTGGTAGCCAATCTACCCATTAAGACTATTTCTTTGAAGTGAAATAATGTAGATATCCTTCCAAACACTTATTAACAACATTAGTTTGCCCATCTGATTGAGGGTGGTATGAAGAACTATGAGCCAATTGAGTACCCAAACATGAGAATAAATCTTTCCAAAAGTGACTAGTAAAGATAGGATCACGATCACTAACAATAACCTTAGGTGTACCATGTAGCTTTTGAATATTCTCCAAAAAAGTTTTTGCCACTGCACTTGTTGTAAAAGGATGTGATAATGCAATGAAATGTACATATTTAGTGATGTGATCAACTACTACCATGATGACATTATGACCTTTAGATTTGGGAAGCCATGTGATGAAGTCCATGGATACCTCTTCCCAACGCTGGCTAGGAATAGATTGTTGCAAGGTGTGACCCTTGGTCTCCTTGTTTAGCGTTGCGCTACGATGGTTTGCGACAAGGGCTTAACCGCCTCCCGTGCTTGTTAAGTCAAGTGGTTGTATCGGGCATTAACAGGTCGATCTTTTGGTGCATCAGTAGCTAACATAGATAAGGGTTGCAAGAGACCCGGTGTCTTAATTGTCTCCCCTTTATTCCTTTGATAAACCAAACATTCAACCACAAATTTTTGAACATCACATTTTATCCCTTCCCCAAAAAATCTTTCTTGACCTGATGATATGTCTTCAAAAATCCTGAATGACCACCAACTGGAGACTCATGCAATTCTGTGAGAATCTTGTGTTTAAGAGTGGAATTCTTGTAGAGATACAAATGCTCTTTATACCAAAGAGTAGCCCCCTTCCAACAAAACTTATCTGAACTACTACGATCACTTTTTAATTGTTGGATGAAATTACTTGTCGCAACATCATTTTGCCACTCTGCTTTGGCTTTTTCCACCCAATTTGCTTGTAATATTGAAAGGGCACACAATAGGCTTCATCTTTCTCATCCTTCCTAGAAAGTGCATCTGCCACAATATTTTCCTTCCCTTTCTTATATACAATCTCAAAGTTATATCCCAACATCTTAGTGACCCATTTTTGTTGCTCTTCAGAAGATAATCTTTGTTCCCAAAAATATTTTAGGCTGTCATGATCTGTCTTAACATTGAAGTGTCTACTCATTAGATAAGGTCTCCATTGTTTAACCGCGTGAAGGATCACTAGCATTTCCTTCTCATAAATAGGTTTGAGTTGATTCTTACCCTTTAATTGATGACTCTCAAAAGCAATTGGTCTTCTTGCATGAGAACTGCTCCTATCCCATTTCTAGAAGCATCACATTCTACAATGAATTCCTTGGTGAAGTTCGAAGTGGCAAGCACTGGAGTTGTACACATAGCCTCCTTCAATCTCTCAAATGCTGCATTAGCGGACTCATTCCAATGAAAAGAATCATTCTTCAATAGAGTGGTGAGGGGTGCTGCTATACGACCATAATTCTTCACAAATATTCTATAGTACCCTGTCAATCCCAAGAAACCCCTCAATTTCTTAATGGTTTTTGGAATAGACCATTCTATGATAGCCTTAATTTTATTAGGGTCAACCTTTACTCCATGTGAAACTACGTGTCTCAAATATTGCATCTCCTTAACACCAAAAGCACACTTGGATGGCTTGGTATAGAGTTGATGATCTTCGAGTAATTGTAATGTTTGATCTACATGCTGCAAATGCTCTTCCCAAGTCTTGCTATAAATCAATATATCATCAAAGAACACTAACACAAACTTTCTCAAGAACTTCTTAAAAATGGAATTCATCAAACTTTGGAATGTAGATTGTGCATTGGTAAGACTGAATGGCATCACCAAAAATTCATAATGACCCTCATGAGTCCGTAATGCCATCTTACAAATATCTTCCTCCTTAATTTGAATTTGGTGATAACCAGATCTAAGATCTAACTTGGTAAAATACATAGCTCCATTCAATTCATCTAGAAAATCATCAATGATTGGAATAGGAAACTTATCTTTAATGGTGTACATGTTGAGCACCCTATAATTCAGACACATACACCAAGTTTCATCCTTCTTATGTACCATCACCATGGGCGAGGAGTAAGCACTTTGGCTATGCCTGATAATTCCTGCCTCTAGCATCTCCTCAACATTTTTTTCTATCTCACTTTTTTGTATGTGTGGGTACCTGTAAGGCCTGATGTTCGGTAGTTGGCTCCCTAGAACTACTTGTATGGCATGATCATGATCCCTCTTAGGAGGAAGTCCTTTAGCATATCTCAAAGAACCACTGAGTGACAATCAATTATTTCTTGTAAATATGGATGAGTAGGAGCATTAGATTGAGAGACTTCTAATGAACATAGCTGGGCCACAAATCCATCCATTCCTTTTTTAAGCAACTTTTGCATTTGATGAGAGCTTACCATATGTGGGGACTTTGCCTTCAACCCCCTTAGCTCTACTACCTTCCTTCTGATTGAAATCTCATGAATAGTTCCTGGAAGTTCATCTCAATTGTTCCCAATGTAGTAAGCCATTGTACTCCCAAAACAATATCTGTTGCACCCATGGATATCGCATACATTGGGGTATCAAGTTGATAATCTCCCATGGATAATTTAATGCTATGACACTTCCCAGAACAACTAACTATACCACCATCTGCAATCAAAACCTAAAACTCTAGAGCTAGATATATAAAACATTTTAGACGAGTCACCAACTTTTTGTTGATGAAATTATGAGTACTACCTAAGTTGAACAACACTGTTACTTTCTGCTTCTTTAAGAAATCCACTACCTTGAGAGTTTATGGAGTACTGCAACCTAAGAGTGCATGACAAGAAATGATTTGGAAACAAATTCCTAGATCCCATAGGAGTATTAAAATTTGTGTCAGTATTAGCCAACTTGGAGGTTTCACCTTGGTTGCTTGAGAATTCCTTTCTTGGTTCATTCATAAAGGTGCTTAACATGCTTCGTATATCTGATATATCTCCTCTTAGGTCACACATATCCACCTTCATTGAGGAAATGTCTTCCTTGACCTTACTGATTTCCTCATTAGGATTAATATCCTCTATTGTTACCTCATCCTTATCAGGAGTCTTCCCTAGTGTGACAACATTCTTTTTGCCCCTTGTTGTAGGCCCCATCATGATCAGAACCAATAATTTTGAAATAAATCACACAAATTAAACTTGAATTCTCTAAAAAATTTACTGTAATTTACTAGGGCCAAAATACCTCACCCAAAACAATCTCCAAGAAATAAGCAGATTTGCAGCCTTGAGAGTGAATTTTGTGGAAACCCTAATTTTGCAATAACTTTCTTATTTTGGCTCCAATTTCTCCAAATTTTGGATTGTAGGCTCCTCTAGTATGTCTTCAAAAACCCAATAAAAATTAGGCTCCAATTCGCAGGATGTGAGAGATATGTAGATCCCAAATAAACTATGTAGAATCCTTAATTCTTCAATAATTCACTCAATTCTAATCCAATTCCTTTGAAATTTGGACTGTAGCTTCTTTAATATGGTCTTCAAAAACTCTTTAAAAATTAGAAAAAAATTAGCTTAATTCTGAAAGATATGCTTTTCCCAAAATTGACTCCAATATTGAGAAAAACCTTGCCTCTACGGTGCCAAGATCATGGTCTGATAACACTTGTAATGAAATAAATTACACAATAGAAGAAGATGATATGAAATATGCTGCAAATACTTGATAATAACTGAGAATAAAAGGCCACTTTGAGGGGGTAAACCTCCAAATATCTCCAATGAGAACATAATTCACTATATGATGATGAAATAAGACTCACATCCTCCTATATATACCTAATTATGCTTAGGCCAAATAGACACACCCCTATATAAGCCCTAGGCTGACCTAACTAACTAAATAATAATATAATAATGATAACATGAATTAATTAGGAGTTAAGATAGCCACAAGATGACTATTCATAACCCGATGTACAGCAATATTAAGGGCGTAGCATTGTCAAGCTCTCCTTGCTTGAGAGATCTCAAGAGTCCTCCAACATTGATCTTTCAATCTAATCTTGACCATCCAATTGAGTCTCCAAAAATCTATAAATTGGAGCTCACTCCTTCACAATCAACATAACTTCTTCATGCAACATAATTCTATCATTTTTACTCCAAGACTCCATGAGAAGCAAGGATATGCTACCCATTTAAGGAGCCATCCACATCAACACATCAAGGAGCACATCAACATAGCAAGGTTTACATTTGGGGTTAATAGCTTAGCTTCATTTTTAATTTTATGCATTCCTTCATTGCTCAATCTGAGGTCGCTTAGATTTTAGGTGAAATAGGTTAGTGTTTAACTTGTTTTTGATTAGATAAGTGGCAAAAAAGGGTGCTGATCCCATGACAAAATAGCCAACAGAGGCTCACCAAAAAATGATAACAGTTAAGATCTAACCATCAAAGTTTATGCAATATAACAAAAGACTAAAGTAACTGGACACCATAGAAATAACAGACTGACAACGGATTGACAACAGAGTAGACCCAAGCCACCAAAGGCTAAGTGAACATCTTGTCCCAATCATCCACAAGAGACTGGAGCACATCCTTGTATTCCTTCATCTTTTTGTCCTTCTTCTCTTGCCCCTTGGGAACCACCTTTTGGAGAGCCACCAGAGTAGTGGTGAACCTGTGTATAACTCTAGCTAAGAATTTAGCCAGAGTGTTAAACTTCTACTCCAGATGAGTCAGCCTAGCCTCCAGAGTTTTAATTTCCTTGTCCTTTTTGTTCTTATCACCTTTTTTCTTCTTACCAGTCCCTTTTTTCTTTTTCTCCGAGATGACAGAATCTGAACCTTGCACATTGAAATCAAGGTAATTGCTAGGACCCTCTTCATCAACTTCTATCATCTCAAATTTGTTGACCTTGTTAATCGAAACATCAACCCCCAGCTGTTCAGTTTCCTCCACGACTGTGTCCATCTTAATGTTTCCCTCAGACCCTGAACCCTGCAGCTCAGCAGAACCCTTTTTGTTATCATACTCAGAGTTTTCTTCTTCTTGCATTCCCTCAGAAGCCTCTTTGTTCTTTTCCTTAGACTATTCCTCTTCTTGCATCTCCTCAACATCCCCCTCCTCCAACAAGGCAACTTTCCCCTTGGGCAAGGAGGCCGGTTTGGCGGCAAGCCTCGACGACCTCCTAGTCGTCGACATTCTAGTTTTGTTGTTAGTGGGAGTGTAGACCTCATCCCCTGCACTGTCTGAATCCCCACTTCCATCTTCAATACTAACCTCCTTGACGACCAGAGTGGCCTTAGAGGTCTTAATCTCACTGACAATGTCCTCTTCTTACAGGGAACCCCGCTTCTTCTTACTGGATAGGGAAGGGCTACCTTGAAGGATTTTTCTTTTTACAGGGGTTGTCGTTGACGAAATGGGGGTGCGATCTTCAGTGGTGGGTTCGAGACTTATGGTCACAAAGGGTTTCTTCTTTCCACCTTTTAAGGACGTGGCATAGGATCCAAGGGTCATTTCCATTATTATGACCGAGCAATCCTTCACCAGGGTAGGATTATGCGATGGAGGCTTAATCCTGATGAGAGTGAGGGCTTTGGGGGGGTGCAAAGGGAGAGATGGAACTTGTACAGTCTCAAGATTAGGCCCTGATGGAGTGGAATCTCAGGCTTACTAGGGTCAACAGCATGTTGTTCTTTGGCAACAACAATGGAGGTTTCCAATGACGACAAGAGATAGAAAGGGAAGCGGATATGCTTGCTATGCCTAAAATGATTTAGCAATGCAAAGTGGTGATGAAAAAACCTCCTGAACCTTCCCTCTAAAGTAAAATACTTCATTATCATGTAGCATACCTCATCCCAGGGTGGAGGTAAGATTTGTCAATTGAAACCCCCTTGCAGGCTATTTAGAACCTCTCCTTTATTGAGGAACAACTTCATACCATTAGAATCTGACACCTTGCTCTTCCTGGGGTGCTTCGTGCCATCAATAGGCATCCTAGTAGCCATCCCAATCACCTCCTCAGAAATCTCAAACCCCACATTTCCCACCTTAACCTTCCTGCCATCATAGGACCATAGAAACTAAACTAAGAGGTTTTCATCATAGCCTTGCAGACACTTCAAATACGAGGTAACTCCTCCCTCATGGAAGATGTGCCAAAGAGTCTCATTCTTGTTTAATTCCTCACATGTCTTAGGCTCAGTGCGCAACCTATCCCCACCCATTTTACTAAACACAAACGGGTTGACAGAGCAAGCAATAGGCAAAACAAGCACAGTGTAGCAGAGAGCAATCGCAATGTAACTCTCGAATAACTTTCTAGCCTTCAAATCCCCAGCTTTAGTGTTTAAATTGAAATCAATGATGTTCATAGCCTTACCCATGCCGAAGGTGGCATACTTGCTATTTCTCAGCATGCGAGAACATTTAATCCATTTCAAATCATAATTATAAAGCCATATAAAATCATTATTAAATCTCATGTTGAGCATCTTCAAGATGCCAAACGGAGCATCACGTGGATAGGCATGTGAGAAACCCCCTCGAGACACCAACTCAGCATGTAATAAATGCAACTACTTATGAAAAGACAAGTCTGAGTATTAGCAAGTTGGCACTTAACCTTCGTGGCCTCCAACAACCTGTACCTGGAGTCTAGCTGGCTGAAGGTACTAGATCTCTATAGGCCCCCCACACTCCCCCAAAGCTTAGGTTTTATCCTCATGAGGGACCAAGGGCTGGGCTTAACTCCTTCTCAATGACGGTTTGTATCTGATGCGGGAGATTATTTTCCATTCTCTAGTACCTCTAAGTGTCCATGCTCTGACCCAAGTTAGCCATCGCATCCACCACCTTATTGCCTTCACGGTAAACATGACCGATAACCATCTGATTGAACCTAGATAATAAGCTAATGATATCTTCAATAAGACTTCATTTTCCAACCGTTGTTAGACCTCCCAAGGGCCGCATCAATCACTATTTTAGAATCTCCTTCCACCTACAGGTTGTCAATTCCCAGGGAGTGGGCAATCTTTAGGCCTTTAAGAAGCACCATGACTTCAACAACATTATTAGAATGTTGACCAATGCCCCTAGCATAAGCAGCAATTAAGGCACCATGACAGTCTCTGAAGATCCCTCCCCCACTAGAAAGACCAGTATTCTTTTTTTTCTGCCCCATCGAAGTTAAGTTTGATCCAGCCACTGAGGGGGGGTTTCTAGCGAGTGTTAAGTCTGACCATCCTTTTAGAGTTGTCAACCTTGCTCATGTCCTCCTTCAAGTGCCAGTTCTTGGCAATTTGAATTTCAACCAGAGAAGGGGGATTCTCATCAACTTGCAGAGTACTAGAAGAAGTGTTCTCAGCAACGGCTCTGCAAAAAGAGAAGAAAACCTCATTAGCAGGATGAGTAATTTCTTTGAAAATGCGATTATTTCTTTCTTTCCACACACACCACCCAAGGTGAGGGGGAATCTATCTCTAGAGTTCCCTTATCCTGGCGTGAATGAAGGAGGAGATCCAACTTTGGGCAACATCCTCTAGGTTCTCTTGAAAAACCCACTCCAAGTTAAGCTTCTGGAGAGATTTTTCCCAAATTTGTTTAGAGAACTCACAGTGAAGGAGCAAGTGTTGAACAGTCTCTTATTCTTTACAGCACAACACACATCTATTAACCAGTTGGAAACCCCTCTTATTGAGGTTATCAATGGAAAGAACTTTGTTGTGTGCCACGGCCCACCATAAAAAGTTAACTTTAGGTAATAATTTGTTATTCCAGACTTTCTTCTAGAACTGATTCGGCTGGCCACTGTTAGCCAGCAGATGGTAAGATGACTTGACTATGAACTTTCTTTTTTGGCCTTGATCCCAAAACATCTCATCTTCCCTTTGAAAGACCAAAATTCTGTACCTTTCTAGCTCAAGTTGCAAAATCTGGCACTCTAGCTTCTCATGTTGGTTGTTACAACAATTCGCTAAATTCTTCCACCTTCTTTCACTATGGGGATGGATAGTTATATAGTTGCTCACCTTGTTACCAAAAAAGCTAACCACTCTTTCCTTAAAAGAATTATTTCCTTTCAACAGGGGATCATCCCGCAGCTAATTATCCTCCCAGAACCTGATTTAATCTCCTCTTCCTAGTTTCCATTTGATGCCTTGTGAAAGAGTGTGCTTGGTTTTGGTCATTTTGTTCCAAATGATAGAGCCTTTGGGAAGGGAGTCTCTATCCAGAATATCAGAATTGGATTCATTCTGCAGGTATTTGGCTTTCATGATTTGAACCTAGTCCTTTTCCTCTTTAAGGAATGTCCAACCAATTTTGGTTAGTAAGGCTTTGTTCATTCCCTGAATTTTTCTGATTCCCAAACCCCCATTCACCTTGGGCTAACAAACTCTATCCCATCCCACCAGAGAGATCCTCTTCTTTTCCTCAACTCCCATCCATAGGAAGGTTCTCTTCTTTTCCTTAACTTGTTTCTCATGCTCATCTTCTTGGTTATACATAAATTATTAGAATTAAAGATAATTGAATGTGCAAGTTCTTATTTTATTTTTTGGATATAAATAATTATATTTTATTTCAATTACAAAGGTTTCTTATCTTTATTTGCAAATAGAAAATTTAATAGTTAATTTCTAATATTTAAAATTAGGAATGTGTATAATGGAAAAATTTTAATTAGTATAAATTTTTATTTAATTTGAAGAAACTATTATTTTATTCTTATTTTGGAGAATGCATGAGTCACGTTGAGAAAAGAAAAGAAAAACTATTATTAAGGATGTGATTTCATTTTCCCATTCATTCATTCTTTCATTATTCATTGTTCAATTTCATTATTACAATCAAGGAGAAAGAAAAGTAGAATAGAATTACAAGTTGAAGGTTCAAGATAGTGGTTATTTACTTTGTAGATTTGAATTCAATATTTGTGATTGGTTTTGTAATTGTTCTTCATAGAACTTATCAATTTGTACAAGAGGATCCAAGGTAGGAATCTATTCATGAAAAGTTTTAGTAATTATTTAGTTTTGATGGTAATCAATGAAATTAAGATTTTTATAAGAAAGAATTGATTCTTGATCATATTATTTCATAAATAATAGAAAATATGAATCAAACACTTAGTATTCATGGGAATCTATTTGAAAAACTATTTTTTTAGACTTGAAAGTTAGGGTTGCTTGTTCAAGAAGAAACCAAATAAAGATTAGGAAAAAATATTTGATTTATGGAATTCAAACATAGATCTATTTAGGATTGAATGTAAATGTTTAAAGGATTTGAATTCTAATTTTCATGACATCACTTATGTGTTTGAAACTCTCGAAAATTGGTTTTAGGAAATTGAGTTAGGAAGACCTAGTTGGGAATTCCAATGAAAATATGACTTAGATCTAATGGGGTCTTGTTGATTCTACAATTATTTTAGGACCATACTTTGGTTATGAATTAGTTCTAGAATGATTTGGAATGATAATTCTCAAGTTTGAAGTGATTTTGGAATGAAAGCATGAAAACTAGCTTATATGTTTGTTGAACATTATATGAAGTCTTAACAAATGTTTTGATTATTTCACTAAGTATTTGTGTTCTAGACATTATTTGAGGTTTTTGTATATATTATGAGAATGATTTTAAGTGGGATTTTCATATGGTCAAACTCTTTTGAAAATGTTTATGTATTTTTGAGTGTGAACAATATCTAAAAACTAGGTACTGGGGTAGAAAAACCATTAGCAAGGTTTGAAATTTTTATCTAGGTTAGAATATTTGGAAAAAATATTGCCAAGATGCTAGTGTTTCGCATTGTCATCCTAAAAACTTGATAAGTATCCAAAAATCACATTGTCATCCAAAAATTACGCTATCGATGTCCAAGAATCATGATGTCGCCCAGAATTCACAATCATTCAGAAGGGAAAATATTTTTTAGGACACTAGTGCATTACATTAACATCCATAAATTGGTAAAATCACTTTCTAGGTTTTTTAAACCTATTTGTCCTCTTTCTATGACTTTTTATGAGACGAAAAAATGTTATTTTTTGAGAACGTTGTGCTTGTTTTCATGAAAACTATTTTTATACAACAACTAGCTAAAATTTGAAGGATGAGATGGATATTCTACCTTAGTTACTTGTAAATCCAACTCTGATTGGTGTTGTACAATCTTGATTAGGTATTGTAACTATTATGTTATGTGGTGTTGTGTGTGCAGGCATAAGTGGAAGTGTTTTTCATGCTTCACTACACTTAATGGTCTTGTTTTAGACTGTGTGCATCGGTTACTATGTAGGAACCATGATTAGTACGAATTGAGAGAACTTAGATGTCTTGTGGGTGATTCCATCTTACATCAATTTCTCTAATCCTTTCTCCAACACATTTGAAGACCATTTATTCACATCACAAGCCTTCTAGTGCTCTAAATGGGTAAAGGGCCTCATAGACTCTATATAAATACAAATTGTGTTTATTATTTCATTAGTAGTACTAGGAGATCTCTAACTAAGACCTATGGCCTCACTTGGTATACTATATCACTAGTGGGTGATCCACTAGAGGGTGGTGTACTCTGTGTTCACTATTGGTTAGCTTTGATTATGCAATATTCAGTACAAAGGTACTCTACCATTGGGAGATGTGTGCCTTGGTGTGGTATCAGACTTTGAGGTGGATGCATTGATTGTGTTCTTGTGTTGTATTCTTATACTTATGTCTTATTGTCCTTTTTTGCTTACTTAAGGCATTTTTATGCTTATGTGTATTTAGTTTATGTTTACATTACTTTGTGTATTTGAGTTATGTACGACTGGCTTGTATGTTTGTTGTCTATTTGGTTTTATACTTTTATTGGTGATATGGGTTTTGATGTTTTGTGCTAAGGAAAGGATACATGTAGTATGGGATGCATATTACCCTTCCTTGAGCATGGGAATCTATATGTGTATGATGCATTGTGTTGAGGCGAGGATGCATGTAGTATGGGATACATGTAATTATTCCTTAAGCATGTGTAACTTGTTAAGATGCATACACTATTAATTAAAGAGAGATTTCATAGTATGGGATGCAAGTAGCAATTAATTTGAGTGTTCATGTGACCTTGGATGTATTGTTCTGAGTCAAGCCTTGTAGGTTGTAAGGTCTTGCAGAATTGAATAGTTATTTTGGTTGGCTTATATGTGTATTTGAAAGTATAGTGTTGTGAAGTGTTATAACATCTTAGTTGTATTGGATTGAGTCGTCGGTATGTGTATTGTTGGAAACAAGGCAGATAACTGAGAGGGGGGGTGAATCAATTATCTCAAATATCTTAATTTTCTTTTCTCCTTTAATAATTAGTGCAGCATCAAAACATATAAGCATACATAATCATGAGAGTAGAAATAAAATCAACACACATAACACAAGGATTTTTAAGTGGAAAACCCTATTAAGGGAACAACCATGGGGTGACTAACCCAAGATTGTATTCTTTGTTAAAAGAATAAGAAGTACAAAATGGCACTTGCCAATTAGGGCTCACTGCCCGAGCACACTGCTCACAAGAGGCACACTGCCTACAAGAGACTCACTGTCTACAAAGTTTATAGAAGGTAACCAGGTGTTTGAACTGATGAGAGGCATCCACAAATGCTAAAATTTAGTTCTGATTAGGCTCAATATACTAATCTAATACACTTCATTCTTCCTCTATTCTAGGGCTGCTACTTTGTTACATACCGAACTTGTACTGCTGCTTCCACACTTATCTCTGCCTTTCCTCGCACCTTATTTCATCACATCTACACACACACCTTCATACTAAAATCCATCTGATATATATATATATATATATATATATATATATATATATATATATATATATATATATATATATCTGTACCAAGTATTTCAACAACTTTCTAGTCGGCAGCCAAAATACTCAAGATATTTACCAAATACTGATATGTCAACTGAATCCATGCTTGATATGTGATGCGTATCAAAATCATAGACATTGAAGTCATCAAACATGTCAGCCAATATTGTATGATCCCTTAAATAGCTTGATCAACATCAATTACTCATCTGGATTGAAGTCTGATACTCTGTCGGTCAGTTCTTCCTTAGTCTGCTCTGCCTGTCAGGAACCCAACACTTAGATGCTCAAATCTTTTCCATGATTCATCACCGAAGGATCAATATCTAGAATATAGTAGTCATGATACTCCTCTTGACTTGTTCAAGTCCACAACTTGCTAAGTTACACCATCTGAGAGATCCAGAACTAATTATAAAACCTTGCTGCATGCTCTATTCTTGTTCACCAGACCAAAACACTCTTCAATCTAACTTCTGGTATAGGCATACTATGTGTTGTGGATGTGTGGGATAGAATTTGTTGCCATCAATAACAACACTCATGAAGCCACACAGTGTCTCTTGCCAACAATCTCCCCCTTTGGCATTGATGGCAACACTTAGTGAAAAATGACTAAGTGTCGCATCAAACTCCCCCTTTGCTAATGCTCTATCTTGTGTACTGTTTTACCAGAGCTCCCCCTTAGTTGGATTCCACATTTTTCACTACTCCTCACTCCCCCTTTGACATCAATGGAAAAGGGTGGAATCTACACACCAAAATTTGCAAAAATTAGCCTATACATAGCCGCATAAGTATATATACATGTTATACTTACATATACTTAAGTATATCTACAAAAGTGGTCTTCAACTATACAAATTATGTTGCCCAGCTTTGCTTCATCCTGTCCAAAATGGAGATGTGACCACTCAACAAAAATGCATATGCTTCTGCCCTTCTTAAGTCTACCGGATCACTGGTCCGGGCTGTGGTCTGAGCATCTAATAAGGCCTCATGCATTGCCTCTAACTTAGGGATGATTATCCCTTTGATTTCACTCATCCTGCTTATTATATTCTTCTTCTCTTTGCCCAGCCTCTTTATTTCATTTATAATGGCAATAGCCTGGCATTCTTGATTCATTATGGATGTAGTGAGGGGATCAAAATTTTGAGATAAACTTGACAGTTTACCTTCTTGTTCTCTCACTTTCTTTTCAATATCCTTTGTCACTTTAGACCAAGATAGACAAAACTTGTACATGTCCCCACCATCTTTAAGAGCATTTTCAAGGCTCTTTATCCCAATATCTAGGGTCCTCCAATCATTGGTAATGAGTCCCTGTACTTCAATGAACCTTTTTGCCAAAAACTCTTTCCGGACCTTTTCTTCTGCTGATTTCTCTAAAGAATCAAAATGAGTACTAATAGAGTTTACTAGAGATTTCAAGTTACTGGATGAAGAGGCCGAAGGATCCTTTTGAAAAGATGGCATGATCTTCTCCAACATACCGGATGCAATCTCTAACAGCTCGTAGTCTTCCATGTGAGACTTCCGAAGCTTTTCTTTTGCCTTAGCTTGGGCAAAAGATGCTATTTTCATTGTCTGGACTGGAGAGAGAATCAAATTTTAGTGGTCCTTGGAATAGTTCTGGTTCATCTATCTCTATCATTTCTTTGTTCAAGAAGCTCTTTACTGCCTCTGCAGTGTCTCTTGCTGGAGACTAAGTCTTCTTTCCTTTTGCAACCTCAGAACTGTCATCAGAGATCTTCTCTGTTTGTTCTTCTTCTCTTCCCTTTACCTCCTCTTCTTGACTCAATTTATCCTCTTTTCTTCCTTCTCCTTCAGTTCCTAGATCTGGAGAGTCTGTAGTGGGATCTAGAGTAGAGATGTTAACTGCTTCATGGACTTCCTCTTCCGGAACAGAGGAATCCAAGTCCTTAGACTTCTCCTCATCTATCTCTTTTGACCCTTCAACATTTTTGTTAGTAGATTCTTCATTTGATGTATTTAATCCTTCAACATCCATGGTAGAAGGTTCTTCATCTATTTCCTCTATAACAAGAAGATTGAATCTTTTGAAGGCATTCTAGAGGATGTCTTCTGTTTCTTTTGCTACTTGATCAGTTTCTCCAAGCATAAGTTTGTTCATTCTTGCTTTGCTCCGGAACTCATCCTTGCAGTCCTTAAAGATCATGTTCATTTGTTTTGGAGTAATGAAAGGATAGAGCTGAATTGCAATCTGTTCTCGAATCTCTAAGTCCTTTGTCTTGGCATTCTCTTTTCTAAGTTCAAGTACCTTCTCTAGACTTTTGGGAATTAATGAAATAATTTCAATGAATGCTTTATTATAAATATTTAGGTACCTAACTGTAGCATCTTCCAAGATCCTCTTGTCAATATCACTATATTCATCATAAAATTCTGTTACTGGTTGCATATTCCCATCCACAGTGACTTCCTTGATGATATCATCAATAGAAAGAGTGGGCTTTTCTTCTTTGTTTGTACTGGCAGAGGATTCCCTGGATGTTTTCTTCTTCTTCTTCATTTTCTTAACTTCCTCATCAGACTCTGTTTCTTCATCATCCTTTTGACTTATGTAAGACCTTGTGGCTTTTGTTTTCATTCTCTTTTCTCCCTTTCCAGATATCTTGGCTTCCGGTTTGGTGGCTCTTGAGCTCTTAGAGGTGGTAGGTGCAGAGCTCTTGGAGGATCTAGTCCGGGAGGAGGCTTGTATCGGAACACTTCCTTTTTCTGCTTCTTGTTTTTCTTTCTCAACTCTTTCTATTTTCTCTTTGTTTGCATCATCTGCCTCTTTTGATATGCCATATCTTTTGGCAATTTCCTCTACTTCCCTTCTAACTTTCCTTTTTATTTCTGGTTGTCTTAGCTCAACATGTATTTTTACACTCAGTTCTTGAAAGGTTCCAAACCTTTCTGCCTCAGGGTCCTTAGGCTGACTTAGCAAGTGTTGGATATGCAGCTCCAAGATTTTCTCATCGACCTCATATCCCATTGGCATAATCCAAACTGTTTTGGGATCAACTACCTCTATTAGGCATTGATCGGTATCTACCATAAAACACACTGTATCTTTATATTTTTCTACTATGGATTGAGGTATCCTTTCTTTGGCTTGCATGATACTTTGGAAGTTCTTGAAGTATCCCTAGAGTGTTGTGCTTTGAGCCTTAGCATCACCAAGTCCATACATATAGTCTCTGATCTGTATGGCAACTGGTCTGTCATTTTTCCATACCCAACCACTTGATCCGGGCAGCTCATTCATGTAGTAGAAGAATAGACACAATATTAAACAACCATACTTGAATGAGTTCTTCTTATCCTTCTTGATCTTTTGCAGGTTTTCTAACAGTTGGTTTAAAAGAAGATCACATAGGTCATAATCTACATTTTCCCTTAGCATCTGATATGCTGTATATATTGCAGTCCCAGACACAAAATTTTCCCTACTGGAATGATAGATCTTATATCCAATTATCATAGAGGCAAATTTGACATCTGGATCTGTGATGTCATCAATTGTCATTGCTCTTTTGTCAAACTTAGATTCGGTAACCTCAGTAACTATCTGGTTCTTGATAGATTTGAGTGCAAGTAACCCACCAGATGAGTGCAGTCCAGTTACTGCCCTAATGGCATCTTTTGTTATCTTGAAGGGCTTCATTAACCACATGAAATTGTCATGTATTCTGCTAAGAACGTACCGGACCCATTCATCTTCTACAAAATAGGGAAAGTGGATGCAATGTCCAAAGTACTTATCCCGGAGGGCCTTGTATTGAGGTTTGAGTTCAAAAATTTCATCTATTAACTATTTATGATAGATGTCCATCAACTTGGATTCTCCAAATTCCTCAATATTGGCATGGATGTAAACCCTAACATCTTCTACGTGCAGTACCCCATGTGGAATGCTAGAAAAAGCGCCTAAGGGATCAACTTCTAGGGATTTGTAGGGGTGTTTCTTAAACTTTGGGCGTGGCCTATCAAAGATCTTAACAACCATTGGAGTAGCCATTTTTGCAAAAGATTTAGAGAGAGATATTCATAATGGAAGTACCTTTTTACGCTTTAGGGTTCAAAATAAGAGCCGACACAAATTGCTGGTTGAATTGGATTTTGCAGTTGATCTTTGAGAGAGTTGTAGAAACTTGATGCAGAGCTCTTCTTATCTTCTTCTCAAATGCAAATGTGCAAATGATGAGTGAAATAACCCTTTTATTCTTTCGCAAACCCTAATTTCCTTTTGCAATAAATGCACAACTTAAGTCATCCGATTGCCTTGTTCTGAGAGAGATCTTTTTGAATCACTAAGATGCACTTAGAATCATTTTCAGTGATAGTTGACAATGTATCTTCTTTCATCCAATCATGCCATGAATCTGTAGATCAAGACATTCCAATTTTGAATCATACCGGATCTGTCTATGAAGATCCTGCTTTACTGGATGGCTGTCAAACTGGATCAATCTTGGATGATTAAACTTTTGCAAAACTCCATGTAGATCTTTCATATTTTTACCGAGGGTTATTTGGATATTTCTTTGAGAACCCTTTAATCCTCAACATTCCATGTGCCAAATTTAGGCACCAATTGACTAGTTGGGGGAATTTATTTTTCTTTATGACTCCCCCTAAGCCAGAGCTCATTTGTTTAGTTTCTGGAAGGAATATCAGCACCAGATTCTAGTGCGGATCCATCCCCAACATTTTATGTACTCTTCTTCACCCAAATCTTGTTCATCTCCCTTTGAACTTCATCCGCATTCACTTTGCCTTTTCCTTTATCTTGATTTTGATTATGATACACTAGACCCTTTTTATCCTGATTCTTACTTCTGTAGAATTTGGCAATATGACAGGATCTATTGCAATTGTAGCAAACAAAATTTCTTTACATATTTGACTAATATCCTCTTGATTTGCATTAATTAGCAATATGTCCCATTCTATTTCATGCAAAGCATCTACCATTGAATGAATTGTTTATTTGCATATTTCTGCATTCATGAAATTTATGACCATACCTTTTGCAGTTGAAACACTGTCTAGAGAAGGATGGATTAGTCTGATTCATTCTTCTTCTGCATTGAGTTGCTTTATGACCAAAGTTGTTGCAATTGTAGCAGTATCCATTGAAGGATGGATATCTTTGAGCATTTGGTTGCCTTACTGGAGCTCTTCTAGGCCTGTTTCTTTGATTTCCTGATCTAGAGTTCTTCTGACTGGATCTGGAGCTTTCACCTTTCTCATATCCCAAGCCACACTTGTTATCTACCCTGTTTTGGATTTCAAGAAGAAATTGAAGTTGAGCTGATCTTATCTTGAATTTCTCTTTGTATTCATTTGCTATTTGAAGATCTTGTTTAAGAATGTCTATCTGATTCTCAAGTTGTTCTTCATTATCTCTAGCTTCTTCAAGATCAGATTCAAGATGCCTAATTATTCTGTCCATTTTGTGGTAGTCCTTTGTCTTCTCCTTGAGAGATTGTTTTAGATTATGTTCAATTTTCCTTTTCTCTTCAATTTCTTGGGTGAATCTCATAACCCCTGATTCCATCTCATGCCTTACCATAATGACCTCTTTTGATAGCTTCTCACATAGCTTATTTTTCTCATTCAGATCTTCATTAGTATCATTGGCTTCACTTTGACTTGCTAATTTTTGAAGTAGTTCCTTTCTCTTTTTCACAGAGATACTTAGTTTTTCTTTTATCTCATTTATGAAATCATCAGCTTGTTTGAGTCTTTCTCTCAAGTTATTAACTTCAGAGTGAGATTGCTCAAGATCATCTAGGCAGATTGAAGTTGATCCTTCATACCATACATATCCATTGAGATTCCCAGATCTTCCTCAAGCTGTTAGGCTCTGTTTAGAAGAACTTGGCCCTGATACCAATTGTTGGAAACAAGGCAGATAACTGAGAGGGGGGGTGAATCGGTTATCTCAAATATCTTAATTTTATTTTATCCTTTAATAATTAGTGCAACATCAAAACATATAAGCATACATAATCATGAGAGTAGAAATAAAATCAACACACATAACACAAGGATTTTTACTTGGAAAACCCTGTTAAGGGAAAAACCATGGAGTGACTAACCCAAGATTGTATTATCTATTAAAAGAATAAGAAGTACAAAATGGCACTTGCCAATTAGGGCTCACTGCCCGGGCACACTACTCACAAGAGGCACATTGCCTACAAGAGACTCACTGTCTACAAAGTTTATAGAAGGTAACTGGGTGTTTAAACTGATGAGAGGCATCCACAAATGTTGAAGTTCAGTTCCAGTTAGGCTCAATATACTGATCTAATACACTTCATTCTTCCTCTGTTCTAGTGTTGCTTTGTCACATACCGGACTTGTATTGCTACTTCCACACTTATCTTTGCCTTTCCTCGTACCTTATTTCATCACATATACACACACACCTTCATACTGAAATCCATCTGATATATATATATATCTGTACCAAGGATTTCAACAAATTTCTAGTCGGCAACCGGAATACTCAAGATATTTACCAAATACTGATCTGTCAGTTGAATCCATGCTTGATATGTGATGCGTATCAAAATCATAGACATTGAAGTCATCAAAATGTCAGCCAATATTGTATGATCCCTTAAATAGCTTGATCAACATCAGTTACTCATCCGGATTGAAGTCTGATACTCTACCGGTCAGTTCTTCCTCAATCTTCTTTACCTGTCAGGTACTCAACACTTAGATGCTCAAATCTTTTCCATGATTCATCAATGGAGGCTCAATCTCTGGAATATAGTAGTCATGATACTCCTCTTGACTTTTTCAAGCCCACAACTTGCTGAGCTACACCATCTGAGAGATTCAGACCTAATTGTCAAACCTTGCTGCATGCTCTATTCTTGTTCATGGACCAAAACACTCTTCAATCTGACTTCTGGTATAGGCATACTATGTGCTGCGGATGTGTGGGATAGACTTTGTTGCCATCAATGACAACACTCATGAAGCCACACAATGTCTCTTACCAACATGTATGTCACTGTGAACATATGTTGGGAACTTTATCTCTTTTGTTTGTGTGTTTTGGAACTATGATTTCACATATATGCTTATGTGTTAATAAATGGAATGAACTAAAGAAGATAATAACTAGTGGTGTAATGATCCACACTCTTGGGATTATGGAAAGTACTTCTTTGCCTTGACCAATGGATGGGAAGGAAGGATACATACTCATGGTAGGTTCAATACCTTCCCTGATCAACTACAAGAGTGTAGGATCTTGGAGGGATCATGAAGATTACAATTGAAGATATGATACATACTCGTTGTATTTGTAAGACCACTTTTGTACATGGCAGTGTGGCTAATCGCCTAATATAATCATATATATGCTATTGAGGAGTTGTAGTTCTTAACCTAATGTACATTTGATTATTATGATGTACTTTATAGTACACATGTTGTACTTTAGATTGTACTTTATGAATGTTACTTGATATTCATTGCGATAATCTTATATTACTTGCATAGTTTGGTATAATATTTTAATTTTTGTAGAAATGAAGAAGAAAATTCTAGTCACAATTTTAGGGTTGTTAGACCATCTAAGGATCTCCTTCCCTCCTTCTATTCTCTCTTTCTCCCTTCTTTATGCTAATCATGTTATCGAGTTCAGAGAATTTAAATATGATTCTCTCATCCAATTGTTCTCTTTTTCAATTGTATGAGATTTTATATTATGTCTTCTATTCTATATTTCATTTTCATTTTAACAGTGAAGAGTGAGAAGTTGAGGTGGTTTCTCTTCTACACATGGTATGTCCTTATCAAGTCTAGGGAACTTGAATATGATTCTCTCACTCAACTGTCCTCTCCTTCAATTGCATGATAGAGTTTAAACTCCCTCCACTACTCTCTTTTACATTTTCATTCCATCAATGAAGAGTGAGAAGTTCAGGTGGTTTCTCTATGCACATGGTATATCCTTATCATATACTTTTTGTTTCGATGATTTGGTTGTATTCTTGCATGTTGCATTGATGGGTAATTGTGGGAGTTTATGGATTCCACACCCTATTCCCTTTTGCTTAGTTGCTATTTGAAACCTCCCCCATTGAGATTAATCTTTTTGTTTTCTCTTTTGGACTTCTACTAGAAGGTTTTATAGATGTAATATATTAAACAAGGAACTAAAAATATTTAGAATTAATAATTCTATAAGAAATGTCATGATTAGATAAATGGAATGATATGTTATTTATAATAGTTGGGATGCTTGAGGCCATTCTATTATGCAATGGAAAGAGGATGCACTTAGTTTGGACTAAGGATTTTCTACATTTCCATGGGTTGGGAGGGCACATGTCTTCTCTTGTTGTGGCTTAAGACACACTTTTGAAAGCATTATTATGGCTAAAGAAGTATTTTGGGATATTAGGTGGTGTGATACATGTCTTAAACTGAATTAGCAATTTCTACATGTATTTTTGTGAATAATTTATGAATATTTAAAGAACCCCATACTATTTCTTCAACATCTTCAAAATTATGGTTTTAGAGAAATATGATGGTGGATTTTAACATGGTTTGTTTGTTGCTTTTGCTCTGTATTACATTTTCTCTACTCATGTATATCTCTACCTAAAAGATTGGTGAGTAGAAACACAATATAATTTAGAGTGGGTTTCTCATTCATTTTTAAATTTTATTTTGTAGTTTTGCATAGCTTCTCCTATGGAAGGGGAAGGAAAACACTATATAAATAATTTAAACTCTAGCTTTCCTAGAAGCTTGAGATTGGCTAAAGAAAAGCAAGCATCTCAAAATATTATTATATAGAAGAATAGAAAATTTATAAATTCCTACTTTGTCAAGGATGTCCAATCATCTTTTAGAGATCCAATAGATTATTTAAAGCTCAAACAACTCTTGTATGATGTCATTTGCAACATATTTCCTATTATATTCCTTGTTTGTGCAAGTTATTTCATTACAAGTGGTATTAGAGCATGATCTTGGCACTGTGAAGGCAAGAAATAAGGAGAATTTTTATTTATTTTGGAGCTCATATTAGGAAGCACATATCTCTCTCATTTTGTTGAATCTTTCCAAAAATTTTAAAAGGGTTTTCAAGAGAATATTGAATCTACTACAATCCAGATTTAAGGTCGATTGGAGTAGAATTAAGGGAGTTATTACACAATTAGGGTTTTCACCATTTTTGCTCCTAAGGCTATAATTTAGCAAAACTTTTCCTAATTTCTATCAGGTTGATCAATGCCACTTTGATACACTGACGGTCCTAATTTGGAAGAATTTGGAGTTGTTTTCAGTAAGTTATTCCAATTTTAGGTTTTTTTTTTATAAATTCGCTACATAGGTTGTAAATTGTGGAATTTTTTAGATTTCTTTACATTTTTGGAAAGATTACAAAAAATAATTAGGGTATTATTTTTGAAATTTTAATTTTGGAACGACCCACAAAAAAATATAGAAAAAGAAAAAAATTATTAGATTTTCTAGTATATGGTTGGACCACAAACTAGAGATAGGGAAAAAAATTCATATTCTCTAGGTAAGACTCTTGACAAGGGTGACTCCTCACTAGAGGATATGGAAGAAGATACCAACAAGATGAAGGAGGATATAAATCTCTTGGCAGAAAGATTGGATGCTTTAACAGAAAGATTGGATTCCTTTACAGGAGATATATTGGGCATTCATAGCACATTGACTAATCTTAACACTTATATCCATGGTCAGTTTGGCTCACAACTAGATGTTTCAATCAATCAAGGTGGATCATCTAGTTCAACTAATCTAGATCTAGCTAATGCTCATATGGGATCTAGGAACCTACTACCAAAGGTGGACATGCACAAGTTTGATGGTGAGGATCCACTAACTTGGATAAATCAAATGGAGATTTTTTTTGATGTGCATCAAATTCATAGTGGTCAAAAGGTGAAAATGGCTTCTTTATATCTAGAACTAGAGCAATTCATTCAGTATCGATGGCTATGTTCTCAACTATAGAAATAGGGTCTCCCTATCTCATGGGATATCTTTACAGAGGAGCTACAATCATAATATAGCAATAGTGTGGTGGATAACTACTTTAGCCAACTATCTAAACTTTAAAAAATAGGATCAATCAAGGATTACATTCAACAATTCTAGAACCTATCCTTGAGAGTAGATACAATTTCAAAGGAGAACTTGAATGACTTATTCTTAGGTGGTCTCAAGGATCACATCCAACATGAGGTACACATGTTTAGTACTAATTCTATATCTGAGTCTTTTGTTCTAGCATGCAAGGTAGAAGAGACATTTTAATCCCTAGAGGGCAAGGGTTCAATGACATAAGAGAGAAGAGATTTTCAACACAACCTTTCCTCAACCCACTAGACTAACTTCTCAACAAATTGAAGAGAAAAAGGACAAAGGGTTGTGTTTCAACTGTGATGGAAAATATAGTAAAGGACATAAATGTGATGAGAAGAAGTTGTTAGATACATTGAGGCTACCTATGATGAAGAAAAGGATAAAGAAGAGCCAATGGTGGTGGTAGAGGGATCTGAAGATGTCCAACCATCTCTTGTCATGCACTATCAAATGGTGGTACAATCAATTGTCCAGGGAAATGCCATAGTATTAAACTCACCATGGGAGACTACATGATAGATAGCCCTATGTTTTCTATACCCATGGCTTACTACCTTGCGCACAATTGAGATGAATTTCTAGGAACTATTCATGCACTTCTACTCAAGGGGTAAAAAATATGAGCTAACGGGTTTACGTGCAAAGAGTCCATAGTTGGTAAGTGAATACAAAATGAGGCAATGGCGTAGACATTATTTTGGGAGTTCAATGGCTTACTACCTTGGGCACAATTGAGATGAATTTCTAGGAACTATTCATGCACTTCTACTCAGGGGGTAAAAAATATGAGCTAAGGAGTTTACGTGCAAAGAGTCCATAGTTGGTAAGTGAATACAAAATGAGGCAATGGCGTAGACGTTATTTTGGGAGTTCAATGACTTACTACCTTGGGCACAACTGAGATGAATTTCTAGGAAATATTCATGCACTTCTACTCAGGGGGTAAAAAATATGAGCTAAGGGGTTTACATGCAAAGAGTCCATAGTTGGTAAGTGAATATAAAATGAGGAAAAAGAAATATGTGGATAAAGGTATGGATTAATTATTATCAATAGAAGTACAACAACCAAAGATTCATGCATCACCTTTGAGTCAAGTAGTTACAATTTTGGATCACAAGTGGGCACTTGATTTGTATGGGCCTCATAAAGGTTCAAAAAGGACTAACAACATAACATTCAAATTGAGGTTACCCAAGTAAAAAAAGATACAACCATTCTACTATGTCTCTAGCTTGGAGAATGTTAATAAACTCAAAATTCCATCCAGATAGTGTTACCAGAGCTCGATGAAGAAGGAAGAATCATTATGGGACCTCAAACAATCTACCTCATCTAGTAGAAGAAGTGGACAATTGAAGACACCATAGGGAATGATGAATATTTTATTCAAAAACATCCACACTTGATCAGTGTTGAGGACAATGCTTCCCTGAAGAGGGGGCATACTATGCCCTTAATCCTACAATGTGTATATGGTTAGGAGTAGTCAGCTTGTGTCTACCTTGACTCTTAATTATGGTATATAATCATTATCATAATCAATTATAGGTTATTAGGTAAACATAGGGGTTATATTTAAGTATGTAAGTCAGCTTGGGTGGTAGCTAGGGCATATTTAGGTATATATAGGATATAGTGGTAAGTTTGTGATGAACATATTGTGAATTGTGTTCTCATTGGAGATATTTGGAGGTTTTCCCCCTCAAAGTGGCTTGTTATTTTTAGTTATTATCAAGTATTTGTAGCATATTTCCTATTATATTCCTCTTTTGTGCAAGTTATTTCATTACATTCTTTCCCTTTCCTTCCTTTACTCTTTATAATATTTTGACCTTCCTTTAATATTTGGTTAGTCTAGGTATGTTAGAAATTAAAATTGAAACAAGTTTGTCTTTGTTCCCTTCTTTTGTACCACTTTGAGTATAATGAAAATCAATCAAGTTCACTTATCGAATATGATTTGATTCATGAACATTCAAATTTTGTTAAGAATTAGAGGTAAATTATAGAAAGCATGACTATTTATGATCTATGTGTGCTTCAAGTTCTTAAACACTATTATCCCCTTGTGAAGCATACATAGCCACCCTTGAGTCAAAGCCAAATTTCCTAAACCAAAAATTAAATCCTTAGGGGATATGAATCCCTTTCAAGTGGGGGAATTTTGCTTCACTAAAGTTGGTGTGTCAAAAGACCCATCAATATTACCTACGTTGAACTACTAACTCAAGGACATGATTTTATACATAGTGGGTAAACTTTGTGTGCCAAAAGAGAGAATGGTTTTGTTTAAGAGAGAATATAAATATCAATGTGTATATCAGCATTATATTCAAGTGGATGTTGCCAAGTTTATTAGGAGTTTCAAAATATGTAGTGTGAGCAATCCAAGTAATTGAAATTTTAGGCCACACAAACCATTTATTATGCCTATGAGGCCGTGGGAGAGCATATTTGTGGAATTTTTATGTGGTTTTCAAAGGAAAAAATAGAGGCATGAGTACATATTTGTTTTTGTAGACTATTTTAGCAAGATGTTCATCTTGGTGACATTTAAGAAGATACTAATTAGAGGTGATGCAATTGATATCTTTTTAAAAAATGTACGGATGCATTTTTGGCTCTTGTAGAGCATCATCTTAGATAGAGATACTCATTTATTGAATAAGTTTTGGTGCACTCTTTGGGAAATAATGGCTACAAAGTTAAGAAGGTCGAATGCTTTCCATCCCCAAATGGATGGTTAAATAGAGGTGGATAATAGAACATAGGTGCAACTACTTCATGGATATAAAAAGAGTCTCCTAAAATGTTGGGATGAACATTTGACTTACATGCAACACTTCTATAATAGGGTACTTCCACTCTTCAACCAATTTGTCTCTATTTGAAGTATGTTGGCTACTTATCACCTAGCTAATCTGATGTTTATTTGGCCCAACAATAGGATGGGGTAGAAAATAATGAAATGGAGATGCAAAATATGTTGAACACCTTGAATACTGAGAGGGGGGGTGAATTAGTATTCCCTTAAACCATTTATACATCAAAAATTTTAATTCATTTACCATATTCAATTGTAGTGAAGGGAGTTAAGCATAAAACATACAACCACAATTCATAACACATAAACAATGAGATTTTTATGTGGAAAACCCAAAAAGGGAAAAACCATGGTGAGGATTAGCTCACAATATATTATAATAAAGCAACCTATTAAGGTTGATACAATTGGTGGACTCACTGTCCAAGAATGCTCACTGTAGGTGGCTCACTGCTAAAGGATTCACTATCTTGAAAGAAAGAGATAGAAGAGAATGGGTGGCTCACTGCTAGGATTGAACTGTTTACAATAACATCTAACATATGCATGGAGTACAATTCTAATGAAGCTCAAAGTACAAACACAATACTGTGCACACTATTTTGAAATACCAAACTACTATGCTCTGTATTCACTCAATTTGCATCCATAGGCTCTTGTCGCATCATTCAGGTCACACAAACCACATCGATCACTTAAAATACTAAAAATAATCCTTCATATATATCCTCTTCTTTCACAACATCAATTAGTTCGGTCAAATTGAGTGTAACTATCAAAATATCAAAGTATAACTTGTTGGCCCCAAGCCTTCATGTACACGCTTCACGCTAAGATTCAAACTTTGAAGCAACTTGAAATAGGTCAACATGGACCTAAAATAACTCCCAATTAAGTCCACAAGCTTAATCACCTTCCACATACCTTCACACTTATTAGGTCGGCTCCACTGAAGACCTAATACAAGAATCCTTTAACACATATTGACCCAAATATCTCCAAATCACATGAAAACTAGAAATCACACTCTAATCACATCTATTAACATCCCCTTAAAACTGCAAAAACAAAATCCAATCCGCGAAGGAATGTAAACTCTCCTACACACCTACTCTAAACTGGAAATACCTTTATTTTGTCAAGCTGAACTTCTATTACTCATAACTTTCAAACCATATGTCAAAAACATACAAAATTCTAGATTTAGAAGCTTTTGACAACCAACAACAACATGTTAGAACCACAAAGAAAAATATTCAATAGCAAATAAATGCGGACCAAAATATCGAATGCTCTGTAACTTACAAATATAGAGTTTATACTTAGCCAAATTCACAATAGGTTTTCCTTACTAGATCACACTTTGGATCAGAATCCTCTTGCAAATTAGTACAAACTATCTTTACTAGATCTCCCCTGTCATCTATACTCATGTACATATAACTTGAAAGATTTGAACTGACTCCCCTTGAGAAGCATATGTACAAACTGAAAATGTGACTTGACTCCCCCTAAATCACGTACTGGAGATAGAACCAAAAAGGAGTTGTACTGAACACTGCTCTAACTGATCCACATATATACAAGAAATATGAAACAAAATAATTGTACATGCATAAAAAGTTTTATCACCTGGATGAAGACGGTGTCTGCAACTTCTGCACTTGAGCTTGCCAATCCTATTTTCCTTCATCCCATACTTTCTTAGCTTCTTCAAGTATTCTGCAATTTGTTTCAATCTCCATTAGGGACTCTTCACCTTCTTCTAGGGTGCTTGCATTAGATTCACCTATGACACTTTATTAGCACTCAAAAGGGCTTTTGAAATAATCACAAATTGGGGATTTACTAGATCCCTTATTTCTCCAAATTGCAAAATAATATTTTCCTTTTGAGCATGCAGCTGAAAGTATTTCTTATGAAGGTCTTCAATTGCATTCCTTGTGCTTCGATCAAGATCTAGTGCTAGATCATAGGCATCGGAAGCATTATTGATCTGGGACTCAATGGAGTCCATCTCCTTTCTTATGCTTTGAGTGGCTCTGGGCCATTTTAGGCCAAATTGGAAAAGGGCCTTAGCCTTACTTGCATAGTCTTAAACATTTTTCTATTTTACCTAAAATTTCTTATGTGCAATGGCACATTTCTTAGTAAACTCCTTCATTCTCTTTTTATCTAACTTCTTTTCAACCTCATCTTCTATTTTTTCCTTGAGTCTAGAGGCATACTCTTTGAAAGAATCATTTGAAGATTTCAAATTCTCTATACCTGAAAGAGATGTGTCAATATTTGCACCAGGTATGACATCTTGCCATGCCTTCATAGCTTCATCAATTAAGTCCTTGCTTTTCTGATGTGTCTCTATTACTTCTTTTCTAGCAGATGCAAGGAATAAGTCTCCTAGTTGTAGCTTTTGGAGAGGAGAAATTTTATCCATATTTATGATTCCCTGTTGCATTGGCAATTATAGCACTTGTGAAGAAACAACACATTGAAAGTCAAGCTGAATACTCAATAATTTCTTCAGGGAGTCTCTAGAGGAATCAGAGGAATCCATAGCTTGCTCCTTCTCTTTACCTTCACCGAAGTCCTTAAAGTTTTCTTCCTTTGTTTTTAAATCTCCAAGAACCTCTTTGTCTTTATCTTTCTCTTCTTCTTTATTATCTTCCTATTCTTCTTTGTCCTTGTCCTTATCCTTTTCTTTATCTTTCTTTGCATCATCTACCTCTAAAGTTTTGACCATGTTATCTAGAGGAGAAGTGGATGCATCTTCCTTAGCTCCTTTCTTACTGACATTATCCACAAGAGTTTTAGTTACTAGAGAAGCAATGGATACATCTTCCTTTTCATTATCCTTGCCGGTAATCTCTTCTTCAATGTTTTCCTCTACCTCTTTGTAAGTCTGAGCTATATATTTCAGTACTGGAGCAACAATGTTCAGATTTTGTACATTATTCATATAATGCTCATGTTGACCATCAATATTTTGGACCGCTTCTTCATTTGCAACATCCAGAACACTGCTCTCTAAGAACATCCCATAGTTCTGAGCTATGTCAGAAATCTTCTCTACAGTTTCTTTTTTCAATTTCTCAAAATCATTTTTATCTCTACTCATTGGAGTAGTTACCCTCTATTTTACTCTAAACTAAGTTGAATAAAGCTGATCTAATGTATTCTCATCTGTCAATGAAATGCCAACCTTCTGCAAAGAATATTCTTTTATTTTTCCTTCCTGTTGGATGGCTACCTATCTCCTCTTAAACAAAATATCTCGTAACTTCAGAGGAATTTGATCCTCTATATTCTTCATATCTACTTCCAAAACTATTATATATTTCACTATAGCCTCTACTATGGTGGCCTTATCCACCTCATTAGCCTCATTATACAAAGTAGTTGTCTCTCCCAAAGCATCATGTTGTATAATACTATTGAATAAAGAATCTAGTTTCATGGGAGTTTCAGGTCTTACCAGTTCTGCTTAGCTTTGTTCTTTGTCTTCTACTTGATACCTCTCTCTGCATACTTCAGTCTTCTTCTTTTTGGGTGCCACTTTCTTGGTGGCTTATTTCTTCTTCTTCCTTATATGTACAACAAACCTTTTCTTTTCTTCTTCAGTGTCTTCTTCACTCTCAAATTCTACATCTTGAGTCTTTCTTCTCTTTGCATCTGCTTCACTTTGTGAAGCATCTTTGTCCACTTAAGCTCAACTTCTTCTTCTTCATCTATACTTGTGCTAACATCCTTCTTCCTAACTACCTTTGTCTTAACTCTTTTCTTGGTAGGGGCAGTAGGGGCATCTTCAGTGGATGTTTTCTTCTTTTTAGCCTTTGTAACTTGGGCTACTAGAGAAGATTTATCCTTTATTAGAGAATCTTTTTTCTTCTCACCAACTGAGGGCACAGTCCTAGAGGACTTCTGGAGGGTAGTAGGGATGGTAGCAGTTCTACCAGATCTTCTTGAGCTCCTTGAGCTCTTTGTAACACTAGTTTCTCCCTTGGCTTGTGCTCTGGCTCTCTGCACTTGTTCTTTTGAGAATCCCATTCTCTCAGCATAGTCATCTACCATCCTCTCTACTTTCTTCTTTATTTTAGGCTTCTTATGCTCTAGGTGTACTTCAACAGATTGTTCTTTAAAAGTTCCAAACCTTGCCTTGGTTGTATCTTTGGGGCTTTTCAATAGTACATTAGCCAAACCATCTATTTCTTGCTCATACATCTCATATCCAATAGTAGGGATCCACACAGTCCTTGGCTCAACTACTTCTAACACGCACTCATATATAGAAACCAAAAATGTGATATCATTTTGGTACTTTTAAACCATTTTCCTTGGAATCATTCCTCTAGCCTGTATCTTCTTTTCAAATACTACAAAGAAAGCAGTGAAGGCATCATCCTGGGCTTTTGAGTCACCAATACTTCTTATGAAATCTGTAATTTGGTGTGCCACACGCTTCCCTTGTATCCATCTAACATTTTGGGTTCCAAGAAACTCTTGAAAAAAATAGAAAAGTATGCAGATGACAAGAGTTTCGAACTTAAATGGATACTTCTCTTTTGTTTTCTTAAGTTTTTCCAAAAATTACTATCTCAATAGCTCACACATATCATAATTTGCACCTTTCTCTACCATCTCATAGGCCACATTAATTACGGTGGCAGACATTGAATTTTCCCTATTGGTATTGTAACCAATTACCATTGAAGCATATCTTACTACTAGATTTTGGATAAGGCTTACAGTGAAGGCTCTTTTTTCATAGGTTGCACCTATTAGCTCCATCACTACCTCATTTTTTATTGAATTCAACACTAGAAAGGTCTAGTGGAATACAAACTAGTAACCTCCCTTATCACTTCCTTAGTAATCATCCCAGGCACATCCAACAAAACAAGTTTGTCATGGAACCTGCTTATTGCTAATCTATCCCACTTGTCATCAAAGCAAAAATTATGGAACCATTGCCAAAAATTGAGATTCTTTGCAATTAGATTTTGATACTCAAGTTTAAGTGCAAAATCATCTCCTGTAAGTTCCTTAACCCAAATATCCCCAAGCTTCCTATGGTCAAACTCTTCTATTTTGCCGTGAATATAAGTTCTTATGTCTTCAGTTGGAAAAACCCCATATGGAATGGAATAAAATGCTCCTAATGAATCATCTTCAATACATTTTGCAGGGAATTTCTTGGATTTAGGTTGAGGCTTCTCTGTTACCTCAATAACTCTTAGAGTTACCATTGAAAATGCTAACAAACACTTCGAGAAAAAAGATCTCTAAGAAATTAGGGCAAACTGGAGACTGAGAAATACCTTTCCTTTGTTTTTGCTGAACTAGGGTTTGGATGCAATGAGCTCTTGAATCACCTTGATCTCTTCTTCTACTCAATTCAACTCTCAATTTGATCTTCGGATGCTTTTGTGAATGATTTGGCTAAGTAAAATCCCTTTTAAGACCCTTTAGATCTAACCTAATTTGCATTTAATTCTTCAAACAATAAAGCTATCAAACCTTTCTCTATATACATAGTCACCTTCAAATGCTCCACAAACTTCTGCATTAGGAGATTTTCCACTACAATTTTTACCAATGGATCAAGCATGTCAATATTCAACTTATATCTTCATGCTGAGGCATCAGCACCATTCCTTTGGTAGGGGGAAAGATTTTCATTAAAGCTCCCCCTGAGCCAAAGCTCTCATCTTAGTTCCCAGAGGAACTATCTGTACCAGACGTAACTTCATATATATCCTTAGCCTCTGTTACATCCTTCTTTATTTAAATCCTATTCATTTCCTTCTTTGTCTCTATTGGATCAACCTTTTGTACCAATTTATTCTTCTCTATCGGATTATCTTTCTTCATGTTTCTGCTCCTGCAAAACTTTGAAATGTATCCAGGTCTATTGCAATTGTAGCATACAACATTCCTTTGAGTAGTATTCCTTCCATTCATTCTGGGTCTGCATTGATTAGCTTTATGTCCAAATTTATTGCATGTATAACAATAGCCATTAAACGATTGGACCATTCTATCATTGTTATAGTCGTTCCTTATTTGACTTCTGCACTCACTAGCTGTATGACCAACTTTCTTGCATGTAAAGCAATGACCAGAGAAAGATGGAACATTTTGATTTATTCCACTTCTACATTCTATTACCTTGTGTCCAAATTTATTGCAGGAATGACAAAATCCATTGAAAGATGGATACCTTTGAGCATTTGGTTGTCTGATCGGTGGTCTTCTAACTTTATTCCTTTGATTTCAGAAATGCATGCCTTTGTCCTTCTTGTTTTTAGTATTTGATGTCTGACTTGATTTTGAGCTTTCACCCTTTTCAAATCCTAAACCCTCTTTATTATTAGGACCTTTATGATTTGCAATCATTTCATCAAGCTTTGCATTACTCATCTTGAGTTTATCTTCATAACTCCTTGCTTTCTCCAGATCAGATTTCATATTCACAATCTCTTGTTCAAGCCCTGTACATTCTTCAGATTTTCTTTTCACAATTGCATTAAGACATTCCTCAATTCTTTTCTTTTCTTCAACTTGTACTTTTAGACCACTGATAGATTCATTTTCTTGCTTCAATTGTTCACTTACTTCCTTATGCCTCTCATTAAACTTTTTGACTTGCTCTCTTAATTTTTTGGTGCATTCATCTGCTTCTTTGACATTTTCCTTCAGATATTTGATTTCACCTTCAGTCCTTTCAAGATCTTCAAGAGCAACATTAAGTTTTCTAGCTTTGTCAAGAATGTAGTCTTATAACAGGTACCTGTTTCTAAAAATTTGAAATTTCAAACCCACCAATTTGCATTGGTTTTAGGCTTGGAAACCCAAGCCTTAGCTTTGGACCTGCAACTAGGAGACCATGAAAACAATAAGAGAAAAAACTTGTCTCACCACTATGGCTGAAGACTTTTTTTTCAGAATATTTTAATGAAATTAAAACCCATTATAGATCTCAAAGTCTAGTTTTCAAATATGTAATTTTTTTTTTCTATTGAACATAATTTTCTATTTATTATTTATTTTCCAAACAAATTAACTCATAAACTTGAAATAACACAGGTTACTATTTTTTTAATAACTTTTGATTTTGAAAGTTTCTTGAAAAACAAATTATGTCTGACCAAACTAGACATCATTCTCTCCATGATGATTTTTTTTTTTTTGTGAATTGATTAGTTTAGCTCAAATTATGTTGGCTGTACATGAGGGGTTTTAAAAAACACTAATTAGGGCCATTAAAAAATTAATAAAAAAAATATTTATCAAAAAATTACAAAAAAATATCCTGA
Source organism: Cunninghamia lanceolata (assembly GCA_027924645.1). NCBI lineage: Eukaryota > Viridiplantae > Streptophyta > Pinopsida > Cupressales > Cupressaceae > Cunninghamia > Cunninghamia lanceolata. The sequence goes on along the minus strand of BSBN01000809.1, from coordinate 42,799,701 downwards.
CCAAAATTCAACATCCTGAGAATCTTTCCACAAAGGAATTAGAAAAATATATTAATTTAGGTCAAATTAAGTTCGCTGTACACATGCATGCTTTTGTAAAAAACAGGGGACTTTTAAAAATCCACTTTTTGTAAATCCAATAAAAACCCAACTTCCATCATCTGGGTATTAGAAAAAAATACATATTTGAAAACTAGAAACAAAATCCTACATTTCTTATTTTTACATCATCTTAATATTTTATGTGCAAGTGCTTCAAATTATCACTCTAAGTACGACAAAATTTGAAAAACAGGAAAAACACTTCCACTTTTTGGCCAAAAAGTGAACTCATCTTCTTGCACTTACTCCACGATCAACATAGGGTGGAGTATGAGTTTCGTGTTGGAGATAAGTCGTGGGTGTATCTAGTTAAATATAGAGTTGAAAGGAAGTTAAAAACTACTAGATATGGACCATCTAAAATAATAGAGTGGGTGGGAGAGAATGCATTTAGGGTAGATTTACCTACCTACATGAAGACCTACTCAATCATAAATATGGAAAAGTTGCACTTGTTTGAACCTTCGATGTTGGATGAGGAAGAGAAAGTTGTTCTAAATTCAATAGATGATTTAACTCCTAAGGAAAAAGAAGAGTTTGAGGATGAACTTATTTTGGATAGGAAGGTGAGGAGGACAAGTCATGGTGAGAACCAAATGTGGTTGATTAGGCTAAAAGGGCAACTTCCAAGTAAGGAAAAATAGGTTTCAAAGGAAGATTTTGGGCAAAGAAGAGGTATACCTCGACAACTAGACTATGTATGGGTTAACCAAAGATCATGTCAAATTACTTCGTATGATGTTGGAATGATATAGAAGCCTACAAATTTCATTGAACTTCAAGAAATATATATTTGCAGTATCATTTGGTACATTACTAGGCCATATCATATGCAAAGAAGGCTTAATGGTGGATCCACTAAAAGTGGCAATAATCTTAAATCTCCCAGCCCCAAAGATAGTGATTGAAGTAAAATAATTCTTGGGTTACACTAGCTGTCATAGAAAGTTCATTAAAGGATATACTGCGGTTTCTAGGCCAATAGAAGAGGTTCTAAAAAATAAAATAAATAAGACTTTCCAATGGATATAATAATACTGTAGACACCTAAATTTGACCATATCTTACAATATTACCTTTTGACATTATCTTGCATCACCTTGAAACATCTTATGACACATCTTGCTCTATGACCCCTTCCATCATTTCCATTAGTTAAATAAATTATATTTATTTAGCTAATCCCTTTTATCCATTTATCCTCCGCTTACACAAAATTAAATAAATTTTATTTATTTAATCCCATTTTCCTCCATCATTCAATTTAAATAAATAAAATATTTATTTAAATCCCACATGTCTCTTATAATTTATATAATTTTCTTATTTAAATTATTTATTCCCACTCACATCCCTATTTTTAACCTCCTTAAATGTGCATTATAAGCACTTCTCCAAAATCAATTTTAAAATCCCATTTCCTCCACTTTGTTATCCTCAAATTTAGCTACGCTCAATTTGTGGGAAAACCCCTATGAAACTTGTCCGTTTCATAACCCACACACTCTAAGCATGCAAAATGAGGCAAACCACATTTGCTCTCATGCATGGTCCCCTAGACTTGAAATGTCTTTCCAAGCATTAACCTTTGTCGATTTGTCAAAATTTGCAAACAAAACCAAGTTGTGAAATTTCACTTTTAAAGTTAGAAATTGTTTTGCTCATGCAAGGTCGTTAAAATTCAGCGACCTTGCATTCATAATGCAAAAGTAAAATTGCAAGGTCACTAAAATTCAGTGACCTTGCATATATTCACTTCGTATTGGCGGCAAATTCCACCAACTTTGCAACTTCTAGGTCACATGCGTTGTTATAAATGCAGGATTTTAATGGTGATTTGGGGGTTTTAAGTCAATTTTTGTTTTATTTTTATTTTCATTCTTCTCTCATATCCTCCCCATTCCTCTGTGCATCCAAAGAGCTCATGTTTGTGAAGTGTGTGACCTGTGAGCGGATTGGTCGATCATTTTAGGCTAGGGTTTTTGTCATTTTTTGCCATTTACTTCTAGGTATGTTTGTTTCCTTTGTTTCTTCGTTTGTTTACATTTTAAAGATTTAATGCTTGTGTGATTTCTATTTTTCTTTAAGTCATGGGTCATTCTGTGTGATTTTAGTGTTTGTTTTAAGCTAGGTTTTTGTTTGTTTTGAACCTACAAATCTATGTATTCTATTCAATAAACCAAACACTAGCCTAAAACCTCTAGACCCCTCGTGTCATTGATCATTGTTTCCTGCCTCTAGGGTTAGTATGTTAACTTCGTGTTTCACAGAGGCCCCTTTGAGTTTTGAAAGCTGTTTGAGCGTCCTTGGATCGAACAATCTTACTGGTCGATCGGTAGTTTTCACCGCCAATACTCTAAAAGTCTAATGTTGTCCCCACATATGTAATGGCAGAAAAATTTGCCTTCTTTGCATATGAATTGGTGGAGTAAAACTTAATCAAAGTTTTTTCCCCGATTTTACTTAAGTCATTCCATTCTTGTAAGATCGGTGAAATTCGCCGACCTTGCATTACTTTGTAACTTGCCTTTGTTGCAAAGTCGGCAAAATTCACTGACCTTGCAATCCTTTACAAGTCTTGTACTCATAGAGTTGACAAAATTTTCTGACCGTGCAATCATTTACAAAAGTTTTACCTTTGTTACAAAGTTGGCAATTTTTGCCAACCTTGCAACACTTGCAAGTTTTTTCCCATTTGTAATGTTGGGAAAAATTGCTGACTTTGTAAATCTCTGCACTACGTTATCATGCAAAGGTAATAAAATTTAGCGCAAGTACACTATAAGCCTTCCTCCATGTAGAAGCGCTAAAATTCAGCACCATTACACCCATCATGCAAAATTTTGCTAACGCTAGGAAATTTTTCCATTTTGCTCAATTTCCTGCTTTCATTCTATTTTTCACCTTTATCGCGCTTAAACCTTCAAGCTCATACAACTGCTCAGATTTCCCTCGCTATTTGCAATTTCCAATCATGCAAGTTTTCCTAACACTGGAAAACCCTGAACTTTGTATTGCAGTTTATTGTGCACGCATTTCAAGATTTCCACATCTACACTTCAACAAAGATAAGTTGTCCTTCAGATGTCAGATCCTTCCCCGAGCAAATCAAAAGCCATGAAGTACAAATATAAGGGAGTTTTCTCGATGACCTCAATGACCTCCACCATTGATGAGATAAAGGACACTAAAATTGGGCATGTTGATATGCTTGAATTTGTGCAAAGAACTCAACAACAACCACTGAGTAATGGCATGAGGTGCATATTTGAGAGCAACATTCAAATGGTAGATGCATTCCCTATGGCTGCACATAATCCTAAATTTGTTCTTCAAGTTGTAGCAAATTATAATAGGGATGACCGAAGTGTCAGGGACTCTAATGGAAATGTGATTATGAGGCTAGATGCATAATTTCTTGACAAGGCTTTCTTGTGTCCTCATATTGAAACATATGCAGATATCACTTTTGACTATGCACAAGAAGAATATGAGAAAGATCTAGATACTGCTAAGAAGGTGATTAACAGTAGGTGGTTGAAGACCTCAAGGCCAAATATTTCAATATGGCCTAAGAACTTTCCACGCAGTGACTTCATTGAAGAAGTAAGTGATTTGATCACTCTTCTTAGTAGGGTGAGGGGTTTACCTACTTCATCTACATTTCACGAATGGATGTATTTATACATCAGAATCATAATGAGAAGGAAACAACAGATCTTCTGGGGACTACATGTCAGCGATGCACTTCATGATCAACTGACAAAGGTAAATAATTCACTAAGGTTCTACATGACATCATATCTTGTATATGTTGCTATTGGAATGAGGAATTTTCCTGGGTTGACATTAGAAGGAAATTGTAGAATAATCCTAGTGTACCAATATTATCCTCAGATAACTCTTGATGGAGGTATTCATCATTTTATAAGAGTTAATGATGCTTTCTTTGCTCCTTTATTGTGTATGTTTGATCCTAAATTGGAAAAGAAAAGGGTTTCTAATGAGGCATGGTCAGTGGTAAATAAATATGGTTGTTTATATCTACACTTTCCTACATTCACCTATTTGAGAGTTAATTGTTTCATGGGATATCCATACATGCTCCCAAGGTACCCCAATGACAAAATTGTATTAATGGAGTTAGGTAGACAGATAATGGCAGTTCATAGCAAACAAATGTAGTCTAAAAAGATAGGTTTCAAGTTTCCCCTCACAATTGGTAGGTATTCTATCTCAACATACCCAAAAGCTAAATCTATAGAATATGAGATGCAATGGGTCACCATGAAGACCTGCAAGAGAAGACCTAGTTTTGATTACTGAGGAGTAAAAGATAAAATCAAGAAAGCCCTAACCCATAAGCACATAATTGAAGATGTGTGGGAAGATTGTAGGAATGAGGATATAAGAAAACTAAATTACTACTGGTTGACCTTGAAGCAGATTGAAGAACTTGATTTAGTTGATATTCCTGAGGGCATGGAAGATGATGGTGACATCTTGGATCCTACTTATGTGAGGAATAATGTTGCAAACTCTCCTCTACCAGCAATCCAGTGGTCAAAGAAAGAGGTAACTTCTATCAGAGACAGGTTTGAACCAATTCTAACTAACACAAATGTATGGTTAGAGGAAAAGGGGATTCGTTTGAAATGCTTTGTAATTGTATCAGAAGAGGAGTCACAAGATCCTGCAGGTAAGAAATTTGAGATAAGAACAAAGAACAAGAGTGATGTGCCTAGTTCCAGTAAGACCGCCAAACCAAAGATCAAGTTTGTTACAAAAGGCAGTAAGGCTAAAACAACTACAAAAGGGCCATCTGCTAAAGGCCAAGAAGAATCTGTTTAGGATGAAAGGCAAGAAGAGGAAGGACAACATGAGGAACTAGAAATGCCACCTCATGAGAACATCTCAGAGGAACCACTGATGGTGACTGATTGTCATTGATGTCAAAAAAGTGTTGAGTAGATTGTATGATATACAAGAGTATTCATGGTGTTTAGATGTCACAAGAGTTGTATGCATACACATGATGATTGTTGCTCATCAGTTATTTAATTGATATATTGACTTGATATATTTAGTTGATATGTTGCTCATCATGTGTCAGGTTTATCAAGGATGCGTTTGATCAGGATATCTTCAAGATTGTCTCAAGCATGAAAAAGTTGCAATGTTAAGGTACTATCAGGAGGAGGTATGATGCAATGTTATGATTTGACATTGTTGACAGGTTGAGTATGATGTGGTGTGTTGGTTCTTAGTGCTTACATGTGTTGAAGTGTTGGAACATCTTGCATGATATACATTGATCCAATTATGATGACAGTGTAGTGTCTTGTCATAGATAATAGGTCATTGATGATAGACCTCTCCATGTGGTTGGTTCTTGTTTTCATGTCTCAAGTAATGCAAGTGCATCAAGCTATGCAGAGTTTATGAGCATCATGTGTGAGATCTAGTTGTGTGATGTTAAGACTCATGTGATTGGTCATTTGTTCTTAGAGAGGTTCATAGGTTGTAATCTTATGATGTTGCTTTTTCTACTGTATGTGATAATGCTTCACTCATATCAAGTTAGATCATGGTTAGAGTGTTGTTGCTTCAAGGTTGTGTATGCTTTATATTTCACAAAGAGTTGACACATGGTGTTGGTAAGTTGTTCAAAGGCACCATTCACAAAGTGTTTTCAAGGACATGATATATTTGTGATGATAAGATTAAAACTTGCAGAGAATGGTATTTTTGATATGATTAATCTTCTATTAATAAGATTTTCTATGATTGGAATTAAAAATACTCAGTTGTATTCACTGTGATTGGTCTGCTCTTCATGGAATACATAGACACCAAAGTTTTGCAGAGAGTTGGTATTTTATCACTTAAGGTTCATAGTTTCAATGATGCTCATGAATGTAATGGTGGTTGGTATGATGTTCTCTTCATGCTAAGTTTAATCATTCTTCTCAGTAACACTAAGACATAGAGATTTCATAGCAGAGTTCAATGCTAAATGATCAGAGTTCATCTTTGAAAAGAAATCAAAATTTATTATTCACCTTTTAGAAATGTCTTAAAGTGCTTTTGATGCATGTCTTATAAATAAAAGTGCTTTTTGTTTTAAAAGAGTATTGACCTGTTGCACAGGTCACGGGCCACTTAAGTGGCATCCTAAAGGGTAAGAGAGTCATTGGGAAATTGGCCCCTCCTCCTTTACAAACTTGTTCTTCAGGTCTTCATCATGAGCGGTGGAGAGCTTGAATTATATGCATGTGAATGAGGAGTATATCGTTTTAGAAAACAACCATCGAATATGGAGCATATAGGTGCATGAGCCCGATTAATATGAGTAAGGGTCTTTTTTAAGTGGGAGATATCATATTTTTTTGGAGAGTTTAATTTTGTTTTAAAAAGCCATTGAATATTATAATTCATTCAAAGGTCTTTTTTTAAAAAGTTTTATTTTGGGAAGAGCACGATTTTTGTGGCATTGAATATGCTTTAAGAGGGGAGTTTTATTAAGCCTTTAATGGCTTTAATTTGAAATTAGAAACTTTTTTATTATTTTCTATTTTGATGGGCTATGGAGTGTCATAAGGAGTTATATGCTATTTATGAGGAGAGTTTTTAGAATGTGCAAAGGCAGGAAATGATTAAGGAGAAGTTTATTTTGGAAATTATTTTTAGAAGACTTTTGTTCTTCTTTTTATTCTTATTTTCTTGCAGAGAATATAAAGAGAGTATAGTTTGAAGAATATTTTGAAAAGATTATATTATTTGAAGTTTTTCTTTGTATGATGGAAGATGTTTTTAGTTTTTCTTTGAAGAAATTTTTATTGCAGATGAATGTGCAGAGAAGAAGAATATGAAGAAAAATTGAATGGGATTTGATATTATTTTATTTTGGAAGAGTATGAGGAAAATGAAGGAAAGCATAAAATGAAAAGGTCATCACAGGTGCATTGTAATATGAAGAAAAATTGTTTTTTTCTTGTAGGGGTAGAATGATTTTATTAAGGATTTATTTTGTTGAGAAGATGAAGAGATTTTTTGAGAAGAAGAAAATGGATATGAGAAAAGAAGAATATGAATGGCAGAGGAATTTAATATTATTTTTGGTAGGTTCTTTATTGATAAAAGAAATATATGCAAAGTTGAATATGAGGATTGTGAAGGATGTGAAAGGACATTTTTGTATTTCTTATATATATTGGTTTTTTAGATGCATTGTGTGAGTGTGGTTGTTGTGCAGATCAATGAAAAAGTTAATTTGATGATACAGTTGTAATGGATGTGAACCGATATGAAGACAACTTGTATGACACAATTTGAATCAAATCAAGTATGAAGGCAATATGAAATTGAATCTAGATCAGGTGAATTGATTGAGCATCAGATGCAGGTTGAAGACATACACATGGAGAAATTACAAATGGAGTTTGTATTATGCAGAGATGGGATAATGAATTGAATGGAAACAGAGTAACCCTTTGATTTTGTTTATCATTTCTATTGGTGATTGGGTTTGCCAGTGAGGCACAGTATGCTAGTGAGGCTTGTGGTCAGTGAGACCTTCCTATGCCAGTGAGGCTTATGGTCAATGAGACCTTCCTATGCGAGTGAGGCAATATTAAGTCAGTGAGACTTTTTTGTATGCCAGTGAGGCAATCACAAGTTAGTGAGACTTTGTAAAGTGAAGATTTTATAATTTAAGCCAGTGAGGTAGTTTGAGTGGTTTTTCTACCCCGGGAGGGTTTTCCACTCTTTAATTCTTCTTGTGTTGATGTCTTGTATAATTTCTTGTGTTGATGATTTGCATAATTTCATGTGTCTTATATAATTTAAGATTTGGTGAATGTGTTGATTCATTTCAGACAAATCTTATTGACAATTCTAAAGAGGAAATAAAAATTGGTTTTTGTGTATCAACACTGATTCACCCCCCCTCTTAGTGTTGATTGTACTCCTACAACCACTTGTTTCTTCTTCTCCAAAGACTCTGTCACTCCTGCCATCTCGGTCATTTATGTTGATACAATTCATATTCATTCCACTGGGTCAATCCAATCCATTCATTCATCCCCTTCCTTTAGGAAATTTTTTGATAGTCCTAAACATGGTTTGGAAACTGCTTTAGGTTCTCCCCAATCTATGCCAAGTTTGTCATCACCATCTTTTGACATAAATACTCAATTTGACTTAGAGAAACTTCTATCTGAGTTTGTACAAGTTTCAAGTGTGAATATTCCTGGTGTTGTTTTGACTAATACTTCACCCATTGTGACAACAACTTTTGTGAGTGTAACCCCTTCCACTCAAACCATGGCTGCCGGTCCAGAAAGAAGTTCATCTACACTTCCCCCTTGGCTTTCATCTTAGACACCTAGAAGGAAGAAGCAAGTCATCTCTCAGATGACTTTGATTTTGAGTAGTGGACACCTGTAAAGGCAAAGACTAAGAAAAAGCCAAAGACTCTTTCCAGGTTGTTTGAGAAAGAAGGTTACGGGTATGCAGAAGTAGCTCAGCCTCCTCCAGATAAAACTATTGAAGAAGTGAACATCACTGATTATTCCATCACAAGAATTGAGTTAGGGAAGATAACTCATGAAAGTGCTAAGGAAGATGCTCAATCTACACTGAATTCTCTCATTGTGAAATTTGATGAAGTGAAAAAGGTGAAAGATCAATATATAGACAAAGCAAAATAGTTAAATTCAGTGCTCCAAAAGATTACTCTATCTTCTACGTCAGTTGAGCCTATGTCTATAACCATTGAAGATCCAGTTATTCAAAAGGTGGAAAAAGTGCATACAAGAGGCAAGGTAGTCGGTGAGTTCCTAGACCAAATGATTGCACAAGGATCTGGAGAGAATGGAAAAGATGGAAGACATAAGATCAGAGTTAAATAAAACTGTTGATGCTTTTTCTTAGGAACAACAAGACATAGAAAATAGTTTGCAAGCTTGGGTTAAGATGAAGAAGCTCAAGTTGAGCGTATTGGTGGAAATTGGGATCATTTCCAATAGAGAAATGTTTGTAGAGGTCAAATAAACCATGATTGACAAAGTGAGCGTTATCAAGGAATTGATCAAAGACTTGCGAAGTGCTTGAGAAGTCAGTGAAGACAATGATTTGAATCTTGTCAACAAGATTGAAGAATTTCGTTGTAAGTTACTTGATGACAACCAAAAGTTTCTTTCCTCAAATACAGTGATCCAGGAATTCAACAGCATGATCCAAAAGGAGTTTGAAGATCAAGCCTTTTCATTGGTTATCGATGGACAAGTTGTTGGATATTCAGTTTACCTTGGACAACCTCAAAGTGTTTTTAGGAAGGCACAAGAAAGCTTGTAACACTGTTAAGGATTCAATCACAAGAGTCCTTGCTACCTCAAAGCATACTTCAGGACCGGATAATGATGAAGTGCAAGCAATCATGAAGAAGTATGAGGAATTCATGGAGAAAGACGGTGGAGAATGCTAGATGTGCCTTGTTTAATTTTCAGTATTTTCATGCTTTATGTAATTTGTTCTAGACATATTTACATGTCATTTTCAAAAATGTAATTACATGTAAAAACAAAGAAGTCCTAAATCAATGTGGACTCTTTTGTTGAATAAGTCAAATTTAGGTTTACTTTTCCTATAATAGCTCTCAACTCTCCTCTATATATATGAGGGAGTTCTTTTGTATTAAGGACCTTTAATCTTTTGAAGTGAAGCACTACCCATTTTGAGAAGCATACTTGAATCTTTGTGTTGAATGTGCATATCAAGAATTGATCAATAAAAGAAGCAGATTGTCTCCAACCTTCGTTTTGGAATACGTTTGTTGTATGAAAGAGTGTTCTTATGTCTCTCTTGTCATATTATCTTGAAGTTGGTTTATGAGTAACATATCATTTCGTTATTGAAGGGAAATCATATTTGATATTGATAAACTTTGTGTTATCATATTACATTTGGAGTTATATTTTTTGTGTATGAATCTAGTTGAGAGCTTGTAGACTTTATGCCGCAATTGTCATCTATATTCTTGTGAATCTATGGTGTTATTAGTTGATAGACTTTGAGCTACAACTTGTTGCATTGGTTATTTCATGGAATCATTTTTGGGAATAACTTGGAGACTTTGAGCTGGAAGTTATTGCTTTTGTTAGTGCAATCTTATTTGTGACACATGTTGAGAGACTTTGGGCTACAACATGTATCATCTCTGATATCTTTGGAATCATCGTGGAAATTGGCAGGAGACTTTGTGTTACTATGGATTTTCTAGTTACTATTGTTTGCTGGTATCATCCTTGTTGTTCCTATGACTAACGGGATTGGGTATCAGCTATTATTGCTCCAACTGGTGTTATTTAGTTTCTTATTTGTTGTGATCATCAAGGTCATTATTGTAATGTTTTTCCCTTATTCTGAAAGAAGATAATATGTGAATGGAGACACCCCTATGGATAGTTGTAGTGCACATAAGCATAGTTTAATTATTAGTTGATTTAGTTATAAATAAGAAGGGAGCCTCCCCTTTCTGAGAGGAGAGATTTAATCTCACTGTACTATGGTTGATATAACCATTTTTTTCTCAGTTAGTGGATAACAAAATATTCACTCAACAATTTTTGGTGACTCTATTGGGGATCGAATACATAACTAAGAGCCTCACGATTTTGGTTGAAGTATACCAGCCTTATTGTTTGTAATAGTTTTGTTTTTCTGATCTATTGTGTGTTACAATTGCACTTTGGTTGAACCAAGGTACACACAAAGAAGAAGAGCTCAAGGATTTGTGGATCCTATTTTTGAATTGATGCAACAACATAACTGAAATCTTTTGCCTGCACGTATGAGATCTCCTCTTTAGCGTAAACAAAGTTTTCCTCCACCAACGTAAGATCTCCTATACCAAGTGAAGCTTCAAGTGCTCATAGAAATCCACCCATTATACAAGTTTAGAGGTTTGTTATTCCTCTGTTTAATCAAAGAAGAATGGATTTTCAAGGTCCTTGGGGTAATAAATTTGGGCCACTAAATTTGGCTTAGCCACTACATGAGCCAATTGGGGCTCGCATAAGAACTTTCCCAAGTTCTACGGCGATGGTAAGCAACATCCTGACAAACATATTACAGCTTTCTATATTGCATGTGGTGTTCTTGGGGTAGAACATGAAGATGTGTCTATGAGGTTGTTTGTTGAAACACTTCAAGGAGTAGCTGCTGATTGGTTCTATCACTTTCCAGCAAGAACCATTACTGGTTGGAATGTACTTCAGACCAAATTTGAAGCAAGGTTCAAACCTATTGAAGATGAACATGCCTTATTGGCTTAGCTTACACAAATGAAGAAAGAGCCGCAGGAACCCATGCGTGAGTTCATAGCTAAATTCAACAAGCTGACAAATAGGATTCCAGCTACTGGACAACCTACAGCTAAAAATCTGAAATGTTTTTTCATCAACACTTAATTGCCAGAGGTAAGCTTTCTCCTACAAAGGGCTAATCTAGCTGAATTGGCAGCTGCCCAAAGTCTAGCTCTTGAGATTGAAGATGATTTAATCCTTGCTTGAAAAATAAGGAAAGATACAAATAGGTCCAAAGGGTAGACTTTTTCAAATGCACCTTATACAAGTACCATGGATCCCATGGTACAAACGCTTGCCAATGAGTTGTTGGTTCTCAAAAAATAGATGTCTCAAAGTTCGTCCATTCCCTCCTACAAGAACATTCCAAGGAGGATGTTCCCATATGCTCCTAATTATCAAGGTAATGCTGCAAGAAATGAAAGTCAAAACAGGCTTCCTCCACCACAAGGAAGACTTGCTTTAGAAGCACCACCTGTGAATACAACAGTTGGCTATTATGAATCAGAGCAAGACAATCTACCCCAATTAGAACATGATCAGGAAGATGATGCTAACTTCTTTACAGAGGGTGAAGAGGAAGTATCTAACATCAGGTTCCTAAACTTTGAAGATGAAACAAAAAAAGAAGAAGATGCCTATGGCGAATCATATGATGTTTTAACCCGGTCTCAAAATCAATTTAATCATCAACAAGTGGCTGACAAAGGGAAGTCAAAAGAAGATCCTCGACCTGCAATTACCATTGCTAAGAGGGGCACTCCTTTACCTTTTCAACCGAAGGATGTGATGGGTAACAAGCAAGTACATCAGATCCTCTTGCTTCATCTTTTGTACCTAGGACTAGTACCTCAAATGTCAAACCTCAAAATGAGAATGTTTTGTCCTATGTGGCTCTTTTGATATCATAGACCATGCCAAAAAGACAAAAATTCAAATGTCAGAGGTTGAATACCTATAAGCTAATCTTGATCAATTTGATAGGTTAGCTATATATGCCAAAATTAAAGTTGCTCCTAATGGCCAAGATTTTTCCAAGGCTGTCCTTGTTGCTCCTAAAGCAAGACCTACTCAGAGCAACCTAGTTTCTTCTCCTTCGTCCACTATAAGGAAAATAGAACCATTTTATATTTCCTTGCCTGTTAACGATCATAAACTCAGTAATTGTGTCATAGACTTAGGTGCTTCTGATAATATGATGCCTACTAAAGTAGCCAATGCTTTGGGTTTGACATTAACAAAAACTTTTGGCCGATGTTTTTCCATGGAGACAAAGTAAGTTCCTCTAATAGGGCAGATCAAGGATGCATAGTTTGCATTTGCAGCTTTCCTGGAAAAGAGGATCGAAATGATAGTCTTGGTAGCTGATGTCCCAGCCTCATATGGGATATTATTGGGAAAAAATTTCTATAAGGATGTTGGTGGGGAAATAAATCTGGATTGGTCAAAAGCTAGAATACCTGTCAAGGGTATTATGAAAAAGCTCCTTCCAGAAAGGGAGTCCAAATACACCGTGATAATATCCAAAGATCCAAAAGCTCAGATTTTGTTTGAATCTTCTAGAATGTGCACATATTTTCTGACAACTAATGAAGTTACCGAGTCTTCTGATGAAGATTCAAATGGGGATCTCATAATAGAAAATGCTTCTTCTTCAACTGAAGAAAATCTAGATTTTGAAACAACAAAGATGGAAAGTTTAGATGATGTTTGGACTTTAGAATTTGATGGAAATTGTTCCTCCACTAGATATGGAGCAGGGATAGTCCTCATATCCCCCAAAGGAGAAATTTTCCCTTTTTCCTTCAAACTAAAGTTCGATAATACCAACAACACAATTGAGTATGAGGCTTTGTTGTTAGGCATGGATGTTGCAAAAAGCAAGGGAATCAAAAATATCCATGCACAGGGTGATGCTGAGTTGGTTGTTTGCTAGGTAAGAAACCTTTAGTAGTCAAAGAATGAAAGACTAAGGCATTACTGCAATTGAGTCTAGGATTGCATAGAAGATTTTGACACTTTCAACATTGTTGTTGTTCCAAGGGAATATAATGACAGAGAAAACTCTTTGGCTGTGTCGACTACTTTTATGATCCCAAATAAGGATTTCAAGGGGAGTAAATATACTATTGAGTTGGTCTTTCGACCAAGTGTTCCAGACAATTCTACCTACTGGCAAATCTTCAATAGTGATGATCAAATCATCTCATTCTTGGAGAAGTCAAAAAATTTCAACGAGTTGTATTTCGAAGGAAGTGACTCTCCTTCCTGAGAATCTATTTCTAAAGTAGATCCAGAGATTGACAAAGAAATACTACAGCTCAAGGGGAATAAGATTCCTAAAGGTTTGGTGTCTCTTGAGAAGCTTTTTGATAAGCATGACCGTTACATCAAATGTCAACAACAATCTGGTTTAAAGTCATCAACTGAGGTTGAGCAAGTCAATCTGGGCATAGAAAGTGATCCCAAATTAGTCAATATTGGGAAATGTTTCACAATGGAAGAAAAGAACAAGTTTGTAACACTCTTACGTCAGTACATTGATGTGCTAGCCTACTCATATGACGACTTGAAATCTCTTCGTCTGAAAGAAGTCCAACACAAGATTCCCCTCAAGTCAGGATATCTGCCTCACAATCATAAGCAGAGATAGTATAATTCAAAAATCTCAGGTATCATTCTCATTGAGATTCAGAAGATGCTCAATGCCAGAATAATTTTCCCTATCCATCATTCTACGTGGATAGCTAATATTGTGCCAGTGAGAAAGAATAATGGGGAAATTCACATTTGTGTGGATTTCTGATTTATCCGAATCAATCATCTTTAAAAGATAATTACCCACTATCGGTGATGGATCAAGTCCTCTAAATAGAGATGGTTTCAGAAATGTTGTCAATGTTAGACAGTTTTTTAGGATACAATCAGGTGGAGGTTAGTGAAGAAGACTAGCATAAGACTGCTTTCACCACTCCATGGGGTACTTTTACGTATTGCAGAATGCCTTTTGGACTTGATCAATGCTGGTGCTACCTTCCAAAGAGCAATGGACCTAGCCTTCCATGATGAAATGGGTAAGTTCATTGTTGTATACCTTGATGATTTAACTATCTTTTCTAAGAATCATTTAGATCATGCTTATCACTTACGACAAGTTTTGGAGAGATGCTGCCAGCATGGTATTTCCCTCAATCCCAAGAAATCTATTTTTGGGGTGACAGAAGGTAACCTTCTTGAGCACATTGTGTCCAAAGAAGGTACCAAGATTGATCTTGAGTGGGTCAAATCTATCCAAGGTCTATTCTATCCAAGGTCAAATCTATCAGAAAGTACACTTTTTCTTCAGGAAGGTTAATTTTCTATGAATGTTTGTTCTAGATTTTGCAGAGACGACTCGTCATATTGTTGATATGATGAAGGGGAGTTTACTTTTCGATGGAGTGCAGAAGGTAAAGAAGCTTTTAATGATATCAAGGAAGCAATTGTGCATGCTCTGGTTTTGGTTTGCCTAGATTATACTAAGGATTTCATTATGTATAGCTATGCTTCCAAGCACACTCTGTTAGCAATTTTGGTACAACAAAACAAGGAAGGTATCGAATCTCTAATTACATTTATGAGTTGTCCTTTGAAGGCTCATGAACTCAAGTATTTAACAATGGAGAATCATGCCTATGCTGTCATCAAGGTAGTCAAACATTTCAGTACTACATCTTGAACTCCCACACCACTGCATTAGTACCTAATTCAATAATTAAGTCTGTCTTAACTCAACAAGAATTTGGGAGTAAGCGAGGCAACTAAATTTCCAAGATCTAGGAGTTTGATCTGGATATCAAGCCCACCAAGTTGGTTCATGGGAAAGGCTTGTGTTAGTGGATTGCTGATAATGTACCAAAAGAAATAGGAGATGAGGAAGAAGCAAATGATGAGGTATTTCCCATAGTTATGCTCGTCAGTACAATAGATGAATGGTACTCAAATATTACACACTTCCTCACCTATGGGGAATGTCCTAAACACCTATCCTACAAAGAGAAGAGGACGATCAAACTTAAGGCTGCAAAATAGACAATGGTTTGTATAAAAGGAGTATTGATGGAATTTTTCTACGTTGTGTCGATAAGGTGCAACAGGGTAAACTAGTGGAGTCTTTTCATAGTTTAGCATGTGGTGGACATTTCTTAGCACCAATGACAACTCACAAAATCTTGCAAGCTAGGTATTACTAGCCCACACTTTTCCAAGACACATACAACTGGGTGCATAAATTTAAATCATGTCAAAAGTTTGTGGGAAAACCCAAGTTGGCAGCACTACCCGTCAAGCTAGTATTAATTAAGGAACATTTTCAATTGTGGGGTATTGACTTCATTGGTGCAATGAATCCACAGTCAAGTGCAGGGCATAGTTATGTTCTCACAGCAACTGATTACTTCATCAAGTGGGTGGAATCCATCGCAGTGAAGCATGCCACTTATGAAGTAGTTTGTAGTTTTCTCAAGGAGAATATCATATCAAGGTTTGGAGTGCGAAACAAAATAGTAGCAGATAACGCTACTTGTTTTTCTTCCCACGAGATAACTGTTGGCAGGAGACATTGCTTTGATGGTTAAGGTAGAATGTTGTCATTGATGGAAATAAGGATTGATGACAGATAGGGATGTTATGGAAGCTATTAAGTCTACTCTTGAGTCAAGACAGGTAAAGGGACTCATGGTCTGGAAGACTAACCTAGTCATAATGACTAAATATGGACAGTATACAGGTCAAGGAGAGAGTGATGGTATGCCTCCGTAGTTGAAGATCATAGTCTGTAGTTCTGATATGTTATTCACAGCTATCTTTTGATGTTATGTCCCAGTGTTGAAGTCCTGGCTTCCTCTGAAATTCATACTATGATTTGTCTAAGTTTAGGTGAATAGAGATGAGTCAGAAACAATGTAGAGTATATGAGTAAACTGGCCTACATTCCTCTACTAGTGAATATTTTGATTTACAGTTTTGAGGCAATGTAGATACATGACATAAGCATTTAAATCCAGAGTTGTAGAGCTTGAAGTTCATCGGATCACATTTTACAAGTTCTTCAATATCAGCTTCTAATTTGACAGTATCTCATAGTGATAGAACAACAATTTTGAGATCCACATTTTGTTGAAGAAGATTATTATGTCCTATGGTTCTGAAGGTATGATAACAAGTCAATAATGAATTCTAGGTATGCATCTCAAAGTCTCATATGGTTTGCATTGAAAGTTATGATATGATAGTCAAGTTAGTTGAGTGTGTACTTAAGGACAAAGCTGACACTCATGCGAGATCAATATGTGGTGAAGTTATATTGTTTGGATCATCAATCTAAGTGGCTGCATAATAGGTCTCGATCTATATGAAGATTCCTGAATATTTGTTTGAGTTTGCATTACTATTTGTGCATAAGATCAAGCTGACATGGTATAATATTTGTGTACACATTTCATGCTTGGCATGTTGACCTAGTTGTAAGATAAATCATATTGCAGATCATATGTACTCGATGGATTTCAGTATTGGTGAGATAGAAACATGTGAACATAGTGCGAATTTGAATTTTGTAATAAGAAAAAAGCAATAAAGGAAAAAGAACAGGGTATATGTGAAACAAAGCAGAAAAATAGGGTAGATATAATGAAGACTTTTGAATCTATGTACTGAGATGTTAATAGTACTGCATTCCAACATTTTGTAGATGCATTTGTAGCAATTATCTCTAGGCAGTGAGCCAATCCTTCTTCTATCTTCTCCTCTATTTACTTGGCAGTGAGCCTATTGTAGTGATCACTTCTTTAGACAGTGAGTCCTTGGGCATTGAGCCTTCATGTAATTCAGTTTTGATATCATAATATATTGTGAGCTAACACTCATTGTGGTTTTTCCCTTTTTGGGTTTTCCACGTAAAAATCTTGGTGTCTACGTGTTACGAATTTGTGGCTGCTCCTCTTATGTTTGTTTTGCTTTCATGTTATTGAATTTCGTAAACAGATAAATGAATATGTGAAAGAAAAGTTTCAGAGTGTAATAGGTGGAATTTAGATAGTTGGTTTTGTGGGTGTTTGATGTCTATCCTCCTTTCACGAATTACATTCAAGGACCTTGGGTGAGTGGAAAAGCACTATCAGGCCCTTGATCACTGTGAGATGTAGGGAACCTTGGATTTTTATGATTTGATTGCCAATTATCTTCTCTTATGCTTAATTATACATCAAAAACCTAATCTTGCAAATACAACAGTAAATAGATAAATTATTCAGTATCCCACTACAGAGAGATGTAAAATGATAAATGAAAGTGCACCTATTTCTGAAGTTTAGGATGCAGAATAGTCGGGGACTAAAGAGTGGGTGCCCAAGTCCAAGGCCCTAGTTTTTGTCAGGATTTGGAAACAAGATCTACTATCTGTGCCTGTTGTACCAGAGATTTTCCCATTGCAAAACTTTGAGGACTAATGAGTGGGCGCTCTAGTCCAAGGTGCTCTTTTCTGCTCTGCTCTGTAATTCTAACACTCTGTTGTACCCTCCTGCAACTTCACTTTATTTGTATCTCCAACCTGTACCCTGCAATTATGAAAACTTTGGGAGGGGGTTGTGGTGTTTAGAGGCTTGCCTCAGTCAAGCCCCAGAGAGACATTCAAATCTTCTGAACACCATTGTCAGATGGAGAGTGTGTACCCTTGGGAGGCAGAGGCAAAAACCAAATGATAAATACTCAAAAACACAATAGATGTCACCTTGTAGTGAAGATCTTATGGAAGGAAGAAGCTCTTCATGCCATGAGGAGACGATTACTTAAATCTGCAAATAAAAACACATAGACAACACAAATATGCTCTTACAACACAATGAAAGCTTTGAATCACCTTTAGAACACAATAGCTTGCTAGTAATCATCTAGTTGAAATATTGTAATCATCTAGTTTATAAATGAATGCCTAAACATGCTTATATATGCAACTACAAACACTCCCACCAAGAATTTCGTAATTCAAACTTGTCATGTCAGCATAGTTCCTAATTAATGGTCACAAGTCGACACTAGAAATTTGGACCTGACCCAAAATAGGGCAAGACTAGGGTGCGGGTGCCCAAGTCCTTCCCCCTATTTTGGTCAGGGTTAGGTTCAAGGGATCCCCCTAGGTCCCATTTGCCATAAAACCTAGGGTTCATTTCATCAGGATGTTAACATATGATGCAAGATGTCCTAAATGTAGATAAAAGACCTAGGAGCTAAACCTTATGAGGGAAAAGCCCCCAAGGGGACATTTTCTAACATTACATTTAGTCCCCACTTTAATGTATGTATAAACACAAGGCTAATACATGCATTAAAGTATGGTCAACAAACACAACAAACACACCAAGCACAGAGAAGTCACGCCAGACACATTGAAGACAGTAACATGCACGTAAAACACGGAGAAGACAGCTACAATCATGCAAAACACGGTGAATACACTGAATGCATAGAAGACAGTTAATGTATGGAAGACATAGATGATTTATTTTCTTTTCTTTTTCTCATATATATGAAATGCAGATGCAAGTACAAGAAAGTAAACACACCTCCCATAATGCAGGAAGTACTCATCGCACTAGTCTTTAAACTACATATATGGGGCAACACACACACACAAGACACGTAAAACCTCCCAAAATGTAGGAAGCACTTATCGCGCTAGTCTTTAGATTGCATATGGGGCAACAAACGCACCAAACAAAGCAAGCACACCAAACACACACACTTTGAGGATACGGAGAAAACACGGCAGACAAGCGATAGAGTGTTCCTATTTCTAGGTTCATCACCATATCAGGCACATTACAGGCACACACCGACGATTGGGCTTCACCACAACAATCATCGAAGACATGCTTAAGGGTTGAGTTAGTCACAAAACTGCTCCCCGCCTCCTGATGAGGACTTTTTGAAAATAACATGATGGGCACTCTTCGCAAGAGATACACCACCCCCGCCTTCAAAGAGGGCTTAAGATGATTGATTGATTGATTGATTGATTGCAAACAAACTCAGAGTGCAGGAAGTACTCATTGCACTAGTCTTTAAACTGCACTTGAGGACAAGCACATTACTAACATCTACAATAGACAGCATACCTTATAGATGCCCCCACCTTAAGGTGGTTGATATCAGGTATCGATATCAAGCACATTAAGGTAGGAAGAAAACACACAAGGGAACATAGACTTTCATAAAGCCCATGCCCCCCTAAGGTGACATGTACTTTACGATCGCCAAATCTTCCCATAAACACATCCCTGCAAGAAACATGTTAGTGTCTACATAATCATGATAATGCATATGAAATCTGAGGCATGGAAGATTCAAGATAGACATAGTGCACGGAGCAGCAGTATTGTTATGGTTTGTAAATGAGATAAAAACATCATCAAAATCACTACACACAAAGCATGAGTGCTTCTACTAGCCAAGTGTCGAATAAAATATACAACCCCATCATCATATTAGGAACTAAGTCCAATTTTTGATTTCTCGCTAAAGGGATGCTAGGTCTGCATCAGTATAAATGTTTTTCATCATTCGCTTGCTAGATAGAAGCACTAGAGGAAGGGAAACAATAAATAAGAGAGGAGAAACAAGTGTCTTAGGGACAGTCACGTAGGAGGGTGCCCCCAATTCACCAACCGCAATGCTATGTCCATAAGACACAACACACAACAATAAAATCAGAGAGAGAGGCAATATAGAAGAATGATGATACAAATAAAAGGTTACAACAGAGGTGGTCTCTTGGTATCCCATACCTTACAAGAGAATCAGGGGTCATCCTAGGAGTCCTAAACAACACAACACATCATGGGGGAAGCACATCACGAGAGAGATAAAGGGTTAGAGATACTTACCTGTAGGATCTTCATGCTAGGTCTCGTCATCAAGTAAATCATCGTCATCCTCCCACTCCCTAATGTTAGAGGAAACTGGGACATAAGGTACCATAGCCCAAGGTTGTTCATCTCTAGGATCATCTTTGTTTGGTTCAATGTTTGGATCAATGTTTTCTTGTTGAGAGGCAAGGTTTATGGCATAAGCTTGTCTTCTTCATCTTCTTTCTCTTGCTTTTCTATTTCTCTTTCTCTTACTACTTATCTCTTGTAAGATAGGGCTTTGCTCTTTCATAGGTTTTTGCAAATTGGAAGATGAAGCACCAAGATCAAATCTCATTTGTCTAGGTGGAATGTTTTGTTGTTGACAATAACCTCCCGATCCTTGTAAGGATGGTGGGGGAGGAACCTCAGCATAGGGACCTTGTCCTTTCGGTCTAGGGTTCTCTTCAAATGCGGGTTGCTTGTCTTTTGTTATTTCTTGCATAGAGGGACCGACCATTGGATGTAATAGTTTTGCTTTGTAATTTTTATAGCTCAAGAAGTTAAAGTGTGTTTTCGGCTCTGGTTTCTTTTCAGTTTTGTCCCAAAAGTAATCCAATGTGCAATGTTTTCTTGCGACCAAAGGTTTATACTTATCACGCGGGATAGTAATTCCCAATTTAATGTGAAAGAGGTCAGAAATGGGGACAACATCAAACCATTGTTCTACATGTTTCTCAAATACCATTACCAACAATGATATCTTCCCAGAGGTGTTTATAAAGGTTCCCTTATGTGTTTTAATCATCATGTCTGAAGGGTCATAAGATCCTTGCATTAATTGATGTGCAAATAGGAACTCTTCTGTGGCGACATTAGTCATGCAATTATGATCAATAAGAGTTCCATCCACAGGGTTTCCCATTATTTCCACAATGATGTAAAGAGGTCCTTCAGTGTCTCTGATTGTTCTATCTTGAGGTGTAAACACAATTTCAAGTTTAGGGACCTTTCTCTTCATGTAAGGCCTAGGAGGGAACCTATTGTTGTTGTTGAGATTAGAGGCCATGTGTATTGTTGATAACTGAGAGGGGGGGGTGAATCAGTTATCCTAATTATTTCTTCTTTTGAACTTTCTTATTAATCAATGCAGTATTGAATCAAACAATAAAACATTACCATGAAATGAGAAACACATGACACAGTATTTTTGACATAGAAACCCTATTAAGGGATAAAACCACGGGGTGATTAACCCAAAAATTATTCTCTATTAAAAGAATAAGAAGTTACAAGAATGGCACTTGCCATTTAGGGCTCACTGCTTGAGCACACTGCTCACAAAGAGGCACACTGCCTACAAGGAGACACACTGTCTACAAAAGAATGTTATACAATATTTGAACTGATTGGAAGTGTTAGCACTTATTTTGACCTGGGGTTGATTTGTCATGATCAGGAGGTTTCTTCATCTGAAGCCTTCATCTTCTTGCCCAATTTTTCTAAGTGTTGGACCTCCTCAGCATTTTTCAACTGCAGCATCATATTTTCCTGAGGAGGAGGTCGTCATCATCATCTTGTCTTCGATGATGATCTTCATCAGCATGTTCTTCGTCGACTTGTTTTTCTCATCGTCATCATCATATTTCAACTGTCGGGTGATGTTTGCTTATTATCCTGATGATACTGGTGAGCTACAGTGCGCCCTCAGTTGCTTGCGAGGGTGATTTTTCAAGTATCCGGTGATCTTCCGAATATCACCTTGCTCAAACATGATGACGATGTTGCCCCAATGTCTTGAAGGGGTTATTCTCTAAGTTGTCGACCTGACTTGTTTTTTCTTAAGGGTCATCGTCATCATGATATTTCCAGTTATCATCCTGCTGCTTGCGGAGGTCATCATATTTTCTGCCTTCATGATATTTCGCCGGGGTGATATTTTTATCATCGGGTGATCTTGGTTATGATCATCCTGATGATGTTGTTGAAGAGTTCTAAGTGCGACCCGATATTCACTAGGGTCATCATATTTTGAACGTCAGGATGATCTTGGTCAATATCATCCTGATGATGTTGTATCACTTCTTGTTCGTTGTTTTGTCATCCTGATGATGCTGACGTCATCCGTATATCAGGGTGATATTTTTCTTTCTGCCTATCTGCATCATGATATTCTCGAAGGAAGGGGTGATATTTTCATATCACCCGGATATATGTTTGCTCGAGCATCATGATGATGCTAATATCAAGGAGATATCCGCCTGTTGGTTTCGCGCATTATCTACTGGGGGTGATCTTTTCAAGCATCATCATCATATTCAGTTATCGCCCCGATCTTATAGAGGAGCTACAGTGCAACCTGATATTTGAGCATCAGGAGGATATTTCCAAATATCCGGTTGTCTTCCGAATATCATGATGATGTTAATATGATGATGACATCATCAAGGTCCGGGGGGGTCATATTTCTAACACTGATCATCTTAAAGAGACCTCCTGATATTTGCAAACATGATGATGACGTCATCCAGATATGCGAGTTGGTGCGCAGTAGGCAGATATGATGATGACGTCAGCAGTATATGATGATGACGTCATCAGGATGTTCATCGGCCAGACTTTTGTTATAAGCTCAGCAGGAGGATGTTCCTCCGGTGGATCAGGTTGCGCCGGTTATCATGAAGGGTATATTTCAAATATCATGATGACGTCAGGGTGATATTTCGAACAACAGGATATCATGCTGCTGGAGGATGATGATGATGAGGTCTATACTAGTGTCGTCAGGAGCAAAAGCACCGACATGATATATGCTCATGACCTAGTATATAAAGTGTTATTGAGGTCATCGCGGGGTGCATGTGGGATATTGTTATCCTGCATTTTCAAACATCATGATGATGAATCTCGGCGGGAAATGCTTGCGATAGTCTGTATGATGATCTTCCCAAGGCCGCGGGTTGGTGCGCCATTAATGGCGATTGTTGCAGAGGTATGGGCGATGGCGTGGGTCGATCTTGTACCCGACTGAGGGTGTACATCAGCGGACAGGGGCGCAGGGCTCGAGAAATCTTCCTGTCTCCTCTCCTACCTGCTGCATTCAAGTTTGGGCGCCAATCTGGTTGTGTTTGAGCGCCATTTCCATGATACTGTGTATCTGGCGGGATTTTTGGTCAACATTGTAATTAATTGCTGAGCACCTACCTGGCTGTTATAAGCAGGTGGTCTTGCTCATTTGAGAGGTTGTTGAAAGTTGATGATTTTGGCTCTGTAATGCATAACAAGCTGATCTGGTTGCTCTGTACAGCTTACCTGTGAGTTTATGTATCTCTTGTTGTTTGTTTTTGGCATGAACCCACTGATTTCATGATTAAACTTATATGAGAAATGCTGTTTGGCATGTGTTGTGTTAATTCTGTCTCCAGTATTGCATGTATTCTTCTTCTGAATCTGGATGTTTGGTAATGTTTAGATTCTAGAGCATAGAATTCCTATGTTGACTGTCTGATCTTTTAACTTCTACTCAAGGGGTAGATTAAACTGTTTTCAGGTTGAACATTGGGAGGGATATACTGCAGTAGGGATACCATAAGTAGAGATAACCTAACACTTTGTATTGGGAGATGCCTGTAAGGCAGGTATCACACATATCCCCTTGAAATCCAGTTTTAGTTGTTCATGCTGATCATTCACAAGTGTATGTCTACTGACTCCAGGCCCTGGATAGGCACCAATCATGCTTTGTTTTGTGTTATAACCATATCCAGCTTTGCATCCACATTTAAACTCCAAAGCAAAATCTAAAACCAACATTAGGACATTAGAGTTAGTTTTAGGAACCTCAGTCCTCTGTCTACAACTGCAAATAGGCCCAAAGCTAGCCCCTTTGCCCTTATCTTTCAGTTTTGGTCTACTTACAGGAGGACTCATCTGCTTTCTGTCAACATCCCAGCCTTGCATGCATATCCTCATGGATGTTGAGTAGGGAATACCCCCCTAGGTCTTGCAGAGCCTGAAGAAGAAGAGGAGATAAAATATAGAGTCTATCTCCTATACTGTTGACCCCCTGGCCCAGAGATCCTGTTGATCACTGATGGCTACCTTGTAGGGAAATCTGGGAATAAGCATCCAGTCTGGGAAAAAGTCAACAGGAAGCATCCACATATGCTATGGTTCAGTTTCGGTTAGGCTCAGTACACTGATCTGCTGCACTTCATCTTTCCTCTTCTCTTTATTCTGCTTTCCTTTCACATACCAGATCTTTCTTACTGTTTCTACTCTACTCTGCACTTCTTCGCATATATCACAACACAACACAATCATTCACAACTAAATCCACCATGCATATATATCCACACAAGTAATTTCATCACCTTTCTAGTCGGCATCCGGAATAGTCTATTTTCTCACAAACTCTGTTCTGTCAGCTGAATCCTTGCTCACCAAGCAATGCGGATCAAGCATATACTTGTAGATATCATTAATCATGTTGGCCAAACATGATTCATGCCTTCACAACCTTTACCATCAATAGTAACACATCTGAAAAATAGTCTGATGCTCTGTCAGTCAGTTTTTTCCTCTGTTCACACTGTCACTCAGGAATTCGGTATTCAACTGTTCATATCTTTTTCTTTGTCCATCACCGGAGGCTAAATCCTTGGAATCTATTACTCAAGGTAGTCCTCTTGACTTCCCCAAATCTGCACTGCACCAAGACACTTCTTCTGAGAGATCCGGACCAGTCTGTCGGACCTTGCCACATGCTCTATTCTTGTTCATTGGACCACAATAATCTTCATTCTGACTTCCGGTAAAGACACACCATGACTTGCGGATATGTGGGATGACCTTTGTTGCCATCAATGACAACAACCATGAATCCATATAGTGTCTCTTGCCAATAGTGTATATGCTCAAATCAATGCAAAATCAGATTTTAAAAGCTTTTTAAAATTTATGCAAAAGACAAGTGCAAAGTTATATGCAAAAATGACCTCAGATGCTTGATTTTTTGTACTATTTCAATGCAAATATATGAAAGAAAAGGTGTTGTAAGGATTTTTATCAAGGGAAACAAATAATATGTCTAATATTAGTATTATACAACTATAATATCCTTTACAACACACTTTTGATGCAAATCTATAATGATGACTAGTCAAAACCTAGTGAAAATGCCCTAAAATATGCAATTTTTCACCGTTTTTCAATCCCAAGACCTAATGAAAGAGGTGTTGTAAGGAATTTTATGAGGTACAAAAAATTATATCAATGATATTAGTCACATAGAAGCATAAAATCTTTTACAACACGCTTAGGTTGCAAACTAGGCCAAACCCTAGGGCAAAATAGAAAAAATGTGTAATTTTTCACCAAAATTTCAATACAAGAAGCCAATAACAAGGTGTTGTAAATATTTTTAGGAGGTGAATCAGATAATACTCCTTATATCAACCAATTAGTTCAAAAATGTTCTTTACAACACGCCTATAGTGCAAATCTATAGAGTCGATAAGGCCAAATCTAGTGAAAATCAAGGTTTTTCAAGCCCTAGGTTTGAGATCTTGATGTAAAATGCTATATGAATGTTTTGCAAGCTGATTTATGATGAAAATTAAATTCTGTCAGATCTGAAAATGATTTCCAATCCCTAACATGCAAAATACAAGTGCAAATCTAATGAAAAATCAAAGAAAATGCTAGTTTTTGTTAAAATTTTCTATGTAAAAATGCAATTTTTTGAGATCTAAATAAAAATTTACACTAAAATGCAACACTATAGATAAATTAAAATTTGAATGAGTCTCTAAAATTAGTAGGAAAATCTGAAACAAGATTTTACCTACGAACCCTAGATTTTGGAATTACTAGGTTATATGCAAAATTCACAATTTTCAACAAAACCCTAGCAATTTTATGATAAAAATGCAATGCAGGCTATTGAATTTTTGCAATTTTCAACAATTTAACTCAGATCTAATGCATAAATTAGAAATTTGATGAAATTCAAATTAATTGATGCAAAATAGAAGCCATAGAATGTAATTTTCTTTCCAATTTTTCTAATTTTTAATTTTTTTGTAAGTTTTCCAATGCAATAAGATGAATGACTATATGAATGAATGATATCAATGCAAATCTAAAGAAAAACACTCAGCAAGGAGTCCAACAACACGGGTTCACCAAAATGTAAAGGGTGGAATTTGGATAGTTGAGTTTTTGGTAGTTTTGTTTGTGTATCCTCCTTTCACCCTTTCATTCAAGGACCTAGGTTCAAGCTGCAATGTTCTATCATACCCTAGGTCACTATGAGATGTAGGAAAGCTTAGATTTTTATGATTCGATTACCAATTATCTTCTCTTATGCCTAATTATACATCAAAACCCTAATCTTGCAAATACGACAGTAAATAGATAGATTATTCAGAATCCCACTACAAAGAGATGTAAAATGATAAATGAAAGTGCACTTGTTTCTGAAGTTCAGGATGTGGAATAGTCAGGGACTAAAGAGGGGGAACCCAAGTCCAAGGCCCTGGTTTCTATCGAGATCTAGAAACAAGATCTACTATCTATGCCTACTGTACCAGTGATTTTCCTGTTGCGAAACTTTGAGGACTAATGAGCGGGTGCCCTAGTCCAACGTGCTCTTTTTTGCTCTACTCTGTAATTCTAACACTCTGTTGTACCCTCCTGCAACTTCACTTTGTTTGTATCTCCAACCTATAACCTGTAATCATGAAAACTTTGGGTGGGGGTTGTGGTGTTTAGAGGCTTGCCTCAATCAAGCCTCGGAGAGACATTCAAGTCTTCTGAACACCATTGTCAGATAGAGAGTGCATGCCCTTGGGAGGCAGATGAAAAAACCAAATGATAAATACTCAAAAACACAATAGATGTCACCTTGTAGTGAACATCTCATGGAAGGAAGAAGCTCTTTCATGCCATGAGGAGATGATTTCTCAAATCTGCAAATACAAACACATAGACAACACAAATCTTCTCTTGCAACACAATGAAATCTTTGAATCACCTTTAGAACACAATAGCTTGCTAGTAATCATCTAGTTGAAATCTTGTAATCATCTAGTTTACAAATGAATGCCTAAACATGCTTATATATGCAACTACAAACACTCCTGCCAAGAATTTCATAATTCAAACTTATCATATTAGCATAGGACCTAATTAACAGTCACAAGCTGACATAGAAATTTGGGCCTGACCCAAAATAGGGTAGGACTAGGGCACAGGCACCCAAGTCCTCCCCCTATTTTGGTCAGGGTTAGGTTCAAGGGATCCCCCTAGGTCCCATTTGCCATAAAACCTAGGGTTCATTTCATCAGGATGTTAACATATGATGCAAGATGTCCTAAATGCAGATAAAAGTCATGGGAGCTAAACCTTATGAGGGAAAAGCCCCCAAGGAGACATTTTCTGAGGTTACACACAGAATACTAATTCACCCCCCTCTCAATATTTTTTGTGTTCAACAATAACTAGTTTATGTTTTGAGTGCGGTATCATTCTCGCTCATTCATCTGATTATTACCCCCAAGGGAATGGTCAGGCTGAGTCAAGCAATAATAATCTAGTTACCATCATTAAGAAACTAGTTGATGAGAATAAAAGGACCTAGAACAAAGTATTGTATGATGCATTGTGGGCGGATCGTATTACACCCAAAAGAGCAATCGACATGTCACCATTTCAACTTTTGTATGGTTTGAATGCTGAAATACCAATCACATTAGAGTTGCTTGCTTTAAAGTTGGCCAAGGCCATAGAAGATTGAACTTTTGATAGTTCTATTGACAAACACATAATGTTCCTTTCTAAACTTGAGGAATAATGCATAAAGGTGGTCGATCACATTGTAGAACATCAAAGTCAAGTAAAGAAACTATTTGACAAGAAGGTGAAATCCCAGAGTTTCCAAGTCGGTGATCAAGTCTTGTTGTGGGACAAAAGAAGAGAACCTAAAGGCATGCATGGGAAGTTTGATTCCTTGTGGAGGTGACCTTTTATTATTCATCAACTCTGTGGTGAAAATTGCTTTCTTCTGGATTATCAAGATGAAACACCCTTTCTTCTACCTCACAATAGACAACATCTGAAGCTTTTCTCATAGTGAAGCAACAGATAAGTTTGTAAATACTTGTATAGTTTTGTGTCTTTTCTTTTTAAGTCTTTTTAAGTCTTTTTGTGTCTTTTTGTTGTGTCACCTAACTCTATAGCCCAATGGATGGATAAAGGCACTTAGAGTTCTGGGATTCTTCTCCCTTTGATCATTTCAAAGGATGATCGAAGGAAGCTCCCCAGTTAGAGCCAGCTATTATCATTAAATTTAGCTACACTCAATTTGTGGGATAACCCCTACGAAACTATTCTGTTTCATAACCCACACACTCTAAGCACACAAAACAAGGTGAATCACATTTTCCCTCATGTGTGGTACCCTAGCCTCAGAACATCTTTATGAGCATTAACCTTTGTTGGTTCATCAAAATTTGCAAATAAAACCAATTTGTGAAATTTCACTTTTAAAGTTAGAAAATTTTTTGTTCATGCAAGGTCGTTAAAATTCAGCGACCCTGCATTCATAATGCAAAGGTAAAATTGAAAGGTTGCTAAAATTTAGTGACCTCGCATATATTTACTTTGCATCGGTGACAAATTCCACCGACTTTGCAACTTATAGTTCATACGAGTTGTCATAAATGCAGGGTTTAATGGCCATTTGGGGTTTTAAGTCAATTTTTGTTTTATTTTTATTTTCATTCTTCTCTCATATACTCCCCATTCCTCTACGCATCCGAAGAGCTCATGTTTGTGAAGTGTGTGACCTATGAGCAGATTGGTCAATCATTTTAGGATAGGGGTTTTGTCATTTTTCATCATTTATTCTCGGGTATGTTCATTTCCTTCATTTCTCCATTTGTTTACATTTTAAAGATTTAATGCTTGTGTGATTTCTATTTTTATTTAAGTCATGGATCATTTTGTGTGATTCTAGTGTTTGTTTTAAACTAGGTTTTTATTTGTTTTGACCTGCAAATCTATGTATTCTATTCAATAAACCAAACCCTAGCTTAAAACCTCTAGACCCCCATGTTGTTGATCATTGTTTCCTACCTCTAGGGTTAGTATGTTAACTCTGTGTTTCGTAGAGGCACCTTTGAGTTTTGAAAGCAGTTTGAGCATCCTTAGATCGACCAGTCTTATCGGTCGATCAATGGTTTTTAGTGCCAATACTCTAAAAGTCTCATGCTGTCCCCACATATGTAATGGCAAAAAAATTTGCCTCCTTTGCATATGAATTGGAGTAAAACTTGATTGAAGTTTTTTCCTCAATTTCACTTAAGTCATTCCACTCTTGCAAGATCGGCGAAATTCGCCGACCTTGCATTACTTTGTAACTTACCTTTGTTGCAAAGTTGACGAAGTTCGTCGGCCTTGCAATCCTTTACAAGTCTTCTACTTGCAAGATTGGTGAAATTTTCCAACCTTGCGATCCTTTACAAAAGCTTTACCTTTGTTGTAAAGTCAACAATTTTTGCCGACCTTGCAACACTTGCAAGCTTTTTCCCATTTGCAATGCTAGCAAAAATTGTTGACTTTGCAAACCTCTGCACTACCTTATCATACAAAGGCACTAAAATTCAACACAAGTACACTATAAGCCTTCCACCATGCATAAGCACTAAAATTTAGTGCCATTACACGCATCATGCAAAATTTTGCTAACACTGGGAAATTTTTCCATTTTGCTCAATTGCCCACTTTCACTCCATTTTCTGCTTTCATCATGCTTAAACCTTCAAGCTCATACAATTGCTCAGATTTCCCTCACTATTTGCAATTTCCAATCATGCAAGTTTTCTTAACACTGCAAAACCTTAAACTTTGTATTGCAGTTTCTTGTGCACACATTTCGAGATTTTTACATCTACACTTCAAAAAAGATAAGTTGTCCTTTAGGTGTCATATCCTTCCCTGAGAAAATCAAAAGTCATGAAATACAAATATCAAGGAGTTTTTTAGTTACCTCCACCATTGATAAGATAAAGGATACTAAAATTGGGCATGTTGATATGTCCGAATTTGTGGAAAGTGTTGACCCTCTGGCATCTGGCATATGAAAATATATGCTAGCATTGATGTCAACACAATGTGATGTCAGGGATAACCTCTCAGATTTCATATGAAGGAGTCTGAGTGGAGTAAGTGATAAGTCAAGATCAATCATGTTATCTTCATGCCATGTTCATTGATGTTTTCTTTTTGCCAATGTCATGGTTATTCTACATGACAATGTGTTTGCTCAGACAAGTGTATGGTGATTATATCACTATGTGTTGCTAATGTCAGTGAATATCTCTTTTCATAGTATCTTTCATTACCTTCTGTTATACCTCAGGAGTTCAGTTCAAGGTCTTATTCTTTTGGGTACAATTTAGGGTTTGTCATGTTTCTTCAACCATAACCTTAAATGTCTAATGTCTTCTTTCATCAAGCTTTACTTGTCTATCTTTCTCTGCTCAAAGTACATGAGGGTATGGAGTCAATGGTGTATATCTTAAACCTTTAGGATTTTGTGTCTCTCTAAAATAAAACCTAAGTCCTAATAGTTTAAGTGCTCTTGAAATCCCTAGTGGTAAATGTATAAAGCCCTAAATGTTCTAATCTTCTTGATTGACAAGATCTATCTCTTCCTCTGTCCTAGTGTGTTCTCTGTCTGCGGTCACAAGAATCTATTTTTTTTAATACCTAAAGATATATTTTTCTTATAGTCCTAAGTCTTTAAAAACCTTAAGTTACAAAGGTCCTAAACCCAAAACTATATGTCATAAATCTTTATGGTGACGAGAAGTTCTTTTTGTTGTGTTTTTACATTGACCGGCTCCAGCAAGTAAAAGTCACATAAGTGACTACATGAGGGTATCAATGTTATTGTCTAACTGGGCCCCTTGCCTAGGGAGACCGACCCTCACAAGATATCTTCTCTCTGGTGGACAAAAACGTAAGATCAATGGTCATTGTTTAATCTTCCTAGCGTGTGAAAGGAGAAATCAACGAACGTAGTTTAAAGTTTATTTGAAACCTAACAAATCCTTGGCAAGAGTGAATTTTGATGGTCATATGGCTATATTTGTAGTTAGGTGTTGTTTTTTGAATAGTTTAGTAACTGTTCTTGAACCCGATGTTCATATGGGTTTTTAAATCTTTCTCTTCATGCTTTTTAGGGTTTTTTGAGGAGAATATAGTGAGTTGATATTATTATACACATTGCATGTCATGTATACTATTCGTAAAGCCTAAACAAAGTCTGTGAACATAAATAAAATTGGGATTTTATTCTTGCAGAGATATTAAGCAAAGATGAATAGCAGGGTATGAGTAAGAAGAGTCTTGCTGATCAGAGGTGAATAGGGTTGATTTACTGAAAATTGTTGTTGCAGGGGGCATTATGTTTTTTATTGGTGCAAACTAGATTGTATTAGATTCATATCTTGCACATGTTTTTGTCACATTTTTAAGGAAGTTTGGTGTCTCAGTTTTGTTGATTAAGGTAGGTACCTCATTGGAGTTGGTGCTTCAAGAAGAGTTTGTTGTAGATCAGGTGTGCATTGTACCTATTGTCATGAAGGATTGCACCCTAAATGCTAAGCCTTTACAAGCTTGGCAATCTCGTGCAACATGGGAACATTGTCAGACTGTGGGTTTGTCTATTTCAAGAACGAACCTCTAGAAGAGCTAGCTCCCTTTAAATGCCCTTTAGATCTATAAATTGATAGAGGAAAAAGATAGAAGAAATCTTGCATAAACTGAAAATTGAATAGAAAATCTATCTAAAGGGGGTGATGCACCAATATTTTGATTTAAAATTGCAATATAACTCACAAACATTCTCCAATAAACCTATTCTTACAATCCAAACTGATCAGATTCATCACATACGTATTTCATCGAAAGGCATGAATAACCTTGCATAAATTGTGACCTGTAATAAACTAAAATTTTGTATACTTGCATCTAATAAATGAGACAAAGAATTCAAAGGTTTTGAAGCAAAACACAAAAAATTCCTATCAAATTACTCACCAAATAACAAGACACCTAAAATTGGATAGAAGAACCCCTGATTGTATTAGAAAATGGAAGGAATCTCTGCAAAATAACAATAAACTGCTAAAAAAAAAATGAACTGTTGCTATTGAAAACTATAAAAATGGCTGAGTTACAAGACAATCTCCTTCTCTGCAATATGCAAAGGCAAAAAAGAAAGAACTGAGGGAAAAAAATATTTTTTTATATAATATAAAATTGTCTCCAAAACAAATGAATGAGAAGTCAACTCCAGCTCAACTGGACATGAAAATATGCATGAATGAGTTTGAAGAAGTAACTCCAAGTTGATGGGTGAGCACAAGTGAAAAGCCTAAAATTTAGGCCCCAAAACTCCTCCAAGATGAGCAAAAATAGCTCGGAACTCCAAGTCGCAAAGTCCTTGACCAAGAAACTGCTAAAAATAGTCATGTCAAAAATAGAACTCCAAATATCTCTCCTTGCATGACCCTGCACTTCAGTTCGACTCCTCTCCTATTTTTGTGTACTTTAAAAGACTTCTGATCAAGTCCAGAATGTTATTTTTGGGAAAATATCGAATATATATATATATATATATATCTTCGTAAATTGCATTTTTGGAGGCCTTTAGAGCAGAATCAGGGCAAACCACCGTAAGGTAGCATTGGCATTAGCCTTAGCAACCTACAACTTGAACTAGATAATTGGTTTATCTTTCTAACAAGTCCAAAAACTTTGAATTCTGATAAAGTAGTGAGGAGTTATGACCCTGCCAATTTTTTTTTATTTTTTTTTGTAAATAGTTTTTCACCTTCTGCGGCTCTTTTTGAAGTCCAAGGGTAATGCGACCTTTCATATTATATGTAAACCTTTATATTTTGACTGAAAATGGCATAGATGAATGGTCTTCAGGTACCTATATCTACACAGTGAACAAACATGTTAGATAAAATGTAGAGGCTGAAGCCTCTCTCTTGAATATTTTGATATGATATTCTCTTCCTTCCTGCTTCATTTGAAGTCACTTGCTTCCTAAAAGCATTATAAAACAACTATTACAACCCAAATTGTTAATAGTATCTTAAGAATTGGTGTCCTGAAAATAGTGCATTAGATGTAATTTTACCTTGGAGTGGGTGCTTCTAAAACAAATGCACTTTTCTTTCTTTTAAGGTTGGATTTGAGCAGTATACTCAAGCAACTCTTAATGGTTTTTCCCTCATAGGGTTTCCACGTAAACATTGGTGTCATGTGTGCATATTTTGCTTAGTGTTTATTCTCTTTGTTTGATTTGAAGTGTCTTTAAGATTGCTATGCTGATTCACCCCCCTCTTATTGTAACTGTGCTATTTTCAATTGGTATCAAAGCAAGGTTCCTAGTAGAGGTTTAATCAACTTGGGTTGGTCCTGGTAGTAAGTTACACTCATGGCTTGTCAAGAAGGTTCTTTCACATCCAAAGAACTATTGGAATTGGCCCAAACAACTGAGAGGGGGGGTGAATCAGTTGTCCCACAATTTTAAACTTTTCTGCCTTTAATCTCTTTTTACCACTTATGATCAAATTAATGATATAAACATTTGAGCATCAATCAATTAACATATGAGTAGAAATAGAAATAACACACTAGACACAAGATTTTTGACGTGGAAACCTAGTTAAGGGAAAAACCACGGTGGGGGTTAACCCACAAAGATTATACTCTGTTAAAAGTATTTTACAAAAGGAATGCACATGCATTTAGGCTCACTGCCCAGAGCTCACTGCTCAAAAGGAAGGCACACTACCTATAGAAAGATAATTACAATGAGTTTGAATTGATATTTAGCATCTATCAATGCTAGAGTTTAGTTCCGGTTAAGCATAGAAAACTAACTTCACACACTTCATCCTTACTCTGCCCCTCTTATTGTTCTACTAACATCTAAACATTTGATCTCTGCTCTTTTCACAATTACTCCATAATCACAACACACCCACACATCAAAATCATCCAAATCCATTGGCTATATATATCCACATCCTGATCTTTAATTACTTTTCAGTCGACTTCAAGAACACTTGGAACTTTATTGAGTACTTTGCTCTGTCAGCTAGATCCATGCATAACTTGAGACACGGACCAAAACTTGCACTCACAAATCATTAGCCAGGTCGGCTACTATCACTAATCAACACAACTTGTCCAACCAACAACTTCCATACATCTGGAACCAAGATCAATTACAATGTCGGCCTATTCTTCTTTTGTCTATTTTGTCAAACTGTTAACCCGATACTCAGATGCTAATAACTATTGACTCCATCACTGGAGGCCAAAATTCTAGATTTAGATTTTCCTAACAATGCTTATGACTCCCTCAGATCCACAACAAACTCTGATCTACTCTTGAGGAGATCTGGACCAAGATACTGGACCCTGTCACACACTCTGCCCTTGACTTCTCGAACTAGAATAGATCTTTAATCTGATTTTTGGTCTGGGCAAATTATGTAATGCAAATGTGTATAGAGACTTGGTTGCCATCAATGACAACACTTATCATGCCTAGCAGTGTCTCTTGCTAACAATCTCCCCCTTTGGCATTGATGGCAACACTTAGTGAAAAATGACTAAGTGTCGAAATAACTCCCCCTTTGCTTGTGCTCCATATGTTGGTCACACTGCTTTCTGGTGCTCCCCCTTTGCTGGATTCCTCATTTTTCACTGCTCTTCACTCCCCCTTTGACATCAATGGCAAAGGGTGGGGTCCACAATCACTAATGATGCAAAAACTTTGTATATATGACCACATATGTACAAACAGTCCATATGTTATATTTACATATATTTAAGGATATTTGCAAAAGTATTCTTTAACTGTACAAATTTAGTGGCCCAACTTCTCTTCATACCATCCAAAATTGAAATGTGTCCTCTTAGCAGAAATACATATGCTTTTGCTTTCCTTTGATCTGACGGATCACTTGTCTGGCAGTACTTTGAGCCTCTGATAAGTTATTCAACATTGTTTCCAACTTAGGGGTAATCAGTCCTCAGAGCTCACCCATTCTTTCCATAATATTCTTCTTTTCCTTGATAAGCTTCTTTATTTCATTTGTTAGGCTAATTGCTTGACATTCTTGGCTCACCGGAGATACTGTTAAAGGATCAAAACTTTGAGATAGGTCTAGCAACTTTTTCTCCTGCTCCTTTATCTTTTTCTCAATATCCTCTACTATTTTGGGCCATGATAAGAAAAACTTATATACATCACCACCATCCTTAAGAGCATTTCCTATACTCTTTATACCAATGTCAAGTGTTTTTCTATTATTATCTATAAGGCCTTTTAGTTCACTAAACCTCTTATCCAAAAATTCTTTCCAAACCTTTACTTCGACTGACTTCTCAAAGGACTCAAAATTTGTATTTATAGAATGCACAAGATTTTTCAAATTACCAAAAGGAGAATCAGATATATTCTTATGATATGTGGGCATGATCTTCTCTAGTACTCCAGATGCTAGGCTTATCACCTCACTGTCTTCTATGTGAGACTTCAGTAATTTCTCCCTTGCCTTGGCCTGTGTGAATGATGATATCTTCAGCATTTGATCCAGAGAGAGTGTCATAATTGATTGGTCCTTGTGTCAGTTCTGGCTCATCTAAATCTAGCATCTCCTTGCTGAGAAAACTCTGCATTGCATTCGCAGTGTCTCTTGCCACACTTGCTATTTTAGTTTCCTTCCCTTGTGCTTGGTCAAAGACAACAACCAGACTATCTTGCTTTGGTGCATTAGCACCATCCCCTTCTGCTAGTTCTTCTTTTCCCTTTGCCTCTTCCTCTTCCTTCTCTTTCTCTTTTTCTTCTTCTTTCTCTTTGTCCTTTCCAAAGTCAGCAGTAGCAGGAGGATCTGGAGGATCATGGCCAGCATTTGCTTCTTCTATCAATACTTCCTCTTCTTCCTTTTGCACTTCCTCTTTCGGAACAAAGAAGTCTAGAGTTTCATTCTATTGCTTATTTCCCTTTAATCCTTCAACATCCATGTCTGAGGACTCAATCTCTACATTTACCTCCTCTACAACAAGAAGATTGTGTTTTTTCAAAGCACACTGAAGAATCTCTTTGGTTTCCTCTGCAATTTTGTCTGTCTCCCCTAGCATAATCTTATTCATTCATTTTTTACTTCGGAACTCATCCTTGACTTCTTTGAATATCAAATTCATTTGCTTTGGAGTAATTTGGGGGCATATTTGTATTAATATTTGTTCTCAGATCTCAAGATCCTTGCCTTTTGCATTGTCTTTTCTCAGTTCCAAAATTTTCTCAAGGCTTTTTGGTATTAATGAATATATCTCAATAAGAGACTTGTTGTAGATATTCAAATATCTTACCATTGCTTCCTCAAGTACTCTTTTGTTAGCATCACTATAGTCATCATAGAATTATGTCATTGGAGCCAAGTTTCCATCCATAGTAACAGATTTAATGATGTCATCTAGTGAAAGGGTAGGCTTCTCTACATATTCCTCTATCTTTTGCCTCTTGCTTTCCCTTTTGCTTCCAGAGGACATCTCCTTGGATATCTTGGCCACTTTTGTGCCTGTGCATTTTAGTTCTTTGTTCTCAATGTCAGAATCTGTATCTTCTTCTTCTTCTCTTGTACTTTCATAGGTTCGGGATGCTTTTGTTTTCTTCCTTTTCTCCCTTTTTCCAGATGGTTTTGCTTCCAGTTCTACAGTCTTAGGAGGAACAGGGGAAACAACAGAGCTCCTAGTAGTTCTTAAAGTGGAAGAGGGTTCCATCGGAGCACTTGTTTGTTTCTTATCTTGTTTCTCTTTCTCAACCTTTTCAGTTCTTTCCCTGAATTTCCTCACAGCCTCCTTAGTTAGGCCCAGATTTTCAGCCAACTGCTCAACTTCTTTTCTTACTTTCCTATTGGTTTCAGGTTCTCGGAGCTCAGTATGTAGTTTTAAACTTAGCTCCTCATATGTTCCAAATCTTTCAATCGTTGTGTCTTTAGGCTTGCTCAATAGGTGTTGAGCATATATATTCAAAATTTTCTCATCCACCTCATAGCCCATAGGCATAATCCATACAATTCTAGGTTCCACAGCTTCCATTAGACGCTAATCAGTGTCAACCATAAAGCATATTTCATTTTTGTACTTCTCAACAATTGATTTAGGGATTCTTTCCCTTGAATGCATCATACTCTGAAAATTCTTGAAGTAACCCCATATTGTAGTTTTCTGTGCTTTGAAGTCACCAATGCTGCGAAGGTGATCTCTAATCTGAATGGCAACTAGTTCATCATTAGTCCAGTGAACACCCTTTACTCTGAGTACTTCATTCATATAGTAGAAAAACAAGCATAGAACCAATGTACCATATTTAAAAGTGTTTTTCTTATCCCTTTTGATTTTGTTCAAGTTTTCAATCAGCTGGTTCTGTAATAGCTCACAAAGGTCATAATCTACATTCTCCTTTAACATTTAATATGCTGCATATATGGCAGTTCTGGAGACAAAATTCTCCCTGCTGGAGTGGTATATCTTGTAGCCAATCACCATGGAAGAAAACTTCACATACGGTTCTATAATGTCATTTATAGTCATAGCCCTCCTGTCGAATTTAGCACTGGTTGCATCAGTAACAATTTGGTTTTTCACAGATTTAAACATGGGTAATCCACTGGTTGAGTTTAACCTGGTCACAATTCTGATAACATCCTTGGTAATCTTGAATGGTTTTAACAACCAAATGAATTCATCATACATTTGACTCAAAACATATCAGACCCATTCATCTTCATTAAATGTTAGAAACCCCATAATCTATATAAAATGTTTATCTTGTAGTGCCTTATACTCGGGTTTAAGTTTGTGATTTTCATCCCCGAGATGATTCTCAAACAAGTCTACATACCTTGAATCTCCAAACTCATCTATGTTTGCATGAATATAAACCCTAATGTCTTCAACATGTAGCACACCATATGGAACACTTGAAAAAGCACCTAACGGCTCAACTTCTATTGATTTGTGAGGATGCTTCTTAAATTTGGGTCAAGGCCTTTCAGTAATGTCAACAACATGAGGAGTAGCCATCTCAACAGATTTTAGATTCAAATCTTTATAGAGAAGTACCTTTTTCTTCCACGGGGTTATGGTTGATCAATTGCTAGTTGAATTCGCTCTTTGTGCTTCAATCTTTGGATTTGTAGCTCAGATGCTCTTCTTCTTGTTTCCTCCAAATTGCAAAGTGATTCAAATGTGTGACCAAGTGACCTTTTATCCTTTGCAAAACCTAATTTGGCATTGTAATAAATGCGTTGCCCTAACTTTGTCTGGTTACTCAATTTTTGACAGTTCTTCATGAATCACTCTGCAAGATTTCATATCAACATCTTTTCTTCCAGAAATCCTTCTAAAGGTTCTGAACCAATTCAAAATATCCTCTTTTGTTGTGCCAAATTCAGGCACCCACTTACTGACTGGGGGAATTTGATGTTCAATGCAACTCCCCATGAGCCAGAGCTCTCGACTTAATTCCCGGAGGAATTGTCAGCACTGGATTTTAGTGCAGACCCATCACAATTGTTTATTGTATCTTTCTTTACCCAAGTCTTGTTCATTTCACTCTGTGTCTCATTCACATCAATTTTTCTTTTGCCTTTGTCTTGTCTTTGCTCATTCAGTTTTCTGTTTACCAGACCTCTTCTTCCCTTGTTCCTACCTCTGTAGAATCTTGCAATATGACCAAATTTATTGCAATTAAAGCACACAACATTTACTTGCTTATGAACTTGATTTCCTCTTGATCTGCACTGATTATCCATGTGTCCAAACCCATTGCAAGAAAAATAGTAACCATTGAAAAAATTACCAATTCCTCTATTGTTAGCATTATTCATTATCATACTTCTGCATTCATTTGATCTATGACCATACCTCTTACACTTGAAGCATTGATCGGAGAAGGATGGACCATTTTGATTTACTCTGCTTCTACACTGAGTAGCTTTATGACCAAATTTATTGCAATTGAAACAATTTCCATTGAATGATGGATATCTTTGAGCATTCGGTTGTCTTACCGGAGGTTTTCTAGTTCTGTTTCTCCCATTCCTTGGTTGAAGATTTCTAGATCCGGAGCTTTCACCTTTTTCATATCGAACATCATGCTTGTCATCATCCTTTTTTCTATCCTTTAATTAGTGCTCCAAGTTTAGCTAAGCTTATCTTGAACTTCTCCTTATACTCATTTGCAATTTCTAGATCATGTCTAAGAGTGATAATTTGTCTCTCAAGTTCTCTCTCATTGTTTCTGCTTTCTTGTAGATTAGATTCTAGGAGACCAGGTATTCCATCCAATCTACAACATTCTTTAGTTCTCTCTTTCAGATTTTGATTCATCTCTTCTTCA
The DNA here is from genome assembly GCA_027924645.1 of Cunninghamia lanceolata. Taxonomy (NCBI): domain Eukaryota; kingdom Viridiplantae; phylum Streptophyta; class Pinopsida; order Cupressales; family Cupressaceae; genus Cunninghamia; species Cunninghamia lanceolata. The sequence goes on along the minus strand of BSBN01000809.1, from coordinate 42,759,847 downwards.
GTTTTCTTCCTATCTTCAATTTTCATGGTTAGTCTCATCACCCCAGATTCCATCTCATGTTTTAGGACAACAACTTCTTTAGCTAACTTTTCACATTCCTTTGTCTTCTCTTTCAGTGCCTTGTCTTCATAATTATTTCCAAGTTGAAGAGGTTGCTCCTCTCCTTTTACATTGGATTTGCTCAATTTTCCTTTTAAAATCTCAATGAAGTCTTCAGCCTTTTTGAGGTTATCTTGCAGCTCTTGGACTTCTGCTCTGGACTGCTCAAGATCTTCTAGGACGAGATTAAGTTTCCCTTGAAGGTTATATTCATCCATTTTACTACCTTCCTAGATCTTCCTTAAGCTGTTAAACTTTTTCAAAGGAACCTTGCTTTGATACCAATTGTTGGAATTGGCCCGGACAACTAAGAGGGGGGGGGGTGAATAAGTTGTCCCACAATTTTAAACTTTTTTGCCTTTAATCTCTTTTTACTACTTATGATCAAATTAATGATATAAACATTTGAGCATCAATCAATTAACATATGAGTAGAAATAGAAATAACACACTAGACACAAGATTTTTGACGTGGAAACCCGGTTAAGGGAAAAACCACGGTGGGGGTTAACCCACAAAGATTATACTCTGTTAAAAGTATTTTACAAAAGGAATGCACATGCATTCGGGCTCATTGCCCAGATCTCACTGCTCAAAAGAAAGGCTCACTGCCTACAAAAAGAGAATTACAATGAGTTTGAACTGATATTTAGCATCTATCAATGCTGGAGTTCAATTCCGGTTAAGCATAGAAATTTGACTTCACACACTTCATCCTTACTCTGCCCCTCTTACTGTTCTGCTAACATCTGAACATTTGATCTCTGCTCTTTTCACAATTACTCCATAATCGCAACACACCCACACACCAAAATCATCCAAATCCATTAGCTATATATATCTACATCCTGATATTTAATTACTTTTTAGTCAGCTTCAAGAACACTTGGAACTTTATTGAATACTTTGCTCTGTCGGCTAGATCCATGTATAACTTGAGACGCAGACCAAAACTTGCACTCACAAATCATTAGTCAGGTCGGCTACTATCACTGATCAACACAACTTGTCCAACCAACAACTTCCATACATCCAGAACCAAGATCAATTACAATGTCAGCCTGTTCTTCTTCTGTCTATTTTGTCAAACTGTTAACCTGATACTTAGATGCTAATAACTATTGACTCCATCACTGGAGGCAAAAATTCTAGATTTAGATTTTCCTGACAATGCTTATGACTCCCTCAGATCCACATCAAACTTTGATCTACTCCCGAGGAAATCTGGACCAAGATATCAGACCCTGTCACACACTCTGTTCTTGACTTCCCGGACTAGGACATATCTTCAATCTGATTTCCGGTCTAGGCAAATTATGTAATGTGAATGTGTAGAGAGACTTGGTTGCCATCAATGACAACACTTATCATGCCTAGTAGTGTCTCTTCCAACAAGAACCCCTTTTTTATGGTTCTAGTTTTGCCTTTTAGAGTTTCAGGATGGAGTCTTATTTGCAGTCCTTAGGTTATGATGTGTGGGCAGCAGTTGAGAATGGATATAAAGTACCATCTCAACCACCCTCCATTGCTGATGCAAAAAGAGAGTATGAATGCAAAGTAAAGGCCAAGAATGCCATTTGTTGTGGGCTGACAAATGAAATTTTAGTCAAGATTATGCATTACAAATCTGCTAAGGAAGTGTGGGACAAGTTGGTCAGCATTTACCAAGGTGATGTTAAGATCAAAGAAGCTAAGTTGCAAACCTTTAGGGCAAAGTTTGAAGGACTGAAAATGATTGAAGATGAGAAAATAGCATATTATCTTCTAAGAGTACAAGAAATAGTCAATGCCATTAGTGGTTTAGGAGAAGAAGTGAAAGATCCAATGGTGGTTAAAAAAGTTTTAATATCATTGTCTTCAAGGTATGACTCTAAGGTCCTTACAATTGAAGAAGCTAGAGATTTGAACAAACTTTCCTTAGATGAACTACATGGTACCCTGACTGCTTATGAAATGAGGATTAGTAATGATGAATTTTCAAGCAAGGAGGCAGCCTCTAAATCTATCAAAAAGGATAAGGAGAGAGATTTAGATTTAGAGTAGTTAGATGATCAAGAATCCAACTTTGTAAGGAGGTTGGGAAGAGGATTAGGCAAGTACAATGGTAAGTTGCCTTTTAAGTGCTTTAACTATGGTAAAATTAGCCATTTTGATTCAAAATGTCCTCTAGGTGTAAAAACTAAAGAAGATAACCCTAAGAATCATGATAACTTAAAAAAGGGGAAAATATTTTTTGGCACAAGGAAGAAAATTTTGTATGTAGATGAAGATAGAAGTTTTGATGATATTTCACGTGCTAGTGATCAAAATGAATGTGTGTTTATGGCATTTGAAAAATAAGAAAAAGAAAACATTAATGTGGTAGAATATGATGATCTTCAGGTAGAAGAAATTGATTTTGAGGGAGAGTTGATCTCTACACTTGCTGAACTAAAACATGAAAGAAAGAGGAATGAAAAACTTAGTGTTAAACTTGAAGAATTTGATAAACACCTTGCAGATTTGAAATTACAGTTGGAAGAGTCTAAAAGGATTGAAGATGTCACAAAGTTGGACTTGCAAACAAAAGTAGAGGTCTGTCAAAAGTTAGAGGCATAAGTTGTGTCCTTAAGAAAGCAGTTAGAGAAGGTGAAAGAAAGTTAAATTAGTCCCTAAAACATGAGAAAAGTACTAAACTTTTTGACAAGTTGATTCAAAGTCAGAAGTTTGTGTCAAACAAATCAAGACTAGGTTGTGAAGGAGGACAAAGTTTCAAAGATACAATTGGTACAACTTGTGACAAAGGTGAATCTAGTACTGCTGCTAGAAAATCAAAAGATAGGACTTCAAATGACGATGGGTTTAGGAGAGTCCACACTCCTAACCAAGGATTGCAAAGAACTTCATTTCCAAGACAAACCAGGTTCTTCTATTCTTTCCATGGTTATTGTTTTTGTTGCAATCAATATGGACACAAAGCAAGTAATTACATAAGTAGGACTAGAAGAATGAATAAACTTGATTTTGTTGGTAACAATCCTTTTGCTCCATTGGCTAGATTGAATGATATATGTTATATTTGTAATAATTTTGGTCACATTGCAAATTTTTGTAGAAGTGGATTCATGCAGCCTCAAAAATCAGAGTTTAAACAATTTGTATCAGCAAAAATGAGTCCTAAATAGTAGCAAATTAAGTCTAATCCCATGTAGATCAGAGTAAGATTGCTCAAATGAAGACAAATCACAGGTGTACAAAGCATTGGGTTCAACAAAAGATAGAAGAGAAGTTAATGATAGTGCAAACAACTTTCCATGTCAAAGGTAAAAGTAGTCCATGGGTAGTTGATAGTGGATTCTCTAGTCATATGACTGGAGACAAGAGTAAGTTCACTAGTTTAGAAAAATGCAATGGTGATACTGTTAAATTTGGAGATAATACTACTGCTAGAATCATTGGAAATGGCACATTAAGCATTGATGGCAAAACAAACATTCATGATGTTCTATATGTTGAAGGTTTACAACACAATTTGTTGAGTGTGAGTCAAATGTGTGATAAAGGTTATAATCTTGTGTTTCATAGTAGTGGGTGTGAAATAATCAATGCAAGTACTGATCAAATAGTTGTTGAAGCAAATAGGATAGCAAGTAACTTGTATCATTTGAAGGATGTAAAGAATGGAAAATGTTTGTTAGGGCAAACTAATTTGAGTTGGTTATGGCATAAAAGAATGGGTCATATAAATTTTGATCACCTAGTGAAGGTAATAAGAACAATGCTGTGAGACATATGCCTATCCTTGGTAAGCCACCAAATGTGTTTTGTAAGGAATGTCAAGAAGGTAAATAAACAAGAACAAGTTTCAAGCAAAAGAGTATTCAACTACTCAACTTTTGGACCTAGTTCATACAGATTTATGTGGACCAACAAGGACAAAGAGCATAAATGGTAAAACGTACTTTATGCTATTCATTGATGACTTTTCTAGGATGGCATGGGTTACATTCCTACAAGAGAAATATTAGGCCTTAGAGAGATTTAAAATTTTCAAATCAATGGTTGAAAATGAGATTGATAAGAAGATCAAATGCTTAAGGTTAGATAGAGGTGGAGAGTACACTTCAGTTGAGTTTAATGAGTATTGTGAGAAGCATGGAATTAAGAGGCACTTTTCAACAGCTAGAACACCTCAACAAAATGGGGTAGTTGAGAGAAAGAATAGATCTATCCAAGACATGGCTAGAACTATGTTGAAATATTCCAAGTTACCTAATCAATATTGGAAGGTGCATACAACAATCTACATTCTTAATAGAGGCAAGTTAAGAGCAAATAGTGAAAAAACATTATATGAACTGTGGAAAGGTAGATCTGCATTAGTTAGGTACTTTAAAATCTTTGGCAGTAGATGTACAATCAAGATAGAAGAAGGTAATCTTGGTAAGTTTGACACTAGGGTCGATGAAGGTATATTCTTGGGTTATTCTACAACTAATAAAGCTTAGAAATGTTATAACAAATGTCTCCAGAAGATTGTAGAAAGTGTGCATGTCAATGTTGATGAAGATCTAACTCAGTTGTCAAATATGAATTCTGACCCTGTTTATGAGGAACTGACAGAAGAAGTAAAGATTGAATATGATGAAGAACAACCAAAAACTCCTAGTTCACACAAGAAGAGTACCATACAACCTCAATTTACACCCAATGAGAGTACTAATTTTGAAGGTCATCCATCACAAACCAAATCACTACCTAAGTTTGTCAAAAGAGATCATTGAGAAAATCAGATTATTGGCAACAAAGAGGATGGTGTCATGATAAGAAGAAAACTCAAGGCAATGCAGCAAGAAGAGGTAAACTATTCCTTACTCTCTAAGTTAGAACCTAAATCTTATGAAGATGCTAGTAAGGATGAAGATTGGATTATTGCTATGAAAGAAGAGTTGAGTCAAATTGAGAAAAATGAAACATGGGAACTTGTGCCTAGACCTAAAAATAAGAATGTTATAGGAGCTAAGTGGGTTTTTAGAGACAAGTTGGATGAAAATGGGTAAATCACAAGAAATAAAGCAAGGTTAGTTTGCAAAGTTTTAACTCAAATTGAAGGTTTGGATTTTGATGAAACTTTTGCACCTATTACAAGACATGAGGTCATTAGGATGTTTCTTGCCTATTCAGTCTATAAAAAGTTCAAAGTATACCAAATGGATGTTAAATATATGATTTTCTCAATGGTTACTTAGATGAAGAAGTTTATATGGAACAACCAGAAGGTTTCAAGATACATGAAGATAAGGACTACATATGCAAACTAAAAAAATCCTTGTATGGCCTAAAACAAGCTCCAAGAGCTTGGTATTCCAGGCTTGACAACTATTTGCAACAACAAGGCTACAAGAAAGGTAATGCATCTAGTAACATGTATTTCAAAGAAGAAGGTGATAGCATGTTGATAGTCATTGTATATGTTGATGATATCATCTTTGGTGGTGATAGTGATCAGATGTGTAAGATGTTTGCCAATGATATGCAAAAGGAGTTTGAAATGTCAATGTTAGGTGAACGAACTTTCTTTGTTTGTTTGCAAGTAAGTCAATTAGCAAATGGCATTTTCATATCTTAGGGTAAGTACATAAAGGAAATGCTCAAGAAGTATAAGATGGAAGATTGTAGACCTGTTGGCACACGTATGGTTACAGGGTGTAAACTTAGTAAAGATGATGAATCCGATTTGGTTAATCAAACATTATATAGATCTATGATTGACAACCTCCTATACCTTACTTCTACAAGGCCTGATATCATGCAAGTTGTGGGTATGGTCTCTAGATTTCAATCCAATCCTAAAGAGACACATGTTAAGGCAGTTAAAAGGATATTTAGATATTTGAAAAACACACTTGATTATGGGTTATGGTATCCTATCAACAATGATTTCACTTTGATAACTTATACTGATGTTGATTGGCCTGGTTGCATAGATGACAGGAAAAGCAGTAGTGGAGGAGCATTTTTCCTAGGAGATAGATTGGTGGCATGGACAAGCAAGAAACAAGAACCAGTCTCTCTTTCCACATATGAGGCAAAGTATATAGCAGCCACTTCTTGTTGTTCTCAGGTACTCTAGATGGTACAAGCCCTTAAGGATATGAAGGTAGAAGTTTCTCAACCCATTTAAGTTCTATGTGACAATACTAGTGCTATAAATATCTCTAAGAACCCTGTTATGCATTCGATAACCAAACATATAGACATCAAGCATCATTTCTTGAGAGAGAAAGTGATGACAAATGAGGTTGCTTTACAATATGTTGCCACAAGAGATCAAGTTGTAGATATTTTTACTAAACCTTTGTCAAAGGATGTTTTTGAACATTTGAGACTTAGATTAGGTGTTATCTCTCTCTCATCTATCAACTAAGTTCATCATGCGCATTATGGTTTCAGGGGGAGCTTATCTTTTCTTCCATGTATCCCTGAATCTTGTACTTGGTTGCTTGTTACAGTGTTGTCTTGGAGTGGATCTTGTTTCTTTTTGAAGTGTGACAGTGGTATAGAGTTGTTGGTTATTGTGGCAGATTTATGCAGTGTGCTATGAATCCTTGAACATGGTATCAATTTGACAATGAACTTTTGTCTTGGTAGCCTTCTTTAGTTGTAGAGGTTTGGAATTTGTGTTTCTTGACAGGAGGAGCTACTTCATTCTACCTTTGGCATTGATGTCAAAGGGGGAGTAGTCTTGTTTTTTGTAGTGAGTGACAGTGATGATTTTGTGTAGTGAATGAGAGAGTGACAGTGATGAGTTTGTGCAGTGAATGTGGGGATTGTGTCTATGTTTGGTAGGACAGTCATGCCTGACTATGTTTGTAGGACTGTGTTTTGTAGGATAGTCATACTAGTAAATGAATTTAATGATTTCATGTTGGTAAATGAATGTAATAAATTGTTGCCAAAAGTTTGCCAATACTATCCAAAGTTTGCCAATACTGTCCAATGCAGTGTAATGTACAGTGTGTCATGTGCAAGTATGTGAACAGAGTTGATGAGATGCTTGACAAAGATATCAAAATAGTGAGAGTTATCTTGTAGAACAGATCAAAGATCTCAGAACAGTGAGAGTTATCTTGTAGAATAGATCAGTTAGATCATAACAGTGTAGGAGAGAAGGATTAGAACAGTGTGAGATGGAAGGATAGTCACTTTGATATGCATTATGCAACTTTGTATTTCATCTCTACCAAAGGACTGTGACAGTGTTTCCATCAATGCTAAAGGAGGAGATTGTTGACCCTCTGGCATGTGGCATATGAAAATATATGTTTCCATTGATGTCAACACAATGTGATGTCAGGGATAACCTCTCAAAGTTCATATGAAGGAGACTGAGTGGAGTAAGTGATAAGTCAAGATCAATCATGTTATCTTCATGCCATGTTCATTGATGTTATCTTTTTGCCAATGTGGTGGTTATTCTACATGACAATGTGTTTGCTCAGACAAGTGTATGGTGATTACTGTGTGTTGTTGATTGATCTCTTTTCACAGTATCTTCCATTACCCTCTGTTATATCCCAGGAGTTCGGTTCAAGGTCTTATTATTTTGGGTACAATTTAAGGTTTGTCATGTTTCTTCAACCATAACCTTAAATGTTTGTCTTCTTTCATCAAGCTTTACTTGTCTATCTTTCTCTGCTCAGAGTACATGAGGGTATGGATTCAATGGTGTATGTATTAAACCTTTAGGATTTTGTGTCTCTCTAAAACAAAACCTAAGTCCTAATAGTTTAAGTCCTCTTGAAATCCCTAGTGGTAAATGTATAAAGCCCTAAATGTTCTAATCTTCTTGATTTACAAGATCTATCTCTTCCTCTGTCCTAGTCTGCTCTCTGTCTATAGTCACAAGAATCTAGTTTTTTAATACCTAATGATATATTTTTCTTACAGTCCTAAGTCTTTAAAAACCCTAAGTTACAAAGGTCCTAAACCCTAAACTATATATCATAAATCTTTATGGTGACGGGAAGTTCTTTTTGTTATGTTTTTACATTGACCAGCTCCAGCAGGTAAAAGTCACTTAAGTGACTATATGAGGGTATCAACATAGTTGGCTAACCGACCCCCTTGCCTACGGAGATTGACCCTCGCAAGTTATCTTCTCTCCGGTGGATAGCAACATAAGATCAATGGTTATTGTTTAATCTTCCTAGTGCGAAAGGAGAAATCAATGAACACAGTTTAATGTTTATTTGAAACCTAATGGATCCTTGGCAAGAGTGAATTTTGATGGTCGGATGGTTGTATTTCCAGTTAGGTGTTGTTTACTTAACAATTTAGTAACTGTTCTTGAACCCAATGTTCATATGGGTTTTTAAATCTTTCTCTTCATGCTTTTTAGGGTTTTTTTAGGAGAAGACAATGAGATGATATTATTATACACATTGCATATCATGTATATTGTTCGTAAAGCCTAAACAAAGTATGTGAACATAAAGAAAACTGGGATTTTATTCTTGCAGAGATATTAAGCAAAGATGAATAGTAGGGTATGAGTATGAAGAGTCTTGCTGATCAGAGGTGAATAGGGTTGATTTAATAAACATTTTTGTTGCAGGGGCATTATGTTTTTGATTGGTGCAAATTGTTAGAAATGAAGGTGCAAACCATACAACGAAAATCTGATTCAAACCTTATTATCCTCTAAACAATGTAGAATCAATGGAGATTAAAACAGAAATTAAAACCCACTACACAGAAATAACAAGCATTAAGAATAGAACACATAACACAATATGTAACATGGAGAAAACCCTCTCAGGTAAAAAACTCCACCAAGAAAAGAGGCTCCAAGTTGTATTATCTTCAAATATATGAGATTACAATACATTCACTTCCTCTCTCCTTCAGTCTTCAATCCAGTGGTGCCTATTACTCTCAACTCTGATAAAAATGTAGTACAAATATCCTTATAAAAGGGGGTTGCCTTCTAGGGCAAGATAATCTACAAAATATTGACCGTCAGATCTGTGACCTAATGACGAACGGTCCAGATTCACAATAATAAAATATCAAATAAAATGGGGTTTCGGGGGCGCTACCCTCGAACTTCCCCTGAGGCACACAACCCCCGGACCCTCCTCCAGGGGGATGATCCCCTCATACCCCTTGCAGGGGGGAAACCCCCCTATGACCCCCCGTCGCGGATGAATGAGCATCGAGGACTGAATATAAACATGTAGCTGAAACAAGACTGATGTTGGTGAAACCTTTCATCCCTTATGGTTGATTTACAAACAATATTAGGAGTAATTAATTACATAGGATTTATAAGGTTGATGGCACCTTAATCCTAACATTCTCCCACTTGACATCATACATTGTAAATACCCATAGGAAAACCATAAAATAATCAGGCACTAGAAGCAAGGCCCATGGCCTCTCTGCACCAAACAAATTTCTCTGTGCTCACAAGCTTGGTACCAATGGGTAAAGGAACTCTAAATGGGTTACAGTCTTGCATACTAAATCTCTGCATAATGGTACTCACATACTTTGTGACAACCAAATCTTTTTGTTAACCATGTCCCTTCTGATATCCATTCCCAGAATATACCTGGCAGCTCCAAGATCCTTCATGTCAAATGCACCTGAAAGTTGGGCTTTAAGTTCACTGATCATACCCTTAGTATTGATGAAAAATAACATGTCATCAACATACAATGTAATAACCAATATAGAATCATCAACACAATAAATGTAAACACAGTTATCCTCCTCGCTTCTAACAAAACCCAATTTCAACACAAATGAATCAAACTTTTGATACCACATTCTGGGGGGCTATTTTAAACCATAGAGAGACCTCTTTAACTTGCAAACCCATTTTTCTTTCCCTTTTACCTCAAAACTTGTAGGTTGTTGCATATAAATTTCTTCCTCAAGATCTCCATGCAAGAACACAGTCTTAACATCCATTTGCTCAATCTCCCAATCATAAGTTGCAGCAATGGATAAAAAAAATCTAATAGAAGTCAATTTAGCAAAAAGAGAGAATATTTCACCAAAATCAACTCCCTCTCTTTGGGAGTAGCCCTTGGCTACCAGTCTAGCCTTGTACTTCTCCAATGACCTGCCTGCTCCAAACTTCTTCTTGAAGACCCACTTACAACCTATGGCCTTTCTTCCTTTGGGAAAATGAACAAGATCCCAGGTGTTACAAGAGTCTAAAGCCATCATCTCCTACTACATGGCTAAGTGCCAAGACTCACTATCATTTGAAAGAATAGCTTCCCTGTAGGATCTAGGCTCATCATTAGTACTCAATAAAGTAAATACACAACAGAAATCTGGTGGGCTATACCTGTCAAATGGATTCCGTTGTCTTGTGGATCTCCTTAAGCGTGGAGAAGGGTCTCAACTTGTTCTTCTGCATGATCATCAGTACCAACTTCTTCTGTAACAACAGACTCATCTTCATCAGAACTACTCGAATATTCTTCTTCTTCACCCTCAATCCATCATTCTGTTCTTCCTGAGGTACATCTTGTTGCTCTAACTTAAAGTGCACTCTCTTTACCTTTTCACCTTTTTCTTTTGGCTGCTCAGGTTTAGAAATAGCTCTAAGTTCCCTAAAAATAACATCTCTAGAATAGATAATCTTACAGGTTAGTGGATTCCAAAGCTTATAACCTTTGACATTATCACCATATCCAACAAATGTACATTTTTTATCTTTTGGATCCAACTTAGATGGCTTTTCCTTAGGCACATGAACAAAAGCTTCACAGCCAAAAATCTTTAAATGTGAAACATAAGGTTTCTTACCTATCCACACTTCATAAGGTGTCGAATCAAGAGCCTTACAAGGAGATTTGTTTAACAAGTAGAAAATAGTACACACAACCTCTGCCCAAAAGCATTTATCCAACTGTGCATCACTCAGCATACTTCTGGCCCTTTCCATGATTGTTTGGTTCATCCTTTCTGCAACACCATTCTGTTGTGGTGTATATGGAATTGTCTTTTGTCTGATAATACATGCATGCTTGCAAAACTCATCAAATTCTTTAGAGCAATATTCCCCTCCATTGTCAGATCTTAATATTTTTATCTTCAACATTGATTGGTTTTCTACTAACACTTTAAATTTCTTAAACTTAGTGAAAACTTCATATTTGTGTTTCATAAAATAAATCCATGTAAATCTTGACACATCATTAATGAAGGTAACAAAATAACAAGATTTTCTGATAGAATCACTATCCACAGATCCAAACACATCCGTATGAATAATTTCTAACTTCTCTTTTACTCTATTGCTTCGTAAAGGAAATAATTTTCTATTTTGTTTACCAAACACACAATGCTCACAAAAATCAAAGTGCTCATCAAAATAAGAGAAATTGTCCAACAAATCTTTATTCTTAACAGTTTTCAAAACATTATTGCCAGTGTGGCCCAATCTACGGTGCAACAACATCCATGTATTTTCAGTACTGGCCTCAGATACATAGGAGGCATTACAAACTGTAGTGGCTTCAAGCTTGAACAGGTTTCCCAATCTCTTCCCCTTCGCTGCCACCAAGTTCCCTCTCACCAATCTGCAGCCATACTTGTCAAAAGTCACATGCATTCCCAAATCATTTAGCTTTGAAATAGAAATCAAATTTCTAGCTAATTTAGGAACTATGTAAATGTTAGGGAGGGTTTTAATCCTCCCATCACTAAAACACAACAATACCTTGCCTTTACCAACTATTAGATATGTAGAGTTGTCTCCAAGGTAGATATTACCTCCATCATATTCTTCATATGTGGAGAACCATTCCTTATGTGGGGTCATATGAAACAAGCATCTTGAGTCAACCAACTAGTTTTCATTAGAAACAACATTACATGCAAAAAGTAAAACATCTTCACCTACATTTGAGGACTTATCAGAAGCACTCTCCCACTATTTCTTTGGGTTCCTGCACTCCTTCATATGTCCCCTTTTACCGCAGTTCCAACACTTAACTCTGTTCTTCTTCCCATGAGTCTTAGATCGGTCCTTGGACTTGTCCTTAGCCCCTTTCTGATCTCCTTTTGGTCCTCTTTCCATAGACCTTCCCTTGACATTGAGAGCATCCCCTGAACTATCTGAACTTTTCTTCCTCAATTCATGTGACAACAAAACTAAAACAAGACCATCCAACTTCAGATTGTGAGGTTAGCAGTGATAGCCAAAATAACATTCTCCCATGACTCAGGCAAAGAACATAGAAGCAATGTACATTTATCTTCCTCATTCACCTTCACATCTACAAATGCTAGTTGCCTTAATAACAAATTAAACGAATTCAAATGCTCTGCAACCGATTCACCCTCTTTCATTTTTTTCATTTTCATGGAAAATAACTTACGCTTTAAATAAAGTTTATTTACCATACTCTTGGTTTGGTAGATCTCACCCAGACACTTCCACAAGCTATGTGTGGACTTCTCACTCGCAACATTCAGTAGAACAGAATCTGCAAGACATAGCCAGATTGTACCTCATGCCTTTTTATCCAGTCTTTCCCTCTCATCAGGAGCAACATCATCAGGTTTCTTCTCCTTCATAACAACCAACCATTGGTTTCTTGCTTCCAACAAATCCTCCATTTTTAGCTTCCACAATTCATACCTCGTGCCATTGAACTTTTCAATGTCCAACCAAGAGGTAGAAGCAATAGTGGATGAAGCCATGATATCTACACAAGATCTGTAAACAAAAAAAACCAAATCTCTCACTATAGCTAAAAAACCTTCACACTACAACCCAAGAATCAAAACTAGCCAGGCTATGATACCAAATGTTAGAAATGAAGGTGCAAACCACACAACAAAAATCTGATTCAAACCTTATTATCTTCTAAATAATGTAGAATCAATGGAGATTGCAGTAGAAATTAAAACCCACTACACATAAATAACAAGCATTAAGAACATAACACATAACACAGTATGTAACGTGGAGAAAACCCTCTTAGGTAAAAAACTCTACCAAGAAAAGAGGCTCCAAGTTGTATTATCTTCAAATATATGAGATTACAATAGATGCACTTCCTTTCTCCTTCAGTCTTCAATCCAATGTCGCCTATTACTCTGAACTCTAATAAAAATGTAGTACAAATATCCTTATAAAGGGGGTTGCCTTCTAGGGTAAGATAATCAACAAAATATCAATCATCAGATCTGTGACCTAATGATGAACGGTCCAGATTCACAATAATAAAATATCAAATAAAATGTGGTTTTGAGGGCATTGCCCCCCGAACCCCCACTGAGGCGTGCAGTCCCCAAACCCTCCATTGGGGGGATGATCCCCCCGGACCCCTCACAGGGGGGAAACCCCCCTACAACCCCCTATCATGGATAAATGAGCGTCAAGGACCAGATATAAACATGTAGCTAAAACAAGACCACTGCTGGTGAAACCTTTCATCCCTTATGGGTGATTTACAAACAATATTATGAGTAATTAATTACATAGGATTTACAAGGTTGATGGCACCTTAATCCTAACACAAATTATATTGTAATAGAATCATATCTTGCACATGTTTTTGTCACATTTTAAAGGAAGTTTGGTGTCTTAGTTTTATTGATTGAGGTAGGTGCCTCATTGGAGTTGGTGCCTCAAGAAGAATTGTAGATCAGGTGTGCATTGTACCTTAAGAATTGGTGACCTGAAAATAGTGCATTAAGTGTAATTGTACCTTGGAGTGGGTGCTTCTAAAACAAATGTACTTTTCTTTCTTTTGAGGTTGGATTTGAGTAGTAGACTCAAGAAACTCTCAGTGGTTTTTCCCTCATAGGGTTTCCATGTAAACATTGGTGTCATGTGTGCATATTTTGCTTAGTGTTTATTCTCTTTATTTGCTTTGAAGTGTCTTTAAGATTGTTGAACAAAGTATTAAATTGAGCTAAACTGATTCACCCTCCCCCCTCTTAGTGTAATTGTGCTCTTTTCAGAAAGAACTCAACAACAACCACTGAGTAATGGTATGAGGTGTATAGTTGAGAGCAATATTCAAATGGTAGCTACATTCCCTGTGGCTGCAAATAATTTTGAATTCATTCTTCAAGTTGCAACACATTACAATAGGGATGACCAAAGTGTCAAGGACTCTAATGGAAATGTGGTTATGAGGCTAGATGTAGAATTTCTTGACAAAGCTTTCTTGTGTCCTCATATTGAAACATATGGAGATATCACTTTTGATTATGTACAAGAAGAATATGAGAAAGATCTAGATACTGCTAAGAAGGTGATTAACAGTAGGTGGTTGAAGACCCCAAGGCCAAATATTTCAATATGGCCTAAGAACTTTCCACACAGTGACTTCATTGAAGAAGTAAGTGATTTGATCACTTTTCTCAGTAGAGTGAGGGGTTTACCTACTTCATCTATATTTCATGAATGGATGTATTTATACATTAGAATCATAATGAGAAGGAAACAACAGATCTTTTGGGGACTACATATCAGTGATGCACTTCATGATCAACTGACAAAGGTAAATAATTCACTGAGGTTCTATATGACATCATATCTTGTATATGCTGCTATTGTAATGAGGAATTTTCCTGGGTTGCCATCAGAAGGAGATTAGAGAATAATCCTAGTGTACCAATATTATCCTCAGATAACTATTGATGGAGGTATTCATCATTTTAGAAGAGTTAATGATGCTTTCTTTGCTACTTTCTTGTGTATGTTTGATCTTGAATTGGAAAAGAAAAGGGTTTCTGATGAGGCATGGTCGGTGGTAAATAAATATGGTTGTTTATATCTACAGTTTCCTACATTCACCTTTTTGAGAATTGGTTGTTTCATGGGATATCCATACATGCTCCCAAGGTACCCCAGTGACAATTGTATTAATGGAGTTAGGTAGAAAGATAATGGTATTTCATAGCAAATAAATGTAGTCTAAAAAGATATGTTTCAAGTTTCCCCTCACAATTTGTAGGTATTCTATCTCAACATCCCCAAAAGCTAAAGCTATAGAATCTGAGATGCAATGGGTCACCATGAAGACCAACAAGAGAAGACCTAATTTTGATTACCAGGGAGTGAAAGATAAAATCAAGAGAGACCTAACCCATGAGCATAGAATTGAAGATGTGTGGGTAGATTGTAGGAGTGAGGAGGAGATAAGAAAACTAGATTACTGCTGATGGACCTTGAAGTAGATTGAAGAACTTGATTTAGATGATATTCCTGAAGGCATGAAAGATGATTGTGACATCTTGGATCCTGCTTATGTGAGGAACAATGTTGCAGACTCTCCTCTACCACCAATCCAGTGGTCAAAGCAAGAGGTAACTTCTATCAGAGATAGGTTTGAACCAATTCTAGCTAACACAAATGTATGGTTATAGGAAAAGGGGATTCATTTGGAACGCTTTGTAACTGGATCAGAAGAGGAGTCACAAGATCTTGTAGGTAAGAAATCTAAGATAAGAACAAAGAACAAGAGTGATATGCCTAGTTCCAATAAGACCACCAAGCCAAAGATCAAGTTTGTTGCAAAAGGTGGTAAGGCTAAAACAACTACAGAAGGGCCATTTGCTAAAGGGCAAGAAGAATCTGTTCAGGATGAAAGGCAAGAAGAGGAAGGACAACACAAGGAACTAGAAATGTTGCCTCATGAGAACATTTCAGAGGAACCACCTATTTCTTCTTCTCCAAAGACTACTGTCACTCCTGCCATCTCGGTCATTTATGTTGATACAATTCATATTCCTTCCACTGGGTCAATCCAATCCATTCATTCATCCCCTTCCTCTAGGACAATCTTTGATAGTCCTAAATATGGTTTGGAAACTAATTTAGGTTCTTCCTAATCTCAACCAAGTTTTTCATTACCATCTTTTGAGAAAAATACTCAATTTAACTTAGAGCAACTTCTATCTAAGTCTATGCAAGTTTCAAGTGTGAATATTCTTGGTGTTGTTTTGACTAATACTTCACCCATTGTGACAACTTTTGTGAGTGCAGCCCCTTCTACCCAAACCATGGCTATCGGTCCAGAAAGAAGTTCATTTACACTTCCCCCTTGGCTTTCATCTCAAACACCTAAAGGGAAGAAGCAAGCCGTCTCTCCAGATGACTTTGATTTTGAGCAGTTGACACCTGTGGAGGCAAAGACTAAGAAAAAGCCAAAGATTCTTTTTAGGTTGTTTGAGAAATAAGGTTATAGGTATGCAGAAGTAGCTCAGTCTCCTAATAAAACTATTGAAGAAGTGGACAACCTGATTATTCCATCACAAGAGTTGAGTTAGGGAAAATAACTCATGAAAGTGTTAAGGCAGATGCTCAATCTACATTGAATTCTCTCATTGTGAAATTTGATGAAGTGAAAAAGGTGAAAGATCAATCTAAAGCCAAAGCATAATAATTAACTTTAGTGCGCTAAAAGATTACTCTATCTTCTAAGTCAATTGAGCCTATGTCTATAACCATTGAAGATCCAGTTATTTAGAAGGTGGAAAAAGTGCATACAAGAGGCAGGGTAGTCGGTGAGTTCCTAGACCGAATGATTGCACAATGATCACAACTATTAAGAACCTCTATGGAGAGAATGGAAAAGATGGAAGACATAAGATCAGAGTTAGATAAAATTGTTGATGCTTTTTCTCAGGAACAATAAGACATAGAAAATAGTTTGGAAGCTTGGGTTAAGATGAAGAAGCTCAAGTTGAGCACATTGGTGGAAATTGGGATCATTCGCAATAGAGAAATGTTTGTAGAGGTAAAAAAAACCATGATAAACAAAGTGTGAGTTATCAAGGAATTGATCAAAGACTTGCAAAGTGCTTGCGAAGTTAGTGAAGACAATGATTTGAATCTTGTCAACAAGATTGAAAAATTTCCTTGTAAGTTACTTGATGACAACCAAAAGTTTCTTTCCTCAGATACAGTGATCTTAAAATTCAACAACATGATCCAGAAGGAGTTTTAAGATCAAGCCTTTTCATTGGTTTCGATGGACAAGTTGTTGGATATTCAGTTAACCTTGGATAACCTCAAAGTGTTTTTAGGAAGGCTCAAGAAAGCTTGTAACACTGTTAAGGATTCAATCACAAGAGTCCTTGCTATCTCCAAGCATACTTTAGGTTTGGGTAATGATGAAGTGAAAGCAATCATGAAGAAGTATGAGGACTTCATGGAGAAGGACGGTGGAGAATGCTAGATGCACCTTGTTTAATTTTTAGTATTCTCATGCTTTATGTAATTTGTTCTGGACATATTTACATTTCATTTTCAAAAATGTAATTACTTATAAAAATAGAGAAGTCCTAAATCAATGTGGACTCTTTTGTTGAATAAGTCAAATTTATATGAGGGTGTTCTTTTGTATTAAGGACCTTTAATCTTTTGAAGCGAAGCACTGCCCATTTTGAGAAGCATGCTTGAATCTTTGTGTTGAATGTGCATATCAAGATTTGATCAATAAAAGAAGAAGATTGTATCCAACCTTTGTTTTGGAATACGTTTGTTGTATGAAAGAGTGTTCTTATGTCTCTCTTGTCATATTATCTTGAAGTTGGTTTATGAGTAATGTATCATTTCATTATTGAAGGGAAATCATATTTGATATTGATAAACTTTTTGTTATCATATTGCATTTGGAGTTATATGTTTTGTGAATGAATCTAGTTAAGAGCTTGAAGACTTTATGCTACAATTGTCATCTATGTTCTTCTGAATATGTGGTGTTATCAGTTGATAGACTTTGAGCTACAACTTATTGCATTGGTTATTTCATGGAATCATTTTGGGAATAACTTGGAGACTTTGAGCTGGAAGTTATTGCTTTTGTTAGTGCAATCTTATTTGTGACATGCGTTAAGAGAATTTGGGCTACAACACATATCATCTATGTTGTCTTTGGAATCATCGTAGAAAGTGGCAGGAGACTTTGTGCTTCTATGGATTTTCTAGCTACGATTGTTTGTTGGTATCATCCTTGTTATTCCTACGTCTAACAGGATTGGGTATCAGCTATTATTGCTCCAACTTGTGTTATTTAGTTTCTTATTTGTTGTGATCACCAAGGTCATTATTGTAATTTGTTTCCCTTATTCTGAAAGAAGAGAATATGCTAATGGAGACACCCCTATGGATAGTTGTAGTACACATAAGCATAGTTTAATTACTGGTTGATTTTGTTAGCAATAAGAAGGGAGCCTCCCATTTCTGAGAGGAGAGATTTAATCTTAGTGTACTGTGGTTGATATAACCATTTTGTTCGTAGTTAGTTGATAACAAAATATTCACCCAACACACTCCTATCCTTATTTGAGTCACCTATCATCCTCATTAAATGAGTGTCATAACCACTAACTTCAACTTTTAATCCTATTTGTCCATCTCACACCTCACCCTTCTAATAGTGGCCATCCATTTGATTCCCTCTCTATCTATAAATCAAAACTTATTTCAATTTCAAAACCTCCAAAAAATCTACACATGCACACATATCTATTATTTTTCTCTATTATCATTTTCAATATCTTTTGCTTCCATATCATATCCAAGTTATGTTGGTTGCATGAGCAGTCCACATTGTAGCATCAAAAGGACAAATTCAATGGACCTTGGGTGCACTCCTTTCCGTCCTATCAGAAGTCTAAATTTTTGCAAGGTTTGAAGGTATTGCTTTATTGTTTATCTTTATGTTATTATCTTGCATGATTTTTAGGGTTTCAAATACTAAGAGGCATTTGACACACTCAAGAAGAAAATAAAGAAGCAACAATCCTAGTATTCCTAGATTGGAATATCCCTTTTCATGTACATGTGGATTTTTCTAGCACTGTAATTGAAGTAGTATTAGCTCAAGCAAAAGGAAATAAGGACCACCTAATTATGTTTGCTAGCTACAAACTATATCAGGTAGAAAGAAACTATACCACAACAAAGAGGGAGGCTCTAGCCATGGTTTATGTGCTACAAAAGTTTAGATAGTACCTCTTGGCCACCCCATTTACATTCTTCACAGACCATAAGACACTTAAATACTTAATGAGTAGACCAATTATACAAGGGAGAATTTGTAGAGGGCTTCTCCTATTCTAGAATTTTGAATTTAAAATCATGGTAAAGATAGGAAAAGCAAATCGAGTGCCATATTAAATATCTAGAATTGACACAGGGGAAGACCTAAGGCTCATTGAGGAATAATTATCCAGTTCAAACTTTTTTAGAATTAATGTGGTACCTAAAGAGTTTTCTAAAGTAGAAAAAATATGAGCTCCACAAGTCAATTTCTAGAAAAAACTTTAAAAATGATAGAAATAGACTATTATGGAGGTCCCTGCCTAATACATTGATTAAAAGAGAACTCCATATTCTAGGGGGGATGGAGTTATAAGAAGCGTTGTGCTTGAGCATTAAAGAGAAAACATTGTAAGAGAATCTCATGAAGGCATATCTGGAGGACATAACTCTAGAGAAGGTATTACAGGAAACGTTATGTTAATAGGTTTATGGTGGTCCACACTTTTCAATGATGCAAACTAATGTGCAAGGCACTATGATGTATGCCAAAGGGTAGGGAAACCTATTGTAAGAGACAAGATGCCCTTGTGACTAGTATTAGCACAAGCCCTATTTGAGAAATGGGCAATTGACTTTGTTGGACCTATTGATCCTCCTACCAATAAATCAAAAGTAAGGTTTATCATAATAGGGGTAGAATACCTTACTAAATGGGCTGAAGTTTAAGAAAAAAAAGATTGTATTGCTAAATTTACCACAATTTTTAGATATCAAAATATCATAACAAAGTTTGGTTGTCCTCTTAGTCTGACAAGTGATTAGGGAAAGCATTTTGTGGATAAGATAATTACAGAACTATTGGATAGATTTATGATCACCCACAATAGAAGTAGCCCTTATCATCCTCAAACAAACGAAGCAAGTGAAGCTTTGAATAAGATTATAGGCACTGTACTTACTAACATGTGCAACAACAACATTATTGATTGGGATATCAAAATACCAATAGTCATATGGGCTTATAAAATAACTTACAAAATCTTAACCAAAATTTTCCCATTTGAATTGGTGTATGAAACTGACACCTCACTACCTATGTAGTATATGTTGCAAGTATGTGCCTAATCAGTGTTGTCATTAATGTCAACTGTGCCCTCATTTTTATACTTTCTTGAAGATGTTGAGGATATTGAGAAAATTAGATCATCTAGTAAAAATAGTGAATTGAAGAGAAAACAATGTATTACATGCAGAAGAACAGTCCAGAAGAATGCTCCGCATTTCCTGTAGAATGAAGAACTTTTCTTACAGATTGGAAGTTATTTAGAAGCCTGTCTGAAGATGTTATATTCCAAGTTTGAGCCTCTGGAATGAAGATTTGAGTAAGATATGTTCACCAGAGTGAAAATAGGATTTTTTGTATGATTAGCAGTGATAGGGTGAAAGTGTTTTGCTCCACATTGAAGTATTTTGGTCTGCAGTTCTGGAATCAAGTTTGCAATGATGACAAGAGCCTTGAATTGCAATGGTTTGTGATTTGGTGGCCCACAAGCTATCTTTTGCTAATGATAGTGGCTGGTAGTGGTGTTCTTGTGCTTTGGTTTGAAGAATCTTCTTGACAAAGCTGTTAGAGATCGTACGGTTGTTCCTAGTGATTTCAATGTGCTTGTGGATGTCTCCTGATCATGTTCCTACATTTGTATTGGTCTGCAAAGAGAAAATTGGATCATGAATGAAGATTGTTCTTGCAGACCCAGTGCTATCATCAGTCTTGGCTGACTTGGTTGAATTCATTATTTGCAGAGAAGCATTGAAGATTTTTGAAGCATGTTGTGGCATGGAAGATCGTGTTTGAGTCCCAGCTAAGGTGTGGTGTGATCCACATACATTCTTACATATTTTTCCTTAGCTAAATTTGTATTAGGTCCAGACCTATTTTATGAATGTTTGTAATACTGACCTTGATGAACATTCCAAGTTGATGAGTTGTATAAAAGTGTGTAATGAAATTATGAAAAGAGTGTGTGTCATGCGATTGTGAAGTGTACGAAAAAGTACTGTAATGTGATTAATGCGAGTGTCAGAATAGTAGAGCAGAGATAGAAGATCAGTGATGATGAAGACTCAGGACTCAGTATTCAATTGCTAAATGACTGCATCCTAGCATACTGATAGATGATGTTGCAGTATTCATATTCCTTATACAATTTCACTTGTACTTGGTAGTGAGCCTAGTTATAAGCATTTAGTAGGGTTTAACAACCCTCATTGTAATCTTTCTAGGTTTAGGGTTGTGGCAGTGAGCCTGCTAGACCTAGTTGTACTTCATGGCAATGAGCCAGCATGTTCTAGGCCCGTGGAGTGTGCCATGTCCCTATTTATAATTGATCTATTTATGAATTGATCACTTTTCTTTTATTATCCATTCAAATTGAAGATATGAATGAAACTAAGAATCTATTACTATATGTCCCTGATAAGGGGATCACTATATATTATTCATTAGTAAAAATATTATTATTCATATATCAATAAAGATATTACATATTATATAAGATATTATTATATATATTAATAAAGATATTATATTATATATTATATATATTACTAAAGATATTAAACATGCCTAAGCACTGCTTAGGCAGTGATTGGAAAATGGATTAAAGACTTGTTTGGATGAGTCGATGCTTCTTTGAGAACTCCCCCATCTTTCTTAATATTCAATGAAGCTACGATTCTTCACTAATATCCCACAATTCCTTGAGTGAGGTGATTGGTAGATAAGGGTCCCACTTTCCACCTCAGTAATCTTCCCAAAGACCCCGTACCATCTTCATTGCCCACGATATAATCAAATAAGGAGCGGCTAACATAAATTGTCCTCAATTTTGAGAGCTCAACACAAATTAGACAGAAGTCTTAAACATCATACAATTTATTTGAAGGCAACGCTTATAAGAAGTGATTACTATTTATGTGATGCAAAAGATAACAATTAAAATTTGTAGAGGGCAGCGATAAGTTCTCAAGAGATGCAATTTGTTAAGGAACATCAATTGTTATGAAAAGGCATGACAATTCAAGAGTTATGTCTTTTGCAAACAGTCACACATATCCATAAAAGACATCTCATTTGAAGGATATAAATACAAAATGAAGGCGTGTATCTAAGGGGGATATGGGATTTGGAAGAGGAAGATAAGAAGGTATTTCTGAATATATAAAAGAATATTTCTGAGTTTAATTCTTATATATATATATAACAATAGAGGGAAATCAAGAGGAAATGAATAATATATTTTTCTAAGGATAAAATTGGTTTTTAAAGAGATATTTCTGATATATACATACATATATGCTGAGAAGCAGAAATAATACATATATAATTCTAAGAAGGATAATATTTGAGTTTATACTTCTGATTTAGGAGAAGAAATAAAAGGAATATTTTCTGAGTTGAATGAAGATTGAAAAAAAAACAAAAGAGAGCAGAAATAAGGGAATATCAAGGAGAAATATATAGAAGCATATAGAACTATAATCAACATTAAAGAAGGGAATACAATCCTTAGATCACCAAGGATACATGGCAAGAATCATCCTCTTGTGATATTATTGTATACAAGTAAAGAAATTAGGAATATCCTAAAAAGGGGACATTACAAGTGGTATCAGAGCAGTCATCCTACCATCCTCTGTATACTTTGTGGTTTATGTGTGTTTAAAGGTTTACCTTGTGACTTATGTGTATACGTGTATTCGTGTGACTTATGTATTTAAGTGTATACTTTATGACTTACACGTATGTTTTGTGGCTTGAGCTACTTGGTTACTTGCTTGAGCTACTTACTTGTCTACTTGACCTACTTGCCTACTTGCTTGAGCTACTTTCTTGTCTACTTGAGCTACTTGCCTACTTGCTTGAGCTACTTGCTTGACTATTTGAGCTACTTGGTTACTTGCTTGTCTACTTGAGCTACTTGCTTGCCTACTTGCTTGAGCCACTTGCTTGTCTACTTGAGCTGCTTGTCTACTTGAGCTACTTGCCTACTTGCTTGAGCTAGTTGCTTGCATGCTTGAGCTAGTTGCTTGCATGCTTGAGCTACTTGCCCACTTGCTTGAGTTGGTTGCTTGCATTCTTGAGCTACCTGGTTGTCTGCTTCAATTTTATTATGTAACTAAATGGCAATGCATGTAACCTACAAATTGGCGTAATCACTTCCATATATTAAGGAGATCACCAACATTCAACCTTAAGGTGAAAAAGGGAAGAGCATTTCATCTAAGAAAGATATCCAAAACATCATTAAAGAATTCAATTGAGATTTAGGACCACTAAGGTATCATATCAACCTAGGAGGGTCAATCTCTTAAAAGCCAAAACAACAATTTTGAGAGGACATAATAAAGACAACTCAGCTCTTTAGGAATCCATAAATGGGGAGAAAGATCTTAAAAGGAAATGTGGAAAAAGATCTCAAGCACAGATTATAGAAGTCATATCCAACAAAGACATACAGAAGGAAAATGAAGTAACTTCAAGTAAAAGAAGGAGAGATAATTGATTCTAGGATCGAGTACTCTAATAAAGGGAAATATATATTGCTCATATATTGAGTGAAGCATAATAGCAAGAAAGAAAGAGGTGATCTATTATGAATGGCATGCACCACATTAGATCGAGGGTACCTTATATGAATGGCATGTGCCACATAAGGACAATAACAGACTTCATATGAATGGCATGTGCCACATGAGTCCAGGGCGACCTCATATGAATGACATGCGCCACATAAGGCTGAGGCGATCTATTATGAATGTCATGTCCCACATTAGATTGAGGGTACCTTATATGAATGGAATGCGCCACATAAGGACAATAACAGACTTCATATGAATGGCATGCACCACGAGTCTGGAGCGACCTCATACGAATGGCATGTGCCACATGAGGCTGAGGCGATCTATTATGAATGGCATGTGCCACATTAGACCAAGCATACCTTATATGAATGGCATGCACCACATAAGGACAATAACAGACTTCATATGAATGGCATGCGTCACATGAGTTCGGGGCGACCTCATACAAATGGCATGTGCCATATGAGGTCGATGCGATCTATTATGAATGGCATGTGCCACATTAGATCGAGGGTACCTTATATCAATGGCATGCGCCACATGAGTCTGGGGTGACCTCATATGAATGGCATGCACCACATGAGGTTGAGGTGATCTATTATGAATGGCTGTGCCACATGAGGCTGAGGTGATCTATTATGAATGGCTACACCACATTAGATCAAGGGTACCTTATATGAATGGCATGCGCCACATAAGGACAATAATGGACTTCATATGAATGGCATGTGCCACATGAGTCCAGGGCAACCTCATATGAATGGCATGCGCCACATGAGGCCCAGGTAATCTATTATGAATGGCATGCACCACATTAGATCGAGAGTATCTTATATGAATGACATGCACCACATAAGGACAACGACACTCCATATGAATGGCATGCGCCACATGGGGACTACGGAGGGATGGTATAGCCACCTTGAGACCTAGGAAGAATGCCCTCCATCATGCTCTTGTCAAAATGTGATAGGTAGGAAGTGTGCCCTCCATCACATTCTTGAACCTTGAAGGTGGACATAAGAGGTGATAGGTAGGTAGGACATAAAATATCCCAACGAGAAGAATAGTGGGAAGACAAGAGGTAGGTAGGTGTAATAAATGGAAAACCTATCATTGAAAGTCTATAAAAGCAACACAGAGTGAAGGGAAAAATCACTTGTAAAAATCACTAAGTATCTATGCTACAAACCTTAAGCAAAAATGAGCCACTATTGAGAATGTTGGCTATAAAAAAAATTAAAAAATAGAAGAGAGGAAGTAGAAACTAAAATAATAGCAACCGTTGTTCTCGTAGATGTACATAACAACTTGCACCCAAAGTATAAGAAGTACCGATATAACACGATGGACGTAGACCCCAATGGTGCATTCTCAAATGTACCTGTAGATACATAGAGGATGTCCTAGAGTATATACACACTATGTTGATATAAATAGATGACACCAAATTTGAGTCGCCACACAAAACCTTGTTGAAACTAGGTCAACAAGACTATTTGGACCAATACAAGTAGGTGGGTACATTCAAAGTGGACATATGGAAGGGCTTCCTAGATTTTTGCACAAATGAGGTTTGGATTAAGATCATATTCAATAGAATCCATGATGACTACATCTCCCTGGACCAACCCTACCGCATTACCAATGAAGCCATCCATGCAATGATGGGACTGTAGAACAAAGGTGACCTATCTCAAAAAATAATGTGAGAAACCAAAAGTTACAGAGTTGATGATGATCAAACCAGATGGAAGGAATTTGGTAGTAGATAAAATTATAAACCTTGTCGTCATATATGCCACTCTAGGTATCACCCACAAAATTTACTACACAAATAGTGAAGGCTCTTCCACAAGCATGGCAATACTCACCACTTATCAAATCATGGTGCAGGGGAAAGAGTTTGAATTATGTGAGGTCCTCAAAGAACAATTGATGGAGAAAATAACCAAGACAAAAGGGAGTGGCCTGTATCAATTTAGGTATGGCTCTTTAATTATTTGCCTAGCTTTCTACTTCATGGATAGGCTTCCTAATTTCCCTAGCAAAATTTGGTCCAAGATACCCTGAGAGCTACACAAATCAACAACCATATAAAACAATTCAAAGATGCCACGTCCTATACTGAAGTCTATTGGGGATTCTTCAAAAAAATTCAATCACAAATACAAGTGAGGGACCACATATCATATGATGTAGTAAGGAAGTATGTAGACGATATCACATTTATAATGGATAGTGGAACCATGTGAATCATGGGTACTGTTGACCCTTTTTCCTCTGTCCAGAGTCAAACGGTACACCTTGAAAATCTCTTGGATATCCCTTGGAATATATCCCTACAAGCCTTAAATCCTTTATATCCCTGTGATCCACCTTGTAAAATCCCTGGGAATCTCGTTTGGAGGATCCTTGCAAAAACCTAGAAAAACCCAGAAACCTTTTGCCTTCAATGTCTTCCTTCGCAGGGATTTTCCACCTCCATACTTGGTCATTTTGCATGGATATCTAATGTACGGATATCTGGATCTTAGCTAACATCCTGGATATTATCTTAATATCCAAACCTTAGCTAAGGTCTTGATATCTCTTTTATGTGCGGACCTTTGTAAATATCTGGATGACATCATCTGGATATTTCTTAACGTCTGGATCTACTCCATATCCATGACTTTGTGAATGTCTCGATGATGTCATCCAGACCCCCTCCCCAAAGAAATGCATATGATGATGACATCATTTGAACATTCCAGCTTCAACATATTATCCTGCATTGATAAAGCATCCTAATGACATTATCCAGATCTCCTCTTCAACGAAGCTCTTCATGTCGATGACATCATTAAGATATTTGTAAAAGGCATTCAAATGTTAAGTTAGCATCCAGATATTAAGTTAATATCCTGACGATGGGTATCCATGTAGATGATGACCCCTCCATGCTGCGAAGGAAATTTTGATGGGTGCATCTAGATATCACATAGCCCGCAGACCGTTGAAGCTGACGTCATGTTCCCACTGCGTGACTATGAGATGATGAAATGTGGACATCCATATGCCCGTTGACCACAACTTTGACCGTGGATATCTCCCTCATCTTGAGGAATTTCTACATGATCCAAAAGGCAAAAGTACTTAGAATTTCCTCCTCTTTCATTTGGCAGGCTTTTGGGGGATATTCTCATTTCAAAATATGATCCAAATTTCATGATCTAGGTTTGTGCATTCAAATATCAGGATGGTCGCTGACTGAGGATGAATTTGCAATATCGGCTGACAAGACATCCCAACAATCTATTTGAAGTGTTGCAAGGACTTTTCAGATGTAGATATTTCACATTGATGGTTGTAGGTGAGTGATTCAGTAGCTTGCATTGAACTCCTAAAATATCTCCCATCTACCCAGGCTCCAAATATTTTCTATAATGAATTCTTGCAGGTTGACATTCCTTTTGGCAGAGATATTTTCTGACAGAGCACATGGGGCAATTTATTATGACCTAATTAGGTCATTTGGAATCAGATGCTATATATGCATGAATGTAAGATTTAAAAAAGGTTGGAAAATAGTTAGTCTTATGCTTCTATATTCCAAATAGAACTTTCCTTTGTTCTAACTATGCCTCTTGATCAATACATATGGTGTTTTACCTTTTCATGCTTTTTAACTCTATATAATCTTAGAATTGGCTATTGTTTGTGAATCTTTAATTCCTGGCAATCCATTCTTTACCTCTGTTAAAATCTCCATGATCTATGTAAGTTTATCAGTTGTATTTCTTTATTTTTGCATCTTAGCTATGTGAATGTTCTTTATTCAAACCAGGTGTATCACCTCCCCTTTATTTTCAATTTTACTCCCTCTTCCTCTTTTCCTACTAGGTGGATAGATTAGGTTTAGTCTTAGGAACACTGAATTTCTCTCTTTTAGCTAAGGAACTAGCCTCTCTCTGGAGATTCGGCCTTCCTGTAGAGTCCCACACTTGGAGGTCATCTCAATGTTTCACTAGATTGTTGATCCCTAAAAGCCTTCAACACTGGGTGCAAATCTATGTGACAACAGTTCCTGGCACGCTCGGTGGGACACTAAGCATAAGAAATCAAAGAATCAAGCTGATAATTTGGTGTTCTTCTTAGTACTCTACATATTAGTAGACATTTTATGCACCTAGTGACTCTACAAGCTACTGGTTCTGATTAGTGCCATCTTTTATGCCTGTGCAAACTAGGGCATCTTCAAGAGGTAATTTCTAATTTGCTAAATTATCTACTACTGCTTCAAGGAGAAGCTCTAGGTTATCTAGGTCTCCTGTGAGAAGGAGTAGCACCTTTGTTTTACCTCTTTTAAGAGCTCAGTCCACACCCCCTCCTGTTAGGTTTCAATATTATAGAAGAAGCTTGCATATCCCTAGAGTAAATCTAAATATTCCTAGGATGGCAAGGAATTTGCTTTTTGTGACCTTCAATGGAGGAAGTCCTTTAGATTTGGTTGCATATAATGACATACCAGTTGCAGCCCTAAAAAATGTTTCACCCTTCACGTGTGATGGTTCTATAACCCCTGCTGAGCATATCAAAGATATATCTAACGTATGATTGGTCCATCATATACAACATGATGATGTTGCAATCCGGCTCATGGTCTCATCTTTTAAGGGGAGAGCTCTTCAATGGTTCAAGAGTTGAACCCCTGCATCCATACATACCTAGGATGAGCTGGGAGAGGCCCTCTATAAATAATTTGGAGAGAGGGCAGACAAGGTTTCATTGCTTGAGTAGTTGATGATTATCAAGAGGGCTCTAAGTGAGATGCTAGCAGATTTTAACTTCAGATTCCAGAGGACGTGGGATAGAATTCCAGCTACCCTCATGCCATCCCCACAAGGTGCTTTCTTGTATTATCTAAGAGCTTCAAATTCTGACATTGCAGTGATGATGCAATAAATGGGTGTTGAAACCCTGCCAGATGGCTATGAGACAGCTTTGAAGGTTGAAAATTGTTTAATACAAGTTAGAAAAATTACTCCCAGGCCTCCCGTTCCACTTTTTCTAGAGCTTCCTTCCTCATCCCAGCAGCCCATTATTTCTCCTATCCTAAAGCTTCAACGTCATCTCTTTCTCAAGAAGAGAGTGACCTTAAGACCCTAATGTCCAATTTGACTAACAAAGTGAACAGTATAGCTATTCAAACTGCTCCCAAGCCCTATCAAAATTATAATTAGAGGTAGTCATCTAATCAAAATTGGAACCAAGGGTATAATCAAAATAGAAACCAGAACTAGAATTAGGGTTATCAACTGAATAGATACCAAAATCTTAACCCTGCACAACCCTTACAAATCATTCGACCCATCCAACAAATACCAGTTGTGAATCTAGTTAGGTCCTTAGTCCCTACTCAGAACAATCTAGCCCAGGAGGCAGATTGGTGCTACCCTTGCAATCAACCGCACAAACATTCCACTTGTGCTTTTGGAACACAAGAAAGAGCTTTAATGGTGCAAAACTTTCATACTCAGCAGGTATCATTATTAGAGGTAGCAAATAATCATCTTGAAACATCAAATGAAACTATCCTTGATGCCAGTATGATGCTATGGACTACAGAAGGTTTTTGTGTTGTTAATCAGCCCATGGATAGTGTTGTTATGCCTGTGATTGATAATTTGAAACTAATGTAAGAACCTACTAAGATGCCACAAATACTCTAGGATTCCTACTCAAATTCAATACTTCAATGAAACTAAGATAAATGCAATAAACATGAAATTATCCCTTGTAAATAGATTTATCCCATGCCTTCCATTGTTTCCTATCTTCTCAACAATCTTGTTGATGATTATATTGCTCTCAGAAGTGTACTCCCTTGCTCTCCAAGATGACAAAGAGAGGAATGGAATTTGTGGATGAATATGCAAAGTGAGAAAAATTACAATGCCAAGCTAAGATGAAGATGATATGATTGATATGAAGCCATTGATAATGCTATGGATATTGATATGAAACTAGGTGAGATTATGAAGCTAATGCTAATGCAATGGGGGGGGCAAAGACACGCTTGAATGCTTTATGGAATTTTTGTAGCATATAATTACTAAAATATCTTGTGATGTAAAATGGAGGTGAGGCACCTTCCTTTTATAGGCCAAGGAGGGGTCCAACCCAAGTGTCAAAAGATCCACGGTGGAGGAATGAGTCATGTGACATGTACGGTTGAGATCAAATTGGTTGGGATGAGGGAGATAAAGGTGGAAGATGTTCCTACTACATTTATAAGGTAGAGGAATATGTGGAACCATAAGCCACATGTCATGATGCTCACAAAGACCAATGAGATAAAAGTGGAAGACTATGAGAAGAATGTGGAGGAAGGACTCTTTGGTTGTTGGAATATGAGAGAGAAAATAGGTTTTGGAAGACAAGTGTCTTTGACCATGGAGATGGTTGAGAAATAATAGGACACATGTGGGGAAGAAATAGGGCACATGTTGAGAGGATAATTACTTATTTAAATATTAAGAATATTTAATTATTGGAGCAACATGGTGAGGTGTTCAACGACATGGAAGTTGACATGGATGAGTGATGTGGAATTTAGAAATAAGACTTTGACTTAGAAGAAATAATTAAATAATTTAGGATTATTTAATTAGACATGACATTAGAGGAATTAGGATATGATTAATTATTATAAGAATCTTCACATGTGGGTTCACAAGGTTGTGGTCATAATTCACCCTAGAAGCCATCTTCAGTCGTGATGATGAATCCAGGGGAGATAGAAGTAATATGACCTTCAAGAAAGAAGATAAATAGAAGGTAATTATTGCTAAGGATAAGGAGTTGCTTCTAGGAAAAGTATGTGGTGATGTAGAGAAGCAAGAATTCATAGGACTTGCCCAAAAATATAATGATGTCCTGGAATGGACATATGAAGATCTTAAAGCATTCAATCTAGATGTGGCTCAACATGCCATATATATGGATCCTAATTGCAATCCAGTTCACCAAAAGCAACAACCCGTAAATCCAAAAATTGAGCCACTCATGAAAAAGGAGATTTCTAAGCTCATATAGGCAAGGATTATCTACCCCATCAAGTATTCTACTTGGGTTGCTAATCTGGTTCCTGTGAGAAAGAAAAATAGAGAAATTAGGCTCTGTGTAGATTTCAGGGACCTGAATCATGCTTCTTTGAGAGATCATTACCCTCTGCCCTCTATGGATCAAATTTTACAAATAGTTACAGGGGCAGAGATGTTTTCATTATTAGATGGCTTCTCTGGCTATAATCAAATCATTGTCAGGGAGGAGGATAGATTTAAGACAACATTCACAACCAAATGGGTAATCATGGCATATGCAAAGATGCCATTTGGTTTGTCTAATGTTGGTGCTTCATTTCAAAGGGCAATGGATATTACCTTTAAAGGATTTATAAATAGGTTCATCCTGATTTATCTAGATGACATCACAGTCTTCTCCAAGAAGGGGGAGAATCATATGGAGCATTTGGAAAAATTCTTTGAAAGATGCAGGGAGTTTGGGGTGTCTCTAAACCTCAGGAAATGTATTTTTGTTGTTGCCCAAGGTAAGCTTTTGGGCCACATAGTGTCTGAGGATGGGATATCCATAGATCCAAATAGAACATATGCTCTCCTTTCTCTTCCCCTACCTGCTCACAAAAAAGATTTACAATCATTTATAGGGCAGATCAACTTTGTTAGGAAGTTCATTTCTAATTGTGTTGGCTTAGTGAAGCCTCTAACCCTTATGCTTAAGAAAGATGAAGTCTTCAGATGGACTAAGGAGGGGAAGGATGGTTTTGAAAAGATCAAGGAAAAGATTGCCCGGACACCTACTTTCATGAATCTAAATTATGAGGACTTTGTCCTTTATGCACATGGAGGAGAGAACAATGTTGTTGCTATTGGAAACAAGGAAAATAACTAAGAGGGGGGGGGGGGTGAATCAGTTATCTCAAAATTTCCTTCACTTTCTTTTCTTTTTGTGTCTTAATAATCAGAGTTACATTAAAACATGAAAGCATATGTAATCATAAGAAAAGAAATAAAATCAACACATATAACACAAGAATTTTTACATGGAAACCTTGTTAAGGGAAAAACCACGGGGTGACTAACCCAAGATTGTATTCTCTGTTAAAAGAATAAAGGAGTACAAAATGGCACTTGCCAATTAGGGCTCACTGCCTGAGCACACTACTCACAAGAGGCACACTGCCTACAAGAGACTCACTATCTATAGAACTTACAGAAGATAATCAAGTGTTTGAACTTATGAGAAGCATCTACAAATGCAAGACTTCAGTTCCAATTTAGGCACAATATACTGATCTGATGCACTTCATCCTTCCTTTGTTTAATGTTGTTGTTCAGTCACATACTGGACTTGGATTGTTGTTCCCACACTTATCTCTACTTTTCTTCACACCTTGCTTCATCACTTCTTCACACACACTCACATGTTGAAATCTATCTGGTATATATATCCGCATCAAGGATTTTTATCAACTTGCTAGTCGACATCAAGAACACTGCAAGTAATTAATTTGTCAGCTGAATCCATGCTTGATTTGTGATGCGTATCAAAAACATAGGCATAGAAGTCATTAATCATGTTGGCCAACAATGTATGATGCCTCAAATTGCTTGATCAACACCTTTTACTCATCCAGATTAAAGTCTGATACTCTGTCGGTCAGTGCCTCCTTTGTCCGCTCTGCCTGACTGGAACCCAACACTCAGATGTTCATACCTTTTTCTTGCTTTATCACTAGAGGCTAAATCTCTGGAGTACAGTAGTCATGATACCCCTCTTTGACTTGTCCAAGTCCGCAACTTGCTGAGTTACACCATTTGAGAGATCTAGACATGATTGTCAGACCTTGTTACATACTCTGTTCTTGTTCACCAAACCAAAACAATCTTCAATCTGACTTTCGATATAGGCATACTATGTACTACAGATGTGTGGGATAGACTTTGTTGCAATCAATGACAACACTTATGAAGCCACACAGTATCTCTTGCCAACAATCTCCCCCTTTGGCATTGATGGCAACACTTAGTGAAAAATAGCTAAGTGTCGCAGTAGCTCCCCCTTGGCTGATGCTCTATTTTTTTGTACTATTGTCTAGAGCTCCCCCTTTGCTGGATTCCACATTTTTCACTACTCCTCACTCCCCCTTTGACATCAATGGCAAAGGGTGGAATTCGCATTCCAAAATTTGCAAAAATTGTCCTATACATGGCCGCATAAGTATATATATATGTTATACTTAAATATACTTAAGTATATCCACAAAAGTGGTCTTCAATTGTACAAACTCTGTGGCCCAACTCTGCTTCATCCTGTCTAAAATGGAGATATGACCACTCAACAAAAATGCATACGCTTCTGCCCATCTTAAATCTGTCAGATCACTAGTCCGAGTTGTGGTTTGAGCATCTGTCAAGGCCTCATGCATTGCCTCTAACTTAGGGATAATTATCCCTCTGAGTTCACTCATTTTGTTCATTTTGTTCTTCTTTTCTTTGTCCAACCTCTTCATTTCATTTATGATAACAATAGCCTGGCATTCTTGATTCATTAGAGAAGTAGTAAGGGGATCAAAATTCTGAGATAAACTTGACAGTTTACCTTCTTGTTCTTTCACTTTCTTCTCAATGTCCTCTGTCACTTTGGGCCAAGATAGACAAAATTTGTATATGTCCCCACCATCTTTAAGAGCATTTTCAAGGCTCTTTATTCCAATGTCTAGGGTCCTCCTATCATTAGCAATCAGTCCTTGTACTTTAGTGAATCTTTTTCCTAAGAACTCCTTCCGGACCATTGCTTCTACTGATTTCTCTAGAGATTCAAAATGAGTGCTAACATAATTTACCAAAGTTTTCAAGTTACCAGATGGTGAGGCTAAAGGATCCTTTTGGAATGATGGCATGATCTTCTCCGGCATCCTGAATGCAATCTCCAATAGTTCACAGTCTTCCATGTGAGATTTCAGGGGTTTTTCTTTTGCTTTGGCTTGAGAAAAAGATTCTATTTTTATTGTCTGAACTGGAGAGAGATTCAAAGTTCAGTGGCCCTTGACATAGCTTAGGTTCATCTATCTCCATCATTTCTTTGTTTAATAATTTCTTCACTGCCTCTGTAGTGTCTCTTGCCGGTGATTGAGTCTTCTTTTCTTTTGGGATATCAGAACAGTCATCATAAGTCTTTTATGCTTGCTCTTCTTCTTTTCCCTTAACCTCTTCTTCTTGAATCACCTTCTCTTCTCTTCTATCTTCTCCTTTAGCTTTAGAGTGTGGAATGTCTGCAGTGGGATCTAGAGGAGAGATGTCACCGGTGTTTGTTGCTTCATGAATTTCCTCTTCTAGAATAGAGGAATCCAAGTCCTTAGACTTATCTTCATCTATCTCTTTTGATCCTTCTACATCCTTGTCAGAAGGTTCTTCATTGGTTACATTTAATCCTTCAACATCCATGGTAGAAGGTTCTTCAACTGTTTCCTCTATAATAGGAAGATTAAATCTTTTCAAAACATTCCGGTGGATATCTTTAGTTTCACTTGCTACTTGGTCAGTTTCTCCAAGCATAAGTTTATTCATTCTTGACTTACTCCGAAACTCATCCTTACAATCCTTAAAAATCATGTCCATTTGTTTTGGAGTGATAGAAGGATAAAGTTGAATCATTATTTGTTCCCGAATCTCTAGGTCTTTTGCCTTTCCATTCTCTTTTCTCAGTTTAAGTACCTTTTCTAGACTCTTAGGAATTAATGATATAATTTCAATGAAAGCTTTATTGTAAATGTTCAGGTACCTGACAGTAACTTCTTCCAAAATTCTCTTGTCAGTGTCACTGTATTCATCATAGAACTTTGTTACTGGCTGTAGGTTCTCATCCATAGTAACTACCTTGATGATGTCATCAATGGAAAGAGTTGGCTTTTCAACATATTCCTCTGCCTTTTCTTTCTCATTTTTACTAGCAGAGAATTTCCTAGATGTTTTCTTCTTCTTCATTTTCTTGATTTCCTCATTGGATTCTGTTTCTTCATCGTCTTTAAGGCTTGTATATGACCTTGTGGATTTAGTCTTTGTCCTCTTTTCTCCTTTTCTAGATGTCTTGATTTCTGGTTTGGAAGCCTTTGAGCTTTTAGGAGTGGCAGGTGCAGAGCTCTTGGAAGATCTAGTATGGGAGGAGGCTTGTACCAGAGCATCTCCTTTCTTTGCTTCTTGTTTCTCTTTCTCAGCCTTCTCCATCTTCTCTCTATTTGCATCCATAGCTTCCTTTGATAGGCCAAATCTTTTGGCAATTTCCTCAACTTCCCTGCTTACTTTCCTCTTTATTTCTAGCTGTCTTAACTCAACATGTATTTTTACACTTAGCTCTTGAAAGGTTCCAAACCTTTCTTCCTCAGTGTGCTTGGGCTGGCTCAACAGATGTTGAATCTGAAGCTCCAAGATTTTCTCATCGACTTCATATCCCATAGGCATTATCCACACATTTGTTGGCTCAACTACCTCCATTAGGCATTGGTCAGTGTCAACCATGAAACACATTGTGTCCTTATATTTCTCAACTATGGATTGAGGTATTCTCTCTCTGGCTTGCATCATGCTTTGGAAGTTCTTGAAGTAACCCCAGAGAGCTGTGTTTTGGGCTTCAACATCACCAAGTCCATACATATAATCTCTAATCTGAATTGAAACTAGTTTGTCATTTTGCCAAACCCAACCACTTGATCCGAGTAGCTCATTCATGTAATAAAAGAATAGACATAGTAATAGACAATCATATTTGAAGGAATTCTTCTCATCCTTTTTGATCTTCTGCAAATTTTCCAACAGTTGATTTAGAATAAGCTCACATAGATCATAGTCTGCATCTTCCCTTAACATTTGATATGTTGCATAGATTGTTGTGCCAGACACAGAATTCTCCCTACTCAAATGATAGATTTTGTAGCTAATTATCATTGAGGCAAACTTGACATCTGGATCAGTGATGTCATCTATGGTCATTTCTCTTTTGTCAAATTTAGATCCGGTGGCTTCAGTTACTATCTGGTTCTTGACAGATTTAAGTGCATGTAACCCACCAGATGAATGCAGTCCAGTCACTACCCTGATGGCATCTTTAGTTATCTTGAAGGGCCTCATTAACCACATGAAATTATCATGCATCTTGCTTAGGACATACCGGACGCAATCATCTTCTGCAAAACATGGAAAGTGTATGCAATGTCCAAAGTGTTTATCCTAGAGGGCCTTGAATTTAAGTTTGAGTTCAAAACTCTCATCTATTAGCTGTTTGTGATAGATGTCCATCAATTTTGAGTCTCCAAATTCCTCAATGTTGGCATGGATATAGACCCTAACATCTTCTACATGCAATACCCCATGCAAAATGCTAGAAAATGCGCCTAAGGGATCAACTTCTAGAGATTTATAAGGGTGTTTCTTGAATTCAGGATGCGGCCTATCAGTGATCTTGACAACCATTGGAGTAGCCATTTTGCAAGAGATTTAGTGAGAGATTTTTAGAATGGAAGTACCTTTTCATGCTTTAGGGTTTGAAATAGGAGCTGGAACAAATCGCTGGTTGAATTCGATTTTCCAGTTGATCTTTGAGTGAATTGTAGAAACTTTGTTGTAGAGCTCTTCTTTTCTTCTTCGTGAGTGCAAGTGTGCAAATAATGAGTGAAAGAACCCTTTTATCCTTGCACAAACCCTAATTTCCTTTTATAATAAATGCATAACTTAAGTTATCTGGTTGCCCTATTTTGAGAGAGATCTTCTCGAATCACTGTGCTGAACTTAGAATCATTGTTAGTGAGGATTTACAATGTATCTTCTTTTCTTCAATCATTCTTTAGGTCCGCAGATCAAATCATTTTAATTCTGAATCATACCAGATCTGTCTATGAAATTTTGCTTTACCGGATGGCTGTCGGAACTAGATTAACTTGAGTAGTTATAAGTCTTATAGAGTTGTGGATCTTTCACATTTTGACTGAATGTTATCTAGATTTTTTTCTGAGAACCCTTTTAATCCGTAGCATTCCATGTGCCAAATTTAGGCACTAGTTGACTAGCTGGGGGAATTTGTTTTTCTTTGTGACTCCCCCTAAGCCATAGCTCACCTTTTTAGTTTCTGGAAGGAATATCAGCACCGTATTCCGGTTTGGATCCATCCCTAATATTTTTTGTACTCTTCTTTACCCAAATCTTGTTCATCTCCTTTTAAACTTCATCCGCATTCACTTTACCTTTTCCCTTATCTTGTTTCTGATTATGTTCCACCGGACCTTTTCTATCCTGATTTCTACTTTTGCAGA
Source organism: Cunninghamia lanceolata (assembly GCA_027924645.1). Lineage (NCBI taxonomy): Eukaryota > Viridiplantae > Streptophyta > Pinopsida > Cupressales > Cupressaceae > Cunninghamia > Cunninghamia lanceolata. Next base: position 42,722,720 of record BSBN01000809.1, on the reverse strand, counting down.
ATCTAGCAATATGACCGGATCTATTGCAATTGTAACATACAACATTTATTTGCTTATTTGATTGATATCCTCTTGATCTACATTGATTAGCCATATGTCCCATTCTATTGCATGTAAAGCATCTACCATTGAATGAATTGTTTATTTGCATATTTCTGCATTCATGAGATTTGTGACCATACCTTTTACAATTGAAACATTGTCTGAAGAAGGATGGATTATTCTAATTCATTCTCCTCCTGCACTGAGTTGCTCTATGACCGAAATTGTTGTAATTAAAGCAGTTTCCATTGAAGGATGGATATCTTTGGGCATTTGGTTTCCTTACCGGAGGTCTTCTAAGCCTATTTCTTTGATTTCCTGATCCAAAGTTCTTCTAACCAGATCCGAAGCTTTCACCTTTCTCATATCCCATGCCACGCTTATCATCTACCCTCTTTTGGCTTTCAAGAAGAACTTCAAGTTGGGATGAGCTTATCTTGAATTTCTCTTTGTATTCATTTGTTGTTTGAAGATCTTGTTTAAGAGTGTCTATCTGATTGTCAAGTTGTTCTTCATTATCTCTAGCTTCTAGATCAGACTCAAGATGCCTGATTATTCTGTCCATTTTGTGGCAGTCCTCTGTTTCCTCCTTGAGGGATTGTTTTAGATTATCTTCAATCTTTCTTTTTTCTTCAATTTCTTGGGTGAATCTCATAACCCCTGATTCCATTTCATGCCTCACCATAATGACTTCTTTTGATAGCTTCTCACATAGCTTATTTTTCTCATCCAGATCTTCATTATTATCATTGGCTTCACTCTGATTGGCTAACTTTTGAAGTAGTTCCTTTCTCTTTTTCACAGAGATACTAAGTTTTTCTTTTACCTCATTTATGAATTCATCAGCTTGTTTGAGTCTTTCTCTCAAATTATTGACTTTAGAGTGGGATTGTTCAAGATCATCTAGGGCAGACTGAAGTTGTTCCTTTATACCATATGCATCCATTGAGATTCCTAGATCTTCCTCAAGCTGTTAGGCTTTGTTCAGAGGAACTTAGCTCTGGTACCAATTGTTGGAAACAAGGTAGATAACTGAGAGGGGGGGTGAATCAATTATCTCAAAATTTCTTTCACTTTCTTTTCTTTTTGTGTCTTAATAATTAGACTTGTATTAAAACATGAAAGCATATATAATCATAAGAACAGATATAAAATCAACACATATAACACACGAATTTTTACGTGGAAACCCTGTTAAGGGAAAAACCACGGGGTGACTAACCCAAGATTGTATTCTCTGTTAAAAGAATAAAGGAGTACAAAATGGCACTTTCCAATTAGGGCTCACTACCCGAGCACACTGCTCACAAGAGGCACACTGCCTACAAGAGACTCACTGTCTACAGAAATTACATAAGATAATCAAGTGTTTGAACTTATGAGAAGCATCTATAAATGCAAGAGTTTAGTTCTGGTTTAGGCACAATATACTGATTTGATGCACTTCATCCTTCCTCTGTTCAATGTTGTTGTTCAGTCACATATCGGACTTGGATTGCTATTCCCACACTTATCTCTACTTTTCTTTGCACCTTGCTTCATCACTTCTTCACACGCACACTCACATGCTGAAATCTATCTGGTATATATATCCGCATCAAGGATTTTTATCAACTTGCTAGTCGTCATCGAGAACACTGCAAGTAATTAATTTGTTGGTTGAATCCATCCTTGATTTGTGATACGTATAAAAAACATAGGAATAGAAGTCATTAATCATGTCAGCCAACAATGTATGATCCCTCAAATTGCTTGATCAACACCTGTTACTCATCTGGATTGAAGTCTGATACTCTGTCGGTCAGTTCTTCCTTTGTCTGCTCTACCTGACTGAAACCCAACACTCATATGTTCATATCTTTTTCATGCTTTATCACCGGAGGCTAAATCTCTAGAGTACAGTAGTCATGATACCCCTCTTTGACTTTTCCAAGTCCACAACTTGCTGAGTTACACCATCTGAGAGATCCAGACCTGATTGTCAGACCTTGTTACATACTTTGTTCTTGTTCACCGGACCAAAACAATCTTCAATTTGACTTTTGATATAGGCATACTATGTATTGCAGATGTGTGGGATAGACTTTGTTGCCATCAATGACAACACTTATGAAGCCACACAGTGTCTCTTGCCAACAATTGTTGTCTTGATGCAACAAAATGAACAAGGACTAGAGCAGCCCCTGGCTTTCTTCAATCAGACCTTGAAAGACTACGAGGTCAGACATAGCCCCATGGATAAACATGTATTTTCCATTGTTATAGATTTAAGGAAATTTAGATATATGCTGGCAAATAATCACATTAAAGTTTTGGTTTCGCATCCTAGTGTGAGAGATTATATAATGGGGGAAAAATGAGCCACATTGATCACCAAGATCCTGGAGTATGATGTAATCATCAAAGCCACTAAGATGATTAGAGGTAGAGGATTATGTGAACAACTAGCTTAGATATCAATCGATGAAGTGAATTCATCTTACCACTTGAATGAGGAGGAACCTACAGCTGGGCCATTAGTTGTGAGTTCTTGGACAACATACATGGCTAGTTTCCTATCCACTGGTGAGTACCCCTATGGATTGGATAGAACCAAAATAAGACATTTTAGGCTACAGCCTATCCCTTATTCTTTAGTAGATGGTGTTCTCTTCAAGAGAAACTTGGATGGAGTCTTACTGATATGCATAGAAGAAGATAAGGTTGATAAACTTCTTGGTGAGTTTCATGATGGCCCAGCTGGTGGCCATTTCTCTACTAGAGATATAGTAATGAAAATAATGAGGGCGGACTATTTTGGCCCACATTATTCAATGATGCCCATATGTGGGTAAGAAGATGCAAAGAGTGTGCTCTCTTTGCTGGAAAGAAAAGATTGGCAACACTCCCACTCCATCCTATTCAGGTTGATCAACCCTTTTTCGCAATGGGAATTAGATTTCATTGGCATGATAAATCCCTCTTCCAGTGCTGGTCACAAGTGAGTTTTGACTAGAGTGGACTACTTCACCAGGTGGGTTGAAGCAGTCCCACTCAAGGAGGCCAATGAATCATCTATCATGGATTTCTTAGAAGAAATCATGACAAGGTTTGGAGCTCCTCATACTATCATTTCTGATAATGTAAAATCATTTACTAGTTTTAGGATTATTGATTGGGCTTTTTAAGTACAATGTGTTTTTGAAGACTTCATCCAATTATTACCCCCAAGGTAATGGGCTCGCTGAATCTACCAACAAGAACCTAATCAAAATTCTAAAGAGGACCATGGAGACCAACTAGAGGTAATGGCACAATAGGATCAGGTTAGCTCTTTGGGCTGATAGGATCACATACAAGAGAGCCATTGGGAACTCTCCTTTTGTTCTTGTGTATGGAAGAGAGACTAGATTACCTATATCCTTAGAACTTCCTGCATTAGATCTGGCTCATCAATTGGAGTCAGAGGGAGAGGATGCAAGGTCTGTCAGGATGGCTGAATTGACTGAATTAGAAGAGAAAAGATAGTCAACCATGATCACATTAGAAGAACATCAGTTGTAGACCAAGAAGTATTTTGAAAAGAAGGCCAAGGTTTAGACCTTCAAAGAAGGTGATCTTGTCCTGAAATGGGATACACCGAGCCAAACTTGGGGCCCACACCAAGTTTGATGCACTTTGGAGTGGGCCATACATCATCAACAAGTGCAAGCAAGCAAATGCTTTCATTCTTTCAAGGCTGGATGGTGAAGTTCTGCCCATTTCAGTTAATGGGATCTATCTCAAACCTTACCATTAAGGTTGGTATGAGGTCTTGTATATATTGTTTTAGTTTATTTCTATTTTAGGTTTCCCTTTCCCTAAGTGCTTTTACACAGGCTGCATTATCATTAGGAGAATGCAGGCCTCTTTCTTTTGGTTTGTTTTGGGAGGTAGGTTTTAGTTGTTCTGACCCCTTTCCCAGTTCCCCTTTTTGGCTCCATGCCAAATGGATGTGTAAGGCCACTGATCTATTTGTTTAGCAGGCAATCATCCCTAAGAGGTCACCAAAATGTTGACCCATTTTCCTCTGTCTAGAGTCAAACGGTCCACCTTGAAAATCTCCTGGATCTCCCTTGGAATATAGCCCTATAGGCCTTAAATCCTTTATATCCCCATGATTTGCCTTGTAAAATCCTTGAGAATCTCATTTGGAGGATCCTTGCAAAAACCTAGGAAAACCCATAAACCTTTTACCTTCAATGTCTTCCTTTGCAGGGATTTTCCACCTCCATACTTGGTCATTTTGCATGGATATCTCATGTACAGATATCTGGATCTTAGCTAACATCCTAGATATTATCTTAATATCTAGACCTTAGCTAAGGTCCTAATATCTCTTTTATGTGCGGACCTTTGTAAATATCTGGATGACATCATCTGGATATTTCTTAACATTCAGATCTTCCCGATATCCATGACTTTGTGAATGTCCCAATGATGTCATCTGGACCCCCTCCCCAAAGAAATGCATATGACGATGACATCATCTGGACATTCCGCCTTTGACATATTATCCTACATTGATAAAGCATCTTGATGACATCATCCAAATCTCGTCTTCAACGAAGCTCTTATGTCGATGACATCATCAGGATATTTGTAAAAGGCATCCCGATGTTAAGTTAGCATCCAGATATTAAGTTAATATCCTAACGACGGATATCCATGTGGATGACAACCCCTCCATGCTGTGAAGGAAAATTTGATGAGAGAATCTAGATATCACATAGCCCGCAGACCGCTGAAGTTGACTTTATGTTCCCACTGCGTGGCTGCGAGATGATGACATGTGGACATCCATATGTATGTTGACTACAACTTTGACCACGAATATCTTCCTCATCCTGGGGAATTTCTACATGATCCAAAAGGCAAAAGTGCTTAGAATTTCCTCTTCTTTCATTTGGCAGGCTTTTGAGGGGATATTCTCATTTCAAAATATGATCCAAATTTCATGATCTGTATTTGCACATCTGGGTATCGGGATGGTCGCCGACTAAGGATGAATTAGCAGTCTCGGCTGAGAAGACATCTTAGCAACTGATTTGAAGTGTTGCAGGGACTTTTCAGATGTAGATATTCAACATTGATGGTTATAGGTGAGTGATTTAGTAGCTCGCATTGAAGTCCCAAAATATCTCCCATTTGCCTAGGCTCCAGATATTTTCTACAATGAATTCTTGCAGGCTGACATTCCTTTTGGCAGAGATTTTTTCTGACAGAGCCCATGGGGCAATTTATTGTGACCTAATTACGTCATTTGGAATCAAATGCTATATATGCATGAATGTAAGATGTAAAAAAGGTTGGAAAATAGTTAGTCTTATGCTTCTATATTCCAAGTAGAACTTTCCTCTACTATAACTGTGCTTCTTGATCAATACATATGGTGTTTTACGTTTCATACTTTTTAACTCTGTATAATCCTAGAATTGGCTATTGTTTGTGAATCTTTAATTCCTAGCAATCCATTCTTTACCTCTGTTAAAAGCTCCATGATCTATGTAAGTTTATCAGTTGTATTTCTTTATTTGTGCATCTTAGCTCTGTGAATGTTCTTTATTCAAACCTGGTGTATCACCTCCCCTTTATTTTCAATTTTACTCCATCTTCCTCTTTTCCTATCAGGTGGATAGATTAGGTTTAGTCTTAGGATCGTTGAAATTTTCTCCTTCAACAAAGGAACTAGCCTCTCTCTGGAGATTTAGCCTCCTTGTAGGGTCCCACACCTACCTTCAACACTGGGTGCAAATCTATGTGACAATAGGTACCCCAATTACCCCATGAAGTAAGTGATGAGAAAGTTCATGCGAATGATAACACATTGTTGGCCCTTACCAAGGATTATAAAGCTGAGAGATTTGGAACATACAAGGAAACTCATGGATAAATAGAGAAAACAAAAGGTTGTGGAGCATTTGGAGAAAAATATGGAAAAATTACACCAGAAGTAGGGAATACCAAAGGATCCCACGCCACCAAAGGTTACATAATCTTTGATTCTCCAATATAACTAGAAGTCAAGCCATCCCAAGTGCGGCACTTTGAATGCCTAAAATCTAAATCCCTAGGATCTGAAATAAGGGATTCACAAACACATAGGGTATTAGGTAAAGAGGAGCTAGAGAAACACTCAGCATAGACCTCCATAAGGAGGATGCTACCTATCTTATCACGACAAACATACTAAACACAAGCAGAAGCTCCTAAATTACTAGTGAGGGAAGCCACAAAATCACTACTACAAATGAGTGCAAAGAAGAAGAAAGAGGAGACTTCTCAGCAAAACAAAAAAAACAAAAAAATGAAAGTATATCCCTGCACAAACATAAGACATAGAGGAAACAAAATAGGGAGAAGCAACACAAAGAGAAGAAGAGGTAGGAATAAAACAACTTTAACTATATAAGAAATCAAAAGGGTTAGTGCAAATGGAGGAAACCCCAAGAAGCACTCAAGAAAAAAATATTAAAGAAATAATGGACCCCATCAGGTTATACAAATTCCTCTTTACACCATGCATGCCACTATAGATTACACAAATGTATTTGCATGTAGGTGCGGAGAATAAGTGTGTAATTGAACAAGCTCTGATAAACTACATCTCAGGTACACTTCGTACCTTAGCAGAGATAATTGAATGGTTCTTCAAGAATTGGCCATAATTTTGAGGTGAAAAACAATAAAGTAGCGAAGGAATAAGATGAAATAAAAAAATATGCATTAGATGAAGTTGTGGTGAATTTGTCACCAAAGAAAATAGATTAATATAGTTACAAAAGTTGGAGCTCAAGTCAAAACATAGGGTGGACACAATTCTCTCACATATGACAAAAGTGAAGGAAAGGGTTAGAAAGGAGATCTTAGAGGCTACCCAAAAACCCTACACTACCTTGCTAGAAGACGAAAAGGAAACACAAAGAGAGGAGGAAGTGATAGAGTAGAAAGAAGAAGAAAAACAACTTGAGCCATCATCACCAAAACAACCTCCTCCATCCACCCCCACATCCCCACCATTTGATCCCATGCAATAAATTGAAATTTCTTGGCACAACAAAGGCAACTCTAGCTTATTCCCTCACCTCCATCATTCCAACTACCTATTACCAACCTCTCCCACATCTTTCCTTTACAAAAATTTTAGTTGGGAGACATACTACAAACAATTGCAAGAGAAGATCTCTTGAAGCAATAGATGGATATTATGGATAATATTGATTATGCTCTCACAACACTACACTCAATAGCACCAAAAGTCACCAAGGATAATTCATCTCTGTTAGGCTAACAACTATGGAAATTTACATATGATATTCTACTAGAAATACAAAGTTAGGAAGATACTATTAGGAAAAAGCCATTAATAGATATCAAGAAAAAGAAGATAGAGGAGATAAGGAATTGGAGGTCAAAGTTAAAAATATGCAAACTATAGAGGCTAATATCAACACACTTTAGCAAAAAATCTTTAGGATGGCCAACCTTCACCAATGCTCTGAAGGTGTGATTGGAGAAAATAGAACATCAAATAATGCAGACCTCTACTACTTATGATGTTATGAAGGATTTAGATGTCAACATTAGATTTCAAATTGAGACCCTCCACAACTAATATCAATAGGCATAAGATCAAAGAGAGTGGTCAAGAGCATATATTAAATAACTCAGATAAGTGGTTAGCCTCCAACTTGCACATGTCATAGGTTTGTTGATAGAGGCTTTTATGTCAGAAAAATGCACCTTTGGGGGCTTTTTCCTTTTAAGGTTTAGCTCCCTGGTCTTTAGATTGCATTTAGAGCATGTTGCATAATAACTCAGACTCTCGATGAGAAAAGCCTTCGACCTTGTGACAAATGGGACCTAAGGGGGACTATTCTGATGATCCCAGAACAAAGACAGGGGGGTGGACTTGGGCACTAGTGCCCTAGTCCAGCCCTGTTTTGGGTTTGTCCTAAATTCAAATGTTGGATTTTTGACCGTTATTTGGGTCCCAGGCCAATATCATAAGTTTTAATTACGAAATTCTTGGTGGGAATCTTAGTAGTTGCATATATAAGCATGTGTAGGTTATCATTTAGAGACTAGAAGATGTTTATGATTGAAATCTATTGGCATACTTGTGATTTTTGTTGTGTTGCAGAGCATAGCATTGTTATTGTGTTTGTTTTTACAGGTTGGATTACATCTTCTCCTCATGGCATTGAAGAGCATATTCCTTCCATGAGAGCTTCATCATCAAGGTGACATCTATGGTGTTTTATTATCATTATCATTTAGATTTTTGCCTCTATCCCACAAGGATACATACTCTCTCTAATAACGGTGTTCGAAAGACTTGAATGTCTGTCCGGGGCTTGACCAAGGCAAGCCTCTAAACACCACAACCCCCTCCCACACTCCTTGTGATTGCAGGTTACAGGTATTGGATCTAGAGAAAATGGAGTTGCAGGGAAGATTGGAGGACATTGAAGATTTGGGATCTGAAAAGAAGTGGACACTGTGCGAGATTTTAGGACACTGGTGCTATCAACATTGTCCTTCGCATCTAAATTGTTGGAAACTGAAGGTACAATGGAGATCAGTGTCAAAAGGAGATTTGGATTCTAAAGAAAAAGCTACATCTTGGACTTGGGCGGCATCACCATTGTCCCTGACATTTCCATTTTCTGGACTGCGAAAAACATAGAGTTAAGGTTCTCTTCCCTTTGTCTTATTTCAATAGCATCAGTCGTAATTTAGAGATTTACTTACTGTTTTGTTTAAATCAAGGTTTTAGGAGCATAAGAGCATTAACTATCAACATTGTGTGATAACTTCTGAACTTCCCAAATTCCCTCTTGGCAACCCAACTTGATAGGTGACTCTCCTCTCGAGTGGAGAGGCAACTTCGTTGAAAAGCCCTTGGAATGTTTAGTGGAAAGGAGGATTCAAACTAAAACCCCCATACACCAACAAAATCAGCAACACCCTCTTTTCTTACTAAACATTTTGGTGAACCCATGTTTTTGAACTTTTTGCCACCTTTCTGAGTGTCGTTTCATAGATTTACATTCATTCATTCTATTGCATTTGAAAAATTACAAACAAATTGAAAATTTTTGAAAATTTTGAAAAATTGGCATATTAGACTTGCATTTTTGTAAAATTTGAATTAATTTCTGTTATTTACATTAGATGTAATACAAAATATAGAAATTCATCATTTACAAGTCATTTGCATTGCATTTTCATGCTTGATTTATTAGAAATTGCTTGAAATTGTGCATTTTTCATGAAAACCTAGTTTTGCATGAGCTAGGGTTGTAGTCAAAATCTTGTTTCAAATTTTACTACTTTGTCAAAACACTCATTAGGTTTGATTTCTAATGGTAGTGTTGCATCATAGTGGCCTCCTTGTGAAATTTCATGTCTAGGTTTTGAAAACTTGCATTTTTTTCACTAGATTTGGCCTTATCATCTTGTTAGATTTTCACTCCAAGCGTGTTGTAAGGGATTTTTCTATACTAATTGGCTTTTGTTAGGGTTATTATCTGATGCCCCTTCTCAATTTCCTTACAACACCCTTTCTTTTCGGCTTTTGCATTAAAATTTTGTCAAAATTTGCATATTTTTGATATCTTTACACTAGGGTTTGATCTAGAGTGGTACTATAGGCATGTTGTAACGAATTTTTTGTCATTAGGTGGCTGTTATTATGGTTATAAGTTGTTGTCCATCATCATTTTCCTTACAACACCCATTTTCCTACTCTTTTGCATTGAGATTTGGTGAAAAATTACATATTTTGGCCTATTTTCACTAGGTTTTGATTTATCAACTCTTTAGAGTTGTTTCAAAAGCATGTTGTGAAATTTATTTTCACATTGGTGGACCTTTTTTAGGCATATCATATACAACACCTCTTCTTTCATTCGTTTGCATTAAAAAAAGTTGAAAAATCAAGCATTTTAGAGCATATTGACATCACTTTTGCATTTGCTTTTTGCATAAGTTTTGGAAGATCTTGAAATTTTGATTTGACACTCCTTGGAAAAATTACATATGGCTTCTCAATACAATAATAATGCCAGGTTTTTTCCTAGGCCTCATTTGCAAAGAAGAGTCCCTGAACTTGAAATAACATTCACACCTCATGACAAAGAAATGGTCGATACCGAAGGGCCTCTTTATATCACGGTAAAGATAATGGAACAACCTGTGCACGGAACACTCATAGATCCTAATTGCATTACAAATGTGGTCATGGAAGATTTCCTCCTTAAACATGAAATGGTGCAAGAATCTTATGAACCATTGAATTTGAGAATTAAAACACATAATGGAGCTTTAATGAAACCAATTGGTAAGATAACTCTAATGGTATCGGTCTATGATAAAGCTGTGGATTAGTCATTTCATATAATCCCTTTATCCAACCTCTTCCATGTAAAACTTGGACATCCTTGACTTAAAGTTATGAATGTTGTTCCTTCTACCATTCACAAATGTATAAAATTTCCTTTACGTGGAGAGATCTGTACTATTTGTCGTAATGATTATCAACCTCCATCTAAGGACGAGAACTTTATTCTTGATTAATTTTGGCCCAACCTGAGATAGATCCTAAGCCACGAAGAGATAGAACTTTCATAGAATACAAAAAATACAAAGCAAAACAACTAGCTCGAGTGGCCAGGTCTCCTTTGCAACCAATAAGAGAAGAACAAGAAGCAAGCATAAAACAAGATTATTATGGCTTTGATAAAATTTCTGGCATGAGAAATGTGGACAAGGAAAGGTTCCCTAACCCACCTCATCCACAGAGAGATGGCATTTATGCTGAGGTCCCTCTCCCGTCATCCTTACAGGGATCAGGAGGCTTTCATCGATAATGAAATATTCCACCAAGATCAATGAGATTTGAACATGGTGCTTCCTCCTCTATTGTACAAACTATGGCAAACCACAACAATGAAAAAATAAGCAATAAGACAAGAAGAAATAGACCAGGAAAAGAAAGGAGGAGGAGACAGGCCTCTGTACAATGGATCACAAATGAACAAAAGAACATTCAACCTAATGTTGAAACAAATCAAGAAGATCTTACAGATGAGAAAAACAAGAACAACAATTGGGCTTTAGTGCCTTATACACCTCTTTCATCTACAATTTGAGACTGGGAGGATGATGACCTCCTCGATGATGACTTCTAGCATGGACCTCTCTATAGGTAAGTATCTCTAACCCTTTTACCTCTATGTCATGTTTCCCCCATGATGTGTTATGTGTTGTTAGGTCTCCTAGGATGACCCTTGATTCTCTTGTAAGGTCAAGGATACTAGGAGACTACCTCTGTCGTGACCTTCTTCTATTTGTATCATCATTCTTCTATATTTCCTCTCCTCTAATTTCATTGTTGTGTGTTGTGTCTTACGGACATAGCGTTGTGGTTGGTGACTTGGAGGCACCCTCCTACGTGACTGTCCCTAAGGTACTTGTTTTCCTCTCTGATTTATTGTTTACCTTCCTCTAGTGTTTCCACCTAGCTGGCTAATGACAAAAAACATATTGTACTGATGCGGACATAGTGTCCCTTTAGCGAGTAATAAAAAAATGGATCTAGTCCATACATGACGATGGGGTTATTACATATTATCCGATGCTTGCTCCGTGTGATCTCTCTATCTTGATGTTGATGTCGATGTTATCTTATCTTGCTAACAACACTTTAACAATATTGCTGCTCCACGTACTTTGTCTTTCGCCTTGCATGGCTCTTTCATGTAGTTGATCATATGCATTGTTGTTTATCACGATTATGTGAACACTAACACCTCTCTTGCAGGAAATTGTGTGTTTGTGGGAACATTTGGTGATCATAGAGTACATGTCACCTCTAGGGAGCATGGGCCTTGTGAGAGCTTGTGTTCCCTTGTGTGTTTTCTTCCTACCTTAACGTGTTTGATATCTATACGTGATATCAACCACCTTAAGGTGGGGGCATATATAAGGTAAGTTGTCTACTTCAAATGATAGTAAAGCATGTTTGAACAATCTGAAAATCAATCACAATCATTTAATCCCTCATCGTGAGGGGGAGATATCACATCCCTTTTCTATCTTAAGCCCTCATCGAGAGGTGGGGATGGTGTATTTCTCAGAGAGATTGCACTATCCTGTCATTTTCAAAAGTCCTCATCGCAAGGCGGGGAGCGGTTCTGTGACTAACTCAACCCTTAAGTGTGTTTTCGATGGTTGTTGTGGCGAAGCCCAATCATCAGTTTGTGCCTATAATGTACCTAAGATGGTGATGAACCTAGCAATAGTTTCACTCCATTGCTTGTCTACCGTGTTTTCTTTGTGTCTTCTGTGTTTTCTCTCTATGTGTGTGTATGGCGTGTTTGTTCTCAAAGTACAAGACCAGTGGCAATGAGCTCCTCTACACTTTGGGATTTGTTTGGCGTCTTTGTTCTCAAGGTGCAAGACCAGTGGCGATGAGCTCCTCTACACCTTGGGATTTTGTTTGGCATATCTATTCTCAAAAGGTTCAAGATCGGTGGCGATGAGCTCCTCTACACTCTTTTGGGATTTGTTTGGTTACTTTCCTTGAACTTGCATTTTGCATTTCATATAGGAAAATCAAAAAGAAAATAATCACTGCATTCACTATATTCTCTGTGCTCTATGTGTCTTCAATGTTGTATTCTCTATGTTTTGCGTGATTGTAATTGTCTTCTCTGTGTTTTGCGTGCTTGTTATTATCTTCAATATCTTTGGTGTGTCTTCTCCGTGCTTGGTGTGTTTACTGTGTTTGTTGACCTTAATTTAATGCATGTATTGGCCTTGCATTTATACATACATTAAAGTGGGGGCTAAATGCTATGTCAGAAAAATGCACCCTTGGGGGCTTTTTCCTTTTAAGGTTTAGCTCCCGGGTCTTTAGATTGCATTTGGAGCATCTTACATAATAAATCAGACTCCCAATGAGAAAACCCTTGGGCCTTGTGACAAATGGGACCTAAGGGGGACTATTATGATGACCCCAGAACAAAGATAGGGGGTGGACTTGGGCACTAGCATCCTAGTCCAGCCCTATTTTGGGTCTGCCCTAAATTCAAATGTCGGGTTTGTGACCGTTATTTGGGTCCCAGGCCAACATCATAAGTTTTAATTACAAAATTCTTGGTGAGAATCTTAGTAGTTGCATATATAAGCATGTGTAGGTTATCATTTAGAGACTAGAAGATGTTTATGATTGAAATCTATTGACATACTTGTGATTTTCATTGTGTTGGAGAGCATAGCATTGTTATTGTATTTGTTTTTACAGGTTGGATTACATCTTCTCCTCATGGCATTGAAGAGCATCTTCCTTCCATGAGAGCTTCATCATCAAAGTGACATCTATTGTGTTTTATTATCATTATCATTTGGATTTTTGCCTCTATCCCAGAAGGATACGCACTCTCTCTAACAACGGTGTTCGGAAGACTCGAATGTCTCTTTGGGGCTTGACTAAGGCAAGCCTCTAAACACCATAACCCCCTCCCACACTCCTTGTGATTTTAGGTTATAGGTATTAGATCTAGAGAAAGTGGAGTTGCAGGGAAGATTGGAGGACATTGAAGATTCAAGATCTAAAAAGAACCAGACATTATGCAAGATTTCAGTACACGGGGGCTATCAACATTGTCCTCTGCATCTAAAGCTACAGAAACAAACTGGACAATGATAATCAAGGTTTGCAGAGCTTCTGACATCTGGCAGAATATTCCTCAGTGGATTAGGGCACCATCAACAGTGTCCTCCGCATCTTGATTTCTAGAAACTAAAGGTACAGTGGAGATAAGTGTCGGAAGGAGATCAGGATTCTATAGAAAAAGTTGCATCTTGGACTTGGGTGCCATCACCATTGTCCCTGATATTTACGTTTTCCAGACTGTGAAAAATAGTGAGTTAAGGTTCTCTACCCTTTGTCTTATTTCAATAGCATCAATCGTAATTTACAAATTTACTTACTGTTTTGTTTAAATTAGGGTTTCAAGAGCATAAGAGCATTAAATAGCAACATTGTGTGATAACTTTTGAATTTCCTAGCTTCCCTTATGGCAACCCAACATAATAGGTGACTCTCCTCTCGAGTGGAGAGGCAACTTGGTTGAAAAATCCCTTGGAATGTTTAGTGGAAAGGAGGATTAAAACTAAAACCCCCATACAATAACAAAATAATGTTTAGTAAGAAAAGAGGGTGTTGTTGATTTTGTTGGTGTATGGGGGTTTTAGTTTGAATCCTCCTTTCCACTAAACAGAGCCTATCAAAGTAACCACCAAAATTTAGATCTTAAATACCCCGGAAGACTAGGAAAATACTTTGTTGATCATTAATGGCCAAATACAACCATTACAATAGGTAATTATGCAATGGAACAACACATATACACAACTAAAAGGGATCCACAAGCACACAATACCATGAAGCTAAGATACCTTTCACATTTTGGAGTTGCAACAACTAATGTTGTTGGACCCAATTCAAAATTTTCATTTTTGATAGACAGAGCTAGGATGTCTTAAGCATAAGACATTGTTTCAAAGGGGGGATGATGTTGATAAGACATAGTTGACTTTACAACAAGCTACATCCACCACAAAGGAGATGTGACATATTCCACGACCAACATATCCAAATGTAATAATATGTATAGGAGACACACTCCTTGATATACTTATACTTAAGTATAAGTAAGGTTTGAAGATGTAAGATGTAATAGAGATATATAGATAGATATGATAGTGTTAGGAAAAGGTGTGTTGTACACAAGTTGCATAATATTGATATGTATTTTATTTATGTAAAATAAATATTTATTTGTGGTGCATCTTAATTGATGTGTTTAGCCACATTAGATATTTATTTGGTGCCACTTGTAAGAGTTGTATGTAACATTGGGTTAGTTATTTATGTGTGGGAGATAGAATAATTAATTGGAAAATTATTTAATATTGGTCATAAAGGGAAAACCTAGTTGCAAATATTGAATGAGGGGTCAATGGTTTTGTGTATCCATGTTTTTTGGAACACATGGTTTTCCCTATGCTACATCTTGTATTTGTGTGAGCTTGATTTTATAAAAGCAAGCACATGGTTAGTAGTTGGGGTTGGTTGGTTGAGTGGGCTATCATTGTATTATGTTTCTCTTGTAAGTGCATATGTGAAGCATGGCATGGGATGTGTGGTTATGTTCTTGGACACAAGGAGGATGCATTGGAGGAGCTTGATGTTTTAGGAGTGTCCATGAAACTTTGTAAGTGTATTATAATGTTTGATTGCTAAATAATACATTGAGTGTGGATGCTTTTGGAGGCTGGGTTTTTTCCTCTTGAGGGATTTCCCAGGCTATATCTTGTGTTATCTTGTGGCTTATCTATTTGATCTTTGCATTATGGAATTTTTGTAAGCTTGTATGCATCATATTCTCTCATAGGGTTATGTAGGAATTGGTTTGATCAACCTGTAAGTTCCTAACAAGTGGTAATAGAGCTATATTCATGGTTGTTGGGAGGTGAGAGTTCCCTGGTTTTGTATAACCCTTGTTTGAGTGGTTTTGGTGCAAAGTTGATTCCATGGCAGTACAAAAAATATTTGGGACATTATAAGAGTTTGTGCAAGTGTTGTTTTGCAGATTAGGGGTTTTGGGTGTTGCGGGTTTGTTGTGGTTATTGCAGATTTGAAGTTGGAAAAATCTTGGCAAAGAGATGGATGTGTGTTTCATATGAAGCTTTTGAGGAGAAATTTTCATGGATGATCTCCTTGGACAAAATGGACCTCGCCATTAGATCTAAGAGTCCTGAGAGGTGAAGAAAAACATATAATTTGAGCTATTTTGGCCACCAGGGCTTGGATAAAAAAATTAGCCCGTACCCTAGTTCAGCGGTACGACTGTATGACCAGGTACATTGACTATGTCAAACAAATTTAAAAATATATATATTATCTGCACAATAAAATTTTTTGTTATAGGTTGTGTTAAAAAAATATTTTGCAAACTATATAAAATTTTTGGGAGTTTTAAAAGAATTTAAAAAAAATTAGCCCTTGGTATGGGGTCCGTAGACAACCGTACCAGGTTGCAGGCGGTGACAGGGTCCATAGGGATGTCACCCGCTGTCAGCCCTAGTAGGTCGAACTGGCAGGGCTTTAAGCTCGTTGGTCTTAACCCTTAGTCAGTCGGTTAAGTCTAGGACAGAGCCTCAGTTGGACGGCGCAAGCCTCTTGTCAATGACCACATGGACCTAAAACAAAATTAAACCCCTTTTTAAATGTCTGTCTGGTTCGGTGCATGGAAACTTTGAAACATTAAAACAAATTTAAATTTTTCATGGAGTCCACCCTACACAAAGCCCACGTTAGCGCCACCTGGGCACCACATCATCGCAATGTCAACATTATGCCAACTTTATGGACAAGTCCCCTAGGGCCCCTTTCTAGCCCTTAGAGGGCATTTTCTTGCAGGGGCATAAGTTTCACCCACGGTATTAGATTTTTGACTTCTTATAGGCGTCAAAAAGGTCTCTCTGAGAACTACACAGTGGTACAAGTTTAGCTATCAAATTTTTTGTGTCAGAATTTGGTGTCTGAGGCTAGGCATTGCTCTGGAATAGTTTTATGCTGATAACTTTTGCATACAAAATCAAATTTTTGATTTCAAATAGGCATTGGAGAGATATTTCCATGTACTACAATTTGGATCATGTAGATTTTTAGTTTGGTGTGCAAAGAGAGATTTGTACTATTTGAGCACTTGTGGGAGCCTGAGATTTAGGGTGTGAATATGAGAGCATTCGAATGAATTTTTAGGCACAAACTTGTGGGATTACATGTTGTTATGGGACCATCATCATGGTATAGAAGGTTTTTTAGATTTGGTACTTCCAATTACAGGTTTACATGTGTTTTTAGAGATTAGACTTTGATGGAGACAGGTACATAGGTTGTCTTCTGTTGGTAGGTGGTGACTGATTAGGAAAGTACTGTACACTAGCCATGTATCATCACCGGGGTTCGGGCTTCTGTTTTAGGGCTGACTTCAATTTTCTTTGTAACCGACATAAGAAACCCTATTTTTGTAACCGACATAAGGCTTGATAAAAGCGGCTAAGGGTTAGGTTTTGATATATGGTATTGTAGCATTTGCAATGGTATTGAGTTGCAGGGATTGCTGATTGTAATCGGTTTGATTTACTGGATAATAATATTGGACTCTCTCTTTGTTGGATGTAGCCCAAGTTTGGGTGAACCACATTAAAACTTGTCTCTCGTTGTTATTAATTCTGTGTGTTTCCATTCCTTTTTTAATCTTTATTTGCATTTAATTGATATCTTCTGCTGGCTAACCCTAACAAGTGCTATTAGAGCGGGTTGTGTTCGATTATCGTCTGTAGGAAGGTCTCACGGTTGAGTGGGAGTCTCACGGTTGAGTGGGAGCAATGGCGGACGAGGGTAAATTGAAGGTCGATAAATTCAATGGGCAGAACTATCAGTTATGGAAGATGCAGATGGAGGATTACCTCTATCAAAAGGATTTATGGATGCTGTTGGAAGGAGTAGCCAAGAAACTGGCAACAATGTCTGATGAGGATTGGAATCTTCTTGATAGAAAGGCATTGGGAACCATTCGGTTGTGCCTGGCACCAATGGTGGCATTCAATATAACAGAAGTGAAGACAATAGATGGTCTGATGAAAGCTTTGGCTAAATTGTATGAAAAACCCTCAGCCTCAAATAAGGTATTTCTCATGAAGCGTTTGTTTAATCTGAAAATGGTTGAAGGTCGATCTGTGATAGATCATTTAAATAAATTTAATACGATTGTCAATCAATTAACTTTTGTAAATGTAAAATTTGATGAAGAAGTTAGAGTTCTCTTGATATTATGTTCATTGCCTAAAAGCTAGGATAGTTTGGTAATGGCGGTTAGGAACTCTGTTTCTGGTTCAAATAACCTAAAATTTGATGATGTTGTTGGTGTTATTCTGAGTGAGGAAATTCGTAAGAAAAGCTCAGGTGGATCCAAATTAGGCAGTGTTTTGAATGCAGAAAGCAGGGGTAGATCAAAGGAGAGAGGAAAAGGTTTTGGAGGTCATGGGAAGTCACGAGGAAAATTAAAGGACAAAAGATCCCAAGCCAGAGGACAGAAGGATTGTTGGTACTGTGGGAAACTAGGTCATCTGAAGAAAGATTGCTGGTCTCAGAAAAATAAAGGAGACAAACAAGAAGGCAATAAGGAGGCAAATGTGGTAAGTAATAAATCTGAAGATGATGCCTTGATTCTTTCCCTAGATAATGCTGATGATTCATGGGTTTTAGATTTAGGGGCCTCATTTCATGCTATGCCCCATAGAAGTTATTTTCTTGATTATGTCCAAGGGGATTTTGGGTTGGTTTATTTGGGAGATAACGAAACCTGTCAGATTGTTGGAAAGGGAAGAATCAAGATTAAGTTGCAGAATGGGAATCATTGGCTACTACAAGAGGTAAGGCATGTTCCAAGGCTCAGTAGGAATTTAATATCAGCAGGGCAGCTGGATGAACAAGGTTGCATTGTTACATTTACTAATAAAAATTGAAAGGTTTCAAAAGGTGCCTTAGTTGTAGCAAAAGGTGTGAAAGTAGGCACCTTATATTTTTGTATAGGTCATACTGTTCCCTCTACTTTAGTTGTTATAGAGAAAAAATAAACAGGTTCAGGAACAGTTGCTGCAAGTTTGCAGGAAGAGACTGGAAAAGTTGCTATAGGTTCTGAGAAAACTCTATGGCATAATAGGCTTGGGCATATGAGTGAAAAAGATATGAAGGTACTTCATTCTAAGAAAGTTTTACTAGGTCTGAAATGTATTAATATGGATTTCTGTGAAAGTTGTGTGTATGGCAAACAAAAGAGAGTCAGTTTTCTTAAGGATGGGAAGCAAAAGAAAAATAAAAAGTTGGAGCTTGTGCATACAGATGTATGGGGACCAGCTCAGGTATCTTCTCTTGGTGGCTCTCAGTATTATGTTACATTCATAGATGATGCAACTAGGAAGGTCTGGATTTATTTCCTTAGATAGAAAGCTGATGTATTTGAAACATTTAAGAAATGGAGAAGCTTGGTTGAGAATGAGATAGGTAAAAGATTAAAATGTCTCAAATCTGATAATGGTGGGGAGTATTGCAGCAAAGAATTTGAAGATTATTGTTCCTTTAATGGAATTCGTAGGCAGAAAATGGTTCCAGGGACTCCACAAGAAAATAGAGTGGCTGAATGCATGAATAGGACAATAATGGAGCATGCAAGGACCATGAGATTGCATGTTGGGCTGCCTTTAAACATGTGGGCAGAGGCTGTCAACACTGCCGTATATTTAATTAATAGAGGTCCTTCAGTTCCTTTGGGCTATGGTATTCCAGAGGAAGCATGGACAGACAAGAAGGTGAGTTATTCTTTTCTGAAAACCTTCGGCTGTGAAGCATTTGCACATATAGATTCTGAAAATAGAACCAAGCTAGATGCAAAATAAAAAAAGTGTAGCTTCGTTGGATATGGCATTGATGAATTTGGTTATAGGCTTTGGGATTTTGAAAATCAAAAAATTGTGAGAAGCGGGGATGTTATATTCAATGAGAAGGTGTTGTACAAAGATCAGTTGCAGCAACATGAGAAGAAAGAAAAAGATTGCGGTGCTGGATGATACTCCAAATAGTGATGTTCCAGTGGTTCCTCATGCTCTGCAACAGCAACCAGAAATACCACAAACTCCAGTGAATGTTAGACGGTCAACAAGGCTAAGTAGACCTCCTGAAAGGTTTTCTCCCTCTTGGTATTCTATTTTGTTAACAGATGCTGGTGAACCAAAAGGGTATGATGAAGCTATGCAGGTGGATACACAAGTTCAGTGGGAGCTTGCAATGAAAGAAGAAATGGACTCCTTACTGAAAAATTAGACCTAGGAATTATGTAAGTTACCTGTAGGTAAAAAGGCTTTACCAAACAAATGGGTTTATAGGCTGAAAGAGGAAGATGGAGGTAAGAAAAGATTCAAGGCCAAGTTAGTTGTAAAAGGATTTGCACATAAAAAGGGCATTGATTTTGATGAGATATTTTCTCCGGTTGTCAAGATGACTTCTATTCGTACTGTTTTAAGTATTGTGGCTGCTGAAGATTTACATTTGGAACAACTCGATGTGAAAACTACCTTTCTCCATGGTGATTTGGAGGAGGAGATATACATGGAATAGCCCCAAGGATTTGAGGTCAGCGGTAAGGAGAAACTGGTGTGTAGATTGAAGAAGAGTTTGTATGGCCTGAAACAAGCACCTCGGCAATGGTGTTTAAAATTTGATAGTTTTATGGCTGAGCAAGGCTACAGCCGATGCAATTCTGACCATTGTGTTTATTTTAAGAGGTTGGATAATGACAGCTACATTATTTTATGTTTATATGTTGATCACATGCTTGTAGCTGGGTCTAACATGGATCACATCAGAGAATTAAAACATTAGTTAGCACAATCATTTGATATGAAGGATTTGGGGGCAGCAAAACAAATCCTTGGTATGAAAATTTGCAGAGATAGGAAGAACAAAAAAATTGACTCTATCTCAGGCTACTTATGTTGAAAAGGTGTTGCAGAGATTCCATATGGAGAATGCAAAAGCTGTCAGCACACCTTTGCCTAGTCATTTGAAATTGACTAAGGAGATGTGTCCTAAGACACAAGAGGAGGAAGAGAAAATGTCCAAGGTACCATATGCTTCAGTTATAGGAAGTTTAATGTATGCCATGGTATGCACGAGATCGGATATTGCACATGTTGTAGGAGTCGTTAGTAGGTATCTGAGTCATCCCAGATTTGAGCATTGGAATGCGGTAAAATGGATTCTCAGATATTTGAGAGGTACATCCAATAAACACTTATGTTTTGGGGGCTCTAATACTGATTTAGCAAGCTATGTTGACTTATATTTGGCAGGGGATATTGATACCAGGTGGAGTACTACAGGTTATGTCTTTACTGGAGGTGGGACAACAGTGAGCTAGATCTCACGATTACAAAAGGTGGTTGCTTTATCCATCACGGAGGCAGAGTATGTAGCTGCAACCGAGGCAAGCAAGGAGATGATATGGCTGCAATCTTTCATGGAAGAATTGGGCAAAGAACAGGCTAATAGTTCTTTGTATACAGACAGTCAGAGTGCTATACATCTTGCAAAGAATTTTGCCTTGCATTCAAAGACCAAACACATACAATTGAGGTATCACTTTATTCAGTCGGTGTTGGATAATGGACAGTTAAGGCTGGAAAAGATACATACAGATGAAAATTCAGCGGATATATTTACAAAGGTAGTGGCAAGGGAGAAGCTGAGCTCCTCTTCAGCTTCGGTTGGTCTTCAAGACTGAAAACAACAAAATAAGAACAGCAGATTCCAGGGTGCTTATTTCCAGTGGGAGCTACACGCGCAGCGGTGTCATCCAAGATCAGTCTCCAAGTGGGAGATTGTTTGGTGTGGAGCCTGATCAGTCTCCAAGTGGGAGATTGTTTGGTGTGGAGCCTGATCAGTCTCCAAGTGGAGATTGTTGGTAGGTGGCGACTGATCAGGAAAGTACTGTACACTAGCCATGTATCCTCACCGGGGTTCGGGGGTGTAGCCCCCGAAATTTTTTTTAGGGCTGACTTAAATTTTCTTTGTAACTGACATAAGAAACCCTATTTTTGTAACCGACATAAGGCTTGATAAAAGCGGCTAAGGGTTAGGGTTTTGATATATGGTATTGTAGCATTTGCAATGGTATTGAGTTGCAGGGATTGCTGATTGTAATCGGTTTGATTTACTAGATAATAATATTGGACTCTCTGTTTGGTGGATGTAGCCTGAGTTTGGGTGAACCACGTTAAAACTTGTCTCTCATTGTTATTAATTCTGTGTGTTTCCATTCCTTCGTTTAATCTTTATTTGCATTTAATTGATATCTTCTGCCAGCTAACCCTAACATCTTCTGGTTTGAGGACATGGTTGATACACATGTGAGACTAGGAGTCTTGTTTAAGTGGGAGTTGAGTACAAGTACAATGATGATGATGATGATGATTATGGTGTCATAGATATGCAGGTACATTTGAGCATTGGCACGACATCATCATGTATGCGATTAACATGTATGAGTTATGATGTATGATTCATGTTTACAGGTGGTGGTGTGGTGTAGTCTCAGGGGGTTGTTCTTAGCTCTTGGATGCTTAATTGGTTCCTTGACTATGGTTACTCATTATGGACTTGTTAGCAAATCAAATTTGGTGATGATTTGGTGTTTGAGTCTTGAGTCTACAAGTTATCTTCTTTGATATCTCAGCTTGCAGGTTATTAAGGTGATGATGAGTTTGCATGTTTCATTGTTTGGGATCTTCAAGTTGTGCAATTAGTGGGTATGGTACCACCTATTAGTTGTAGTTAGATAACTTGGATGTGGATTGTTTCTATCCACGAGATTGATTCATTGTTGATACAGAGTTTGTTAGTTAGCCTTGTTTGTGGTCATTTGTACATTGGTATGTTGCATTGAGAAGAGAGAATGGATGATTAGAGTGCTTGGATAGTCAGTTATAGGGACTTGTAGCATGTTTATCATGATGTCATGGATAGCTTGAATACATGGTTTTGTGTGAGATTTTGATAGTGATGGTTTTATCTTCTTCACTTGGAGATCTTGGTTCTACTTTGGTTTCATTGGTATTATAGGTGTGTGTGTGGACCATGGCGATCTTCATTTAGGGTATGGTTATCATGATGCCTTTTGTAGCTCGTATCACGGTTTAGTGGGAGCTTTGGTACTGATGTGGATTCATCACCTAGTGATTGATGATCTTCTACAATGGTTAAGTGTCATGGACAAACTCTTGGTTTATGGCTCTTATGTAGTATGAGTGCTTTGACATCTTGGGTACTATTGTTAGAGATGGTTATATGCATGTGCTTTGGAGATGTTTATCCTTGGTTTAGACGTGTTTGATATTGTGTCTTGATGGAATCTTGATACCGGTTTAGAGTGTTGACATGATACAGGTTCTTTTGAGACCAGGATGTGTGTATTGGTGCATGTGATCAAACTCTTGGTTTATGACTCTTATGTAGTATGAGTGCTTTGACATCTTGGGTACTATTGTTAGAGATGGTTATATGCATGTGCTTTGGAGATGTTTATCCTTGGTTTAGAGGTGTTTGATATTGTGTCTTGATGGAATCTTGATACCGGTTTAGAGTGTTGACATGATATAGGTTCTTTTGAGACCAGGATGTGTGTATTGGTGCATGTGATCAACTAGGAGGAGATGTTAGATTATGATGTCAAATTGGGTTCCTTGATTATTCAAACATGCAGTGGGAGCATTGACAATGATCCTGTTGGTTCTCTTGGTATTTGGTACTAATGCAGGAGCACACAAGCAAATCAGCAATCCTGTATCACAAAAAAATATGGTTGATTCAGTTTCGTTTGCTTTTTATTCAGTTTGTTACTTCAGTTGTGTTTTGTCATGTGGTAGTGTTGTCACAGCTGCTGGTGACTTTGCGCTACTTCAATTTTGTGTTAATTTTTGGGTCAGTTTGGGTTTGACGGTAATGTTGTCAGCAACACATATGAGGGAGTTGTTCTAGTTTCATTCAGATCTCGGTTCGCCATGGTATATGCATGTAAAGTCTATCTATTCCCAAATGACGAATGTTGCCAAAAAAATCTAATTGCATATCTAGAAGTATCAATGTGTTTCTACTCCCTTGAATTACTTTAGGCTTGGTTGAATTGGTAGGGGCATATTGACTCCATCAGAGTTGGCCCACTTTGAAAGGTGCATCTGAATCATTATCATTTCTTTGTGAAAGAGGAGTAACATATTATATTTCTTTGAAGATTACTTCATGATTCTTGAATGGTGGAGTGGGCACATTGACTATATTATTGTTGCCCAACTATTGACATTATTTGAAATGTAATTTAATACCTGTGTGGAAGGGGGGGTGATGTCTCATTTTATCTCTGTCCATGACTAGAAGTGCCACAAAATATCAAGAAATCACAGCCAAAGACTCCAATAGAAAGTTGATGATATGAGTTTGGGAGGTCAGCTAAGGAATTTAACGAATAGAATTTAGAAATATAACTTTGATTGAAATTAAAGATTGTTGGCATCACAGTTTCACCTTTTTTTTGGAGAAGTCAAATGACCCATCAGCACAAGGGATTTTATTTCTATTTGATGATATTTAAAACTTTGATGAATTTTAATTCTTATCTTTCAAAGGGGCGTCGATATAGCTACTATGTGAGTCTTCATTGCCTGTGGAGTCCAAGTTATATAAAAATAAAACCAAATATAAAAAATGGTTCACTCTACCAGAGATAAGAGGAAATACAGAGAGTTGGACAGAACAGAGGAATCATCAAGAGAGTGAGAAGGGGGTTTGCTATGGAGGAAGAAGAATAGTGAAAGAAGGAAAATGATATTAGAAAATAGATAATAAAAGAAGAGTTGAATGCAAATTTTGGTAGGGATTCAGTCAAGAATAGAGATAGGTAGAGAAACAAAGAAGGTGTCTATTGTGATGTAAGAACACTAGATCTTTGATGTATTGATATCACCATTTGAATGCAAATATGAAATTTCTTTTCTTCATTGGCTATGATTAAGTTTAGGTTTTGAAATTAATTAATGTTCCTGTCACCTCATATAACTAAATTGAATAATGGACAAATTGTTTAGTGTGTGAGTGCTACTGGGATTGGTAGTCTGATAAGTCTCCCAACCTGAGTCTGCATCAGGTACATTGGTCATTTGCTTGAGAAATTCATGATAGTGTAGTGTTATATTTGGAGTTAGCATTGATTGATTGATTGGAGGTGCTCATGTATACTTAGAGACTTGGGTGAGGCTGGAGTTCTCTTGAGCTTAGAGACATTTGTTGAGACAATTACTCATTAGAGGTTTCAACAGGAAGAAGGAGCCTACACGTAGATATGGACGTGAGTTCATGGACCTTAGAGGAGATTTTTCTTGGAGAGAGTCATTGTGACTTGGTATATCCTGGAGTAGCATTCTCATTCCCCACTCTTGGTCTACTCAGTGGATTATCATCTATGAGGTATTGCCCATCTTTTAGATGTATTTTATCTTACGCTTTATCTACTCGTGGATATGGATCGAGCTTTGGTTATTAGTTCTGGAGGGTTCATTTGAGAGATGTTAGCATGTTTATCTCCTCATGCATATGGTTTATGCTTTATCTTTGCATGCTTATGGATCTTGAGGTATGGTTATTGGTTCTGAAGGGTTCATTTGAGGGATATTGGCATGGTTATCTCCTTGTTCATATAGTTTGATTTATGATGTATAATATGAGAAGTTTAGGAGATGTTGATTAGGATCATTCCTAGTTTATGGGAATGGATATTTGACTTTGATTTTATTTGGTTAGAGAGGCTTACATCCATGTTGGTTTTACATGATACATATGCTTCGTTTGATCTATGAGATTGAATGGTTGGGTTCTGTCGAGGCTTTTCATTTGGGGTTGTGAAGGAGATCATACTTGACACAACTTAGCAATTTTAGGTGTTGGTAGAAGGACATGTTATGATATGATTTACAGGTTTTCCCTCTTTGTCTTATGGCTACTTCTTGGAGGTTCATGTTTATTGGTTTGGATTGGGAGAGTTATGAGGACATGTTGTGAGAGAGTATGTAGCATTTTATGTTGCATGTGTGGATAATTATGATTGTTCTTGGTACTACATAGTTTTGATCATTTGCCATACCTTGGTGTGAGTGTTGATTGGTAGACTTGATATGCCTTAAGTTATATTTCAAATTTGACATTACCCATACAGTGGGTGTTCCTGGATATGTATGTTCTTCATTGACATGTTTTATATAGGGAGCTTGTGATTGCGGCATATGGGTTGGATATGTTGTTTGCATGAGTTTATTGATGTTGATTATACCTACGAAGTATGGATAGTTGGATGTATTAGCATATGTTGTGTGTGCTATTTCTAGTCATGTGGGTTTTATTAACCTTTGACAGTAGCTTGGAACCTTTGTTATCACTTGGATTTGATGCTTGTGTTCTTTGGATTGGTGCATCTTCACCTTGGCATGTTACTTTTCTTCCATAGGTGGCATGTTGGAGGATGAGTGGATTTCTTGCTTGAGATGGTGGTCACCTTGGTTTTATTGCAAGTATCTTGATGGAGCACGAGAGCAAGTTGGATATTTATGTGGTTTCATGTATGGATATGATGGTGTATTTAATTGATTGACCCTTATACAATGCATACAACAAGTGGGAGAATGTTAGGAAAAGTGTGTTGTATACCTTGCATAATATTGATACATATTTATTTATGTAAAATAAATATCTATTTGTAGTACATTTTAATTGATGTGTTTAGCCACATTAGATATTTATTTGATGCCACTTGTAAGATTTGTATGTAACATTGGGGTAGTTATTTTATGTGTGGGAGACATAGAATAATTAATTGGGAAATTATTTAATATTGGGTATAAAGGGAAAACTTAGTTGCAAATATTAAATGAGGGGTCAATGGTTTCGTGTATCCATGGTTTTTTGGAACACATGGTTTTCCCTATACTACATCTTGTATTTGTGTGAGCGTAATTCTATAAAAGCAAGCACATGGTTAGTAGTTGGGGTTGACTGGTTGAGTGGTTTGTCATTGTATTGGGTTTCTCTTGTAAGTGCATATGTGAAGCATGACATGGGATGTGTGGTTACATGTTTAGAAAAATGGAGGATGCATTGGAGGAGCTTGATGTTTCAGGAGTTTCCATGAGACTTTTATTATAATATTTCATTGTTGAATAATACATTGAGTGTGGATGCTTTTGGAGGCTGGGTTTTTCCCTCTTGAGGGTTTTCCCAAGATATATCTCATGTTATCTCGTGGCATATTTATTTGATCTTTGAATTATGGAATTGTTGTAAACTAGTATGCATCATATTTTCTCATAGGGTTATGAAGGAATTGGTTTGATCAACCTATAAGTTCCTAACAAATAGAAAGATGAATATGTAATGTGATATGATACAATGTAATAGAAGACTAATGTATGAGCAAACTTTGTACTAGATTTGTATATGATGAATATAATATACCACATAATGGTCTAACCAATTATATATTGTGTTATGAGATATGTTGTGAATCTATGTGCATTATCAATTTTATTTGTTCTTTGCTATTGCAACCTTCTGTAAATCACCACATAAGCTTTGATCTTCCTCTTATAACCAATACTAGGGTATAAATATAACACAAAAGTAACTTAGGCTTGTATCTTTGATTTGCCCCATTCTTGCTAACAATGGGTAGAGAGTTGAATATAGAGGGTTTTAGCACTTGACTAGATTCATTACATGTACATTCTTCCATTTTGATGCCATGGAAGGATGGATAATTATTACTACTTGTGTAAAAACAATATTAGATGTGTTAACTTATTTTTTAAGCTTCATCTATACATCCTTTGTGAGATTGAAAGCACAAGAGACAAGGTTTTTGTATTATAGGGGTTATTTTGTAGTTGTGAAGGAGATTTAAACATGTTGTATGGCTCCAATTAACCTCTTTTGGTGATGCAATAATTATACTTTATTGAGATAGTGATGTACAAGGAGCTTAAAGCTTACTCTTCCTAGAGTTTTCACCCTTTGAGAGTTTCTTCAAGGTAATTTTTTTGTTTCAATCTTATATGTGTGTGTTTGCTTGCTAATTTATTCTCTATTTTACATGTTTCTTGCTTTTACATCATAAAGAACATATATTTATGTTGTTAGCATCATTTGGAGGTGT
Organism: Cunninghamia lanceolata; assembly: GCA_027924645.1. Taxonomy (NCBI): domain Eukaryota; kingdom Viridiplantae; phylum Streptophyta; class Pinopsida; order Cupressales; family Cupressaceae; genus Cunninghamia; species Cunninghamia lanceolata. The sequence goes on along the minus strand of BSBN01000809.1, from coordinate 42,694,770 downwards.
TAAAACATCATTTTTAAGGTTGTTTGTTGATTTGGAACATAGATGTCTATTTGTGGTGATCTCAAGGGGATTATATCCTAAGAATTTATAGATCATAAGGATTATTCAATAATATTTACAATTGCTAAGTGCCATGGGGTGGTTGTTAGGGCTTCCAAAAAGTGATTAAAAGGGACATAGAAAGGCCCATGTGAGCAAGTGGGTCTAGGAGCTATCTCACCTTATGTAAATAAATAGGGTTGATATAAAGGAAGGAAGGCTCCCTAGTCTTCTAAGCAAATTGGGTTTAGATGCAACCTATACAAATAATAGATGTAGACATGCACAACAAGTAGGGAGCAACTAAACTTAGTCATTCTTACTTTACAATTGTCCTTGCTCCACTCTAATGCCTTCGATCCTTAGTAATCTCCTCAGGGAACCTTGTGTTTTGTAACTAGGATTAGTGATGCAGTCACAGTTAGGAGAGTCCACAGACTGAATAGTCCAGACCGTGTAGCAAGAGTAAACACAATAGAAGTAACTCAATTATAGAATACAAATGCAGATTTAGTCATTCAGTATATCATAGATTCAAAATATAAATATGTTGGCAACATGCGGGCTTGCATATTAGGGCTCACAGGCCTGATTCTCCAATTACAATACATGCACAAGATATAGCTTTGAAGTGCTTGATAGAAAGAATTTGAACTATGAATTATGCTATCTATCTCTAACTAACTTCCTAAGAATCTATTACATGATTATATATCATCTCCAGATCATAATATTGCTCCGCGTCGGCCAAACGAATTACAAACTCCAATGAAAGAGATGTAACGTGTGTACATGGATAGGTTAGCTCTAAGTATCTTGTACTCCTCTACAAGTGAATGAAACAAGGTGTAGATCTCAAGGAAGGTTGAACATGTCCCAAACTATCTTAAATGATGTGCCATTCAGCTCCGCAGGTCGTGGAAGTGCACCGCAAGTCTTCTCCTTTAGTTGTCTGTCTGAGATTGTCTGAATGCTCTATTCTGAGAAAACAATTGATCTTCTAATAGCGATATCTTTCCAGAAACTGATCCAAATGATCTAAATTTTGGATATAATGTGAATGAAGATGTCCAGATGCTAAGTCTAGCTTTGCAAGGTTTGAAATGAAACTGCAGCTGAATGCAGACCAAAATATAGAAACTGCTTCTAACTGAACTAACTATACTGAACTATAAAATGAATGAAAACAAAATGAAATGTAAATATTTTTTGTTGATGCAAGATTACTCTTAAACCAGGGATGCTCTTGCATCAGACACCCGAGGTTATTGAAAAAGTGAGTCCCTCACTTTGCTGGGGCTAGAGGAAAACCAAGACAGTCCACCTCAGCTTGAGAAATCCAAGATGAGTCTTCTTCCAGCCTACCTTTCCATTTCATGAGATATTCTTTTTATTGCTTGCCTTTGGTGTTGTGTCCAACTCTACTATCCAAGATGTCTTTAATCTGTTTTGGTGCTTGTTGTGGTAATTGCTTCTTCAAGTCTTCTTTAATACTATCACTGAATTCTCCTTTATATGATACTGATATAGGTCTGCAATGTTGAAAATAGGTGATATACCCAATGTCTCTGGTAGCTCCACTTTATATTCATTTCTCGAATCAAATTCCCTGAGTATTCTACATGGTCCAAACTTCTTCATCTTCAACTTGTTATATGTCCCAACTAGAAATCTTTCTTTTTTCAGATATACCATAACCTCATCTCCCACTGAAAATTCTTTGTGTCTCCTCTTCTCATTTGCTACCTCTTTGTACTGATTGTTCATCTCCTCCAAATGCTTCTTAACCTGATTATGCACTATCCCCATGTGTCTTGCAAATTCTTTTGCTTCTTCACTCCTCTTGTCCTCCATATTGATATATCTTAACTCTACTACTCCTCTAGGGTTAGTTCTTATCACAATCTCAAATGATGTCTTTCCTGTGCTCCTATTCACTGAATTGTTGTATGCAAACTCTACTTGTGCTAGAATAAGATCCCAATTTCCCACCTTCTCTCCAACCAAACATCTTAACAAGTTACCCAAACTCCTATTTACCACTTCTGTCTGTCCACTAGTCTATGGGTGAAATGTTGAACTAAACTTCAAGTCTGTCTTCATCTTCTTCCAAAGTGTCTTCCAAAAGTATCCAAGGAATCTTGTATCTCTGTCTGAAACTATGCTCTTAGGTAATCCATGTAATCTCACAATCTTCTTGAAAAATAGGTTAGCCACATGCACTACATCAGTTGTCTTCTTACAAGGTATGAAATGTGCCATCTTTGAAAATCTATCCACCACTACAAAAATGGAATCATGTCCTCTTTGTGTCTTCGGCAATCCTAATATGAAATCCATGCTTATGTCTTCCCAAGGTCTCTCCGGTACTATCAAATATTTATACAATCCAGTATTCTAACTACTTCCTTTTGCAACTTAACATACTCCACAACTCTGCACAAACTTCTTGACATCCTTATATATCTGAGGCCAAAAGTAATTTTCATTTACCATAGCCACTGTCCTATCAATCCCAAAATGTCTTGCTAATCCACCTCTATGCTTCTCCTTTATCAAATTGTCTCTCATTGAACTTCTAGGTATACATAACTGATTTCCTTTGAACAAGATATCCTCTTGAATGAAATATTCTAACCACTTACTCCTATCTATTTCAACAAGTTCCTTACATGTTTTCCAAGGTTGTACAAAATCAAGATCTTCTTCATACTTGTGTTTCAATTCTTCAAAACCTAATACTTCAACTCTCATCTTTGTTGACAAATTCCTTCTTCTACTCAATGCATCAACAACTTTGTTTGATTTTCCACTCCTATGATTCAACACAAAAGTGTAACTCTGCATGAACTCTACTCATCTCATATGTCTTTGATTCAACTTTCCTTAACTGTTCAAATACTGTAAAGCTTGATGATCTGTATACAACACAAATTCCTTAGGCAACAAATATTGTCTCCACTTCTTCAAGGCTTGAATTATGGCATAGAATTTCTAATCATAAACTAAATATCTTCTTCTTACATCATTCAACTTCTCACTAAAATATGCTATAGGTCTACCTTCTTGAATTAACACTTCTCCTATTGCATTTCCACTTGCATCACAATCTACTTGAAATACCTTATTGAAATCCGATAATGCCAAAACTGGTTGCTCTGTCACTTTCTACATCAACAATTCAAAACTTTTATTTACTCCTGATGTCCACTTAAAGTCCATTCTATCACCTCTCATTGTCTCTATCATAGGGTTACATACTAAACTAAAATTTTTGATGAAATTCCAGTAGAAACTAGCCAATCCATGAAATGATCTGACTTCTCCAATGCTCATAGGTGTAGGCCACTCAACAATTGATCTAACTTTCTCAAGGTCCATCTTCAATCCTTCTTCAGAAATCACAAATCCCAAGTATATCAATTCTTCCTTCATGAAACTACACTTCTTAATGTTTATCAACAACTTATCTTCTCTCAACCTTTGTAATACTTGTGTTAGGTGCCACAAATGTTCTTCCTTTGTTTTACTGAAAATCATAACATCATCCAAGTATACAATAACAAACTTACCCAAGAATTTCTTCAAAACTTCATTCATCAATCTCACGAAAGTACTCGATGCATTTGTCAATCCAAAAGGCATCACTAACCACTCATACAATCCTTCATTTGTATTAAAAGCAGTTTTCCATTCATCTCCTTCTCTGATTTTGATCTGATGGTATCCACTCTTCAAGTCTATATTTGTGAAATATTTTGCTCCACTCAAGCAATCCATAATGTCATCCATCCTAGGCAATGGAAATCTATACTTAACTGTGATCTTGTTGATTGCTCTAGAGTCTGTACACATTCTCCATTCTCCATCCTTCTTCGGTGCTATTACTACAGGTACTACACAAGGACTCAAACTTTCTCTGACTGGTCAATCCTTTCCTTAACAATTCTTGTACCTGTCTATTCAACTCTTCATTCTTTGTTGGTATCATTATGTGTGCTACTTTGTTAGGCAAACTAGCTCTAGGTATAAGATCCATGTGATGACTGATACTTCTGATTGGTGCCAATTCTTCAGGTACGTTATCTAATATGATGTCTTCATACTCTGTCAATAACACAATTATCTCATCCGGTTGTGATTCTTCAATCCTTGTCTTTAGGTTTCCAGGCTTCTTAGGAATCAAAGCATAACACATATTCTCATGCCTCAAACCATCTAGAAATTTTCTTAGATCTACCAAATGAATTCTAGCATTCCCATATACTTTACTCTTAGGTTCATCTTCTAAAGGAATCAATGTGATCTTCTTTCCATTTGACACTATACTGTAAGTATTCTTTCTTCCATCATGTATATCTTTTCTATCATACTGCCATGGTCTACCCAACAATATATGACATACATCCATAGGCATAATATCACACAAGACTTCATCATGATAAGACCACTATGAAACTTCACCAAACATTGTTCACTCACCAGGACCTTATGATCATCCTGAATCCATGCTATCTGATATGGCTTAGGGTGTTTCAATCTTTCCAGGTTCACCTTAGTCCCCATCTCCTCTAAAACCAAATTATCAGAACTACCACTATCAATTACAACTTTACAACATTTACCTCTTGATTTACATTTGGTCTGGAACAAACTTTTCCTCTATGGTGGTTCCTCATTTGGCTCTGCTTGAAATAGTGCTCTCCTCATGACCAATGATTCTCCTTTCTCAGGTTTTCCAACTGAACTAGGTGTTCCAATAGGTTCTTCTTCTACATAGGTTGCTCTTCCGCTATTTTTTGTCTTCTTGCTTGTACTTCCTTGATGACATTCAAATGCTCAGTGTCCTTCACCTCCACACTTAAAACAGGTTCCTTTGAATGTTCTCTTCTCAAATCCTCTTCCATCTCTTCTACATCCTTCACTCCGGTAAGAAATAGGGCTTCCTCTGCGGTAGAAAGCTCTATCATCTCTCTAGTATGCATTGTTATCTCTATCCTCCTTCTTGAATGTGTTTCTTGTCTATTTTGATCTACATATGATCTCTCTCTGAAAAATGTTTTACCTCTCTAAAATTTACCTCCTCTACCTATTTGTCTCTGCTCATGCTTCTTGTTTAACTTCTCTTCAACTTTCAGGACAAATTGATATGCTTCTTCCAATGTTGTCATTCTCACCAAACTCAATTCTTCTCGAATGTTCAATCTCAGTCCATTGATGTATCTTGCCACTTTCTCCTTGCTTGCTTCACTATGTTCTATCCCTGTAATCATCTTATGAAATTATTCAGTATACTCCTTCACGGATTTCTCCTTTTCTCTCAAGTTCTGCAATCTCTTCTACAACTCCAACTCATAGTCAGTAGGTATAAACTAATTCTTCAACTTTGTCATCATCCTATCCCACTTTATAATCTTTTATTTCCTCTTCCATTTCTATCCAACTGAACTTCTTTCCACCAAATAGCAGCATATCCTTTCAACTTAGTCTTTGTAAATTTCACCTTCTCTGGATCTTCAATTTCTTCATACTCAAAGTATTCTTCTAGGTCATTTACCCAATTAATCATCTCCTCAAGATTCAAATTGTCAGTGTAATTCGGTACATCCACTCTAGGTCTTTTCACAATCTTTGAAATAGCTCACAACATATTCACTTGATCTGATTCTTCTTCTTCTTCTAGGGTTTCTTCATTTTGATTAGCAAGTTGAAATTCTTCATCATCATCACTTCAACATTAGGTCTCTACGTTAATCCTCTTCGCCTATCTTCTTCAACAACATCTAGTCAAACTCGCATTTTTTCTGTCATCTCCATCATCTCATCCATTCTTCTAGCCATAGTACCAACAACAGGTATTCTCCTCAGTGGCATCTTTTCCTAGGATCAAGTGTAACTGCCTCAAATTTAGTGATCAGGCTACAAGGTTACAACTGCCTCACAATCGGTAATTGGTTGACAAGACAGGTAAGTCTGCCTCGAATTCAGTGATCTGTTCATAGAAAGATCTTACGGAATGCCTTCACAAACTTCACTCACTTCGCTCCCAAAGGATTCAAACTTCGCTTTGATACCACTTGGTGTAGTCACAGTTAGGAGGGTCCATAGAGTGAATAGTCCAAACTGTGCAACAAGAGTAAACACAACGAAAGCAACTCAATTATAGAATGTAAATGCAGATTCATTCATTTATAGATTCAAAATACAAATATGTTGGCAACATGCGGGCTTATAGATTAGGGCTCACAGGCTTGATTCCCCAGTTACAATACATACACAAGATATAGCTTTGAAGCACTTGATACAAAGAATTCAAACTATGAACTATGTTGTCTATCTCTAATTGACTTCCTAAGCATCTATTACATGATTATATATCATCTCTAGATCATAAATTTCCTCCACATCAGCCAAACAGATTACAAACTCCAATGAAAGAGATGTAACATGTGTACACGGATAGGTCGGCCCTAAACAACTTGTACTCCTCCGCAAGTGAATGAAACAAGGTGCGGATCTCAGGGAAGGTTGGCCATGTCCCAAAATATCTTGAATGATTCACCATTCAGCTTTACAGGTCATGGAAGTGCTCTGCAAGTCTTCTCCTTTAGCTATCTATCTGAGATTGTCTGAATGCTCTGTTCTGAGAAAACAGTTGATCTTTTGATAGCGATATCTTTTCAGAAACTGATCCAAATGATCTAAATTTTGGATATGATGTGAATTAAGATGTCTAGATTCTAAGTCTAGCTCTATAAGGTCTGAAATGAAACTGCGACAGAATGCGAAGCAAAATATAGAAACTGTTTCTGACTGAACAAACTGTACTAAACTAGAAAATGAAAGAAAATAAAATGAAATGCAAATATTTTTGGTTTATGCAAGATTGCTCTTGAACCAGGGATGCTCCTACATCAGTTAGGTTTTTCATAATAAATTATTATCCATGTAATGTTAATAATATATTGTTAAAATAACTTGTAAATAGTGTTAAGCATGTTTAATATTTAGGATTAACTTGTTTAACTTCTTAGGTGTGTTTCTACACATTAAGTGTTTGAGACATTATAAAACAAGATTAAATGAAGATTTTATGTGGTTACGTGGAAAAGGGTAAAGGGAATGATGCTTAGAAAATGGAAGGATTTGAAATTTGAAGGACTAGGTGTCAAAAGTGTCTATTGTAGGTGGTGGGTCAAAAAGCCTCTTTTTTGACACCTTGTGAAAATGGTAGTGACGTGGTAACTTATATATGAATTAGACCTCTAAATAATAGGTATAGGTAGATAAGATGTTGAACTATATATAATAAAAATATGGGGTATTAAAGTGGTTCCATGCAAGTGCCAAGTGAACTCAAAAGTTAAGGCACGCGACTACTATGTCCTTTTCCTAGATGCCACATTATTTGATAAAGATCAAATCATAATTCAAATAAAACATAAGGCTTTGCTCATACTTAATTGATAGATCTCCTTTTAGAGGAAATAAATTCTCCCCTACAATTAATTTACGTCTAATGGAATGATAAACCTATCAATAACAATTAGACTCTAAATTAATTAAATGGTTGAGACAAGAATATGCAAATGATAAAGATAATTAAAATCAAGGGGATAAGATACACTTAGTTATCTCAATATGGCTTTATCAATTTGGTGTCCTTGAATTGATTGAGGAGATGACAAAAGTGAACAAATCTAAATATCATATTAAAAATATTGTATTAACTGTAGAGACAATTTGATTCCTTGATATTTGATGTTTGGAACAAAATTGCATTGATGATTCCATCCAATTGGTGTGATCACATCTAATGTGGACAATCTTGCCTTATGTACCTATGGATCTAAATAAGGTGTCGAAGAATGCCTTGGACATTTGCTTGATAGGATTTTAGTATGAAACTTGTTGTGCTTTGAGTCAACCCACTTTATCGATTTCACAAGGTAGAAGGCACATAATACACTAATGTAGAATGCCTAGGTTGTTATAATATTTTTTACTGATAATTCACCTGATAAGGGGCCGAACACATAGTAATTATGAGGAGATGGATAGGAGGCGATACATATAAGTGGAAAGGACGTATGGGAGAAGAGAAAAGGAGTGTAATTATTAGGAGGAATGTTGGTGATGATAGAAGCACTATGGATTTGACGGTGAACAACTGGGCTAAGCTGGATTCGTGGGATACAATTCCCCCTTCTTGTTTTTGGAGATCCTATTCAAGTTTGAAGTCTTACATTATGTTTCTAGTGTGTGCTTGAGTTGCAAGTTTCATGGCGTTGGGGAGCGACAGTAAAGGTGCAAGGGGAGTGATGGGGGAATAGACCGGAGGAGAAGGGGAAGGAAGCACCCCCTAGTAGGATGAGGAGACAATAAAGAAGGAGGGTTGTGAGTAGCTCGATGGGTGGGAAAAAGGTGATGGATGGGGCCTTGGCTGATAGGGAGGAAGGGAAGAGTTAGAGGAAGAGGAGGATTTCAAGGGAGGATGCGACATACAACTTCATAAACTACGTGGACAGATAGATAAAGAATCGATCTCTTCGCATTTGGTTGGTGAGGATAATGGAGATATCGAAAAAGATTGATGGGGAGCCAGAGGTCAATATTCGCTCGGCAATTCAACAAACCTTCTGTTGGATCTAGGACATACAAGGGGGAGGTGGAATGTATTTGAGGTGGCGCAATCGATTTCGACTGCATCTTTGCTCTTTGTTGCGACTAGTTTGATCCTACTTCATGATGACTTGGTTGATAATTCAAAGCATGCAAAAACAAATATGGACTTTATAATGGGGCATCTTCATGACATATAATGTAGACAGTTCGACATGATGGTGGCTCTAGATCGAATTACAGAGAAGCTTGGTGTGATTCTTCTCGCGCGTCCACTTGCTTCTCTCTCCTGCAGATGTGATTCAGATGGCGATGTAGCTTGGGAGGAAGGAACTATTGTAGAAAACCAAGTGGGTAATGCTAATTGTAATTGATGTTAGGTACAGAGGTGTAGGCCTGTGTAATTTACCCACCCCTATTTAGAAACTATGTTAAATCTCTTTTTGTTTTGGGGATGCAAGGGTAGATCCTACATTCGGTGGATAGGTGTTGGGTAGATGCTTACTGTTATTACTCATTAAAATTTTCTCTATGCTCCTCAAACTCAAGGTGAAAACCCATTTTTTTGATATGGTTCCTAGTCCAATAACCAAGTTTTTACATCGAAAAAAAATTATTAGTGATAATGCATGCTTAATATGACTACTTGATAATGCTTTTGGACTGGTCTTTTTTATCATTAATATATGATCCATTCGATGATAAAAGTGTCCTAGGATGATGCCTTCAAATGCACAAATGTAGACATGCTATTAAATTTTTTTGGCACCCACATCAATGAGTAATGGTCATATCTCAGGATTGTTAGCCTTGAAAATAGAAATTTTAAAATTTGAAATTAGAGTAGCAGATCATGCTGACAATTTCGTCCTAGGTATGATCTAGTCCATGAAGGTAAAAGTCTTGGGAAAAAGGCTAATGATGTTTTGAGATAGATGAATTAGCAAATTCAAGTAAAGGATCATGTTAAAATTGTTAGATTTAGGACAGACAACTGAGGGGGGGGTGAATCAGTTGTCCAAAACTTTCTTCCAATTAACCACTTAAATCCACTTCGTAATTTAGCAGCATAATAATAAATCAATCAGGAAAACACAATGCATTAAATCAAGAGCAGAAACACATTAACACATAAGACACCAAGATTTTGACGTGGAAAACCCGATTAAGGGAAAAACCACGGGGTGACTAACCCAAGATTGTATTCTCTGTTAAAAGAATAGAAAGAACAAAATGGCACATGCCAATTAGGGCTCACTGCCCGAGCACACTGCTCACAAGAGGCCCACTGCCTACAAGAGACGCACTGTCTACAGAATAATAAGTATTACATACTTGAACTAAAGAATAGCATCTTCACCATGCTTGAGTCAGTTCCATTTAAGCCCAATACTTCTGCTCTGCCTTTCGCTCTGCTCCTCTCTACCACACTCTCATCTCCAAAAGATACTTTTGAAATGACTTTACAACTCCTTATTTATACAAGACAATGACTTAGGGATAATCATCCAAGTCAGCATCCATTATAGAGCAAATACATAAATACAACATGACTAATTACAAAAAGACTTCACGTGGATCAACACACTGTCAGCCACACAGATCTGAGACTTCAATCTTCCTTTAGGAACACTCCATTCTTCACAGAACATCTTCAAGATCATCCGTAGGATGTGTAACTCATCTGGTCGGCCAGACTTAGGAAGAACATCGTCATCCGAAGGTAATTCTTCAATTACGAGCTCAATCTTCAATGCGGACCACCAACACGAACTAGACAATCCAGAGACCTCCACAAGCTTGTCTGAATCACCAAGAACATCCACACTACTTCTGCTTACTGAATTCATCCTCTCCTTCATCCGGAACCTCAAGAACACAGTCTGTCATCACTGTCATATTGGAATAGATGCTTGCGGACGTCCAGACCATGAACCAATTGAGTTATCAATTCACATTGGCTTCCTAAACACTCCACCAAATCTGTAAAACAAGATATTGCATTTCCGGAGTCATCAAAGAAACCCGATCAGAGAAAGCCTAAAGAGAAAGAGGAAGGTCTTAAATCCTGCATTTTTCCCATGTTGTACCTTGCCAAATAATCCCAAAAATCTCACCTTGAGAATCTTTGCCAAAAACTCAGAAAAACCTAGAAATCTTTTAGCTTCAAGTACTTTCCATCGCAAGGTTTCTCTGTTTCATGCTTAGTATTTGTGTATGCATTTTCGAATGTATATTTGCATATGCATTCGCCATTGTATGTTTGCATATTCAAAGGTGATATGCAAAGGAAAAGATGCAAGGGGCAGACATACAAAGAGGATTTTTGGTGTGACAATGACCATCGGTAGCCAAATCCAAGGTATCCCTGATGGCCGATGATATACAAGGTGGAATATACAAGGAAAGTGGGGTCCGCTTTTGGGCAAAGGCAATTGTATCTCATATACAAGTCGCAGATACAAGAAAAAATATACAAGGCAATGTGCAAAGAAGAAAGGTAAATGTATATCAAGTTGTATATCGTGGATGCAAAAGAATATACAAGGTGTAATCTGCGAAACTTTGCATATCGACGGTTCATTCCGAGGTCTCCCTGACAGCTGATGATGTGCATATACAAAGGGCATATACAATCGCATATACAAGGGAATATATATTCCTGAGATACAAGGCTCGAACCCGAAAAGATATGCATTCTGGTTGATAAAGGCACAAGTGATTCTATTGCATTTTTTGTTTGTATGTTCGCATTGTATGTTCAAATATGCAAAGGAAAATATACAAAGGTCACATACAAAGGGCAGGTACAAGTTTAAATGCATGTTTGTATGCAAGTGTTTGCATGCAGTTTTCCTTTGTATATTTCACATTGTATATGTGATATACAAAGGTTAGATACAAGGCGACATACAACCCGGACTCGACTAGAGAATCAAATGTAGCTGATAATCATTTTGGGGTCTGCAGTTTGTATGATTGAGGTGCATGTATGTGTTGATATGCAAAAGGCACAGATACAAAGGCCGGACATGTTCTAAAATTACAATATGGTTGATAATCCATTTGAGCTCCACATTGTATGTTTGTGCAATTGTATCTCATATAAAATTGTGATGTACAAGTCAGATACAAAGGGATTTTTTCAGCGAGACTTAGTGCAATGGCCGCCTAGTTTTTGGTCTTTCCGACGACCGATGGAGGATGTATTGTTCAGCGATGGGTCTCAAAGCTCAACTTAGCGACCAATCAGGTGGTGCCACATGTCAAGGCCGATCCAAAGGCAAATTCAAAAGGGTCCCACTCTTGTATGTAGCCATTGTATTGTATAGGCAAGGTGACATACAATTGAATATACAAAGGCATTTCAAAGGCCGTTTAAAATGTTGAAAAGAAAAGCACATACAAGGAACATTGCGGCAAGACCATGCTTATTGGCAACTCAGCTGGATGTCGCCCCGACAGCTTGATACATACGAAACAGTTTGCATAAGCAGAGTCAGATTCAAAGGGTCATTGAAATGGTGATTCAAGTCACATATGCAAAGTGATATATAGATACAGTTGACCACAACTTTGACCGCCCATATCTCCCTCATCCTGGTGAATTTCAACATGCTTCAAAAGGCAAAAAGCGCTTGTTTTTGCCTCCTCTTTCATCTGGAATGCTTTTGAGGGGAATATTCTTACTTTCAAAATTGGATCTACACTTGCATGCTCGACCGACTGGACATTTCAGCGCCCCCTTTTGGCGTGTGCAGAGGCTGTTTATTTTCACAGTAGCTCTGGTTGGTGAGTTTTGCGGGTGCATTCATGGCGAATGGCTTCACTCTTCAATGCGTATGGGCTTTATGTCTTGCTGACCGATCTTCGTGTGTTGGACGGCGACTTTGGGGGTTTCTTCTTCAATATCCTGTCTTATCTTGCGTTTGGGCAACCGTTTTCTGTGGTTTTGGACCTACCAGCTGCATGGTTCCTGTCTTTCACCACGCCCCTGCCCATGTGCCCTCGTTCCTGCATTAATGACCTTAGATCCTATGGAGCAGCTACTTCATGCCTTTTTGCGCAGGAGCTTGACCTATAAATGGCAATGTAACCTCATTATTTCAGGAGGATGGTTTTATTTTGGGCTGTTATGCTACCGATTTTTCTGTAGTCAGACTTCTGCTACTAAATATTCTGTAATGTAATGGTTTCTGACCTCATGATTAATATATGTATGACTTCTTGCCTCTCTTGTGTCTTGATTCTATGTTTTAATTGAAGTTATAGTCTGTTCTGTGAGTAAAACGGCTCCTCTGCAGGTTTGACCTTCATACCAAAGCCTCAATTAGTCATAAGTCTATGTGAATCCCTTCATCATTGAAATCATTGTTGTGTCTACACCAAGATCACCATCGCTCACTAAATCGGGTGTATCACTCCTTTTCATTTCAGTTTCTTTCTAACCCTTTTCCCCTACAAGCATTAGCACTAGATTTAGTTACATTACTCTAAGTAATAGGCTTAGAAAGAGGAACCAGCCTTCTCTGGAGGTCTAATCTCAGTTCACAAGGTCCCACACTTCGAGTTCATTCCCATGTTTCTCCAGATTGTTAAAGTTTTACAACTGCAGCAAGGGTGCAGATCTGCGAGATAACATCTGTATCACTCTGTCACCTTTGAACACCTGCCGAAACTGATTTTACTTAAGTGGCCATAACTTCTTCAGATCTTCATGCAGACCTCTGAAATCTTTCTGGATCATCTTAAGACACATATCTACATACCCTTTGATGCGCATCCTCTGATCTTCATCTTAGCTAGGATTTTTACCTCACTGTCTTCACTGTTCTTCTCTATTTCTGATAGGACTAATTTTCTCAATATCATCAGCAATCAGCTCATCCAATCCTTATCATCAATGCAACAAGAGTATGTTGACATCAATGACAACACCGGTTAGGGCCATACTTGCAACAAAAATAATCAAAATGAATGCTAAATAAAATCATATATTATAGACATATAGGTAAAATGGCATAAAACACAATGATGAAAGAATGAGGTATGGGAAGTTCTCCTCCACACTCCTATCGTTAACTAAATCAAAACCTAGTGTCTAAACCATTATTAACAAGACACCATGTTAGGTAGCCTTATTTTAACCAAAGGAAAACAAAGACAATGAGTATACACATATATTTTTACGCCGAAGGCATTCCCTTTATGAAACGAACATGTCGATTTCTGAAATCGATGGTCTCCATTTCGTCAGAGGCATGCAAGACAATTGAAACATCTTTAACTGTTAGATTTTACTGTTGCCGTTGTTTTTTTGGTTCTGTTTTGCATTTTGTCATTGTCGTTGTTTTTTTCGATTCTATTTTTCACTGTTCGTTAGTAGTTTTTTCACTGGTTTTCTTGTTGAATTTGTTTATAGCACTTTGCTATAAATCTACTCTGAAAGCAATCCACTTGCAATTTTATATTTTATCCATCTCTTTACTGGTAGGTCTTAATGAAATTTTCAAAGGAAGATCCCGATGACTCTGTTCATTTTCGTTGGTCAAAATCAACTGGTGAGGGTTCACTTTACGGGCATACGCGTATGCTAGGTGCACATTTTATATCTTTTGAGAATGCTTAACATTTTTGTTAATTTCAATTTCCTGCGTGAATCTTTTTCATGGCAGATAAATAATGCTAGAACTAACAAGGGATTTGGACCACTTATGCAGTTTACAGATGAATACATTAATCAGGCAGAGCTTTACCACAATTGTATTTTGGTTCTTAATTCCTTTTTTCTTCTTTTTGAATTAACATTAGAATAAACAACCTTTCCATCGACACATATTTACGCTACTAAATATTTCACTAGACTAGATTTTATAACAATTATTTAATATTTATATAATTATTATTATATCTAATATTCTATATAATAATGAAAATTATTCTATTTCTAATGTAATATTATAGTTTAAATTTTTATATTTATATTAAATATTTACTATTAATTATATATATATATATATATATATATATTACTTTTTCTAAAAATGATATTTAATTTTTGAAATTATATTTAAGATTATAAAATATAGTTTAGTAAAATATTCTTAATATAATATTATAAAATAAAATAAATATTATTTAAATATTTTTAGTATATTATGATATTTTAAGAGTGTATATTTAGATTAATTATATCATATATTTAATCATTATATATTATTCAATATATGAAATTTAATTATATTTATTATTATATCTAATGTTTTATATAATAAAATTTATTATATATATTTCAAATGTAATATTATACGAGAGACGGGAAGGAGGGGAGTGGGTGGTGGGACAAACGAGAGAGAGAGTATGTGGCATTGCAACTTGTGTCTCTAATGACAATCACATACAAAAACAAATGCAAATGCAAATGCTATCTTATTTGCCGCAACAATAAATTGAAGAGTTGTTACAAATTGTTCTTAAATATATACTAGATTTTAGACATTTTAAATCAACTTCTTGCATCTACATTGTTATTCCTCATTTTGCAACATCACTCAAGGAACACATATAAATCTGCATAGCTCCTCAAAGGTCTTCATCAATAATGCAAGTCTAATTATTGCACAAGGTAAGATGAACCAATATTTAGATCACAAAACATGTCAAGTCAATTTCACACAATATGGATTGAAATTACATCCATATGAAACGCATTACAAAAATTACGGCACCTGAGTAGACACATGCCCATAAACCAAGATATAAATAAGAAATACCTTATACTATCCCCAAACACTCTCAAGCTATAGGGAAAGCATGACTAACATCAATCACCTCTTCCACTCAGGGCTTCACATCATTTGTAGACTAACCTCTATCCACTAAAGAAGGAAAGCACACACCATAGTAGATCTTTTGTTGGCACTAAGACCTATGCATTGTCACCACCAACTTCTAGCCACTAACAATGATGATGAACATGTAAACTAGATAAAACTTTGCCCATATCTCCACAAAAATCCTACACAACCCTAACTTCACAACTCAACTATTTTGTCCACATTACCCAGTCACAAAGCTACAGTAGAAGAAAAGCCTTCCTCCTCCAATCCCATAGGCTTCAGTTCCATACGCACCTCCAAACTTTCATTCTAAAATGATCTAAATGGTCTCTCTCTCTCTCTCTATGGCTACATAAAGTTTATTCATTTGATAGAGTGATATGACTCCATGAATAGTTGGTAGCTTCAAATTGATTTTTCTTAAATGTCACAAATGAATGTGGTACTAAATTATTGGAGAGAGAGAGAGGAGGGGACATGGAGATATAGAGATATATATATATATATATATATATATATATATATATATATATATATGTGTGTGTGTGTGTGTGTGTGTGTGTGTGTGTGTGTGTGTGTGTGTGTGTGTGTGTGTGTGTGTTCTCATTTATAACCTACATATCATGCATGGTACCCCGCTCCTTTCACCGCCTACTCACTCGGTTTGAAATATGACAAAATAAATTTAACTATCTCACAAATGTATCTAAGCACAAAGGGAGCAACGCTATTGAATAAAAATGCCTTTTTAAGAGAATTGTGTAAATTTGCGTGATGGGAGCCCGTTTTGTTCAATCTCGCTCTGATAAAACTTTTGTAAAGGGAACTAGACATAGAATGCACATCATTTTTAGGTCTCGAGATCATTCCCGTATCATCTACAAATTCAAACAAATTAGAAAGATTTTCCCTCAAAATTTTATATTTTTAAATAATCAAGAATTCTCAAACTAAAATTATAGCATGTCTAAATTTAATTTTCATCCATTTGACCTCTGAATTATGCAAAGGTGTGAAATTATAAAACTAATGAGGGTCACTAAGCTTGATCGATCTTTGTATTAAGTGATGTCCCCATTAGAGGATGCACAATGGTAGGCTAGATAACAAATGAACATGATGTAGGTGGTGGTCATGCTTATATTTGCAACGCAATGCCTATAAAATGTAGGTGATGACTAATCTAATGCAAGTGAACCCAGGTGCAATGCATGGACAAGAATCTAGAAAGGGGATGTATGCAAATAGAGGCTACACACCAAACATGAAAGCTCACAAATTTGAAGTAGCTATTAAGAAAAACACATGGATCTTGAAATCCATTAACATTATGAAAATTAATTCATGACACTCGAAAAAGAAAAAACAACATGGGCCATAGGGATACAAGACAACCATCATTCACTTAAAGACATGGCAATTCAACTTCAACTATTCTTCGATGTACCCATTGCACACCAAGGTGCAATTGCTAGTTTATTTATTATGCATACACATGTATGACATGTGTTTGGACTTTAAGTGACATATTTTAGTGATAGAGGTGAAGTCCCTCATTTGTTACTTTAATGGCTAGGCTAGTTTAGTTATTCTAAAGCTTTCATTACTTAAAAAATACATTTGTTTAGGGCTAATTATTCCAAAGCTTTTCATAAAAAAAAATTACATTTGTTTATGAGGAGAAATGCCATTTTGTAAGTTCAAACCTACTTTTATTCTAAAAGGGAATCTTGAAATGTGAATTTTGCTTGCATAATTCTCTATCTAGAGCATGTAATGAGCAAACAAAATCATGAGAAACGATTACATAGTATGAGATAAATCATTGATCTTTGATATACCATGAACTCTTGATTTTAGAAAGATTTTATTACCTTTCATGGAAATTTTAAGCATTGATTGCTTATTTGATGAGTAAATTTTGAGTATTGATTGCTTATTTGATGAATAAATTTGAAGTGTTAATTGCTTATTTGATGAGTTAATTTTAAGTATTTATTGTTTATTTGATGAGTTATGATTAGTTGGTCTTGATTTTACAAATTTTAAAATTTATTGAAATTTCTCAAAATTGATAAATTTTAAAATTATTGGTTAATATTTTAAGATAATTTTTTTCTTTTAAATAAAATTTTATAAAAAAATATTCTTAAACATTATTATATTTAATACTAAAAATAAAATTTTAACCAATGAAAATAAAACAACTATTAACTTTTAATCATTGAACCAGATAATATTAATCAGGCTTATATGTGGGAAATTTTTCTCTTTGTCGGACGTCGGCCTTTTTTTTTCCTTGCTGTCATCTGAATTGTGCATAGTTGATGTTTTTGTTTTTATGACAAGTGGCTTCATTCATAATTAAAAAATGAAAGGGTTTGCATTGTCCATAAAAGACGAAGAGGTAGACTATTTGCCAGGTGTCGTTAAAAGTATTAAGCTTTACTAGTAGATTGGTTTTTTTAATTTTTTAAAAAGAATAGAATAGAATAGAATAGCTTTTAACCTCCACAAGGCTAAAAATAGCGTATGAGATAGCCAACCCCATCAAATTTGCTTTTGCCTTTCAGTTCTGCTTTTGTGCAAAGATATTATGAGCTCTCCCATCTTCTCCAGAGCACTCTCGAAAAAAAGATCGTGCCAAGAAACCACTATCAGGATATCTACATACTTTGCTCTGATGTTAGTGTAAGCGTCACATTCTAAAATAAAGTGTTTTTATGATTCCACTGCCCCAGAATTGCAAAAAGTACACAGTGAGACTCCGTCGTGTGAGAAGATATGTGAAATCTCATCATGGAAAATGAACAACTTTTACTTTATCATGTATTTTCACATGCTTAATGTCCAGATGAAACAGATTTTCACTTTACCTCAACATGCCCACCTATTTTTTTATTGTATTAAAAGTTGGGAGAGATTGGAACTTGTTAGCCAAGGTTATATTTATTGAACTATGGCAAACAAAGAGCTGTATATTTGCATTAATTTATATTTTGAAGTGTTTTTCTATTTGGGAAAGTCTTCATAGATAAACTATATTTACGTAAAAGTAACTTTGGGTATTTGAAAAAAAAAATTTAACAATAATTAATTAAACCTAAAATTTTAAGTCCCCTTTTCTTTTTAAATTTATTAAACCTAAAATTAAAAAAGATATAATTTGATTTGTTGTATTTTTATATAATTGTGTATAATAGAGAAATATAATATATTATTTTATTATAAAAAAGAAGAAAAAAAATTTAAAATATTTTTCATTTTAATGAAAAATAATTAATAATAATTATCGACAATGATAAAAAGGTGACAGGTTGTATTTTTAATTTAATGATTTTTAGGAAATACATTTAATACTTTTCATGGAAATTTGGCACAAGAACCTTGTCTTTTGTTGGGTAAAATTAAGGATTTTTTTTGGGAATAAGAATGTCGTTATAGAGAAAAATATAGGTAAAGGAGCAACCCTTTTAATATGTAAACATAAAAATTAAAAAAAAACTTCTCTAATAGATATTTACCTTTTCTATCTTTAATTTTTTTTTGTTGTATACACACCAATATGTTATATTTTATAAATCAATATAAAAATCTATCATTTTAAAATTAAAAATATTTTACCATAAGTGTCATAATGGTGGGAGCAAAGGAGCGAGCGAGTGACAGGTTTAAGGTAGACAATGGAGAAAAAGAGCGAAGGAGAGCAGGCAATGGAGTAAGGGATCCAACAGAAGCATGGGCAATAGAGACAGAACAAGCAATTCCTATGGAGCATGTTAGAAGAATAGTGACAAACGAAACAATGGTGCAAAAACTAGGGCTGGAACAAGAGACAAAATATGAAACCCAAATGGAATGGGAAGTTTGGGTATAAAATCAAGTAGAATTTCCATCCAGGGGTCTAGGGAACCAAACAAGTTGCAATGATAGAAGTAATGGATTTGAGAGAACTCGCGGTGGATAGAATGAATCTTGGAGACAAATGCAAGATGCGATTCAAGCCCATGCTACAGGGGTGAATTCCATTCCCTGGGTAACAAAGGAAACAAGAACCATGGTAGGAGAACAATGTTTAAGAAGGAGAATGAGAATCCCATGAGAAATGAAGAGGTGGGATGCAGAAAGAACAGTAAAGTTATGGTGATACAAGCTAGCACATTGTGCCTGATCATTCAACGATTGGAAACGCTAGGTTTGATAATCAAGTGGTATGGAAGAGACACCAACTAGGAGAGAATGATCAAATGGTGGAAAGATAAGGGGGGAGAGGACTTACAAATAAAACCCTTAGCAAATGGATATTTTACACTAATTTGCCCAACTCAAGAGATTAGGGCAGACATTGAAGATGGGGTTTGGATGATGGATGACAATGGATTTTACATTTGAAGATAGGAGCCATGTTTCAATCCATTCAAACACAATAAGGATTAAGTCCAAGATTGGTTCAAATTGCCCAACCTTCCTCAAGAATTTTGGGACCCAGCAGTGCTTGAAGAAATGGGAAATCAATTGGGGATCTTTGTTTGTGCAGAGGAAATCCCTAACCCTAGTGGTATTGGCTCCTATGTAAGAATCTGTGTGGAAAACAATCCCAATAGCCCCCATTGGAGAGAGCTAGAAATATATACAGAGTGGGGAGAATGGAGGCGAACTCTTATTCTAGATTCAAACCCCAGATACAAGAGAACAAGGGTATTAGGTTTAAGGCACAAGACACAGAAGCCAGAAGAAGCATATGAAGATCTGAAGGGGTCATCCTAAGGAGGTGAGAGATGGGTTAGCCCAGAAGAAGAGGATAGTGAACTAAGGATCAACCAATTTAGAGAGAACAGTCAAGAGAAGGAGCTAGATGAAAATTATAGTAGGGAAAGGCTAGTTCAGAAGGAAGGAGAAAATCTAGAGCAAAAGGATGATCTAAATGGAAAAAATTTTGAAGTATTGGAATGTAAGGAAGCAAAGGTGTGCAGAAACACTTCCTTCGCTAACCTTGAGAGGAGGCTTATGTAAATTTCAAATAAAATATTACAAAGATTTCAAGAAACACATAATACCATAAACACAATAACAATAAAACCATAACTCAGTGATTTACATAGGGAAAACCCTTTCGGGAGAAAAACCCCACACTCCAAAACCTGCACAATGTATTATCAAATCTTGAAATAGATTACAACACACTTGTAATGCAAGTTCTTACAGGAGTCTTCACCTCAACTCAATCTAGAGGAATTTTGGCAGCATTCCGACAACATACAGACCTGCAAACTAACTCTCTCACCTCCTAATAACTATCTCATTGAAGTACCAATATATATTACATTGCATATGAGAACCTTTTAGAGATAAAGCATTTCTTTTTAGAAACATCTAATAAAATCTCATAGCAAACTTATCTTTATCTCCATATAAAGATACTTCTCAAAACAACCACTTTTCACCTATCACAAAATCTTCTTTTCTTGGCTTGCTTTATTTTTATTTCCATGCAAGGTTGAGACACTTCCTTTTTTTTTTTAATCTTTTTGTTTTTTCTATTTTAAAATACTTTATTTCTAACATTCTCCCACTTGTCAAACAACTTGCATGAGCCAATAGAAAATAGGTAGTTAATTGTTGGGGTCGAAAGGCCCATTAATTCATAACACCATCTAAACTTCTCTATGGTCACAAACTTGTTAATGCATCTGCAATATTCGCCACAGTCTCTACCTTTTTCCAACTTCACCCTGCCATCCTCAACCATATCTCTCATGAAGTGATACTGAACATCAATGTATTGTTGGATTTAAGGCATACAACTGAGAGGGGGGGGTGAATCAGTTGTATAAAACTTCTTGTTCTTTCAAACACTTGATTCTTCATTGTTAGTTAACAGCATATCAATTAATCATCCATGAAAGCATAATACATAAACACAAGAGCAGATAAACATCAACACATTGAACACCAAGATTTTGACGTGGAAAACCCGGTTAAGGGAAAAACCACGGGGTGATTAACCCAAGGATTATTCTCTGTTAGAAGAATAAGAAAAAGAATGGCACTTGCCAATTAGGGCTCACTGCCCGAGCACACTGCTCACAAAGATGCCCACTGCCTACAAGGAGACACACTGTCTACAAAGTGTTAAGAATCACAATCTTGAACTGGAGAATGACATCTCTACCATGTCCGGATCAGTTCCATTTAAGCCCAAAAACCTCTGCTCTGCCTTTCGCACTTCTCTTCGCTATGCCACACTCATCCACACAATCCACACTTCGAAATGAACTCACAAACCGTTATTTATACAAGACATCGACTTAGGAACAAACATCTAAGTCGGCAAACAACCATAAGAGTATCCGCAAGATGAATAACACATCCGGTCGGCCACCACAAGAACATTCGCAGGATGAACAACTCATCCGGTCGGCTAAACAGAGCAAGAACTTCATCCGGAAGAATATCTTCAATTCTGGGCTCTACTATCAATGCGGACCAACAACACAAACTCAACATGATCCAAGAACCTTCACAAGCCTGCCTGAATGACCAGGTACGTCCGCATTTCCTTTACTTACTGAAATCTCTTATCCTCCTTATCCGAAACTTCAAGAACACTGTCTATCGCTACTGTCATAATGCAAGAGGTACTTCCGGACCTCCAAATCATACACAACTCGAGATGGCACATCACAAGGACATCCCAAAGACTCCTTCCAATCCGCAGATTAGGATTATACAGTTCCGGACCTCACCGGACCTTTTGTTATCCTCTGTCACCTCTGAATACTTGCCAGAACCGGTTCTACACCGACAGCCACAACTCCTTCAGATCTTCATGCGGACCTCTGAAATCTTAACTGAAGCATCTCAAGACTCATATCTACAAACCCTTTAATCCGCATCCTCTGGTTCGCATCCTATACAATACATTTGCCTTCTTCTCATCACTGTTCTTTACTGTTCCTGACTGAGGCTAATTTTCTCAATATCCTCAACACACTGCTCATTGAATCCTTCTTGTCAAAGCAATATGAGTATGTTGACATCAATGACAACACTGGTTTACCTCATACTTGCAACATGTATTTGGTCCTGGCATGAAAAGTCAGGTTCTTCGCAAGGCAGATTGCACTCTATCTGTCACAATAAATTGTAACTGCATCGTGTTTCAATCCAATATTTGAACACAAACGCTTCAGCCAAATGGCTTCTTTATAGGCATGAGTAGCTGCCATATACTCTGCCTCTGTAGTGGACAAAGCGAACACAGCTTGTCACTTGCTCATCCAACTGATTACACCACCATTAAGAGTAAATACATATGCAATGATGGACCTTCTGCTATCAACATCACCAGCCCATTCTGATTCCACAAAACCACGAATACTCAAGGAATGT
Source organism: Cunninghamia lanceolata (assembly GCA_027924645.1). Lineage (NCBI taxonomy): Eukaryota > Viridiplantae > Streptophyta > Pinopsida > Cupressales > Cupressaceae > Cunninghamia > Cunninghamia lanceolata. Next base: position 42,671,878 of record BSBN01000809.1, on the reverse strand, counting down.
TGATCTTCTGTACCATGAAAACATATAGAATACTCTGTTGTACCCCGCAAATATCTAAAGACCCTCTTAACTGCATCCCAATGCACTCTTCCAGGATTAGACATAAAACGAGAAAGAACTCCCACTGCTTGGGCAATGTCTGGTCTTGTACAGACCATAGCATAGATTAAGCTTCCAACTGCACTCTAGTAAGGCACTCTGCTCATGTCTTCCATCTCCGATAGGGATGTAGGACATTGTGAAATAGAGAGTTTTGTTCCTAATGTAACAGGAACACAAAGTGGTTTACACTCTTGCATGTTAAACCTTTGCAAAATTGAACAAACATACATACTCTGGCCAATCCATAGCTTTTTGTTCTCACAATCTCTTCTGATCTCCATCCCTGCTGCACCAAGATCTTTCAATTCAAATTTTGCAGAGAGTTGAGATTTCAATTCTACAATCAAACCTTTGCCTTTCCCAATAAATAACATGTCATCAACATATAAAGCAATTACCAGGAAATGATCACCATCATATTTAAAATATACACAGTGATAGATTTAGACCACACAAATCCCAAACTCAACACATATGTATCGAACTTCTGGTACCACATCTTAGGACTTTGTTTAAGGCCATACAGAGATTTCTTTAACTTACAAACCAACTTGCTTTTAACTTTCACCATGTAGTGCTCTGGCTGTGTCATATAGATTTCTTCCTCCAAACCACCATGAAGGAAAGCAGTTTTCACATCCATTTGTTCGACCTCTAGGTCATAAGCTACTACAATAGATAATAAAAACTGAATGGATGTCATTTTAGCAACAGGAGAAAAGATCTCATCGTAATCAATACCCTCAACCTGAGAGTATCCCTTCACAACCAACTGTACCTTATACTTTTCAACATTTCCATCTGAACTAATCTTTTTCTTAAACACCCATTTACATCCAACGGGTTTCCATCCTTCAGGCAATGGTACTAAGTACCATGTATCATTTCTTTCAAGGGCTGCCATCTCTTCATCCATGGCTATTTTCCAGGACTTTGCATCATTCATACCCAAAGCCTCTTGCACATATCTTGGTTCATCAATGTTAGTACTCAAAGAAAATATACACTTCCAATCATCAGGTGAATACCCATACCTTTCAGGTGGTTGCTTATGCCTTGTAGACGTTCAAACAAGCTGAGTTGGATGTTCTTCCACTTCCTCCTCTTCTTCCTCCTTTGAAGATTTAGAGCTTGATGAGCTCTCCTCAACTTCTTGTCTATCTTGGGGCCTCGATTCAACTTTCTTAGGTGGGGTCATCCCACAATAATGGGTTACACTTTTTGGCCAAACTTGACATTGAAATCAACATTTTGAACTAAATCTTCACTTTCTGACACCTATAGCCACTAAACTGTTAGGAATTTGAAGATGATGAAAACTAGTGATTTGTGAGATTTTGTTTTTAGATTCTAAATATATTTTTTTTAAAAAAATTGGAGTTACATTGTAAATTTTTTTATGTCTCCTTTGATAACTAGTTTTCAATAGTAAACAACATTTTTTTAAAGTGATGTGTATTCTTTAGCACATAACTTTTTTTCTACAAAGGATAAAATTCTGATTCTTTTGAATTTAGATTAGTAACACCGATATATAGGGCATGCATTTGGTTTTATAATGTTTTGTTGAATATTTTTTTTAATTAAGTTTTGAAGTCAAACCAATTATAATTTAGACATAGGCGTATTCCATAAAACATAACTTTTTCTATATGTATTGAAATTCATTTTATGTTGAAACAAGGACATCAATACCTAGTGCATAGATATTAAAAAAAAAAATCCACTAATTTACTAATTTTCCATGTGTGTAGAACAGAGAACTTGATGTTCGGTGAAAAACCTACAGTCACAAGAAATTAAAAAAAATATAATATCAAATTAAATATATTTAAAAATATACTTTTTGGGAAGCTTATAATAAGGACTACATACTTACAAAACATAAATTTTAAATGAATTCATTTGATCCCCCAAAAGGTAAATCAAAAGTGGTTTTTTATCAGTATTTTAATAGGTGTAGAGGAGACTCCATTATAGGTATGGTTTAAAACTAGCAGGGTTCTATCCAAGGGGGTTTGAATATAAGGGGGTTTGTTCAAACCCTCTTCAATTAAAATCCTTTAAATGGAACCTTTCAAGGCTTAAATCATTATATTTTCTAAAAATATGTGATTTTAGCAAAAATCAGGATGTCCCAGAAAGTGTAATCCATTATTGTGGCAGCACTCGACATAGAAGAAGTTGAATCACATCCTTTTTCTGTTTAATTTCTTTATGTTGTTCTGGCTAAAAAGTAACATGAGGAGATTTAGTCTCTCTAAAAATAACACTTCTGGAATAAATTACCTTCTGTGCAACAGGGTCCCAAAGCTTGTATCCTTTCACATCATAATTATATCTGATGAAGATACATTTAATAGCCTTGTTATCCAATTTTATCTGCTTCTCCTTTGGTACATGTGCATAAGCCTCACAACCAAAAACTCTCAAATGTCTAAGTGAAGGCTTTTTCCCCGACCATGCCCCCATTGGCATTTTATCAACAAGCGTTAATGTGGGAGATCTATTGATCAAATAACAAGCAGTGGCAACAACTTCAGCCTAAAACTTTTGTTCTAGACCAGCTCCACTCAACATGCTCCTAGCCTTCTCAATCAACGTTCTGTTCATTCTTTCTGCAACTCCATTTTGCTGTGGAGAATATGGAGTTATCTTTTGTCTTTAATCTTGCAATCTATACAGAATCTATCAAAATCTGTAGAACAATACTCACTACCATTGTCAGTCCTCAAACATTTAATTTTCTTTCTAGTCTAAGTTTCTACAAAAGCCTTGAACTCCTTAAAATGACTAAAAACTTCAGATTTACTCTTTAAAAAATATACCCATGTTCTACTGAAATCATCAATGAACGTAACATAATAAACTAATTTACCAATAGAAGCAACATCAACATGACCAAATACATCTGAATGGATTAGATCTAAGATACATGAAGACTTATGAGAAGACAAGTAAAACTAAATGCGGTTCTGTTTGCCATAAATACAATGTTCACAGAAATCAAATTCTAGATTGCAATCATTTAACCCCTTAATCAGGTTCTTATTTTTCAGGGCTTTCAAACCTTTCTCTCCAATTTGGCCAAACCTTTGGTGCCATAACATGGTCTTCTCTATAGGCAACTTTGATTCGGTAGACAGAGCACCATTGGGTACCCAGAAGTCATGACTATCTGCAAAAGAGGAAACCATCTCTTTATTCAGCGAAGTAGTTACTGTCTTAATTTTATCAGAAGTGCTATTGCACTCAACCGTGCATGCATTGAGCTGGTAAAATGTACCCAATCTGCTTCCTCTTGCTATCACCATAGCACCTCTCACCATTTTAACACTTGCTTTAGAAAACTGTACATGCACACCCGCATCTATTAGCTTGCTAACAGATAATAAATTTCTTTCTAGTCGTGGGATATGCAAGACACCATTAAATCGTATAACTCTACCATTATAAAATTTTACATGAATACTACCATGGCCAACAATGTCAAGGAAAGAATTATCACCCAAATACACCTTACCACCATCATAGTTTTCATACTTACTAAACCAATTTCTGTTAGGAGTCATGTGGAAAGATGCACCTGAGTCTATGAAACATGCATTATCACCTACATGAGTGGCCAAGGCTGCAATAAAGGCATCTCCATCTTCCTTTTCAGACTCAGAATTAGAATCTTGCTTCTTCTTCTTCTTCTTTTTCTTCTCTTCTTTACATTCCTTTCAGAAGTGTCTAGATTTACCACAGTTCCAACATATTGCCTTGTCCACTTACCAGGAGATTTTGAACTCCCCTTATTCTTGGACTTGGAATGGCCATACTACTTCTCATCTTTGCCTCATTCTTTTGGTCTTCGTTGAACACTCAAAGCCTCTTTGGCACTCAGAGAGACCTTCCTTCTCATCTCTTTAGAGAGTAGAGAACCAACAACATCCTTCATTTTCAAAGTGACTGAAGTGCTCCTAATGGCCATGACTAGGTTGTCCCATGAGTCTGGCAACAAACACAGCAAAGTTTGGCACTATTGGGTGAATATTTTGTCGTTTAGCTAACTAACGGCAAAATGGTTATATCAACCACAATGTGATGAGATAAATCTCTCCTTTCAGCAAGGGGAGGTTCCCTTTTAACTATTACAAACTTATTTACACTAAATACTAGCTTTGGGGGTGTGTTACATTCATCCTTTTCTCTTCTTTTAGAAAAGATGTTTACAATGTTTCACAGTAATATTCAATAATGCTTCTACACTTAAACAATAATCAACAATATTCTTGTAAGTTGAAGCACAAAGTCTTTCAACTTACTTCACAAAAAGATTCATGAACCAAGTGAATAATCTCAAGTACAAAGTCTTCAAATTATCCCCAGAAAGATTTTAAAAGTAACCGTATCACCAGTTGGAGCACAAAGTCTGAAAACTAACAACACCACTGATCCACGCGAATGTGATTGAAAATCATAGCACAAAGTCTACAAGTTCTCAACACGATTCATATACAAAATGAACAACTACAAGCTCAAATTCTTTATAATCATTCACCAAGAAATGCTTTCAACGCACATAGATTCAAGGAAATAATATAACACAAAGTTTATATAATTTATCTTGAACTTCCTCCAATCGTAATAACCAAGCACCACTTTATCCAATCAATCAACAAGAGAAATTAGCAAAAATGCCATATGTACATCCTCACTCATACAAATTCGATTCAACACAAAGTTTGATATCAAAACTAGTCTTCTTTATTGATTGGAATTGATCATACAATTTGAACAAAAAGTCTCAAAGTTGAGTCTCAATTTCGGCAGAACTTTGTTGCATAAGATTAAAGATGTCTATTACAATAGAGGCCCTCTTTATTTATAGGGAGAAGCCTGGAGCGAAAATAGGAAAAATCTAACTACTTTGACTTATTCAACAAAAGAGTCTTAGTTGACTTAGGACTTCCTTTGTCTCACATGTAATTACATTTCAGAAAAATACATGTGAATATGTCCAAAACAAAATACAAATTGCATATACAAAACTAAAAATAAACTAAGGCACGAAGAAGAATATCAGCCGCCACCATCATTCTTCGTTGTAACTGCTATTAAAAGGTAAGACTGCAGATTGCATATCTGATTTCTGTCCATCACCACTATCAACACTCTTCAGAAAATTATGATACATGGTCTTCACTGCTTCCATCTCATAAATGTTCGGTCCAACTGTATTGTCTAAAACAACATGAGCTTTGACGATGGCATCTTTCACCACCTTTATCGCCTCTTTGCGCTTCCCAAGATTATTTTTCAAATTATCAAGGGTTGATTGATAATCTTGGAATTTATCCATTGAAGCAATTAAAAATGCTTTATCTTTTGGATCATCTTTTCGAAGGCATCGACCATCTCTTCTACAGGAAGAAACTTGTGATTTTCAGTTGTTGCTTGTAGAAACTGCAAAAAAGTCATGATCTCGCAGTTAGGGGAAAAAATTGGCATTTTGGAAAAACTGCGTAATGTTGATCATGTTCACAGGGACGAGTTTAAAAAGGGCTAGAGTGCGAGCATGTAAAAAAAAAAGGAGGAAAGCGGGCTCAGAAAAGCAAAATTGAAAATATCCCAGAGTTAGGAAAATTTGAGAGAATGTTTGCATGGGAAGCAAAATTTGCCGCCCTTGCATGTGAGGGATATTTCGCACTTGTTAGAGCAGTTAAATTCGCCACTATTGCATATTACAGGAAGAATTGAAGTGTCATGTATCAGCAGCAAGTAATGTCGACATTGCATACTGGTATGAAATGCGAGTTTGATGTTCAAGCGGTAAATAATGCCACTTTTGCAGGTAATGGGAATTGTAAGATTTTCATGTAAGGGCAGAGGATTTCTCCGCCCATACACTTACACTTCAACATGCTCAAATGCATAAGCGGCGAATAATGTCGACCTTGCTTTTAACTCATTTACAACAAGAACATGTTAGAATGGCTAATATAGTCGATACTACAATACACATGCAAGGGTTTATGAATCTCGAGTTGGTTTTGGTGCTTGATCGAGATAAACTACCGACAACACATGTTACCATAGAACTTGGGACTCAAACATTGATCAGCAATTTTTGCCATTTGGAGTTACTAGTTCACAATCTAGGGCACAAAGCAATAAGACCTATTTGAGGACTGACCCAGTTAACACATGTTTGAAGAATGAATTCAGAGTAAAAGATCAAAACAAAGACAACCATAACAAACAAGAACACAACATTCTATAAAGGTTTGTGATAAATTCAAACAAATAAAGCCATTTAAACAATTACACTAACGAAAACCCTAAAAAAATGAAAGCAGTTGAAAAGACTTACCTGTCGAGTTTTGAAACCCTAAGCTTGACAATGGTGAATTTGAAATCTATTTGAATCTAAAACAACGCAGTCAAATGGTGCGAGGAGAGTTCAATAACTGACTAGGAAGTATTAGAGGAAAAGAAATGACAAAAAGAAACAACGAAATAACACATTTAAGAAACTTAAAAACAAGCCCTTAATGCTTAGCACGAGTGACCATTAATGCCACTTGAAGTTCAATATTTTGGAGATCTTGCTTAGATGGAAATTTTGGTAGACCTAACACGTGTTCACAAAAATACAAAAGCGATAAAAACCGCCGACCATGCACATGCCTTTTAGTGAGAACATGTAATGGTGGCAAAAAGTGCCGCTTGGGCAGGTGAAAAAGAAAAACCATGTAAACGCGGCAAAAAGTGCCGACTTTACACAATCAAACACTCAAAATATGTAACAACGGCAAATTTGACCGCTCTGACACATTCAAATTCAAAAATTCACTAACAACCCCAAAATGATCAAAATTGACATTTTGGTCAGTTTACGACTTAATTATTTTGAACAAACTTCGAGGAATCGATTCGAGGGAATGTCGCAAACAAGTTTAGGATGCCATACGACTTCGTATGAGGTCAAGAGAATCTTGTCTCAATTTGCAAACTTAGAGTGTAGATTACAAAACAGACAAGTTTCATAGGGGTTGTCTACAAAAATGAGCATAGTTGATTTTTTAGAACAACAGCTGGCTCTAACTGGGGAACTTCCATCGATCGAACTTTGAAACGATTGAAGGGCAGAGAATCCAGTCGCTAAGTGCCTTCATCCATGCCATTGGGCTATAGAGTCAAGCTACCAAAAAGAAAAAGACACAAAAACACACTAAAACGAAAAAGACACGAAAACTGTACAAAAAATTCACAAACTTATCTGTCGCTTCACTTTGAGAAAAGCTTCAGATGATGTCTACTGTGAGGTAGGATAAAAGATGTTCCACTTCTTTTTCTTTTACTATTGAATGAGTAACACTTCCCAGTGTTTGTCATTCTAGGATCTTCTTCTGTATCTAGATTGAATTGCCCAACTGCCGCTGATGAATTTGGTCCCAACTGTCGTCGCCGTTTGACAAAGCTATCATGTTTATCAAAAGGTTTCTCCAGAGAAACCAATCCTCTGGAAATTTTATTTCCTTTCAGCTACAAAATTCCTTCGCTTGAAGAGAATGATCCATCTATTTCTAAACCTCCATTTAAAACAATATCCAATGACTCAGAATCTTCATCAATGGTCCAGAAATAAGTACCCATATCATAAAATTTAAAGAGAATCTGAGCCTTTGGATCTTCAGTTTTCATCACTATGTACTTGGCCTCTCTTATAGGATGAACCTTCTGCATAATACCCTTAACAGGTATTCTTGCCTCAGACATTTGAATCTTTATCTCCTTAACATGATCTGTGATATCAATAGGTTGATATGGATTTGCTACAGAAGACGAAAAACTCTCATCTTGAGGTTTTTCATTGGGGGTACTAGTCTTAGGAACAAGGGATGAAGAAGGAAGATCTGATGTACTTACTTGGTTGTCACCAGCCACATATTGATGATTAAATTGATTCTGTGACCATGTAAGAATGACATAAGATTCATCAAAAGCATCTTCTTCTTGTTTCATCTCACCTTCCAAGTTCAGGAACCCAGTGGTAGAGTTGCCAGCTAATTGCTCTTCACCTTCCATGAAAAGATTAGCAACATCTTCTCCTTAATCATATTCTAATTGAAAAAGATTATTTTGCTCTGATTCATAATAGAAGATTGTTGCATTCACAGGTGGTGCTTCCAAAGAAAGTATTCCTCGTTGTGGAGGAAACCTGTTTTGATTCTGATCCCTTGAAACATTTTCTTGGTAATTCAGAGCATTTAGAGAAGTTCCCCTTGGTATGTCCTTGTAGAGGGGAACGGACAAACTCTGTGACACCTATTTTTTTAGAGATAACAACTCATCGGCCAACTTTTGCACTATAGGATCCATAGTGTTTGTAGAAGATAAAGCCAAAGGGGGCTGCCCACTAGAACCAATAGAATCCTTCTTCAACTTTCCCGCTAAGATCAAATCATCCTCCACTTCAACTACCAAACTTTGAGCAATTGCAAGATTAGATGGTGTTTCTCTTCGTAAAAGAAAGCTTACTTCTGGCAATTGTGAATTGATGAAGAAACATTTTAGGTTCTTAGCTGTGGGTTGAGCAACAGTTGGGATCCTATTCTTTAGCTTATTGAACTTTGCTACAAACTCACGCATGGGCTCATGCGGTTCTTTTTGCATTTGAGTAAGTTGGGCCAACAAGGCGTAAGCATCTTCTACTGGCTTGAATCTAGCTTCAAACTAAGTTTGAAGTGTATTCCATCCAGTGACAGTTCCAGGTGCAAGGTGATAGAACCAATCAGCTGCAACACCTTGGAAATGTTTCTACAAACAGTCTTACAAAAACATCTTCATATTCAACTCCGAGAACACCACATGCGATGTAGAAAGTTGTAATGTGCTCATCCGAATGTTGTTTACCATCCCCATAGAAGTTGGGAAAATTCTTACGTGAACCCCGAGGTAGTTCATGTAGAGGCTGAGTCAATTTCAAAGGGCCAAATGCATTTCCCCATGGACCTAGGATAGCCATACTCTTAACAAACAATAGAGCAAATATAACAAAAATATATTACACAAAGATGAGGCTGGTATGCTTCAACCAAAGGCGAGAGGCTCTTGGTTACGCATTCGATCCCCAGTAGAGTCGCCAAAAACTGTTGGGTGAATATTTTGTCATTTAGCTAACTAACAAAAAAATGGTTATATCAACCACAGTGTGATGAGATAAATCTCTCCTCTCAGCAAGTTGAGGTTCCCTTTTAACTATTACAAACTTATTTACACTAAATACTAGCTTTGGGGGTGTGTTACATTCATCCTTTTCTCTTCTTTCAAAAAAGATGTTTACAATGTTTCACGGTAATATGCAATAATGCTTTTACACTTAAACAATAATCAACAATATTCTTGTAAGTTGAAGCTCAAAGTCTTTCAACTTACTTCACAAAAAGATTCATGAACCAAGTGAATAATCTCAAGTACAAAGTCTTCAAATTATCCCCAGAAAGATTTTAAAAGTAACCGTATCACCAGTTGGAGCACAAAGTCTGAAAACTAACAACACCATTGATCCACGCGAATGTGATTGAAAATCATAGCACAAAGTCTACAAGTTCTCAACATGATTCATATACAAAATGAACAACTACAAGCTCAAAGTCTTTATAATCCTTCACCAAGAAATGCTTTCAACACACATAGATTCAAAGAAATAATATAACACAAAGTTTATATAACTTATCTTGAACGTCCTCCAATCGTAATAACCAAGCACCACTTTATCCAATCAATCAACAAGAGAAATCAACAAAAATGCCATATGTACATCCTCACTCATACAAATTCGATTCAACACAAAGTTTGATATCAAAATTGGTCTTCTTTATTGATTGGAATTGATCATACAATTTGAACACAAAGTCTCAAAGTTGAGTCTCAATTTGGGCAACACTTTGTTGCATAAGATTAAAGATGTCTATTACAATAGAGGCCCTCTTTATTTATAGGGAGAGGCCTGGAGCGAAAATAGGAAAAATCTAACTACTTTGACTTATTCAACAAAAGAGTCCTATTGGACTTAGGACTTCCTTTGTCTCACATGTAATTACATTTTAGAAAAATACATGTGAATATGTCCAAAACAAAATATAAATTGCATATACAAAACTGAAAATAAACTAAGGCATGAAGAAGAATATCAGCCGCCACCATCATTCTTCATTGTAACTGCTATTAAAAGGTAAGACTGCAGATTGCATATCTAATTTATATCCATCACCACTATCAACACTCTTCAAAAAATTATGATACATGGTCTTCACTGCTTCCATCTCATAAATGTCTGGTCCAACTGTATTGTCTGAAACAACATGAGCTTTGACGATGGCATCTTTCACCACCTTTATTGCCACTTTGCGCTTCCCAAGATTGTTTTTCAAATTATCAAGGGTTGATTGATAATCTTGGAATTTATCCATTGAAGCAATTAAAAATGCTTCATCTTCTGGATCATCTTTTCGAAGGCATCAACCATCTCTTCTACAGGAAGAAACTTGTGATTTTCAGTTGTTGCTTGTAGAAACTGCAAAAAAGTCATGATCTTGCAGTTAGGGGAAAAAATTAGCATTTTGGGAAACTGCGTAATGTTGATCATGTTCACAGGGATGAGTTTAAAAAGGGATAGAGTGTGAGCATGTAAAAAAAATGAAGGAAAGCGGGCTCGGAAAAGCAAAATTGAAAATATCCCAGAGTTAGGAAAATTTGAGAGAATGTTTGCATGGGCGGCAAAATTTGCCGCCCTTGCATGTGAGGGATATTTCACACTTGTCAAAGCGGTTAAATTCACCGCTATTGCATATTACAGGAAGAATTGAAGTGTCATGTATCGGCGGCAAACAATGCCGACATTGCATACTGGTATGAAATGCGAGTTTGATGTTCAAGCGGCAAATAATGCCGCTTCTGCAGGTAATGGGAATTGTAAGATTTTCGTGTAAGGGCGGAGGATTTTGCTGCCCATACACTTACACTTCAACATGCTCAAATGCATAAGCGGTGAATAATGCCGACCTTGCTTTTAACTCATTTACAACAAGAACATGTTAGAACGGCTAATATAGCCGATACTGTAATACACACGCAAGGGTTTATGAATCTCAAGTTGGTTTTGGTGCTTGATCGGGATAAACCACCGACAACACATGTTACCATAGAACCTGGGACTCAAACATTGATTGAAGATTTTTGCCATTTGGAGTTACTAGTTCACAATCTAGGGCACAAAGCAATAAGACCTATTTGAGGACTGACCTAGTTAACACACATTTGAAGAATGAATTTGGAGTAAAAGATCAAAACAAAGACAACCATAACAAACAAGAACACAACATTCTATAAAGGTTTGTGATAAATTCAAACAAATAAAGCCATTTAAACAATTACACTAACGAAAACCCTAAAAAAATGAAAGCAATTGAAAAGACTTACCTGTCGAGTTTTGAAACCCTACGCTTGACGACGGTGGATATGAAATCTATTTGAATCTAAAACAACGCAGTCGAGTGGTGCGAGGAGAGTTTAATAACTGACTAGGAAGTATTAGAAGAAAAGAAATGACAAAAAGAAACAATGAAATAACACATTTAAGAAACTTAAAAACAAGCCCTTAATGCTTAGCACGAGTGACCACTAATGCCACTTGAAGTTCAAGATTTTGGAGATCTTGCTCAGACGGTAATTTTGGCCGACCTGACACGTGTTCACAAAAATACAAGAGCAATAAAAATCGTTGACCATGCACATGCCTTTTAGCGAGTACATGTAATGGCAGCAAAAAGTGTCGTTTGGGCAGGTGAAAAAGAAAAACCATGTAAACGCGACCAAGAGTGCCGACTTTACACAATCAAACACTCAAAATATGTAACAGCAGAAAATTTGACCACTCTGACACATTCAGATTCAAAAATTCACGAACACCCCCAAAATGATCAAAATTGACATTTTGGTCAGTTTACGACTTAATCATTTTGCATAAACTTCAAGGAATCAATTCGAGGGAATGTCGTAAACAAGTTTAGGATGCCATACGACTTCACATGAGGTCAAGAGAATCTTGTCTCGATTTGCGAACTTAGAGTGTAGATTATGAAACAGACAAGTTTCGTAGGGGTTGTCTACAAAAACAAGTGTAGCTGATTTTGAGAACAACAACACCTTTCTTCTTCATCCATTTTAACCCCAACTAAGTTCAACTGAGTCGCCAACATATTGAAAGTTTCCAAATGCTCATAAATATGTCCACCTTCTTCCATTATCAAGGAATACAACTTCTTCCTCAAGAAAATCTTATTTACTAGAGATTTGGCTTGATATATTTCACCCAACTTCTTCCATAGCTTCTTTGAAGTGAGTTCTTCGTGAACATTTATCAGAATTGAGTCTGCAAGGCATAGTCTTATGAGACCTTTAGCTTTTCTATCCATTACATCATATTTTGCAGCCAAAGCTAGATCCGTAGGCCTTTGGACATTTTCATCCACTGCATCACATAGATCCTGATCAATCAACATATCTTCCATCTTCAGCTTCCACATTTCAAAATTCATGCCAGAAAAATTCTCTACCTCAACTCTTCTAGATGTGCTCACCATCTCTAGTATCCCACAATACAGAATATGAAATACTCTGCACAAGTTCCCACTCAAACTTGATTAGCTCAAAAAACCATGTACCCAACAAATAGAACCAAAACTAGCCAGGCTCTGATGCCACTTGTAAGGAAGCAAAGATGTGTGGAAACACTTCCTATGCTAGCCTTGAGAGGAGGGTTATGCAAATTTCAAATAAAATATTATAGAGATTTCAAGAAACACATAATACCATAAACACAATAACAATAAAACCATAACTCGGTGATTTACATGGGAAAAACCCTTTCGGGAGAAAAACCCCACACTCCAAAATTTGCACAATGTATTATCAAATCTTGAAATAGATTACAACACACTTGCAATGCAAGTTCTTATAGGAGTCTTCACCTAACTCAATCTAGATGAATTTCGGCAGCATTCTGACAACATACAGACTTGCAAACTAACTCTCTCACCTCCTAATGACTATCTCAAAGTACCAATATATATTACTTTGCATATGGGAACCTTCTAGAGATAAAGCATTTATTTTTATAAACATCTAATAAAATCTCATAGAAAACTTATCTCTATCTCCATATAAAATATACTTTTCAAAATAACTGCTTTTCACCTATCACAAAATCTTCTTTTCTTGGCTTGCTTTATTTTTATTTCCATGCAAGGTTGAGACACTTTCTTCTTTCTTTTTTCTTTTTTTTGTTATCTTTTTATTTTTTCTATTTTTAAAACACTTTATTTCTAACATGGAATTGATCGGACACAATTTTAAATAGGAAAACTTAGATTCTCTGATTGAAGTAGGCAGTGAATTGTTGGAATTAGCAAAGGAAGCTAAGAGAAGATAGATGGGGGATAACTTTCTCTCAAAAGGATTATGGGAATCTGGTCTAGTTTTGGAGGAGATAAGTCTAGATGAGGAAGAGGGGGAATCCTCTCCTACATCAACAAAAAATTAGAATTTTGCTCCATCTTAACAGATAGAAATAGAAAAGCTGGGCATTGCAACAAGGGAGCTAGTAAAGGTAATTCCTGACTGTGGTGACAACAAGAAGAAAGGTAGGATGTCGAATCAAGAGAAGAGGAAAATTGATGGGGAAGCCTTAGGGCAAAAAAGATTCTTGAGATGCTCATGATAGGGAAGGGGGAATCCCTTCTTGAGGATCACTGAAGCTATACTCTTGGAATGTTAGACGCTTAAATGCCCCTAACAAAAAAAGTATGGCTTGACGCCAATTGGAGGTGTCCTAGGCTAATATATCTCTGATCCAGGAATCTAAACTTTCACAAGCAGAAGTAAAGACCTTTTGTGATAAGCTAAAACTTTGGCTGTATTTGACAGTTTATGTAAATGGAGCCTTGGACGGACTCTTAACTCTTTGGAGACCACAAAAAGTACTGGTGGAGGAGCTGGTAGCAAGCAAGCACTGGATCGCTAGCAAGATCAGGAGTTTATCCTCAAATTTAAATTTCCTTCTAGTTAATGTTTATGGGACTTTTTCATGTATTTTAAAGAGAGATATTTGGAGGAAAATAGAGGCAGTATGTAGTAATGTAGCTCATGAGTTATGTTTTTTGGGAGGGGACTTTAATGCAATACTAAGAACAGAGGATAAACTGGGGGCTGTTAGAAGAAAACTCCAATCACAAATTGATTTTGAGAACTTTGTGGAAAGAAACATGATGATGGAAATTTAGTTGGGGAATGGGGTATACACATGGACAAATAGGAGGAAAGGGTTTTGCAACATAGCAGAATGTTTGGACAGATTTTTGTTCAAGGGTGACTTGGGAAACTTTCCTTTCTCTCTGTCAAGCAACATAGTAACCTACTCAGGTTCAGATCATTTCCCAATTAGACTAGAAATTCTAGGAGAAAGGAAATCAATTAGATTCCCTTTCAAATTTGAAAATATATGGTTCAAAGATCCCCATTTCTTAGACTTGATCAAGAGTTGGTGGAATGAGGTTCACCCGGAGGGGTCTAAGATGTTTAATATTGTTACAAAATTGAAAGTGATAAAGCAACAACTTAAGGAGTGGAATAGAAATAGTTTCAAAAACATTTTTGAGGAAAAAAGAAGAATAGAAGAAAGCCTTCAGGAGGTGAATGAAATAGTAATAACTAGAGGAATGACCAATCAAAGCTACATTAAGGAGAAGGAACTTTTCAGCAAATTAGAAGACATACTGTCAAAAGAAGAAATTTTCTGGAGACAGAAGTCTAGAGGACTCTGGCTTAACTCCGGGGACAAAAACACAAAGTACTTCCATAATGCTACCAAGGCCAGAAGGGAAGTAAATAGAATCACATGTATCAGGTCCTCAATAGGCAGATTTCTTGAGAAACCAGAGGAAATCATATCAAAATCAATAGATTTTTTTCCAAAATCTATTAAACAATTGGAATGGGTCAAGCTTGCAAGAATAACAACAGATTTTGACAAACATTCCCAGACCGGTTACGAAGGCATGAAATGAGATGTTGATGGAAAAATTCTTTGAGCATGAAATTAAAGTGGCTCTCTTTCAATTACATCTCGACAAAGCCCCCGATCCTGATGGATTTTCTGCTTCATTGTTTCAAAATTTTTGGGACATAATAGGAGGTGAAGTGGTGGAGGCTATTGAAGATTCAAGAATTTTGGGGAGGGTGCTAAAGGAGATCAATAATACATTCATAGCACTTATTCCAAAGAAGGAAAAGTTTGAGTCTCTTGAGGAATTTAGACCAATTACACTCTACAACACAATATATAAGATCCTAGAGAAGGCAACAACAAATAGAATTAAAAGAATCCTTCTGAATATTATATTAGAAGAACAAACTAGTTTTGTCCTTGGAAGATCATTTTTTGATGGGGTAATAATAGCACAAGAGGCTAGCTATTCACTCTACCCAAGTGGTTAAGAAACAAAACATGCTGATAAAGTTAGATATCAAAAAAGCTTATGATAAAGTAGACTGGTGGTTTATTTTCAAGGTACTTGAGGCTTTTGGGTTTAAGAGAGAATGGTTGGAGTGGATTTTCAATTATGTAGCAAGCCCAAGATTCTCTATTCTCATAAATGGGTCTCCAGAAGGATATTTTGGGGCTTCTAGAGGGCTAAGGTAGGGGGACCCACTATCCCCATTTCTATTTATTATAATGGCAGAAGCTCTGGGAAGAACCATGAGCAAGGTACTTTAGGATGGAAGGATAACAGGAATCCAAATCACTAGGGAATTTTTGCCCATTTTGCACCAACAGTTTGCTAATGACATAATGTTGTTTGGAGAAGCTAAGGTGAGAGAAGCTAGAATGTTCGAGGAAATCCTAGAAAAGTATATGATTGTTTCTAGACAGGAAGTCAGCAGAGAAAAATTAGAAGTTTTCTTTTTCATCGCTGACCCAAGGCAAGAAAATCAAATTTTAAGGGTGTTGGACTTCAAGAAGGGCTCACTTCCATGTAAGTATTTGGGGCTACCCCTAGCTACTGGCCTACAATCAAGTAAATTATGGGATAACCTAATCTTAAAGATAGAAAAGAAATTGGCCTCATGGAAAGGCTGGTGGCTTTCTTGGGCGGGGAGAACTTTGATGTTAAAGGCAGTAATTACTGCTGTACTTATATTCATGATGTCATGTCTCCCTCTTCCAGCCAGTGCTTGCCAAAAAATTAATTAGAGAATGAAAAAGTTTTTTTGGCAGGGGGATTCAGAAGAGAAGAAATTTCCCCTCATTAGTTGGGAAAAAATATGCAAATTAAAGTTAGCAGAGGGTATTGGGTTGAGAAACCTTTCTCTTCAGAACAAGGCTCTGGGGGCAAAACTTATCTGGAGAACATATATAGACCCGAATCTCAAATGGACAAAGATTTTGAAGGAAAAATACTTAGATGAAGGGGAATTAAGTATCTTCACATCTAGATCCCTCCCAGCAGGTTCAAGAATATGGAACTTCATGAAAAATTGCAGAGACCTAATTACACATTACTTAACTTAGGACATAAGAGATGGGAGTGTGGCTTTGTTTTGGGAAGATTCTTGGGAAGGATTTCCTGACTTGGAAAATAGAATAGAACTGAGTGCAATTAAGGACAGGACCAAGCAAGTGTGGGGAGACAAAGTGAGAGACTACCTTCAAATTTCCTAGGCTAATGGAGGTTTCAAGGGGCAATGGAAAGATGTGAGATTACTAGACTTTTCCTACAATGAAGTTGAAGTTTTTGAACCAGCCGTTAGAGATAGAAAAAATTTTGTTAGAGAGGGTAGAGATATATTAAGATGGAATGGTTCAGAATCTAGTAGCTACAAACCCAAAGAAGGATATAGAATTTCGGTGAAAACCTCAGAGGAAGCCACTTCACTCCCCATTAATCTATGCTAGAACAAGAATTGTATACCCAAGGTTGGGATCTTCACTTGGGCCATGTTGTAGAATAGAGTGTTGACTATAGACAAGTTCACTAAGATGGGTTATTTGGGCCCATCAAGATGTGTTTTGTGCAAACAAGAAGAAGAAATAGGCAATCACATGTTCTTGAACTGTCTTATCACTCTTAGATGTTGGCATTGGCTTTGTGCAAAATTGAACTAGAAAAGTGCCCTACCCAATGATATTCTCAGCCTATTCAAGGCATGGCCATACCTAAATAGATCAGTAATATTCTCAATTATCTGGTTAATCTCCCCTTATATTTTGGTTTGGGAGATCTAGAGAGAAAGGAATAGGAGACTGTTCCAAGATAGGGAGATGCCCCTGATTTCTTTGCTCAATAAAGTGGAGGTTGTGACTGTAGAAGTAGTCAATGTTAGAATTGGTGATCAGAGCAAAAAGAACTCAAATTTCTCAGAGTGGGATGTAGTTATGAGGAAAAATTGGCATGGCCTCAAGATCCCTTCCTTTGTGGGGGAAGGTGGAAACAAATCACAAGTAGATAGAAGCAAAGTAACTTGGCATCCTCTAGAACATGGATGGCACAAAATGAATTTTTATTAAAACAATTTTAATATTTACTATTACATCATTATATATTCCTAACTAATAACTATTTAATAGTTATAGTTGGTTGGTAGTTAGTCAAGTATGCCCGATTACGTGGTTATTCAACCACTTTATTATGTATATATATTTAGCTGCTCTCAATAAATAATTTTCTCATTGCTCTCATTATTTGATCAATTTTGACGGTGCAGCCAGAGGCAATCCTGGCATTTTAGGGGCTATATGCATCATCAAGGACTGGAAAGGAAGGACGGTGGGAAGAATGGCTAAGTCTCTCTCAGAAGGCACGAATAATGCTGTAGAATACAAGCCTTAATTTTGGGATTGAATATGTGTATTAAGCTTAAGATTAAAAAGTAATCATAGAAGGGGACTCGGCTCTGATCATAAATGCTTTGAGTTCTGGAAAAATGTTGAATTAGCAGTTAGGGGTGATGCTAGAAACAATAATTCATCTCCTAAAAGAACTGGAGCTATACAGAATAAATCACACATATCGCGAAGGTAACATGGATGTAGATGACTTGGCAAATAGAGGGGCCAATGGGTTTGATATTAGAGAATCAGAAACTATATTGTGATTGGTGAACTAGATTCATGGAATCTAGTGGGCCCGATTAAGAAGGATTTTATTTCCATCATTAAAATAAAGGGAAAGGTAAGTTCACTTAAGTGGGAGAGCTCTTGCCACTTTTGTTAAGCTAATCAGATCCACGTAAGTGCCCCTGTGGCTTCTCTTGGGCCTCCCCGATCCCCCTCATTACAATAATGAGGCAAGGTACGACTTCTCTTCAAATATCCTCTTAATAAAATGATTAATCTACAAGGGCCGAAGGGAAGGTTAATGTGATTAGACTTTCAAAGAGCAGTGTCAAGTGAGGCAAGACTCTTCACATGTGGGAAAGACATTTCAAGAAAAGGTCGATTAAAATTTGTTTGAGAAATGATGAGAAGGGATTATAAAGCTTCGAGTCCCTTCCTTTTTTGGAACGTAGCTCATAACTTTCCCTTGGCTTTGTTAATGGCAGGGCACTCCAAGTTTGTTGTTCGTATGTCTACTGATAGCTTAGTGTACGAAGGTATGGTACACCAATTAGACTCATTAGTGTAATTCAAGACAAATGGCATTTCTTGGTGAAGTGATTGACCTTCACCTGAAACACATTACGCTGGAGGCAGATTTTCTAACTCTCGAAGTGGTGAAATTAATGTTGGTGAAGAAGTATCTGTCAAATGGAGAGCACTACAGAGTGGACTCTGACATCGTCTCTAGGTTTCTCGCGGTACTACTAGACCTAAAAACTTTGAAACCTAAGATGACCTTGATCATGCAAAAAATGTTTAAGCCAAAACTTCTGTGGTGTCTAGATGAGATTATGAAGGTGGCTTCCCTGGGCCTAGGTATACCTAGGCCTCAGGACTTGGAATTGCTGAAAGTCCCAAGAGAGGTGGTATTGTTCTTCCCTTTTTTGCTAGACATGAAGTGTGCAACCTTATTGGTTCATCGAGAGAAGGCTACCATCAGAGCAACCTTTTTGAAAAAGATGTTGCAGCTCTCGTCGGTGCAAGATTTTGAGTGGATTCAAGAATTTGTTAGCTATATTCAGGAGCAGGGGGATATGCAAGTGGTTTTTAGGGTGCTAATACAACTGATATACTATGATATAGTTTATTATAGTAGGATGGTGGGGTTTTAGCTTGTTGTATGAGATAAGAATAGTAATAGTTGATTTTGTATATTCAACCCAGAGACTTATCTTTTTGGCTCTTCCTAGTTGAAGAAGGGGATTAGGGTTTTTGTTTTCTGCCCTAAATGTTGGTAGATTTAGTAAATGTATACAAGTAGGCCCAAGGGCAGATATTCTGTAAACTTTTATAGATCAATACAAATTATCATTATGTAGCAAAAAAAATTAAAAATATTTTGGCCCCAAATTCTTGGAAAACAAGAGGCATAATTTATAAATGCTAGAAAAATATATATTAAAATATTTTTAAATATAGTTTAAAATTACATAAAAAGATAATATGTATTAATCTATCATTTAAAAAAATAAAAATATTTTGACCCTACTTCTTGGAAAATACTCGAGGTACTCATAATATATAAATGCTAGAAAAAATATATACTAAAAGATAATATTAATTTTTTAATATAGTTTAAAATTACATAAAAAATAATATGCATTAATTTAAAAAATAATTAAAATTTTAACTTTAATTTTATTTCAAAAGATTTGTTATTATATCATATTAATAACATATGGTAAAATAATTTATTTAGAGCATAAGTATTTTTAAACATTAATAATATATAATATATAATTATTGGCCATTGTTTTATCTATTAACAAATATTTAAAAATATTTAGATGTTAAATAAGTTTTTTTAATTGTGATTACTATAATATTATTAAAATTTATTTATTTGAAAGAAGAGTCTTTGAACATTGATATGTAAAATCGAAAACATTAATGGATATTATACAAAAACTTCTATCAGAATCTTTTCAGATCTAAGGATCAGAGTGCAAATTGTTTGAAAGCCCGGGACTTATGTTTGAAGATTTGTCCAAAAAAATTTGATGAGGAAATGGCTAATAAGCTAAAATAGAGTAAATCCAAAGAGGACATAAGGGGAATCTTATTGATGGATGATGGGAAATCTCTAGGTGAGGATGGGCTACCTGTTGAATTTTATAAGACCCATTTATCCTGGGTGGTGGATGACCTTTGGGAGGTATATCAGGAGGCTTGTAACAGAGGATCGTTGTGGAATGATATAAACAGAGGAGTTATAAAATTATTGCCGAAGGATGGAGATAAATCAAACTCAAGGAATTGGAGACCAATTTCTCTTTTGAACGTCTCTTACAAGATTGTTGCTAAAGTTTTGGCTAGGAGACTCACTGACATCCTACCTAAAATTATAAACTACACTCAAACGAGGTTTATAAAAGGTAGATATATCTTAGAAAATTTACTAACAAGTTGGGAGGTATTACATTGGGCAAGAGCATCAGGTCAAAATGTGAGGATTTTGCTGTTGGATTTCGAGAAGGCCTATGACAGAGTGGAATGATCCTTTATTTTAATAGTGCTAAAAGTTTTTGGTTTTCCCCAAGAGTTCTGTGACATGTTGAATATGCTCTTTAGGAATGCTTCTGCTAAAATAGAAGTTAATGGCTCCTTAACTGCTCCTTTTGATATGGAAAGATCTATTAGGCAGGGTTGCCCTTTGGTGCCTGTACTCTTTGTAATAGCATCTGAAGCATTTTTCTATATGTTGAGAACAAAAAGAATCCCTAGGGAGATGAAAGGGATTACATTGATTGATAACAGTATGCTTCTAAACATGCAATTTATAGATGACACTACATTATATTATGAGCTTGAGAGGAAGAATTTGATGAATATGGAATGCAGGTTGAGTATGTTCTATAAAGCCTCTGGGGCTAAAGTGTCATATAATAAATCTATCTTATTGGGCTGGATTGATTACCCTCCAGAAGGGTTGATGGAGGGTGGTTAGCAATGAGGGGGACCCCATAGGAAAGTGAGATTGCTAGGGATACCTTTTGCTGTCAACCCTTCTCTTAAGTCGATGTGGAACTAGATGTTCTCAAAATTGAATTGAAATTAAAAAATTAGAATGAACAAATCTTGTCATTAGTAGGAAGAATTTAGGTATGCAAAAGATACTTTCTACATATCCCATCTATTATGCCTCTATGTGGCTGTTCTCTTATCAACACATAGACTGCATTCAGAAGCTCATTAGAGTTTTTTTGTGGTCTTGTTGGCACTCATTTTGACCTGGAGGTTGATTTTTCATGTTTAGAGGGTTTCTTCATTTAAACCCTATATTTTCTTGCCCATCGGCGTGACCTCGTAGGCTTCTTAGCGATCAGGTTGGTGGTAGTGATGTGCCGTCGGCGTAGCGTTCATCATTGGCATGTCTTTTTTCTAGTTCCCCGATGGGATTGTTCTTACCGATGGATGTCTATCGGTGAGAGTATGATCTATCAGCGAGGGATTTTTTTCTTGCTCCGATGACTTAGGTCTCGCCGATGCAGGATGCAAGGTTATTCGAAGGCATCGGCGTAACACTCTTCATCGGTTGGGAGGTTTGTGGTTTGGCCGATAGCGTTGGTCTTACCGTTGGGAGCGAGGAGTTTGGCCGTCGGGTGAATTGTGTGTTTGGTCTCACTGATGGTGTCATCAGCATAGTGTTTGTTATCGGCGAAGCAGTTTCTTGTTCGGCCAACAGTGGATGTTTGGCCGATAGGGGGTCGTCGGTGTGTGTCTGGCTGATGGAGGAGCAGAGTGTAGCTCGTCAGTTCATCGGCGAGACTATTGGGATCGGCCAAGGGATTTTCAGGTTGGCCGATGGGGTTAGTTAGGCCAACAAGGGGGAAGCCAAGGTCTGTCGGTGTGAGTTATTTTGTCGGGTGAGCAGTGGAATGCTTGGCCGATGGTCTTTGTCTTGGCGACAAGTGTGTTTCATTTGGTCATCGGTGAGAGTTGGTCTGTCGGTGAAGGAGCTTTTGGCTAGGCTGATGGGGATGTTAGAGGCTTTCAGGAGTTGTTCATCGGCGTGATTGGCTGTGTCGGCCGAGGGGTTTTTTGCTTGGCCGATGGTGGTAGGGTGGTAACTGCTAACGGGGTGCAAGCTGGTCATCGGGGAGACTCATACTATCGGTGGAGGTCTGGAGGGCTAGCCCGATGGTCTATGTCTGGCCGATAGAGGTTTACGGAGGTGTTATCGGTGTGACTGATGAGATCGGCGAAGGAGATTTGAGCCTGGCCGATGGTGTATGTCTAGGCGATAAGCTTTGGGCGAAGGAGCGTGTGTCGAGCGTGGCAAAAGTGCTCGACACCTATTATGCATGCGGCTATGTTTATAAAGTAATAGAGTGGTCTCGGCAGCATGCATGTGGGATTATTCTTCCTGCATATTTGAACTTTGAAGTAAAATGCATTTTGGCGGGAGGTTGTTTTTGAATGCTGCGACAGTTTTCAAGCAGCCGCGGGTGGTTGAGCCATCAATGGCGACTGTGCTGAGGCATGGGCGAGTTGTTGAACAGTCATGTACCCGATTTTTGGCGTGAAGACTCCCAGACGGTGGCGCAGGGCTCGAGGTCTCTCCTGTCTACTGCAGCAATAACTTCTGAGCGCCATTCCTTTGTGGGATTTGTATCTGACATTTTTTTACGTCCATCATGTAATTAATTTCTGTGAGTACACTTTCTGGCTGTTTTAAGCAGGAAGTGTTACTCATTTTTAGGTTGTTGAAAGTTGAACATTTTGGCTCTGTAATACAATACAGTTGGTTTTGGTTGCTCTGTACAGCAAAACCTGTGAGATTATGTATCTCTTGTTGTACGTTTTTGCATGAATCCACTGATTTCATGGTCAGCCTTATATGAATAATGCTATGTTTGCATGTGTTATGCTGATTCTGTCTCCAGTTTTGCATGTATCCTTCTTCTGAGTCTAGGTATTCAAGGAATGTCTAAGATTCTAGAACATAGAATTCCTGTGTTGAATGTTTAATCTTTTAACTTCTGCTCAAGGGGTAGATTAAACTATTTTCAGATTGAATATTGGGAAGGGTATACTGCAATAGGGATGCCATAAGTATCGACAGCTTAACACTCTGTATTGGGAGATATCTGTAAGGCAGGTATCATGTGTATCCCCCTGAAATCCAATTTTAGCTATTCATGCATATCATTCACAGGTGTATGTCTACTGACTCCAGGCCCTGGATAGGCACCGATCTAGCTTTGTGTTTATGTTATATACCATGTCCAGCTTTGCATCCAAACATAAAATCAAAATTAAACTCTAAAACAACCTTTAGGACATTAGAATTAGTTTTAGGATCCTCAGTCCTCTGTCTACAACTGCAAATAGGCCCAAAGCTAGCCCCTTTGCTCTTATCTTTCAGTTTTGGTCTACTTACAGGAGGACTTATCTGCTTTCTGTCAGCATCCCAGCCTTTGTATGCATATCCTCATGGATGTTGAATAGGGAATACCCCCTAGGTTTTGCAGAGCCTGAAGAAGAAGAGGAGATAAAATATAGAGTCTATCTCCTACACTGTTGGCCCCTGGCCCAGAGATCCTGTTGATCATTGATGGCTACCTTGTAGGGAAATCTGGGAATAAGCATCCAGTCTGGGAAAAAACCAATAGGTCTGATGGCAAAGAGAAAAGGAAAATGCATGTGGTGAAGTGGGAGTGGTGTTGCATGAGTAAGGATAAAGGTGGTTTAGGGCTTAAGGATCTAAGGATCCAGGGAGTGACTCTTCTGACTAAATGGATAATTAGATCCTTAGAAGGGCATGAACCATGGAAAGTTCTGATCAGGAATAATATTAATAATTTTTACCCTAAAAAGGCTCTCATGTGGAACAATTTGCATCCTCATGAATTCCTTTTTGGGAGCTTCAAAGTTAAGACTTTTGGGTCTGTGGTGTTTGTGTCTATTTGGAGAGATTTGAAATAAGTATTCTAAATATAGAGGCAATAAAAGATAGATGGATAGGAGGCCACAAGTCACTGTGGTGGAATTTGAGGCACGAAAATAAACCACTTGCCTTGCTTCAAGGTTGTTTTTCACTTAAGTGGTGCAAAAAAGGACTGAGTACCTTCAATGATTTGGTTTTTAATGGTAGTGTAAAATCATGGAATGATATCAGATTGGAATTTGGCTTGTTTGAGACTCAAAGGACGACATATTCTATAATCTCCTCTACTTTTTCAAACAACCTAGTTCATTTAGAAATCCTCTATGAGCTACATTGGTTGGAAAGCTAAAATGGGAGGATGGAACCTTGCTTTTTAATGGAGAGCCTAAGAAACTGTATAGATTGCTCTCTGACTCTCTAAAGATCTATGAGCATAGTAGTAGGATGTGGGAGTTAAATGTCAATCATAAACATCTTTCTTGAGCTTTCAGTCTTCTTTGGTCCAAATACATAGAACCAAAAAAAGGTGGTTTTAGATGGCTTTTACTTTAAAAGAAACTTCCAATTGGAAAAAATAGTTTTGTGTGTTCTCTTTGTAATATTGTGGAGTCCTGTGAGCATATCTTTTTTGAATGTCCATTTGTTGTAGCTGTGTGGTCATTGTTTATGGGTAATATAAGTGGTTGGTCATCAGTGAACAAAAATTATAGGAATGATATTTTATTTGGTTTTTTAAGTGGGTCGAATCTAAAATCTAACATCTTCTGGCTTTTTCTAACAACTGAAATTCTATGGATTCTATGTAAGAAAAGAAATGAAGACCATTTTCAAGGCATGAGGAGATGGCTTACTAGGTTTGATTGTAGACTCATATTATCTGATGTTTTTATACAGGTTGTGATGATAGTGGAGCTCCCCATTGAGAGGTTTATGAAAATTATAGATGAAGGTTCAGAGACTATCTACAGGGCTGATATAAAATACATTGAGTTTTGGCCTCGTGACTTAAGAAAGATACATCATAAGTTCAATGAGGAATACATAGATTTCCAAAATAGGTACTGCAAGCTTCATAAGTTGGAAAAACTAAGGGCTAAGGAATAAAGGGGATTAGAAGTAACATTCCAAAATTTTAATGTGGATAGAGACCAGCTCATGGCATCTCCCCTAATTGGCACTTTTAGGGGTGTGGACTCTTTTGATGAAAGTAATAACAGGGAATACCTAAATGGACCTTCAAGGATAACATATAAGATGGCAGGAGGAGGCAAACTTAATGAAGAAGTAAACTTTCAGAACATGGAACTAATCAGGGAGATCATGCAGTCTAATTCAAAGCAGTTTTAAGCAGTTTTAGACTAGTAGAGAAACAAGGCACATAATGAGGCAGATTGGTAATAAGCCATAAGGACAAGAAGGTTATATTAAATGATAAGTGATTTTTTGATAAATGTTGTGATAGCTTGCTACTAACAGACTTAAATTCTTAATTATGTAATTCTTATATAGTTTTGCTGGTTTTGAGCTTCTCAACTGATGTTATCACATCTTGAATTGTAAGGGATGTATCCTTTCATGTGGCTCTCTTGGCCACATAACATGTACTGATCTTGTTTTGATATTAATATATGGTATCTATCTACAATTCAAAAAAAAAAAAATTTCCTAAGACTACTTGAAGTTGTTTTAGAACACGAGGTTTATGATAATAGTAGAAATGATGGTAGCTTGCACTACATAGGTGAAGAGAAATAAAAACACATTTCAATATATAGACGAATTCAGATATTTTATGTGAGATGATTAAAGATATTCAAATTATCCAACTAACTAGCTTTGTCTATTTAAGTAGTAGTTTGAAACATAAATTTAATTTTTATTTTACACAAAATTATATTTTGTATTTTGGATCCACTCTCAAATGAGAATTAAAAAAAAAACAAATTCAATACCTTTTTAATTAATATTATATAACATATAAAATATATTATATTCATATATTTATAAGTATAATGTAATATAAAATGGTATAGACTAAACATATTTAATATTTAATATTTAATTATTTTAATTTTATATATAATATATAGTCCCTAATGTAATTGTATTTATTTTTGTTTAGTATACTTTATATAATGTAAATTATTTAATATATTTTAAATATAATATTATATTATAAAATCATTTATTTATATTAAATATTTATTTATAGTTTAATCATATTTATTTTACATATAATATTTAATATAGTTACATTTGTTATTATTTAGCATATTTTATATAATGTAAATTATTCAGAAATGAGATAGAGAGACATAGAGGAGGATAGAGAAAGAGAGGGAGATAGAGAGAGAATGAAAGAGAGAGGAAGAGAGAACAAGAGGTAGAGGAAGAGCGAAGGGGAGAGACGGAGAGATAAAGGGATACACAAAGAGAGGAAAAGAAGAGAGAGATAGAGAGAATGAAAGAGAGAGGAAGACAAAAAGAGAGGTAGAGGAAGAGAAAAGGGGAATACAGAGAGAGACATAATATAGAGAGAGAGAGAGACATATTTAATATTTATAACTTAATTATATTTATTTTATATATAATATATAGTCTCTAATATAATTGTATTTATTATTGTATATAGTATTTTATATAATATAAATTATTTAATATATTTTAAAAATATTATTATATTATAAAATCATTTATTTATATTAAATATTTATTTATAATTTATTCATATTTATTTTTTATATAATATATTATAATATCTAATATAGTTATATTTGTTATTATATAGCATATTTTTATATAATGTAAATTATGTAAAAGTGAGATAGAGAGACATAGAGTAGGCTAGAGAAAGAGAGATATAGAAAGAGGGAGGGAGAGAGGAAGTGAGATAAAGACATGGAGGAGGATAATGGGAGAGAGAGAGAGAGAGAGAGAGAGAGAGAGAGAGAGAGAGAGAGAGAGAGAGAGAGAGAGAGAGAGAGAGAGAGAGAGAGAGAGAGAGAGAGATCATGTAACTAATTGGATGCATTTCATCATTTAAAATAAAAACGAGTCAATATTGTTTGCATAAATATTTTCTTACACAATAAAATTACTTAGAGGCTATCAATTACATTTTAAGACACTCTCAAAACAATGGAGGCAACTAGACAAATACACTATAAAACAAGTATGGACAACCATAAAATGCAATGTGGTCTCCACCTTTCTGACACTTTTCAAAATGGCACTATTTAGAAAAGAATAATGATTTCACTATACAATTAAAGTTTCAATAATGCTTTCCACTCTTTGACAAACATGGGGCTAGGAATCTAATCCAAACATATGAATCCAAAGGAAATGTACAAATGCCCTCCTCTTAAAGTTATAGGTACAAAAGAATCATAGTAACAAAAAATTAAACAAAATAAACACATAAATACTAAGAAGTCATAGTGAAAAACCAACAATTATGCTCAAATTTGGTTAATTTGTGTCATAATTGATATTGCTAATTGTATCAATCTACTTTATGCTAAAAGGAAATTGCACCAAACAAAGAAATAATTGAGAAATGATGCAGGAGGATCCCTGGTTCAAGAGCAATTTTGCATCAACCAAAAACATTTGCATTCCAGTTTGTTTGCAGTTCAGTTCAGGTAGTTCAGTCAGTAGTAGTTTCTATATTTTGGTCCACCTTCTACCATAGTTGTATTTTAGATCTTGCGGAGCTGGACTTAGCATCTAGACATAATCATCTACATCATATCTAATTCTCAAAGAATTAGGATCAAGTATCGGAAAGATATCGCTATCAGAAGATCAACTATTTTCTCAGAGCAGAGCATCTTGACAGTCTCAGACAATCAGCTAAAGGAGAAGACTTGCGGAGCATTCCTCGACTTGTGGAGCTTAATGACACATCATTCAATGATCTATGGTTTGTGGCCGACCTTCACCAAGATCCACACATCATTCCATTCATTTGCGGAGGAGTTCTACTCATTTAGGTCTGACCTATCCGTGTACACACATTATAGCTCTTCATTAGAGTTTGTGATCTTCCTTGGTCGACACAGAGGAATCTTTTGTTTCAGAGATGATATAAATAGATGTAATGGATCCTTAGGAAAGTAGAATTCGATAGCTCATAACATAGAGATAATTGATAGTTTAGAATTGAGCAAAGGGACTTCAAAGCTATATTTTGTGATATTTTGTAATCAGGCCTGTGAGCCCTATTATGAGCCTGCATGTTGCCGGCTAATATGTATTTGAATTCTTTGATATACTGAATGATTGAATCTACATTTGGTTCATATCATTGAGTTGTTTTCATTATGTTTACTCCTGTTGTACGATTTGGACAGTTCATTATGTGAACCCTCCTATCGTAACTACACCAAGTGGTATTAGAGCAAAAGTTCAAATCTTTTGGGAGCGAATTGAGTGAAGTTGGCGAAGGAATTCCATAAGATCTTGTTGTGGACATATCACCAATTTGAGGCCGGTTACTTGTGTCGCAACCAATCGCTGATTGTGAGCAGTTGTCACCTTGTAGCCCGATCGCCGAACTTTAGGCAGTTTACACTTGATCCTAGGAAGATGTCATCGAGGAGAATCCTTACTATTGGAACAATGGCTGGTAGGATGGATGAGATGATGGAAATGATGAAAACAATGAGAATTTGTCTGGATGCTGTTGAGGAGGATAGGCGAAGAGGATTGCTAATGAGACCTAATGTTGAAAGTGATGATGAAGAGGAATTTTGATCTATTGAACAAATTGGTGAAACCCTAGGAGGTGATGAAGAAGAAGAATCAGATCAAGTAAAGATGTTGTGAGCTATTTTAAAGATTGGAAAGAGACCTAGAGTGGATGTATTGAATTACACTAGCAATTTGAATCCTGAAGAGTTGATTAACTAGATAAATGACATGGAGGAATATTTTGAATATGAAGAAGTTGAAGATCTAGAGAAGGTGAAATTTACAAAGATAAAGTTGAAAGGACATGCTACTATATGGTGGAAAGAAGTTTAGTTGGATAGAAATAGAAGAGGGAAAGAAAAGATTACAAAATGGGATAGGATGGTGACAAAACTGAAGAATCAGTTTATAGTTGTTGACTATGAATTGGAACTGTTGGAAAGATTGTAGAACCTGAGACAAAAGGAGAAATCTGTGAAAGAGTATACTAAAGAATTTCATAAGATGATCATAAGGACAAGACATAGTGAAGCAAGCAAGGAGAAAGTGGCTAGATACATCAATGGACTGGGATTGAATATTCAACAAGAACTAAGCCTAGTGAGGATGACATCTTTGGAGGAAGCATATCAGTTTGCCCTAAAAGTTGAAGAGAAGCTGAATAAGAGGCATGATCAGAAACATAGAGGAAGAGGAGGTAAAATTTAGAGAGGTAGAACATTTTCTGGAGGAGACAGATCACATCCGGAGCAGAATAAGTTTGACAACCCATTTAAGAAGGAGGACAGAGATAGTAATGCCTACCGGAGCAATGACAAGAATTTTCATCACAGAGACAATTATAATTCATACTGGAATGAAGGATATAGAAGAGAAGGAAGAGGATTTGATAGGAGAACATTTAGAGGCACTTGTTTCAAGTGTGGAGGTGAAGGACATAGAGCATTTGAATGTAATCAGGGTAGTACAAGCAAGAAAATAGAGACAGTGGGAGAGTAGCCTATGTGGAAGAAGAACTTGTTGGATCACTGAGTTTGGTTGGCAAACCTGAGAAAGGAGAATCACTTGTGATGAGGAAAGCACTATTTCAAGCATAAACAAATGAAGAACCACCACAGAGGAAGAGATTATTCAGAACCATATGCAAATCAAGAGGTAAGTGTTGCAAAGGAGTAATTGATAGTGGTAGCTTAGATAACCTAGTTTTAGAGGAGATGGTGACTAAGTTAAAGTTGGAAAGATTGAAACACCCTAAGCCCTATCAAATAACATGGATTCAAGATGATTATAAGGTACTGGTAAATAAACAATGTTTGGTAAAATTTCATATTGGATCTTATCATGATGAAGTCTTGTGTAATATTATGCCTATGGATGTTTGTCATATCTTGTTGCATAGACCTTGGCAGTATGATAGAAAAGCTATACATGATGCGAGAAAGAATACATACACTATAACAACAAATGGAAAGAGAATTATATTGATTCCTTTAGAATATGATCCTAAAAGTGAAGTATTTGGGAATGCTAGAATCTGTTTGGTAGATGGAAGAAAATTTCTGGATGGTTTGAGACATGAGAATATGTGTTATGATTTGATTCCTAAGAAGCCTGAAACATTGAAGAAGGGGACTAAAGAATCACAATCAGAGGAGATAAAGGAGTTGCTGATAGAGTATGAAGACATCATATCAGACAATGTATTGGGAGGATTGCCACCAATCAGAAGTATTAGTCATCACATGGATCTTATACCGAGAGCAAGTTTGCCTAACAAAGCAGCACACAGAATGACACTG
Organism: Cunninghamia lanceolata; assembly: GCA_027924645.1. Classification (NCBI taxonomy): domain Eukaryota; kingdom Viridiplantae; phylum Streptophyta; class Pinopsida; order Cupressales; family Cupressaceae; genus Cunninghamia; species Cunninghamia lanceolata. The sequence continues at coordinate 42,641,184 of BSBN01000809.1, read as the reverse complement.
ACAGAGAATGAAGAATTAAACAGGTAGATACAAGAGTTGTTGAGGAAACGTTTGATTAGAGAAAGTTTGAGTCCTTGTGCAGTACTTACAGTGTTAGCACCAAAGAAAGATGGAGAATGGAGAATGTGTACTGACTCTAGAGCAATAAACAAGATCACAGTTAAGTATAGATTTTCTTTACTAAGGATGGATGATATCATGGATTGTTTGAGTGGAGCAAGATATTTCACAAAAATAGATTTGAAGAGTGGATACCATCAGATTAGAATTAGAGAAGGAGATGAATGGAAGACTACTTTTAAGACAAATGAAGGATTGTATAAGTTGTTAGTGATGCCTTTTGGATTGACAAATGCACCTAGTACTTTCATGAGGTTGATGAATGAAGTCTTGAAGAAATTCTTGGGTAAGTTTGTTATTGTATATTTGGATGATATTCTAATTTTTAGTAAGACAAAAGGAGAACATTTGCCGCACTTGAGACAAGTATTACAGAGACTAAGAGAGGAGAAATTGTTGATAAACATCAAGAAGTGTAGTTTCATGAAGGAAGAATTGGTATATTTGGGATTTGTGATTTCTGTGGAAGGATTGAAGATGGACCCTGAGAAAGTAAGAGCAATTGTTGAATGACCTACACCGGAGAGCATTGGGGAGGTTAGATCATTTCATGGATTGCCTAGTTTCTACTGGGAGTTCATCAGAAATTTTAGTTCAGTTTGTAACCCTATGATAGAGACAATGAGAGGTGACAGAAAATATTTCAAGTGGACATCAGGAGTAGATAAAAGTTTTGAGTTGTTGAAGCAAAAAGTGACAGAGCAACCTGTTTTGGCATTACCATATTTCAATAAGGTATTTCAAGTTGATTCTGATGCAAGTGGGAATGCAATTGGAGCAGTGTTAAGTCAAGAAGGTAGACCTATAGCATATTTCAGTGAGAAGTTGAATGATGCAAGGAGAAGATATTCAGTTTATGATCAAGAGTTCTATGCCATAATTCAAGCCTTAAAGAAGTGGAGACACAACTTGTTGCCTAAGGAGTTTGTGTTGTATACATATCATCAAGCTTTGCAATATTTGAATAGTCAAGGTAAGTTGAGTCAAAGACACATGAGATGGGTAGAGTTCATGTAGAGTTACACTTTTGTGTTGAAACATAGGAGTGGCAAATCAAACAAAGTTGCCGATGCATTGAGCAGGAGAAGAAACTTGTTGACAAAGATGAGAATTGAAGTATTAGGTTTTGATGAATTGAAGCATCTATATGAGGGAGACACTGATTTTGCAGAACCTTGGAAAGCATGCAAAGAACCTGTTGTGATAGATAGAAGTAAGTGGTTAGATTATTTCATTCAAGAAGATATGTTGTTCAAAGGAAATCAGTTATGCATACTGTTAGGTCTAAAAAATGCAGGTTGTTAATCCTAAGAGAATCCCAGGCTCTATGCTTACATTCGCAACATTTTTGAACTAACGCGACATAATCAACCTTTAGGGTTTGATGACTCACTACACTTTAGGTCCTACTACACCTAGGCGGGTGAACCTTGGGAATTAAAGTAGACTAAATGTAAATGTATTGACTAATTAAATGGATCTACCTACAATGGCAAATGGTGTAGGATAGATAAAAGCTTGCTAACTAATTCTAATATCTGATGAATTGTATAAGAAATATCAAGGTGAATTTTATGATTGTGTAAATAAAAGGATTTAAAATAAGACCAGTGCCTTGTTGGGTAAACAGAGTCAAATGAAGGACTAAGACTAGTGGCTTATAGTGGGCAGTAATTCTAATTGTTTGGCACAATATTTTAGTTTATAACTTGTATAAACGTGCAGGGATATGACTGACAAACTCTTCTTAATAATCCAACTAATACAATCAGTTTTCTTGTTACTCACCAAAAGGTAATTTAATCCTTTCTTGAAGGAACCAATTGAATGTAATATGCAAGATAATAGATAATATCAATTTGGAGACAGAATGGCAATCCTAATTATATGATTCTTCTTAGTAATCCAAACTAACACCTCTAGGTTACTGTGACTGATCAAAAGGATTTTAATTCCTCTATGGAAACCAATTAACCCAATCACATAGATATAACAAATGTGTATTGACAAATTAATTATATACTTGATATATTAATTTGAATAACAAGGAAATACTGAAATGGAGACAACCATACAATTGAGTAACTTCAACAAACAATTGATGCCAGAATAAAAACACAGAATCAGAGAACTTTAATTTACTTCTTCAATAAGATACTTGCAACATGGTCTTTGAGAAACATTGTAAACTTTATCCATTATATTCTACTGCTGATTCTTTTGTGGATCATCTGTTTTCCCTGATATATATGTGTGGGAAATAAACTTCAAGTCGAAACAGTATGACTATTCATGGCTCACACCTTTTCACATAAATGGATTAAGAAATAGACAAATTTGATTAAGAGCTGGATCTATTAATCTTCATTTGGCAAGGTATTCCATATTACAGTTTCTATCAAATAAGTTGCGCCTGTTCTCATTGCTGAAAGCAATACATCGATTTTTACATCGACAAAATCTCATTTTTGTTTTATACGACCCTCTTCATATTGCTCTGGCAACAAACAAATCCATCTCAGAGTTGTAATAAACATATATGCATCAGAAATTTCTGTGTATCAACTTTTGTATATGCATTTGGGACACACATACAAATGCGGACTCCATTGGGTCTATGAAATGAATTGGAATTATCTTTGGATCTGCCATTGTATGTATCATATATACATACAATCCACAACTGTATCTCTCCTTTTGTATATCAGATACAATGTATTATAATATACAAGCACGGACTTCACACAAAGTTCTCAAAATTTGACTTTCTAATCGGGTCTGGAATTGTATCATCTTTTGTACATCTTTTTGCATATTGGATACATACATTTCTCACATACAAACGTGGTCCCCACCTGATGTATATAATGTTCAAATCTCCAATTATGTCAGGTTTTGTATATTATTCTCTTGTATATTTTCTTTGTATATTGTTGTTTGTATGTTATCTTGTACAAGCACACATACAAAGCATCTTATACAAACATTCTCTTTACCTTTTATCCCCAGCGATGCTTTCTATTCCTTTGTATATCGGGTATGTATATTATAAACATACAAGCACCCCAAACATACAAAGACTTTTCAGTATTTAACTTTCTTTTTGCATCCGGTTTGTATCTTATATTTGCATCCTTTTAACTTGTATATCAGCTTGTATATCGAAGATATACATTGTTATTTATACAAACCTGATATGCAAATGGTGGAGCCCACATCACTTTTCTAATTGTATCTTCTGAAATGCAACAATACTTGTATCCAATTTTTAGATACAAAGCTAAATACATGCAAACTCCTTTGTATCACCTCTTTAGACTTGTCAGCATGACTTCCTTCATCGTTATAAGAGTAATGTTCTTCCCCGATCTCTCAAGTGTCACCGATATGGTTAGCGGTGAGAGTCTCATCGATGAATGTTACTATCATTGTCATCGGGGTAATCTGTCATCGGGATAACATATTTAGGGTTACCCGATCGCAATCATTTCCCTGATAATCTTTCATATCTTTTGATCAGAGAGACCTTCACAACATGTCACCAACATCGTTGTGAGTATTGCTTTGGCCAGACTTACAAACTTTACTCCGATTCATTCACTTTTGCTGATGGTTCTTATACATGTCGGCATGACTTACACTGAAACATTTTCATCAATCATCGAGACATTAGAGCGTCGGAAGCTCCTTAATTTCTCATTCTGATACCCATTTCCTATCGATGACCATTAGTTTCCTTCACTTTATTGGGTGATCGGTGAGAGTCTCACCGAGCTCCTCCATCAGTATGACTTACACTGTTGTGAAGGTTTTAGGAGTATTCTCTGATGGTCTTTTCTTACACCAATTAGCATGACTACGCGTTTTCTCTCCAATGAAAGGTCATTGGTGCCACTTTCTTCATCGGTATTCTCTGAAATCTTCTCTCCGATCCTTGTTTTCACGCCGATAGCCATTTTAACTAGTTTCTCATGGATCGGTATAGCTAATATAAAGTCTTGCCGATATTAAGAAATTTAGGCCCTTTACATTGTTTTGTCATAGGATTTTTTATGGGATATATCAATTGCAATTCTAATTTTGGGCGAAATGTTTTATGATTTGGTCAGATATGGATGAGCAAGGATACGAGAAAATTTTAAATTTTCCTGTCCCAATAGTGGCTTTGTCTGGGATGTATACTCCTTGTGAGTATAACAAGAATTCAGATCTCTTGGGGGAGTAGACCATGTGTTTTATTTGTTTGGGATGACAATTTTATGAGAATGGGAGATGGAAGTGATAATGATGGGGAATTGGGATGATCCTATACTACTGTACATGGAAAAGATTATATATATATATATATATATATATAGAGAGAGAGAGAGAGAGGACTGTCCATGTACTGGCATCTCCTAATCTCCTTTTGATTGCCCTAGACTATTGTGCATGGAATAAAAGTATTTTGAGAATTTTTTAAGGGTTGTCCATGCACTGGCAACACTTAATTCTCTTTGTACATGATTATGAAAAGAAAGGCTTCAGATATTGCCCATGCACAGGCAATTCCTGCTCCTCTCTAGACATGTTTTGCAAATAGTAAGAATCATCACCTCCTTTGCTAGTTATAACAAAAGGACCTAACCATAAAGCTTCAAATTTTCCATGCTTTCCTTTGTCCTGGCACCTAGCATTCCACATCAGTACTAAATCATTTATTTCAAACTTCCTATCTTTGGCCTTTTTGTCAAAGAGGTATTTCACTTGTGATTGCAACTTAATATTCTGCCTTTGGGCTAGTCTCCTTGTTTCATCAAGTTCTGCAAGATGTTCTAATCTTTCCTCCATTGGTTCAGGAATGTTTAAGTCTTCTTGAAGAATAAACTTGTAAACTGGTAGTAGATTTTCTAATGGTATTCTTGCTTGTGTTCCATATACTAGTTCAAAAAGAGATCTTCCAATTGCTCTTTTGACAGTAATCCTATTAGCCCATACCGCCATTCTTAACTTTGAATCCCATGCTTTCTTATTTCCCTCCAACATTCTTTTTATGATTTTCAGAAGGCTTTTGTTGTTGGATTCTGCCTGCCTGTTTGCTTGTGGATGATAAGGAGCAACATAGGACACAGTGATGCCATGTGTACTATATAAATTTTTGAATTCATCAGACCTAAAACACATCGCATTGTCTGTGATTAACCTTACTGGAGTGCCAAATTTGAATATAATATTTTCAATTAGAAAGTTAATCACCACCCCACTTGTTACTTGTTTGGTTGGGATAGCTTCTACCTATTTAGTGAAGTAATCTGTCGCCACTAAAATCCATTTGTGTCCACCACTTGACTTCTCCGCAATTTCTCCTATGAAGTCAATACCCCACTGATAGAATGGAGCCTCCACCTGCATGGGTTTCAAGGGCAATGCTCCTTGATATTTTAACTTTCCTGAAAATTTCTGACATGCTTCACATTTCCTAGTGTATTGATATGAATCATTAAAAACTTTAGGCCAATAGTATCCAGCCCTTAAGATCTTGTGGGCTATAGTCTTTGCTAAGAAATGACCTCCACACATGTCCTCATGTAACTCTTTCATGATATGTTTTGATTGATGTTCATCTAGGCATAATAGTAGAATACCATCCCTATTCTTCCAGTAAAGATCTCCATGAATAAATACATATTTTGAGGCTTGCAGTTTAAGTGTCCTTCTTTTATTATCATCATACCCCTCAGGACATTTCATGTGCTTTAAATAATATATGATGTTGGTATACCACGGAGTATGCTCAATGCTAGAATTTGTATTATCAACATCATTAGCACTACATATCTGAGAAGCTTCAAGATTACTTTCATCCATCAACCTAGCAAGACCTTGTCCTCTCACTAGTTTAATAATCTGGATTTCAATATTGAACTCCTGAATTCTATTGATCCATCTGCACCTTCTACCTGTGACTTCAGTTTGGACCAATACATCCTTTACTGCAGCATTAGGCACATATGCTATGATTTCAGCTCCCACTAGGTATGGCCTAAAAGTTTTAACTGATTTTTTAATGCATATGCCTGTTTCTCAACAATGTCATATTTCAACTCTGCATTCTGAAGGGATTTGCTGAAAAATGAAATAGGTTGTTCATGTCCATCATTATTTTTCTGTAATAGCACTGCTGCAACTGTATGATAAGAGGCAAATGAAAATAGTTGGAATGGTTTACTGAAATTAGGGGATATTAGGACAGGGGCTTCTTTGATTGCCCTCTTAATATTATCAAATGCTTCTATTGTTTATGTTGTCCATTTTACTTCTGAGTTCTTTTTCAACATCCTTGATATGGGAGTAACAATTTCTGCAAAATTTGATATAAACCTCCTGACAAAGTTAATTTGGCCAAAAAATGATTGTATAGCTTTCATATTTTTAGGGATAGGGACTTGGTCAATTGCCTTTACTCTCTCAGGATCTATTCTCACTCCATCTTTTGAGACTATGTGACCAAGCAACTTCCCCTCTGTCACTGCAAAATGACACTTCTTAGGATTCAATGAAATTCCATATTCTAAGGCTTTAATAAATATTTGCTCTAAATGTGCACAATGATCCTCAGCCTTTTTGGAATATGCTGTCAAGTCATCTTGATATACTATCATGATTTTATTAATCAATTCAGCAAAGGCCACATCCATTGCTCTTTGGAATGTTGCTCCAGCATTAGTGAGTCCGAATGGCATCCTTAAATATACATATGTTCCCCATGGAGTGGTGAATGCAGTCTTAAATTGCTCTGATTCTTTGACTTTCACCTGATTGTAACCTGAGAAGCCATCCATCATTGACAATAGTTCACATCCAGTAACCTTTTGTAATATTGCTTCCATGTTGGGGAGGGGATAGTTATCCTTAAGAGAAGACTTGTTTAAATTCCTGAAGTCCACACATAATCTAATATCACCATTCTTTTTCCTAACAGGCACCAAATTAGAAACCCAAGAAGAATGTCTGATGGCTTTAATGATAGCTCCATCTCTTAACTTTGTAAGTTCTTCAAGCATCTTAGGAGCTAATGTAGGATTGATTGGCCTCTTTTTTTGCCTAAATGGTTTAGCATCTGGTTTCAATGGTATTTCATGCTGAAAAAGGTCCTCCCTATATGCTTTTAAATCACCATATGACCAGGCAAACACATGCCTATACTTCCTAAGTAAGTTGATGATTCTGCTCCTAATTTTTGGGTTAAGATTTTTTTCTAATATACACATTCTTTGGGGCTGCTTGTGTCCCCAAATTAATCTCTTCAAGGTCATTTTGCACCATTGGTGTGTCTTTCATTTTAAATCTATCGTGTCCATCAAATGCCTTTTCCAATGCTATAAGTCCCTTAGGTATTTTATTTGTTTTCAATTGAACTATCTCTTGACCAAAAAGGGTTTCCTTCCCATCATGTTCTTCTACAAATGCATTGAAATCAATCTCTTGATTTTCATAATAATCAGCACAATGCAGGAAGTTGATTATATCAGCATCGTTATCAAACACTTGCCAGTTATGTATATTATCTGGGATGGTGGGTCTGGTTTTGAATTCAACTTCTATAATACCTGCTAATGTGATATCATCTCTTTTCAATGCGATATTCGCTAGAAAGTCTGCCATAATGTTTTTTGACCTATCAATCCAGTTGATTGAAAAGGCATCAAATAACTCAATATCATCCCATACTACATTCCCGTACTGTCTCAACCTCTTTTTTTTTACAGGTATTTGTCTCACTTGGGAAGTAACCAATTTAGAATCACCATATACAGCTAACCTTTTTATCTTATGCTTTCTGTCTATATTCAAACCAATGAGCAAAGCCTCGTACTTTGCCACATTTTTTGTGCATTCAAATGTTAATAGAAAAGAGTATTTGAAAGTTTTACCTCCTGGTGAAATAAACACTACTCCGGCCCCATTTCCTATTTTGCTGCATGCACCATCAAAATATATCTTCCATACATCATTTTCTTCTTTCTTAGATTCAATATGTATTGGATCAGTATTCTGCAATTTTGGCTGATTTTTTCCAACCTTGAAGGCTCCCAAATCTGTATCACAAAAGAAATTTATTTGACGTTGATCCAAGCGTTCTATAATATTTTCATACCTTGGCTCCCTGCACAACTTGATTTCTTTACCTCCACCTGGTATTGTGGCATATGATAAGTCCAATTGGACATTCCCTCCTACCATTGCAGCCCATTGCCTTGATAGAAGCATTCCATAATATGGTGGGATGTCAACCACATTAATATCAATGTTATAAGTTGCTTCAGGGTATGAGGCAAGTTTTATCTCCACATCTCTCATAATACCAATGATTGGGATGGATCTATTATCCATTGCATAACACCTACCAAATGTAGTATCAACCCACATTCCCAATTCTTTCATAACTGCTATTGGCATGATGTTCATGGCAGCACCTGAATCAATCATGCAATTCCTCACTATCCTGTTTTTGATCAATAATGTAGTGTAGAAAGGGTCCACCTGTGAGGGATTCTTTATCAATGTATCACCTAGGTATACCTCAGGCATTTGGAATGTTTCTTGATGAACATTGTGTTAGCGCCTGAATTGACTGGTAGTTTTTTGAGCAATTTTCATTCAGGCACTCTCCCTAAGTATCCAAAAAAGTGTTCTAAGTGTTGGACCTCCTCAGCAGTTTTCAGCTGCATCATCATATTTTCTTGAGGAGGAGGTCATCATCATCATCTTTGTTTCGATGGAGGTCAGCATCATCATGTTCTCCATCGACCGGTTTCTCATCGTCATCATCATATTCAGCTATTGGGTGATGTTTGGTTATTATCTTGATGATGCTGATGAGCTGCAGTGCGCCCTGATCTGCTTGCGAGGGTAATTTTTCAAAGTCTCCGGTGATCTTCCATTTATCACCTTACGCGAACATGATGATGATGTTGCCCCGTTATTCTGAAGGGGTTATTCTTTGAGTTGTTTCGACCTGACTCGTTCTTTCTTAAGGGTCGTCGTCATCATCATCATATTTCCAGTTATCACCGTGTTGCTTGCGGGGGTCATCATATTTTTTGCCTTCATGATATTTCGCTGGGGTGATATTTTTCATTATCGGGTGATCTTGGTTATGATCATCCTGATGATGTTGTTGAAGAGTTCTAAGTGCAACCCGATATTCACTAGGGTCATCATATTTTGAACGTCAGGATGATCTTAGTCAATATCATCCTGATGATGTTGTATCACCTTGTTCTTTGTTTCTCATCCTGATGATGCTGACGTCATCCTTATATCAGGGTGATATCTTTCTTTCTGCCTATCTGCATCATGATATTTCCGAAGGAGGAGGTGATATTTTCATATCACTCGAGTGTGTTTGTTCCAGCATCATGATGATGCTGATATCAAGGAGATATCCTCCTGCCGGCTTCGTGCGCTATCTAGTGGGGGTGATCTTTTCGAGCATCATCATATTCATCTATCGCCCCGATCTTACAGAGGAGCTACAGTGCAACCTGATATTCGCACATCAGGATGATATTCCCAAATATCCGGTTGTCTTCCGAATATCATCCTGATGTTGATATGATGATGACGTCATCGAGGTCCCGGGGGGGTCATATTCCTAACACTGATCATCTTGAGGGGATCTCCCGACATTTGCAAACATGATGATGACGTCATCCGGATATGAGGATGTGCGCAGTAGGCAGATATGATGATGACGTCAGCAGGATATGATGATGACGTCATCGGGATGTTCATCGGCCAGACTTTTGGTGTAAGCTCAGCAGGAGGATGTTCCTCCGATGGATCAGGTTGTGCCGATGAAGGCGATTATCATGCGGTTGTATTGCGATATGATGCTGACGTCAGGGTGATATTTCGGGCAACAGGATATCATGCTGCTGGAGGATGATGATGATGAAGTCTTATACTAGTGTCGTCAGGAGCAAAAGCACCGACATGATATATGCTCATGACCTAGTATATAAAGTGTTAAGGAGGTTGCTGCGGGGTGCATGTGGGATAATGTTATCCTGCATATTTGAAATATCATGATGATGAATCTCGGCGGGAAGTGGTTGCGATTAACTGTTTAATGTTCTTCCCGAGGCCGCGGGTTGGTGCGCCATCAATGGCGATTGTTGCAGAGGTATGGGCGATGGCGTGGACGGATGTAGTACCTGATTGAAGATCTGGATCCCTAGGCGGCGGCGCAAGGCTCGAGAAATCTTCCTGTCTCCTCCCCTACCTGCTGCATTAATGTGTTTGAGCGCCATTTCTATGATACTGTATATCTGGCGGGATTTTTGGTCAACATGGTAGTCAATGCTGAATACACCCTCCTGCTATATAATGCAGACGGTGTTATTCATTCAAGGTTGTTGAAAGTTGGGGATTTTTGGCTCTGTAATCCAAAACCAGCTGATCTGGTTGCTCTGTACAGTTTATCTTGTGAGTTTATGTATCTCCTGTTGTAGGACTTGGCATGAATCCACTGATTTCATGGTTGATCTTGTATGAGTAATGCTGTCTTAGCATGTGTTGTGTTAATTCTGTCTCCAGTATTGCATGTATCCTTCTTCTGGATCTGGATGTTTGCTTATGTTTAGATTCTAGAGCATAGAATTCCTATGTTGAATGTCTGATCTTTTAACCTCTGCTCAAGGGGCAGATTAAACTGTTTTCAGGTTGAACATTGGGAGGGGTATACTGCAGTAGGGATGCCATAAGTAGAGATAACATAACACTCTTCATTGGGAGATATCTGTAAGGCAGATATCATGTGTATCCCCCTGAAATCCAGTTTTAGCTATTTATGCTGATCATTCACAGGTGTATGTCTACCGACTCCAAGCCCTGGATAGGCACCAATCATGCTGTGTTCTTGTGTTATACACCATGTCCAGCTTTGCATCCAAATCCATATCAAACCATTTCATACTTCCACCTGTTAGTTGTAGGAGTAGGATTAGGAACCCCCTGCATGCTCTCATACCCAACCAGACACCATGTCCAAGAATGTTGCCAGCCTTGTGATCTATCATGCGGATCTTGGTCCATACATGAGAGTATTCTGCCTGTTGTTGTCAAGTTAGATCCTTCTATCTTTGAGCTAGTCAAGGTTACATCTTGAGTTATAGGGATACCCCCCTTGGTGCGGCAGAACCAGAAGTGAAGGGGAGGAGCTCACGCAACCTCCTGTATTCAGTTGGCTGAATCTGCCTGTGCATTAGAAGTGGCAAATCCTAATGCTGATTCAGAAGAAATACCAACACATTGTTTGTTCTGTTTTTATATCCTTTATGTTTTTGACTTGGTATATCTGAAATCAGTTTAACTACTGTATTCCTGTATTTGTCTATCTTCATCATTTCTAAAAGTGGAACTAATATTTTTACCTGAGATATTGCATGAGCAATGTCAAAAGAATGGGCCATAGTCTGATCATTATTTTCTGTCTTTATATTTTCTTTTTCTTGATTTTGTGATTTTTCTTTTGTTTTATTTTTATCAACCTTTTCTGGTTCTTTGAATGATGACTTTGCATTATTCTTTTTGTAATTCTGACCTTTTATAAAGACACTCCCAGGTGTTCCTTGTTCAACATTCACTGTCTGGTTCCTTAAGTTATAAGCATTTTTAGCTTGAGCTATTGCAGCTATTGTAAGAGCTTCTCTTTCATTTTTAGTGGGTTTTCTCCATTGATCATTTGGCTGATTGTTATAATAAGTAGATTCCTCATAACCATCCTCCTGATATGAGAACACTTCTTGTTCTCCCATATTGATATGATGTCTCTGGTTTCCCACATCATATTCATATCCCTCTTCCTCTGTAGAAAAATAGTCTTCAGTCAACAAATATGGTGTATCTTGCATCATGTTTATAGTGTGATTGTCTCTGTTATAATTGTATAACATTTCTTCTTGTTGTATTGTTTTAGCCACCTCACAATACTCAGGTGAATGTGGTAAATTGCATACCAGACACCAAGGTTTATCTTCTACCATATGTAACATATTTCTTTTTAGAGGGTCAAGGGTATCCTTGCCATAATATTGTTTTCTGCTATTATCAATGGGTCTCCCATCTTTCCAATTTGTATTCTACGACATATCATGCAACCTGGGCCTTTCATGCCTATGCTGACCTTCTTGTTTAGTCTGTTGAATGTTTGGGTTCTAAGGATTTCTAGGGTTATCCCTCTTGCTAACCATACCTGTAGCTTTCCTATTGTTCTTAATAGTTAATGCCACTTTTTGTGCTTCAGCCAGGGTCGTAGGGCATCGATTTCTAAGTTCGTACCCTATCTTGGGATCAAATGCTTTCATATAAATGCTCAATGCTACTGGATCAGATAGTTTGGATCCGTGTGGTACCTTGTGTAATTTGGAAAATTTCAGATTGAAGTCATACACTGATTCATTTGGTATTTCTGGATACTTATCAATTCATGTAATGCAAACTCAGGGGCATACTGATTACCAGACTGCTCCTTAAATTGATTATGGAAATCAGTTATTGAACTGATTGAGGCATCAGGTAAGCTATTGAACCAGTCTCTTGCATCTTCAGTCAGGGACATCATGAATAACCTCATTCTAACATCTTCCCAGTCCATACCAATATCTTGTACGAAAGCATTGAAGCTTCTGATGTGACCTTCAACTGATATTGCACTACTCCCAGTGAACTTAGGAACTATATTTCTCCAATTACTATCCATAGGATATGGAAACAACTGATATCCAGTCAGATCAAATTGGCTGCATATATTTGCAAGGTTTTGAGGTGGAAAATTCATGGGTGGTGGATTAGGATAGTAATTATATCCACCTGGAGGCTGATAATAGGCATATTGCTGCTGTGGGTTTATGTGGGGATTTATGTAAGGATTTTGTGGTCTATAATATTGTTGGCCAGGGGGTGGGTAAGGATTAGCCATATGCTGAGAGGTGTTGTGTATGGGAGGTGGTCTAGGAACTTTAGGAATGGCATTTTGATGACTTCCGGAGACTTGTGAATTTGAAGCACCACCTGTATTTTGGTGTAAATTTTATTGTGGATTCCTTGAAGTGTTTCCCCTATGTGGAGGTACATATTTTGGGGGGGTTGTTTTAGCCCTACTCTTTATCTATTGAATCTCTTGTTGCAATAACCTCTTAGTTTCCTCTATCTTGAACATTTCAAGTTCTTCCTGGAGCCTAAGTAGATCCTGTTGTGCTTGATTCATACCTCCTGAAGTCTTTGGGCTATCATTTACTTCTTAAGTTGAGAATCCATGTTTTACCCCTTCTCCCTGATGTAATGACATTTTGAAATCATATTCAGCTTGTCTTTGATTGATTTCCCTCATGGCCCATGCTTCACACTCAAGTTGTTCTTGAGGATCAGGTCTGTATTTTGCCAATATATCATTAGTTACTCTGTTGAGATTTCATTTGAATCATGTAGAGGTGTGAACTTATTGTGAATTGCAATAGTTTGCTCTGCATTATCCTCTTGAGCCTCCTGGTTATCATTCTGGTGAGAATAATTTGATGTTCCATTTCTTTTGGAGATGTTTCTAATTGGTGGAGATGATTGCAATTTCTTGCCTTCCATCTTGGATCTCCTACCATCCATTTGGTATCAATTTTTTGTTATAACAGTCACTAGAGTCGCCACCTATTTTATAAATAGGAAAAAGTTTGTAATTTATCTTTCTGGGTTCTTGTTGCCAGCAGACTTACCAAATTAAAGTTTCTGAAATGACTCTATAAAAGGAATGGTTTGTTACTAAGGTCTTTTATTTATCTCCCCAATAGAATCACCAATTTGTTAGGTCTCAAAAATGCAGGTTGCTAATCCTAAGAGAATGCCAGACTCTATGCTTAGATTCGCAATGTTTTTGAACTAACACCACAGAATCAACCTTTAGGGTTTGATGGCTCCTTGTACTTTAGGTCCTGCTACACCTAGGCGGGTGAACCTTGGGAATTAAAGCAGACTAAATGTAAATGTATTGACTAATTAAATGGATCTACCTACAGTGGCAAATGGTGTAAGATAGATGAAAGCTTGCTAACTAATTCTAATATCTGATGAATTGTATAAAAAATATCAAGGTGAATTTTATGATTGTGTAAATAAAAAGATTTAAAATAAGACTAGTGCCTTGTTGGGTAAACAGAGTCAAATGAAGGACTAAGACTAGTGGCTTATAATGGGCAGTAATTCTAATTGTTTGGCACAATATTTTAGTTTATAACTTGTATAAACATGCAGGGAGATGACTGACAAACTCTTCTTAATAATCCAACTAATACAATCAGTTTTCTTGTTACTCCTAGAAGGTAATTTAATCCTTTCTTGAAGGAACCAATTGAATGAAATATGCAAGATAACAGATAATATCAATTTGGAGACAGAATGGCAATCCTAATTATATGATTCTTCTTAGTAATCCAAACTAACACCTCCAAGTTACTGTGACCGATCAGAAGGATTTTAATTCCTCTATGGAAACGAATTAACCCAATCACACAGATACAACAAATGTGTATTGACAAATTAATTATATACTTGATATATTAATTTGAATAACAAGGAAATACTGAAATGGAGACAACCATACAATTGAGTAACTTCAACAAACAATTGATGCTAGAATAACACCACAAAATCAGAGAACTTTAATTTACTTCTTCAATAAGATACTTGCAACATGGTCTTTGAGAAACATTGTAAACTTTATCTATTATATTCTACTGCTGATTCTTCTGTGGATCATTTGTTTTCCCTGATATATATGTGTGGGAAATAAACTTCAGGCTGAAACAGTATGACTATTCGTGGCTCACACCTTTTCACATAAATGGATTAAGAAATAGACGAATTTGATTAAGAGCTGGATCCATTAATCTTCATTTGGCAAGGTATTCCATATTACAGTTTCTATCGAATAAGTTGCGCTTGTTCTCATTGCTGAAAGCAATACATCAATTTTTCCATCGGCAAAATCTCATTTTTGTTTTATACGACCCTCTTCATATTGCTTTGGCAACAAACAAATCCATCTCAGAGTTGTAATAAACATAAATGCATCAGAAATTCCTATGTATCAACTTTTGTATATGCATTTTGGACACACATACAAATGCGGACTCCATTAGGTCTATGAAATGAATTGGAATTATCTTCGGATCTGCCATTGTATGTATCTTATATACATACAATCCACAACTGTATCTCTCCTTTTGTATATCAGATACAATGTATTATAATATACAAGCACAGACTTCACACAAAGTTCTCAAAATTTGACTTTCTAATCGGGTCCAAAATTGTATCATCTTTTGTACATCTTTTTGCATATTAGATACATACATTTCTCACATACAAACGTGGTCCCCACCCGATGTATATAATGTTCAAATCTCCAATTATGTCAGGTTTTGTATATTATTCTCTTGTATATTTTCTTTGTATATTGCCGTTTGTATGTTATCTTGTACAAGTGCACATACAAAGCATCTTATACAAACCTTCTCTTTACCTTTTATCCCCAGCGATGCTTTTTATTCCTTTGTATATCGGGTATGTATATTATAAACATACAAGCACCCCGAACATACAAAGACTTTTCAGTATTTAACTTTCTTTTCGCATCCGGTTTGTATCTTTTATTTGCATCCTTTTAACTTGTATATCGGCTTGTATATCGAAGATATACATTGTTATTTATACAAACCCGATATGCAAACGGTGGAGCCCACATCACTTTTCTGATTGTATCTTCCGAAATGCAACAATACTTGCATCCAATTTTTAGATGCAAAGCCGAATACATGCAAACTCCTTTGTATCACCTCTTCAGACTTGTCGGCATGACTTCCTTCATCGTTATAAGAGTAATGTTCTTCCCCGATCTCTCAAGTGTCACTGATACGGTTATCGGTGAGAGTCTCATTGATGAATGTTACTATCATTGTCATTGGGGTAATCTATGTCATCGGGATAACATATTTAGGGTTACCTTATTGCAGTCATTTCCCCGAGAGCCTTTCATATCTTTTGATCGGAGAGACCTTCACAACA
The DNA here is from genome assembly GCA_027924645.1 of Cunninghamia lanceolata. Lineage (NCBI taxonomy): Eukaryota > Viridiplantae > Streptophyta > Pinopsida > Cupressales > Cupressaceae > Cunninghamia > Cunninghamia lanceolata. The sequence continues at coordinate 42,624,966 of BSBN01000809.1, read as the reverse complement.
TGTCACCAACATCATTGTGAGTATTGCTTCGGCCAAACTTACAAACTTTATTCTGATTCATTCGCTTTCGCCGATGATTCTTATACATGTCAGCATGACTTACACCTAAACATTTTCATCAATCACCGAGACATTATAGCATCATAAGCTCCTTAATTTCTCATTTCAATACCCATTTCCTCCCGATGACCATTAGTTTCCTTCGCTTTATTGGGTGATCAGTGAGAGTGTCACCAAGCTCCTCCATTGGTATGACTTATGCTGTCGGGAAGGTTTTAGGAGTATTCTCCGATGGTCTTTTCTTACACCGATCGGCGTGACTACGCGTTTTCACTCCGATGAAAGGTCATCGGTGCCACTTTCTTCATCGGTATTCCTGAAATCTTCTCTCTGATCCTTATTTTCATGCTGATAGCCATTTCAACTAGTTTCTCATGGATCGGTATAGCTAATATAAAGTCTTGCCGATATTAATAAATTTAGGCCCTTTACATTGTTTTGTCATAGGATTTTTTATGGGATATATCAATTGCAATTCTGATTTTGGGTGAAATGTTTTATGATTTGGTCAGATATGGATGAGTAAGAATATAATAAAATTTTAAATTTTCTTGTCCCAACACATACCTAGAAGTTCAATGAGAGATAACTTGATCAAGGAGAAACATAGTGGTAGATTGGCAGGATATTTTGGCATTGATAAGACAGTAGCTTTTGTGAGTGAAAACTACTTTTGGCCTCAGATACATAAGGATGTTAGGAAATTTGTGCAGAGTTGTAGAGTTTGTCAAGTCACAAAAGGGAGTAGTCAGAATATTGGATTCTATAAGCCTTTGACAGTACCAGAGAGACCTTGGAAAGACATAAGTATGGATTTTATGATGGGACTACCTAGGACACCAAGAGGACATGATTCAATATTTGTAGTGGTGGACAGATTTTCAAAGATGGCTCATTTCATGCCTTGTGAGAAGACAACTAATGCAGTGCATGTAGCTGACCTATTTTTCAAAGAGTTTGTGAGATTGCATGGATTACCTAAGAGCATAATTTTAGATAGAGACACCAGATTTTTTGGATACTTTTGGAAGACACTTTGGAAGCAGATGAAGACATAATTGAAGTTTAGTTCAACATTTCACCCATAGACTGATGGATAGACAGAGGTAGTGAATAAGAGTTTGGAAAATTTGTTGAGATGTTTGGTTGGAGAGAAGGCAGGAAGTTAGGATTTGGTTCTTTCACAAGCAAAGTTTGCATACAATAATTCAGTGAACAAGAGCACTGGAAGAACACCTTTTGAGATTGTTATCAGAGCAAACCCTAGAGGAGTTGCAGAGTTGAGAGAGATCAGTTTGGAAGAAAAGAGAAGTGTAGAGGCAGAAGAATTTGCAGAACATATGAAGACAGTGCATGATCAGGTTAAGAAGCATTTGGAAGAGATGAATAGTAAATATAAAGAACAAGTCAACGAGAAGAGAAGACATAAGGAATTTACAGTTGGAGATGAAATGATGGTGTTTTTGAGAAAAGAAAGATTTCCAGTTGGAACATATAGCAAGTTGAAGATGAAGAAGTTTGGACCTTGCAAGATACTCAAAAAATTTGATTCAAGAAATGCATATGAAGTGGAGTTACCAGAGACATTGGGTATATCACCTATTTTTAACATTGCAGACCTATACCAGTATCATGAAGTAGAGTTCAGGGACAACATTGAAGAAGACTTGAAGAAGTAGTTACCACAACAAGCATCGGAGAAGATTGAGAACATTTTGGACACCAGAGTTAGACGCAGCACCATAGGAAGGCAATACAAAGAATACCTTGTGAAGTGGAAAGGCAGACTGGAAGAAGATTCATCATGGATTTCTCAGGCTGAGGTGGACCGTCTTAGTTCTCCCTAGCCTCGGCAAAGTGAGGGCCTCACTTTTTCAATAACCATGGATGTCTAATGTAGGAGCATCCCTGGTTCAAGAGTAATCTTGCATCAACCAAAAATATTTACATTCCAATTTGTTTGCAATTCAATTGGTTTCTTTTCATTTTTCAGTTCAGTTCAAGCAGTTCAGTCAGTAGCAGTTTCTATATTTTGGTTCGCCTTTTACCACAGTTGCATTTCAGATGTTGCGGAGCTGGACTTAGCATCTAAACATGTTCATCTATATCATATCCAATTCTTAGAGCATTTGGATCAAATACCGGAAAGATATTGCTATAAGAAGATCAACTATTTTCTCAGAGCAGAGCATCCTGACAGTCTCAGACAATTAGCTAAAGGACAAGACTTGCGGAGCATTCCTCGACCCGTGGAGCTTAATGACACATCATTAAATGATCTATGGTTTGTGGCTGACTTTCACTGAGATCTACACATCATTCAATTCATTTGCGGAGGAGTTCTACTCATTTAGGTCTGACCTATCTGTGTACACACGTTATAGCTCTTCATTGGAGTTTGTGATTTTCTTTGGCTGATGCAGAGGATTCTTTTGTTCCAGAGATGATATAAATAGATGTAATGGATCCTTAGGAAAGTAGAATTCGATAGCTCATAACATAGAGATAATTGATAGTTTAGATTTGAGCGAAGGGACTTCAAAGCTATATCTTGTGATATTCTATAATCAGGCCTGTGAGCCTTATTGTAAGCCCGCATGTTGCTGACCAATCTGTATTTAAATTCTTTGATATATTGAATGACTGAATCTGCATTTGTTTCATATCCTTGAGTTGTTTCCATTGTGTTTACTCTTGTTGCACGGTTTAGACAGTTCATTCTGTGAACCCTCCTACCATGACTGCACTAAGAAAAGTGATATTCATTGGACAATATGGCATTCTCAATCCCCTCTTTTCGAGTGGTAATGTAAACTTTGCTTTGAAGATGCAAAAGTATATTTCCACATTAAATATCTCTTTATTTTATGTTTTTGTCACTCATATGTCTTCTATCTTGAGAAGGATAAACTAAACATATTTAATATTTATTGTTTAATTATTTTTATTTTATATATAATATATAGTCTCTAATATAATTATATTTATTCTTGTTTAGTATATTTTATATAATGTAAATTATTTAATATATTTTAAAAATAATATTATATTATAAAATCGTTTATTTATATTAAATATTTATTTATTATATAGTCATATTTATTTTATATATAATATTTAATATAGTTATATTTGTTATTATTTAGTATATTTTATATAATGTAAATTATTTAGAAATGAGATAGAGAGACATAGAGGAGGATAGAGAAAGAGAGGGAGACAGAGAGAGAAAGAAAGGTAGAGGAAGAGAGAAGGGGAGAGACGGAGAGATAAAGGGATACACAGAGTGAGAAAAAAAGAAGTGGAGAGAGATAGAGAGAATGAAAGAGATAGGAAGACAGAAAAAGAGGTAGAGGAAGAGAGAAGGGGAGAGACAAAGAGATAGACAAATACAGAGAGAGACATAATACAAAGAGATAGACAAATAGAGAGAGAGACATTTAACATTTATAACTTAATTATATTTATTTTATATATAATATATAGTCTTTAATATAATTGTATTTATTATTGTATAGTATATTTTATATAATGTAAATTATTTAATATATTTTAAAAATACTAATATATTATAAAATCATTTATTTATGTTAAATATTTATTTATAATTTAATCATATTTATTTTATATATAATAAATAGTATCTAATATAGTTATATTTGTTATTATATAACATATTTTATATAATGTAAATTATGTAAAAGTGAGATAGAGAGACATAAAGGAGGATAGAGGAAGAGAGATATAGAAAGAGAGGAAGAGATAGAGCTAGAGAGAATGAAAGAGAGAGGAAGATAGAAAGAGAGGTAAAGGAAGAGAGAAGGGGAGAGACAAAGAGATAAAGGGATACAGAGAGAGAGAGAGAGAGAGAGAGAGAGAGAGAGAGAGAGAGAGAGAGAGAGAGAGAGAGAGAGGTCATGCCAACTAATTGGATGCATTTCATCATTTAGAATAAAAACGAGTCAATATTATTTGCATAAATATTTTTCCTATACGTTAAAATTACTTAGAGGCTATCAATTACATTTTAAGACACTCTCAAAACAATGGTGACAACTAGACAAATACACTAGAAAACAAGCATAGTCAACCATATAATGCAATGCTGTCTCCACCTTCCTGACACTTTTCAAAATGACACAATTTAGAGAAGAATAATGATTTCACTATACAAGTAAAGTTTCAATAATGCTTTCCACTATTTGACAAACACGGGGCTAAGAATCTACTCCAAAACATATGAATCCAAAAGAAATATACAAATGCTCTCTTCTTAAAGTTATAGGTACAAAAGAATAATAGTAACAAAAAATTAAACATAAGAAACATATAAATATTAAGAAACCATAGTAAAAAACCAACCAATTATGCTGAAATTTAGTTAATTTGTGTTGTAATTGATACTGCTAATATTTAATATTTATAACTTAATTATATTTATTTTATATATAATATATAGTTTTTAATATAATTGGAAGATGGTAATATATAATGTTAGTAGTTAAACAATTGGTAATATTAAAAATGTCTTTTTGAAGAAAAAACTAAATGATCCATATTCTTTGCTTCCTTCTATACTTTATGTGGTTACTAACACCAAGTATTGTGTTTCTTTTACATATATAATTTGCATACTTTGTCATACCACTATGGAGAATTCACTACAACTTCAAATGGCTTTTTCTGCATTAAAAATATGAAAATATCTTATGATACTGATGTTTTATCCTTCAATACACATGCATTTATACTACCTAAATACTACAACAGAAGGCCTATATTAGTAATGAAACCCCAAATTCTATAAACTTTGCATTACTCCTATTCATGTAAAAAAAACAAAATACTATTGTATGAATTTTTATTTCTATATTTTATTGCACAATTTCTTGCTTCCATTACAAATAGCCTATTCCCTAATCTTTGTGAAAACTTTGTGCGACTGCTAGTTAAATAGAACTAAAGAGAAAAATAGAGTACCTAATAAAAATATTCTCCCTTTCGGTGTTCACAGGAATCTTGTGCTGTACCAGTCTCCGACCTGAGCTGGTACGAATTAATCCTTAATTGTGCAAAAGCATCATCATTTTATATTTAATTCTTAACCTTTTAAAATGTTGATTCCACAGGCATTAAACTTCGATTACATTTTACGAGATCTTATATAATTTAATTTCTGCAGACTATTTTTTTTTTTAAATTGGAAAATGCATCTATTAAAAATTCTGCAAACATACTTATCAGGCATATTACAATTTTGGAGATCCTATGACATGAGGCTCCTAGTGGGGAGGCAGGCCGTGATTTGAACCTATGCCATGCTTGGTATACTCAGTGACGGTTTAAAGCTGAACCACAGCCAGCAGGGTTGTACATATTCTAGCTTCTATCTGTCTTGGTTTATGACCGGGCTATATCCAGTCCCAAACCCCAAATATTTCATTGATTCTAGGCCTGAAGCACTAAGATTCGCAAAGAGATTAGGTTTTTATTGAGTTATGTCGTATGGGGTGCTTGTTAACGCTCAGAGTATTTGATTCTTGTAGGGTTTTTTGTAGGTTTTGTGACTGTTGATCCCTTAGCCTTATTGTGTTTTATTTGACGATAGTTGAATGCGTAGGTTTTCAATTTTGGTTTATTTTGCTTACTGAAGGGAATGGAAGGGGTTTCCTAGTGTTATGGAACGGTTAATTGTGGCATGCCAGAGGACGGGTTGAGTTGTCCTCGGTTATTTCGTTGGGACTTTTGTTGGGTAGGATTGCAATATGTTTCGATTCTGCATTTTCATTGCCTGTGGTCAGTCTAATCCTTGTTGGGTAGGATTGCAACTTGTTTTGATTCTGCATTCTTATTGCCTGTGAGAAATCCAATTCTTAGTTCCTGTGTTTGCTTTGTAATGGTTTTTGCTGTCAATTGCGGCTTTATTTTACCCTACCTTTGCATTTTTTCGAGAAAGATTATACGTTAAGTCCAGTAATTGATTAGATTTGAGCATTAGAAATGAATACCGGGGTTCCAAAAAAATTAGAATCCAAAAATTGTACAATATTTTCGAAGAGTGCTTTGTTCACAGTGTATCGAATTGCAATGTTCTTCTGGGATCAACTGCGTAGTCTGTAGCATCTTTTTGGCTTGGCATTCTACTCTTAAAACAACTTTTTTACCTAGCTGGGAAATTGTGAGAGCGGTCTTTTCACAGGTGTAACACCCATTCCTATTTTAATAGAATAAAATACTTAACGACAGAAATTCAGCAGAAAGATTATTAACTAACTGCAGCATCATTCAAATTAACAACTAACTTTCATTTTCAGCTGAAATAATCATTTCTAACAGAATACATATATTCATGAATAAATTCATTAACTGTTGAATAACTAACTTTCTTCAAAGAAATTCAAATAAAAAGAGAGAGATTGAGATAGTACAACTTGAATAGCTTCCTGTTCAGTAGTTTGTAAATCCTCCTCTGGATTTTGGGAAAAATGAATATCAACAAGGGTTTTATCCACCCAATCAAGATCAACAGGTCTCCCATGCTTCTTCAACTGAAGAAACCTGACCCTTTATGAGAGTGATTAACAAGGAATCAATTAACAACAATATGCCTCTGAGCTTGGTGTCAAGACCTATACCTCCTGATTGATTTTTTCCCTATAGGTACCTCATAATTGGAAAGATCACTCTGACCAGTGGTATATTTGGTACTTGATGGTTGACAGATGTTTATATTGCATCGTAACTTTGGCCAAGGATTTCTAATAAAGAACTGACACTGTTGTGTCGTCAACACTCACCCTTGCTCGACATTGTCATTAATTCATATGTTTCTTTTTGGGTTTCAAGTTTGAATGAGGAACATATATGATCCACTTGACATACTTACAGATTTATAAGAGATACTGTATAAAGAATGTTCAGACAGAATGTTTTCCATTATCTCAATGACTGAAAACAAATGCCTCAATGAGAATGTAGAAGAGGAGATAAGTTGAATATGCACATATATATATTTCTCGTATATATATAAGATACAAATACAAGACAAACATTTCTGCAGATTCGAGAGGACACACATGTAATTAGATGATTCATGCTCTAATCGCATAATAGAGAATGTAGATTCTATCATATTCGGGATCAGATAATACTTCTATCCCACGCAGGGTGAACTGAAATATATATTGAATAGAGAGCATTGACTTGCCTGAATGAACTTACGCAAATCGTAATTGGAAAATGAGCGACTGCAAAAACAAATCCCGATTCCCCGTTCCTTTTCTTGCGACCACTTCAAAGATAAAAATATGAACTTTGCTCAAAGAACATATGATTCAACAGGAAAGACAAGTATGAATTCACACTTAATGATTTTATGGTTCCCGCTTCCCCTGAAATGTAGTGATGAGAACACTTAACAGAATGCAGCCTATCCTCTTGGAATCGCTCCCTAAACTTATGAATGCTTCTTGCCAGATTGAGTAATGAATGCCGAAGGAAAGATGAACGCCCATAATTAAAAGGTCGCCTCCTCTCTCCCCCGTCCGCATGTAAGAAGCATGTGGGCGGAGTGGAGAGGAGTTACCAAGATCTTTAGCTCGCTGTAATGAACCCCTCTAGTTCTCCGGTTTCCAAAGCTTTGCAAATGATGAATGTTTGTTTTGGTTCTTGAAATATATATGATTTTGTTGTGTTTTCTCAATAAGATGTCAAGAACAATGCAACAAAGGAAATTGCAAATCAATTAAATAAAGACATCTGCTGCAAATGATTTATTAAACTATTTCCAAAGGCTTTTTACAATTATGTGCATACCCGAATGAAGGAAACCTTATTTGCCTTCAAACCTGATCACCTATGTTGCTGCTGTCAACACTGTTCACGCACTGTAGCATTTACTGTAGCGCATCACTGTAGCAGTACTGTTCACGGCACTGTAGCGGTACTGTTCACGGCACTTTAAGCACAAATAGAACTCCAGAATGAAGCTCTCCTCAGGCAATGATTCAGCTGATCTTTCACAGCCTCAAGATTGCACAAACAATGAAGAGTTTTCGTTCTCCAATGCTGATATGAAGACAATTTGCTGAAACCCTTGGTCTCATGCACAGACTTCAAGAAATCCTCCAAAGCAAAGTCAAATGATCATTCAATAATGCCTTTGATTTGCTTTTTGAAACCTTTTATATCCTCTCAACTCTTAAGTGCCTTTAATCCCCTTTTGAAATCCACTTTTAGGTTTTTCATAAAACTTTATAATAAGTCTTCAAACTTGGGCTCTCATATTCATAAATAATAAATACACTTTAATATCATTTAAAATAATATAACTTGTGTGCACATTAACTTTATGAAATACTTTAATATTTGGGCGCCCATACCAAGGTAATAATTAATTACACTTTAAATCACTTAAGTTGAGGGTCATGGCCTCATTGAATATAAAGTGACTTTAATAACTTTATAATATGCCTTGAATGATTTAATTATTAATAAAGTCACCTTTATTAATAATTAAATATTATAACTTGCACAATAGACCTTATTTCTCCAAGCCAACTGAGAATTGGGATCAACACTGAAGTTACCACATGTCCAGGTTCCCTGCTATATATAGAAACACTGAGTCCAAATCACCAGGTAACTTACTATAAATAGTAAGTGTATGCAAAATGAGTCTAGAACCATCCCTGATGACAAATCCAAAATACGACCAGGTGCCTAACTATTAATAGCAATATCGACTCCCCCTGAAATGGTGACTTACTATAAATAGCAAGTGTGAGGAATTGAGTCAAACGAAGGCCAATCCTGAACCAAACTGAGCTCCGGAGAAGGAAACGCTCTGATAACTGCCAAATAGGACCCTCTAAACAACTCCATTAGCCTACGAGGGTCATGAAATAGGCTAATCCTCTGAAAATTGATGCTCGCAAAAATGGGGATATTACAGTTCGCCCTCCCTGAAATTGCTTATCCCCAAGCAATCTCTACTACTAAGAAACACCATTCCACCGGAGGTCCAAAAGAAAACTGTGAAATGTCCCTCGTGGAAACAAAACTCAACCGCGCAGACATAGACAACAGACCAACTGTCCAAACCATGCGTACTGAAACAATGAACTCCGGCTGGAACCCTGATGCACACGAAGGATCCCAAACTCTGCGGTCACTACTCAGCTGAATGCCGGGATCCCAAATCACTCTGCAGAATGTCCAACTACGTGTCCACTGCACCCATTGGATAAAGACTGTACCATGCTCAGTACTGCGGTGAACAACTACCACCACGTAGAGCAATCTACTAAACAGAAGGATTCCTAGATGCTACAACCAGATTGGAAGTCCGCTATACGAATCAACTTTTGACTTCCACTGTTCTAATCTGATCCCAACCTCACCATGCTGAAAAAGGTGAAGTAAACCATCGGGCCCCATCCAAACCGCAGTGCCAACTCCGTCACCACCTGGATCCCAATGCAACTGAACCTCACATCCATCCGCCATGAAAAGACAAAAATATTTGGAAGCTTCCGCAACATAATATCTCTCTACAACCTCTGCGAAACTCCCGTGGATGTGATAACTAACCAAGCCATCATGCCCACTACCACTACGACCTCCCTGAAGCCCTGTCTCCAAAAGAAACCCAAAAGTGGCAAATTCTATCAGGTACTCATCTGCATGATGGTAATCCAACCTCTGATCATGCAAGTAATCTACCAAAAACAGCTGAGTCGGGTACTTGCAGCCACTAACTCTATCTACTGAAGATGGTAACTTTCCATCCCACAATGGATGGTATAATCTTGCAACCAATCCACACCGATGCGTCATCAAGCCCTCCACGTGTGGATCAAAAGAAAAATGATGAGTACTCCTCACTATGTAGTTGCGATAAAATGCTCCAACCTCGGTCAATGGCTCATCACATGCAACACTGGAATCAAGAGACGGCTCCAATCTCTGATCCTGAATCACTGATTGGGTAGGGCCTCTAGCAACCTGCTCTGCAAACCCAACCACAAAATCTCTATGAGGAAACATTGTAGTCAAAGTACCTACAATGACTCCCACGAAACATCTGATAGCGCATGAACCATGAATGAGAGTATCCCTTGAGACCCCAAACGGACCCTCCTGAAACTCCGAACTCTCAAGCAAGTACTCAGCAAATGTATCGGCGCGGTAAAAACGAAATAAGGTTGAGTCAACCTTATCCTCTGAAACCTGCAGCTGATCACTCTGACCCTGAGACGCAACAAGTTGTCCACCCCCATCAGCCGCATGGGATGACATGGTACTGATCTCAAGAGAACCTGATGCAACACGTGGTTCTCTGCTGCTCCCCAAAGAACTCATCCCATCTAAATCAACTGCACCTGTATCTGTGATGGATGTAACCACATCCTCAATACATCCATCACCACAACCTGTGGGTATAAGATCATCACCAGCTGCTGCAGGAGGTAACTGAACTATATCTGTAGTTGGTGAAGACTGTGCCAAACTCAACTCCACGGTAAGCTCCTCGACTCGTGACTGTGACTCCTGAAGAGCTATTTGGGTGCTCGCCAACGAGTCCATAGTTACCTCAAGCTCATGGGTGAGCTCATCAACCTCATTTTCTTTCTCCCTAAGAACTCCCAAGTAAATCTTACCCAACTGAAGGAGATGATCCCTATCTGAAAGTAACTGCAGGTAATTGGATTTCATTGCCACCAAAGCTTCTTTGAGCACCTGCAAATCTGCAAGAGATGATTCTCCCTCAATTCTTTGATGTCTCTTTTCAAGCTGATCCTTCCATATCTGTTTTTTAATCAGCTTGTGGGTATCATCAAGGTGAGACAAGGCTGCCACAATCTGATCTTCACCAACTTTGAGTTGGTTCTCCAAAGTATGTGAGCAATTCTGGCTTATCAATCTCACATGTTGAATCATCATTATGAACTTGAACAACTTCACTCACACATGAGTCATCCCCTGTGATAGATGCTAAACTATCATCCTGGTTTGGAACTGGGGCAGTGGTAGACCTAAACTGAAAATCATTATCTGATAGTAGCTGGTCACAAGAGAGCTCATCATGTTTTTTGTCCCCATCCTCCAAACCAACCAAATCAATAGATTGTGCATTCAATTCCTCATTCTGGTTTGGAACTAGAGCAGCAGTAGTTCCCAACCCAAACTCCTCATCATTACTCCAAAAAGTAGTCTCAATGGATGATGAATTGCTAACCTCATGCAGAGAGGTAAGATCACTCCTAGGACTATCAAAAGAGTCCCCAATCATAACCTCTATGTCACCAACTAAGAGACTCGTGCAACCTTGTCTTGTAGGATCCACTGTTTCTTCCTCTCTCCCTTCTGTAACATTAACTGGGTGAAGATCAACTGAAATAGGCCCTGTCTCAATACTGCTGGTCAACACTTCACCTGTTACCTTTCCCTCTGGATTTTCGTGAGTGCATTTAACATCAGCCCCAAAGGAATCATTAAGGGACTCATCATCTTTGTCCATTCTATTCTCCATAGGATCAGCTGTATGCTGGTCACTAACTACTAAAAATTCATTGTAGAGGTTTCTAGATACTTCACCTATAGAGACCTCTTGTTCCTCTTTCTTTTTGTTTTGTGATGTAGACCCCTTAAAAAAGGATGCCATATACTGTGCTGCTTTGTCTATGTTTGTAGGGTGTGAAATCAATTCATTCATCCTTTTCTAGTTTTCATCCAACTTATTCAAACTCTGTTTAAGCTTCTCCATATTCTTGTCCCACTGCTTCTGGGTACTTGAAGTAACCATGATTCTATAGCTGATTCAATTGAATATTTTTTTTAAAAAAACCACACATGCAACCATTAAAATTGACATGCAAGCATATGGGTGCTCTCCAAACTGACATGCAAGTACTAGGTACTAACATGCAACTGCAAAAACTGACATGCAAGTGCTGATCACTAACATGCAACCCTCAGACTCGACATGCAAACATCTGGGTAGTCTCAAAACTAACATGCAAGTGAAAATCTCTGACATGCAACTGAATAAATTTTTGATTTCCCAACAGGATAGCAGGAAAACGCTCTGATACCACTGTAATGAACCCCTCTAGTTCTCTGGTTTCCAAAGCTTTGCAAATGATGAATGTTTGTTTTGGTTCTTGAAATATATATGATTTTGTTGTGTTTTCTCAATAAGATGCTAGGAACAATGCAACAAAGGAAATTGCAAATCAACTAAATAAAGACATCTGCTGCAAATGATTTATTAAACTATTTCCAAAAGTTTTTTACAATTATGTGCATACCCAAATGAAGGAAACCTTATTTGCCTTCAAACCTGATCACCTATGTTGTTGCTGTCAACACTGTTCACGCACTGTAGCATTTACTGTAGCGCGTCACTGTAGCAGTACTGTTCACCGTAATGTAGAGGTACTGTTCACGGTACTGTAGCGGCACTATTCACGGCACTTTAAGCACAAATAGAACTCCAGAATGAAGCTCTCCTCAGGCAATGATTTAGCTGATCTTTCACAGCCTCAAGATTGCACAAACAATGAAGAGTTTTCGTTTTCCAATGCTGATATGAAGACAATCTGTTGAAACCCTTGGTCTCATGCACAGACTTCAAGAAATCCTCCAAAGCAAAGTCAAATGATCATTCAATAATACCTTTGATTTGCTTTTTGAAACCTTTTATATCCTCTCAACTCTTAAGTGCCTTTAATCCCCTTTTGAAATCCACTTTTAGGTTTTTCATAAAACTTTATAATAAGTCTTCAAACTTGGGCTCTCATATTCATAAATAATAAATGCACTTTAATATCATTTAAAATAATATAACTTGTGTGCACATTAACTTTATGAAATACTTTAATATTTGGGTGCCCATACCAAGGTAATAATTAATTACACTTTAAATCACTTAAGTTGAGGGTCATGGCCTCATTGAATATAAAGTGACTTTAATAACTTTATAATATGCCTTGAATGATTTAATTATTAATAAAGTCACCTTTATTAATAATTAAATATTATAACTTGCACAATAGACCTCATTTCTCCAAGCCAACTGAGAATTGGGATCAACACTGAAGTTACCACATGTCCAGGTGCCCTGCTATATATAGAAACACTGAGTCCAAATCACCAGGTATATCATGTCCCCATATTTTAAGGCATTGTTTAAATTAAAGATTGAAACATCATGATAAAGACAATGAAGCTGCTCTCATAAAATAGGGTGTTTGTCATCATCAAATTGGATGATAATTATAATATTTAATAAATAAATAATAATATTATTATTTTTTTAATATAATAGAAATATAAATATAAATGTCATCTATTTAAAATAATTATCATATATATATTAATATTTAATGAATGTAATTATAATTATAAAGTGATTCTTACAAATATATTATAAAGCAAGGACAAAAGATTAACATTAAAGTGAAAGGTCAAAACAGTGATGAATGGGCTTACGGGTAATAAGACAAGGGTCTTATTAAAAATAGGACATATAAAACAATTCTATATCCTTTGAGAAAGATCACGAAGGAGACAACGAGGAGGATTATGGGGAATGCTGAGGAAGCAAAAACTCATTATAATAGTGAATTGAACCAAATAACAACGCTTGTTACAATAGACGGCTCCCTTTGTAAAAGACACCTCTCTTAATAGACGCCTCTATTGAGGTATACAAGGATTCAATTTAGGGAGCCAGCGATCAGACATTAGGAGGAAATCATAGCTACTAGGACAGCGAACTATCATAGTAAGCTCTATGAAACAAATAAAGGAGAATCGTGGAGTGTTTGAATCATCATGGTCTTCATTTCATCGGCGTCATCATTGTTTGAGGCTTCATCAGATATCCGTAGTATTAGTCACCGCTTGGAAGAAGACAACTAGCGCTTGAATTTGGAGATATCATTTATGATTTGAGGATTACATCTCTAGTCTCTGTATCCTGCCATCTAATAACCTTGTAGAAGCACGTTGCTGGCTGAACGCCGAATTGTATAATTTCATAACTATATTGGAGTCGCACCCATAAAGAGTCTTCTGTGATATAAGGAACTCTATTCGCATCTGTATGTACAAGGGAGTATCTCAGATATCCGCTCAGTTTGTATTGAATACATTATAAATTGTGACAGCCGCATACAACATACATAGGTTTATTTCATATAGGAAGAGTAGTTGTGGACATCGTTGAAAAGATTGAAGACTTTGCGGGTATATCCTTGCGCAGATTGAAGGAGTATTCATTATTCTAAGTAATCTACAATTCAATCATCAACGGTTATAGCAAGTTTTATTTGTCTGTTCAGAGAGATGAGAAGCTCATATAGGAACCAGGTTGAAATCAGAAGGTGATAACTATATCATTCAAATCTTTAATTTGAATGATTAATCTATAATCTATATCAGTTGTACTATTGCCTGGTTATTGAGTGCATGTAGAAGCATACGTTGAATAAAAGAAACAAATTGAATTCAAGAGTTCATAGTAGAATCTACCAAATATCCAATTAGGGACATTACAAGGTAACTTACTATAAATAGTAAGTGTATGCAAAATGAGTCTAGAACCATCCCTGATGACAAATCCAAAATACGACCAGGTGCCTAACTATTAATAGCAATATCGACTCCCCCTGAAATGGTGACTTACTATAAATAGCAAGTGTGAGGAACTAAGTCAAACGAAGGCCAATCCTGAACCAAACTGAGCTCCGGAGAAGGAAACGCTCTGATAACTACCAAATAGGACGCTCTAAACAACTCCATTAGCCTACGAGGGTCAGGAAATAGGCTAATCCTCTGAAAACTGATGCTCGCAAAAATGGGGACATTACACTCGCCCACTACTAAGCGCTCCTCAAGAGGTAAGAAAAAGAATAAAATATATTTTATTTATTATACATAAGAAAATGAGTCTTACCAACTTGAAGTATTTATACATAAATAGGGGCCTTGGCCAAGGCTACGAGGATATAGTTTGTCTAGACTCTGACCTAGGCAGTATTGTTGTTTTTCGATTCCCGTAACCACACCTCTCCTTGTTGATATCCCTTTTTCCTTGTCAATTGATTTATCCTGCAACACTTCGACAATTAAAGGAGGTTAAATCATTTCCTTGATACAAATATTAATACATATCTATTATATTTATGCATACATTCATTCTTTCATACAATTGAAAAGAAATATATTCGCTTATAAAAGCAAATCATTCTCACATAATTATGCACATTAACCAACGAATAAATTTTCATTTCACATGAAAGCAGTTATTCACAACTAACAACATAACCAACATTTCATTGTTCAGAAGAAGGGGATGTAACAATAGGTGAACATATCTTTAATGGTCATATATAATTATAACAGTGAAAATGATGCATAGTTTGAAGAAGAGCTACTGGAAAAAATTCTGTAACAAGGGAGTGAATAAAAAGCGTCTTGGATTACGCGTCTTGATGAATCACAAAGATCAATCTGAAATGTTAGTTTTTTCATCCTTTATATTGTTTTTTGAGAAACTTGTCTTCTTCAACACTATGGACTACAGTAGCTTTAATTCTTTGATACATATTCTTATTCTGAGGATTTCTTCTTTTTAAAATGGAGAGAAACCTCACTTTTGCTGAGGTTATGGTGAAAGAAAACATTATTTGATGTTATCCCCTGACCTATCTAAAGCCTTGTTTTTGGGGTATGCCATGGTGAGATAAGTTTTATCTACGATAGCCAGTTGACCATTATTATTCTTTGGAGCCAGGCAACAAAAAATTAAAGCAAAATATGAGCTTCAAACGTACATCCCAATTACAAGCCTAATGGCTTTTCACATCACTTGAAGCAGGAGGAGACTATCCTTGAATAAAAATTAATAGATATCAACAGCAAATTGCAGATCTTGCTCTGTGTGTGGTTGCTTGAAAGTTGAAACTTGAAAGACAATCCATTCCTCACAACTGATCACATCAATGCAAATTAAATGCATTCCTGGTTTTCATTGCTAATGCATTCACCAAACTAATTCTCAGGGTAAGTTTGTAAGCTTTTTAGTCTGGAATACGAAGCAATCCTGTAACTCAATTGCCTTTTTTCAGAATCAATTAAAGAAAACTGTGTTCACATTAGATGAGCCAACCAAGCTGATACAAAAAATAAACTGTCCCAGGAAGTAACCTCATTCTATTTGATTACTCATCCAAAGCATGATGTTAAAAAATGAAGCAGGGGAAAGTAATTTCAGATTTCTAAATTGAGTTGACTATTATCTTATCCTGCCAGTATCTGGGCATTTTTTATGGGCTACACAGAAGTAGCCCTATTTGTTTTCAATTGCCAGCTCTATTCCACTGAAGTAAACAAGTAATCTAAAGACTTCCAGTTTCTTGTTGATTGAGTGCATCTTTCAGTTTCTCTCTTCTGAAGGACGTGACATACAACTCATGCTCAAAAGGTGCAACAATATCTAGATCTCCAGGTCCTTGGATCTTTGAGGTGGAAGCTTCATAGGTACCAGTTGACACGCTTTTCTATTAAGCTATCCTTTGTTCATGATTTGATATTGTGGTGTCACTGGGAAATTTTGCTTTGTTCACATTTTGTGACTGTGTTCATTTGCCCTGCTGTTGTGGAAGTAGTGTCTTGAGAAAGGGAGGGCAAAAACTGAAGTGGTTCTATGACTGATTTCACAATAATTTCATTCTCATTGTAGATTTTGGCCATGAAATAAAATGATGAATCTCCAAAGGGATTTCAAAAAGAACGAAAATTAAAATGTTTACCTTCTTTGAGTTAATTTGTCAAGTAGCATAAATTCCCCCTAAAAGTAAAATACTAGCAAAGCTTTTGATATATATATTTTTTTAATAGATAAAGTGAGGGTTAGTGTAATGTCCCCTTCCTAGGCATGCACATTTGCATCGGGTTAGTCTACTACACAAGTTCCCGTAGACTAGCAAGAGTGTTTAGGGGACCCACGGTGATGTGGTTCAGCAAGGCTCAGTCAGCATACATGGAGTGATGAGATGGATTCCTTTTGGTGGGATATATCATTTGGCACTTTTTGGAGCGAGTTTGGGCCATTTGGCCAAACATACTATTTTTAGCAGGGGCTCACGGGACTCAGAGCAAGTCGGTGCTATGGCCTTGAATTTTGTCATCGTTCCATTGGCCAGCTCAACGGTACTACGGAATGCTTGTAGAGACCGTTCGAAATATTATTTTATTAATAGATACATTTAAGTTAAATTAAAGATATAACTTAATGTGTCTATCGATAAAGTAACTTTAATATTTATTGAGCACTAATGAAAATTAAAATAAATAAAGTCACATCTCTAAGTGGGTGCCCAAGGCATGAGGCAAAAGATATAATAAAATATTGATATTCCCAAAAAGAGGCGTTGGAGGAAAAGAGAGGAATAAAACAGAAGTAAAGTCATTTTTTTCTTCTCATTCACTATTGCACTTTTTTCATGTTTGAGCTTTGTTTCTTGGTTGAGCCAAGGGGTTTTGAACCAGCGAACTTTGGAGATGAAAAACCTTCATTGTTTGAGCACCTGCGGGGTTGAGAGACACTTCTAGGGTGTTGTTGGAGTGGTCTTATTTCAGAGATCACATGGAGCTTCATTTGCAAATAACCAGCTTCTTGCGGAAGGGTTTTCAATGATATATTTCAAGTTTCTTGCCATGATAATTAAGGAGGAGTTTTGAAGAATGCGTTGCAGGTTTCATTTGTGATTTTGGAGAGTTTTTGTGGTGGTATCTCTCTTCCATACAGGCCGTACAACTTTAGTTGCAGGCCATACCTCCCATCGAGGGTCTTGCATTCATTTTGGAGCATTTCTCATTTGATATTCATCTCATTTTGAAGGGAAAAGTCCAGCATTTGATTTCAGACGTGACTGAGCATATAGATGAGGGGTTAAGGGTTAAAAAATACAGTCTTGACTGCTGCTAGAGGCCGTGTACTACACCAGCAGGGATGTGAGGGTCTCATTGAGGATTTTCTATGCATTTTTGAGGCTCTATTTGGAGCACTATCTTTGTAATCTTTGCTGAGTTGCATTGTAACAAACAAAAATGAAGTGTGGATGAAAGAATAGAGGCATTTGATGTCTATCAGCTGCTGTAGCAGTATTTTTCCAGCCTTGTACTTTCATAACAGCTAATGGGTATGCTCATCTCTTGAAGTTATATCTTAAAGAAAAGCAATAAAGATCAATATTGAGCAATTTTGAAAATATATGTACATGCATGTGTTATGTGAAAATGCAAAAACATAAAACGCACCAGGTTCAACTAAACCACAGAAAACAATAAGAGGGTGGGTTATTACAGTGGTATCAGAGTTGGTGCATCTTGCCAGCCAATGTTGAACAGTGTAGGTTTAGACCAAAGATACCCATCAGTGGCAGCCACCATAGGTTCCGGAGAGAGAAACTGACGTGTGCTGAAGTATTATGTGATGTGATATTTTTTGAGTTTTCCAATTACACAATGAATTTGATATATCTTTTGCAATTCACAGATTGTCTCCGGCACAAAATTTATGAACTAACACATGCAATCTATGACAGTATAGATATAGGCAGCCTTCAACTTTGATTTACAATATGAAATTGCAAGTTACAATGAGAGTAATGAACTTCGAACTGATTTAGATCTTGCTGTTATATATTCCAGACTATGCAAATCATGTGTTACATCAACATCTATGGCTAATGACAGCCAAATACAAGAGTGTAACTGCTGTAACAAACTAGAGATGAAAAAAGCATTACAACATACCCAAAGATGCTCCAATACAATGCAATGAAGGTGACAGATGCAACTACCAATATGATCACTGCCTACCAATTATTCTTCAATATTAGATCGATCCCTTTATGAAGTCCCGTTACCTCCTGTATATGAATCGCTGTCATCCAGTATGTAGTCGCTGACACTTCACTGAGCAAGTCTCCAATGTAGCGCTGCCCTAGTATCACAGTTCGGCCTTAATGGAGGGTCCTCATGGATCAAACAATGCAAACATATACTCAGCGAAGCCAAGTATGACAGTGCTGCCCTGGGTATGTGAATCGATCTCAGTTGGAAATCAGATCAGTGGCTAAGGTCTGCTGTGCAGGGGAAGACACGGCCAACACTTATCAATGAGGGAGCTCATACAATGATGCCAACACAACCAATAATCACCAATTGATCCTTAATGGTTTGAATCGGCGCTTAAGAATAACACAAGGATTTCATTAATGAACTCGGCCCAACATGAATCGGGGCTGCAAGGATGTAGTGATGCCACGGTGTACAATACAGTCCGCCAACATGGATATGCAATCGAGTCTTCAGTGAAATGGTAAACCAAATCTGAATCACGGTCCCTGACCAAACTATTGAAATATGAATCTATGAAGATCAAACAATGTGGTACAATTGCGAATCCCGCACGATCTACCTCCAATGATGAAAATTGGGTTTTCGTCCAATTCCACCGTAGAAATGAATGACAAGCAAAATGCCAAGCATGCAAAAGTTTGTGATAATCGTGATGATGAAAATGAGCCACAAAACCTTCTTTTATACCAATTCAAATTAAAGATTTGAATTTCCATTTCCCTCCTTGTCGGCTTGCATTCAATCTGTGATGTCCCAATATTAAGACATTATTTAAATTAAAGATTTAAACATTATAGAGATAATTGCGATATTAAATAATATTATTATATCAATAATATATTTATTAACAAGAATATATTATATTCATAAAAGACATAAATATCATATACAGTATATAAATAAATATAAATAATAATAATATAAATATAAATAATAATAATATAAATATAAATATTATTATTTTTAATATTATAGTTAAATATATATAAATAAATATAATTAATGATATTAATATTAAATATTATAATTATCAGTATATATATTAATATCAATGATTATTATCATATAAAATAAATATAAGACAAAACGTCTTATAATGAGCGATCCCCAATAAAAGTCCAAGGCAGCAATCACATATGGCAAAGGCTGCGATTACCATGAACAAGCCAAAGGCAACGATTCGTAACTAAGGAAGTCATTGATATTTTATGAAGCGATTAGTAAAAGACAATGGTGGATATATATTAAGTACTCAGATTCTAATTAATAAAAGGCAGCGAACAAGTTTGGAAAGCAGCGATTGGTTGGGAAAAGGTATATGTTAAACAATGCATCCTTTGATATAGTCGACTTCTCTCATGAAAGCATATAAAAGGAAGGGAGATCATTCCATCAATGAATCATACCTCAATCATTCATTGTTCAACAATCTATCATTAATCATTCAGCAACCCAGAAACATTCATTCACAGTCAATCAACAATCAAGTAGCATATCAGCCATTATGACAGCAAAGGCGGAATATATATATATATATATATATATATATATATATCAGATCTAATATATATATAGGCAGAAATTGCCATATAAGGATCCATCCGTAAGAGGTGGAATTCCTATCAAAACTGATATAAATCCTTGCATAAAGGAATTATGAATATTGTGACAGCCTTGTGAGAAAACAAGGCAAAGCATCATCATTGGTGATCTATAGGATCACTTATACTTCCTTGAGGAGAGCAAATCTACGAATTGGTATGATATTTCTAACTCATATATATATATACACACTTATATAACGATACTTAGTCTTGCCCATGATATACGAGGGACGTTGCGTGTCTTGCCGCGTCATTAATCTTTGTCTATTGCCCCTATGAGAGCGTTTGGGTCGTTAGGAAAGGGCGGTTTATTATTTTATTATTATTAATAAGTCTTACACGGTAGGTGACTCTCAAGTGGTGAAGTATTGCCGGGTGTGCAATGAAACCCTTGAGCCAAGCGGTGAAGTATTGCCAGGTGTGCAATGAAACCCTTGGGCCTATGGCAGTGGAGCATTGTTATCCAGTGCCTTAATGAGTATATACCCTGCCTCCTCTAGGGTTGATGATTAGGTTAAATTAACGACTGAGCATGACGATCGCCATTCCCAAAGTATATCAGATAAAAAGACGTATCAAAGTATAAGTATATTAAAGTATGTAGAAATGTAATTGAATATATACTCTCCCAAATATTATTATGTTCTTGCTCATTATTGTTTTTTATGATCACGATAGTACTAACTGTAATATCCCCTCCTTAAACATGCATATTGGATTATAAAGAAAAGACAGATACAGGATTATAGCTGCCTTGTGAGTTGCAAGTGCCTCCTCCAACTAGACTGCTCCCTCATACCATATCGTCGACTAAGAAGGAAGATTCAATAATGAATAAAATGTGATAATTCTTGTGAGGATTGATTAAAATCTTACGTAGCAAAACAAAGGCAGATAAAGACAAATCTACAAAGAGACGAATTGATAAGAGAGGAAGGCGCGATTATGTTAAAGATGTATTACCAAATCATATGTTAATAAATGCCAAATAGTTGCTTGCTGAGGGGCGTCTCTATGAAGGGATGTGATCATTCAAGAATGCGAGGATATATAAGATGGATCGGGGGGCTACATGAAGGCATCGAACAAACACAACTTATTATTATCGATTAGGCGTTTTATATATCTGCATCCAACAACAGATATCCTCAGCGAACTATCTGCACATTGAATATAAACCAGAACATTGGACCAAAGATAGATTATAGCTGTACTTCATAAACACAGGCAGATAGATATGGCCATGCAATTAGAGCCAACCCACTCCTCTCAATCATACACCAAACCATTTCATAAGAAAGGGAGATTTGATAAAACATCATATCATAAGGGTGAAAGGAAGATTAAAGATCCATGTCGTAAATGTGGGGAATCTTGGGAAAGGGGGCATATATGTCAAACTATAAGAGATTTAAAGGAAAAGGGCTTATGTTTCAAATGTAAAGGGAAATGGGAAAGAGGTCACCAATGTGGGCGAGTACACATCATAGAGGCTTTATCCGATGAGGAGAATGAAGAGAACCCCACCAAAAGAAGAAAATTGGAACCCGAGGAGAGGGTCACACTAGCAGCAATATCTAAGGTATCCAAACATCACCCATTTAGACTTAGGGGCCAACTCAAAGGTAACAAAATAACCGCCCTAGTAGATAGCGGGGCTACTCATAACTTTATAGATGAGTCCATAGTTAAAAGACTAAAACTAAACCCACAAGACTTTGAAGGGTTTATGGTAGCCTTAGCTGATGGTGTAACACCCCGCCATGAACACCTTAGAAGACAACACATCTATGCTATGCAATGCAGAATATTTTTTTTTTGTATAAGATAACAAAGTAATGTTTAGCAAATCAATACACATCATTAACTAACAACTTTGTCTTCTAAGGTCCCATGGTTGCATTACTTGACAAATTAATCAACATAATTTACATGCTTTACTAACTAACATCGGCAGAACATTCTAAATCTATAACACTGATGATTATACATATACATCTCCATTTCATGACATCAGTTAGATAATCAACTTGATCAAGATTACATGTACATATTCAAGTCCATACATAAGAGTACATCATCATGTAGTTTACACTATCACTATCCTGATTACATCTGAATACATACATTATGAATCAACTGATACATAGGCTAATACATGAGCATAACAACTGTCTTAATAAACAAGTACAAGATCTGATGTTTGATACACAAGATATCTCCTCCTCGCTCCCGAACAACGGCAAGGGAAAAAACCAATGGATAAAAGCTCTTCCACCCGACCATGTGGAACCCTGAGGTCCACCCCCCGAGCTAGGAGTTAACATAAGGTTCCCACAACAACATACAGCTAGGTAGATAGAAGACTATAAGAACAAAGACAACACATGACTCCAAGAACACAAGTCAATGTCATAAACAACTCAACATCACTTCCAGAGGCAACACAACAGTACTTCCAAAGGCAAACACTTAACAAATGGGGATAGTACAACTAGGGAATGCTAGGCTGCAGTAGGGAGATGTCATCGCATGGTCCTAGCATGGGTTACCCAGGCTATCTCTCACTAGAAACCGGCCCCCATCTATGGTTACCCTGGCAGCTTCTCTCTAGGCACCGGCCCCATAGGGTGACACATGCGGAATCAACCTTCCTTTCGTGAGGACAAGGAAGTTGATTTTGCCAACCACGGCCTTCTCATCTCATCCTTAGCCTGAACGAGCACTATAGGCATGAGTGAGGCATCCACTTATCTTGATTAGTGTGAAAACTACCCAACCCTCTAAATTTATTATTAAGTTATCACTAGATTAACAACTTCCAATGGGTTACCCTGGCAGCCACTTTGGGCGCCGGCCTCGCATTGAAAGCCACTCCCCTACCTGCACCTAGAAAACCCTACTCAACAAGCATAGCAAACAACATCATGACAACGAGGATACATGAACCATGCAAGGCATTTACCTTCTTGCATACAAGTCTCAACATAAGATATCAATAGAGCAAGGCATGGGTCCTCTTGCTCCAAAGTTTTCAATCATAAGCAAGGTGTAATCCAGAGCAAGGCATGGGTCCTCTTGCTCAATCGTCACATCCACAAGAACCAAAGATAGAGAAAGGTAAACATTACATAAAACCAAACAAGTTCAATCCTTTACTTAAACCAATACAGTAGTTATTACAACTTTCGAGATGGACTTAACAATCTTGTCACGACATGATAACAACATAACCACACGAATTAGGTGCCCTGAACGAGGCATAATCCATCTTGCACATGAACCTTTCAACATGAATAAGAACCATAAATGTAAAGGAGTCAACATCACATAAAGCGAACACATATACAACCATTACAAAATCACATATTCACAAAATTCATATACATGGCTACCCTTCTTGGCTTCTGGAATAACTTTCTCGATGACGCAAAAACTAGACACCACTGAACCCCGTGGCCCCCACATCGACGTTCTTTCTCAAATGCACAACAACATCAAAAGACCAACAACACCATCCTCCCATTCAAATCGATACTAACTCAATTAATCCATAAAAGAACTATGACAAATCTCATTAAATAACTTTGAATTTATCTAAACCTTATATTTTCGCTTCCAATATATTTCAATACAATAATTAATTAATAACATATTTTAATACAATAGACAATTCAACGCCAATAAAATAGCCACATACACTATATTTACTAAGACAATGGACTAATTGTTCCCTAACCTATCTATTAAGCTAGTAAACTTATCCGATAATAATCAGTGCAAACTTGGTTGAGATTGGATTTGATACACAGTGTAGTGTAAACCAATAATAAATGAATCTATTCTATTAAATGACATAGAACCCGCAGGAGTAATGTTTATATTTCATAACCTATTCTGACAATGAGAATGGTTACATTCAAATGTATATTTTTTGTGAAATAAACTGAATAACCATAATGCTAAAATCATAAAATCAAACAATTATTTACTATTGAATAGGGAATCTTCCTGTCATAAGGATTATTCTACTAATGCACAACATAAACAAAGATCCCTCAACAATCACACCATTACCACACCACATTTGCAACTTCATGAAATAATATACTAGACATGGGACTAAGAGATGTAGCTTGCTATAGGGTATTAGTTCTTTAGAAAACTATGAACTCGATCCACGTGATTAGTATTTGAGTTATTTCTTCCTAGATTACTATAACAACCATAGGAAAGGTTTTAGCAGCAGCTGCTGGAAATAAAATGCAGATTAAAAGAACTACCGGTGAGAGTAACTTTGACAACTTCTACACCACAATGATTTCTATAAAGGTGACAACTATTCTGTGGTGGAGAAGAATCGTGGAGAAGAATGAAAAGGCAGAACTATTTATTAGAAGAAAATGAGCTGCAGACATAAAGGCCACAAAATAGGAAGAAACTCGCTTTTCTACCCACAAGTCTGCACACTAAAATGACGATAATATCTTCCATTTCATTTCTACTCACATTTCACTGAGTTGCCTTGCCTTTTATAGACTGTTAAATGCGTAGTTAACTGTTATCACATATATGGTTTGTGTGGCGTGTTTTGAAGACATAAGTTTCCATTTTGCTGTTATGATGGTTTTCAGATTCATGGCATAAAGTGGAGCTGATATTAGTTACAAGTTTCAGCTGTGTACATTAGTCTGGGAATTAATGGCATGGTCATTTTTAAGTGCTATATCAATTTTCTGCTTGCAAATCTGAATATTATAAATGGCCAATGCTTTATCAGATACATAGGTTTAGTTGTCATGTATTTGGTGAGTACTTAAACACTCACCCCTGTAAAATAGATTATAAACAAAACTATGTGTTTCCATAAGATCGTTGGTTTCAGCTCAGCTTGATGGAACTCGGTAAACTTATGATTTCATTACAGTTGAGTATCATGAGAATTATCTATCTTACTATTTAAACATTTGAACATAATGAAGCTATTTTAATTTCATAAGATTATTTCCATATTTACCCAGCTTCCTTCATGGATTTTGGGACACTTGGAACTGTACGCTATTGCTGCAAAATTGGCAGCGGTGGGAATGTATATTATGCACCATGCAATGTGAGTTTAGGGAAGCACAGATAGGCACACCATCTGTTCGACAGAGGGTCCCAATGAATTTGCTTTATGGAATGCAAGATTCTCAATTAACAGTTGGTCAAGAAGATTTAATAGACTTATAAGAAAGCCGTGTCAAGGATCTTAGGGTCTGAATTCTTTGTAATTTAGGCTAGCTGGTTACCCAAATTGCCTAGAACTATAAGTACCATTGAATTGTAGATCTTAAGTAAGTTGTAACTCACATTTCCCTGAAGTTTTCTACTACACAGGTTTCTCTAAAGTAAATCCTTTGGCTTCTTATTTGTGCATGGTGTTTGCTCTCATTTACATTTCTTTAAGTTCAGTTCATTTGGTTTGTTAAACATGCCCCATAGTGAACTATTAGAGTTGTAAAGAACCTTCGAGTATGTGTTGGTTGCCCCACTGCAACAAAATTTATGTCCATCATTTTAAACAGGGACAATGTTCTTGTGGAGATTATTGGTGATGCTAAATGAAGCAATCCGAAAAATAGGCTTGCACTTTAATAATGTGCACCATGTCAAATTTCCAATAATAATGAAGGAACATCCTTGAAAGCATAATGAAAGGGGAATTTTTGTAAGATGTTGTAGTTACAACTATCTTGGTAGACGTATATAAAATGTGGAAGCATAGAAAAGGTATGTGAACTGTTCGACAAAATGCCTCAAGGGGATGTGCATCTACAGATTATGCACTCGAACCGTTTGATAACATGTCTCACAAAATTCAGACACAATTAAGGCCTACGAACTGTTGACATATATCATTAGCTACATTTTCTTTGTGCTACGTAATCATTCAATGGCCATATCACTACTCCTCAAGTATCTGAAAACGAGTAGCATTCTTCAAAAATTCCGACTGTGTAGATAAAGTAGAATAATAATGACACCACCTCGTGAAAACTAAAATCCTCAACCAATCTTTTCAAATAATTATATGTAATTATCTGTCAGGCTATGGTGGGACGGTAAAATTAGAAACTAATCACAATGATGACCCAGGTTCAAAACCGAGCAGGTGTTTCCCTTTCACACCAAATGATATCCAAGTTAATACCACTAGGTAGAGTCAGTTTTTGACAAATCCTTGTTTTGGAAGCTATAGTGGAATATTGTATTGTGACTTAAACTGTATATACAAAAAGGAGAGCACCTTTCTTCTACAAAAACTAATAGTAGTGTATTGTGAAATGGACTCTAAAATGTAACAGAAGGGCATCTTTCTTCCACAAAATTCATGCAATGGGAGGGCATCCTTCTTCCACATAATTTAGGCCAATTTACCATAGAAGAAAATGTAAAACTTGAATCATATTTGAGTCTGCCTCTGCACACATTCAATGCCAGGGAATCTCAACCCAAAACCAACCAATCGCTTACAATCCAGCATGTTAGGAGATTAAGAAATATGAAAATGCAGAGGCCCTATTAATTATTTAAAAGATTTTTTTGAGGTGATTTTGAAAAAGAAGGGAAAATAAACAATTTGTGTAAAAACAATATATCAACCCCATGATAGATCACTTAATTCAGAAATTATGAACTAGCCCTATTGTCAATGTCTTCAAAATAGCTTTCCAAATAATCTAAACACCTGGACCATTAGCTTGAGGGTAGGAATTTGATGGACTAACACAACCCCAAGTAGGCAAACCAAGTTCGGCAGTATAAGGCATCAAACTATTAACATCCCTCCCTGCGGCATGGAAGTGGGATTTAGATATTGTCCAATCATTGAGGGGTCTATACCTGAACTTCATATAGGTAATAATCGAATTGATGTAATCTACAAGAGCCTCTTTGATTAAAAATTTCACTCATTGGACTTCACACATCTACAAAAGATAATATTTAAGAAGAAGTAGCGAAATTGTGTACCTGTGCATCCATGCTTATAGTTTATGTGCCTCTTGCTACTTCAATTAAATTCAGTTCCAATTGCGGAAGAATGCTTCAAATAAATACTAATCTCAATGCTACGTTTATCTTAACACTAATCTGTTTGTCAGAGGTTTGATTCTTTCCTCTAAGGCATGTTCAACTTCCAAGGCAGTTTGTGTTCTATGCCACTTTCTATGCAGTGACCACAGGACTGATGTTTCTATCAAGAGCTTTCTAAAGAATGTTGCTCCCTCTTTGGAATCCATGGGAGAAGGTGAACATGCGAGCCTCAATTCGACAAAATCTTCCAAAAATTCACCCTTGTAATAGTAAAACACATAATCTCTAACATAACAAAAACTCCAAAACCCGATTTATTACCTCTTCCTAAAAACTCCTTCAGTTGGTGCTCAGGCGGTGGTAATGGCGGTTTGCAGAGACGGGCATAAATCTCCTTTTCCCGCTGAAATTGACCCTTGGACAGGGGCAATATTGAAAGCATTTCCTGATAACACACCGGCAACTTCTCAGCCCCCCCTAAATCGGAAGAAGCCACACCCTTAAAAGCCCCATTCAACCGTGCAAGCTTGCAGATATCAAGAGGACTCAAATGCCTCAAAAAAAAGGATTCTGACAATGACAAGGGCACGTAAATATTTGACGAATATTCTGTATGGAGGGCTGAGAGCACGCGCTGCCAACGTTGGACACGAGGAGTTTTCTTTTCCCTTTGCCGAGGTCTGGTTTTTGCCCCCGTAACACTCTCATGTGCCTTAGCATCAGTAAATCATATAAAAAGAAAATAAAATATTATAACTAAAACAAAGTGGTGCACTTCAGATACTATGATGCGCTTCAATACTATGATGTGCCTTGGTATAAGTAATTCATTAAAATGAAATAAAATATATACTCCACCATCTACCCAATGATGCGACGGGAGTTGTCACAGGGATTTAAAAAGGCTAACCTGAATACATAGTCTTTAAAGGGTTAAAATGTATAAATCGTCATATAATATATATATATATATCTGGTTTTATATAATTTACTTATACAACACTCAAGTTGAAAATGGTTTATCTCTACTCTTGTCCATATAGTTGAGCCTTAATAAACTTTCATGGGAATAAATTTGGTATGCATAGATACGATTACAAAGGAGGTTTGACATTCAAGGAACACACATTCGATTCAATTAAATTATTATTATTTAATTGTCTTCATTTTTGATAATTAATGCAAAGTGCATTAATTCATTTTCCGTCTTTGCCAGATTATTCCCTTGCTTTGATGGGTTAGCCTACGGGAATGAGGATAGGCTAACTCAGTCTTCCACTTAGGTGATCATGTCAGAACGGGGACATGTTAGTCCTCCCTTCTTGAGATTGCTTGTCCTCAAGTAATAACAACCTTGCATCCTGCAAAATGTTGTCAAATGACAAGTATCTCCATCCAATCAAATGCCCTGTGTTCACACAAAATCTCAACCTGTGGTTGGAACTTCCAAATATGAAGAATGTGAACTTTGAAACACCACCACAAGTCTTCAAGCTTTCGTTGCTCCACTCTGTCAAAAACATCATCCATGCTCTGTGAGTTGTGGAGCAACTCATCTAAATCCCAAGTGTCAAGCTTGTCGCCACCTGGATCCCAAATCATCCTGTCATCACATCCTGCAAACATGAAGAATTGGAAGCATCCCAAAATGTTTACATCACAAAACCAATCTCCAGCTCCT
This sequence comes from Cunninghamia lanceolata, assembly GCA_027924645.1. Classification (NCBI taxonomy): domain Eukaryota; kingdom Viridiplantae; phylum Streptophyta; class Pinopsida; order Cupressales; family Cupressaceae; genus Cunninghamia; species Cunninghamia lanceolata. Next base: position 42,595,608 of record BSBN01000809.1, on the reverse strand, counting down.
GTAGATCTCCCATGGATGTAAAGAATACCCAACGTAGATGCAAGAAAGTGTATAACTACTTCTCCTAGGTTGTTGATGTAGAACATGACAACATCCTCATGACTGAAGATCCGACCCAAGTGGATGCAATTAACACCGCCTGGGTCATAGGGCAATTGAATATCAACCGTATGCCGTTCTCCAATGGTGAGTAGATGGTGCAACTCCTCTCCAAACTCCTGAACAACCGCTCTGCGTCCAATGCCATAGTTCAGCTACAGTACAAACATTCTTTCCTTACAAATCATCGCAATGTCTTCGTACCAATGGTCCTGAGCCAACTGCATCTCCAAAGTATGCCAACCAATTGCAAGCACTTCCATGGTATGCATCACAATGTTTAGAACTACATATTCTACCAAAGATTCATCAACAAGATGAGACTCATCACAATCAAGCTCCTCAAGTGTTCCATGAATGATCAATGACCAAAACAAATCTGCATCACTCCTGTCTCCATCTATGCATGTAATCATATCACTTGTGGTTGATCCACAAGGTGTATGCTCCCTAATGCTATCCAAGTGTTGGATATGACCATTCAAATGGTTCTCCAAAATAAGTGATACCAAGTACCCATGAAGCAAGCTGTGTGAACAAACAATGAATTCTGAATCATACGTCAAACCTGATTGCTCCACCGTACAAGGCTCATTCCTCCTATGCCACATGTCTTGAATCTTCTTTTCCTATGTCATGACACGTGGTACTAACTCGGTCCTCTTGTGTCTCGAACACACCAATAAGACCTCATGTTTGTTTCCCAAATGAGTGCCAACAACAGAAGAAATTTTCTTACTGTCATCCTCATGAGTAGGATTATGCAAATCCCAAAGACCGCTGTTCCAAATCAGAAAATCCGAACAGCTTTCATGCTTTTCCAAATTGTCTTCTGCATACCCTTCTTGCTGGCTCTCCTCAAAGGGCTTCTCCTTTGCGTGTTCCACCATTACACATTCTTCTACCTCATCCTCTTCATGTGAAGTGGCTGTTATGAATGAAGGAATAGGACTGCTGTCATGAATCTGTTATTTACAAGGATGAAGATGGGCTAAGCTGCAAAATAAAATTTACAGTATCTTCTATGGAAGACCCACTCTCTACGTGATGCAAAAAACATCAAGACCAGGTAAAGAATCTTCTATATGGTCTCCTGATTTGATGAGCGCCTCCAAGGATGAATCGTCTTCCATAAGAAGAGAATTTTTCTCTTGCTCCAACTGTGATGTTTCTTTGATGTCTTGAGTGAAAACACCAACTCTTGATGACCAGATCTTGGTCTCTTCTCCTAACATCAACTAAGATTGTTGATCATTTGTACTTGTGGAAACTTCTATCTTCAGAGCCGAAAAGTCTTCAGAAAGAGAAATATCCTTGTCATCTTGCTCATCTTGAATCCCATCTGATGTGGATTCTTCAAACCATCCTTTGAAAGATGAGAATAGCAAATTGGATTCACCATTGCTCTCTATGACTTCTTTGCAATTTTGATCTTGAGAGGTTTGTTGCACTTCTTCCTCAAAGAAAGTATGCAACACTTGCATTCCTTGAGGTTCCTCTTCTAGCAATGGTCCTTCAACCTTGAAGAATTGATGCAAAGTAGGCAAGATTTCAATTTGAGGTGAATATGCTTGCTCCATTGATAGATCTTGGTTATGTAGACACATGAAATCGCTTAAAATATGATTATGAAAATCATTCCTTTGTATATTTGATTTACACTGGGTAAATCCCATCACAGAGCCGCCATCGGATTCGTCTAAAAGACGTTCAAAACCATTCAATAATCCTTGATTTTCACTTGAAGCTTTTAATGTTTGCATGAATCTTTTCATTTCAGGACAATTATCTCCATCATGTTCATATGTTGCATGGAACAAGCAATATGTTTGTGTTGCAAAAGACACATCCGCCACTTGTCCCATCAGTGAAGAAGGCTGATCATAGACATAGTGGATGAAAGAATCTTGACTAAGTGGAGGAGATGGAATTTGTCGAAGAGGCGTGACATTCAAAGGCACCAACGGTTTGATTGAATCTCTCTGTATCTTTCCCGAGGTGATCATGTTATCTTCTAACTCAACAACAAACTCCTGAGCTTCTTGCAGTTCTGTAGAATTTCTTTGCTTGAGATAGAAAGAGACTTTTGAAGATTGTGCATTTGTGAAACAACTAAGAAGGATTTTTGACGAAGGATTCAGGGTGTTCGTGTTGTGACCAAATCACACATCACCCCATTAGGAATAGGGACCCCCTTTTTTCTTTTGAGCTCTGTGCTTTCAATGAGTTTTCAATGAGATTTTGATGATGTCCTGGGTATCTTTCTCTGCCGATCCGGTAAGGTTTCCCCTTTCAATGATCTTTGGCTCATGATTAGAGGTAGATGAACTTGCAATGTTGAAGAATTATGATCAAATTCCATCTAGATAACGAATCTTGAGATCAATCCTGAAGAATGTTTGAGACCCTGAAGAGACTAAGCCTGGAGCCTGAAATCCTGAAAATCCTGAAAAATGGCTAAGTCTGAAATCTGGTGAATCCTCCAAATTCTATATTTTGCATCTTAAATCCGGTGGATTCGGGACCTAAACTTATACTTAAATATATTTTTCAATATACCTTTACCCTTGCGATCCTGAAAAATGCCTGACAATTCCAGAGGATTCAAAAAGCTGATCTAGTGCGACGGGGCACTTAAGTGGCGCAAAATCTTGGCGCAAAATCACGAAGGAAAAAGCGCTTGCAGATGATGATTTCCACTTGCTCAACCAATGCGCCCATCTAAAAACTTGAAGTGATGCGATTTTAAAGTCTTGAAGTGATGCGATTTTCAAACCTTGAAGTGATGCGAAAATGCTAAAGGATTTCAAACCTTGAAGTAATGTGATTTTGGATGACAAGAGTCAGAGGATTTGAAAAGCCCAACCAATGCGCAAGGAAGAAGGATGGAGAATTGACTCCGAAAATCTAAAATTTTGAAGAAGAAATCAGAGGATTTGAAAACCCTGACTGATGCGCCACCTAGAAAGAAGGAGAAGTCTTAAGTTTTTTTTGAATTAAGAAGGATCTAGTCTAAAGAGGATTTCAAAAGCTTAAGTGATGCGCCAAAAGCATGAGGATTTTTATCCCTCATCTAATGCGCCCATCTAGTAAACATCATATTTGCAAAAGAAAGTCTCCCAAACATTCAACACAAGCGCTTAAACCAATCCACCAATGTGAGGCTCAGAGGAATTCAAAACTTGATCCAAGGCGACCTAAGGAAGGACTCATTTAAGGTTGATTACACATTAAAGGTGAATTCCAGAAGACTTCCAATAGTTCATCTAATGCGCTAGAAACCAGAGGATCTCAATCCTTGATCCAATGCGCCTATCCAGTCAAGTCTCCAAGGCGAAAACTTGAGGATCTTCAAGGCCTTATCCAATGCGATTTCATGAAGGAAGACTCCGGGCGCTCCAAAGAGGATATATCACAAGGTTTAAGTCAATGATCAAGAGATCCCAACATAGTGATCCAGTGCGCCAAAGTAGTTTCAATGTGAAGTTTGAAGAATCCTTGTCTAAGGCGAGATCTCAGAGGATTCTCCAACCCTTATCCAATGCGCCATATCATGAGGAGATTGCAAGTGTCCTAGAAATCCAACGTTTGGTCTTCAAGGCGAGTTTAGAGGATTCTCCATGCTTGATCCAATGCGCCCTACAAGGAGGAAGGTGAACATTCAAGGTCAAGCCTTCAAGATTTGTTTTTAGAGGATTTTAAAACCTGATCTAATGCGCCAACATCATGAAGCTTCCTACAACATGATCCAATGCGCCCACTCCAAGTTCATCCAATGCGCAACATAAAGAAGAGTGAGATTTGTTTTTAGAGGATTCTCCGAGTTCATCCAATGCGCCAAACACCATACATGATTTACTTCAAGGTAAAGGCCATCTAATATACCAAAGTTTGGAGATTCCAACATGATGAAGTGATGCGCCACTTCTAAGACCCTTATCACAATGTTTAAACAGGAAGAAATCAAAAGTGGCATCTAGTGTGCCACATATAAGGGGGAATGAAGTTTGTATTTGAAGATCTCAAACCACCTATCTATTGCGCCACACATGAGAAGAATTCAAATTGCTTATCTAGTGCGCTAGGAACCTGAGGATTCTAATCCTTGATCTAGTGCGCCACTCAAAAGGGGAGAATAAAGTTTGATTTTGAAGACTTCAAGTTACCTATCTAATGCGCCAAAACCTAGAGGATTTCAATCCTTCAACTAATGCGCCATTCCCTTAAGCAAGTAAAAACTAGTTTAAACTAAAGCAATGTTGAGGGGAATCTAAAACACCATCTAATGCGAAGTGTTGAGAGGAATCAAATACTTCATCCAATGCGAAATGCAAGGAGAAAGTCAAACATAATCTAAAGAATATGAAGAAGACCTCGAAGACATCATCCAATGCGAAAAGACAAGAGGATTTTAATTCTTGATCCAATGCGCTTGAGGGAGAAGGAAATTGCAACTTACAAGGAGATCATCAAGACCCCATCTAATGCGCCAATCAAAGGAAGTTATAAACATTTAATGATTTTACCTTGAAAAACGTGGAAATTGCATTTATTAAATAAAGATCAATCAAAATTAAATGTTTTTCACTGTAATAAAGGAGGTCGGCCTAGGTAAGAGGTAAAGTTTTAAAGCAAATTATGTATATATACCTCATCTCCTTTTCATTTTTATCATTTTCAAAGAGCAGAATTACTTTCCAAGAGCAGATTTGTCTTCAAGGAGCAACAACAAGAAGGTTTTATAGAAGTATAAATTTGATTTTATCAAATTCAAGTAAGTGGTGGATCAAATTGCAAGGTATCAAATTCAAAGCAGCCTATCAAGTAAGTCTGATCTGAATATTTTCTGATTTGATTTTCTTCTTTTTCCTTCATTAGATGCACTAAAATTGTTCAAGTATTGGTAAAATTTAAGAAGGATAAGTGGATTTTCATAGATTCCTTGAGTCTAGATAGCAATATTTCATAATTATAAAGGAAACTTCATAATTTAATGCATTAAAGTAGCTGAAGTGAAGTCTAGATTGTGTTTGCAATTACTTATTCGCGTCAAGTTTGCAGGATCATGGCCATGACTTCCAAGGAACGACAAGTGAAGATCCGGATGGATGCCAAGGGGAAGATTCCCGAATCAAAGCTCGTCTCAAGATGGACAAATGTAGGAGACACTAATATGGGTAACAGCAACTTGGAAGATATCAAGTCAGTCCTCGAGGAACCTAACGGAGGTAGTCTTGCTCGAGCCATCATGAGGAGTGGAGCCATTGAAGCTGCTTGCTTTCCGCCAGCTTTGCCGTGTCCAGAGATGATCATTGAATGCGTCAAGAAATATGATGTAGATACAAGGCAAATTATAGCCAAAGATGGAACGATATTAGCCTATTTGCAAAAGGAGGCAGTTGAAGAAACTTTCAACATTCCAACTAGGAAAAGAATGATCAGTATTTCGATACAACAAGGTCAGCAGGAATATGATGTTGATTCAAAGACAAAATTGCAAGAAATAAAGAGAGAATGGATGGTCAATCCATCTATGAAGTTCAACATGAATAATCCTCCGCAGTTTCACAAGTCAGATTTTCATCCTGAAATTGGATACTTGATTATGTTTCTAAATAGAATGACAGGAATGCCGCAATCTGCTACCTTCCAGCCTTGGATGTACTCTTTCATCAAGTCAGTTCTCAAAGGGAAGATGATTGATTGGGCTGGACTTACCAGTCAGAATATACATGAGCAGTTCATCAATTTTGCTAAGACTAAGACTTGTTATATGAGTTCCTATGTGGTATACCTTCTCGCAAGAAATGAAGTCTACTCAGGTTTGACCAAAAGAGGAGAAGTCGGCATTGGGCCTAATAAATACTTATCGCATCAGTGTTATCCTCAGTTGCACCTCAAGAGTATCAATCATTATACAAGGTTCAATGATGCGTTTGCTATGTTCATAATGAAGAAACTAAGGAGAGAATTTCATAAAAGGTTGTCAAATGCAGCAAGAGAGTTCATTTCAGCATATGGACACTGGTATACTCAGCATGAAAGGTACACTTACCTGAGGATCCAAGGGTTTACATCATATCCATACAGACTACCAAGATACCCAACCAACAGGATGGTGATGTTAGAGGTTACAAGGCAACTCCTAGAACTCATCAAGTTGCAGAAGTTGAAGAAAAAAGGAGGGATCCAGTTTCCACTTCTTCTTGGACAAAATCTGGAGTGTCCATCATTGGCAGCAGCTGAATATTCTGAGATAGAGCTACAGGCATATCATTTGCAAACTCATGGCACCAAGAGGCTTAACTTTGATCCTTTCCAAGTTTGCTGGAAATATAACAGAGAATTCAAGCATGTTCAGCAGTTGGAAGACCATTGGGCTAGTGCACAAGATGAGGATGATCTCCGAACACTCCAAAGTTCGAGACTCGCCTGGGATTTAGTTAGAGCTTCCAAAGTATTCAGGATTCCAGATCAGTTCACTGAAGATGATACTTTGTTGATAGATGAATTTGATAAGATAAAGAGTTTGCCTTATACAGTTGATTGGTCAAAAAAGGATGTGTCCGAAGAAGAATTGATAAAGCCGGTCTTAGCCATGACACAAGTATGTATAAATCAACTATTGCAAGAGATGAATGATGAAGGCCGAGTTCTTACTTACAATAAGATGGATGAAGGAGAACCAGGACAGCATAGTACACATAGCCAACCACAACACAGTGGAAATGATCAAGGTGATAATTCAGCTAGAAAAAGGAAAAGACCTAGTCAAGAACAAGGAGAATCAAGCCAAAGACTGCAAAAGAGGAATAATCCATCTACTTCATCTAATCCACAAGAAGGTGCTTCAGTTGTTCAGAATCCAATACAAGAGATAGAAGTTATAGAAGAAGCTGCCTTGATTCCATCAGAAGAGATTCAGTCAAGCCCCACTGTCATTATGGAGGAGAATGATGATCCTGATCAAGATGAAGTAGGTCGAGTGGAATCTGATGAGGAAGTAGCTCGTGTCCAACACAATCAAGCTCAAGGACAGCGAGATCTTTCTACTTTTCCACCTTGGTTGAGGCAAAGGATTGAAGAAAGTACAATTGTAGAAACTTATCAGCCTGCTCCAGTTGAGGAATTGCTTATAAATGCACAGAAGGGTAATCAGAAGAAGAAAGCAACAGTCTTTTCCAAAATCACTCAAGATTCTGTTGGAAATAGAGAAGTACATATAGCTGTTCCTAGAATTGACAAGGAGTTAGAAAATATGGCACCTGAGGATTACAATATGACTACTATTGGCATGGGTCCAATCACAAGGGAACAGGTAGAAGAGGAACTACAAGAGTCAGTGAATAATGTAAGAAGCATGTTGAAGCAAGAAAGAGAATCAAGGATAAAGGTTGAACAAGATTTTAACACATTGAAGCATTACATTCAGCAAGTCATGCAGCCTATCCAACAAAAGGAAGCTACTCCAATCCCTCCGTCTATTCTCCCACAAGAAACAGTATCCCAAGTTGAAAACATGAGGACTTCATCTCAGATGATGAAAGGATGGATAGAAAAGACAGAAGAGAAGGCATATACTCACCTTGAAGAAATTGTGCAAGTGTATGATAGAGTTATTAAGCTTAAAGATCGGGTCCAAGCTTTATTAAGAAATTGTGCTAAGTTCAAACCGATCAAAGAACAATATATGCCACAGCTCAGGAGTTTAATGGAAGCTCCCTTAGAAGATCTAATTCATGATAAGGTGATTGATAGAGATACTCCACATGACTTCATCACTTGGTATTTCTCCTTTCACAACAAAGGGCAATTGGTTGATAAAATTGAAGTAGATATGTCCAGGATAAGAAGTGTTCTTCTAAGAACAGAGAATCATATATACACTGCTTTGACAACAATATGTAATCCTTATGGAAATGTTACTATTGAAAATATGAAGCAACAAGTTAAGGCATTCTACTTTCAGTATGATGGACTTGATGAAGGTCAGCTGGATAGTATATTCACACTTGCATATCGTCTTGGAGAAAATAAGTCTTGGATAAACGACTGGGAGAAGACACTTGGCGTCTATGAGTCAGATGTAGCAGTGGCAGAAGGATCCATTAATGCGGCGACAAGTGTACCAATGGAGGATATTGTTCAAATTGTGTCTAGATTCATTGTATCTCATAGTGCTACTACATAAAAGGCATATGATGTGGCTTCCTTATCTTCTTGGAAAGCGTGCCTTTATTCCCTTCTTCATAGTTTCTTTCATTTAATAAAGTGAGCCTCCTTCATTTAATAAAGTATAGTTTGTTACAACTACTTGTGATGTGGCTTGATCTGGTCCGCTGATTCGGCCGATCGATCTTGACCCTTCTTTCCTTGGAGGTCTATAAAAGAGCTCTCATTGCTCTCATTTGAGTTGGTTGGAAATTCTAAAATTGTTGTAAGAGCTCTCTGAGATAATAAAGGATTCATTGCTTTGGTGATTCTATTTATGTTTCTGAGTGTTGCATGGTTTCAATTTTCAAACAAACATTAAGTTAAGTTATAAGTTTTTTCTTTGAGTTTAAGTTAGTTAATGAAAGGTTGCTTTATTGCTTTGTAGTGAAGTCTATAAGTTCATACCATTTGTAGTCTACGGCTTGTGGATTGCAGTGTATGGTTAGTCTGAACAATTGAACGTCAACTTGATCTTTATGCTTGTTGAAACTTTCATGAGCATAATTGATTTAAACATCTAGTACAACTTTGAAGATTGCACCTATCTTGTGTAGTTGTTTTATCTTGGCGAAACAGGATCTGGTTCGATTTCACTTCAAGTAGTAAACGTCCTTGCATTTAGGATTAGATTGGTGTTTCTAAACCCTACATCTTTTGCCCTTTTTACCATTCAGTTAAGATTAGAACCAAAGAACCTCGATTGCTAAATCATACGCATCAATTGCAGTACTTAGATTCTCTAGTATTCACTTCCATAGTCTTTGAAACAACCAGTTACTTGAACAATTATGTAAGTCCCTTTGTTTGTTAACAGCAAAATCATACTTAATCGCTGAGCTGTCTCCTACCGAAAACATCAGAAGGAACCTTGGAGTTATCTCGTTTGATCACCTAGTTCAGCATCCGAGAGGCTTTGCTCAAGAGGGAGTCAGATACTCAGTATTTTACTCTAATTGTTGACTTGTCCAAAAACAATCATCAACAGTTCGCAACTTTGCCAACCAGATGGTTGAATCTGGCCACGGACTCGCATATCAACTCACTTCTATCTTTCTTGATGTTTGATAATTGTGCAAACAAAACGTGATTGTCTTCTGCAGGCTTAAAACGAGCAAGAAATTTCTCGCTCATGGACTCCCAACTCGAAATCGAACCAGCAGCAAGGTGATTAAACCATTCAGCTCCTGTGCCTCACAAGCTTTCCACAAATAAGAGAACTGCAACATCTTCATGTGCAACGCTAAGAATCCCACGAGCAGTAGTGAAGGTTGAGATATGCTCATTAGGATGTTGTTTACAGTCACCATTAAACTTTAGAAAATTCTTCCTTGAGCCTTCGGGAAGTTCATGATTTTCTTCTAGCACCAATGGACCGATCTGATTTCCCCATGGCTGAGGTGGGCGATTGTTGATGCGATTTCCTTCTTGATCAACCATAGGAAGGTTGGAAAAATTGAGTGAACTCTGGACCTTGTTGAATTTGCAATGGATAAGACAGAGGTCTTATGTCGTTCCCCAGTAGAGTCGCCAAAAACTGTTAGCGTTTTATTTCACACTTTTCAGTGCGAAAGCAAAACAGACAGATGTGCGGTAGAACTACTCTTTGAATTTGAAGGGGAAGCTCCTTGTAAAATAAAACTTGACTAAAACTATACAATTTTAACAAATTTTTCTGAGATTTTTCATACTTATGCTGAATGAAAAGGAAACTTGCAATCTTTTTTGGGTTTGCAGCATGTGAAAGGCAAAAACACACTTTCGATAGTGAAGCAAAGATTTTGTGGTTTTTTTACTGGAATTAAAGCCTAGACTACACGCTTGCACTATTCAGCTAAATTCAGAGGTTGAAGATGTACTAGCCTAAATAGGATATTTGGCTATTATTCTAATTTTTTTGCTTAAACCGTAATTCTGCCCTAAAATTTCTGCACTTTATTATTCTGCCCTAACCCTACCTTCTGCTCCAAAATCAGACTTGAAAACAATTGCATATATTTATCATAAATCACATCCAACATCAACATAAATGCATCATAAGATTGGTCCAACAATGCAAATGATATTCACCATGAATTACACATTGAACACATCAATTTACACCACCACAATGAACATGAAGCCTGCTGTAATAAATGATGTAAATATGAAGTCTTGAGTACACAATATGATGATGGCAACCAGCCAATAGCCCAGCAACAAAGTAGATACTAGTGCCAATAATTACATACCAAAATTATGCATAAATGAACTCCAATAGAGGTTGGATTAGGAGTGGTAAGTCTGCTGTTATAAATCTGCTCAAACCCTAATTCCAACCAGCCAACAAATCACCTCAAATCTTCCCGAAGAGCAAGTCGCTCTTCCTTAGATACAATTCGCTCCAACCCTAGGTGAGTCGCCCTTCATGAATGCTCTCCATAGCTGATATGAAATTTGCTCTTGATGAAGTTGATGTGCAAGTAGACTCCCGTTACGGAATCCTCCAATGAAGAAGTTAGATTGTTGCCCAATTCCTTAGTCACTTGAGGTTTTTGTCCCAAGCTCCTAGTAGAGATTGCTCTCCACGTATGAATGAATGAATGCTTGAATGATATGATTTGCAATGCCAAATGAACTTGTATATATCCATGACTTATCCCTCCTCAACCTGGCCGGCCTAGGGTAATTATGCTTTTCTTTTCAAATGATAGTTTCCCTCCAAGAGGGCCGACCAGCCTCCAATCACTTGAGCACTTAGATGTAATCAAATTAAAGATTTGATTATTATTATTTTGTCTTCTTCTTCAAGCGCTAGTATAGGATATTATATCTTATATCTTCATGAGGTGTTAAGGAATATATTCGATCCCTTATCACAAGTCACCCAAGGTAACAATAGCAACCTCCATAGTGATGTATGCAATGTGATCATGAATTGTGAACAAGGCACCCTTGACCTTCTCTTGGCATGAATAAAAGCATCAACATGGCATCCAATCATGACAAGTCATCGCTTATGACATCCTCCATAAGTCCTGGAGCAGGGAGAGAAACCCAAATCAATTCTAATGGCGACCATTCCAAGAATGGGACATTACAGTCCTCCCTCCTCGGAATTGCTTATCCTCAAGCAATGGCAAGTGTGTAAATTGTGAGATAGTGTCAAGTGACATGTATCTCCATATGTCGGTATATGCCCGGTGGCCGTACAAATCATCCACTGGTGGTTGCATCCTCCAAGAAGAAATGGAAGAATGCAATGCAATGTGAACTCCAACAGCTGAAACCATACACTCCCAAGTCCAACCAAACACCATTCTCCCAAAAGTATGCCCGCAACCACAAGTGCAATAAGCCCTAAAGCTCTCAAGGTGCCACTCCTCGAGACGTAATAGTTGATCCAATCCGAAGCCTCGAAGAACAAGTGGTGAAGGGTGTGACCCTTGAAACACAACCACAAGTCTCCAAACTTCCGCTGCGCCACTCTAATATGCTCATTGGCAGTGCTACATGACATGTGAAGTAACCCATCAACACTCCAATGAAGTGATGTGCCAAACATACATCCACCTGGATCCCAAATCATCCTATCATCATACCCGGCAATCAAGAAAAGGTGAGAACATCTTAGTGTGGACATCATCAATCCAAACACTAGTCGTCCTCTCATGAAGGTGCAAAAGTCTCAACATCGGTGCAAGCAAATGCATATCAGCTCCTCCAAGGTGGCTGATGTAAATCAGGACAACAACCTCCCAAGTGAAAATCAACTCCATGTGGCTGTCAATAATCCCCCTAATGATATGGAATGATGGAGTATCATCCATATGCCATCCTCTAGTGGTGAACTGGTGGTCCAAGCCTCTCCAAGATATCCCAACAATTGTTGCCCTCAACCAACTCAGTATGAGATCCATGCACCATGAAATAGAATAATCATCTCTCGCCCTAATATGCCAAAGAATCTTATGTACTAGGGCTGGAATGTTAGTGACATCAAGCATATCTCCTACTCTGGTGTCATGTGCCAACTGTAAAGCAAACCCTAGTGTCTCCAAAATAGAGTGTCATGTCCCTATACTAGTAATTTATAATTGAATTGATTATGTATTATTCAATCAAATCAAAGATATGAATGATATTATAAATTGAATATATTTAATATATTTAAATAATATTTATTTAAAACAATTAACAAGATATATTATTATTATATTTATAAATAACACATAAATAATAATAATATATTATAAATATCTCTAATAATATAAATACAAATATTCTTATATTTATCTTATATTATAATATCAATATAAATAATATAATATAAATCATATATCATTTATTATGATATAAATGATGTAATATAAATACAAATAATATAAATAAACATCTTTTAACCTATCCTCTTATGATAACGGAGTTACATATGGTTAGAACTAGTTTTACCATAGCTCATAAAAGGGAATTAATATAAAGTAATAAAAATTATAAGAGGGTAAGTATGTCTTTTACCACCAAGCATAATAAGTGATGTGCTTCTTCGAACATATCCCTTGAAAGGGAGATAAATAAAGGTTGTGAGTGTCATGTCCCCGTTTCCAGCTTGATCATCAAGTGAAGAATGGATTAGCCTATTCCTCATTCCCGGAGGCTAATTCTAAATGATAAGGGAATGAATTGGTTTTTGACTAACTTAACTTTACTGTTTTGCAGGATCTAAGTCAGAAACCCAAATTTGGTTAAGATTGGGTCAGGGCGCACTTTGTCTTACTTCCAACCTCAAGTGGCGCCTAGCTAAGAAACATCATGATATCAGTCATTTAAGACAAAGCACCTTAATAAGGAGTTGGTTCAGTCAACATGTGGAAGTGTACGATAGTTTAAGGATGTTAGGCATTCACCCTGGAGCAGACAAACTTCAAAATGCGCCTTAATATTGGAGGCGCCTTAGCATGTCTTTCCACCCAAGAAATGGCGCCTTAAGGTAGATTGAAGAGTAGAAAGGTTTTTGCATCACTCAAAGGCATCATTTCCATCTTGAGAAGTGTTAAGCCCAACTAGGCGCTAGATCATGACAGGACAAACTATGAATGGCGTCCTATGTTAGATAATAGTCTGAAGAATTAGAATGCATCATCATAAGTGCGCCTAGCATGGAGTCATCAAGCCATGGAGCACTCCTATCCTATCCACCAGGGCGCTTTGGAAGAAAAGAATGTTTTGATCCTCAAAGTGACTCTTACATTGCAATTTTTCAAAGATCATGTCTAAATGAACCTTGGGCGCACTTCTCCATTCAAACTGTCCCCAAGGAGCGCCTAGGGTGTTGTAAGGTTACAACAAGGTAGAGAGACTATTGAGCCAAGGCGCTGGCTTGTCATTCAATAGACACTCAATGAGCGCCTAGGCGCCTATTCCTATTCCTGCAAACCTTAATAGGCGCTTAATTTACCTAAGACATTAAGGTAAGTTTCTATGACTATGAATTAGCGCCTCATTGTGGAATTAAAGACAATTTGTCACTACAAAGTGGAAGTTGTGCACATTGATACTTGGGTGCTAGATCAGAATGTAACCTGCTTGCAATGGCGCCTAGTGGACTAGAAGGTCATCCTTTCAAGAGAGGTTGTTATCTCAGTCTAGAGGAATGTTAAGTAAGTGAAGGCGCCTTCTGCTTCTCCATCACTTCAAATAGGCGCCTAAACAGGAAGGTCAAGTAGAAAGATATGTGAGATGCACCTTTTGATGCAGCACTTCCATTTTGGCGCCTAGCATCTTTACAAACCTCCAATTGGCGCCTAGAACTCATCAACACCTAGACCCCAGAGGATTCATCAAGGTCCAAAAGATTTCATTGAATGATTGATAAGTATTGGAAAACATTTAGACTTGCCAGGCGCATCCTCCTGCCTCTACACCCTCAGTTTGGCGCCTAGCTTCTTTGCAAAACCCCAATTTGGCGCCTAACCCTAGCAAGGCGCAATATCATCTCCAGTTGGCATTTGGTGTTGAAAGCTAAGTAGTGGCAAAGTCATTTTGGTGCCTAGGGTCTAGTTGGACTTCCAGGATTAAAGTCAAGGTGTGGCGCACTTCTTTGGTGGCGCCTAAACCCCAGTGGCGCCTAGATCAATCTCAATGAGCGCCTTAAGGAGATTGGTTAAGTTGAAGTCCAGATACCTCTTTGGATCAAGGTAACAACACTTGGAAACTCTGCCCAAGCTAGGCGCTCACTCCCAGTTGAAGCATTCCACCTCCCAGAACATCAGGACTTGAAGAATCGCCAAGGAAAGTCATCTTACATGCAAGGCGCACTCCTAGCTATTTTCTCACCTCCTGAATGCGCCTAGCCTGGAATAGCGCCTATTTCATAACTCTGCTACCTCAATTGGGCGCCTGGATCAACAATTGGCGCCTAGTCAGAAGATAAGGTAGTTGTAACTACCTGAGCTCTCATTGGTCGACAGAATGTCTTCGGGATCCGTGTCAAGGTCTCTATATAAGCTTGCCAACTCAGAATGAGTCATCAGATGGAATATTCCCTTGAATATGCTTCTTGGGAAACGTGCCTTGGTTCCTCTTCATGCATTGAAAAACGTGCCTTCACTGCCTTTGGAAGGCCTATAAAAGGAGGAGCTCCCTCATTCATTTGGTATCTATGCATTTGACAAAATTCTCTCTGCAAAGCTGTTGAGCTTGTAATCTTGAGGCCTGCGAGTTTCAAGTGTTGGGGTGATGCTCCCTCAACTGACAAAGTGATGCTCCCTTGTTGTACTATGAGGTGTTGACATTCAGTTGACATCGTTGAGTTCAATCGAGTCGATCAAGTATAGGCGCCCATTGTAATCATCAAGGCTCCAAGGCCTGCTTTTGTAATTCCATTTGAATAAAGTGTAACTACATGCCATTGAAAGCATTACTCATGTAATAAGACATTGTGAGTTGATTGAATCAAGTAATAAAACAAGTACCCAGCTTAAGGTTGATTCATTCAAATAATTATCTTTGATGTATATCTTTGTGTTGTTGAAATAGTTGATGAGTTGATAGCAAGTAAAATTGTCTAAGTAAGGAAAAATTTTGGTAGAATTAGTTGGGTATCTTACAGTGAGATAGAAGGAAAAGATGATCGGAAGAAAATATAAAAAGAGTATCGGATAAATACATATATTTGGATCTGCAACAACAAAACAATAAAAATTATATTACGGCAGCATAGGTAGAATTCTAGTTAAGTAAGTATTTATATTTAATTTGTTCAATCTATAATTGGTAAAAATAAATGGTAAGATTATTATATATAAAAGAATAAATATATATATGTATGCGATCCCTATATCAAAATAGAGCTATACTATGTGAACAAATAGTTGATTGAAAGTACATTCTTAAATAAAGAAACATGATTGAGACATATATGAACATATATATACATTATGAAACGTGAGGAGAAAAACATAACCATCCCATCACTTCCATTTCCTATAACTATATGAGAGGCGGTCTTGTTAGAGAAAGGCGAGGTAATTCCATCACAATGCATTAGAGAGGGTTTAACGCGCCCTAGACAAGAATACTAGGGAAAGGCGGAGTAATTCCATTCATAATGCATTGGAGAGGGTTCAATGCGCCCTAGACATATAATTTCCCCATCCATGGTTAAGGAATAGAAGGAAGATGACATGGAGAGATAAACGTAGTTGTTACTTCTATATATATTTCTCTACTACTTCATCCTTTAAGGAATGGTAGGTGTTGTGAGGGAGAGGCGGAGTAATCCCATCCGTATTAAAGCCCGTAGGCTGGGACATAGTTCCCGTAGGCTGGGTCAAGAGATGGTTTCAGTGCGCCCTATACATGTAAAGCCTAGTTCCCTGGGGAAAGGTAATAAGAAATATGAATGATTGGATCATGGAATGGTTATCAATATACAAGTAACAATTAGGAAATAAATAATCATTTAACAAGGAATGATGTGAATACATTATCATTGATCTTATCATTAAAATTTATTGTTCTCTAACGTTATTAATGTCTCCTTGAGAATCATTTTGAATGTAGATTCAGGTGTAAGTGTTTCTACTAGAAAGGGGACATTACATAGAGGTGTAAGCAACATCATACCTCAGCATAAGAATCATCCATACCTCTGAAATATACTCCTCCCATGCAAGTGTCTCGACAATCAATCTTAGACATAGGACAGCCTCACGTGTCATCAAAGAATCATGGAATCGTATCATAGTATCACCTGACTCCATATCTCCTCCATGAGTGATCAAGGAATTATCCCTTATGACTCCCTCTTCGGATGCAATCAAGACACTGGTGGCTGATCCACTAAGTGTAGACTCTACAACTCCCAGCTTCTCTACTGCTTGAGCCTTCCAAGGGCTCTCAAAGTCAATGACATCATGATGCAAATCAGATACAAGGATTTCTGAATCATACCTCTCTACTTGCTCATCGAAATCTGTATGCTCCACCATGATAGCTTCTTCCCTTGGAAGAAGGAGAGATCGTAGACGTATCTCCTTCTGCTCCCTTGACTGGTCCCATTGTCGGTATTGTTCCTTGACTTCCTGCAAATGTAACCTCGCCTAGCCAGCGAATATCTTTGCTCTCCTTGCCCGCTGCAACCAACCCTCGCACAACTCCATGCCTTGGTCACAAGTATCTATCTCGGGAACCTCTTCCGCAATGTTTTCCTCATGAGAAGTAGATGTCATATGTCATGTCCCCATTTCCGGAGTGATCACCTATGATGGAGTTGTTGGCCAATTCACCATTCCCGTAGGCTAACTTTATTGGTAAGGGAATGATTTGTGGTTGAGCTAGTACCTTGAAGGCTTGGAAACTAGAAAGTTGGCTCAACACTTTATTTTATTTGTATTTTGGCTAGCAATATTATACAATATTTTTATTAAGTCAAAAATAATATGCCAAGGCAAAATTGAAGGATGGAAAAAATAAAAGTTGGATAACTTAAAGATTGGACTTGGGAAATTTTGGTGGAGAAAATAAAATATAATATTATATTATATTTTATTATTTTAAACCCAAGAAAAAACAATGCCAATGGGAAAAGAAAATAAAATAAGAATAAAATATTATTTTATTGGCAAAAATCGGTGCCCAAGGAAGAAGTTAATAAAATAATAAAAAAATATTATTTTTCCAAGGGAAAAATTGGTGCCTAGGAGGAAAAAAAGAAAAAATAATAAAATATTATTATTTTATTGTTTTTTATGATTGGCGTCCAAGGTGGATAAGGTGAAAGCATTTAAAAAATATCAAATTGAAATTTGATATTGACGATGGATTTGAAAATTGATTATATTTTGTCTAATTGGGTCGCCCTTGGAGAGAAGGTATAAAAAGAGGTCTTTGGCATCATTTTTGACATCTTTGGCATATGGTAAACTTTGCATTTTGTGTTTTGTTCTTGGCTGAAAGTGATTTTCAGTTGATTCAAGGTGATGTTCCCTTGATTTATTGTGGTTTGGAGATGATCCCATTCCACCATGATGAGGTGAATTCATATGGAGTTCATCATTGGGCATAATTGGTGACTTTTGATGGTGTTTTTGCTTTATTCAAGCTAGGGTTTGACAGGGATCTTTGTTTTCAGCTAGCAATGGAGTTTGATATTCAGATTTGGCTTTGATTGTGATACATTTTCATGAATAAGTTGATTGGTGTAATGTCCCTTATAGGAACAATACTAATTTTACCCTAAATTATGAATTTCCAAGCAAACAAAGATTTAGAGTGAACCTTGACTTGATCAAATTCAATCAAATTAGATATCTTAGAGGACTCAACCATAAGAGATTGGAGGAGTGTGACTTCAATGGGGTGTCTTGGATCCTCTACCCTAGGCCCAAGAGTGGATATACCATCCCCCTTGGCCTCATGTGGCCCATGCCATCCATATTAGGTGGTCTACCTAGTGAGGTATCCGTTACCCCGTTCCCCCTCATCTTGTCATTTCCTTTCCCTTTCTCTATGATTGGTTCCCTTGAATTTGTACCCACCCATGATAAAGGAAAGAGATTACAACAAGGTTCCCTGGAAGCCATCTTGTGGTGTCCCCTTCTCGAATGTGCCCTAGAATTATGATTGCAACGATGGAGGGTTAGGGTTATCACCTTTCAATATAAATATCTCCTTGAATAATATAATTCCGAGTTGGAATCTTGTATTCAAAGACATTAACAACATATACAAATGCATATATTCTTTCATAATCATTAGGGGTTAGCACATCATGATCATAATCAATAATAATGAATAAGTACATATATCCAAATGTATTTCCTCATACTTATACTTTAACCATGTTTATGCCTCATGATATACTTTGGGAATGGCGACGTCGAGCCTGGTCGTTAATCTAGCCCAATCATCTACCCTAGCGGAGGAGGGTAAAATATTACGTTTAGGGCGCCGGATAATCATTCTCTACTGCCGTAGGCCCAAGGGTTTCATGAACGCCCGTCAATACCACCGCTTGGCCCAAAGGTGTCACGAACGCCCATCGGTACCACCATTTGGGAGTCACCTACCATGTGAGCCATTTAATAATAATAATAATAACAAACCGTATGTCCCTAACAACCCAAATGTCCTCATAGGGGCAAAGGTGAAAGATTAAAAATGTGGCAAGTCGCGCTCATCCCTCGTATATCATGAGTTAGGTAAGTCTAACTATTTAAGGATAATCATATGAGTTTGTAATGTCCCCAATTTGAGCTAGACATGATTTTTGGGTTGAGCTTGGTTCTAGAGGATGAAAATCTATAAAGTTGGCTCAACAGGTGATTTCACTTGGATTTTGGCTAAGTGTTACTTGGTGATATTTTTCATATAGCCAAAATATTGTGTTTTTCTAGGCAAGGATGGGAAAAATAAATGTTGGAGATAGAAAAGTGGAAAGATGGAAAATGCTATCTTTAATTGCATTTTCAAATATATATATATATATATATTTTTTCTATATTTTCCCAACGCCACTTTGGAGGAGAAAAAATAAAATAATAAAATATTATTTTTATTGGATCATGTGCCCAATGCCAAGGAGGATGAAAATGATAAAATATTGCTATTATTGCTATTATTTGTCCAAGAGGAAGCGCTGCCCAAGAAGGAGAATGCATTTAAAAATAATAATAAAATATTATTTTTGCAATGAGCGCCGCCCAAGGAAGGAGTCTAATATTTAAAATAATATTTTATTTGCTCTAGAAGGAGTTCGCCATTCAAGGAGGTTGAAAAGGAAATTAAATAAAAATTAATTTTTATTGGCCCAATGGAAATCGTTGATCAAGGAGAAGGGAAAATTTAATAAAAAATGATATTTTTAAATATGGGCGATTTGTGGATGACAAGGAAAAAACAATAAAATATTATATTTTATTGGTTTTTAAATGATTGAGTGCAAAGAGGTGAAAAGCATTTAAAATTGTTATTTGACAATTGTATTTTCATTGGTGGATTCCAAATACTTGCAAAATTGGGCAAATTGGGACGCCTAGGTCAAGAGGAGGATAAATAGACTTGTTTGGCTTCAATTTGCAACTATTGATCACTTGGTAAGTTTTTCATTTTGATGTGTTTTGGTTGGAAATTGCATTTTCAGTATTGTCAAGGAGATGATCCCTTGATTTTAGTGGCTTGGTGATGATCCCATCGCATATTTGAGATGATATCATATGGATTTCATCACGGATATTAATTTGCAGGTTTTCATGGAGGCTTTGAATGACATTTGGTTTGCATATGAAGACATTTTCATTCATTGATGCATTTGTTCATTGTTGAAGATTCCCAAGGTAGCCGATTTGCATAAAGAACAATTGTAGTGTGTTTTTTGTAATCATAGAGTATTCTGATTTTGCAACAGTTGGCTGGAAACTTCATATCAGAGTTGAAGGACATCTTTTGACATATTTTGAGGGTTTGAAGCATTTGGAACTACTTAAACCCTAATTGCTACATCCATAGAGTCTATCGCTAGCCATTGGGGCCCATTTTTGGCATTCATTGTAAATCTGGGCAACTATAACAGGTACAGCAGTGATATCGGTTGGGACAGCAGTCACTTGAGGTGGTACAATAGAGTTTAAAGGACATCTACAAGCATACACTCACTCATAATTGGATTGGCTATCATTGTACATCATTGGGCTAATGTTTTATGCTCATATTTGTTCCCATATCTCATTTGTATGATGACTGATCCAAAAATCAGTCAAGACTGATATAACAGTCCAGCCTTTTGCCATTTGTAATCAGCTCATTGAAATCAATAATAAGTAATGGAGATTCCGGGTATGTTCTTTTTCATGTTCCATTGATATGGCTATGTGTTTATCATTGATCATTTGATGTTTGTCTGGTAAGATATTGGAAAAATTTTCAGTTAGAACTAGTAGGGTTCTTTACAGAGTTAGAGAGATTGTGTAATGTCCCCTTTTAGGATATTCCTGATTTCTTTACTTGCGTACAAGAAAATCACTAGAGAGGGATATTAGAGATATTAAAGATCAATAAATTAAGATAATATTTAGTTCAATTCATAACGCAATTCAGTATCGACTATGTTCAAGTCTTAATTCTTATTTCCTTTCTAATCCTTAACCTTGGATGGGGAATTACTTGTCTAGGGCACGCTAAACCTTCTCCAATGTAATTGGGATGGGATTACTCCGCCTCTCCCTAACATCCATGTCTAGGGCACGCTAAACCATCTCTAATCCATCGGGATGGAATTACTCCGCCTCTCCCTGTTAGGTAAAAACATGAATGATTCTATTCACAAAGAAAGAAATTCACATATATATACAGAAACGATGCTTCTATAATGAAACAATCGTAAACAGAAGAAGAAAATAGAAACTATCTAAAAAGATACAATATTGACCATTAACAAAATAATTCTAATTATTCTAATACCCTCCCTTAATGGTCAATCTATTTACTACACCAAGAGATCCCTTGAATTTTACAAATTTATTTGGACTAAGGGACTTGCTGAGAATATCTATTGTCTGATCCTCTGTCTGAACATACAGCAACTGAACTGATCTATCTTCAACAAGCTTTCTGATGAAATGACAATGAGTTTCTACATGCTTGGTTCTTTCATGGAAGACTGGATTTTTGGCAAGTTTGAGAACTCCCTGATTGTCACAAAATAGGGGAGTCGGACTTGCTTGAGATATTAGCATATCAGCAAGCATTCGGCGAAGCCAAACTGCCTCACCAGCTACCTTAATTGCTCCTCGATACTCTGCTTCTGTTGAGGAGAGAGCCACTGCCTGTTGCTTTTTACTAGTCCATGTGACTACATCGGATCCCAAACTGAACACATACCCAGATGTTGATTTCCTGTCATCAACTGAACCTGCCCAATTTGAGTCTATGAAACCACTGAGTCTAGGATCATGACTCCTAGTGTAAAGAAGTCCATAATCAGAAGTGCCTTTCACATAACGCAGCACCCGCTTCGCTGCTACCCAATGATCAGCCTTGAGGGCTATCATGAAGCGTGAAATGTAGCTCACTGCAAAACTGAGGTCAGGTCTAGTGGCAGTGACATAGATTAGGCTGCTCACTAGTTGCCTGAACAATGATTCATCCACTACAAGTGAGTCTGACTTAGCTGACAACTTAAGCCCTTTTTCCATGGGTGTGGAGGCGGGTTTGCAATCCTGCATACGGAACTTATCTAGAAGACTTCGAGCATATTTGGACTGGGAAATGAAGATACTGCTTTCGGTCTGCCAAACCTCAACACCTAAACAGTAATGCAAGAGTCTCAGATCTGCCATGTCAAATGTGCTGCACAAATCCTATTTGATCTCAGCGATCAACTGTGCCGAGCTACCAATAATGATCAGGTCATCGACATAGACAACAAGAATCAGAATATCACTACTAGTGCGTTTGACATACAAATTAGAGTCAGATGGAGTCCTCTGAAAGCCATGATCTGTGAGGTACTTATCAATCTTGATGTACCAAGCTCAAGGAGCCTGTTTCAGGCCATAGAGTGCTTTGACCAATCTACACACCTTGTGTTCTTGACCGGCAACCTTGAACCTTGGAGGCTGCGTCATGTAGATTTCTTCCTTCAACTCACCATTGAGAAAGGCACTCTTAACGTCCATCTGATGGACTTTCCAACCAAACTGGGCTGCTAAGGCAAGGACAAGCCGAATTGTACTCATCTTAGCTGTAGGGGCAAAAGTCTCCTCGTAGTCAATGCCTTCCTTCTGTGAGAACCCCCTAGCAACGAGACGAGCTTTGACTTGTCAAGGCTTCTGTCAGCTTTGTATTTCACCTTGTACACCCATTTGCAACTAATGGGCTTCTTCCCTGGAGGAAGATCAGAAAGGACCGAAGTGTGATTTTTCTGAAGACTGGTATTCAGAATCCATAGCCTTTTCCCACTCAGGAATTTCTTTAGCCTCTGAATATGTTTGAGGCTCATAGACACTGTGAATGTTGGCCATGAGAGCAAAATTAACTGTATGCTACTGTTTGCTCTTGTTTTTGGAAGATCTACCCTCAATGAGCTCATCGTCATGAAGATCTCCAATAGTCTTAGCACACCATTTAGGCCTAAGAGTAGAAGTGCCAACATCGGATGCAACAAGAGGAGCTGGAATAGGTGCAATAGGTGGAAGATCAACATCATCCAGAGGAAATTCAGGTTGAACATCATCAAAATCAGAATCTGCATCATCATCCCTCCCAGCAGGTGGACCTAACAGAAGATGAACACCCAAATCAGCAGCCTTCAAAGGCTGATCCTCAGAGTGCTGAACAGACGAGGAAACAGAAAAAGGTCCTCGTTCTTCATCAAAGACAACATCCCGACTGAAGATAAGCCGATCAGTATCTATATCAATTAGCCGGTAAGCCTTATGGTTGTCACTGTACCCTGTAAACAGAAGCTTTTGACTCTTGGAACTCAATTTTGTGCGCTTGGCATCTAGAATCCATACATATGCTAAGGAGCCAAATATTCTCAGATGGTTGATCCGAGGTTTGCGACCAGTCCAAACTTCCTTAGGAGTCTTCTCGTTAACAGCATATGTAGGAGACCGATTAAGGAGATAGACAATAGTGTAGACTGCTTCTGCCCAATACTTCTTAGGAACACTCCTGTGTTCTAACATGGAACGGGCCATCTCAGTGACACCGTTTTGCTGAGTATAGGGTGTGGTTAACTGGCGTTTGATGCCATATATATCACAAAAGTTGGAGAAATCAGTAGAACAAAATTCCCCCCCATTATCTGACCTAAGAGTGACTATGGAACAGCCAGACTCTTTCTTTACTAAGGCCTTAAACTTCTGAAATACAGGAAACACATCTGATTTCTGTTTGAGAAAGTACACCCACATTTTACGACTGAAATCATCAACAAAAAGCAAGAAATATCTGCAACTAGTAACAGAAGGTGTATTCATTGGCCCACATATATCAGCATGAACCAATTGAAGTACCTTGGAGGCTCGCCATGAGTCACCATTCGGGAATGGTGTCCTATGCTGATTCTCAGCCTGACAAGCTCCACAAACACCATGATGCTGAGTCTGGATCTCACGTAAACCGGCTACAAGGCCTTCCTGAGATAGCTGAGAAAGATAGTGCCCATAACGCTGATGCCAAAGACTAGTGATGGAAGAATTTCGAGCTGCCATAGCTAACTCTGGAGAATCACTTGTATCCACAAGTCTGTATAGACCATGATCTTCAATACCAACAGCCATAGTGGTACAAGTCTCTTGATCAGCAATGGAACATTTGTGTGTACTAAACACCACATCCAACTGAGGAGAGTGCCGCATGATCTGACTAACAGAGAGAAGATTAAGTTCCATGCTAGGAACATAGTAGACATTGAGGAATATGAGATTCCTCCCACTAGACTGAATCTGAACAGTGCCCTTACCGACAACTGTATATTCTTCTCCTCCACCAAAAATAACTAAGTCACTGAAGGGAGTAAAGTCTGTAAACCAATCATGGCGATGAGTGAAGTGTCGCGAAGCACCTGAATCAATGTACCAGGCAAAGGACTTCACATGATCTGCAGGTCTTTTAGCCATAAAAGCGTAAAAGGCAGATTCCTTCTGCTCAGTGTACTCGGCAACATTTGCTTTCTGCTGAGACCTTCCCTGCTTCTTTTGTTCAGAAGCCAAACGCTGACGATAATCCTTTTTCATGTGACCATATTTGTGACAGTAATTACACTGAATATTTTTTTTCTTGGTGCTATCTTGAGGTTGACTTGAGCCTTTCTGTTGTGGAGGCTGACCTTTGCCTTTATGCTGAGCTTGAAACTTGGCTGCAAAAGCCTGCTCTAAAGAGGACGAAGAAGCACCACTACCAAACTGTTGTTTCCAGCGATCCTGCTGCAAGAGGATAGTATAGAGCTCTGGAAACTTCAGATCAACATTAACTGACGTAATGTTGAGTCTCAATGAAATGTTCATAGGACTTAGGTAGACTTTTCAAAGTGATAACGACCATGTCTTCTACCTCCATTTTTCGACCAATAGCCTCCAACTGATCTCTAATCTCTTGGATTTTGTTTAGGTGCGCCTGCAAAGATGTCTTCTCATCCATCTGTAATGTCCCCTTCCTAGGTGATTTTCATGATGAGTAATTTAGCCTTATCTCCCGAAGGCTAATTTACGAAATAAGGGAGATATTATTAAATTAATTATTTTATAAGGTTATTACTTAATTTTAAATCAAAAGGTAACCTTATATTTAATTAATTTAATACAGTGACTTAAAATACACATTATATCATTAAAGTCACTAAAATAAAATAATAAGATTTTTCTAGAAGCCTCTTGAAGTGGGATTAAAAAAAGTATAAAGAAAGGGGCAAGGCAAGCTTCCAGGCATCCGATTATTGTCATTTGAATTTGATGAGTTTTGTGGAGCCAAGGGTTTCTACATATTGTCTACTTGGTCTTTGGGAACGAAAACTCCCATAGATTAGCATAACTGAGGTGGTGAAATATCCTCCGAAGGGTTGCAAATTGGAAGGGATACTTTAGTCCTTTCATTTGTGCTTAAATATGAAGTATTAACCAAGGGTTTGGAGGTATTAATTTGCAGATCAGAAGTTTTGTTAGCTGCTACAGTGACGTGAACAGTGATATGAACAGTGACGTGAACAGTGCCATGAATAGTGATTCGCTTCAGTAACTTGGTGCATGTTGATGAGTATATGCATTGGATTTTGGCCAGCACGACTTCTCAACTCAAGGGCGATTTGTATATCAGGTTCTACATTAAATTTACATCATTTAAATTGGTCATTCGGCATTGTAATGGTGGCTGTCATAAGGTAGCTGTAGATGCACATTTTATATCAGATATATAATACTCAGACTTTAGGAGTTGAAAAGCCAAGAGTCTTGGCGAATTCATGCTAGCATTGTACCTAAGGATTGCATTTTAATAAGGAGTAATAAGTTGGGAATCATATATTGAATGTAATGATCATTTTGATAGCATTGCCAGTTGTTTGACAAAATGTCAATTGGCTGTAGGTGTTGATTTATACTTGCATAAGTCATCTATTGCTTTTGGAAAATACAAAGACACTTGCATTTCATGCTATACTTGTAGTTTAATCATTTAGCATTTATTTCAAGGCACTTGCATCATCTTATGTTCCAATTTCATCAAGCAAAGCAAACTGAAATACAAAAACAGCAAGAACATACTGTGTATGCAAACTGTTTGACGATATTTCTTAAGCCAAAAATCAGTTACAAGAAGTCATTTTAAGCAAGGGATATTACAGTGGTATCAGAGCGGTTTCCTGCCATCCTTTGGGTTTGAAATCGGCTCCATTAATGCAACAAAGTGATAGGTATAAGAGGTATACAACTAGAGAAAAAAGGAAGCAAAAACAGTGGCCACAACCACCTGAATAGGACACTTTATCAGCTGCTTTAGCAGCAAGACAGCGAGAGGTTGGTTCATCCGGCACTATGGATGAAAGAGGTGAAGGTAGCCCTATCAGAAATAGAGGAAGAAATGATGAAGAACAGGAAGCACGTGAACTCTTTAGACAAATGGCTACGGGGCAGCAGTAGGTGGCAGATGCTGTGCGGGCATTTACTACAATGATACAACAAATGAACCTCAGAGAAGACGAAACCATCAACCGGATGATAATAGGAGTGTGGTTGGGACACCTAGGGCACAAGCATCTTCTCACATGGCAGATAGGCCTACACGTCCTACTTTTTTTAAGGAATGAACAAGAGGAGGAAAATGCAGAAGGAGAAGAAATGTTCGCGAATACTCTTATGGCAGCTAATGATGAATGGGAGTTATTGACACCACAGGTCAGGGAGCGCATGAGCTTTGATAGGTTTGTAAGTCAAAGAAGAGAACACTACAGGGGAAAGCAAGAAAAGAGACCGAGAAATCAAAAAATGATTTGATGTATGCCGCCAGCAGAGTTACATTGCCCATGTTTGATGGTAGTGGGAAGGTTACAGCTCAAGCCTGGATTCATAAGCTAGACATCCTCTTGACTCTTAGACCCATGACAAAAAGGTATGCAATAAAATATGCTACTTTTCACTTGGAGGGAGCAGCCCAGGATTGGTGGTATTATGGATTAGAGACATTGCATCATAATAGTATCACTTCATATCAAGAGTTTGTTGATGGATTGGTGGAACGCTTTGATAAGAGATCCAGAGACATATTTTAGAGACTTGGCACAGCTTAAGCAGACTAGGAGTTTGGAGAGTTACATTAGTGAATTTCAGAAATTATCAGTCATGGTCTCCAATATATCTGAGAGGAGATTGGTTGTGCTATTCATGGAGGGCTTATTGGAACCGTTGAGAGGATGGATAAAAGCTTTTGATCCCTCGACACTGCAGGAGGCAATGAAAAAAGCTAGGAGTATGGAACTTGCAACCCCTCAAAGTAAGTACTCATCTAAGGGATCCTCTTCATACCAGGACAGCAAGACATTTCCCAAGAAAAAAGAAACTCCAGACTCAAAGGGAAAGTCAGCAGCACCTTTAGATTGTGAGACATTCAATGATTTACGAAGGAAAAAGTTGTGCTTTTACTGCAAAGGACCTTATGATGCAAACCATGATTGTCCTTTAAGACCTAAGGCAAAGCAAACAGGATTATGTGGGCATTCTATGAGGATTCAGAATCGGACCAGCAATCTGATCAAGAGGAATCCAATGAGGAAAAACCTGATGATGAGACAAATAAGCATGAAATTGAGGCTGAAAATGTTGAGGAAGCAAATTTTCAAGAAGCACGCCTTACTAGCATACAACAAGAGGGCTCATTCAGGATGCGTGGGGTTTTAGCCGGACAAAAGATCATTACCTTACTCGATACAGGTGCCACGCATAACTTCATTGATGCTACGTTGGTTGAAAGGCGCAGAATTTGGATAGAGGAATTTGAGGGCATAAGAGTAAAATATGCTGATGGTATACACTTAAGTGTGACAGGATGATTCCAGGTCTTCCCATGCGACTGAATAACTTTGAGTTTAAGGCAGATTTTTATGTGGTAAACATGGGAGAAACCGACATGGTTTTAGGAATGAAATGGCTTCATGATATTGGGGAGTTTACCATTAACCTTAGGGAAATGGAGATGAGGTTTAAGGTGGATGGGAAGACTCATGTGCTAAAAGCCATCAGGGATACCAGCTGCAGGATGATATCTTTTAGAAAAATGGAGAGACTTATTCGCCATGACATGGTTGAGTGGGCAGCAGGGTGTATTCTAATGCCAACATAGGAAGAGAAACAAAAACCAGCCTATCAACCAGATATACAGGAGTTAAGGATCAAGCACTCCAAGGTGTTCAGTGATATTCCACTAGGCAGGCCTCCAGACAGAAGGATTGAGCACATAATAGAATTGGAGGGTGCTAAACCCGTGATGATCACTCCTTACAGACACCCCAAGCAGATAAAAGATAAGATTGAAAAAACAATTAAGGAGCTATTGGCTATGGGGCACATTAGGCCAAGCAAATCACCTTTTGCTTCAGCAGTAGTCTTGGTCAAGAAAAAGGACAGTACCCTTCGGATGTGCATCGATTACAGGGTGTTGAATAAGAGGACAATTAAGAACATGTACCCTATTCCTCGCATTGACGAGTTGATCGATGAACTTCATGGTGCTCGCTATTTCTCGAAAATAGATTTGAGATCAGGTTATCACCAGATCAGGGTCAAAGAGTAGGACATCGAGAAGACAACATTTAGGTGCCATTGTGGTCATTTTGAGTTTGTGGTTTTTCAGTCCACTATGAACAGGGTTTTTCAGTCACGGCTGAGGAAGTTTGTATTAGTCTTCTTTGATGACATTTTGGTATACGGTAGAACTTGGGAGGAGCATATCGCCTATTTGGATACAGTGTTGGGAATTCTTAGTAGGGAGTCCTTGTACGCCGAGGAATCTAAATGTGATCTAGGCATGACAGAGTTGTTATGCTTAGGCCATATCATCAGTGCAGAAGGTGTGCGTATGGACCCTGACAAAGTCAGAGCTATTATTGAGTGGCCTACACCTGAGAATCTTACTCAGCTTAGGGGATTTTTGGGTTTGTGTGGCTTCTACTGCAGATTTGTCAGTGGATATTCACGTCATGCAGCACCACTTATAGATTTAATGAAGAAAGGGGCATTTGTTTGGACACTTGAGGCACAGGAATGTTTTGAGAAATTTAAACAGTTGATGACTACTTGCCCAGTTCTTACCTTGCCAGATATCACTAGACCCTTTGAGCTACAATGTGATGCTTCGGGTGAGGGGATTGGTGCAGTCCTTATGCAGGACAAGCATCCGATAGCTTTTGAGAGCAGGAAGTTATGGGGTCCAGAGAGGAGCTACAGTATTTATGATAAGGAGATGTTGGCCATTATGCATGCATTGGCCAAATTCAGGCAATACCTTGTGGGCAACAAGTTTTGCATTCCACAAGTTTTGCATTAAGACAGATCATAACAGCTTGATGCATTTCCTAGGACAGCGAGATCTCAACGATCATCAGTAGAAGTGGGTGAGTAAATTGCAATCATATGACTTTGACATTACTTATGTCAAGGGGACTCAGACCGTAGTTGCTGATTCTTTGTCTCGCCGTCCCCATTTGAGCTCTACGGTGGAGATTTTAGAGGATTGGAGACACTTGATTATGGCAGAGTATGCCAAGGACGCATGGGCTTCTAGCATAATTGAGGGGTCAGTTTAGGAGGACAGGTACTCAGTTGTAAATGATCTTATCATTTACAAAGTTAGGATATTTTTAACCCCAGGATCGGAGATGAAGAACACAGTGATGAGGTCTTTTCATGATACACCTATGGCAGGGCATCCCGGGTACTTCAAGACTTACTGGTAGGTTCGAGAGCGCTTTACTTGGAAAGGGCTCAAGACAGATGTTCTTCGATATGTTTGAGTGTCCTGTTTGCCAGCAAAATAAATAGGAACATACATACCCTACAGGTTTACTTCAGCCACTTTCGATTCCTGATAGGAAGTGGGAGTGTTTATCCATGGATTTTATTATCAGTTTGCCGAAAACCCAGGGACGAGATTGTATTTATGTGGTTGTTGATCGATTAACGAAATATGCTCATTTCTTTCTGATCACAGCTACATATTCAGCTGCACAGGTAGCAGAATTTTTCTTCCATGAGATATTCAGGTTGCATGGGTTACCTCAGAGCATTGTTAGTGACAGGGATAGTCGGTTCTTGAGTCATTTTTGGCAGGAGTTATTTAGACTATGTGGGACAGAGCTTACTCCGAGTACCAGTTACCACCCACAGACGGATGGCTAGACAGAAATTGTGAATAAGTGGGTGGAGGGATATCTCAGGAACTACATTGCAGGGCAACAGAAGGGTTGGGTTAAGTGGATATACCTTTGTGAGTACTGCTACAATACCACTTACCATCTTTCGATTCAGATGACACCATTTATGGCCTTGTATGGTTATAAAGCGCCTAGTGTTTACCGCAATATTGTGTGTTTCACAGAATATGAAGTAAATAGAAATAAGTAGTAGTATAGTGCATCATACGAACATAACAGAATTACTCAGAACGGACCATTGTATTCATCATTGATTCATAGGAAACATTACAATGTTCATAACAACATACATATTTCATTATGATTCCAATGTCTGCATATCAACTATTGTCAAATCACCGATGTCTGACTACAATGCATTGACGACTTAAATACTCATGGCCAAGGTTGGTTGTGATGCCAACCATTGGTACCGACTCCAAACTACCCGACCCGTCGGTTGGTACCAACAACTAATTACATCATTTGTTTACTTAAACTATTTTGCTGTCTACATCTATCCCCCCCTCAAAATTGGTCGTCTTTTAGACGACATTCACATCAAAATGACAAAATTATGACAAAACTCATAAACATCTACTGAGAGTGGGGAGGTTGGGAAGACGTCCCTGGGTGTACTGACGAGGTTGGGGTGGCTAATCGTTGTTGTGCTTGTAGCTTCCTTGCTTCCTTAGTCCTTTGCCGCAATTGGTGTTGGGCCACTAGCTCTCGCTCTCTTGCTGCCTTCACCCTTGCTTGCACTCATTTTCTGTCAGACTTTCCCAGGTAATGGCTTCCATTCCTGTATCGGCACTTGATTTTTTTTTTCTTCTCCTCTGATGCAATCTTTGGCCTGTAGGATGCAATCTTCTTTCCTTTGTCCATGTTTTCCTGACTGGATGCTTACCCTTTGCACTCTAAGAGGAAAAAATAAAAAAATTTCTGTCCAACACTGTAACTGAGTGCTCGGGGTCCGGGATGGCCCTTTATGAGGCTGAAGTGGTGGGTACGTACGTCGTACGGATTTTTTTTGAAATTTTTTATTTTTATTTTTATTTTTTTTTGAAAAAAAAAAAAAATTGGCCCAGGTCGAACTTCGTACGGACTGCCTTCAAATTTTTTTTTATTTATTTTCTTTCGACATTTTATTTTTTTCGTCTTTTCCATGTCAAACTGAATCTGATTTGTCTATTTTTTCCTAATGGGGTCCACGTTCGATCTGCAACTCCCACTGGAATTGTTGTCTTCGAAAAAAATAAATTATCTGAATTTTGAACATTATTTTTTCTCTGTTGATTGTCACCGATCGCCAAAACATTGCAAGTCGACAGAAATACTCTATAGTCCTTATTCCTTCTGTATGGTCTCTTTCTGGCTGGTGCTTCCAATACGGGGTTCCCGTCGTTAGTTCCATCACTCCGATTCACCTTGCTTGCCAATGGCTCTTCATACCTGATCGCCTTGTCTGGTTCAACTTTATGTGCAAGTGCATCATCTATCTTGGCATCCTCTGTATATTCTTTCTGTGCCTCTCTGGTCGTCTTGTCTGTTCT
Source organism: Cunninghamia lanceolata (assembly GCA_027924645.1). Classification (NCBI taxonomy): domain Eukaryota; kingdom Viridiplantae; phylum Streptophyta; class Pinopsida; order Cupressales; family Cupressaceae; genus Cunninghamia; species Cunninghamia lanceolata. The sequence continues at coordinate 42,563,862 of BSBN01000809.1, read as the reverse complement.
TGGTCCACTATTTGCTCTGTTACTTCTGGCTGATTATTACCTTCCTCCCCTTTGTCACTCATTACTGGTTCCCTCTTGCCAAGTGATCGAGTGTTTGTCAATCCATCAAGTGCTTGATTCGTGAACAATGTTTCACTCGTCGGCCTAGAGTTGCCCAGACTTTCACTCGTCGACCTAGAGTTGCCCAGACTTTCATTCGTCGGTCAAGAGTTGCTGAGAGTTTCACAGTTGCTGAGTGTTTCACTCTTTGACCGAGTTTTGTCAAGAATTGCACTGCCATGACTTGCATTGCTAGGACTTGCACTACGAGGACTTGCATTGTTCATCAGAGAGCTCTCGTCGACTTCTTTTATTGAAATCATATTACATTCCGGTTGAAAGAACTCGTAATCTTCCATCGGCCAGTGGAAGAGCCCACTGAAGGAATTAGTTTCATCCTCAGAACATTCTTGCAATTTTAATACTCCTTCCTCATCAGGTTCCATTGGCCCTCTGCCAACTGACTCCCCTCCGTCTGAATCGGAATCCGATGCTAGTTCCTCACTTATAGCCTGTGTTCTCAAATCTATGACAATCTTCTTACCTTTGTTTTCTATTGACAATGTGTTCTTTTTCCAGCTATGGTTGGCCTTGGCGGCTATTAGCTACCCTCGGTCGAGTAATGCATCGTAAGACGCATTTTGTGCTGTTATGACTACAAAGTTTAATCGAAAGAGTTGGGTGCCAATCCTTACTTTCTGAGCCATTAGCACTCCCTGCGCTTTAATTCCGTGCTGGTCTGCTCCCAATAACTGAAAATTTTGTGGCCATAGTGTAGGTTTCCCCAAGCACTTCCATGTATCTTCTCTCAGCACATTCACTCCCGATCCACCGTCGATTATTGTGTTCGTCAGGTGACATCCACCGATTTCCATGTGTACGACGGTTGGATTCTTGCCATTGTTAATGGGCAACAGTCTCGGATCGACGACTTGTTCTCCTTCTGGTGGTGGCTCCACTATGACATCTTCATCCTTTGTTTGCCCTTTTGAGTTCCCTTCCATCGCCTTTGAGATCGCCACCCTCAGTTGCGACATGCTCTGTAGAAGATGCGCTATTTTGACCGATATAGTGGTTTGCAGCACCTGATTCACGATACTTTTGTCTGACTCTGGTCGTATGGCAGTTGTTCTTCTGTTCTTTCCTTCCATTTCCATTGCCATCTCTACTTCTTTCCTAGCCTCTCGAAGTCTCTCCTTCTCGATTCGGGGATCTGGATACGTCGCCTTTGTCCATTGTGCTCGGGTGACCGCCAGGATCTCTTCATCATTCTCCTTGAAATTGATTAGGTTCACCCCTTTTTGCTTCGGGCAATCTTTTTCTTCATGATCTTCAGGCCCACACCACTTGCATAATGCATTTATTGTGTTCTGATTGTTGTTCGGGCATTCTCTTGCAAAGTGCCCCCACTCGTTGCATTGCCGGCATTGTATCATTGGTCGCCCCTTGCTGTCGTACTGCAATCTGTTTCTCGGACTTCTATTGCTTTGGTAACCTCCAGGGGATGCATGGCTATTGTATTGGGGCTTTGGTGGTGTGTTTGGCAGTGTTGACGGTTCTCCTTGAGTGAAGAGTACTTGCGTACCCCTTGCTTTTAGATTGTATGGGCATTCCTTGATGGAATGTCCCATCACCTAGTAGATGTCACAAAACAATTTTTTCAGACAATTTGCCTTTGTATGACCTTCCCCCTTGCAATCTGTACACCACAGTTCTCTGGCTTCCCTCGTACTCTCCTTGTCGGCCTTCAGTTCTTTCATCATTCCCATCATGTCCTTCCTGAGTGCTTGCACAGTCTTGGACTCACTGTCGCTATTGTCATCCGTACTCTCCTCGTCGTCCGTCTTCCTTTTCCCTCGGAAGGATATTTTATTTTCACTCTATATCCATCGCTCGATTGTACGCTTCATCGTATGACGACGGAGGCACAACTTTCATTTTCTTTCTCAGCGATGGGCACAACCCTTCGATGAACCATCGCTTCTTCAGCCCGTTGGCCAGCTGAGTCTCTAGTTTTCTCAACAATTCTTTCAGTCTCCGGTTGTAGGTTCGCATGTTCTCGTGCTTCCCTTGTTTTGTACTGTAGATCTCCGCTACAATTTCACTGTCATCCCTCAGAAATTTGAATTCGTCTTGGAATGCCTTCTTAAGTAATCTCCATGATGCCTTGTGTGCTTGGTCCAACTCTGTGTACCAGTCGATGGCACTATCTCTCAGTGTCGCTGGAAATGCTTTCAGCCAGTAGTCCACATCATCTTGCCCATTGGCTATCTAAATCGTCTCGCACGTCTTACAGTGTTGTACTGGATCTTCTGACCCATCCCCCGTAAATTTTGGTAGCTTCTGCCTCTCGGCTGGCGGAGTCACCATTCTTCCCCGATGCCCTCCTTGTGCGTTGGACCTGACTGGACTGGTTCTCGCAATGTCCCGGTGCGTCACTTGCACTCTCGGCCACGTTCGAGTTTTCCCCGCGTCCTCTGTCAGCGTCCTCTACACCTTGAGTCTCCTCGGGTTCGTTCTGATACTCCCTCTGCCCTAGGGTCTTAGGCTCAGATCTTCCAACTCTTGGCCCTTTGTCGTCCAATATGGATAACTCTCCGATGCGGCGTATGTTGTTTTCAATTTCTTCTGTCAATTCATTTTCATTCCCTTTTTCTTTATTTGTTAGCGGTGTCTTGAAAATTCCTTCATCGGCATGATGATGTTCATTGACAATTTGTCTCAGTATTTTCCTTCGTTCTTCTTGTTCCTTTAATCTCAATGATCTTCGTGTTCTTTCCTCTGGTGTTTCATGCCCACTTGGTACTCGGTTCTTATCCTTATTGAGTTGTATGGGCATTAATTACTACTCGGGTGAGGAGATGGTCGACCTCTTGGTCGACATGCAATTGATCCCAAATGACCGATTGAGGGATCTCTTGTCTGAGAGCCTCCCTCAGTATGTGGTCCTTCAACGAGTTTTCCCACAAATTGCAAGGTCTTCCGTTAGAGCGTCTTCACGATCCTCGTTTGCTTGTACTGGCTCTTCGGTCGACTGCCCCATCACGACGCCATCTTCATTGTGTTTTTTCGACCCTGGTTACACCCGACGGTTTGCTTGTTTCTGACGATGCCACTTGTCCGATGGTTTCTGACGACTCAACTTGTCATCGACAGCCAACTTGTCATCCGATGGTCTCTGACGACTCAACTTGTCATCCGATGGCCTCGGACGACTCAACTTGTCATCGACTTGTCACCCGATGGCCTCGGATGACTCAACTTGTCACTCGATGGCCTCGGACGACTCAACTTGTCACCCGATGGCCTCGGACGACTCAACTTGTCATCGACATCCGATGGTCTCCGACGACTCAACTTGTCATCCGATGGCCTTAGACGACTCAACTTGTCATTGACTTGTCACCCGATGGCCTCGGACGACTCAACTTGTCATCGACTTGTCACCCGATGGCCTTGGACGACTCAACTTGTCATCCGATGGCCTCGGACGACTCAACTTGTCATCCGATGGCCTCAGACGACTCAACTTGTCATCGACTTGTCACCCGATGGCCTCGGACAACTCAACTTGTTATCGACTTGTCACCCTTGACCCGTTTTCGAACTGGCAATGACACCAAATGTTTACCGCAATATTGTGTGTTTCACAGAATATGAAGTAAACATAAATAAGTAGTAGTATAGTGCATCATACGAACATAACAGAATTACTCAGAATGGACCATTGTATTCATCATTGATTCACAGGAAACATTACAATGTTCATAACAGCAACATACATATTTCATTATGACTCCAATGTCTGCATATCAACTATTGTCAAATCACCGATGTCTGACTACAATGCATTGACGACTTAAATACTCATGGCCAAGGTTGGTTGTGATGCCAACCGTTGGTACCGACTCCAAACTACCCGACCCGTCAGTTGGTACCGACAACTAATTACATCATTTGTTTTTAAACTATTTTGTTGTCTACAACTAGTTTCCTTGACTTGTTGATGAGTGACAGTAGAGTGCCTAGTGCAGGAGATATGTTACAGGAGAACCAGGATATTATGAGAGCTCTTCGGGAAAATATCCAAAAGGCACAGAATCAGCACAAGCAGTATGCTGATCAGAAGAGAGTTGAGTGGTCATTTGAGGTTGGGGATATGGTGTATCTGATGTTACAGCCCTATCGACAATCCACTCTCAAGAAGAGTGGTGCAGAGAAGCTCAAGCCGCATTATTATGCCCCTTTCAGGATTATCCGGCGAGTTAGTGATGTGGCTTATGAGTTAGAATTACTGGCAAACAGCAGAGCACACAATATTTTCCATGTGTCACGCCTCAAGAAGGCATTAGGTCATCGCGTGGTTCCTTCTGCTACCTTAGCACCCTTGGATGATGAGGGGAAGTTGATTCTGGTGCCTGAAGCTATTTTGGATGTTCGGGAGAGGCAGTTACGGAGACGGATCATCAGAGAGTACTTGATCAAATGGAGGGATTTACCGGTTGAGGATGCCACTTGGGCAGGCGAGGAGATTCTTCAGCATCCAGAGTTGAGATTGCTTGGGGACAAGCAATTTCAGGAGGGGCGGACTGTAATGTCCCCTTCCTAGGTGACTTTCATGATGAGTAATTTAGCCTTTATCTCTCGAAAGCTAATTTACGAAATAAGGGAGATATTATTAAATTAATTATTTTATAAGGTTATTACTTAATTTTAAATCAAAAGGTAACCTTATATTTAATTAATTTAATATAGTGACTTAAAATACACATATCATTAAAGTCACTAAAATAAAATAATAAGATTTTTCTAGAAGCCTCTTGAAGTGGGATTAAAAAAAGTATAAAGGAAGGGGCAAGGCAAGCTTCCATGCATCCGATTATTGTCATTTGAATTTGATGAGTTTTGTAGAGCAAAGGGTTTCTGCATATTGTCTACTTGGTCTTTGGGAACGAAAACTCCCATAGATTAGCATAACTGAGGTGGTGAAATATCCTCCGAAGGGTTGCAAATTGGAAGGGATACTTCAGTCCTTTCATTTGTGCTTAAATTTGAAGTATTAACCAAGGGTTTGGAGGTATTAATTTGCAGATCATAAGTTTTGTTAGTTGCTACAGTGACGTGAACAGTGACATGAACCGTGCTGTGAACAGTGATTCGCTACAGTAACTTGGTGCATGTTGATGAGTATATGCATTGGATTTTGGCTAGCACGACTTCTCAACTCAAGGGCGATTTGTATATTAGGTTCTACATTAAATTTACATCATTTAAATTGGTCATTCGGCATTGTAATGGTGGCTGCCATAAGGTAGCTGTAGATGCACATTTTATATCATATTTATAATACTTAGACTTTAGGAGTTGCAAAGCCAAGAGTCTTGGCGAATTCATGCTAGCATTGTACTTAAGGATTGCATTTTAATAAGGAGTAATAAGTTGGGAGTCATATATAGAATGTAATGATCATTTTGATAGCATTATAGTATGCATGCCAGTTGTTTGACAAAATGTCAATTGGCTATAGGTGTTGATTTAAACTTGCATAAGTTATCTATTGCTTTTGGAAAATACAAAGACACTTGCATTTCATGCTATACTTGTAGTTTAATCATTTAGCATTTATTTCAAGGCATTTGCATCATCTTATGTTCCAATTTCATCAAGCAAAGCAAACTGAAATACAAAAACAACAAGAACATACTGTGTATGCAAAGTGTTTGACGATATTCCTTGAGCCAAAAATCAGTTACAAGAAGTCAGTTTAAGCAAGGGATATTACACCATCATGATAGAAAACAATATATTTTTCAAGAAGAACGCACGGCTCTTGTCGGAGGTCTCATGCAAACCCTTCAGATGGTCCCAAATTTCCTTTGTTTTTCCAGCCGGAATTTGAGGTAGCTGATCATCTGTGACTGAAAGCTTAATGAGCATCATTGCTTCACGGTTCTGCTCGTCAAACTTGTCCTGGTCTTTACCCGCCGTTGCAGGACGAGTAGTGTTGCCTAGAATCATTTGATCGAGACAGCGATATTCAAAGATGGTCATCATTTGCTGCTTCCAGGTATTATAATTTTTGTCGTTGAAACGCTGACTGCCCTCCAACATAATGTTGGTCAAAGAAGCCATCTTCATGTTTTTCAATGCACGAAAAATGATGAGCTGAGAAGACGCTGAATGCATGAAGCCCGAGGCACAGATTCCAATGCACTGTGGCAGGTATAGGTACAAATTTCGAACCCTAGCTGCCAAAAAAAAGATGAAAACTGCACAACAAACGAGGCACGGAAAATGAAGCACCCAGAAAAATCCGAAGGCAACCCAAAAAAGGTCTCGAAAAAACCCATCAAGAATCTATGATCAGAATAATTTTTCAGCTTAAAACTAAAGGTATAAACCCTGACCGATTTCACAGAGACCCTAGACGGCCATGAAAATGTAGAGAAACAAAAAAAAAAAAAACTGAGAACGTGGTTTTCTAAGCTAGAAAACACGACCAAGAGATATGAAGATCTTCAGAACACAACACAAGGAGTAATCGCGCCTAAGAAAGAACCAAAAAAGCGTCCAAAGAATCTTCAAAAATGCGGACAAAAGGGCATAAAAAAACGCGTTTTGAATCTCTGCAAGATCGCAAGAAAAAGATAGAAGAAAAATGCGACCTCTTTTCTACACAAAGAGTCGAGAACCCTAGACGCACGAGCTTAGGAAGGTCGGTCACAAAAAAAAACGCGACAAAAAACGTGTTTTCAAAATCGTGCGCCCAGAAGTGATCAAATTGCTTGCAGAAGAAAACTGATTTTTCTGAGGGAAAGCATAACACTATTTTAGTAGAAAGAAAACACGAATTTTCAAAAACAAGAGTAATCAATTTTCCCCTGGCTCTGATTTCTATTCACAAAGAAAGAAATTTACATATATATACTGAAACGATGTTTCTATAATGAAACAATCGTAAACAGAACAAGAAAATAGAAACTATCTAAAAAGATACAATATTGAGCATTCACAAAATAATTCTAATTATTCTAAAACTCCCTAACAAAACCACCGACCCTAAAGTTAGAGGCAATAGAAATAACTAAGTATTAACTTAACTATGTTCACATCTCAATCTTATTTCCCTTCTAATCCTCAACCATGGATGGGGAATTACTTGTCTAGGGCACGCTAAACCTTCTCCAATGTAATTGGGATGGGATTACTCTGCCTCTCCCTAACAAACCTTGTCTAGGGTGCACTAAACCATCTCCAATCCTATTGGGATGGAATTACTCCGCCTCTCCCTAACAAACCTTGTCTAGGGTGCACTAAACGATCTCCAATCCCATCGGGATGGAATTACTCCGCCTCTCCCTAACAAAACCAACCTATCCTACGGTTGCAGGCAATAGAAGTAAATAGGCAATGAGATGAACATACTATTACTTTATATATATATATATACATGTCTAATGATAATCTTTCCATTATTTGTCATTACTTACTATATGGCATTCATCATAATAGACATAGGGTTAGGTACATCATATCAAGTATCTAATTCTTGCCTTTGTATCCTTGGAGATTTAGTGTTGACTATAGTAGTATGAATTTAGATCAACGATATATCTATATTCCCCTTTTGAATATTTATGTTTCTACTTAATTCAGAAATATGTTTTCTATATTTTCTTTCTCATTCCTTCTAATATATTCCATTTACTAGATCTGAATATCTATTGTTTTCTCTGCATATTTATACTTGTATATCTGCTCTTATATTCAAATGATATTCCTTACACCCCTTTTCCCAATTCTGAGATATATTCTTTTTATCTCTATACAGTTCAGAAATCCTTCCTGTTCCTTGATCCTTTTATATTTCTGCATAATTTAGAAGTTTGTTCTTTGTTCTCCCATCGTCTGCAGATCTGAATATTATTTCATATATTCCAACTGATTTCTCCTTCATATTCTATGCTGCCTTTTTTAAGACTTATACCTTGTATGTCCCATCTACTCACTTTTTCTCCCTACTTATTTCTTTCCAAGGGAGGTGATAAAGCAAGAGACACATGAAACGATACACCACATCCCTTCTAAATCGTACTAACAAACCTTGATTTCTGCCTAAGCGCTGCCTTATCAATCGATATGTATTTCCATAGAAGAGTGCCCCATCACCTTACCCCTCTTGCATTCCTTCTATCATAGTAATTATAACATTCATGCAAGAATCCACATTAATGCATAATAAACTAATCAAACTCATAGTTGCAAACAATCATATCAGTGATGCATAATGAATTATGAAGGTGACATATAAATGATATTGTGCATGAACTATTGATGATGCATAAACTATTAATCAGATTTAGACAACATCCTATATAAACACTCTACCACAATTATATGGACTCACAATCCTCTTTTAGGTCTGCTCTCAAATATACTCCTGGCTGTTATCTCTATCAAGAAATATCAGAAATTGTAATATATATTTTATTCCATCAGATGTATTCTTATTTCCTCTTCTCTCCTTACATATATTAGAAATGTATATTAAAACTCAGAGTTATATTCTTCTTCATATTCAGTAACATATTCTCTTCTTTCTTCCTTTAGATCTGCTCATAGATCAGAATTATTATTTTTTTGGATTGCCTCTCTGTCTCCCGAAAATAGATTATTACTTCCTATATATATCTTTACATCATCATGATGAGAGACACCCCTTTGAGAGGGTGATGTCTCTTCAAGGTTGATCGCAGCCTTTCCAAACAGACCGCTGCCTTTATATCATGCCTTTTTGAAGTCCGATTGTCTTATACAGTCATTGCTCATATTAGTTTCAAAGTAATTGCTGCCTGCTGTATTTAATCACTGACTTTGAAATGTATTTTATGTAAATATATTTATTAATATATATTTAAATGATTCTAATAGTATTAAATTATTAATACTTATATTTGTTTAGTTATATTTATTTTATAATATAATATATCTTGTCAATCAAAGATAATATATTATTTAATATTATTTATTAAGTATTATATATTATATATGTTTATATATATATATTATTCAAATTGATGATGGAAGGGACACTGCTAACACCATATTTCAAGAAAGCAATTTCATTGTTTATCATGATGTTTCAATCTTTAATTTAAACAATGCCTTAACATCGGGACATCACAATTGGTGAGAGTTTTCACTTGGAGCACTTGACAAAGGAGGTGTTTTTGGTGATTTCTACCATTCGTACATGGTCTGATTTTTGTAACAGCAGTCTGCAAATTAATATCAGTTTCAGATCTGAGGATTGTTTTGCATTTACAACAGGGTTTCATCATCAACTTTGCTTCACAAGTGCACATGACCCTCAATTTCCCATCCATATAACTACATGTAGTTTCCTAGTGTGTATTGCTGAGTGGATCAGATGTCTTTGAAGGGCATGCACTATGCATAAATGCATGCAACTCCTGATTCTCTAACCCAAATCTTATGGAGCAATCTTTGGTGCAAATGATTGGGAAGTCAGATTTTAGTGCTTTTCATTTATGATGCATAAATGGATACGACCTCCAATTTCATGATTTGTTAAAGGAATTTGATTTTAGTGTAATCAATGGGAAATTCGACCACTTTGCACGGAAAGACCAATTCCTTGACTCATTTCCAAGCATCCAATGTCTTCAAAGCAAATGATTGGGATAGGTGGACTTTGTTGCACCTTATATACTTGCAGAGGGGTACCCGGTACACAACCCTTGATCTAAAATTTTTATAAGGCAAATGGTTGGAAAAATTGGACTTCCATATCTCCTCTGCATCATTCAAAGTTGTGTGTGCCTCTTGAAAGTCTAGTTGGATGTATTGAAGAAGGTTTATGCGTGTAAAAGGCCTGGCTAATCAGACTCCTTTACACTCTTTACATAACACAAATATGCATGGTGTCATGATTCTTAGACCCATCTTACTAACGTATAAAGCATGCACGAAAACCTTCCACACCGAGTGGAGATTATTCAATGCAGTTGGTCTGAATTGGTGGACCTCTATGCACTATCTAAATCTTACATGAATGCATGGGGACTCCAATTTTCTAACCCCAAACAAAGGAAATGCAAAAAATCAAATACAAATTGTAAGTGCCAAAAACACTTACACTTGTGTGGACCAATGGGATTGGTTGCCCCATCCACCACCTTTTTCTCTTTCCAAAAGCACTTACACTTGTTCACTCCAATGGCACTGGATGCCCCGTTTGTTGAAGTCACCAAAAGGACTCACAGGAGCAAGAATTTTCTGCAACACAAATTACCCTTCACACAAGAGAGAAGCAATAAAAATGCTATAATGCCAATACTGGTACAATAGAATCCAATGCAATGGAATAAAATGTACATAGAGAATCCTTGTATATATAGGCAAGGGTGAGACAGAGAACACCATGTGATTATGTAATGTCCCTTATCGGAAATATGCAATATTTTTTGTATTTCCCAGCTACGACAACAGACACTGATGCCTTTCAGTCTGATAAAATCTGCAACTTCCTCATACTGAAATTACCCTCTATGATGTCCTCTTCTTGAGTTTTTATGAACGTGCAATTTTCTTGTAATTTCAGAATTGGTATGAATGAAGAAAATACGAACATCACTTCTATAACCCTTGCTACTTAGCTGCAAACTGAGTGTTTAGTCCCTCAATACTATGATACTAAATGCTGAATGAGCTGTTAATGGATTGCATAAGCAGGAACAGCATATAAAAGACAACCAATGGATAGACTCCCAATGTTAATACTGTGAAAGAATTCCCAATCGATCTCCTACGCTTTCAACAATTAATATAAGGCAGTACCAGTATTGTTCACACTATGTGCTTGTATGCAGTATTTACAATCAACGCCTCCTTAGTACGGTCCCACCAAGTGATATGTTCAAGCTTCAAGCTGTACAGAAATTATGCTGACTTGGTTATAGGTACGGAAGTCACCAGAATGCTGCAATCCCAGATTAACAGATTTTGAAATAGTGCGGGACCCACTTGGTAAGGCAGGCACCAATACCATTCAATTGTCCTAAATACCAACTTCCCTCTCCAAAAAAAGTGGCGCTGAAATCAGATTATAATATTTCAAATGATAAATAAAATAGTAACTAAAGCAATCAGCAGACGAACAAGAGACAATGGGGCCCACGTGACAGCTTTTGTCCCCTATACAATAATGGATCTTCAAGGGCTTACGGTTGTCTCCTAGGCAAGATAGACAATACTTAGTGTGAAAGGTTGCTTCCCTATTTATGTACGGCACTCCAAATGATCAGCGATTCAATTGGTATATGTGAGACTAGCCCAAAATGAATATAATCATGCTGCTAACAGCCCAGCGCAAGTACAGAAATATGGTACGGCAGGAATATCAAAGTAAACATGGCTGGAAATTCACATATAATGATTTCAAAATATCATAACCTCTGAAAATACCACCATATATATGTCAAAATGTCTCATGATATTCAGAACAACAGCCCCATAAATATACAAAATGTAACATGGATGAGTTTCAAAATCAGCAATACTTGATAAACCTCGAAATGTGAATATGGGCAATGCCCTAATACAAATCTGATAACAAATCTCCACACTCTCTGTAACACCAAACCTTAGAACCCCAATGACTTCAACAATTTGCTTGCAAATCCAAATTCGACAATCACCAACAACTCAATTGTGATTTTTGAATGAAACCGCCTCCAATGAGCGAGAGGGTTTTCGTCCTCAAGCTGGCTTCGGTTGCCGAAGGGTTTCGGTCTTCTGATCACTCGCACCAAGGGTTTTCGTCATCAAGTTGGTTTCGGTTAGCGAAGGGTTTCCGTCTTCCGATCACTCACACCAAGGGTTTTCGTCCTTGATTGTTGAAAACTCTAAATTGGAAGAAATAATCGAAAATGATAAATCGGATGATTTGCTTGACGCCTTTGTCCTTTTATAGTTGCCTTTTTCAGGTACTGTATTTATTTTATTTTTTATTTCAAATTTATTTTCCCTCCAAGTATTAAAATACTTTTTGAATTACATCCATAGGTCTTCTTTTAGAATTACATTTTTTAAAAAAAAAAAAATGTGCTTGGTAAACTTTTAACATAATCGGCGATGCTGGTGCGACACGCCCTCCGGCTCCACGCGAATGCTTTTGCCTGGAGCAATGAATCGGTGAGGCCACAACATGAGGGACTTCATCCCCTAGCAAGAACACTTCAAACCTACGAGCTCGTTGGCCTAGTGAAGGCGTAAAGCCTGCGAGCTCGTTGGCCTAGCGGGGGTTTGAAGTTTGAACTCTGGTGGCCGCCACTACAATCGGGCGACTTAACCACTGAACCATGCCCTTATTGGCTTCTTTTAGAATTACATTTGCGTAAAGTGTTAAAAACACTTTTTATTACATAGGACCTATAATAATATAAAGTGATTGGACCCAATTTTATTAATTTTTAATAATAAAAAAGGGGACATGACAGATTATGCAAGTCTCATGATCACATGACTTGAGACAAAAAATAAATGCTCTAAGTAAACTTAACTAATTAGGTGCAAAAAGGACCCAAAAGAGAAATTGGTTAGGGAATAGACCCGTTCACACCAACGCTCACCCTTAAGTGCAACTTAGGGAGGAAAGAAAAGATAAATTTTGTTTCAAAGATGGGTCCTTACAAAAAGGCTTGATGAGGTACCTTGTACAAAAGATCTCTCACAAATGAAGAAAAGGAGAAAAACTTGTAGGAAAAAACACTTCCCCAAGAAAGAGAAAACATGAAAAGAAAGCATGTGAAGTAAGGACTCAAGATGACCTCCCAAGGACAACTTCCTTCATCCCAAGCATCTATCACAAGCAAAAATAATAAGCCGATGCCAAAGGCTTAGTGAAGATGTCCGCAACTTGCTCCTTAGTAGGCAAATACTCCAAACTGAGAACATTTTGGATGAGTTGCTGAATGAAGTGCATGTGGATCTCAATATGCTTAGTTTGGTAATGCTCCATTGGGTTAGGTTTATGTGTATGTCGCTTTGATTATCACACCAAAGAGTAGTGGGGTGATCAAGAGGAAAGCCAAACTCCATCATCAATTGGTGAAGCCAAAGAACATCTTGGCTAGCAAGAATTGCACCTCAATACTTGGCCTTGATAGATGATAGTTTAATAGCTATCTACTTCTTGCAAGACCATGCAATTGGACTGGAGCCAAGGTAGTAGACAAAACCAGAAGTAGACTTCCGATCATCAACATCACCAGCCCAATCTAAGTCAGTGAAGCCCACAATTTGAGAAACTCTTGATGTGTAGTGAATGCTAAAATGTGAAGTGCCCTGGATATACTTGAAGATGCACTTGGCTGCCTTCCAACTCTCATGAGGATCTAGAGAGAAATGAGAGACAAGACCAACTGCAAAGGAAATATTAGGACAATTGTGTCAAGTACAAATACTACCGATACAATGTAGCATCAACTTTGGCTGTAGTGCAATTGGTAGACAGTGTGACACCTGGCTGAAATGGAGTGGGGGAAAGCTTGCAATCAACCATGCCAGATCTTGGAAGCAAATCAAGAGCATATTTATATTGAAAAATTGAGATCTCCTTAGAAGATAGAAGAATTTGAAGACCAAGGAAGAAGCTCAATAATCCTAGGTTTTGTCATGATAGCAATAAACACCAAGAGAGCAAAAAGATAATAGGCACTTAAATTGTGCCTTACACCCCCTTCCCACCCACCTGTAATGTCCCCTTTTAGCAAGCCCAAATTTTCGGAACCTTGCAAACAAGTTCAACTTGTAAAAGAGCACATTAGTATACAAATCATTTCATCATGTTCACATAAATTGTTAACAATAATAAACTCTAACTATTTCATATCCTTTCTAACCATATATCCATGTTCATGATCTATCTTATATCAATAATCACACGAGTCATGGACATACCTCAGGGAGGACGTTCGTGATCCTACCCATTAATCAGACCACTCACCTAATATGAGAGGGTGGAATAAGGTTTCCAAGACCCACGGCCGTAGGCCCAAGGCTTCACCTCACACCCGGAGGTACTTCACTCTTGGCTCAGAGGGGCTTATAGCCAGCTCGAGGTTCACCTACCGTTAGGCCATTAATATTATCTAGGTCCTACGCAACTATAGGGTCAAGAACTTCATGCTGCACCCGGCAATACTTCGTTCTTACCCTAGTCTAAGAGCTTCATGCTACACTCGGCAATACTTCGCTCTTAGCTCTGAGGGGCAATGACTTGCCAGCTCGAGTGCTAGACACTAGATTCCTTCTGACCACCAGTGTCATACTAATAAGGTTTGTAGGTGGATTAAGGGGAAGGCTACTAATCCTAGCCCGGTACTCCATGGTCATGTTGATGGCTTCTTAAGGATGATTTCATAATCAATCTCTTTATAGAACATACTTATTATTCTAGGCATCATGCCTTCTATTTAAAAATTCACTTTCTTGGATATTCAATAATTACTAGTATATTGATATTTCCCCTTGAATGCATATTTCATTAGATGTTTACTCTACTATTATTAACTTTTCCTAATATGAGATTATTAGAGCTTCCTAGCATTCAATGGATTATTCACAACATTCATAACCTTATTATTTATATTTTACAAGTTATAAATTGAACAAGTAAATATAACTTCTTACAAATCATAAATTGAATAAGTAAATATACTTATTTACTTACCTGCTGTAGATTTGCCTGGGATTCCTTACCTATGCCACCGTAATATAATTTTTATTGCATTGTTGTTGCCGTTTATATATTTTATAATATATATTTCACACCCCTTTCTCCCATTGTACTTCCTTATGCCTTTTTATATATTTCCAAGGGTTTATCGTGGGTAAAAGGATATACCCGTTCCAACGGTTGCGGCATTAATTTAGTTAACAAGGATACATATTAATAATGTTTGTTTGTTTTTTTTATTATTATTTATTAAGGTGATCGCCGGTGTCAACCAACTTAATCGCTGCACTTATAAATATCCTTCTTCCTTACATATTAAGGAGTGATATTATTTTGAATTATACATATATATATAATATATTATATTATATATAGTATATTATTTATATAATATACTATATATTATATTATATAGTATATTGTTTAAAGTATATTATTTATATAATAGATATAGTATAAATAAATACATTTGTTATTAAGTATGGGTAGCTCTTTTATCTTGTTTTATTCACAAGCATATATTGTGGGATAATGTTTTTGTCTTATTAGACTTTTATCTCTATATTTTTGAATTTGACCTTTTGTTTAACCGTATTACTTTGCCTTATTCCAAATTACGTTACTTTCTAACTTTAATGGATAAGACTCTTCATTAGTATTTGTAATATTTATTTTTCTATATAATAATATATCTTATTAATTATTGACATAAATATTATATTAAAATATTTATATTTATAATATATCTAGTTAATTAAATATATATATTTCATATATTTTATAATATTTAAATATTTATATTTATAAGATATTTAATTATATTAAATTAATAATATTATTTATTAAATAATACATAATAATATATTTTAATTATATTAGTTTATATAAGGCTAATTTATTATTTAAATAAACAATTCAATTATAAATCACCCCACCCCAAAAAAAAAGGTATTAGTGTTGTAATTGGAACCACCTAGCTAAAAACAATGGGCACTTATGTGCGATTTTTACAATGGATAAGCTTAAATTGTCCATTTATAATACATGTTAATTTTACAAATTTTAGAAAAAATGCTTGCCAAACAAAAAACTTAGAGGTTACAAATAGATTTCTTGCAATTTTTTGATAAATTATTACTTTTTTGACAAAATTTGACCCTCAGAGTAAAAGTTATACTCATTGCCAAAAAAGTGCAATAAATGGCTTCAAATAGAAAATTTTGATACTTGGAGCAGAGTTTAGAAAATTCACTTGGGCCATTGTGAAGTGCTTGGAAGAGATTTCCAATGCCTATAAGAAGTTAAAAAATTTACACTATGGGTGAGAGTTACGGCCTTAAAAAAAATGCCCCCCAAGGGCTAAAAGTAAACCCTAGTGGACTACTGGGGTGGCGTAGAGGCCGCACTGCTGGCTGAGTGGAGCACAAGCAGCAAAATTGAGTGGCACTGCCTATAGGATCCTCTTGGATAGAGTGGCCACCCTAAGGTGTCACGGTTCGGTGGAGGTTTCGGATATGGGTCAAGGTGTGGTAGTGGAACCTGTAGAGTGGTGGTGGCAGTTGCGTAGGGTTTAATCACTAGTGGGTTGGGCATGACAAGGGGCTCCCCCTACATGAGCAGGGGCTTCAAACAATGTTGATTGCATAGTTGGCAGGGCTCACATCAAGACAACGCTTGTGCGACAATTGATGAAAAACATACCATGCTAAAAGAGGACATGTGGTAGTTTTGGAGGGTGGGAGTCGAGGCTTTGGCTTTTCCTCTTCTTTGAGACAAGCGTGAAGGCAGAAGGCTGAAAGGCCAAAGTCCGCCTAAGGTTTTAAAGAATATTCTAAGTGAGGCAGACTTTGGGGGTCGGAGTTGTATTTTCTCTTCTTCCTTTTGGAAGGCGAGATAGCGAAGGCCCGAAGGCCGAAGTCCGATAGGGCTAATATTATACTAAGTGTTGAAGTCATTGGAGTCAAGTGTTTTCTCCTTCTCATTCAAGGTGCACAAAGCAAGACAGAAGGCGGAACTTCGAAAACCCGAAGTCCGACAAAATCAAAGTGACTAAGGCAGAAAGGAACAAAGGCAGAGGGTGGAAGGCCGAAAGCCTGAGGTTCGAAAATCCAATTTTTCGGAAGTTGGCTTCCTGGCCTTCCAGACTCCTCCAACCGCCTGGAAACATGCCAACTACTTTCGGGGACACCATTAATGAGAAGTGGGTGTCCGAATTCAATGCTTTTAATGCAGTTGGTAGGGTGGTCGAGGATTTTGGCGCCCAATTCTTTCTTAGACATGTATGTGAAGGCTATAAGTAGAAGATCGAAGCTCTTTTTAAAGTGGTTGGCCACTAAACCAATTGTCTGGTCTGGAAAACGCCTAAGGATGATTTTAGGGCATCAAGCAGAGAAAAATGTCTAGGCAGTGAATGAAGGAGTGCGTTTGATACAACGTAGGAAGGATTGTAATGCACATTTTCATGCACTGGTATGTCTCCATGGCTGTTTGTAATAACTCAGGGGAATGCATTGTCGCAACTTTGTATTTTGCCTTCACCACATTTGCTAGTGCGACTGTAATGGGATTTGATAATGTATGACAGCATTTAAATCAATACAAGCTTTGTGTTGGGTCATTTCTCTATTGCAAGTGGGTTATTATAGTTTGGCTTTGGATAAATAAGTATGCCTAGTGCATGAAGTGTAATCTGAGAAATATATGTGAATATATTTTAGTTTTCTGTTGATACTGGTTCAACCCATTTCTTTCCTCTTTATTGTTTATGACTTAGTTGCCCAATGGAATAGGCACCAGTCCATATTGGGGATGAATCAATCGTCTTTTCAATCAAATCCTCATCCTGATAGCTGTAGGAGTAGGAGTAGGTTTAGTTTAGGGTTCTACATGCTATTCATGGTTTTGTTCTATAACCAGGGATAAATTTGAAGCGATGCAAAACTGTTGTAATTATTAGTAAATCATGAATATGTATGCCTGCACTATGTATCTTGTGTATTTGAAGTTAAGAGGAGTCATCTTAAGGAATGTAATGAAATCATATTTGGGTGCAAATGCATAGTGCAATAATCAGCTTAGTCAAAGGCATGTGCAGCCAGTTTGTCTTGACCTAGTGACAACTTTGGGGGTCAAATGTACATTGGGTATGGCTGTGTCAGTTTATTTGTGTTGTATTTCATGCCTCTAAGAATATCCCTCCTAGGTCTAGCTGAGCCTGAAGTGCAGAGGAGCATACCCACTCCTGTTAGTTGGCCAAAATCCCTTTTAACCTGTTGATAAACTTCTTTCTATCACCCTGACGAGTATCCCTAGCCTAAGTGATTTGGGAATGTTTGTAAGAGACCCTATTATATATGACTGAAATATTTGATCAATTTAAGATAAGATTTCTTTCACAAATCAATGTAAATCATCAACACATATCATCATATATGATAATCATCAAACACCTTGCATCCTTATTGAATTGAAAAGAAATAACATCAAAGAGTATGCTGCTGTTATGGAGTTACAGTCATTGTATCAATCAAATCAGACTTGATATCATCATGAAAATGAGTGCCAAATGCCTTCAATAACTTCAATGTTCAATTACAAACAATGGATAATGGTCTTCAAGCCTTGGATCAATGATTATAGCCCTGGAAACACCAATACTATTGACTGATCTGCAAATACAAATGACTGATATAAAGGTACAGTCAGCTGTTATAATTGCTGTAGGTGTCTATTTAGCCCAGCCAATGTTCAAACTCCTTAAACACAATGAAAATCTCCTCCTAAGCCAAGCGATGGAAGTATAGATTGTCTTTTTGCACCTTGCAACTCTTTGTGACCTTGTAGACTTGTCCAATATGCTCAAAAAGCCCTGAAACAATGTAAATATTTCGTTGTAATGAGAAATCAGACCCTGCAAAATGTATAAATCTCACTCCAATGATACCATAAACCCTAATAACTACCTTGATAGTGTTTCCAATGGATCAAGGGCTTCAATATGATATCAAATACACTCCAATAGCTCTCCTAAACCTGCAAATTCAAGTTCAATGGTGAATATTTGAATAATATCACCTCACATAGAGTATGGGGTCATCACCATACAAACACAAGGGGTCATCACTTTGTAAAATGACATGAAAATTAGAATTCTCAGTAAAAAACAACAGAATAAGAAATATACCAATGCATCAATAGTTGCAAATTGAAAGTAGAATCCTCATTTTATAGTCTTCATGTTGAGCGCTCCTCCTCTTTGGCAATTTTAAATGGAATTTGGATTCCACCAATAAGAAATAATACTTTTGAACAATTTTAAATGATTGCATGCATTTGAAAACCACTTTGAATGAAATTAAATGATTTCTTCTTGCTAAACATTCTTCCAAGGCAAATCACTTATCTCCTTCAAGGGCGATTGATATCTTGCATTGAATTTCTTTGAAAAACATTTAAAATACCTTCATTGTCTTGGACGGATGGAAAAAGGCATTTAAATTCTTCATAGAATATTTAAAATCCTTCCTCAATGCCAATCGCTCTCACCTCATGATCCATCGATCCACATACAAACATCTAATATATAAAATTTGCATTTAAAATCATTTCTTTTCACCTTGGGCGATTATCCCTCCTAGTCGTTGGCATTGGATATTGAAACAATTATTTTAAATGCTTGCTTTAGCCGTTGCACAATCCTCTATGCTTTTCTTCATTTTGGCGAACTCATTGTCTTGGGCGAGTGCATCTTATCTTGGGCGAATACCTTCATTGAGCCGTTGGAAAACAATTTGGATCATGATCCAATGTGTTATCATATCATGCTAGTCGATCCATCTTGGGTAGCCATTTGGAGTATTGAAAACCTCTTCTTCATTAGCTTGGACCTATAACAAATGTGTTACCAATTCCATCTCATAAAATAGGTCCCACCTGGAGCCATACTTCAACCATCAATTTGGAACAATGAACAATGTGATTCCATCATAGATATTGGACAAATGCAATTAAAGATTCCATTTGTCATTATTCACATAATAAAACTCAAGCAAAATACTAGTTGAGCCAACTTTCCAGTTCTCCATGTGTAGACATAAACTAACTTTCCTGTTCTCCATGTATAGAAACAAGCTCAAACTAGAAAATATAACTTAGCTCAAAATAGGCACATTACAATGTTTTAGGGTTTAGGGTTGCAGCTATTTTGGGTCCCAATAGAGTAGTGCCATTGCCGTGGATAAAGTCACTTCAGCCGTTGCTGGGTCTAGGCAGCTGGAAATATTTTCAACACCCCTGTAGCAGTCTTGTAGTTGTGCATTGTGTTTAGGTAAGTTTGGCATCCTGTCAACTTACGCCAACAGATTGGCGCCATTGTCGAGGATAGTGATCCTTTGGTTCAGATTTGAAGCCCCTTGTTTGCAGTCATTACTGGGTGCAGTTGTGCATCGTGTTTGGATAAGTTGGTAGCCCGTCAACTTACGCCAACAGATTGGTGCCGTTGCTGGGTGTAGTTTGTTGTGTGTGTAAGTTGGTAGCTTGTCAACTTACGCCAACAGATTGGCGTTGTTGCCGGGGATGATATTGCTGGGTTGAAATCAATTGATGAATCTGCTGGTGAGCTAAACCCAAAATCAGTTTGTAGCCTTAAAGATTAGTCACACTTAAAGGAATTCCTCTTTGGAAGAGGTGGCGACTCTGCTGTCAAAACAAAAGTTTGTTGCTGCTGCCCCTTGGTTGTTGTTGATGATTTGAATGCTCCATCTCAGTGTACAGCAGCTGGTGAAAGAAAGGTACACACGGTTTCTTCTTTTCCCACTTTTAGAGTTTGTTGTTCCTATCATGTGGAAGGAACAAATTTGTATGCCTCAGTTTTTTGCCCTACATTATAGGATGTTTTAGTCATGGCCAGCTAGTACGAACATGGATACCCTAGGGATATTCCTTCACAAACATCATATATATCAGACCCTAGAAACTACATTTGTGTGGATTCCCATGACCATCCTAGAAATACATATTCCAGTCATGGCTCTGCATGTTATGCAAACCCAAACCTATATGCACCCATGCAAAATTAGAATGACTTAGCAATGAAGCAGTGTGAAATTGATAAAACCAAACAGTTTCTAGAGTCATTATTGCAGCAAGAAGAAGAAACAGAAAATCAGATTAGGCTGCTAGAGTCTAGGATGCAGTCCAATGCATTCCCTGCTGCCCCAAAAATCAGTTGGCCTAGTCCCCTGTTCCTCCCTTAGATCTAGTGTACGATTAACTAGACCTCTCATGGGTTGATTACAAAACAATGAGTATGCCAACCAAGGTCTACAAACAGTTGCCCAAGTTTGATGGATATGATATTTGGGAAGGGGACACACATGTTGATGTATTTTTAGAATTCATGGATGAGCATCAGTTTGAGGATGAAGACATGTGGATGAGGTTCTTTGTTAGGTCCTTGCTTGGAAAGGCAAGAGAATGGATCCTAAGTTTTCCAGGGCAGACCTTTGCCTCATGGAATGAACTTGTGGCAACATTTGAAAATGAATTTGCTAAGGGTCTTGACCCTACTGATCTTGTCGTAGAGCTGGAAAAAATCAAAAAACAAGAGGGAGAGTCAAGCAAGGATTTTGGTCACAGGTTTGTTGTCGCTCTTTCCCATATTCTTGCAGGTTTCAAACCTAACATTCCCACTTGCATTGATATGTTTTTAAAAGCATATAAAACTGGATTGAGTTTTGTGTGAGAAGATCTCAAAATAATGAGTATGCAGTAGGCATATTTGTCCCTAGACTCCTTGGAGAAGATAAGGGATGACTACATAGTAGGTTTGGTATCCATAAGTGCATATGTTGCTGGTAATCAACAAGCCAATTTGAACAGCAACAATGTGGATACAAGCAATAAGATAAATATAGCATCAAATAATGATGATTGTGTAGTCAGAAGGGTAGAAGTGGAAGATGGTGCATCATATGACAGTGATGCAGATGATGAAAACAGTGTATGCACCTACCTTTGGTTGGATAGCTTATCAAGTGAATGTGAGAGTGATGAAACCAATGGTGATTTCTAGCTTAATGCTGAGGTATGTGGTTCAGCGAATAATGAGGATGTGTACAGTGATGAACAGTCAGATGGATCATCTTTTGAAGTTGCGTATGAAGTATGTACATAGGTAAGTAAAACATGGGATGAACAAGAAACTTGTTTCTTGTTTGATTTAATGCCCTCCTTTGTTCCTGTTTGTGATGAGGCTGTTGGTGCTTGTTTGCATGAGGTAGATGTAGAGATGGTTGCACATGAGGATAACCGATCAGAGACAATTATTGGTGCAGCCATGGGGTTTCAGTGCAAAGAGCTTGCCTTGGATTTTGAAGATGGTGATCATGTGGATGCATATGAGAACCTATTTCTTTGGTGCAAGGTATGTTCTCTTCCGCATGTAAAGTGTGCTTCATCTCAGACACAAGGAAATAGAATAGGAATGAATGTGGAAGAAGTGTGTCATCAGTCTGTTTGCAACAGTGAATATGACACAACAAGTTGTTAGAATGGACATGAAACAGAGAGAATTGGAAGAACATGGTTCTTCATTTGAGGTGTCTCATGGTATTGATGTGTGTGCTGATGCTTTGAATTGCAGCTTGAATCATGTTTATGATTCAGAAATCGAAATTTGTAGCAGCACATATGAAAATTTTGTTCAAGAGTTTGATGGAGTTACAAATGAATATGAATGCTTTCACTTTGATGTGGAAAACTTGTTAGCTCTTGAATGTGTTGTTGTTGTAGTAGAGGTTGACTCCTTTGTATGGGACATTGATGTGAATGAGCAGCAAGGCATGTTCATGCCGGAGTATCAATATGTTGCAGCCCAACTAGAAGATATACCTGAGATGGAGTCTTTCTAGTTTGCTCTACAAGATGAAATGTTTTCTCTTGTGGATCAACAGTGCAATCAGGCATAGTTTGTTTTGCCATGTGAGTTGGAGGTATTTTCTTTTTCCCTCAATTTGCATGAAGAGGTCAGCAGGTATGATAGCCTGGCACATGATAATGGAAATCTGCCTTCATTTGTTTCTTTTGTTGCCGACTTGAATTTTAGTGTTGCACCCATTGAATGCCTGGGACAAGCGTGATATGGATTGGAATAGGTCAAGCACCTATTTCTCATGGTTGCCATGCAACAGTAATTTCATTGGTAAGGCTGGCCTTGGCTTCATAAACATTTGTTGTAGATTGGTGCATGCTGAGGGCCATTTTCAGTTGTTGCAGCTAGGTGAGAAGTGTGAATTTGGTTTGAGGGAGATCAACTCTTTCATTCAGCTTGTCTTTGATAGAGGCAAGTAGGTTTAGTAACTTGGTGTAGGTTGGACTTGCAGAGTGTTTAAATTTTGAATACAGTCAACTTTTCTTTTGTGCCCCTATGCTTATGACCGTATGCCTTGTAAATACGTCTAGTGTTTTTTCCCCCTGTGTGTTGTTTGCCTTTTGGTCTAACCGAAGATTCTAGATTCTCATTGTGCCACTGCTTGGCACACGTCCCCAACTAGAGCCATTGTTGGGACTTGAAAAATCAGTCCCCAAAATGCCCCTTTTTTGCCCCCGAGTTTCATCTGAATCCCACTTAAACCTATAATCTATAACTGATTAGAGACATTTTTTATAGGTTTTCATGTGTTTGCCATTTGAAAATGCACAGTAGAAAAGCCCAAAAAATGACTAAGTCAAAAAATTTCTAAGTATTCCCTTGTGTTTTTTCCCTTTGTCGGAGTTTGGAGTTTCAGGCTTCCTCCTTACATCGTGCTTTCCCTTTTGACCCCGAATATCGCCTAAGTGTTGAAATTCTAAGTGTTTGGTGAAGTTTCAGAGGTCGGAGTTCCTCCCTTTCGTCTTCCTAGTGGCAAGTGTTGCGGAGAGGCCCCGAGGGCCGAAGTCTGCCCAAAGAGATGGAAAATTGTTTTAAGTATAGAGAAATGTTGCGGAGCATCGGACTTCGGAGTTGTGCGTTTTAGCCTTCTTCAATGTTGTGATGGAGGAGGAAGCCTCAAAGTCCAACAGGTCTACATGGAAGATATTCTAAGTATCAAGTTTATAACGGAGGTCGGAGGTCGGAGGTCGGAGTTCAGGCTTTCCCCCTTCCGCCTTCTTCATTGTGAAGATGGGAGGAAGGCCCGACAGCCGACCCCCGACAGGTAAATTTTCCTAAGGCATTCCGGCATTCCGCGGAGCCTTTTGGTGGGCCCGCGGGCTGGCTGGTGGAACGGCGAAAAGAGGACATGTGTTAGTTTCGGAGGGCGGGAGTTGGGGCTTTGGCTTTTCCTCTTCTTCGAGACAAGCGCAAAGGCGGAATACTGAAAGGTCGAAGTTCGCGTAAGGTTTTAAAGAATATTCAAGTGAGGCAGACTTCGGGGGTCGAAGTTGTGGTATTTTCTCTTCTTCCTTTTGGAAGGCGAGACAGTAAAGGCCTGAAGGCCGAAGTCCGACAGGGCTAATATTATACTAAGTGTTGAAGTCATCGGAGTCAGGTGTTTTCTCCTTCTCATTCAAGGTGCACAAAGCAAGACAGAGGGCGGAACTCCGAAAGCCTGAAGTCTGACAAAAGCAAAGCGACTAAGGCAGAAAGGAACAAAGGCAGAGGGTGGAAGGCCGAAAGCTTGAGGTCTGAAACTCCAATTTTTTGGAGGTTGGCTTCCTGGCCTTCCAGACTCCAACCACCTGGGAACATGCCAACTACTTCCAAGGATGCCATTAATGTGAAGTGGGTGTCCGAATTCAATGCTTTTAATGCAGTTGGTAGGGTGGTTGAGGATTTTGGCGCCCAATTCTTTCTCAGACGTGTATGTGAAGGCTATAAGTAGAAGATCGAAGCTCTTTTCAAAGTGGTTGGTCGCTGAACCAATTGTCTGGCCTAGAAAATGCCTAAGGATGATTTTAGGGCATCAAGCAGAGAAAAATGTCTAGACGGTGCATGAAGGAATGCGTTTGATACAGTGTAGGAAGGATTGTAACGCACATTTTCATGCACTGGTATGTCTCCACGGCTGTTTGTAATAATTCAGGGGAATGCATTGTCGTAGCTTTGTATTTTGCCTTCACCACATTTGTTGGTGTGATTCTAATGGGATTTGATAATGTATGACAACATTTAAATCAATACAAGCTTTGTGTTGGGTCATTTCTCTATTGCAAGTGGGTTATTATAGTTTGGCTTTGGATACATAAGTATGTCTAGTGCATGAAGTATAATCTGAGAAATATATGTGAATATATTTTAGTTTTCTATTGATACTGGTTCAACCCATTTCTTTCCTCTTTATTGTTTATGATTCAGTTGCCCAATGGAATAGGCACCAGTCCATATTGGGGATAGATCAATCATCTTTTCAATCAAATCCTTGTCCTAAATAGCTGTAGGAGTAGGAGTAGATTTAGTTTAGGGTTCTACATGCTATTCATGGTTTTGTTCTATAACCAGGGATAAATCTGAAGCGATGCAAATCTTTTGTAATTATTAGTAAATCATGAATATGTATGCCTGCACTATGTATCTTGTGTATTTGAAGTTAAGAGGAGTCATCTTAAGGAATGTAATGAAATCATATTTGGGTGCAAATGCATAGTGCAGTAATCAGCTTAGTCAGAGACTTGTGCAGCTAGTTTGTCTTGACCTAGTGACAGCTTTGGGGGTCAAGTGTACATTGGGTATGGCTGTGTTAGTTTATTTGTGTTGTATTTCATGCCTCTAGGAATATCCCTCCTAGATGTAGCAGAGCCTGAAGTGTAGAGGAGCATACCCACCCTTGTTAGTTGGCCAAAATCCCCCTTACTGTTGATAAACCTCTTCCTATCATCCTGACGACCATCCCTAGCCTTGGTGATTTATGAATGTTTTAGGGTTTAGTGTTGTAGCTATTTTGGGTCCCAACACAATCTACTCACTCACTTTTGTTGTCTATCATTAAGATCGCACTGGTTTAGGAAGTATTTGAGGCTATTGTGGTTAGATTTAACAATGAACTGATCTCCCACAAGGTACAATCTAAACTTGGCCTAGGCATGCATGACGGCCAAAATCTCTCTGTCATAAATAGAGTAGCTCTTCTCAATGCCTCTCAACTTCTGTAATAACCCTCTTACAAATTGACTGAAATTTTTTGCCAAATTTAACTTCAACTTCTAAACTCTAAAAGCATACAAAGTAAACAAACACATGAACAATTGAACTCCACAACTTCAATGCTTTATTGATAGCTTCAATGATGACAAATGCAATATGTTATTCGCTGTCCCATGTAACAGTACATCACTGTTTTATACCAAACCTGAATACAAATGGAAAATGAGTACCAAATGTCTGTAATGTCCCTTACCCAACTTGCCCTAGAATTCGCCTGTGAATTAGGTTTAGGGTTTCTTCTCTTTTAATGGGGTAACCTTGGGTTGAATAGATCACACGTTCTTTTGAATTAGTACCTGCAACATCATGTATATTCAAGTCCATATTGCTACATGTTAGTTTCAATATCTAATATTCATCGGTCCAACATAAACACACTTGTAAAAGAAAACATTCATCATGCCAGGAGAGGGGAAGACATAGCCCTTAGTAGCCTAAAGGCCTACCACATTCCTATTGCCCAATCCCTTAACTCAGGCCTATGGGGGCATATCCTTTTGCCCAATCCCTCATCTCAGGCCTATGGGGGCATGTTCCAATGTGGGAGCCCCATCCCTCCATGGTCCAAACCCTTGACTCAGGCCTATAGGGGCATAATGCCCAAACCCTTGTCTCGGGCCTATGGGGACGGAACCTTATATGGGGTTTATAGGCAATCTACTAAGGTTTATGCATTCTCCTTTCTTGGTTGATTTACAAACGCAATACATGCAGTTTCCACACACATTTCCAAAATATACAATTTGCCTTTATTATTATGGTGTTATGCAGTAATATATGATACAACATGAGATATATTTGTAATGTCCCTTTTTGTCTCCTGCGACTCTTCTTGAGTCGGCCTCATGCCTATTCTTTAATATTTATATATTATAGTATTTATTATAATATTAATAATCTCTATATTATATTATTATATATATTATTAATAGTATATATATATATTTGATTGCTTGTCAGCGCTTGAATTCTATTGTTATTTTATTATTAACATAACTATATATTACTTATTCATTATCATTATAATATTACTATTATAAATATATATATATATAGATATCATTTAATTATTATATATATATATATATTATTAATTTATTTATTATTGGTATTGTAATATCATTATTATTGTAATGTTATCATGAATATAATTTTTAATAATGTTTAATTGTGTCAATCGACATCACATCCTTTATCTACTATATATATATTTATTTATTTTTACTTGAATCATTCCTCCCATTTGCTGCTAATGTACATATCTCTATATATTAATTTATGATATCTTTCTACTTATGACTCAGAAATATATATAATGTATATCTAAATATATGTATTTATGGGATACTCTTTATATTTTCTTCTGATGATCTTTTCCTTCTATCTCACAACCTTTATTTATTTCCCTTTCAAGGGATATGTTCAAAGAGGTACGTCTCTTATTATGCTTGGTGGTAAAAGACATACTTACCCTCTTATAATTTTTATTACTTTATATTAAATCCCTTTTGTGGTAAAACTAGTTCTAACCATACGTAACTCCCTTATCATAAGAGGATAGGTTAAAAGATGTTTATTTATATTATTTGTATTTATATTATATCATTATAATAAATGATATATGATTTATATTATATTATTGATATGTGTTATTTATAAATATAATAATAATATATTTTGTTAATTGTTTTAAATAAATATTATTTAAATATATTAAATAGATTCCATTTATAATATTATTCACATTTTTAATTTGAATGAATAATACATAATGGATTCAATTATAAATTATTAATATAGGGAGATGACAACCCTCCCCACTCAGAATTGCTTGTCCTCAAGCAATCACAACTAGAATTAAAGGATTAGGCAAAAGTATAAGTAATTTAATATTAAAATATACATAAAAAAATGGTAATAATAAATTTAATATTAAAGTATATAATACTTTTTTTTTAATTTATTTTTAAACGTTATAGTTATGTTTAATAGGGTTGTGGATTAATCACATGGTTATTATGATCACAAATTAATTAATTTATATATGTGTATCTTGAAAATACATCTATATATAAACTATATATGATGTATTTATACAACATATAATATTTATAATATTAATTGAATTTACTATATGGGGTTATATATTATGATATTATCTTATAGCTATTAAATAACATTAAGTTGAGATGAAAATAACTTTTTCAAATATATTACTTTATGAGTAACTTAGAGATATCTTACTACATATTTATTTATAAATTATATTTTAATTACTTTATTTTACTATTTCATTTAGTATATTTACTTAATGAATTTTATTGTTATACAAGTTGTTTTATTTATTTTTTTATTATTTATTTATTTATTTATTTTTTTAATTAAGTATTATTCATAGGATGGCAAGATGACTGTTCTGATACCACTGTAATGTCCCTTACCCAACTTGCCCTAGAATTCGCTTGTGAATTAGGTTTAGGGTTTCTTCTCTTTTAATGGGGTAACCTTGGGTTGAATAGATCACACGTTCTTTTGAATTAGTACCTGCAGCATCATGTATATTCAAATCCATATTGCTACATGTTAGTTTTAATATCTAATATTCATTAGTCCAACATAAACACACTTGCATTTTGAAACACATAGGTAAAAGAAAACATTCATCATGCTAGGAGAGGGGAAGACATAGCCCTTAGTAGCCTAAAGGCCCACCACATTCCTATTGCCTAATCCCTTGACTCGGGCCTATGGGGGCATATCCTTTTGCCCAATCCCTCGTCTCGAGCCTATGGGGGCATGTTCCAATGTGGGACCCCCATCCCTCCATGGTCCAAACCCTTGACTCAGGCCTATGGGGGCATAATGCCCAAACCCTTGTCTCGGGCCTATGGGGACGGAACCTTAGATGGGGTTTATAGGCAATCTATTAAGGTTTATGCATTCTCCCTTCCTGGTTGAATCACAAACGCAATACATGCAGTTTCCACACACATTTCCAAAACATACAATTTGTCTTTATTATTATGAATGGTGTTATGCAGTAATATATGATACAACATGAGATATTATTGTAATGTCCCTTTTTGTCTCCTGCGACTCTTCTTGAGTTGGCCTCATGCCTATTCTTTAATATTTATATATTATAGTATTTGTTATAATATTAATAATATCTCTATATTATATTATTATATATGTTATTAATAGTATATATATATATATATATATATATATATATATATATATATATATATTTGATTGCTTGCCAGCACTTGAATTCTATTGTTATTTTATTATTAACATAACTATATATTACTTATTCATTATCATTATAATATTACTATTATAAATATATATATAGATATCATTTAATTATTATATATATATATATATATTATTAATTTATTTATTATTGGTATTATAATATCATTATTTTTGTAATGTTATCATGAATATAATTTTTAATAATGTTTAATTGTGCCGATCGACATCACATCCTTTATCTACTATATATATATATATTTATTTATTTTTACTTGAATCATTCCTCCCATTTGCTGTCGATGTACATATCTCTATATATTAATTTATGATATCTTTCTACTTACGACTCAGAAATATATATATATAATGTGTATCTAAATATATGTATTTATGGGATACTCTTTTTATATTTTCTTCCGATGATCTTTTCCTTCTATCTCACAACCTTTATTTATTTCCCTTTCAAGGGATATGTTCAAAGAGGCACGTCTCTTATTATGTTTGGCGGTAAAAAACATACTTACCCTCTTATAATTTTTATTACTTTATATTAAATCCCTTTTGTGGTAAAACTAGTTCTAACCATACGTAACTCCCTTATCATAAGAGGATAGGTTAAAAGATGTTTATTTATATTATTATTTATTTATATTATTTGTATTTATATTATATCATTATAATAAATGATATATGATTTATATTATATTATTTATATGTGTTATTTATAAATATAATAATAATATATTTTGTTAATTGTTTTAAATAAATATTATTTAAATATATTAAATAGATTCCATTTATAATATTATTCATATTTTTAATTTGAATGAATAATACATAATGGATTCAATTATAAATTACTAATATAGGGACATGACAATGTCATGCAAACTTAATACTACAAGTGATGATACTATGAGAAATGATCCTCAAATCAACCCAGCTGACATAAATGATAAACAAGCATAAAATGTCTCTGTATATCAGACTGATGGGACTGCTATTATGTCTGATTTTTCCTAGCTAGGATCATATACATGAAATTGAATCAAATTCTTTATTGATTGTCACACAATGGCTTCCAAGAATGAAGCGATGGCTTTGGAAGAAGTCTCCAACTATATGCAACTCATAAATTGGCTGATAAGGACACTTTTCCAGCTCTATGAATGACTGATGTAAACTTTGTCACTGCTGTAGCATGCCCAGAATTGAAGAAAACTTCATAAAAGTGCCTCCTCATGCAATCGATGGACTCCCAAATGGTGCCAATTGCCTTGTAAAGTCTTCACAAATGTATCCCTGTTCATAAAACCCTGTAAATGAAGGAATATCAGCTGGCTGTCACACCCTGTAATGAAGCCAATCAGCTTATCAAATATTCCAATATGCAAATATGACTACCTTGGCTAAACTCCAATGATACCAAGGGTTTCAAATATGCAATATTCTGTCCAAACACTCCAAGAATGAAGTGATGGCTTTGGAAGAAGTCTCCAACTATATGCAACTCATAAATTGGCTGATAAAGACACTTTTCTAGATCTATGAATGACTGATGTAAACTTTGTCACTGCTGTAGCATGCCCAGAATTGAAGAAAACTTCATAAAAGTGCCTCCTCATGCAATCGATGGACTCCCAATGGTGCCAATTGCCTTGTAAAGTCTTCACAAATGTATCCCTGTTCATAAAACCCTGTAAATGAAGGAATGTCAGCTGGCTGGTAATTAATGTCAGCTGGCTGGAAATTAATGTCAACCTGTAATGAAGCCAATCAGCTTATCAAATATTCCAATATGCAAATATGACTACCTTGGCTAAACTCCAATGATACCAAGGGTTTCAAATATGCAATATTCTCTCCAAACACTCCACAAAACCTGCAAAATAAAGCTCTAATGGTGAATATCTGAGTGATATCACCTCTAAATCAGATATGGGGCCATCTCCATATCACAAGGGGTCATCTCCTTGTATGAAATCACTAGAAAACATAAATTTCTAGGAATACTATGAATTAGAAAACATACCAGATTGATCATTCGCCTCCAATTGAGAATGGAATCCTCAATATATACTCCTCATGGCTGAGCGCTCCTCCTCTTTGGCATTTTGGAATGAATTTTGAGTTCCACCAATGATGAGCAAAGTGTTTGAACAAAAGTAAATGAATTACATAAAAAATACAATCATTTAAAACAATCTTTAATTATTTTAAATGAAAGTATATCAACTCCATATGGATCGATCTTCTAGCTGGTCGATTGGATGCTTGCATTGTATTTGCTTTGTCAAACATTTAAAATTCTCTTCTTTTACTTGGATGGCTGGATTCATGCATTGAATTCCTTCATCAAACATTTAATTTTATTCTTCTAATCCAAACGCCCTCTTCTCCTTTTTCTATCGATCCTCATTCAATCATTGAACAAATAAAATCTGCATTTAATTTCCTTCAAAGAGCATGATCGATCCATGTAATTGTTAACAAATATTTAAAATTCTCCTTCCTCATGATTGGCGGCCAGCAATGCATTATTTAAAATCTTTAAACAATATTAAAATACCTCTTGCATAGGTGTTTGGCATTGAATTCCCACACAAACAATTTTAAATGAGTTGTCTTGGGCGAATACCCCCTCCATAGCCGTTGGAGCAAATAGAACCATAATCCATGTGCACCACCTTATAAAGCTGGTCGATCCTCTTGTGATGGCCGTTTGGAAATATTTGAACACATTTTCATAAGCTTGGACCTATATCTTTCAATTTGGCAATTACACTTTACAATTAGGTCCCACCTGGAGCCATATCTTCACACTTCATTAGCCACATGCTAAAATAAAGATATCCATAAAAATATAATAGAGAAAATTTAATTAAAGATTTCATTTTCTCCTCCATCACTTGGCTACATAAAATACCATACCACATTGACTCCAAATTATAGGTCCTACCCCCTTGAATATGTGAAATTACAATACAAATTGCAATCTCCACATGATGAAGCTCAAATAATTTTGGCTAATATAAAAATATACTGAAAAGCACCTAGCCAAAATCAATATCATTCCCTTACCAAATCTTTTAGCCTACGGAAATAGATGATAGGCTAATCCTCAATACCACATGAAGTCACTCCTGAAGAGGGGACATGACAACTTCCGGCTTTCAAAAGCAATGGGATGCTTGTCTTGCATCAAGACAACTCCTATCCCATCCCAAGATGCATCACACTCCAACTCAAAAGGTTCGTAAAAATCTGGTATGGCTAGGATTGGGCAAGTACTCATAACTTGCTTGAAGTGATCAAAACACTTTTGAGCTGAATCCGACCAAGGAAAGGCTCCTTTCTTTGTCAAATCTGTAAGTGGAGCAGCCACCTGTGAAAACCCCTTAACAAATCTCCTGTAAAACCCATTTAGGCCAAAGAAACCTGAGCTGTGTAAGGTTTGTTGGGGGAGGCCAATCCACAATTGCGTTGATCTTTTCAGGATCAACTCTCACACCCTTAGAGCTAATGATATGACCAAGGTAAAGAAGCTTTGTCATGCCAAATTCACACTTGGACTCCTTGGCATATAAAGATTCCTGCTCTAAGATACTCAATACCATAGTTCGAAAACTCGGACTTGCCGCGGACTCGGCAGCCCAAAATAGGACTTGAACTCGGGACTCGGCAAAAAACTCGGCTAGGACTCGGCAAAGAAAAAAACTATAGTTTTACAAAAAAAAAAAGAAATTAATGCATTTAGAGAACATAAGAGCCATAATTCAAACATTACACATGTCATATGATCTTCAAACACTCAATATTTGCAATTTCATCATTCATGAACCATAATCATACGATTCATACTCATAGTTTCAAACTTTCAAATGTATAACAAGTAACAACATCATAAGTTTATAAATGTTTACATATAATGATGTCAAAATGAGAAAAACAACCAAATAAAATCTACATCTTCCTCTTTCCTCTCCTAATGTAACTCAATTTTTGAGGCCTCGAACTAGGTGCTACAGTTGTTTCTTGTTCTTCAAAATCAAAATTGTCTTCGTCATCCTCCATCTCATCCAATTTTGCTGCTTCTGCTTCTATTGCTGCTCCTCTCTCCAATTCTGCAAGATCTTCTTCAGTAAGGAGGACATCATCATCATTTTGTTCATTGGTAGTCCATTCACCTAGCTCTATTTCGATCTCCTTAGCTCGTAATCTCCTCTTCTCCAGCTTCTAATCCACTATGCAGACCTATTGTGTGCCTCAAAGAGCGTTAAAATGAAGAAAAAACCAAAAAAAAAGAGTTTTAAGTGTTTTTGGGTGTTCAATTGATAGAGCGAGAGTCCAGGGTCCGGACTCGGGAGTCCTACCCTGGGACTCGCGCGAGTCTCAGGATAGGACTCGCGAGTCCCAGGATAGGACTCTTTAAGACTCGACTCGCGAGTCCATGGCGAGTCGACTCGGCCCGCCTTAGGACTTGCGAGTCCGCCGAGTTTTGGTGAGTTTTAGTAGAGTTTTTAAACTATGCTCAATACCTCCTCTAGGTGTCTCATGTGCTCCTCTCATGTCTTGCTGAATATCAAAATGTCATCAAAGAATATGAGAACAAACTTACAGAGCTGATTCGGGAAAACCTTTTTCATACAAGACTGGAAAGTGGCAAGAGCGTTGGTTAAGTCAAAGGGCATAACCAAGAACTCAAAATGTCCATAATGGCACCTAAACGTTGTCTTCTCCACATATTGCTCTTAGACTCGTATCTAATGATAGCTCGATCTCAATCTATTTTGGAGAAATAGCAAGCACCATGCAACTCGTCAATAAGCTCATCTATGCATGGGATGGGGTACCTGTTTTTTATAGTCTTGTTATTCAGCGCCCTGTAGTCAACACACATGCGTATTGTCCCATCCTTCTTTTTAACTAACACCACTGAAGAAGCAAAGGGGCTCTTACTAGGTCTAATATGTCTCATCTCAATCAACTCCTTAATTGTCTTTTCAATTTCATTTGAGTCTCTTTGGGTGTCTATACAGGGTAGTGATCACGAGCTTGGTGCCCTCCTCCAGCTCAATAACATGCTCAATGCCTCTCTAAGGAGGCCTCTTAGGAGGTATGCTACTGAAATTTTTGTTGTGCTTAGACAATAAGGTCTGAATGTCAAGATGGTAACTCTATTTTTGCTGCTCTGAAATCGTAGGCATGATAAGACACAATGCTGCCCACTCTACTTGGTCATGTTTGATAAGTCTCTCCATTCTTCTGAAAGATACTATCCCTAGTCTACCATCGGACATACCTCTAAGTACATGTTTCCTACCATCCACCTCAAACTTCATCTCCATGGTACGCAAGTTCAAATAGAACTCACCGATAGCACGCAACCACTGCATACCAAGAACTACATCCATCTCTCCCATACTCACCACATAGAAATCAGCGTTGAGTTCATAATCACTCAACTGGATACTCAGATTGGAGCTCTTCCTTTTACAAGTAATGACGAATCCATCTACTATCCGAACTCTGAATCCCTCAAATTCATCAGTTTGTGAGTAGCTCTAGTGTCAAAAAGAGTGACAATCCTCTGACCACCTAACACCCCACGAATCCTGAATGACCCCTCTTTCTGAATGCTGGAGAGGTGAGCTGCTAGACTCTCATCTCCTTGCTCCTTATTTGACTCATTGGAGGAGTTCTCCCTCTCTGAATTCCTCAAATCTGCATGCTGATCTGAATCTTCATCTGCTGATTCTTCAACTGAAAAATACTCTATCTGTTTAGCCTTGGCTTGGGCAGCACACTTGTGTGTTCCCAAGGCTCCTTGCAATGAAAACACAATTTCTTTCTTCTGAGTTCATTGAGCTGATCACTGTCTAATCTTGAGGGTCCCTTCTTGGGTGGATTGGAATCTCTCTGAAAAGGTTTCTTGTCCTTGTCTTTCTTATGAAAGAAACCCTTAGTTTGAAATTTGTTCCTTGGGGTGGAAGATTCCATGCCTCTTACTTTCTTCAGAGCATCCTACAAAGAAAGTGGATTAATGGCTTTAATCCAACCTCTCAAGGGATCGGACAACCCATCAATAAATAGAACAGTCAATCTCCTCTCAGAAATATCAGTCACCATCACATATAACTTTGGGAACTCAAAAATGTGAGTATCCACTGAACCCCACTGTTTCAACTGTGCCAACTCCTTAAACTACAACTCAGGATCCCTTTTGTCAAACCTATCCATTAACCTCTCAGTAAACTCTGCATAAGTAATCTGATCATGGCCCAATGTGACCATCCCATGGTGCCACCATTCATAGGCATTACCATCTAAATGAAGAGTTGCATATGTAATGGCTTCATCCTCAGGTGAGCTGAAAATAGTTATCTAACCTGTGAACCCAAGTTCTAGCTGTAGTTTTTCCCGAGCCATCAAAATAAGGAATAGATAGCTTACTAATCTTCTTCTGTAATTCCTGATTATGTAGTCTACCACCCCCACCTCTATGGGGTCTATGCCTCAATATGATATCCATATAATCACGGAATGACATCTCAGCCTGAAATTCCGCCCCTGAATCCCTCCAATCCCTCATTATTTGGTCCTGCAACTCATGTTGTGTGGATTCATTTACAACCGGAGGGTTATCCTGCAGAGGAAAGTTAGGCATACGAGGCCTAGTGTTTGTTGTTCCAGCCATAGAATGCTGATTTGTAGCCCTATTGTTGATTGAACCATCCCCTTATTCACCATTCCTTCCATTGCCATTACCATCATCATTTCTTCCATTGCCTTGATTACTGCCATTGTTATTGTTATTAATATATTATTATTTCTCGCAATCTGCTGAGCCAAAAGGGCACAAAGTTGATTCATATTCAGTTGCAACTCTCGCTGTCCACTAGCAAGATCATTTAAGATATCCCTTGTGCTCAGTTCACTGTGATCCCTGTCACCCATATTTACCTCAACCCTATCAACACTTGTAAAAGGATCTATATGTGTTGGGACTTCAAGGTTGGGATTTGATCCGTTTCTTCTCAAATAATACTCATGAGTATTAGGCTGCATTACTCAAGGAATTCACTGCATGTTCACCACTTCAACCTCACAGGATGGCAAGATACATATGCGCTCTGATACCACTGTAACATACACCCCTGTTCTGATTTTTTTTTGTTTTGTTGTTTGTTGATTGTTTGACACTGAGTGATTATGGTTTATTGCATGTAGGTTTTGCATATGACATTTGCATTGCATAGAAATGAAATATAATAACACAGAAGCATTTCTAACAACACCCAGATGCTCATATAATAGAAAACCAACATTTAAAGCATTAACTAGCAATACCCATATGAAAATAACACATAAATATCAATTTTCGGACATACCCATTGGCTGTTATAAGTTGCAGGTCTGAAACAGTTTGTATACAACAATTGTTCAGCTATTGGAAGCCACAGAAAACACCCTAAATCTTCAATATTCAACATATGCTTAAAACCCAATGCTTTTTAACCCTAGGCGCCACTCCTATGTGAAATCCACCCTTCAAAAACACTTGCACCCAGCTTGTAATGGTACGACCAGGTTCATCTCTAAACCAACATCAAACAATAATCATAAACCTCCAGACTATGCAATTCATCAGCAAACCCTAGGCGTCATCTTCCCAACAATAAAACCAGTCAAATATGCAACTTTGGATGAAGTTTAAACTCCCAACACACTGCTGAGAATGGTACAACCAGCCTAGGAATGGTACGACAAACTAGAAGGCTTCACACACACCAAAAATTACTCACAAAACTTGCAATCCCATTCCAAAATAATATTAAAAAAATCTCCATTATTTTGGTTCTCCAAACCCTACAACGAAAACTGGAAAATTTGAACTGCCAGCACAAGCATAGCCTTTGTATGAGACTATCAACAATCAACCTTGGAAGGTCTCTCACTTCTGTAGTTGATGATCTTTGTGAAGGTTTCCGTCCTTACAAAGTCTCTGGAAGAACTCCATGCTCAACCTGGTAAAACACTCTTCAAAAATTAAAAGCATAACATAATAATCTAAAATGAGATTTAAAAAAGCTTTTATATGCTTCTCAATAATCCATGCTCACTTTTGGGGGAATATGACTTTATTTTTAATTCTTTATATCTCCCATGTTGAGCGCCCCACTTAGAGAAATAAAATAGATATAATTTTTAAACACTCCTTATATCCCCTAGGCGCCAACCCATACAGTCACTTTATAATATTTAATAACGCTAAGTTAAATATTTAATTTAACTTTATAATATTAGCATTAATTAAATAACCCCCAAGATAAATACCTAACGGTTACCAAATGAAAGGGCCAACCCTGTCGGAGTGAAACCACTGCCACGTGAAGAAGTCGGTGTCGACATAGAGGCTTACTAAAAATAGGCACGGGCTCCTAAAAAAATGGAACATCAACCAAATGTCTGAAACGGTATCTAAAAGTGTCATTGCAAACCTCGCTGCCATCTAAGCCAAAATCCACCTAGAGAATCAACACATAAGCATCCCACGTGTCTCCAAGAACTGTGGAGCTCCCTATCCCTCCAGTGTTAGCCTATAGGAACCCAAGTAATAGGCCAACTCTCAATCAAATTGTCGGAGCTTAGGAAGGGGACATTACATTTGTCCTCCCTCACCCCCACCTTTCCTAGATGAAATCAATGAAATAATGCTATCAAAACCTCACAAGTGGTTTGATTTTCTTTGTGACATAATCCGCTAATTCGTAAATTGGAGAATTGATAGTGACCGCAGTAGGTCTTAATGGGATTCCATCTTTATGAATTTCCTCCCATATGTCCTCGAGGTGATCTCCTTGTTATGCAAAAGACGCTTCTTCACACTATTCTCAAGCGACAAATGGGAGATTGCCTTTTTTTCTTCCCTTAAAATCATGGATGTAGAGTTACAATATAATTTTCTATAACTCCCACAATTTGTTAAACAGTCAACCATTTTCACTAGATAGTCCACTTTGTTCATGATCATCATCGCATTACCTTTGTTAGCTTTGATAATAATTATATATTTTTTCTCATTAAGTTTCTTCGTCACAAACCACTCATGTTTGGAAATTTACACCTAGGTAGTTTTGCGTGTCTATGTTTGATTGTATAGTCTTTTCTAATTTCTTCCACCATCTCATTTGACAAGAACCTAAGTACATTCTTAAGTTCTACCAAGAAATCTTCCATAGGAATAAATCTTGAGGTGACAACAAAACTCAGATCTCGCTTTAAAATGTTATAAGTGGGTTTATCACACAAAATGCCATAAATGTCAATAACGAGTTTGTCTTTCCAATCATCTACCTTATTGTGGGACATGACACCTTCTACTCTCTCAAGATATTGATAGTTCAAGTTGCTAGGTATTCCTTCTTATGGTGAAGATATAGACATGCCAATAGAAAATGCACAAGACTCTTGGAAGCAAATTATTGAAAAAATGTTTGGATACAATCAACAAGAGGTGGCCCAAGTTTCCACGAAAGGGGATTAGATGTATGCCCAAGGTTTTACTTTTGTCTTAGAATGAATTCTTGGATTCTATGGGTGATATGGTGAATCTATTAAATGTGGTTGTTGGATGTAGTGAAGCCCATTGGTTCTAACCACAGATGTACAAGTTTGTCTCCATCATCTTGTGTCATGTCCTCATTTCCGGAGTGATCACTAAATGTTATAAGTGTTTAGCCTATTCATCGTTCCTGTAGGCTAAAACACATGGTAAGGGAATAAAAGTGATTTTGGTTCAATAATCTTCATTCTATATTTCATGTAAGCCAAAATCATAAGGGCTTCATCAGGTGGAATTACAATTCCTATTGTAATTTATCATATTCAGGGGGGGTAGGACCTATAATTGAGGGGCCAAATTAATAAGTGTTTTCTAAGGCCAAATTGTAAAAGAGAAAATGAAATCTTTAATTACATTTTCTCTAACCTATTTTTAGATAGGACCTATTGACAATTGGTGTTGAGTGTGTTGAAGGAATAGGTCCAAGCTAAAAAGTGAAAAAATGCAAATTCAAATGAGCCTTCAAAAGAACAATCGATCATCATAGAAGAGCCCAACGAATGCACAAGGAGGGAATCCAAATTCAAATTCAAATTTAAAGAAGAGCAACCGATTGTAATTGGATCATTCGCCCATAATAAAAATAAAAATAGGTCCAAGCTAAGCAATTATCATACACCAACGGTGGAGGGAAAAGAGGATACATTGGCATTCGCCCAAGGAATAAACAAAAGAGATTTCATAGAGGAGCGAATGACATTAAGAAATGCTCCAAGGGATCCACCAAGGCTAAGACACATTCGTCTAGGCCTAGAGACATTCGCCTATGCTAAAGAGGATTCCAAATACATTCGCCTAAGTACACATCAAACATCATTCGCCAAGATGAGGCTATTCGCCCAATGCTTATTTGAAGTGCCTAGAGATATTCGGCCAAGCTTAAAGAGATGTCATGCCATTCGCCAAGGAAGGATGCATTCGCCTATGTCAAAGGAGACTCCAAACACATTTGCCAAGAAGGGGATATTCGGCCTAACCTAATCATGGAGTATCATCATTCGCCCAAGGCATATGGGTGCGAATAGCACCACAAAATCCATTTACATAGCTAAATATGCCAACGGACTCAAAGGAGGAATTCAGCCTGAGAAGTGTTACATCCGCCAAGGTAAGGGTTAAATGGAGTTTGAAGATGCATGACACAACTCGCCCATGGTTAAGCGACTTCACCCAAGGAGGAGGATCACTTCTACCAATGCACAAGCCCAATCGGCCATGAAAGCTAAGAATAAATAGAGGAGTTCATGACATTTGAAGGGGGTCTGAATTTGGTATGTTTTTATTTACATTCATTTCTGAGTTTGAAGGTTCCGATCTTCTTACTGTTTTGCAAGGTGATGTGCCCTTGCACATAGGGTGATGACCCCCTATGATTATGAGGTGATTTTGTGTCTAATTTTACCACTGATTCAAATCTGCAGGTATTGAACAATTGATCCAAGAAGTTTCGCCCTTGAGGAGCTTGTTGGAGGGTGTGCATCAAAGGCTTCATTATTTTCCAGTTACAAGAGTATTGCTACATTCATTGCAGTCACTTATAAGACCACTACAGTCATAGAGAAGGAGTAGTAATCAGTGGACATTACTTCCACACATCATTGGTAACATTCAAAGTTCCATCGTGGGTATTTGAAGAAGGTTCGGCCTTCATTGGAAGGCATTCCTATTTGCTGTCATGTATCAGACTGTTGCAACAGTCCCACACTTATACTTCAGTCACATCTGGAGGTGTTGTAGGGACTCTTGAGAGCTGGGTTCAATTGGCATAGGTTGTCTATAGTTTGTTCTTCATTTGGCATAAGTTTGACGGCCAATTTGTAATCTTAAGAAGTCTGATTTCATAGTTGCATATGACTGTCATAGAGGACAGCAAACTATTATTTGTAATTGCATCATTTCTATTGAAGGAATAAAGCTGATTGAAGTTGGGTTTCTGTGAATATTTGTGTACTACTTCAATTTCATTTGAAGTGGGTTATTGGTTGCAAGTAGTCTTAGCCAAGTTGGAATAAGATTTCAGTCATAACCACTTAGGAACATCTCATCTTGTTTGGTAAACAAATTATTGATGGAATTGCAGTTGTTGGTGATTCTATTACAAACAACTTTGTAAACTCGATATCTTTGGTTATTTCTTCATGGCTAGTTGTATCTTCCTTGTATTGAATCCAAAGGGAACATTACAACCTGATAATCTTATCTGCAAGTTTATTCTCTTCTATATGATAAAACTAATACTTGAAATAATGAATAGAAATACAATGCATACCAGATAGAGTAGTAAAAATATATCTTTATTCACATTAAGTTCTTTTATAGAAGTAGACTAGAGATGGTTAGCGAAGGATCAAACTACTTTCCTTGACGATGCAAAGTCTATTTAAAGAACTCGACGATTGCCAAGCATAGCACAACCATCTACCAACTGAATCTTATAACTACTCGAAAACCAAAAAACAATTCATACATAGTCAGATACAACCATTTATCAAAACATAATAAAGGCATTATACGCTGACTACATCATCGCCCCAAGAATAGTTGTCTTCTAGATGACA
Source organism: Cunninghamia lanceolata (assembly GCA_027924645.1). Classification (NCBI taxonomy): domain Eukaryota; kingdom Viridiplantae; phylum Streptophyta; class Pinopsida; order Cupressales; family Cupressaceae; genus Cunninghamia; species Cunninghamia lanceolata. Next base: position 42,522,439 of record BSBN01000809.1, on the reverse strand, counting down.
AAGAAAACAAGTAAGCATCAAATAACATTAGGTAAGGTTTTCCAAACTTGTGACAACATTGTAGACGAAGGATAACCTTTATGCCGACGCTTGCCACTAGCAACTTTTATGCTGATGCTTCCCACTAGCAGCCAAAACAATCTTATCATAACTTGATCTTTCCAACACACATTCTGTTTGTCAAATTTTAGGAGAAAATTGAAGTTGTCTCCAGTTTAGTCATTAAGGTGGGTTGTTAGATATAATATAATGTTAGACTACTATGTACACTTTCACATTTATTGCTAATGGTAACGATGTAATAACACATTAATTATGTCTAAAAAGTTGGGTTTACACAATGTAACTTGCCCATACATTAATAAATACAGCATATGCTCATTGGAGTGTCTTCCACACAACTCTCTCAAACTTCTTGCATCCATTCTTCAAATAGTATTATCTTTTCTTCTATTTAAGAAATAGATAATCAATCATGAACTTAGTTGTATGCTATGCTTGGATCACTAATAAGAGAACTTTTTTCCAGGGGTTTGTGTTGCTTCTCCAAAGGGTGACATATACAGTTGCAACCCAGCCTTTGTGAATACATATTGAAGAAGCAGACATGGAGGGTACCAAGGAGATCTTCCTTGCAGACTATAAGATGCCTTATTATTTCTTTGACACGGTACAAGTGTAGCTTATTCTTCATATATTGTCGGTGGAGTTCCATGAGATTTTACTTGCTATAATGTTTAGACTATGCTGGGTAGAAGACTTACTCACATAGCATAGAATTATGTTTTACCTATTCCAGGATATCTTTATTGTTCCGAATGCATAAAAATGTTATCTCTGCCTAGTTTATTACAGTTGTCATGTCTACAGTATAGCCGTAATAAAAGGGAGGTTATTTATTCAATCATCTTGGCATAATCACTGGAATGCCATTTGGGAAGTTTTTTAAAATTCATTGTATAGTTTTGTCATGTCCCGTTCTAGGTTTTGCATCAAATTTTTTGAATTTCAAATTTCAAACATGAAACCCTAGGACTGAATTCTGATTTTATTATGTAATGTTCCACCCCAAATTGGAACTAATTTTTCCAACACCTACAGAGATTTCTGACTTTTATCATGCAGGCATTTAGTCAAACACTTTGCATATTTCACATAAATCTGAAATTTCTGAGTGAGCTGATGTTGGACTGATTGTTTATGGAGTTTTAATGATATCTCATTCATGGATTTAACATAACTCACAAAGGAAACAGGAATATTGTCAAACAGTTTGCATGATTTCAATTAGAGCTGGAAATGTAAACAATGAACTATATATATACTGCTGTAGCATAAAATCAAAATGTTGAAGTACTGAAAACATTCATAACATCACATGAGATCCTAAGCATTCATTCCCAGGCGACCACACTGCTGTTATATTGTTTCCTTCAATGGCAAATAGATGACTGCAGCAATATAGAATGGTTTCTCAAGTACCTAGAAGGATTAAACATTCAATAATCAATATTTCATAGCACCCATAAGCTGTTATATTTCCAGGTCTGCTAAAATGCACTAAACAATAGATATAGACAATACCCATAAGCTGGAAGTGACTCAGAAATTACAGAAAGTAATAATAGCCAATGTAAACCTCACTACATACCCCAAAGATGGCTGTAAAATCTGATATTCCATAACCCAAAGATAGCTGACCAGCAGCAATCATGAAATCTGTCTGTAGCTTCTTGTTAAATACCCACATAGACTTTTCAAGATTCAAAATAGCTTCTAAATGGTAGCGCTCAGCAATACTATACCTCATGTCACCCAAAGAAGCACTAATACTTCCTTTAATAAGAATCAACTCCTTTTTGCATATGACTTCTCCAATGCATAATTGATATCTCCCTTGTGGTCGACTTCTCTTAAGGAAACAACGGCAACTTCACTAAAAGCTGTGACTTTCTTGGTCGACTTTTCAGAGTATTTCTAAACAATAAATCTGTCCCCCAAATCTCAACGCCAAAGAGGGTATAAACCCTAGCATAGCATAACTCCAAATTCTATTGAATCTCCAATAAATCCTCAATGAAATCATTTACACCAAACTCTAAATTTGCATTTGCAGTGCAAATCCCACAAATTTATTCAATATAGTTTCCTATAAATGCAAACATTCAAACTCCACAAGAATACATCGCTCCGGCACAAGAACTCCTACAAATCAAAACCAATAAGTGCACCTGTGAACTCTGTGTGAGTCTGCCAAGGATTGACCAAGTGGGTTTTTGTTCACAAAGCCAAAGACCCAAGGGTTTTCGTCCTAGGTTTTGCTGAACCTGCAAGTTCCAGCTCTCATGGAAAACTCCTGGGAAATAACAAGTCAAGAATGAACTCTTTTTTCCCAACTTCCCTTTTATAAGCACATATTGAAACTTTGGGGAAAATATA